>CM059448.1:12805699-14239866 GCA_030390025.1 Squalus acanthias
AATTCCGGGCCATTGTGTCATCTCCATCACTAATAGGGTGCACACTTCAGTCTGGCTGCCAAAATATTTCCCAAAGTTTCTTGCCTTCTTCTCCTCTCTCTAGGTTTCTCATACTTTCTCTCATTTTTCTTTCTCATGCTGTCTTGCACTCTAACACGCGCTCCATTTTGTTCACTTCCACGCGTCCTCTCTCGCTTGTGTGCTCTTTCTCTCTCTCTCTCACTCATTCTCTCTCTCACCTACACATTCTCTCTCTCATTTACTCATTCTCTCTCTCCTGTGTTCATTATCTTTTGTGCTCTCTCTTCCTGGCTTTCTTTTTCCTTACCTCTGAGAGTCTCTTTCCTCTGCTTGCCCTTACTCCCTTTCCCTCTCACTGGCTTTAGTATTCTTGGTCATTGATTTTTTTTGCTGCCTCCCTCTCTCTCTGAAATATATGTTAGAAAATATTAATGTAAGATCTTAGATGAGTCAGTATTGAAGGAATGGATCCTTAACCCATATCAAAAGCACATTTATGTTGCTCTTTGGTGGAAATCATTTCCTCTTGAGGTCAGAGAGCACTCAGTGCTGTGGAAACCATACTGAAATCTGTAAAACATTTAGGTTGAAAGCTGCAATATAATTTTTACAACCTCATAAATAAAGAAGATGGTTGGCTCACATAATACCAGGACCTCCTCCACTCATTGAATTGATTTAAAATACTTTGAAGATCATGCGAACACGGTGACCTATACCAGAGGTGGTTGTTGGTGTGAATTTGATATGTAAGCACTTGGATTTTCTTAAACACTGTCATACATTTCTTATGGATTATATCTCCATTCATCACTGCTCCGTGGCTATTGTTCTCCAGAGCAGGCAATCAACAATATAGATTTGAGCTGTTGTGTGTGCTTGACTTCATCGTTCATGTACGTAACATCTCTGCCTCGCACACATGCATGATTAAACTGCAAGATTACCCGGGGACGCAGCTCCATCTACTCACACCTCTTCCAGCAATTTTAACAAATCATTTCAAGTTTTCTCTCACTTCAGCTCTAAGGATAGTTCCATCATCTTTAAAATCCCAATGTAACTGCTGCATAAACATTTGTATTTCAATGTTTGAATGCAAGCAAGTAATGCTGTTGAACGGCTTTTGGACATCTCAGGTAAGCAAGGCTTTAATATGACATTCCTCTGTAAAAATTTTCATGGAATCATACAGCACAGAAGGAGACTATTTGGCCCATCGTGCCTGTGCCGGCTCTTTGAATGAGCTATCCAGTTGGTCCCATCCTCCTGCTCTTTCCCCACAGCCCTGCAATTTTTTTTCCTTTTCAGGTATATATCTAATTCCCTTTTGAAAGTTACGATTGAATCTGCTTCTACCACCTTTTTCAGGCAGTGCATTCCCGATCAACAACAAATACTTGCATTTATATAGCACCATTAATGTAGTAAAACATCCCATGGTGCTGTCATTACAATTCACTGTGTAAAAAAATTCTCCTCAACTCCCCCCTGTTTTTTTTTGCTAATTATCTTAAATCTGTGTCCACTGGATTCCACCCCTCCTACCAGTGCAAACGGTTTCTCCCTATCTACTCTATCAAAGCCCTTCACAACTGTGAATGCCTCTGTTAAATCTCCCCTTAACCTTCTCTGCTCAAAGGAGGACAATCCCAGCTCCTCTCATCTCTCCACAAAAAGACACTTGTCACAAAAATAGAAGAAGCTGATCTGACTTTACCCTAACCCTTCGACAACAGCGAGGGATACATTTCACCTGAACCGAGTGGGTGGTGAACAGTGGACTGGATCAGGGAGACAATCACCCACCCGCTACTGAACCTACCCGATTTTCATTCAGCATTGATTTCAAAGGGAGTGAGGGTGAAAATGACCCTCCCCGCCCCCAGTTTCCTCACAATTCCTGGCATGGTCTTTCACTTTTACATCAGCAATATTTGCGTGGTGCTCCTCGGTTTGAAGTTATGCTGTTGTTATGGGGTGGTGCGGGGGGGGGGGGGAAGCTGGGGAAAGAGGAAGGTTTCAAATAATCACTGAACGAATTTGGGAAGAAGTTTGTTAAAGAACATTGACTACGTATCATTTGCCTAGGCCCTAGGCTCTGGATTTCCCTCTCTTCCTCTCTCTCCTTTTAGATGCTCCTTGAAACCTAACTCTTTCACCAAGCTGCCCCAATATCTCCTTATGTGGCTCAGTGCCGACTTCTGTTTGATTGTGCTTCTGTGAAGCACCTTGGGACATCTTATTACATTAAAGGCCCAATAGAAATGCAAGTTGTGTTGCTTGACTCCTCGAAAAATAAAATGGGCACTGAAAATTCAAATGCCAACTGTCCTGGTACTTGTTTTCCTTTTAAAGTTACATCATTAAATCTGTGTTCTGCAATGACTGTGTAATTAATTGAACAACCCCTTGAAAACCGTAAGCCCAGAAAGAGTTCACAAGTTCATGCTTTACATTATTCTGATGTTTTATTCAAAAAAAGAAACAAATTTAGTTACATTGAAAGTACCAGGGACGAGGGACTTCAGTTACGTGGATAGACTGGAGAAGCTGGGGTTGTTCTCCTTTAGAGCAGAGAAGGTTGAGAGATTTGATCGAGGTGTTCAAAATCATGAGAGGTCTAGACAGAGTAGATAGAGGGAAACTGTTCCCATTGGCGGAAGGGTCGAGAACCAGAGGACACAGATTTAAGGTGATTGGCAGAAGAACCAAAGGCGACATGAGGAAAAACTTTTTTATGCAGCGAGTAGTTAGGATCTGGAATGCACTGCCTGAGAGGGTGGTGGAGGCAGATTCAATCACGACTTTCAAAAGGGAGTTGGATAAGTACCTGAAAGAAAAAAATTTGCAGGGCTACGGGGAAAGGGCGGGGGAGTGGGACTAGCTGAAGTGCTCTTGCAGAGAGCCAGCACGGGCTCGACGGGCCGAATGGCCTTCTTCCGTGCTGTAACCATTCTATGATTCTATGACTTTCTACTGCAAATGACGGCTGCCATTCTTAAGGATCTTTCTTGACTTCACCTGACGAAGGAGCAGCGCTCCGAAAGCTTGTGATTTCAAATAAAGCTGTTGGACTATAACCTGGTGTTGTGCGACTTCTCACATTCTTAAGGATGCCTTTGCTATTGCTGGATGGGAGGAAGGAGACCAAAGGAGCTTACAAGGAGTGGGGTTGATTTTGACTTTTGGCTGGCCTCCCGTTCCTTTGGTGAAGCGGCCTCTGCGATTTTCAGACCCTGGTCTCATTTAAACTTGGCAGGCAAGCTGTAGGATGCCAAACAGGCATCTTGAGGTTCACTGGATTAATTCCTGGGATGAGAGGGTTGTCCTACGAGGAGAGATTGAGTAGACTGGGCCCATGCACGCTGGAGTTTAAAAGAATGAGAGGTGATCTCATTGAAACATATGAGATTCTGAGGGGGATTGACCAGGTAGATTCTGAAAGGTTGTTTCTGCTGGCTGGAGGCCGTGATCGCAGAGGCCCAGGTTACCTTTCTGGCCCCTGGAGGAAAGGAGCATATCATCTGAAACAGGCGAGTGCTTTGGACACCTGGCGGTAGGCCCCTTTCAAAATGGAGCTGGCAGCATCGCCAGTGTTAACCGGGCATTATGGGTACTGACCTCATTTTGAGGCCATACTGCCCCGTTAACGCCAGGCCAAGGCAGTGAAAATGGATCCCAATAAGTCCTGACATGCTCTGTGAATGTGCAGCCAATGTCAATCATAAGAAAATCTTGCGCTCCTAGCTCCAAAATGTGCTTACGCCCATTCTGATTCGTACTATTTGGTTGCATGGAGCGGCAAACGTCGACATGGACTGTTTGGGCCGAATGGCCTGTTTCTGTGTTGTAACTTCTATGTATTAATAAGGAATGATGCGGAGATGCCGGTGTTGGACTGGGGTGGACAAAATTGAGAGGTCGCACAACACCAGGTTATAGTCCAACAGTTTTATTTGAAATCACAAGCTTTCGGAGCTATCGATATGCTCCTTCCTTCACCTGAGGAAGGAGCAAATCGATAGCTCCGAAAGCTTGTGATTTCAAATAAAACTGTTGGACTATAACCTGGTGTTGTGCGACCTCTCAATTTAATAAGGAATGTCAGGCAGTTTTAGCTCATGCCAGCAATTTTCTTCACAATCACACTGGTTTATGCTGGAAACTGCAGTCTGCCGCCTTGTTGAAGGTTGATTTGAACTGCTGGGAGATAACTCTGGGAAGCACCATGAACTGAAGCTTCAGGCTTCTCGGAGAGCAACAGGCCTCTGAAGAAAATGATTGTCGGAGGCATTTCAAACACAGAAATGCTATTCTAACATATTAACGCAGGAATGTTTTGGGCAGGTGAAGACCTTTGGCCCATCTAGCATATCCTTCCAAGCCTCCTTGCTGTGGTTCTGGAATCAAGAGCTTTGAATTCTGAGGAATTAGGAATTTGTCCAATCCTTATTTGAAAACTGCCGTGGTTTTCTGCTCCACTGCCCCAGTCGACGATTCCACATTTCTATTACCCGAGTGCAGAGAGGAACCCCAAGGGTGATCCCTAAGAGGTTTGAATTTTGAGGAAAGACTGGACTGGGCCTTTGGGCTTTTAAAGTTGGATCTTTGAATGCATTTTTTACAGCATCAAAATGAGTTACATTAAAAACTGAAAAGCTTCCACAGATTGCATTTTATTGAAGCTGTGCGTTTAATGTGCATAAGGGATGGTCTGATGGCTTCAAGCTTTTAATTTTCATCCATAAAGGATGGAACATGGCGTAAGTTCTGTTCTTTCCTTGGGCCCTGATCATTTACAATGACTTCAACAACAACAACAACTTGCATTTATATAGTGCCTATAATGTAATAAAACATCCCAAGGTGCTTCACAGGAGCGTTATCAAACAAAATTTGACACCGAGCCACATAAAGAAAGAAAGACCTGCAGAAGATATTCGGGCAGGGGACCAAAAACCTGGTCAAAGAGGTAGGTTTTAAGGAGCGTCTTAAAGGAGGAGAGAGAGATAGCGAGGCGGAGAGGTTTAGGGAGGGAATTCCAGAGCTTCGGGCCGAGTCAGCTGAAGGCACGGCCGTCAATGCTGGTCCGAAGAAAATCGAGGATGCGCAAGAGGCCAGAATTGGAGCAGCGTAGTTGTAGGGCTGGAGGAAGTTACAGAGATAAGGAAGGGGCGAGGCCATGGAGGGATTCGAACACAAGGATGAGAATTTTAAAATCGAGGCTTTGCCGGACCGGGAGCCAATGTAGGTCAGCGAGCACAGGGGCGATTGGTGAACGGGACCTGGCGCGAGTTAGGACACGGGCAGCAGAGTTTAGGATGAGCTCAAGATTACGGAGTGCGCAAGGTGGGATGTCGGCCAGGAGCACACTTGTTTCCACTTGTTTTATGTTGTTTTTTACGTGTCAGCATATGCTAATGAGATTCTCAGGAAATTTACTGGTTATGCTATTTGAGGAAATTCTGGGCTATTATTATAACTGATGATTTAGAGCAATTTAACTTCTTTTAGAGTATTGATGAATTTCTGTTAGCACATAAACCTTGTTGAGGGATGTGAGCAATATTCTTTTTTAAATTGAGAAGGGCCAAGGTCCATTGTGCCGACACCAGCAAGGTTGAACAGAGTATGAATTAAATCAGAATAGTGTTTAGCTAGTGCCAAACCTGGGTTTTAAAAGCCTTTAGATTGTAGAAGGAAAGGAAGAATAATGAAGATGAGGAGTAATTCTGCCCATTGGTGCAGTTCCACCATTTGTATCACCATTTGGGGACACCCCAAGGTTTATTAAAAAAAAACAAATGTTGCCTTGAGGTTTGGTGTGTGTGCGTGTGTTTGCTTAGTGTGCGTTAGAATGAATGGTTCTTCTGTACAGTAACTGGAATGTAAAATATTCATATTGCAATACCAGCTTGTATGTTTGTGTTGCTTTGTTACGATCGCAAAAGCATGCAGTCGCTCCTGTTTCAAAGCTGTCTCAGTAATGATGCAGTCGAAACCAAAGAGATTTAATTAACAAGGAAGAACACTATTTTCAACAGACGTTCATATTTAAAGACTCCTCAATGGGCACGTGCAGCATATGATATGGTATCAGCTGATAAAGACCTGGTTCAGTCCCTGGTGTGTGTGCTAATCTCAGTTGCTGTGGTAATGGGACGGGTACTACCACTGGCCTTGGTATTTCTGGCACAGGAAGGTGAAAAATAGCTCTTGTTCTGGACTCCTGGTTGCTATTCAGTGACCCCCCCTGGAGAAGCATGCATAGGATAGATGTCCCCAAGTGACCCAATCTAAACACACTCCTGTATTTAAAAACTGTGCTGGCTCCAGCCAGTGTCTGCCTCAGACATGAAGCAAGTGAAATTATTGTACAAATATGCACAGCTAGGCTGTCCGTGTGCCCTCCTGTAAAGGCCACGTTAAGAATATACCCGAGTACTACATGTGTGAAAAACGACTATGATTTTTCTCTTCAGTTTTAAAAATTGTAAATTTTTAAAAAGTATTTGTACTGGACCATTAATCACTAATGTTTCCCAGTTTTTGTGTTTCAATGTGTAATTTGTTTGTTTGCAATGTTTGATTTCTTGAAATAAAATGTGGGCAAAAATTTATTTTAGATCATTTCTCACTCTTCCTCTTGCTAATAATGAGGGACAGTGGTAGTTTGAAAGCCATTAAGGAAGCGGCAATCACACTGTGGCAACTTGCGATGCCTGTGATCCCACACGTCACTGATTTGTAGATTTGCAAATCAATTCAATCTGCAACTACTGAGTTCTTTGTTGGTGCTTTCAGTCACAAGCCCTCATGAAGGCCTCATCAGCCAGGCAGATGCTATCGCTGTATTTGAAAATAGCATTTCCCTTCAGCTGAACACTCTACTTTTTAACTCAACTGATGACAAGTTAAGCATGAGTCAGACGTTCTGGTACACGATGACCTCTCCGCATTTACCAGCAATGGTAATGTGAAGTTCTCCAGGACTGCTTGAACTTGGAAAAAACAGGTTTTTTTCTCCCTCAAGAATGTGATAATACACTATATGAATGGAAGCACCGATCCAGGTGCATCAGGGTGCAACTCAGTATGAAATCCTGGAAATGGTAATGTGGGACTTGCCAGGCGGTATTTAACTGGTATTTGTCATGACTTAAGCCTTAATTCTGTCCTCTTGTGCATCCACGATTTTCATCGGTCCACCATTGGCGGCCGTGCCTTCAGCTGCCTCAGCCCTCAGCTCTGGAATTCCCTCCTAAATCCCTCCATCTCTCCCCCTCTCTTTCCTCATTTAAGATGCTCCTTAAAACCTACCTCTTTGACCAAGCATTTGGTCATCTGCCCTAATTTCTCCTTATGTGGCTCGTGGCACATTTTGTTTGATAATCGCTCCTGTGAAGCGCCTTGGGATGTTTTACTACGTTACAGGCGCTATATAAATGCACATTGCTGTTGTTGTTAACATTGTCATCATTCTGGGAGTTAACATTGTCATCATACCAGTTTCTGATGTGCCTGTAACATTATTGGAGCATCTCCTTTCTACAAGAGGATCCCTGAATTGACAATCTCCATATGGGGAGTGGGAATGGGTGAAGGGGAGACAAATATTGAAATTTTAGTGTGGCTCTGACCCGGTAGAAGAATTTCACCCAGCGTTTGCTATTCTGTGGGTGAGAGAAGTACTTAAGCTACTTACTTGTGCTGTGCTGGTGTCTGGAATTGTTCTTGCTCTTAATTTGTCTCATTCTCCTTTGTTCCGATGCTAAAAGCATGCAGTTATTCTGGTTTGAAAGGCACACCAGCAGGAATGTCAGTTTCAGCCTAAAATAACTCTGCATTCAGAAGCATTAATGACAGATAATGTTTCATCTGTATGTTTTATTTCTATAAGCCTAGAATTTACGGTTCATTGTACGAATTGGAGGTTAACTATAGTTTGCTAACATTTTTGGAGGAATTTTTACTTGCTGATTTACAAATGATTTTGCTATTTTTATTCTTTGGACTCAACTGTGGGAATTCTGTCCCACACCATGGACTAGCCAACGAGAAGGAAGTTGCTCCAAATCAGATGTGACTTGCAATTAGGAGACAGTTAAATACCTGAAATAACACTGGGAAGGCAAAGCTAGACGATTATTCACCACATTTTTTGGTGGATTTGGCCATCACTGAATGAGAAAAGCTAATTTGACAAGCCAGGAATTGCAAGGACTCTCAGGGAGACAAGGCACATAATTTAAAGGCTGTCAGATGCACTTGCTGTACCAGTTATGGGAGAAGCAGCTTAAAGTAGGCAACACCAGTCAACCACCACAGCCTTGAACAAGGTTGACTCACATGTAGGCCCTCACAAGGCAAGTTGTGTTTGAAGTGTTGTTAGAGTTTTTTTGAAGAAGTAATTCATTGGATAGATAAAGGGAATGCAGTAGATGTAATTGATATGGATTTTCAGAAGGTGTTTGATAAGCGTCTCACTTGTTAGAAAAATTCAGGCATATCGTATGAGAGGAAATATCACAAATAAATAGAGAGTTTATTGATGGATAGGAAACAAAGTGAGGGTAAGTGGATGTTGTTTGGACTGGAGAAAGGTTGGAAATGGTGTACCCCAGGGACCAGTGCTGGATTCACTTTTGTTCTCGGTATATGTAGGTGATTTGGACTTCAGTATAGGGAACACAATCTCAATTTGCAGATGACACAAAAGTAAGAGATTTGGCAAATGGTAAGGAGGACTGCAAAAGACCTCAGGAAGACATAGATAGGTTAGCGGAATGGGAAGACAGGGGGCAGATGCAATTTAATGTGAATAAGCGTGAGGTAATACATTTTTGGAGGAAAAACAAGGAATAGGAGTATACACAATGGAAAGACACTGAACAGAGAGACCTAGAGGTTAAAATATACAATCCCTTGGTAGTGTGAGTGCAGGTAGATGAAGCCATAAAAGGCCAACAGCATTTTTGGTTATAGAAATAGGAGCATAGAGTACAAGAGTAAAGAAGTAATGACAAATTTATACAAAACATTGTTGAGGCCACAGTCAGATGATTTTGTGCAGTTCTGGGCACCACATTATAGAAAGGACATTAAAACCATAGAAAGTGTACAGCGCAGATTCACCAGAATAATGCCAGGGATAAAGAAAGAAAGAAAGACTTACATTTATATAGCACCTCTCATGACCACCGGACGTCTCAAAGCGATTTACAGCCAAGTACTTTTTGAAGAGTAGTCACTATTGTAATGTGGGAAACGTGTCAGCCAATTTGCGCACAGCAAGCTCCCACAAACAGCAATGTGATGATGACCAGATAATCTGTCTTTTTGTTATGTTGATTGAGGGATAAATATTGGCCAGGACACCAGGGATAACTCCCCTGCTCTTCTTCGAAATAGTGCCTCGGGATGTTTTACGTCCACCTGAGAGAGCAGACGGGGTCTCGGTTTAACGTCTCATCCGAAAGACGGCACCTCCGACAGTGCAGCACTCCCTCAGCACTGCACTGGGAGTGTCAGCCGAGCTTTATGTGCTCAAGTCCCTGACACATGGATGGGAAACTATAGTTATGAGAAGAGACTTGAGATACGATTCAACTAGAGGGAATCTAAGAGAAGCTTTTAAAATTCTGAAAGTTTTGATAGCATGAATAGGGAAAGATGATTTCTTCTGGTTGGGGAATTACCAATGAAGGTCATCAATTTAAAATGACCATTAAGAGCCTGAGGAAAGAGGTTAGAAGAAATATCTTTATGCAGTGGGTTATTGGAGCATGGAACGCTTCGCCACGGTGGATGAGGCAGAGACCATCGCAACTTTTAAGGGAAAATTGGATAAATATTTGAAGTAGTGGACGATACAGGGCTATGGGGGAAAGCGGGGCAAGGGGATAAGTTTGGATTGCTCCAGCAAAGAGCCAGCATGAATACATTGGGCCAAATGGCACTGTAAGTTTCTGTGGTCTTTTGTTCTGGGCCAAGAATCCAGCACCTGATAGATGTGTAGGAAATGCAGCAGTTATTTTGATTCCTGATATCCAAGAGGCAATAATCACTGGATTTACATGTCAAGCAAGCCTAATGCACAGTCTTTGTGCTCGTGCCTTCTGTTGCCTAGGCCCTAAGCTCTGGAATTCCCTGACTAAACCTGTCCGCCTCGCTACCCCTCTTTCCTCCTTTAAGACGCTCCTTGAAACCTACCTCTTTGACCAAGCTTTTGGTCACCTGCCCTAATTTATCCTTATGTGGCTCGGTGTCAAATTTTTTGTCTTAAAATACTCCTGTGCAGCGCCTTGGGACGTTTTACTACGTTAAAGGCGCTATATAAATACAAGTTGTTGTTGTTGTTTATCACCAGTGCAAACACCGTAAAGCAGAATTATGGCAGGAATTCGAAGGGCAGGAATCATGCAAATTCCGGAACTGCCAAAACTGCTGGCCAGTGTCCATAATTGCTGTCAATGTAATGTTTTTACGCCAACACCCAATTTGTTGGCTGTAGTGTCAGAAGTTCAAACATGTTCTCTCAGTGATAGCCAGCAACTATCTACAAAATCTCTCGGACTCCATTTCAGCACTTTCCTGTGAAACACAATCTTGGCACAAGTGTTTATCAACTGAACATGAATAAAAACTGTCTTCTCTCAACCGGAAAGTCTGGATTGGAATAAATCTCAACAATGACTTTTCACCAAGAAAAAAAAAATCATTATAGCACAGAGCAAAATGTAGCAATATTTTAAAGCATTGGCTTTTCTGCTGTAGTTTTCTATCCCCTTTCCGAGAAGCAGTATGATCACAGCTGAAGGATTTAATGAAATATTACAAACCTGAAGGGTCCATACATTGTGCTAGAATATTAGTGTCTGAACTTGAAGGCATTACTGCTGCACATTCTGAGTCAGTTCGATAATAGTGAAAGAAGAAAGAACTTGCATTGATTTGGGTGAATCATTTTGTAGGCAAATACAGCAGCCAAGTTGCAAGGAGATAAATGCCCAGTTAATCCTGTTTTGGTGGTGTTGGCTGAGGGATAAATATTGACCAAATCACCGTGGAAAATCTTCCCTATCCTCTTTTTCAAAATAATGTCATGGGATCCTTTAAATCCACCTGAACAGACAGGATCTTGAAATATGACACCTTCTACAATGCAGCTTTCCCTCAGTATTGTACTGAAGTGCCAGCCTGGACTATGTGCTCAAGTGAGGCTTGAAGCCATAACCAGCTGACTTTCAGGTGAGTGTGCTACCACTGGGCCAAACTGACACTTACATTTGTTTCCATTGTAGACTGAGCGCCAGTCAATAATTGTTTTATTGCACCTTTGGACTTAAACTTGTATTCGAAACTGTTGTGCGGGGTAAGGACTGTTGGGCCAGTGATCAGGACCACTCTATACTAGAGCCTACACAGTGGATATCATAGGGTCCCTCAATCAGCAAATGCAGTATATGCAATTTCCAAAGCTTTCTTAGGCCACTTCGCTCACATTGTGCAGTGAGCAACAGTTATGATTTCTGCTGACATCACTCAATGAAGCCAACTTCTCAGCACGTGTCCTCAACAGTAGGAGAGTTGAGGCAACGCACACAGGTTGTCTCTTCAGCCAATTGTCATTGTTGTTTCAATCTAAGCTGTAAAATTAGTAAAACTCCCGTTATTTATAGGAAAGTGGAGTTGAGGCCAAGATCAGATCAGCCATGATCTTATTGAATGGCGGAGCAGGCTCGAGGGACTGAATGGCCTACTCCTGCTCTTATTTCTTATGTTCTTATAAAATCCTAAAGCAGATATGGAAAATTCACTGTACGGACTTTCCCAAAAAACACAATACATTTTGGTCCGGATTTTGCGGTGGTAATGACGGTAAAACGGTCGGCGTTCGCCGTCATTACCCCTCTGAAACTGATCGTAACTTCAGGAGTTAGCGCATGCGCAGTTAAGCGCGAAAATCCTAAAGTTGCGGTCAGTCATTCCCTGCTCCGCCACAGGCTGCGCTGTGGAACTCCTCATAGCTGGCAATCAGTGAAATCACTTGAACTGGCGAAAACTTCCCCTTTTCCACTCTGATATCGTTGTTAAAAACCCCATAAAAAGTTAAGCCTTGTTCAATGAGCTGTAACTGAGTTTTTAACAGTATTCTGAGTAATAACTACTGCTGAACAACCGTTCTGGCCCTGAAAAACTAATTTTATATTTGTGGAATGTGAAATTTCTCCATTATGATAAAGATTTTTAAAATAATTTTTTGAATTTATTTTAACATTAGTTTATGATATTTCAGCTTCTACCTTAACCCCATCTGTATGTCTCAATCTTTATTTCGCTCTCAGTAAAAATAATTTACGTGAAAGCTGCTTTTTATTTCCCGGTTTGCTGTCTGTGAGAATCCTTCAATGTGATTGGCTGCTTAGCCAGCTTGATGACATCACTGCTGCTGGATGCTGGAGGTCCCCTACAGACAGCGCTACAATCAAATTAAAGTCGAGAAAGCTAAAGTTTTCGCCACAGAGATCGCGAGATCTTTGTGGGCAGTTTTCTTTGAGGTCAGCGGATATCGCCGTCACTTCACCGCTGACCGCAAATTCCGGGCCTTCAATTATACCTGCCTCTGTAATACCAGATCCCTGTCCTCTTTTGTCCATGTAGGCCGAGCAATATGGATATATTCAAAAAGCAAGAAATTGCTGATTTCTCTGAGCCCCACAATGGTGTTGTGCAGCTTTTGAGGGTTGCTTTAGAATTCTTCGAAATAGTTACTCCTTCAGGTGTCCTGAACCTAATTATACTCGTGCTGAAAAATCTGCAGTTAAGCCAGGAAAGTTGGGGTGGGAAGGGGAGTAAAGTTACTTAATCCAATTGGACTCAAAAGTTAAACTTGCATCTCTTTCTGCTTGGGGTTGCCCTGGATTGTAAAGCAAGAAGTTCATACCATGTAGCAATAAATGTTTGAAGTGTATCCCCTACAGATTGCAATTGGAAATCAAAAGGCAGTGCAGACACAGGCAGATAACATGAAATCTCTTACTGGTGACTGAACGTATGGACAGCTTTCACTGTAAACTCCAGGGGATCCAAATCAGTTTAGATTATCGCTCCTGACCTGAAGCAAATGGAGGGTGATCTCTACATGGCTCGGATTATAAAAAGGGCTTTGGTGCTGCATGTGTTGTTGATAATGCTTCAATAAAACTACATGGAACACTATAATAAAGTTGCCTATTTGTTTTGAAATGCTAGAATTCCCAGCAGTTAGCTGAGCGTTTTTGCTGTACATTGAACATTTCTTTTCCAGAATGAATATTTTATTCTGTATTATTGTACCATGTCATCAGCCATGACTTCTGGGCAGTTCAGATTTACGACTCATGTCGCGAAGTTCTTCTACACACAAAGACTGATTAACAAACGGAATGTATGCCCAGATTTTGGGGGGGAGGGGGGGATGGGGGGGGGGGATGGCGGGGGGAAAGACCAGGCCAAAACCAGGACATCATTTAAGAAATGGTCGGATGCTGTGTTGAGGGCCAACTGTTTTTTTTCTTGATGGACGTGCTAAGGTGGACCAAATGGCCACCCTCATCCATATCTAACCTGTGATCAAGAACAGAAGGACACATGTCCCTTACGAGAACATCACACACACACACACAAACCATGTACGATGGGCTCTCCTAAGGACTCTACCCAATCCACAGAACCTCCTGAGGGAAGTAGCTAATCAGAAGTAAAAGTTCCAGAAGATACCACAACATGTCTCCCTGACTCCAAGGTATTAATGCAGCCTTACAGCCCACGCTATTCAACTGGGACCAGTCACATTGCACACATCCATGGTCCTGGCAAAACTCAAGCACCATTTATTAAGAACTTGATTGATATTCTCTATCCATCCTTAACCTCTTTCTTGTAACCTTTAGTCCCATTCTTAAAAAGATAATTGTCCAGCTCTCTTAAAAGGAGTTGATCAACAGCATCAGTGCCTTTGATGGGAGTGTGCTTCACATATCTGCTGCTCTGTGAGGAATAGAAAGTGTTTTCTAATCCCCTGAAGCCTTGTGTTTTGTACTCAAGTCCTCTAGTTCTGTGACAACAGATAAGTAATCTGTGTACATTTACATTTGTCCATGTTTCTCAGTATTTTCAAGACCCTGCCCCCCCCCCCCCATCCTCTTTTCTCCAATAAAGTTCAATTCTATGAGCCTTTCTTCAAATTATCCAGGTTGTTCTTCTCTAAACCCGGTCCACTGCTTTGATGCCTTTTGGAGGTAGAGTGCCTGGAACTACAGGCTATATTTTAAACAGAACATTATGAATGAATTTTACAGGGTTTAAAACAACCCTCTTTGACTTGTGATCAGTGTCCTCAAGGTGTATCCCAGAATCTGATTAACCTTGCTGATAGCAGCTTCTCGTCAATAGCATACTTTCAGCGAATGGTCAATAATCACACCCACATCCTTTTCCACCATTCTTAATGGGCATTCTTTCATCAAGTGGCCATGTTATAGGTTTCCTGTTCCAGTGTGTATTATGTGCCATCTATCCACATTAACACACATCTGCCTTTGCTAAGTCCCAGCTGTTTTGCTTTTGTAGGCCCATAAGGTTGAGCTGTGTTCCTGAAATGGTAGTTGATGATTGATGAACCTTTCTGCTTGTGTCAACATTTCACAACAGATGTCAACAAGCATACAGACATTATGGAGCGGTATTTTGTGGCTGATAAAAGCTAAGCATTGGACTGAACACTAGTGTATTTTAATTTCCAGTACATTTAACTAATATGAGGGGTGGGGGGAGTGGATTATAAGAATAATTCTTCCCTCTTCTGTCTGTGGTGACTCGTGTACCATCAATAGCTCTCCAGTACAGCTTCCAAGTAGCCTAGCTTCATTACGAGCCAACGCATTGAGTGTTGGCAGACTATGTGATCATGTTGGGGGTGCTTCGTACTTCTCTGGGTTGTGCATTGCACTGAGCCATAACCAGTGCCTCCGACGTCTCGCTTTTAATTAACTACTTTAAATAAAAATCTTCCTGAATGGGAACGGGGTGTGCAACTCTTACTGAGCACCAATCTTGGGATCTGCAGTAGCCTCAGGTAGGCTGTGTACACACTCGTTTATTGTCGAAGGCTATTTACTTTAGTGATCGGCTTCCTGAGTGACCCCACTCTGTGACACTGGGTGTCAGGAAACGTGCTCCACTTGGTGATAACAGCCAGATGGATGAGCAGCAGATTGTGCACCAGGCACAGATGGGCAGCAGGATGGAGAGCAGAGGCTGCGGCCTCGAAACTTCCTCTTCTATTATAAATCAAAAATGAGAAGTCGCACAACACCAGGTTATAGTCCAACAGATTTATTTAAAATTACAAGCTTTCGGAGCTGTCGCTCCTTCTTCAGGTAGAGTAGCTGTGAGAGAATCTCCCAGAATTCACAATATAAACACAGAAAAAATGTATTCAAATCTTTCCCTACATCAAAGACACACTAAGAGCACAGCCAAGACAATGAGATGTGTCCCAGGGGGTCCAACGTGTCAAAACACCTGCTGGCTGCATATCCTCTGCAGTTGACTTTGGTTCTTGTGTTAGTTTTTTTTTTTAAAAAAAGGCTGGAAAGACCGGCCATGATGTCAAGTCACGTTCTGTATCGTGACATGAACCCGATATCACGATTGACGTATGAACGGACACCGCGCAACAATCGCCAGGCAGGAGGGTTGCCTCCCAGTCGGGGAACACTTCAGCAGTCAGGGGCATTCAGCCTCGGATCTGCGGGTAAGCGTTCTCCAAGGCGGCCTTCGGGATACACGACAGCGCAAAATCATAGAGCAGAAACTGATAGCCAAGTTCCGCACTCATGAGGATGGCCTCAATCGCGATATCGGGTTCATGTCACGATACAGAACGTGACTTGACATCATGGCCGGTCTTTCCAGCCTTTTTTTAAAAAAAAAACTAACACAAGAACCAAAGTCAACTGCAGAGGATATGCAGCCAGCAGGTGTTTTGACACGTTGGACCCCCTGGGACACATCTCATTGTCTTGGCTGTGCTCTTAGTGTGTCTTTGATGTAGGGAAAGATTTGAATACATTTTTTCTGTGTTTATATTGTGAATTCTGGGAGATTCTCTCACAGCTACTCTACCTGAAGAAGGAGCGACAGCTCCGAAAGCTTGTAATTTTAAATAAATCTGTTGGACTATAACCTGGTGTTGTGCGACTTCTCATTTTTGTCCACCCCAGTCCAACGCCGGCATCTCCACATCATGATATTATAAATCAGGCAGCAAGATTGTCAAGAGTCACTAGGCCACTGGTTTCAATCATTGGCCCAGAATAACCTGGAGACTTGTGCCAGTGAAATTGCGCAAGTACGCTGTAGGGATCCTTGAACGGTGCGAAAGAAAGAAGAAATTATGGAGTAAGTGACTTACGCCATGACATAATTTCCTGGTACTTTCCTGCGTTACGCTCGCCAAAAACATTGAGAAGTTAATTATCATGACTTCACCCCCATTAAAATCAATAGCGACCGCGGATTTCCTGGACTAACACCACTTTTCACACCATTGCTACTTCAACTGAAAGATAATGGCATTGGTGACCTGGCAGCCACGTACGTGATTAATGATTAGCAGTGGGTTCATGTGAAAATGCTCGTAATATGATATGAAAAGCCAATTTCGTGTGAAGCTCTTGGCATTCTTCATTAATTCCGATAAAGCGGGAACGCTGACTGTCCGGGCTAGAAAGGAGCGGATTAATCACCCATGGACACTTTCTGTTGGTTTTGGATTGCTATTGTGCTTCTCTAAGCAAACTAATGGAAATGACTTATGATAACATTGGCTGGAATTTTGTTTGGGGAGGTGGGTTGGGGGCGGGGGGGAGAGTCCGAGGCGGGCGGGAAACCCGGGAGCCGGAATTTCCCGCAGGCCCTGCCGATTTCACCGGCGGGGCCTAATTTGAATGCGAGGCCTTGGATTCTCGCCCGCAGCCAGCCAGCTTGAGAGGCTGGCTCGCTGCGGGCGGGTAGGACTCAGTTGCGAGGCGTCGGTCTGGGGGAGGGATCACGGGGGTGAGGGGGGCGGCGATCGGGGTTGGAGGGGGGTCGACGATCAGGAGGGGAGGGTGTCGGTGATCGGGGGGGTTGCAGGATTGGCAGGGGATCAGCTGACAAGCAGGGATCGCGGGGCGATCAGAGCTCGCGGGTTGGGGGGGGGTCTGCCAGTGATTGGGGGGAGGAGGGCAGAGGATCAGCGGGGGGGCCGGAAGATCATGGCTGGCCTCATCATTATCGTTGTGGGGGGGGGAAGGGGGTGGCCTGGGAATACGATCGGAGGCCTCGTTGGGGGGGTTCTCTGATCACGGGGGGTGGGTATGGTAGGGACCCTGGATCCAGGAGGTAGGTATAAAGCCACTTACCTCCTGGATGCAGCAGTCCCCGCCTCTGTTTAACAGCCGGGTTTTACGAATTGTGTGAAATCCGTCCCCAGGCAGTTAAACACAAAATGGAGGGGAAAATAGAGGCTTCCCGCCTCATTACAATATTTAAATTGTGCTAACGCCCCCTGGGAGCGGGTTGGTTGCTCACCCCCCCCACCCACCCCCTCCGTCCCGCCTCTGGGAAAACGGGAGGCGGGCGGGTTGGAGGCGGGATCAGGTCGGGAATCCCATTTCTAACAATTTAACTGCCCCCACGCCCCATACCCATCCGTTTTTTGATGGGAAAATTCCGGCCATTGTGCGCAAAGCTAACTGATTGAATGCTGCACGCGGTAAACTACAGTAAATCATTTTGGATTAGGAAACGTGGATTCGAAGTTTAAATTTTGCAGTTTAAATGTTGGGTCTTCCAGCATGCTTTGCTGAATTGAATCCATTTGCGGCCTTCAGCTACCAGCCTGCTGGTTACGTAAGGCCAGTAGCAAACAAATGGAACAAAAACAGACCGCTCCTTTCAATTTATCCCGATTAAATTGTAATGAGAAACAACTGACTCATCTGATTGAATTTGATCACTAGTGTTTAAAATTTGATTTAGCTTATCTCCACATTGACAACTCCCATTAAACAGGTACAATTAGTTACTTGTTTTCGTAATCTTTAAGCGAGGAGGAGACCGTGGCTGTTCAGTAATGACATTAATTTGGGAAAACAAATGAAGTTAAGGTATGTAGTATAGAATAGAGGTCAAAATCGTGATATACCGATTGGACAGAAAGGATAGCTAAAACCAGAAGCCTTGCCTTCAGCCGTCTAGGCCCTAAGCTCTGGAATTACCTCCCTGAACCTCTCCACCTCTCTCTCTCCTCCTCTCCACCTCTCTCCTCCTCTCCACCTCTCTCTCTCCTCCTCTCCACCTCTCTCTCTCCTCCTCTCCACACCTCTCTCTCCTCCTCTCCACCTCTCTCTCTCCTCCTCTCCTCCCCTCTCTCTCCTCCTCTCCACCTCTCTCTCTCCTCCTCTCCACCTCTCTCTCTCCTCCTCTCCACACCTCTCTCTCCTCCTCTCCACCTCTCTCTCTCCTCCTCTCCTCCCCTCTCTCTCCTCCTCTTCACCTCTCTCTCCTCCTCTCCACCTCTCTCTCCTCCTCTCCACCTCTCTCTCCTCCTCTCCACCTCTCTCTCTCCTCCTCTCCACCTCTCTCTCTCCTCCTCTCCACCTCTCTCTCTCCACCTCTCTCTCTCCTCCTCTCCACCTCTCTCTCTCCTCCTCTCCACCTCTCTCTCTCCTCCTCTCCACCTCTCTCTCTCCTCCTCTCCTCTCTCTCTCCTCCTCTCCCCTCTCTCTCCTCCTCTCCACCTCTCTCTCCTCCTCTCCACCTCTCTCTCTCCTCCTCTCCTCCTCTCTCTCTCCTCCTCTCCACCTCGCTCTCTCCTCCTCTCCTCCTCTCTCTCTCCTCCTCTCCACCTCTCTCTCTCCTCCTCTCCACCTCTCTCTCTCCTCCTCTCCACCTCTCTCTCTCCTCCTCTCCACCTCTCTCTCTCCTCCTCTCCACCTCTCTCTCTCCTCCTCTCCACCTCTCTCTCCACCTCTCTCTCCCCTCCTCTCCACCTCTCTCTCTCCTCCTCTCCTCCTCTCTCTCTCCTCCTCTCCACCTCTCTCTCTCCTCCTCTCCACCTCTCTCTCTCCTCCTCTCCTCTCTCTCTCCTCCTCTCCTCTCTCTCTCCTCCTCTCCTCTCTCTCTCCTCCTCTCCACCTCTCTCTCTCCTCCTCTCCACCTCTCTCTCTCCTCCTCTCCTCTCTCTCACCTCCTCTCCTCTCTCTCTCCTCCTCTCCACCTCTCTCTCCTCCTCTCCACCTCTCTCTCTCCTCCTCTCCACCTCTCTCTCTCCTCCTCTCCACCTCTCTCTCCTCCTCTCCTCCTCTCTCTCTCCTCCTCTCCTCTCTCTCTCCTCCTCTCCTCCTCTCTCTCTCCTCCTCTCCACCTCTCTCTCTCCTCCTCTCCACCTCTCTCTCTCCTCCTCTCCTCCTCTCTCTCTCCTCCTCTCCTCCTCTCTCTCTCCTCCTCTCCACCTCTCTCTCTCCTCCTCTCCACCTCTCTCTCCTCCTCTCCACCTCTCTCTCCTCCTCTCCACCTCTCTCTCTCCTCCTCTCCACCTCTCCCTCTCCACCTCTCTCTCTCCTCCTCTCCACCTCTCCCTCTCCACCTCTCTCTCCTCCTCTCCACCACTCTCTCTCCTCCTCTCCACCTCTCCCTCTCCACCTCTCTCTCTCCTCCTCTCCTCCTCTCTCTCTCCTCTTCTCCTCCTCTCTCTCTCCACCTCTCCTCCTATCTCTCTCCTCCTCTCCACCTCTCCCTCTCCACCTCTCTCTCCTCCTCTCCACCACTCTCTCTCCTCCTCTCCACCTCTCTCTCTCCACCTCTCCTCCTCTCTCTCTCCTCCTCTCCACCTCTCTCTCTCCTCCTCTCCACCTCTCTCTCTCCACCTCTCCTCTCTCTCTCCTCCTCTCCACCTCTCTCTCCTCCTCAAAGCCTACCTCTTTGACCCAGCTTTTGGTCACCTGTCCGAATAGCGCCTCTGTGACTCGGTATCAATTTTTGTCTGATAACACTCTTGTGAAGCACCTTGGGACGATTAGCTACATCAAAGGCGCTATATAAATGCATGTTGTTGCTGCTGACACACCTATGGGTATGCAAAGGAAATGATAAACAATCCAAGTCTGTAAATGGCCATTGTCTTCACCATCTCTGCTTCGCCCCTATGCTCACTGCAGCGTATTCTAATTAGAAAACCAGGAAATGTTAGAGCAAGTTAGCGAGATCGTCGCGCAAGATGGCAAAATTTATGGCGTATGTCGGTAATCTCGCCATTGCAGGAAATTCTGTGCCACGATTCCCTAAGTGAGCTGATAACTCTGAGGTGACATAGCAGTCATATATGGGTTATTATGCCGCGTTATTTCCTTGTAATGAACTGGATTAAATTTGTGATGATTAAAATAATCCTTCAAATCAATCATTAATCTTCCATTTGGGCATCGACACCAACAACTTGCTTTTATATATAAACCTTTCGCAGAGGGGACATCGCTCATAAATGGCATGACTGTTGATGCCAACAAGCAAAATCGACCTTGAAAACTGAATAAAATGATCCCCCAAATCCCCCACTTCCCCTTTCTTTCATTCTTTTCTCTTTGACATGCCAAACAACTCATTCCAGGTTACGATACAATTGCTCCTGATGATTCGTCAGGAAGAACTATCATGTAGAACCTGAGAAGTTTCAGACATCCATATATATGATTATTTAAATCAACCTTTTAAATCTTCTTAATTCTGTTTCCCCGCCCCAGCCCCGCCGGACCATTGTTCCATTTAATGCCTTGTTCATGTAAATAGTTGCTGTATGTTGTTTCTTATTAGACACTTAGCTGAGGTATGCTTTTCAGAAATAAAAAAAAAACGAGTCCTGCAAATGTTTATTGTAGGAATAAACTATCATTTAAAGAAAGAAAGACTTGCATTTCTATAGCGCCTTTCACGACCACCGAACGTCCCAAAGCGCTTTACAGCCAATGAAGTACTTTTTGAAGTGTCGCCGCTGTTGTAATGTAGGAAACGCGCCAGCCAATCTGCGGACAGCAAGGCTCCTCAGCAAGAGCAGACGGGGCCTCGGTTTAAGGTCTCATCCGAAAGACAGCACCTCTGACAGTGCAGCACTCCCTCAGCACTGCAGTGCTAGCCTAGATTTTTGTGCTCAAGTCTCTGGAGTGGGACTTGAACCAACAACCTTTGTGACTCAGAGGCGAGAGTGCTACCCACTGAGCCACTGGCTGACATTTCAATTTGGGATACAGAGGAGGGTGATAAAAATCCTCAGTGGAATTTACTACCTTGTAATCACACTCATATATCCATTATTTTCAGTATACACAGTATCTGTTCATTGATGACTGTTGGGATTGGAGACTTTGCTGCAGTTATGCAATGGAGTGAATGGCTAATCAGTCCCACCTCACAATTCATCAGCACATTAACAGCTCTGTGTTCGCGCTGCAATTTCTAAAGAAGTCAATGGGGCAAAGTATCAAAACAAGGAAGCCCTCGAGTTTCAGTCCATTTTATTGCTCCTGTTCTCTGCTCAATCAGTGGGGACTTTGGTTATTACAGATTGGATCAGGATACGAAGCTCCGATACCGCATGTAGATAAGCAGCTGGGGATCAGTCGGAACGCTAACATTTCATGCTAATGAGTATATATTTAACAAATTTAATCCATCGGTGAGGTTATGCTTACACAGGAAATGATGGGGGCATTTTCAGTTCTTCTCTGCCTCATTCTGATGAATATCTCCCAGGTTGGTTATTACTGTTAAAGTGGAAGATTAACAAAAGGAGCCGACAACTAAGAAAACAAACAGCGGATCTCATTCAGGAAAAGGCAAAAAGAAATGTTCATTTAAAGAACTAATGGAATTCAGTGGGTAAATGTACTTTGCTCTAGTATCAATTTATACAGTCTCGGAAGGTTCAAGGTTTGATCCTGATCTGTAGTCATCTCAGCCAGTGTGGGGAGGGAGGGAGGGGCACACTAGGGAGGGCAGGATCAGCCAAGGTTCCTGCCACTGACCCCTGTTGGCAAGTGTAACTGTGTGAGGACCAGATTGAACTGGGCTGTGATGCCCTCTGAGGTTGTCTAGCCTGTTGACACCCACTGTCTAGGCTCACAAATGAAGGAGGCCAGCTGAAGGTGACTGGTGGCCATTAGATACTCTGGCAAGGACCCAAGAGCTTCAGGGCAGGAGGAGGAGAGGGGGGGAAATGCAGCAGAAAAGCAGAAGTAAATAGTCAATCACAATTCACTGAAAGTTTTGCTCTGCTTCTCGATTGGTGCTTGTTCTCCAAGACCTCCGCTCTACCATTTAAATCACAAGAGAAGTTATGCTGAACCTTTATAAAGCGCTGGTTAGGCCACGACTGGAGTGTTGCATCCAGTTCTGGTCACCACACTTTAGGAAGGATGTGAAGGCCCTTGAGAGGGTGCAGAGGAGATTTACCAGAATGGTTCCGGGGATGGGGGCTCTTAGCTACAAGGACAGGTTGGAGAAGCTGGATTTGTTTTCATTAGAGCAAAGGAGGTTGAGGGGTGATTTGATAGAGGTGTACAAGATTATGACGGGGAAAGGCTGTTCCCACTAGTTGATGGTACAAGGACTAGGGGACACAGATTTAAGGTTTTGGGCGAGAGATACAGGGGGGATGTGAGGAAAAACTTTTTTACACAGTGAGTGGTGAGGACCTGGAACTCGCTGCTGACGGAAGTGGTGGAAGCGGAGACACTCAATGGTTTCAAGGGGAGACTGGATAGGCACTTGAGGGAAATAAACCTGCAGGGCTATGGGGATAGAGCGGGGGAATGGGGCTGACTGGATTGCTCTGCAGAAAGCCGGCACGGACTCGATGGGCCGAATGGCCTCCTTCTGTGCCGTTATGACTCTATGACATCATCCCTGGTCTCTGGAACTCTCTCTCATGTCCACTCTACTTCGCCATCTCTCTCCCCGTTCTTACAAAAACCTTTGTAAAAACCTGCGTCTTTTGACTGTGCCTTCTGCTTCCCCTCACCAACCCCTTAGCTAAACCTTCTTCCTTGTGTTCCTGCTCGGGGATGTTTTCCTTGTATATGAAGCGCTACACTAATGTTAGATGGCGCTATTGATGCTTTTAATTATCGCTGCAGCTCCCTTAATACTGAGGAGGTGAATTCATTCTCCAAGCACATTTTTTTTTGTTGGAAAGCCCTTGGGCTTTTGAAAGGAATCCAGTATATTCACATTGATGCAATTGATGATGCAATCATTGTGTTTGAAGTTCAATCCTGTGTGCGCACAGAACAAATCATTTATCTCCATGTGACTAGAATCAAACTGTAGTTTTTTTCTGCGAATGTTTCCATCGTGTTTACCGTTTTTCTATTTACTGACCAGGGTCACCCTTGCTATAGACCAAGAAACAGTGAAAAATTCTTTCCCCTCTCCCCCACCAGCCTAATGAAAGAAAGAAAGACTTGCATTTATATAGCCTTTCACTGGAATTCCCAAAGTGCTTTACAGCCAATGAAGTATTTTTTGAATGTTGTAAACGCGGCAGCCAATTTGCACACAGCAAACTCCCACAAACAGCAACGTGATAATGAGCAGATAATCTGTTTTACTGATGTTGAGGACTAAATATTGGCCAGGACACCAGGGATAACTCCCTTGTTCTTCTTCAAAATAGTGCCATAGGATCTTTTACGTCCACCTGAGAGAGCAGACGGGACCTCAGTTTAATGTCTCATCTGAAGGATGGCACCTCTGACAGTGCAGCACTCCCTCAGCACTGCACTGGAATGCCAGCCTAGATTTTTGTGCTCAAGTCTTTGGAGTGGGACCTGAACCCATAATGTTCTAGACTCAGAGGCGAGGGTGGTACCAACTGAGCCACGGCTGACACCGGGGTAAAGGCACTGCCCACTAAGCCTTAAAGAAGGCTTCCAGATTCAATCCCCTTGCTATGCCAAGCTAGCTGATCCCAACCTGGGTAGTAGCTGGGGTGCTGCACTGATTCTCAGCATGCATGGGCTAGGGACTGGAAAATCAGTAATGGTTCCTGTATATAGTTGCTATCCAGTGTCCCTGACTGGAAGACCAGTGTGCGCAAACATCATTTATGGCTGTTTTGGGCTGGGCTACAACGTCTTTCTTGGTCGTATATCCTGCTAGCACTCATTGTACATGCTCACATATGACCACTTGTGTGAGGTATTGGAGGGCTGCCAATGTCCAGGCAACCATAAACTGGGAAGAGAGGATGGCGTCAAGAGAAAGGGGAGAAAATTCATGGAAATATCAAACAAATCCTAAAAGAAATTGCTGCCAGTTAAAAGGTTCCAATTGAGTTCTGCCCAACTGGTTAAGACGGTGGGCCCACAGATGGGGAAGGCGCCAGGTTCAATCCCCAGTCCGTGCTGAGTGAGCAGATCCCAGCTGGGCTGGAGATAGATCCATGACAATTGCCCACAGACTAGGGAGGGGAAGATCAGTCATGGTTACTGTTCCTGATTGCTAATCAGCCGTCCCTGATGGAAGTGCATGTGTGTGTGTACATCAGATGAGGACATAACCAGGCTCAGCTGATTCCAATAGGCTGCCGACACTCGCTGTCAAGGCTCACATACGAATAGTGACAGAATGGGCAATTGGCACCTGTGGAACTAGACCCCAGCGAGTCATTGACACTGTCAGGAGAGGAGAAAGTTAGTGAGAGAAAGATTTACTCCTGATTACATTAAACACGTTCTGTTCACGGTGTTTGGTGGGATTCAAAATAAATAGTTTTGTTGGAAAGTACCCCTATTTTAAAAGAAATCATTCGAAAGAAATTAATCTATTTATTATGTTGAAGTTCTTTTTCCTGTGAAACAGCATATTATTTAGAAACATGGATTAAGAATGACGATTTATTTTTTTCCAATTTGCTATAAGCATGCTTTCTGTCCTTCTATTAACTGACCGGGTCCACTCCCACTAATCGAGCAGAAAGCGACGTCTCACAGAGGAGATGGGAGGGAGAGTGGCAGCGGCTGAGGCAATCTGTCAAACCCTCTCGGCTAATATAGCGGAAACCTTGGGGTTGCAGCAGAGCTCAGGAAATGACCCTTCCTGTCAGGCTCCAGATGGTCAAGAGAGGGAAAAAAAAAGTCTGGACGGAGCTTGTTTAATCAATCCATTATTGATACTCAGCGAACCAGTGGCTCTGACGCACGTAGAGCATAATTAGATTATGAAAATGAACCTCAACAGTCTAAGGCCAAGTCAGGAGGGGACAACCGTGACCATTTGTCATCCTTTGATTTAGATCACATGTCAGTAGCAGTACGTTGTATAACTAACATTAACTGTTTTTTTGCAAATATATAATTAGACACAGGGTACGAGGTTTTGGAGACCAATTTAATTACGCTAGATATTTTCTCTTTGCCCTAAAACTGAAACCGTATTTTCTAGATAAAAGTAATGACTCAAAGGCCTTGGATTATCCTTGGGTTAGCAGTGTACAAATGCTTGACTGTGACATTCCTTTTAGCAGAAGCATTGAGCTATTTCAAATAAATGGGCTAATGCCTCTGTTGGAACAATAGACAAGGGAATGTCACATGAACGAGGGACTATCCTTCCCTCAACTCCTCTGCCTCTCCACCTTTCTGTCCTCCTTTTAAAATGCTCCTTAAAACCCATCTCTTCGGCCTAGCTTTTAATCGCCCTCTCACGACTTCACCTTTATGGCCTGGTGTCCGTTTTCCATACGCCTATCCGTGAAGCGCCTCAGGGTGATTTTGGCACTGCGCAAATTAAAGTTGTTGTTGAATGTGTTAAATGTTTATACTTATTATCACTTAGTGCAATTTCAAACTCTAAATTTATTACTATTAGAAAATGATTAAAGAAGTGCCATTGGACTATCGTGGGCTCGAGAAAAGACCTTTTTAGGCTGTCTTCTCTGATCATGACTAGGAATGATGACTCGGAGATTTAGCGCACTGCAGAGGGACTCAAGTTATAACTTGAAGACCTACCAAAAACGAAATCTTTTCAGAAGGAGGAATTTTAACTCTTCCCCGATCCATGGGAAAGGAGCAGGTAAAATGGAGTGGCTCCATTTCCCGCTCCACTGCCACCGATTCTCCATTTTAATACTTGCTGGTTTTGACGGTGAGGTGAGGCTCCTGCCAGACTCCAGCGGGAGCGTCATTAATAAATGCAACTCAGAGGTCTGTGCTGTACACGCCGCCCCGATGCCATTTTAACCCACTCCTGAGCAGGGACTCGCCGTGGCCTCCCCTTCAGGTAAAGATGTCAGGAGACCAGCGAGGCCCTCTACAGTAAGTTCAAGGAACGCTCTATCGAGCTCCACAAGGAAAGTCCGAGCCTCTGATGCCTCGAAACCATCACAACACAGCAGTTTGCCATTCACTTCTGCTGGGAGTTAAAATCAGCCCTATAATCTTTAACGAGCCAGATCTTTTTAACCTCAGCTTAATTCACTGAAAGAAACAAATCCCCGTTTAGAAGCAAAACTAAGCTCTTGTTTGTTAGTATTGCCCACACTTGCCATCTAACTTCACACATGAAGAATGGCCATTTGGGAAAGGTCTGTTGTATCCCACTAGCTGACTTCCTGTGACGTTGCTCATGGATAGTGTTGGATCGGAGCACTGTTGTGACATTTAGCTGCTAAGGTCCTTTAAGGCCACTACTTCCTGTGGGGAAGTGGTCGAACTAAGTTCTGAGGTCAATTGCAGGTTAATTCTCTTTAAGGAGGGAAGTTCAAAAATTGCCAGGTGCATATAAATTTCTGGCTCCCGGTCAATCTCTAGACTATCCTCATCAACAGAAATTGACCTGTAATTGAGCTTAGTGTGAAATGACTGCCTTCATTCTTTTTGTACTTTGGATATTTCAAAATGTGACATCTGGCGTGTGGCATTCTCAAAACTTGATTGACAATAAACGTTTCTTTTTAGCGAGAGTATTGATGCAGATTCAAAAAGGAAAAGCTGAGGATTCGAAATGAACCGCACAAGCTGCTGGAAATACACAGCTCGTCCTTAAACATGGGTCTCGACTGAAACATTCACACATTTCCTGTTTCCAGATGCTGGTGGGCCTGCTGTGTATTTCCAGCACATTCTGATTCACTTTCATTATTGTTGCATCCTCTGTGCCAGTCGATAATTTGGAGTTGACTGCGGTGGCGTTTCACTCGACTGGGGCTCAGGCAAACAGTCGAAATGAAACATTCTGCGACGGACCTCCTGATGTTTGCAGAGAGCGCCGCTGCCTTTAGGAGGGAGGGAGATGGATGATACCCCCGCTGTCAGTTGCATGTGACGAGCATGATTATAAACTATCCAGCTGCCAATAAGATGCCACATTATCAGATTCTTAAAATAAATGGCGCTGTTGAATGTCAGCAGGACGTCAGCATAGGCAGCGAGAAGTATGAAGTGACGAGAAAGAGTTGACAAATTTATCTTGTTTAACGTAATTACTAAATGATTCAAACACTTTGGACCTCCGTCTGCTTTCTGTATAGATTAGTCATCAATAATGAACTACTGAGCTGAAAATGCAGCAACTGCACTGTAAGTAGATCAATAAATGAGGGGGAAATGATGCTGAATCACAATCGCCTGATTTTGCTGCAGATCAAAATTTAGCTGGCTAACCATTTTTGGTCAGTTTTGGCTACAAGGCCTTGCTGTTTGGGGTATACGTTTCTTAAAATTGTAATTAAAATTAAAAAAGGACCTGTGGAATTCTCTACCACAGAAGGCTGTGGAGGCCAAGCCCCTGAATATATTTAAGAAGGAGATAGATAGATTTCTCGGCACAAAAGGCATCAAGGGGTATGGGGAGAGAGCGGGAATATGGTATTGAGATAGAGGATCAGCCATGATCATATTGAATGGCGGAGCAGGCTCGAAGAGCCGAACGCTCCTATTTTTCTATGTTTCTATCTATGTTTCTAAAGCCCAAAGATAACCTCTCTTTTTATTTAAAAGGAAGTTTCCTGCCTCCCTGATGTCTCAGTGAGTTGTAATAATGTAGTGCAGCCGTCCTAGAGCAGGAAGTTTCTAAGTTCCATCCATGGCCTATGCTGGATTAGCTGATCTCGGTTCGGTGATAGCGGTGGTGCCATAATTAGCCTTACGTCCCCTGTGTTGGGGAGTGAGGGGTCAATGGTGCACCATGGGTGAGGTGCCAGAGGATGACTGCCACCTGTCGAACTATATCCCATCAACGAAATGACTCACTCGGGCAAAGAAAGGAGGGAAGGAAAATGGACAAGGGGGATAAAATCTTCCCTGCTCAAAAGGTCCAGCACCACCTTTTAGTGCTGCAATAAAACACAAATTGCCCATCTTCGCAATTTCTGTGGGACGAAGCCTTGGAGTGAAACACCACAGCTCACTAATATTTCTTTGTTCGTTCGTATTTCATGTCCTTTTCCTGATGAATAAACCTACATGGTCTTTCTTTAGTTATTTGGATTGTATTTGTCAATAACAGCAGCAACTTCCATTTATATAACACTCTTAACTTAGAAAGATGTCCCAAAGTGCTTCACAGGGGCCTAATCAAGAACTGAGCCAAAGGAGGCGATGTTGGGAGGGGCGACACAATCTTGATCAAAGAGGTAGGTTTTAAAGAGAGTCTTAGAAGAGGAGAGATAGGTGGAGAGGCAGAGAAAGAAAGAAGACCTAGAATCATAGAATAATACAGCACAGAAGGAGGCCATTCGGCCCATCGTGCCTGTGCTGGCTCTTTGGTAGAGCTATCCAATTAATCCCACTCCCCTGCTCTTTCCCCATAGTCCTGTAACTTTTTTCCCTTCAAGTATTTATCCAATTCTCTTTTGAAAGTTACTATTGAATCTGCTTCCATCGCCCTATCAGGCAGCGCATTCCAGGTCACAACAACTCGCTGCGTAAAAAAATGTTTCCTCATGTCGCCTCTGGAAACAGTTTCTCCTTATTTACTCTATCAAAACCTCTGTCAAATCTTATTTGGGCCCTGTCCCAAAGCACTTTATAGCCAAGGGAGTACTTTTAAAGTGTAGCCACTGTTGTAATGTAGATGGGTTTAGGGAGGTAATTCCAGAGTGTCACCTCATTGCGGATATTGCTATTCTGTACATCTAAGACTATATCTTGTAGTGTCTCAATTAATCACCAATTACCCTTAACCACCTACTTCATTATAGCAGATAATCGAGGTTCTACTGTACATCTATTCAGCGTGATTTATTGTTAATATTACTATACACGCAAATTTGGAATGAAACTAAAATTCATATGCCGTGAAGCAGTTTCTACTCTTAGCTGCAGATGACCAGTTGAAAAGGACTAAAACCTTTAAGAATTCACATCAAAGGATAATATGACAGAAAAGTGTTTTTCCTCAGTATTGTCACAGGGCCCATTACCTTTTGGTCTCG
Organism: Squalus acanthias; assembly: GCA_030390025.1. Classification (NCBI taxonomy): domain Eukaryota; kingdom Metazoa; phylum Chordata; class Chondrichthyes; order Squaliformes; family Squalidae; genus Squalus; species Squalus acanthias. The sequence continues at coordinate 12,835,245 of CM059448.1, forward strand.
TAAAGGAGGATATTACTCTTAGGTCTAGCTGGAAATGTGTTCCAAGGCCGCAGGATACTTGAGAGCCACAGATAATGTCATAAACCAAGAGAGCTTGTTTTTCAGTGGTTTACGCAGTCCCCTGAACCCTAAGTGTACTGTAACGCCCAGGATGTCAGACAGAAACTGAAAGAGGAGAGTTAATGCTTTGAGTGTGAAGTGTCCTCAGAACTGGCACATTCAAGCTGGAGAGTCACTTCATATAAACGACAAAAACAATGAGAGGAAGGGGAAGGCAGTAAGAGGTCAAGACCTTTCAGAGAGATGCAGTTAGCGGGTATACTGGCTGATAAATATAATTTAAATGCCTATTACTTTATCCTCACGTGTTTAAAATAAGTACCTTTTATTTAAAATGCTACTTATTTCTCACGCTTTCCTTTTTTAACCATTTAAGATTAATTGCTGGGAGTTTTCCTGTTGAAGTTCGAGTCTTCAAGTTAGTGCCGCAGCACAACACCATCGTGGGCATCTAGTGCTTCTGCATAACTCTGTGTCTTGCTAAAGGGCGAGGAGGTACATGCACCAGAACAGGTTCCAGTGAGGGCAGCTGGCAGAAAAGGAAATTTTGCAGAGAAATAACAGCATAACACTATAGTGCTGCCATATCATGGGGTGCCTATGTTTTATGGAAAACGTTCCTGTGTATGGATAAGGGCAGGAAAATAAATAAAGCAGGTAACCTGTGTGTGTGTTCCATTAATAATGGGACACCCTGAAGCAAGTGCACACACACACACTCATTACCAGATTGTAATGACTTTAAAGCCATTACAGCATATGTGGAACAGAGGAGGCAGCATTTTGGTATATCTTCCATAGACTTCCCAATATCTGCTCATAGCTTCTCTCCTCTCTCTCTCTCTCTCTTCCAACCCAAAACACTGCTCCATGCTTTAGCCTGCTGAATTCCTGCTCCAAACCACTACTCCCCTTTTCCCCCCTTAGCCTCTACCTACCAGCTGTCCTGTGGTGATTGATTGACAGCAATGTACACTGTGGGAGGGCATTTCCCAATCTCATGAGAATTCCCTCTGATAGTGTATATTATCGTCAAGTAGCAATGCCGATAGGCATGAGATTGGAATGGGCCAGATCTACACTGATTTTGGCCCATATACATAGTCAGGCTGACTTGTCTGGGTCAAAACATAGAATCATACAGCACAGAAGGAGGCCATTCGGCCCGTCGTGCCTGTGCCGGCTCTTTGGTAGAGCGATCCAATTAGTCCCACTCCGCTGCCCTTTCCCCATAGCCCTGCAATTTTTTCCCCTTCAATTATTTATCCAATTCCCTTCTGAAAGTTACGATTGAATTTGCTTCCACCACCCTTTCAGGTAGTGCAGTACAGATCTTAACAACTGGCTGCGTGAAAAAAATTCTCCTCGTGTCCACTCTGGTTCTTTTGCCAATGACCTTAAATCATTGAATCATAGAATAGTGCAGCACAGAAGGAGGCCATTCGGCTCATCGAGTCTGCGCCAGCTCTTTCCAAGAGCAATCCAGTTAGTCCCACTGCCCGCTCTTTCTCCATACCCCTGAAATTTTTTCTCCTTCAAGTATTTATCCAATTCCCTTTTCCTTTGGTTACCGACCCTCCTGCCAGTGGAAACAGTTTCTTCCTACCTACTCTATCAAAACCCCATATAATTTGAACACCTCTATTAAATCTCCCCTTAATCTTTTTCTGCTCTAAAGAGAACAATCCCACCTTTTCTATTCAATGTGTATGAACCAGGTAAGATCAAATTGGCAACTTTCAATTTGTGCAATCCATTAGATAAGTGGCACTCATGGGTTAATGTATATGGGAACAAAATGTAATTTAAAAAAAATCTTAGCTATTGGAAATCTGACCCAGTCATTAAAAATTCAAACAGTGATTTGGATCTGGTTTCAAACCAATTAAATTCTGCTGAAGCTGAAATCCAAAGCAAAAGCTGAAATGGGATTGTGAACAGTCAACCTTAGCGGCTATTTACGGGGACAAGAACCCATTTACATGAATCTCACAAAGACCTCCGAGCACCATGCATTTCTAAAGTGATGGCCTTCATTTCACGTGCCACAGCATGTTTAACAGACAGTGACTACAGAGTGACAAAGAGCTCATTTATGCTACACTTACATTGCTGCTGTTTGTTGCTCATGGGTAGCTCTGCCATCAGTGACCAACTGGCAGCGCAGATTCACCAGATTGCTGTCGGGGCTAAAAGGGTTAAATTATGCAGACAGGTTGCATAGACTCAGCTTGTAGTCCCTCGAGTATGGAAGATTGAGGGGTGATCTAATTGAGGTGTTTTAAGACGATTAAAGTATTTGATAGGGTAGACAGAGAGAAACTATTTCCTCTGATTGGGGGGAAATCCAGAACAAGAGGGCATAACCTTTAAATTAGAGCCAGGCTGTTCAGGGGTGATGTCAGGAAGCACTTCTTCACACAAAGGGTAGTGGAAATCTGGAACTCTCTCCCCCAAAAAGCTGTTGAGGCTGGGGGGTCAATTGAAAATATCAAAACTGAGATTGCTAGATTTTTGTTAGGCAAGGGTATTAAGGAATATTGAATCTAGGTGGGTAAATGGAGTTGAGATACAGATCAGCCATGATCTAATTGAATGGCAGAATAGACTCGAGGGGCTAAATGGCCTACTCCTGTTCCTATGTTCCTTAGATAAATGAGCTGGCACAAGATGGCAACAAGGCTGTGCCCATCACCAACAAAGGGGGTTCTTTCTGAGGGCTCCTCCAGCACAAACAGAACCCCTGTGGTGACGTAAATAGAACACTGGCTTGCCATCAGAGGTGGAGACAGCCATGTTTTTTTGGGGTCAATGGGATGAATGGTTTAGCCTGTTCATACAAGCCAGCACCGTTCCTTCGAGCTCAGTGGCCCACATGAATATTTTGGAGATGGTTTGGCTGCCAACTAAATCGGTGCAAATTGCAACCTTAGAACTACGGCAAATAGGCCATCTGTGAGCATGCAGTTATTTTAAAGTAGAACGACTGCCGTAATTACCAGTCCCAAATTGTAAACAGGGTCATTTAAATGTCGCCTGGCATTTAGCCGGTATTGTAGAAATACTTCCTGGAGCATGATTAAATAGATGGAAAGCATGAGATTCCAGATCTTTGAGCAAAGGGGGGGTGCAAGGAAACTATCTGAGATGGAAAGAGATAAAGGCGCTGACAATGAAAAGGGAGCCAAAAAATACTGCAGTGAAACTACGATTGGAATTCAGCTTTTTAGATAAGATTTAATCTACTGAAATTACTTTTGTTGAAGATTCATGTAGGAATGTGCATCCTACACACTGGATATTGATCAAGGCAATTACCTATGTGCCAGTGTAACTCATTAACTTGTCCTGGGCCACAATCCCAACCTGTGTTTTGTTTCGGGGCTCGTCCTCAGAATGCTCCAACATGCTGCATTGCGGAGTGACGGAAAGCAGTTCTCTCCACATGGTGAGCTTAATTCTTACCACCGTGGGTTGTAGTTGAGTGAAGGCCAGACACTTCCCCATAGGAAGCAAAAAAAAACCCTCTATAGCATTAATCTTCTCTTCTTAGGCAGTCCCTCGGAACCGAGGATGACTTGCTTCCACACTAAAATTGTGTTCTCAGGTGACTGATGAGTCCAATGTGAGACCTACAGTCTCTGTCACAGGTGGGGCAGACGGTGGTTGAAGGGGCGGGTGGGTGGGGTGCTTGGGTTGACGTGCGCTCCTTGCGCTGCTTGCGCTTGGCTTCTGCTTGCTCCCGGCGAAGAGACTCGAGTGTTCGGCGCCTACCCGAATGCTTCTCCCCCACTTTGTGCGGTCTGGGGCCAGGGATTCCCAGGTGTAGCATTAATGAAGGCATTTCACTTGTTCTGTGGATGCTTGGATGGCCCTTCTGCCTGACAGAGCCCCTTGTCTTTTCAAGGGTCGTAAGAAAAGAAGAGGGAACAACGCTGAAACTGAGTACTGTTGACATCCCATGGTTGGGAAAGCCATGAATGAAGGACCAGAGGCATTTGGAGCAGCAAGTCTTTTGAGGATCATAGCTGGAGAGGAGTTGGGCTACTGGGTTGTAATATGAATACACTGCTCGATTCCCAGTGGGCGAGAAGCATGTAGATTAATATATGTCAGCACTTCTCAAATCTCTTTGGGCCATAACCCACCAAAAAGTTCTCGTAGCCTCTTGTGCTTCACTAGCTACAGCTTCTTCTGAAATGTTACCTCTATAAGTTTATATCTGAGGGTACATTTTCTGAGTTCTTGTTCATAGTGAAGTCCCTCAGAAAACCATGGCTACAATTCTCTACTGCACACAATGATTTGGATGAGGGGACCAAATGTAATATATCCAAGTTTGCTGATGATACAAAGCTGGGTGGGAATGTAAGTTGTGAGGAGGATGCAAAGAGGTTTCAAAGGGATACAGACAGGCTAAGTAAGTGGGCAAGAACATGGCAAATGGAATATAATGTGGAGAAATGTGAAGTTATCCACTTTGGTAGGGAAAATAGAAAAGCAGAGTATTTTTCAAATGGTGAGAGATTGGGAAATGTTGGTGTTCAGAGGGACCTGGGTGTCCTTGTACACGAGTCACTGAAAGTTAACATGCAGGTACAGCAAGCAATTGGGAAAGCAAATGGTATGTTGGCCTTTATTACAAAAGGATTTGAGTATAAGAGTAAAGACATCTTACTGCAATTATATAGGGCCCTGGTGAGACCACACCTGGAGTATTGTGTACAGTTTTGGTCTCCTTACCTAAGGAAGGATATACTTGCCATAGAGGGAGTGCAACGAAGGTTCACCAGACTTGTTCCTGGGATGGGGGGGTTGTCCTATGAGGAGAGATTGAGTAGACAAGGCCTATATTCTCTAAAGTTTAGAAGAATGAGAGGTGATCTCATTGAAACATACAAAATTCTTACAGGGCTTGACAGGGTAGATGCAGGGAGGATGTTTCCCCTGGCTGGGGAGTCTAGAACCAGGGGTCACAGTCTCAGAATAAGGGGTCGGCCATTTAGGACTGAGTTGAGGAGAAATTTCTTCACTGAGAGGGTGGTGAATCTTTGGAATTCTCTAACCCAGAGGGCTGTGGAGGCTCAGTCGTTGAGTATATTCAAGACAAAGATCGATAGATTTTTGGATATTAAATGAATCAAATGATGGCGCAAAAATTAGTGTTGCTACGCGAGAGTACGCACTGTGTACTCTCGCGTATTCTGTCTCCAATTGCCGGTTTTCTGCATGCACTGCGCATGCGCTGAAAACCGGCACTTGGTGATTTCAAAAGGGGGCGGTTCCTAGGTGAACTGCGTGCGCGCTACAGGCTGCGCGCACGCAGTGCACTTAGTGCTTTGAACGCGCAGGTAAGTATGGAAGATTTTGCACATAAAGAAAGGAGGCGTAAGACCCTCTTTTAACAAGGTAAGTAGTTAATTAAGTATTATTTTGAACTTTTTTCAACAGGTATATCTTTTTTAGAGACTTTAAAGAAAGGTAAGTTTATTTTTATAACTTTTTAAAAGATTTTAAATTTTTTCAAAAATTTAATTTTTTGTTTAAAATGGTTAATTTATTTAACTATACTTATTTTATTAATGTGATGGTTTTTAAAAAAAATTTAATTGAGGTTTAGCTGTTCTTTTGGGGGGGCATAGATTCATAGCTTTCACAGCACTTTTGTGAAAGCTATGAATGAAAGATGGTGTGCTGCCATTGGCTCTAACTGAGTCACGTGATCCCACAGCTCGCACGAATTAACTGCGCCTGTGGGATACGGAAGCCCTGCACAGCTGCTGTCCAGAACATCAAGTTCGTGCGAGCTGGGAATGAAAAAGCCAGCGCGCAGTGAGAGATCGCGGGGAAGTCTTACCCTCGCACGAAGGCGCCCTCACTAATTTTTGGGCCGATATGGGGATAGTGCAGGAAAGTGGGGTTGAGGTCACAGATCAGCCATGATCTCATTGAATAGCGGAGCAGGCTCGAAGGTCTGAATGGCCTATTCCTGTTGTTATTTCTTATGTTCTTATGTTCTTACTCACAGCAGGCAAGGCCTCAGAAAATCTAGACCCAGAAGGCAAAATAAGTGGCTAATGCATTTGAAGGAAGCTGTGATTACATTTGCAGGCAACATCATCATCATCATCTATATATTATTAAAAAATCTTGTGTAGGATGTGCACCTCCTGCCCACAAACATTATTGCCTGTTGTCATGATTTTGGATCACACTTTTCTGTCAGCATTGCTGTAAATTGCTGTCAACTGTCACTCTGTAGTTGCAGCCTCTGGCCACTAGGTGCTGCTGCAGAGCGAGTTTCTAAAGTCTCCCAACTCTGTTCCCATCTTGCACATTAAAAAAAAACTTTTATTCATTGACTGTCCATGGGCAAAACCATGGGTAATCTACTTGTACTTTAAAATTAAATTTAGCAAACTGTTTGAATATCACCAAAATGCTCAAAGCAGTTTCCATATATCTTGAACAGCAGTATCAACGCTTTGGGCTGGATTTTGATACTGGGGTCGGGTTGGTGTCGTGAATCCCACATTTTGGGTTGTAGACCCACCTCCATCGAGATGTGGCCAACCCACTGTATTTTCCCTTGATTGACCTTGTTGAGCCCGCCCAGTGGGCTCAGCAGGCCAATTAAGGGCCACCCGGTAACAGGTGATGTCACAGATTGACATTTTCTCTGTCAAGAGCTTTTGACAGATTAAATATCAGCGTTTGACAGCTCTGTGAAGCTGTCAAACACTGACAATATGATTTCTAACTTGAGTCCTTCCTCTCAGGCTGAGTTAGAAATCATTCCAGCACAGAAAACAGGAGGCTGCAGTTTTTGACAGCACCATGGCCTTTCTGCTTTCTGTGCCGGTGAGATTTCTGACTCCCGAGAACTGAAGGGCTGACACCTGCAGGAGGAAGTGAAGGTAAGTAAAACTTTTTCCCACACTTTGCACTTACCTTACACACTTACCTCTGCACACATGCACCCATCACTCACCTGCCCACCGGACATATCGACGCCTCCAACCCATCAGACCCATGGTCCGCCCCGATAACTGGTTGGCGCCTGTCGGGAAGCCCACATTTCAGCCGTCAAAATAGGGATTAGGCAAAAAACTGCCTGTTAACTACCTGTTAACAGGCAGTTAATTGTCACTAATCCCTTCCCACCTCGGGGAGTCGGATCCCAGCACAGGTCGGGTACCCGCCGCCAGCGAAACTGGCATGGAGGCGGGTTGGAGGCGGGATGGGGTCGGGACCCCCGAATCTGCAACTTTAACCACCCCCCCACCTCCAAACCCGACTCCACGGGTCATTGAAAATCCAGCCCTTTGTGTCTGATCGGAACGTATTGTTGTCATGGAATCCAGAAGTAATATTTTTCTCTCACCAGTTTTCTCGCCTCCCCTCGCTCCCTTCAATATTGACTTATTGCTAGGATACCATTCAACAGACTAAAGAAAGAAAGGAAGGATTTTTATTTATATAGCGCCTTTCACGACCTCAGGATGTCACAAAGCGAATGAAGTCACAGCCAATGAAGTACTTTTTGAAGTGTAGTCACTGTTGTAATGTAGGAAACACGGCAGCCAATTTGCGCACAGCAAGGTCCCACAAACAGCAATGTGATAATCACCAGATAATCTGTTTTAGTGATGATGGTTGAAGGATAAATATTGGCCAGGACACCGGGGATAACTCCCCTGCTCTTCTTCGAAAAAGTGCCATGTGGGATTTTTTACGTCCACCTGAGAGAGCAGACGGGGCCTCGGTTTAACGTCTCATCCAAAAGACGGCACCTCCGACAGTGCAGCACTCCCTCAGCACTGCACTAGGCTACTCTTGAGAGTCTTGCCTAAGTGGCCATTAATCATGTGTCAACCCAGATAGTGACTCGCAGCAAGCTATTCGACCACAGGCAGCATTGCAGCCAACACCGATGTTGCGTTGACTTGACGTCCACTTCTAGCATGGGTCAGTGGATGGTGATCAGAAGCAAGAACCCTGATTTTTGTTTCCCTATCCCTAAAGCAACGGTGTTGAGGCCAATTCTAACATCCCTGCCACCGCTCCCATTGAGATCAACTAATTCAGCGTCGACCAGGGATTGAACCTGGGACACTTTCTGGTCGGTTTTGGACCAGCTGCTCAGTGGATAACCCGTGTCTTTCTCTGCTGGACATGGAAGCAGGCTTAGTTTTAAATTGGACCTTCACAGCAGCAAGAGTTTAACATGGTAACTGAAGCTATTGAGTAAACAATATGGCCTGGTAAAGGCTAGAGAAAGGCAGTGCAGAAGCTATTTAGTTCTGAGTATTGCCATTAATACAGCTTCTAAATGTCTTTGAAAGTCACAGTAGTGAGAGATGGACTCCTGCTGGGGAAATGTGCTCTGTTCTACATGTAAATGAATTCAGATGTGCTGTGAGGATGCCGGATATCAGCTATCATGGATTGACACGTGCGATTATGAAAGGTTAATCGTGTAAGCATTGTGCTGGGACTTTGTGTCTTGGTCTGAAAGTCATAGTGTGAATTTGCAACACTTATGTAAAAGAGAGTTTAGAGTGTTCTTTTGAACAGTGAGTGAAGTCAATTCCTCCCCCACTGCCCGATTTTTTTTTGCCTCTTGGAAGCATTGACGTATTGCTGGAGTTTGGTTCCACACCAGACACCAGCCTCTGGCACCTTACCCAGCGAGAGGTCTTCATCCGTGAGCCCAGACAATGAGCGCCAGGAAACTGTTCCACTAAAGAAGTCAGCCAAGCCTGATCCTGATCCCGATCCCGATCCTGACTGACATCATGATATGACTTCCCAGCCAGAGCCATTGAACATAAGAACGTCAGAAATAGGAGCAGGACTAGGCCATTCGGCCCTTCAAGCCTGCTCCACCATTCAATAAGATCATGGCTGATCTTCGACCCCAACTCCACCTTCCCGCACAATCCCCATATCCCTTAGTTCCCTTAGTATCCAAAAATCTATCGATTTCTGTCTTGTATATACTCAATGCCTGAGCATCCACAGCCCTCTGGGGTAGAGAATTCCAAAGATTCACCACCCTCTGAGTGAAGAAATTTCTCCTCATCTCAGTCCTAAATGGCCGACCCCTTATCCTGAGACTGTGACCCCTGGTTCTAGACTCCCCAGCCAGGGGAAACATCCTTCCTGCATATTAGCTGTCAAGCCCCTTAAGAATTTTATACGTTTCAATGAGATCACCTCTCATTCTTCTAAACTCTAGGGAATATAGGCCTAGTCTACTCAAACTCTCTTCATCCCCTCATCTCAGGAACCAGTCTGGTGAACCTTCGTTGCACCCCCTCTATGGCAAGTATATCCTTCGTTAGGTAAGGAGACTAAAACTGTACACAATACTCCAGGTGTGGTCTCACCAAGGCCCTATATAATTGCAAAAATGAGAAGTCGCACAACACCAGGTTATAGTCCAACAGTTTTATTTAAAATTACGAGCTTTCGGAGCTGCTGCTCCTTCGTCAGGTAGAGGTACAGTGAGGGAATCTAATACACAGTATATATACAGTGAGGGAATCTAATACACAGTATATATACAGTGAGGGAATCTAATACACAGTATATATATCTCAGCATCTCCGCATCATGACCACTATATAATTGCAGTAAGACTTCTTCACTCTTATACTCCAATCCCTTTGCTTTCCTAATTGTTTGCTGTACCTGCATGTTAACTTTCTGTGATTTGTGTACAAGGACACGCAGGTCGCTCTGAACACCAACATTTCGCAGTCTCTCACCTTTTTAAAAAATACTCTGCTTTTCTATATTTCCTACCAAAGTGGATAGTGATCAGCTGTGGGAACTCTGCAGGCAAGTGAAGCACTCTGCACTCTGGCTGGGATCAACTACCTCAGCGCGACAATTGAGTCTTTGCATTTCCTTCCTTATTTCCACCGTCTCATTGCAGCGCTCTGCTATCTCCAGAGCCACTATATCACCTGACAGAATACGGGCTTGTGTGAGCTGTGATGGGCGATTTTTTTTTCCCTCCTCTTCTCTCCCTTGGGATCGAACAGCCTTCTCCTGCGAAAGGCTTTGTTGAACGAGCCTGGATAAGATACGACAAAATTCATTACAATAGTGGCTGAAACAGCAGAGCTGTTAGCCAGTCCTGGAATTTGCCAAGATGACCGGCCCTTCCAGATTATTCAATAGTGAGGAACAGCTAAGCCTGGCTCTGCTCTCACCCAAGGGCAACATGTGCATTTTGCAGCTTTAACTCTTCAGTTACGTCATTGCTTTATTTGCGTTCAGTAAGAGCTAAGACGTCTTGTCATCCTGTTAAGAACATAAGAACTTGGAGCAGGAATAGGCCACTTGGCCCCTCGAGCCTGCTCCGCTATTCAGTAAGATCATGGCTGATCTTGGGCTCAAAGCCACTTCCCTGCCCGCTCTCCATAACCCTTCACTCCCTTATCTTGCAAAAATCTGTCTATCTCCACCTTAAATGTATTTAATGACCCAGCCTCCACGGCTCTCTGGGGCAGAGAATTCTACAGATTTACGACCCTCTGAGAGAAGAAATTCCTCCTCATCTCAGTTCTAAAAGGGCGACCCTTTATTCTGAAACTATGCCCCCAAGTTCTAGATTTCCCCACGAGGGGAAACATCCTTTCTGCATCTACCTTGTCGAGCCCCCTCAGTATCTTATATCTTTCAATAAGATCACCTCTCATTCTTCTAAACTCCAATGCGTAAAGGCCCAACCTGCTCAACCTTTCCTCATAAGTCAACCCCCTCATCTCAGGAATCAACCGTGTGAATCGTCTCTGAACTGCCTGAACTGTTGTGGTGGTTCCCGTTGGCAATAAAGGTTCCATGGCACCAACTCAACAAGGAGCAGCGTGCTGGGCAACATCTCTCCCTCAACAGTGGGCGTAACCTTACAATCAGAGCTAGGCCGTTCAGGGGTGAGGTCAGGAAGCACTCCTTCACTCAAAGGGTAGTGGATATCTGGAACTCTCTTCATCTGCAAAAGCGATTGAGGCTGGGGGTCAATTGGAAAAAGTCGAAACTGAGATTGATAGACTTTTGTTCGGTAAGGGTATTGAGGGATCTGGAACCAAGGCAGGTAAATGGGAGTTAAGGTACAGATCAGCCCTGATGTAATTGAATGGTGGAACAGATTCGAGGGGCTGAATGGCCTACTCCTGTTCCTTTGTTCCTAACCAACACCACCAAAAACCATTCATCTCGTTGTTTGTGGGACATTGCTGCCGAGATAAAGTGCAATATAAATGCAAATACATCATTATTTTAAGATTTAGCTCTTTTTAAACTATAACTTTTCATTATCCGTACTGGATGTTATTTGTGTGTTAGGGAGATCTAATTTAAAATCCCCGAAATTCCTGAGGCCAGCGGGAGCAGGAACACCTGATTTCCATCGGGATGGAGGCAGGGATTTGTGGTGGAATCAAGTTCCGCCAGGATTATGCCCTATTTGCTGTGGCTCTTTAAATTCCAGTGGGCTGGGGGCACCAGGGGTGGCTTTTTCTCTGCCCCCACACCCTCCACATCAAAGGGGTGTATCAGCCCTGGCTTCTGCAGGAAAAATCACCATGTACCCCTCTTTATTGGCCCAACGGAATGCCGAGCGAGAGCAGGCGCAGGTTCCATTGTGGGTCTAGAGGAGGCCCAAGAAGCGGAACTAGATTCCAGAGATGATTGTCTTGCCTCACTCCAAAGTCACAGTGGCTCCACTTGGAGCAAGAGGTTTTTGGCTGATTTTTAAACATTTGTTTCAACCCAGGGTGGCCTGGAGGTGCCTTAGGCAGAGTAGCTGTGAGCTGCTCCTCCTTATGCCAGGCCTAATCAGGGCAGGTGCCACCAAAACACCGTCGCAGGCACTATGCACCCGCGCTGGTTATGCAAATGACCCCCTTCCCCAGGATTTGGACAGGATCTCTGGCTTGTGACTAGGATGGATTTGCATGGCGGGGTGGGTGGGTCCACTCTGCAATGCTTGCGCTAGTGGAGCAGACCCCCCCCCCAGGAATTTATTTTTTCCCTTCCCTCCCTCCCTTGCCCAGGGATACTTTTTAATTCATTCACGGGATGTGGGCATCGCTGGCAAGGCCAGCATTTATTGCCCATCCCTAATTGCCCTCGAGAAGTTGGTGGTGAGCCGCCTTCTTGAATACAGTTGAGTGGCACAAGGCAGTTAAGAGTCAACCACATTGCTGTGGGTCTGGCGTCACATATAGGCCAGACCGGGTAAGGACGGCAGATTTCCTTCCCTAAAGGACATTAGTGAACCAGATGGGTTTTTACGACAATCCGGTCGTTTCATGGTCACCATTACTGACACTGGCTTTTTATTCCATATTTATCTAATTGAATTTAAATTCCCCAGCTGCCGTGGTGGGGCTTGAACTCCTGTCTCCGGATCATTAGTCTAGGCCTCTGGGTTACTCGTTCAGTAACATAACCACTATGCCACCGTACCCCATACTGAGGCCAATTGTTGCATCACCACTGCTGCCTTAGCTGTGATCAACTCGGCACAGATCAAGAATCAACACATTGATTTTCCAGTTGTGTGTGTGTGTGTGGTTCGTTATCACACCCATGAAGTGCTTTACCTACTGAACTGCCAAGTTGTTGTTGTTTATTCGCCTCCCTCCCCCTTTTTGTTTTCATTCTCCCCTCCTCTTATTCTCCTCTTCCACAAGAGGCAAACCTGCTGCCCTCTTATGGGACTCTGATGTTGCTTCCATTCATCATGACACCTTGATCCAGGAGCGTTAAATGCTGACACTGGCTGGAATAATCAAAAATTGCAGAAGTGGAAAAGTGTGTACTTCCCAGCATTTGCGGCCCTCACCTCAACAAGTTTGGCTCTGTTGAAATCACGCTCGTCTCTGAGTCAGAAAATTGCGGGTTCAATCCCCACTCCAGAACCTTGAGCACATAACCTAGACTGACACATTAGTGCAGTACCGAGGGACTGTTGGACGGTACCATCCTTTGGATAACACATTGAAGCAAGGCCCCCTCTGCCTGCTCCAGTCGTTCAGGTGAACATTGAAGCTCTCATGGCGTTAGTCAAAGAAGAGCATGGAGTTCTCCTGGCCAAATGTCACCCTCAACCAACACCACCAAAAACAGATTAACTGCCCATTCATCTCATTGTGGGACCTTGTGTGTGCAACATGGCTGCTGCATTTGCCTTCATAACAGTGACTGTGCTTCAAAGTAAATTAATTGAACGTGGAGCTCTTTGAGACACCCTTTGGAGATATGAAAAGGTGCTACAGAAAATGGGGTTCTTTGTTCTTTCAAAGAAATTCACCAGGAAATACATTTTTAAAAAGGTTAGCACTCCTGTGCTCAATTTCACCTCTGTGAGAAACGTACGGATCATGAGATGTGTTTGCTTTATTGAAACTTCTGTGCTCGAGTTATAACGTTACCTCCTGTCATTAAATTTGGAAGCAAATGCTGTACTTTTTTGTTAGCGCAAAGGTCTGCCCATCCAACGGCTAGGGAAATGACATCACAAAATAGTGCCTTTAAAAAATAACACAAACAGCAAACTTTAGCTGATGGATAAGGGGACGCTTTCATCTCACTCCCAGCGGTTGGGTGAAGAGGCCCAAATTAGTTTGCTCAGCGTTGACAAACCTTGAAAGATATATTTTATACAGCTGGGACCTGACAGGCAGCAATCAAAAGTTGAATCACTGGAGACCTGCTGCTCCAGGCTGTACTTACTGAAAGTGTGATGGTTGAGCAAAAAGAGCCACAGTATGCTTTCAACTGATGTGCAGCTTGAGTAAGATTCAACATTTGCAGCGCTCCAGACCAGTGAGCATTATGCTTTTAACTGGGTGATGGCGTATCTCTCTTTTAATGTCCCTCTACTTCCCTTCCCCACACACCAATTTTCTCTCCTCCTTTCCTGAGTTTGCTGATTCGTGGTGGGGTATAGTCCCTTAGCAACAATCTGTAACCACCCCTACTTTATGTGTAAGCTGTGATGTATAGCTGTGCAACCGTAGAAGAAACATAGAAAATAAGAGCAGGAGAAGGCATCATTGCAGAACCCACTCCTGTCCCCATCCAGTGTCCTCATTACCCAAGCCCTACTCTATGCCGACACTTCACAGCAGTACTATGGGCAGGCGGTATTGTCAGGGGTTGGGTTTTGCATGAGATGCTAAACTGAATCCCCGTTTGCCTGTTCAGGCAAATGTAAGTGATCCCATGTCACTATTTGAAGAAGACCTGGGAGTTATCCTGGTGTCCTGGCCAGCATTCCTTCTTCTATCCATGCCACCAAAAATACATTAACTGGTCATTTAATCTCGCTTGTTGTTTGTAGGACCTTGCTGTGTGCAAATTGGCTTCTGGATTTTGCCCACAAAACAACAGTGGTCTGTACGTCAAAAGTAATTCATTGATTCCAAAGAGCTTTGGGTCATCCGGAGAAGATGACCGTTACTATATAAATGCAAGGTTTCTTTCTTTCTTAAGCTAAGGAATGTCAGTGCCGTGGAATTGGACACTCCTCCATTGTTTCGGCTCCCGCTCATTATCCTAACAAATTCGTAAACAGGTTCACGGTACTCGCAACCATGGCCATGAATCTCTGAGAGCTGCTCCTGCTCCGTCACCGTAACAAAGCCGGCAAACCCCAGAAGCGAACAGAAATGTTTCCATTGCACTTCCCAGAGCCCCAGGTGGGCAGAGGAAATGCTTCAAGGACACCCTCAAAGCCTCCTTGAAAAAGTGCAGCATCCCCACTGACACCTGGGAATCCCTGGCCCAAGACCGCACAAAGTGGAGGAGAAGCATCCGGGAAGGCGCCGAACACCTCGAGTCTCTTCGCCGGGAGCAAGCGGAAGCCAAGCGCAAGGAGCGCACGTCAACCCAAGCACCCCACCCACCCGTCCCTTCCACCACCGTCTGCCCCACCTGTGACAGAGACTGTGGGTCCCGCATTGGACTCATCAGCCACCTGAGAATTCATTTTTAATGTGGAAGCAGGTCATCCTCGGTTCCGAGGGACTGCCTAAGAAGAAGAAGAAGAAGACTTCCGCCAAAGTTAGGGTGGTGGAGCGGGAGCTGCTCCAAGGAAACTGCTGGCCCGTGATTCCTGCCCATAAAGATCTGGGATGAGACTGGCCAAACCCATTTCACGTGGCGTCATTACAATTAGCAGAAAAGGGACATTTTATTCCATCTTTCTGTGCTATATTTTCTCATGTCCCAGAGGTAAAACAACACACAGGGTGGCAGAAATTTGTAATTCTCTCCCCCAAAAGGCTGTGGACTCTGGGACAATTGGAGCTTTCAAGACTGAGTTTCATAGACTTTTGTTTGGTAAGGGTATCGAGGGATACGGAGCAAAGGCGGGTCGGTGGAGTTGAGGTACAGATCAGCCATGATCGAATTGAATGGCAGAGCGGTTTCGAGGGGCTGAACGGCCTGCTCCTGCTCCTATGTTCCAATGTTCCTAGAAAATGTTAACCCACAGCATAACCCGACCCCCTGAACAAAGTCTCTGTCTCTTAATCCATAAGAACCTGAAATTCAGCCCCTAATAAATATTGAAACGAAGCTTGCCCCGCGGAGCAACACAAACCTCTTTCACCCCCCCCGTGCAGACCCCGTGGAAAACCGTGCCGGTACAGAAACCGCACGTGAATCAAAGCCCCACTCCCTCTGGGCCGTACCCGTGTCTACTGTACAAAGGAGCACAATTTCAGGCTCTAAGTGACAATCTACGATCTTTCTACAACCAGTGAGAATAAAGCAGCAGATAATGAGCTAGACACTGAAATGTCATTCATCCCCCCACCACCCAATCTTCAGATTTGGACATTAATAACCATTTGGACTGTAGGCTAGGTATTCTGTGGCGAGTGTCTCACCTCCTGACTCCCCAAAGCCTTTCCACCATCTACAAGGCACAAGTAAGGAGTGTGATGGAATACTCTCCACTTGCCTGGATGAGTGCAGCTCCAACAACACTCAAGAAGCTCGACACCATCCAGGACAAAGCAGCCTGTGTGATTGGCACCCCATCCACCACCTTAAACATTTACTCCCTCCACCACTGGCGTACCGTGGCTGCAGTGTGTACCAGCTACAAGATGCACTGCAGCAACTCGCCAAGGCTTCTTCGGCAGCACCTCCCAAACCCGCGACCTCTTCCACCTAGAAGGACAAGGGCAGCAGGCGCATAGGAACACCACCACCTCCAAGTTCCCCTCCAAGTCACACACCATCCTGACTTAGAAGTATATCGCCGATCCTTCATCGGCGCTGGATCAAAATCCTGGAACTCCCTACCTAACAGCACTGTGGGAGTACCATCACCACACGGACTGCAGCGGTTCAAGAAGGCAGCTCACCACCACCTTCTCAAGGGCAACTAGGAATGGGCAATAAAGCTGGCATTGCCAGCGACGCCCAGATCCCATAAACGAATAAAAAAAAAAGTTATTCAGCATTCCAAATGACTGATGCTCATAAGCCCTCTGTGAATAAATGCAGCAAAGCGTCTTCAATGAAGACAGAGTGCGCCCATCAGTTTGGCTGGCGCTGACTTTGCCTTCAACAGCTTTGCCCTGTTACAGTAAATTACACCATCTTGCGCCCCAGTAATACGACAATGAGATGTAAATCACGTTAATGGTGAATAAACATGTCTTTCGCACCATTCGCTCCATCATCAGGCTTAAAATATAATGAAGACGTGGCTGCTGCAGTTTTCCGGCTCTGAGGTTTTACTTAAACACAAAACTAACTGAATGACCCTGCTCTACTGGTACATTGGTGTTGCCACTCAGTGCCATGATATCATAAGTTGCAGATTTGTACCCGAGAGTTTTCCCCATATAGCAAGGTCTTAATCTCAGCTGGCGTTGGAGGTGCCAAACGGAAGTGAGCCATTTCACCAGAAGGAAGGAAGGGGGAGGGGGAAGTCCATTTCCCCCATTTCTCCCAACAGCTGTCCGCAGAGGCCTGGAAGTAGGTCGTGTGGCTGTCCTCTCAAATGGGTGATGGCGCATGAGACCATAGAAAAGGGAACCAAAAGAGGAAAGACATTTAAAAAAAAAATGAATTCTTGGAATGTGGGCATCGCTGGCAAGGTGGGCACTTATTGCCCATTCTTAGTTGCCCTGAAAAGGTGGTGATAAGTCTTCTTCTTGAATGGACACATTCCATGAGCGGTTTGATATAACTGGGTGGCTTGCTCGACCACTTCAGAGGGCAGGTCAGAGTCAACCATTACTAAAGATGGTGGATTAAATTTGAAATCAATTCAAAATTTGAACCAAATTTGCTGTTTTTAAATTTTTTTTTAAAGTGAATGTCCTTGAATGTTTACAATCGTGTTTCAGTGGAGCTTCAACTATAATCTTCAAAACTCATGGGCTAGAAATTCGGTGCATTTGTGCCTCTTGTTAGCTCCCGCCAGGGTACAAACAACTTTTCGCCCGGGCGCGGCACCGCTAATGACTCTCACTAAATTCAGCGGGAGTTTAGCGGCGGTGGTAACCGGTAGCGCACCGCTCCGCTGTGCAGACGATGACGACGCCATCACCGTGCGCAGCGCCCCATTTTCGCCCCACCTGCAAAATTGACCAGCGCCCCCTGAATCTGCACCAGACGATGACGGTGACCGAGTCAGGGGGTGGGAACGGAGCGGCAGGAGGCTCGTGGGGCACTAAGTAGAGGGGAGGTGGCGGGTGGGGAAAACAATATCGGCCAACTTACTTGTCGCGCCCTGTTGTGTCTTTGAACGCAGGGTCCGTGCCGCGATCTGGAAGCCCAGCACTCCTCCTGAGTGGTCCAGGTAGGACCCTGCAGAGTTGTGGGCTGGGGCCCTCTCCTTTAATGAGGGGGAAGAGCCCTTCCATGCGGCAGCGCTACGTGGCCCAGTGCGTAGCGCTGCAGAACGCACCGCCCCGATATTCGGGGTTAGCGCTCTAAGAAGGAAGTGGAGTGCTTGAATTAGCGCTCCAACTCCCTCTTGGGGCACTAAAGTTGAAGTTAGTGATCGCTGCTTGACGTAAGAAAACTACTGGGCACTTGGTCTGAGTATTAAACAAAGCTTTAATCAACTGTTTTACAACATGGAGATCTAGCTGTCCTTCACTAGTTCCTGTTAAAGAATGTCCGGAGCAAGCTGGGCCCGTGCCCAAGTATTTATACTCTCCCTGGACAGCGCCACCAGCAGGCCGCCCAGTATTATTTCATAAGTCATTTCCACATGAATGACAAGATTCATGTCACTGCCGCTATTTTTCGTCGGGCGGTAAATTTAGCGCCCAGGCGATGTTAGCGACCCAAAATGGTCGCTAACGAATCCCCCCCCCCCACCCCCGTTTGTCTACCCAACATTGTTTAGAATTAGA
Source organism: Squalus acanthias (assembly GCA_030390025.1). Classification (NCBI taxonomy): domain Eukaryota; kingdom Metazoa; phylum Chordata; class Chondrichthyes; order Squaliformes; family Squalidae; genus Squalus; species Squalus acanthias. Next base: position 12,853,712 of record CM059448.1, read on the forward strand.
GTTGTGCGTGTGTGACATTCTGTGAATATACACTGCTATTTTTTTCTTGAGGACTTCTAACTAAAGAAAGGCAAAGCAAGCCACATCAAGACAGGTGTCATTCAGACTCAGTTTGGCCAAGCTACTAAAAATTTAGGTGCGTTCAGATATAAATTTACATGCAACTTCAACATGGCTTTAAGTCAAACAAACTGGCCACAAAATTCCACGGGAGTTCTGCTGTAATTTCAGTGGGAGACTAGAAATACTCCCAAGGAAGCGGGGAAGACCTATCGGAATTGGGAGTTTCCTGGTTGCCTCATAAGGGATGGAACTTCTGTCTGCTCCTTACAAGGCAAATGGGCCAATGGGGAGCCAAGGGTGGGTGTCTTCCTGGGCTAGAATGCCCATTCCTGAGGCTGACTGAGGACCTCGCATAGTAGTGGCTGCTAGTTCGCTGAGAAAGATGACGCATACCAGCCCCCACCAGAGCGCACGTAGGCCCCACCAGTGAGGCCCAGGCCTGGTAAGACTCCCAAAGAAGATTAAAAAAAAAATCCTGGCCCCCCTGCTTGCGGCCCTATTGAGCATTGCTAGGGTTGGGGGAAGGAGGCGCGGGGCAGCCTTATAGGCAGGTGGCCAGCTGGATTTCGACTGGCGTGAGACATGCGGGCACCAAAGATGTGCCCAAAGTAGTGCTTACACCAACCTGACTCGGGCACATGAGGTGTCCTCACACTCACCCTGCAAACTCTGGCAGAGTCACTGTTGGAAGGCACCAACGGACAGGATCCCAGTGCAGAGGCCACGATTGCTGCCTGTGGAAATTTGGGGATACACTTTCTTCATTTTCAATGCCATTTTCCTGAGCCAATGCTTGACAAAACAACTTCAATAGTATGCTTTTTTAAATGGGGAAAATATGAATTTAAACATTTGTTGGAGTACTAAATAACTAGGGTTGGAATTTTACGATGGTTTTTTTGAGGCTGGGAACAATGCTTTGGGGTGGAGAGGAAGGGGAATACCAGCATTAACTGTGGGGAGGAGAGTGGAAGGCCAGAATGCCAGGGGAAGAGTGCCATCTTGAAAATGGACAATGGAAGGAAAGCCCAACTCACTGAAGGGGAAGAAGAGTGGCAGTTTGAATGGATGAGGGAGAGGGAGAGAAGTGCCGGTATGAACTGGGAAGGTTGGATCTGTGAGAGGGTGGGGTGTTAAATGGGGTACAGTATCTCAGTGAACTGGGTCTGGAGGGGATAGGGTGCCTTTGTGAACTGGGGAATTGGGGGTTGGCTATTGGTGAGACTACTGAGGTAACTTAAGTGATGGTCTGTTGAAAATCCAGCCGTAATTTTGTTTAGCCTTTCTTTGCAAATTAAAAAAATCTATTCATTGCAAAATTATAAAAGTGCTTTGAATTAACCAGATTAGAACATTTGTTACTGTACAAATGCAAAGCTTTTCTGGGTGAGCATGAGTCCAGACCTCCCGAGCAACGTACCATCAATTTGTGACCTTTACATTTGGATATCCCCTTCAGAGTTTCCTGCAATTATGTTTTTTTCCCCCCTAAGTGAAAGAACCTTGAGTTGCCAGCTTTCTGGGGCTGCCTTGTATGAACCTTTATGCAGCTGTTAACCAGCTTTTGCTAGTTTTCTAGGTTTGCCTGTCTTATCGATGCAAATTCTTCAGCTTTTCTGAGCGGTTGGAGAGGACAGTAAAGATGCCAGGAATACTTAATATTAAAGGTCTTGCTGTCATTCTTGTACCAGAAAACCTTTAGGGAGGGAACTGCAGGAGTGCCTGGGTACTTAACCAGTTAAATGAAATAGTCCCGTCAGGTTGTGTGTTACTTTGACGAATAAATAAATACGATGCTTTATGATGAATAATTGCTGCTCTGATGGTCTAATTAGCCCCTGCTAATTCCAGGAAGGAGAAAGCCTTGCATTTTATATCGTGCATTATCACATCTCTCAGAAACGTCTCAAAGGGCTTCGCGATGAATTGCAACCAAGAGCACTGACAGCTCTTGTGTTGGCGAACGTGTCAACCATGTTGTGCACAGCAAGCTCTCACAAGCACATGCATTTATTCAACTGTCGGCGCTCGAACAGAGCATCTGCCTTGCCCCGTGTTTGCGGCGAAAATCAGGGCGCGGAGCCAGCCCATAATTCCCTGCTGGCTGCGTTCCTGCCTCCGCCAGAGTCGCTTCCTCCGCTGCCGCAGCAGGCAGTTTTGCTGTGAAAAGAAAGGAGTCGAAGTAAATGAAGACCGCTTGGAAGTCAGAGAAGGAAAGGTGTGCTCGACTCTTCACTGGTGTAGAAAGCCTTGTCACAGAAAGCTGATCAAACATTTCAAGATCAAATCCAGTGGAACAATAGACAGATAAAGGCACGTGTCCAGCTTCTTGATCTTCAAATTAAGACCCTCCAGCTGTTTCATTTATGCAACTTGAATAAATGGCATGGTTGAACCAACCCTTTTGTAAATTGGATTAATAAATTAATAATGGACTAATTTAATAAGAGTTTTGAACAGGCTCTCTGGCAGTTGATTAAAGGCATTCTGCTAACTTCATCTAGGGAAAGGGTGTACAAAGTGCCTAGGCCGCATGTAACCCCTGAGACCTGGAAATCTGACCGTGAAGCCTAGGAAACTTAGTCCTTTTAATGTTTTATTTCTTATTTGCTGGTTTGCCCTGTTTGAACTTTGTGGGCCTGGCGGTTTGTAAAGGGTGGATAAATACTAAAGCAGAGCATTGAGATTTATGCAGATTAACAGGAAAATGAATTGAAACTTTATAAACCGGCTCCCAAGGCCTCATGGTACATGGGACATAAACACAAAAGCTTGGTCGCTCCAATCTGAGGCATAATTTGTAAACTGGAGTCACTGAATTGTAAGGGCCCTGACATCAGATTTCTGTATTTTTCTGTAGGCCATCTTTCACACGTGCCTTAATCTGTCACTGCTGCAAACCACGCTTTGGTGCACTTTATTCTTTTACCCTGTGAAGTGATGAAACACCTGCAGCCCAAGTTATGAGATGAGACGTCCGTGTCCACGGCCCTCTTCACATGTCATCACGGGGCTGTGGTTGGACGTCTTGCTGAGTTAAGGGCGCTATATAAATGCAAGTTGTTGGTGGTGTTGTTGTTGGAGTAGTCCGGTTTTTTTGGAGGCGGGGGGGTGGGGGAGCTGTATCAGCGTTTGCTCATTTTCAGGGCTGACGTGTCTACAAACAGCAGTGAGGTGAATGGCCAGTTAATCTGTGTTGGGTGTTAGCTGAGGAGAAAAGTTAGCCCGGTTACTAGGAGAACTCCCTGCTCTTCAAAAAGAACAGTGTGAAAAAAAAAAATCTCGGCCTAATCCCAGCTCATGCAAGAGATTGAGTAAGTGAGATTGGAGAAGCTGGCGAAAATGCAGCCTTAAATAAACGGGTGTCGTGATAATAACAGAAGCAACTTCTTATCCTACATTGAGATGAACAGTACCACTAACATTGGAAATGCAAGCGCTGTCCAAGATTGTCTGATTAATCACATATTTCTTAAACAAACATTACATCACCAAGTGTCGTATTCACACAATGATCTTCTTTCTTTGCTAATCATTAGAGTCCTACAGCTGTTCGAGTTATTCTTAATTATGAAAGTGCCTTTCGCTGTCTTTATTACACTCTCAACACCTGCTTAAGGACCAGAAAATTGTTGTTTTGTTCTGCTTCATAATCAGTATGTCTTTGTCAGGAAATAAGAGCAGTAAAGGGGAGATTTTGCACATGATGGCTTCTCAAGCAAGAATTTCTCTGGGATCTGCAATTTATCTTGTACGTCGCTCTGAAAATATGTCAACAGATTTTACATTTTGCCCGTGAAAATCCTATGGGAAGACTTGCTGACAGTGCAGGGGTGGGGTGTGCAGGGCAGCCACAGTGCTGAGATGGAGGTGATCGTCAAGAGGTTGCGCTTCAGCTTGCCTGGCTAGCTCCAGGAGCCCACTTCAGAAAACTGTGCACCCTCAGCCCATGATTTTCCAACCGGTAATTTTAACGGTCAGAAAAATATGGGCTGGAGGTGCGGAATTTTCAGTGTGCTGAAGTAGAAAGTCCCGGCCTCTACTGATACTCGCATTTTAGGGCTTCTGGCTGGATGCATGCCAGAATCCCTCAGAGGCCTGATCGTTCGTCTTTCCTCTGTGCCAATGAATGTTTTAACTGTTAGATTGTCAAACGAATTGATTTCAGTTTGGTGACGACTTATTTAATCCAATCCAGCTATTTGAAGACTGATGGCGTCTCTGGAAGGGGATACCTTATAGTTGTGAGTAAGCACTGGTCGTGTGCCTGACAGTTTTATTGCGATACATTGGATTTCGTCCCTTGCACCAAAATTCAGACTATTACAATCTGAATGAGAGTTTATTTAACCCTCCAAGTTTAGAGTTGGTGGAGTCTCACTTCACTTTGGTCACCAGATATATATTAAAATAGTTACATTGTCCAGGATTTTCCACATGTGTGCTCGCAAGCTGAGGATTTACCACCCATTAAAATGAATGAATGGACAACCATGGGTTGGGGAGCGCAGATACAGAAAATCCCGGCCATTATCTTTCCTGTAAATGATCTCAAATGGCCATGGTGGATACATATAAGGAAGGATGCGTTTTGCCATCCTGTGTCCGCACTGCACCGAAAGGGTCACAGGCCTCCAAATCCAAAATGGCTTAAATTGAGTCCCATTCAGGTCCCCTTGGTACAATAGCAAAATACTGCGGATGCTGGAAAACTGAAATATCAACAGAAAGTGCTGGAAAAACTCAGCAGGCCGGGCGACATCCGTGGAGAGAGAAACAGAGTTAACGTTTCAGGTCGAAGACCCTTCGTCAGAACTGAGGAAAAAGCAGGAAATGAAACGGATGAAAAAGCAAGTTTGGAGGCTGGGGGAGGGAATGAAAGGACAAAAGGGAAGGTCTGTGAGAAGTAAAGACATTAAGAGATACTCAAGGCAAGACGAGATGGTAATAGGACAGTTTAAGAGACAAAAGATGGCTCAAGATGTGTGAAATGCGCTGGCAGAATGAAAGACAGCTGCCATGTGGGAGAGAGAAAAAAAAGGGGAAAAGGCACAAACCAAAAGTGTGGATAAAATATATATATATATGGTAGGGGCCGAGGTTATGATCTAAAATTGTTGAACTCGATATTGAGTCCGGAAGGCTGTAAAGTGCCTAATCGGAAGATGAGGTGCTGTTCCTCAAGCTTACGCTGAGCTTCCGTGGAACAATGCAAGAGGCCGAGGACGGTGAGGTCTGAGTGGGCGTGGAGCGGTGAATTAAAATGACAGGCGACCGGGAGCTCGGGGTCACCCTTACGGACTGAATGGAGGTGTTCCGCAAAGCGGTCACCCAATCTGCGTTTGATCTCCCCAATGTAGAGGAGACCACATCGTGAGCAGCGAATACAGTATACTAGATTGCAAGAAGTCCAAGTAAATCGCTGTTTCACCTGGAAGGGGTGTTTGGGGCCCTGGAGAGTGGGAAGGGGGGAGGTATAAGGGCAGGTGTTGCATCTCCTGCGCTTGCACGGGAAGGTGCCGGGCGAGGGGGAAGGGGTGCCCTTGAGTTTGGTATTGGTTGAGTGCTCATCAGCTACCACTGACAGAAGAATGACAACTGAAGTAAAAGCTCATGGGATGCACCATGACAGTGTAAACTGGATATTGAATTGACTGGATTAATAGGAAGCAGAGGGCAGTTGTCAATGGCAAGAGTCCTAATTTGATAGCAGTGCACAAGCGAGGATCTCCAGGGAGCAGGCCCGTGACCTCTGTTGTTCATTAATAAATGCTATTGGCCTTGAAGCAAGATATTGCAAATGAAATATCTAACACAGGGAATGCCTCTAAGATATAGATGTCATTAAAGAGATCCTCAGCCACTTAATAGTTTGACATATATTGGGCAAAGGGTAATTGCTACAGAGTAATATAAGGTAATTCATATCAATGCCAACAATGGCAAATATGAGTACATAGCGAGGGGCGTATCATTAAATAACGTGCAGCAAAAACAACTTCTGTATTATTGTAGTTTGAAAGTGCTCATACACTGAATGGCAGCAATTTGTCAATATAAATAGAATGTTAAAGGGTTTGATAGGGTAGACATAGAGAATATGTTTCCATCTAACTAGTGACTAAAACTAGGGGCCATAAATAAAAGGATAGTCACAAATGAATCCAATGGGGAGTACAAGAGAGACTTCTTTACCCAGAGAGTGGTTGGAGTGTGAAACTTGCTCCCACGGGGAGTGGTTGAGGCAAGTGGCATGGATACATTTAAGGGGAAGCTAGACGGAGGGAGGAAGGAATAGAGGGTTATGCTGATAGGGTTAGATGAAGGAGAGTGGGAGGAAGCTCGTGTGCAGCATATAAACACCAACATAGGCCTGTTGGGCTGAACGGCTTGTTTCTGTGCTGTAAATTCTATGTAAAGTGTTTAAATACATCCAAAGCATTTAAGGCCAAGAGGTTACATTTACATTCCATGAAGAATTGGCGAGACAGCACTTGGACTTATTGTATTCAGTTTCCATCAGTGTATTTTCAAAAAGACAAAGATAATAGAAAAGGTTTGTGGGGAGGCAAAAGTGATGATCTGAGCCTTAAAAAGTAAGGTTAAGGGAAATAAATAGAAACATAGAAATCTTAGGATAAGAGAAGGCCATTTTGCCCTAATTGCCTGTGCTGAATTTAGGCCCTCACAGGGATTAAAGTTACATGTTGCACTTTCCTGCATTTCCCCCAAACTAATTCTATTTTCCTGCATTGTCCCCATACCCCTATATATTCCTCTTTAAGTAATTATCCAACACCTTATTTTAATACTTTTGCATCGATCACCACTTGTGGCAAAAAATTCTACAGTCCAATAACTCTTTGTGTGTAAATTTCTTCTAATCTTCCTTTATAGAATCCTGGTCTCTGCTGGCCACCAGTAGTAGCTGTGTTTAGATATTTGAATGTACCACCACCAGTGTTGGAGAATGGAGCAAGTGGTAGGTAGGTAGGTGGACTTGGGCAGGTAGGTGAACTGACCACCTCCATTAACTTGGTTACTGTCCACTCCCAGGTGGTGGTCTGCAAGTGGATTGAATCTAAATGAAGGGCTATCCATGTCGCCGTTAAATGATTGTATACTCTGATATTTAATAAGCATAGTGCGCTGAAATATGAAAATGTAATTACAAATATGTAATTATATAATATGGCAAACTGCATTTAAATGATTAGCTCCTGAAATATTTTAATTGAAGGCAGAATTCTCTAAGGTATTAGACTTAGATTCTGAAAAAAAACTGCTATTAAACGCACCATTGATTTGGGATAATTACTGTGTATTTGCATAAAATGCGAATCTTCATTTTAAAATATGTGGAAAGAGAAGTACAATAAAGAAGTAAATGACAGAGTGAATAATTGCATAGTACCGGAGCTGGTCTATTCATAGGCTGCTGCAATTAGTTTAAAATATATATCAACACCATCTCATTATCACAGCACATCTGCTTCCTCAGCCATTGGGTTGGTGGCTGTCTGTTAAACAATGGCAAACTACTGATATTTGAAAAACTCTTGAGCGATTTCTTTGTGCCTGAAGGTAGTGTACATTTGTGCGAGTTGGCTTGACTCTGAGGTTAGTGCTCTTGCCCCTCAGTCAGTAGGTTATGGGTTCAGTTCTCACTCTGGGACTTGAGAGACTGCCACTTCAGTAAAGCATTGACGGGGTGCTGAGAAGGGCAGTGCTTCAGATGAGGCATTAAACCCAATTTCCTGTTTGGGTGGATGGCACTAATTGCAGCCTGCATCCTCACGTTTCCATTACCCCTCTCCTCTCTCAGTTCCACTGGCTCCTGGTGCCGTGGATGTTGAGCTCCGAATTTTCAAGTCGCCTCGCCCTACCTCAGCACCCTCTTTCTGTCTTGCATCTCTGCATCCTCTAACTTGAGACATCTCCTCATCCTTTGTTCCTTCCACTCATTCAGCCACTACCCTCTTGAACTCTCTAGCCAGTGCTCTCGGCTATGCTACTTCCCTCACAACCCTCCTCTTCGAAGAAAGAAAGACTTGCATTTATATAGCACCTTTCACAACTACCGGACGTCTCAAAGTGCTTTACAGCCAATGAAGTACTTTTGGAGTGTAGTCACTTTTGTAATGTAGGGAAACACTGCAGCCAATTTGCACACAGCAAGCTCCCACAAACAGCAATGTGATAATGACCAGATAATCTGTTTTAGTGATGTTGATTGAGGGATAAATATTGGCCAGGACACCGGGGATAACGTCCCTGCCCTTCTTCGAAATAGTGCGATGGGATCTTTTACGTCCACCTGCGAGAGCAGACGGGGCCTCAGTTTAATGTCTCATCCGAAAGACGGCACCACCGACAGTGCAGCACTCCCTCAGCACTGCACTGGAGTGTCAGCCTAGATTTATGTGCTGAAGTCCCTGGAGTGGGACTGTGAACCCACAACCTTCTACCTCAGAGGCGAGGGTGCTACCCACTGAGCCACAGCTGACACTTTGACTGTGCTTTCAATTCTGAGAGATAGAGCCTCTCTTTTCCTTTTACCCACTTCACTTGCTTAGTATCCACCATATGGAGGTAGAGGAGAGGAGGTCCCTGGAATGCCGAATTTCCTTATTGTAAGGTCCTGTGAGACATCTTCTTTCACGCACGGAGCACTATAAAAATGCAAGGTGTTGTTGATGAAGAGGAGCAGCGAGTTCTCCTGGTGCCCTCGTCATTATTCATCCTTCAGCCAACACCAGAAAAAAAGTAGACTAACTAGTCATTCTGTGTTTGTTGGTGCAGAACGGAATGGCTGCCACATTTGCCCATGTGACAACAGTCACTGCACGTCAAAAGTAATTTGCTGTGTAAGACACTTTGAGACGTTTATATTTCTTACTTGATGCTCCATTTTATCACTTTATTGGTCAGGGTTGGTTGGGGCTGTGATGCCCCTCACAGTCAAATAACCAGCCAACATTCACTGTCTTGTTAGTCATGATGCGGAGATGCCGGTGTTGGACTGGGGTGGACAAATGTGAGAAGTCACACAACACCAGGTTATAGTCCAACAGCTTTATTTGAAATCACAAGCTTTCGGAGCGCTGCTCCTTCGTCAGGTGAAGTGAAGAGATGTGATAAAGGGCAGTTAGAAAGATTAACTGTAATCATCTGGCAGTGTGCTCTGACTATATATGCTGTGCCTATATGCTTCTCCTCACTTCACCTGACGAAGGAGCAGCGCTCCGAAAGCTTGTGATTTCAAATAAAGCTGTTGGACTATAACCTGGTGTTGTGCGACTTCTCACATTTGTCTTGTTAGTGTGGGAGAAAGGAACCAAAAAAGGTCAGTCATACAGTGCGCTGATCAGGAAAGAGATCGAGGCATTAATGTGGATAAAACTATAAAATGTCCGGCCCAGTTCTTGGATATAGAAGACAAGTAAAGCATTGGGTTGCATTATCAAAGGAACGGAAAACAATTTAAAGGAGGCTCTACTCTTGTTGTATGAGTGTGTCCCCACCCACAAGCCCAGAAACACAGTGGCCATTTGTAAATCCCGACTACTGTCCCAAGTCCCCAACTGAGTTCAGTTAACTCAGCCAACATTAGAAACATAATCTGGGACTTTCCCTGTCTGTATGGCTTAGTCACACATCTACTGAGTCATGGGGGCTTTCAATTTCAATTTCAATTTTAATTTAGTAAGAGCAATTTCAATTAGGCTCCTTACAGCTGGCACAGAGAAGAGACTTTCATCCAGTTGTGTGAGATAGATTCATAAGGTGGTCAGAGAGGAGAAAGGGCGGAACGCTGACAGAGTGACCTGCCCAGTTCTGCTCACAGCTTATCTATGATTTAATGTATTGGATGCTTATAGGATCTACAGAATGAAATGAACAGAACCTATAAATATCAAATATTTTTTCCCACCCCCTTTTAGGCTAGGGACAATGAGATCAATTGTAGTGCACTTGCTATCCCAACTGAGATTTGCCAACTCTGCACAGATCCCAAATTGAACCATAAAGGAACAGGAGTAGACCCATCGAGCCTGGTCTACCTTTTTGTTCATGATGCGGAGATGCCGGTGTTGGACTGGGGTGGACAAAAATGAGAAGTCGCACAACACCAGGTTATAGTCCAACAGTTTTATTTAAAATTTTAAATTTAAAATAGTATTAAAATAGTATTTAAAATAGTAATTTTAAATAAAACTGTTGGACTATAACCTGGTGTTGTGCGACTTCTCATTTTTACCTTTTTGTTAGTCATGACAGCTCTATCCTTTTAATACCAATTCTCCAACCTTTCTCTTTATCTCTTACTGTCAGATTAAGTATCTCCATGTTAACAACCTTAATTGATGCTGCCTCTATGGACATCTGCAGCAGCGTACTCTATAATCTCGCCACATTTTGTGTGAAGAAAATGTTCCTGGATTTGTATTTATCCTGCTTCGTGTGAATTCTAAAATTATGGCCAGGAATTTCCTCAGAGCCGCTCCCACTCCGCTCCCATAACTTCACTGGATGTGCAGGAAGAAACCCTACTTACATGGGTAAAGGAATTGGAAAATTGACTCAAATGATTGAGAGTCCTCTTGTGGATATTTTTTTCAGAGTTCACTGGACTCAGGCCAAATCTCAGAGGATTGGAAAATAGCAAATGTGACTCCCATCTTCAAAAAAGGGCTAAGGGATGCAACATCAAATTATAGGATCTGTAAACCTTGCTCCCACAGTTGGGAAGGTGTTTGAAAGTATTATGAGGGAGCATCTTCACTCAGAGGGTGGTGAACCTGTGGAATTCTCTACCACAGAAGGCTGTGGCGGCCAAGTCACTGAATATATTTAAGAAGGAGATAGATAGATTTCTAGACACAAAAGGCATCAAGGGGTATGGGGAGAGAGCGGGAATATGGTATTGAGATAGAGGATCAGCCATGATCATATTGAATGGCGGAGCAGGCTCGAAGGGCTGAATGGCCTACTCCTGCTCCTATTTTTCTATGTTTCTATGTTTCTATCTTGAGGGGCATGAGCTAATCCGAGACAGGCAGCGTGGTTTTAGAAGTGGGAAGTCGAGCTTAACTAATATATTGGATTTCTTGGAGGAGATGACAGATCTAGTCGATAGTGAAGATATAGTGGATGTTGTCTACCTGGATTTCAGAAAGGCATAACAGGCTACATAGGTGACACAGGAGTACTGTGTACAATTCTGGTCTCCTTACCTAAGGAAAGACATACTTACCGTAGAGGGAGTGCAACGAAGGTTCACTAGACTGGTTCCTGGGATGAGGGGATTGCCCTATGAGGAGAGATTGAGTAGACTAGGCCTATATTCCCTAGAGTTTAGAAGAATGAGAGGTGATCTAACTGAAACATATAAAATTCCTAAGGGGCACAACAGGGTTAATGCTGAGGAAATATTTCCCCTGGCGGGGGAATCTAGAACACGGGGTCACAGTCTCAGAATAAGGGGTCAGTCATTTAGGACTGAGATGAGGAGAAATTTCTTCACTCAAAAGGTTGTAAATCTTTGGAATTCTCTACCCGAGAGAGCTGTGGATGCTCAGTCGTTGAGTATATTCAAGACAGAGATCGATAAATTTTGGGGAACTAAAGGAATTAAAGGATATTGGGATAGTGCGGGAAGGTGGAGTTGAGGTAGAAGATCAGCCATGATCTTGTTAAATGGCGGAGCAGGCTCGAAGGGCCAAATGGCCTACTCCTGCTCCTATTTCTTATGTTCTTATATGGTCCAAAACCATGCGATAGATGGGAATGTATTAAAATGGACTGGCAACTGTTTGGTGGGTATACAACAATGAACAGGAGTGCTTGGGAAGATATCTGGTTGGCAGTCAGTTCGCAGTGGAGGGCCACAAGGTTCAGTGTTGGGGTCGCTGTTGACATAATTTTTCAAAATGATTTAGCTGAAGGAATTGTCTACAAATTGGCCAAATTTTGCCGATGATACCAAAATGGGAGCAGTGGCAAGCAATGCACACAAATTCAAAAAGATCTGGACAAGCAGAGAAATGGCAAATGCTATTTAATATAGGGAAATGTAAGGTTATGAGATTTAGCAGAGCGAAGGTTGACATAGGTTATGTGCTAAATGGGAATGTGCTGGATGTATCAGAGCAGGAGCGAGACCTTGGGGTTTTAGAATCATAGAATCGTAGAATGGTTACAGCACAGAAGGAGGCCATTCAGCCCGTCGATCCTGTGCCGGCTCTCTGCAAAAGCACTTCAGCTAGTCCCAGTCCCCCGCCCTTTCCCCATAGACCTGCAATTTTTTTTCCTTCAGGTACTTAACCAACTCCCTTTTGAAAGCCATGATTGAATCTGCCTCCACCACCCTTTCAGGCAGTGCATTCCAGATCCTAACCACTCGCTGCGTAAACATTTTTTTCCTCCTCTCGCCTTTGGTTCTTCTGCCAATCACCTTAAATCTGTGTCCTCTGGTTCTCGACCCTTCCGCCAATGGGAACAGATTCTCTCTATCTACTCTGTCGAGACCCATCATGATTTTGAACACCTCCATCAAATCTCCTCTCAACCTTCTCTGCTCCAAGGAGAACAACCCCAGCTTCTCCAGTCTATCCACGTAACTGAAGATCCTCATCCCTGGAACCATTCTCGTAAATCTTTTCTGCACCCTCTCTAAGGCCTCCACATCCTTCCTAAAGTGCGGTGCCCCGAATTGGACACAATACTCCAGTTGAGGCCGAACCATTGTTTTATAAAGGTTCATCATAACTTCCTTGCTTTTACAATCACTATCACTAAGGAAATAGTACTTGGTAAAATAATGGGACTAAAAGACGACAAGTCCCCTGGACCAGATGGCCTGCATCCCAGGGTCTTAAAAGAAGTGACTGCAGAGATAGCGGTTGCATTGGTTGCAATATACCAAAATTCCCTGGACTCTGGAGAGGTCCCAGCGGATTGGAAAACCGCAAATGTAACACACCTATTTAAGAAAGGAGGGAGACAGAAAGCAGGAAACTATAGACCAGTTGGCCTAACATCTGTCATTGGGAAAATGCTGGAGTCCTTCATTAAGGAAGCAGTAGCAGGGCATTTGGAAAATCATAATGCAGTCAAGCAGAGTCAGCATGGTTTTATAAAGGGAAATCATGTTTAACAAATTTTCTGGAGTTCTTTGAGGATGTAACGAGTAGGGTGGATAAGGGTGAGCCAGTGGATGTAGTCTATTTGGATTTCCAGAAGGTATTCGATAAGGTGCCACATAAAAGGTTACTGCATAAGATAAGAGCTCACGGAGTTGGGGGTAATATATTAGCCTGGATAGAGAATTGGCTAACTAACAGAAAGCAGAGAGTTGGGATAAATGGGTCATTTTCCGGTTGGCAAACAGTAACTAGTGAGGTGCCACAGGGATCGGTGCTGGGGCCTCAACTATTTACAATCTATATTAATGACTTGGATGAAGGGACCGAGTGTAGTGTAGCCAAGTTTGCAGATGATACAAAGATGGGTGGGAAAGCAAGTTGTGCAGAGGACTCAAAGAACCTGCAAAGGAATATAGACGGGCTAAGTGAGTGGGCAAACATTTGGCAGATGGAGTATAATGTGGGAAAGTGCGAGGTTATACACTTTGGCAGGAAAAATAAAAAAGAAAATTATTATTTAAATGGAGAGAGATTACAAAATGCTACAGTTCAGAGGGACCTGGGGGTCCTTGTGCATGAAACACAAAAAGTTAGCATGCAGGTACAGCAAGTAATCAAAAAGGCAAATGGAATGTTGGCCTTTATTGCAAGGGGGTTGGAGTATAAAAGCAGGGAAGTCCTGCTACAACTGTACAGGGCGTTGGTGAGACCACACCTTGAGTACTGCGTACAGTTTTGGTCTCCTTATTTAAGGAAGGATATACTTGCATTGGAGGCAGTTCAGAGGCGATTCACACGGTTGATTCCTGAGTTGAGGGGGTTGACTTATGAAGAAAGGTTGAGCAGGTTGGGCCTATACTCATTGAAATAAGGAGAATGAGAGGTGATCTTATTGAAACATATAAGATACTGAGGGGGCTTGACAAGGTAGATGCAGAGAGGATGTTTCCCCTCGTGGGGAAATCTAGAACTCGGGGGCACAGTTTCAGAATAAAGGGTCGCCCTTTTAGAACTGAGATGAGGAGGAATTTCTTCTCTCAGAGGGTCGTAAATCTGTGGAATTCTCTGCCCCAGAGAGCTGTGGAGGCTGGGTCATTAAATACATTTAAGGTGGAGATAGACAGATTTTTGCAAGATAAGGGAGTGAAGGGTTATGGGGAGCGGGCAGGGAAGTGGCTTTGAGCCCAAGATCAGCCATGATCTTATTGAATGGCGGAGCAGGCTCAAGGGGCCAAGTGGCTCCTATTTCTTTTCTTATTTTCTTATTTTTCTTATTCATGAAGCCCAGGATCCCGTATGCTTTTTTAACCGCTTTCTCAACCTGCCCTGCCACCTTCAACGATTTGTGCACACATACCCCCATGTCTCTCTGTTCATGCACCCCTTTAGAATTGTACCCTTTAGTTTATATTGCCTCTCCTCGTTCTTCCTACCAAAATGTATCACTTCACACTTTTCTGAGTTAAATTTCATCTGCCACATGTCCGCCCATTTCACTTGCCTATCTATGTCTTCTTGAAGTCTATCACTATCCTCCTCACTGTTCACTGTTCTTCCAAGTTTTGTGCCATCTGCAAATTTTGAAGTTGCACCCAAGTCCAAGTCATTAATATATATCAAGAAAAGCAGTGGTTCTAGTACCGACCCCTGGGGAACACCACTGTGTACCTTCCTCCAGTCCGAAAAACAACCGTTCGCCACTACTCTCTGCTTCTTGTCACTTAGCCAATTTTGTATCCATACTGTTACTGTCCCTTTTATTCCATGGGCTTCAACTTTGCTGGCATGCCTATTATGTGGCACTTTATCAAACGCCTTTTGGAAGTCCATGTACACAACATCAACCGCATTGCCCTCATCAACCTTCTCTGTTACCTCATCAAAACTAGCAGGTCACTAAAACCATCAACACAATGTACCCAGGCTGTTAGAAAAGCAAGCAAAATGTTAGGATGCATAGCAAGGGGCATAACATATGAAGCCAGAGGGGTAATTTTAAAACTGTATTTGGCCCTGGTGAGACCAGGGGGGGGGGAGTTCAACTTGGGTGAGAGTGTAAACCGGGCAGTACTGAATCAGCCGCCCATTAAACGCACCACCTGATTTTCCTTTCTATTGACTTCCATTGATCTGCCACTGCCACTGCCAAGGTTGAATTTCCCCCCCATACCTGGAGTTTTGGCCCGATTTTAAAGAGGATATTCAGTTATTGGAGGAGGTACAGAGAAGGGCTCTACACGGTTGATCCCAAAACTGGAGAGAATGGCGTATGAGGAAAGATTGAGTAACCCCAGGGTCTTTTCTCTCGAGAGAAGACTGAGAGGGAATATGATAGAAGTCTTTGAATTATGAAAGGTTTGGACAAATTGGATCCAAGTGAGCTTTTCTGCCACACACAGAATTTAACGAAGGGGTTCACTTTACAAATCAGGGAAAACAAAATTAATTGGAAGTATGGGAGGGACTTTTTCTTTTATTAAAAGGGTGGTAAGTATGCGGAACAGATTACATGACGCAGGTGGTTAAGAAACCTTAATGGGTTTCAAGAAGGAACTAGACAGATTCTTCTCAACAAATGGGATTCAGGGTTATTGAAAATGCACCGAGGGAATACTGTGGATGGGTGGGCGAGATGGACGGAAGGCCTTCTCCTGCCTATTATGTTACTGCGTAAACTACAATGGTGGAGTGGCAACAGCTCTGAGAAAATGGCCAGCCTGTGTCCCTTTGCTCTAGATTCCCGACTAGAGGGAAGAATTAACTCCCTGTGAACCCCGTCAACTCCTTTCATTATTTTACACACCTCAATCAAATCATCCCTTACTCTCACTTTCAGGGACTGTGACCCAAGTTTACTTAGTTTCCCCCTTCGGCCCAGGTATCATTCAGGTCAACAAGTTAGAATTTCTCAGATAACATTGGCCCATGAGGAAGCCTTCGTGCGAGGGTAAGGCCTCCCCGCGATCTCTCACTCCGCATTGGCTTTTTCAGTTCCAGCTCGCACGAACTTGATGTTCTGGACAGCTGCTGTGCTGGGCTTGCGTATCCCACCGGCGTAGTTAATTCGTGCGAGCTGTGGGATCACGTGACTCAGTTAGAGCCAATGGCAGCACACCATCTTCCATTCATAACTTTCACATAAGTGCTGTGAAAGTTATGAATACTATAGCCCCCCAAAAGAACCGCTAAACCTCAATTAAATTAAAAAAAACCCATCACATTAATAAAATAAGTATAGTTAAATAAATTAACCATTTTAAATAAAAAATTAAATTTTTGAAAAAATTTAAAATCTTTTAAAAAGTTATAAAAATAAACTTACCTGTCTTTAAAGTCTCTAAAAAAGATATACCTGTTAAAAAAAATTCAAAATAATACTTAATTCACTACTTACCTTGTTAAAAGTGGGTCTTACTCCTTTTTTTATGTGTAGAATCTTCCGTACTTACCTGCGCGTTGAAACCACTAAGTGCACTGCGTGCGCGCAGCCTGTAGCGCGCACGCGGTTCACCTAGGACCCGCCCCCTTTTCCATTCACCAAGTGCCGGTTTTCAGCGCATGCGCAGTGCATGCAGAAAACCGGCAATTGGAGACAGAATACGCGAGAGTACGCAGTGCGTACTCTCGCGTAGCGGCACTAATTTTTGGGCCAATATATCCTTCTTAAAGCAGGGTGCTGAATCACACAATATTACAAGAGAGGTCTGAGCTACAGTGGTGTTTTCTTGCTTTTATTTGCTCTTCCTCGTATGGTGAAGCCGAGCACACCACTAACCTTTTAGATTGCTTTTTTGCACCTGCAAGCAACTTAATGACTCATTAAATTATTTTGTTAACTTGTAATTTAGGACTGTTCAGCTAGATTGCTTATGCCATACGTCAACGTAAATATATGCTGCTCTTGCAGCATTCGAAGCTTTGCACACTTACTGGCACTAGGTGTAGAAGCGAGTGCAGTTCAGTTCAGGGCAACATTAATATAGAATTCCGACGAAGGGTACACACATCGGAACATAGGGACAGGAGCAGGCCATTCAGCCCATCGCGCCTGTTCCACCATTCAATCAGATCATGGCTGATCTGTATCTTAACTCCATCTACCAGCCTTGGTCCTGTAGCCCTTAATACCCGTGCCTAACAAAAATCTATCAATCTGTGCTGAAATTTTCAATTGACCCCCCCAGCCTCAACAGCTTTTTGGGGAGAGATAGTTCCAGATTTCCACTACCCTTTCTGTGAAGAGGTGCTTCCTGACTTCACTCCTGAGTGGCCCAGCTCTAATTTAAAGTTTATGCCCCCTTGTTCTGGATTCCTCTACCGTAGAAAATATTTTCTCTGTATCTACCCTATCAACTCCTTTAATCATCTTTTTATGCCTCATTTAGATTACTGCTTAATCTTCTATATTCAAGGGAATACAAGCTTAGTCTATGCAACCTGTCCTCATAATTTAACCCTTTTAGCCCCGGTATCACACCTGAAACAATGGACCAGAATTTACCGTCAAAGTAACGGTGAGGCTAACGGCGCTCACCGTTACTTACGCGCAAATCGCACAGCAACTTCAAGCGATGGCAGATGCGTGGTTAAATGCATCTCGTTAAAAAGGCATCTCGCTTTCTGACTCACCATTCAAATGTATTGAATGGCGTTAAGTTCTTGTACTTGCATGGTACAAACTAAACTCACCAGAGGCAGTTAGGGCTTGTCCACTTCAGTCAAAGAACCTTTTTTTAACGGCATGATAAGAGTTAATTACTCTGGCACGAAAATTAACTATTACAAGTGTGGCGTCTCATTCCTTCAGATTTTAATTGTTGTTGGAGATTTTTCTCTCTTAATCCAATCTTTCATTCCGTCTCTTTATTCCATTTTCTGCCCCTGATTTGACATTGAATTCACTATTCTAACTTACACTTCCTGGTTCAGGCTCTGCACTGCTCATTAACAATTCTTCAATCTGATTGGTTAAGGAGATACACAGTTGCTTGCCCTGTTCACACAGGTCCCAGATCCCCTATAGAGGGCGCCGCACCGTTTCCATCTCCCACTGCCAACAACTTGCCGTGTAAAAGCTCATGGATATTAAACAAGCAAGGGCAAGTCTAATGAACATTCATTCGTCACCCCCAGTAAATTCAGACCCATTAACTTGTCCTTTTTTCTTTACAAATGCCTGCATTTGTAAAGACATTTACAACCTTTTTACTTTTCAGGTTGATTTATTTTTAGATTTTAATTTTTTTTACATTAACCCACATTGTCCACTTGCGTTGCCATCGCCCGGAATAATTAAAAACCAAGTTGCAACGGATCCAATTTAATAAGGATTTTTAACAAAAATGAAAGAAACGGGGCGAAATGCTCAGATAACCGCTCCATCAACCAAAGATTAACGCTGTCGTGAAAGCATCTGCGAGATCATAACTGAAAGCCCATTCAGGCTTCCGAAGTTCTTCAGTTCATTTGTCTCATGTTATACAAACATTACTGAGGCTGGGGCTATTTCAGCGCAAAACAGCAATGCAGGAATAAAGCTCGGAAAATCATTTACCAGCCTGTAGCGATGCCATGCCAAGCTGTCTGCTTGTACAAATAATTCCATTCCAGTGCACAGACTCAGGCCAGAAGTAATGTGTCCCTTGATGAGAAGCCAGCTTCCAGGAAACAATGGGCACTGAAGCCCTTTGGGACTCAGCTGTTCTTGCAAGCCATAGTCTGTCTTTTGGACAGTTTGTTTTTTTATTGTTTAAGCAAGTAAATCTCTGACAGTTCATCATTTGGTGATGATAAAATGCTAATGACGTAGGCACCAGTAAACCTCGCTGCCTGTATGAGTTGGGGAACATAAGGGCCGGGGAGTTGCTGATGCCTTTTCTATGAAGACTGTCGGGGTTGAACAGAGAAGGAACACGGAAAAAATGTCTCTGGGTCCAAGAATAAAAGAGGGTTCAGCTAGTCAACAATAACAGGTTTAAAATGTTTGCTTGCAGATTGATAGACGGTGTGTGTGTGTGTGTGTGTGTGTGTGTTATGGTAAATATTTTGGTGTCTCTAGCCCACATTGGGTCTCCTGGTATCTCCGACCCACATTGATCTCTTGTTGTTTCTGGTCTCACGCATCAGAAATGGATAACACTTTAATTCTTGTAATGTTCAATGGGGCTAGGCGTATTTCGACACACATTCTGATGAAGAGTCTAGACCCGCAATGTAAACACGTCTTTTTTTCTCTTTTTTAGATGCCGACAGGCCTCCTGTGTATTTCTGTTTTTGTTCTAGCATTTGCATTTTTCCCCCCTTTTTCTTTATACAACTGTGATTGTTTGACTGTTAATCACGAGCGTCCTGCACTGACTTGAGCCTGGTGAAAGGAAGAGTTAATTGCAACACATTGAATCTCCAACATGTGGCAACCACATTCTTTGGTCATTCTGGGCCAGTGTCGTTCACTTAACATTGCAGGGCTTCGTCTAATTTAACTTTTAGCATGAGTAGGACATGTCTAATTCCTAAGTATTTTATTTAGTCTGGAGCACCACAAACCGTAAACAGTGGTGAATGAAGAAAGGGTTAACTGGACTGTTGAACTCTCTCTTGAGACGTATTACTTTCATTCGTATGTATACATTCAGTTGATATCCAATGGAGTTTAGCTCCGGGCACAATGTTACACACAGTACCATATGTCTTCTCCTTTACAAAGAAGTCCCCCTTCACGTTGGAAGACACAGACCTCCTTGGGCATGGCTCCATGGGTCCAGCTACCCTCTCAAACCATGCCCAAGTGCCCATTCTTCATGTTAGAGAATAGCCAGTGGCTAGTCAACCATCACAGTTGAGCCTGATCCTGTCCCCGCCTCACATCCACATACACGCCCTGTCCAGCAGAGATCGCTTGACAGTGACCAGAAGTGGGACTCAGTTGATTTCCTCCCACCTTCATATTTCCCAAAGGCACCGAGACCATTTGCGGCTTCCCAACTGTCGACCTGGCTGAGCTCAGGAACTCAGCACAGAGCAGGGATCAGACGGGAACCTTCCTGGTGGTGTGTGTGGCTCAGTTCCACTTTGGGAAGTCGCTTTACCGACTGAGCGTTTTCGATTGGGAATCGATGATTGTGTTGGACAATATTGGGCTGTGTGAGCAGTGAGTTGAGAAGAAGGATTTTTTCTCACCACAAGCCGAACACTTTCGCTGGCTACAGTTTGAGTTTGCTGAAGCAGTACAAAGTTAAAAGCACTTGTTTCCACGGCGTGTGCTTTATCTTTCATTCCAAAATATATTGAGGTTAAAGCAAGAGGTTGTTTGATTTATTTTAAAATCTTGGCTTCAGATTGTGATCTTGGCAGTGCTCTGAACTTGTGACCTGTCTAAATCCTTGGCCTCAATACAATGGATCTATGCATAAGGAAAAGAGGTGGCAGGTGTGCACTCCAGGCCGAGCCAGGGTTCCACATAAGTAGCTTCAGGCCTGTTGTATTTCATACACAGCATTGAATGAACTCTGGAAACATAATTCATTGTGCTGAAGAAATAGTTTGAACGTTAGATTGTACCTCTGGAATAATAAATTCCTCGGATACATTAATATATTTCACAGCTATATTTTCAAGGAAGTAGGTGTCATGTTTTCTCCTAAACTGTGGAATGTACTTTGCGAAAAGTAATTTTAAGGATCTATGAAATTTGATTTGCAGCTTCTTATTAATCTTCACATGTTATCTAAAATGGTCCAAACCAAGGCCCTATAAGAACATGTTTCACAGTAGGAATAGACCAATAGCAATGCCAGGCATGTGTAAGTATTGTATATACTGTTACTGCACCAGCAACAGAAAGATCACAGCAAAATGCTGAAGGAAAACCTGATCCCAAGACTGAATCTCTCACATCAGTTTCAGTTGTAGAATAGGCAATGATGCCAATGTATGATCTGTACCACTGAGCAGGTATTGAATAAGTAGAAACTGACTGAACTAATCTGCTGTTAATCATACGACCGGCCCATTCTACTTCATAATTTTCCTCTATAGTGACCTTACCCTGGACAATAATGTGATAAATCCGTTCCACGCATCTTAGAGAGCACTTACTCCTCGCAGAAGTACTTCTTGTTTCAGACTTTCCCATTGAGTTTTCTGTTTATAGGACACTGGAGTTTTATGTGAGTAAACACTAGGTACAGCGTAGTGACACAGATTATTGGGGTTCCAATTTACGGTGGCGTGGAATGGTAGAGTGTGGGCTGTCCCCTGCGATTTCCTCAGTCAATGATGTGAACAGTGCCCAGTGGAGAACTGCCAACTGTAGGCTGGGGACTACTCCACAGGACGCATAAATTGAAGGGTGAATCACCTCATGCCACTCCCAGAGATTTCCTACATCCCGTTTTATATATCAGAATTAATGGAGTTCTCCATTGCGCACTGAATTATTGGGATTGTGTATCTACCTCACCTTCTCAAGTAGGACATCCTAAAGATGGACTGCAGGAGAGTAAATGGAGTACATCGACGTTTATAGCAAAGCTTTTTTTTTTAAATGTTCAGTAATTTTATTGTATTCTGTTGAGTTTATTAAACATCAAATATCTCTCAGGGATCACATGGCACAGTTTGCTGACATCTGAAATTTGGCCTTGAATTCAGATCCGGGTTTAATGTAAAATAATTTGATGTCGAGATCGAGAGGCAGACGTGTAGGTTTCATTCTCAAAAACAGGATCCCAGGTCAAATGTAAAAATAAAAGTGCCTTCAACCAACAAAATGCTGAAAACTCACAAGCAATCAGTCAGTGTCTGAAAGAAAAAGATAGGCTAACGTTTCATCGTGATGGAATGACCCTACCTGAAACATGAGCCGACCTTTCTCTTTCAGATGCTGACTGACCTGTTGTATATTTCCAGCATTTTCTGTTTTTATTTCAGACTCCAGCATTGTTGTTTTTTGATTTTTATCTCACCTTCAGAAGGAGGCACTGAACTAACAGGAACCCCTCCTGCTTAATTGATAGCCTTGGCTCAGTGGTAGTACTTCTGCCCCTGAGTCAGAAGGTTGTGGGTTCAAGCCCCACTCTAGGCCTTGAACACAAAATCTAGGCTGACACGGAGGGCAGTGCTGCATCGTTGGAAGAAATGTCTTTCTTATTGGTCTGGATTTTGCGGTGGTAATGACGGAGAAACTGTCAGCGTTTGCCAACAATACTCCTCTGAAACTGACAGCAACTTTAGGATTTAGCGCATGTGCTGATCCAAAATCCTGAAGTTGCGGTCATTCATTCACTGCTCTGCCACAGGTTGCGCTGTGGAACTCCCCAGAGATGGCAATCAATTGAAATCACATATAAGGACGAAAACTTCCCCTATTACACTGGGATATCGCTGTTAAACCCCAACCCCTCCTGAAAATGTTAAGCCTTGTTGAAAGAGGTGTAACTGGGTTTTTAACGGTGTATTGGTGTATTGACTGCTGAACAACCGTTCTGGCCCTGAAAAACTAATGTTATATTTGTGCACTGTCAAAATTTCTATTAATATGATTAAGAATTACATGGTTTTTAAATTAAAAAAAAAAAGTTTGCTAATGATATTTCAGCTTCTACCTTAATCCTATGTGTATGTCCCAATCTTTATTTCGCTCTCTGTAAAAATTTATAAAAAGCAAATTAGAATCTGTGCATTTTACTTCCTGGTTTGCTGTCTGTGAGAATTCTTCAATGTGATCCAGCTTGATGACATCACTGTTACTGGACGCTGGAGATTCGCTTGATTTGGCGGCCGATTCAAACAAAGGTCGGGAGAGCTGAAATCGATGCCACAGCGAATGCTAGATCTTTGTGGGCAGCTTTCTTCGAGGTCAGCGGCGAGCAAATTCTGGGCCATTGAGATGTCAAACTAAGGACTTGTCTGCCTGTTCACGTGGGTGCACAAGATCTCGCGGCACTGTTCAAAGAAGATCAGTGGCGTTCTCTTGGTGTCCTGGTCAACATTCCAAAACATCACCAAAAACAGATGCTCTCATTGCTGTTTGTGGGATCTTGCTGTGCACAAATTGGCTGCTGCGTTTGCCTGCATAACGACAAGAACTATATTTAAAAGTAATTAATTGGCTGTGAAGAGCTTTGGGATGTCCAGAGACATGCAAGGTGCTACATACATGCAAGTGCATTCTTTATTAATTGTGCTAGCATTTTCAAAGCAGGATTTCATATACTGTGATGTACGATTTCTAAAACAACTCGTGAGTAATGTAACAAATGTTGCCGTTTATAACGTAGAATCATCCCTTTAAGTTCACTCCGGAAGCTCACCCGGGTTTCTCGAAACCATTTTTTCCATTTGCAGCCTACTGCTGTTGCTATTCCTATCTCGTCATTAATCAGGCAAACTGAGCTTAATTTGAACACACTGAAGTCACTGACAAGATGTGATGGATTCCTTTTGCTTGAAATCTGTTCAGTTCAGCACCGCACTGTGTGGCACTCATTTGTTTTCTTATCTATACAATGGCATTTCCAGCTTAGCAGGACTGAGAATGATTTAAAATTAAACTTTAATTTAGTAGCTTGACTAGCGCATAAAGAAACGAGGGAGAAGGTTAATAGACTAAACATTGTTTCTCCCCGCAGGTTATCACAGTGTGCTCGCTTTATGCTCCATTCAGAGTGACTTTGAGCTGGAATAACTTGGGGCCCAGTTTGCTACAGGTCAGACTTCCAATGAGGAGTTAATTAAGAATCCAACCAAGGATCACTTGGGGTAGTGAAGCCAGGCTGGTAAGCAATTGGAAGGTTTGCCGGTGGAGATAATAGTCTAATGCAGCAGTATTGCAATAGCATGAAGATGCTTTCACCAACAAAGACGAGGAGGGAAAGATGGTGGAGTGGACTGGACAGAGATCTGGGTTCAAATCCAGTCCAGCCTGATATGGATAGAAGTCTACTCTATCTGCTAGCTGTAAGGATCCTATCTCAAATGGGTTTGGTCAGACTCAACATGGGCCTGCAACACAAACTGATCCTCTCACTCAGAGCGGCCAAAGGGTGGCTGGGCAGGAAAGTGGGAAAATAAATGTCCCGCTGGTGCAACAGGGAGTGCTGCTCGGAGGCTGGGGCTGGGGTATGCTGGACAGAGTAGAGGAAGCTTTATGGTGTATCTGGCTGTACCTGAACTCCCGAGTGATTGATGCAGACACTCCATTTTCCAACGCTAATGGTCACTCACCTTCATGAGGACAGAAACGAGGAGGAAAATAGTTGCTAAATTTGCATTTTTGCCAACTATATTAAAATTAGAGCTTTCTTTCTCATGAAGATTAAAATTACAGTGAAACTGAACTTTGAAACAGAAGAGAACTAACGCTAAAATTAAAATGAATTCTAGGACTTAAACAAGACTGGTCAGCGTCCTCCACTTTTGGGACAGATATTGAAAAGCGAAGCAGACAATTTAAAAGCCAGTTGCTGCTCAAGCCCCTGTTTATTATTTCTCAGTATTTCTTGTGGCCTCGGGAGTTGTGTGAGAATTTAAAAAGATATTGGCCCAGAAATTAAACATCGATGGTTCCCGCGGGGGTAAGGATTCCCCGCGATATCGCACTCCGCGCCTACCTTTTTGTTTGGGGCCCACACGAACTTCAGTTTCAGGGCCTCTCCCTGTTGCAACCGTGCAGTGCTTGCATGTCCCAGAGGCGCAATTAGTTCGTGCGAGCTCTGGGATCACGTGATCAGTTAGAGCCAATGGCAGCACACCATCTTTCATTCATAGTTTTGACAGCAAGGGCTGTCAAAGCTATGAATACTACAAGCCCCCAAAAGAACAGCTAAACCTCAATTAAATTTAAAAAAAAGCCATCACATTAATAAAATAACTATAGTTAAATAAATTAACCACTTTAAACAAAAAATTAAATTTTTGAAAAAATTTAAAATCTTTTTAAAAGTTATAAAAATAAACTTACCTTTCTTTAAAGTCTCTAAAAAAGATAAACCTGTTGAAAAATTTTTAAAATAACACTTAATTAACTACTTACCTTGTTAAAAGGGGGTCCTACGCCTGCTTTCTTTATGTGTAAAATCTTCACCACTTACCTGCGCGTTCAAACCTGAAAAAAAAACTAAGTGCACTGCGTGCGCACAACCTGTAGTGCGCACGTGGTTCACTTAGGAACCGCCCCCTTCGCCATACACGAAGTGCCGGTTTCCCGCGCATGCGCAGTGCATGCAGGAAACCGGCAATTCGAGACCTAATACGCGAGAGTACACAGTGCGTAATCTCCCGTATTAGGTCTAATTTTCGGGCCGATATTTTTGTAACCTGAACTTGAAAAAAATTCATGAAAAAATGAGAATGGAAATACAGAAGCGAAAACTAAATTTTTGACAATTTTTTTCCAAAACTAAAATTAAAATGTGACTGAAATTTTGCAGCAAGGGATCAGACTAAACTGAGAGCTAAATTTCTTCTGACGATTATAAATAAAATAAGACTATAACCCAAGGTGCAGAGGCAAGACTGAAATGGAAATTAAAATGATCTCTAAGACTACTAGGAGTTAGTAGGTACATATCTCTGATCGACTTTAGAAACAAATCGCTTTGTGCTATTGATGTCCTATGATCGGCTCATTCTCAGTGCAGTTTCTCATTGAATGTGTCCTGATCCCAATCAAATTCAACAAGCTGAAGGTGGCGCAAAACAGAAAATGCCGGAAGTACACGACAGGTCCATCAGCATCTGTAAAGAAAAATGGCAGAGTGCCTGTGGCATGAATGTGGCATTTATTTTGCAAAAAATTATTATCGGGGGACAAACTATTTTACATTTTTACCCATGTCCCTCCTGGACTCCATATGGACCTCCTTCTCTTTCACGGTCCTCTCCGTTCCCTGTGCCACATAGTGCTACCAGTCCCTAAGCTATGGTATAACTGGTCAATAATCCTGACGAAGACTGACACTGGCCCTGCCAACTAGCAACCGTGCCTAAGAATTGTAGAGCTGTAAAAAAGACCTTGGGTGCATGTATCTCCCAAGTATTGTGTAACCTGTAAATCAGTATGGGCTGTGTTATTCTGCATCGACTATGATTCAAGCAAGCAGGCAAATTCTTCTCCGGCTCAATAATAAAATAAATGAAGGGGAACAAAACTGATCAATAGGAGGTGATTAAGATGAGAGTAGCCTACGGTATCTTGCCCTCCTTCCCTGGCAATATACACCAGGCCTGAAATGTTTGTTTCCTCACACTTTCTCTTTCCTACTTCGCTTATAATAGAACATTCTGCTGAATGATAAATATTACCAAGTGGAATAAGAAATTCGGACTGAGTTATGGAATCGCTCTTGATTCAAGCGTCAGTTTGGTTCAGTTGGTAGCACTTTTGCCTCTGAGTTGGAAGGTTGTTAATTTGAGCATAGAATCATTGACTCATACAGCATAGAAGGAGGCCATTCAGCCCATCGTGCTTGTGCTGGCTCTTTGAAAGAGCTATCCAATTAGTCCCAGTCCCCTGCTCTTTCCCCATAACCCTGCATTTTTTTCCTCCTTCAAGTATATATCCAATTCCCTTTTGAAAGTTGCTATTGAATCTGCTTGATGCTTCAATACAGTACTGAGGGAGTGCTGCATTGTCAGAGGTGTCATCTTTTGGATGAGATGTTAAACTGAGGTCCCATTTGCTGTTCAGGTAGATGCAAAAAAAAAAATCCCACTATTTGAAGAGGAGCAGAAGAGTTCTTCCGCTGTCCTGGTCAACCTTCCTCACTCAACCAGCACCACCAAAAAAATATATTATCTGGTCTTTCGGATGAGACGTTAAACCTGCTCTCTCAGGTGGACGTAAAAGATCCCAAGGCACTATTTCGAAGAAGAGCAGGGGAGTTCACCCCGGTGTCCTGGGGCCAATATTTATCCCTCAACCAACATAACAAAAACAGATTATCTGGTCATTATCACATTGCTGTTTGTGGGAGCTTGCTGTGCGCAAATTGGCTGCTGCATTTCCCACGTTACAACAGCGACTACACTTCAAAAAGTACTTCACTGGCTGTAAAACGCTTTGAGACGTCCAGTGGTCGTGAAAGGCGCTATATAAATGCAAGTCTTTCTTTTATTTATTCATTTGCTGTAACTGGGACCTTGCTGTGCGCAGTTTCTGCGTTTGCCTACAGAACAACAGTGACTGCACTCCAAACACAATCCCTTGGTTGTAAAGTGCTTTAGAATGACCCCAAAACATGATACACAGCTGTATAAATGCAAATAAGTTCTTTCATTATATCTCTGGGGCAAAGCTCTGAGGTAACATCAGCCTGGTGCTGAAATGCTACTGCAGCCTGCTAATGGTTAAGTAACTAATCTAATTCACTTTCTAAAGTGAGCACAGTGAAAGCCATTCACGCTATGTATCCTACTTCAGGATAATTCAGTCAAATAGATTAACGATGCAGACATCCATTTCTATCATGTCCTTCCACTCATTTTAACACTTAATATGCGCTTCAAGCAGGAAAGTAGAATCCAATTGAACCCTGTGAACTCCATGATTTAAAGTATGGCCTCCTCCAGTCTCATCTCAGTCTGAGGAGAGAATTATTACATTAAATGGGCAAAGAAGAAACTAATATCCTGATGGCGACTTATCATCGGCTTTTTTTTTGATCGAGGGAGCAGAAGCAGAGAGATAGCTGCCAGATCGCTTTCAAACTGTTTGCTTAATTCTGAAGTGGGACTGTCATGAAAGAGATGGATTTTTTTTTAAGCTTCAAAGGGCTTCTATTTTTAAAGCTTCAACACATGGCTCAAAGTTGCGGGGAAGTTGAACGCTGAAACTTTAATAAAACTTAAGCCGCTTCAGAACTTGTTCAGTCAGAACGAAAGACGGAGCCTCCAGTTCCTACGGAATTGTTCGCGCCCATGTTTTGGCACAGGGACAAGCTGCGACCGAGATAAATGGACAGCACTGGGTTTAGTTACCGAGATGAGGGGATTACGGGGGTGGGGTGATTTTAACTTACTGCTGGAGAGCTGTGGGCCGGGCATCCGTTATAGAAACCGCCCACTTCACTGTTCCATTGATTTCAATGGGAGGGAACGATGGGCAGTTTGTAAAACAGTTGCCAAATCCGCAGTGCCGGTTTTACACTCCAGCGGCCAGTTGAAAAGCACGGGGCGGCCCTTGTTCTGCCCGGTTTATGCCAAATTTTGAAGGTTGGGGGGCGTGGTTGGGGGGTGGGGGGAGTCCTGCAAGCAGCGTTAGGACCCTGATTAGCATATTCCAGAGACCTAATGCCCGTTTCATAGAATCATAGAGATTTACAGCACAGAAGGAGGCCATTCAGCCCGTTGCGCCCATTTCAGAAAGATGCCCTGGACACTTGGGAGTTGTCATCTTCCAATTTGGCAACCGGCACACTTCTGGAGTAGATTGGGCATGAGAGATCGCGCCCGGATACTGGTCCACCCAACGTACATTTTATGCCCACAAAACGGGCACAACAGGGACCAAGTTCTTCCCCGGTGTCTTAAGGCTGATTATCCCTAAAAGGGAAGGCAGTTCCCTATTGAGGAGCTGGTGGGATTGTCACATCTTTTTTTTTCTTCTTAGGCAGTCCCTCGGATGACTTGCTTCCACACTAAAAATGTGTTCTCAGGTGACTGATGAGTCCAATGCGGGACCTACAGTCTCTGTCACAGGTGTAGCAGACGGTGGTTGAAGGGGCGGGTGGGTGGGTTGCTTGGGTTGACGTGCGCTCCTTCCTCTGTTTGCGATTGGCTTCCGCTTGCTCCCGGCGAAGAGACTCGAGGTGTTCGGCGCCTTCCCGGATGCTTCTCCTCCACATTGTGTGGTCTTGGGCTAGGGATTCCCAGGTGTCGGTGGGGATGTTGCACTTTTTCAAGGAGGCTTTGAGGGTGTCCTTGAAGCGTTTCCTCTGCCCACCTGGGGCTCTCTTGCCGTATCGGAGCTCCGAGTAGAGCGCTTGTTTTGGGAGTCTCGTATCGGGCATGTGGACGATGTGGCCCGTCCATCGGAGCTGATCGAGCATGGTCAAAGCTTCGATGCTGGGGATGTTGGCCTGAGCGAGAACACTGACGTTGGTGCGTCTATCGTGCCAGTGGATTTGCAGGATCTTGCAGAGGCAGCGTTGGTGGTACCTCTCCAGTGCTTTGAGGTGCTTGCTGTACATGGTCCATGTCTCTGAAGCATACAGGAGGGCGGGTATCACTACTGTTCTGTAGACCATATGCTTGGTGCTGGGTTTGAGGTCCTGGTCTTCAAACACTCTCTTCCTCAAGCGACCGAAGGCTGCACTGGCACACTGAAGGCGGTGTTGGACTGATTATCCCTATAAGGCTGATTATCCCTAAAAGGAAGGCAGTTCCCAATTGAGGAGCTGGTGGGAATGTCACATAGTGAACAACTTGCATGAATGTTAAAATAGTTAACCTACTCTGTGAGGGCCACGTTTCATTGAGAATTGTTAATGATAACAGGTTATCCTTCCAATGCTAGGCCTTCAGGTGTGTCTGAGGCAATGCGATGTTTTCTGTAGTTCATCGTTTACCAGATGCTACATATCCTGCGTTAGCTTTAAAGTGGACGCAAATAAAGGTCCCCAAATAAAAACAGCTATTGTAAAAATAACACTGTGCCTAACACGTGCCATGAGAACTGTAGGGAGCCTTTTTGTTTTTACTGGAGTCGCGTGTTTATTTTTCCAGGATCAGAATTTGTAAAGGTGCGTGATTGGAGAGGGTGGAGCAAACGTGCGTGCACAGCACAATAATGTGTGCGGTGACGTTAGCAATATCTGCAGCTGTGGAAAGGTAGCCCAAGTTTTTCTTTCGCTATTGTCAAGGGAGATTAGGCCTCCTGCCAGCGCTGACCTGAGTTGCTCTAACTTTGCAGCTTTTGTTTCCAGCTCCCACCCGCGCCCGTCTCTGACCCTGCTGTCATGTCCGAGGCAGCAGGCGCCTACTAGCCCTTGACTGACCCAAGACTCAAGAAATTCTTTCGTGGGAGACAGTGAATTGTTGATGCTTTTTCCCTCCCCGTGAGGAATCAACTGAAAAAGGAGAGAGAGAAAGAAAAACTGGGTTGAAAGTAAGAATGAAAACATCAGCCTGAGAAGTCATTAGATCCGTCCTTTTAGCCAAATGCTGTTACTAGAATCAGGTTGTTGGATTGCAGTGTCCCACTGTTTCATTGCTATGCTGGTTCACAGATTAGAAATTGTATAAAATTAGAAACGTATAAAATTCTGACAGGGCTAGAAAGACTGGATGCAGGGAGGATGTTTCCCCTGGCTGGGGGGTGTCTAGAACGAGGGGTCACAGTCTCAGGATACGGGGTAGGACATTTAGGACTGAGATGAGGAGAAATTTCTTCACTCAGAGGGTGGTGAACCTGTGGAATTCTCTACCACAGAAGGCTGTGGAGGCCAAGTCACTGAATATATTTAAGAAGGAGATAGATAGATTTCTAGACACAAAAGGCAACAAAGGGTATGGGGAGAGAGCGGGAATATGGTATTGAGATAGAGGATCAGCCATGATCATATTGAATGGCGGAGCAGGTTCGAAGGGCCGAATGGCCTACTCCTGATCCTATTTTTCTATGTTTCTACGAGATAGGAAATGATCAAGACACTCTCCGGACATCAGTAAACACCGAATAAGACGTAAATGGGGATAAAATGATGTGCGTAAACAAAAATGGAAACTCTTTATTATTTGGATGTGTCCATCCCTGGTTGCCCTGAGAAGGGGGTGATGGAATAAAAACAGAAAATGCTGGAAATACTCAGCAGGTCAGGCAGCATCTGTGAGAGAGAGAAACAGAGTCAATGGGCTGGACTTTGATACTGGGGACGTGATGGAGGCGGGACTCCCACTTTTTGGGTTGTAGTCCCGCCTCCATCGACTTGTGGCCAACCCACTGTATTTTCACTTGATTGACCTTGTTGAGCCCGTCCAGTGGGCTTAGCAGGCCAATCAAGGGCCACCCGGCAACAGGTGACGTCACAGATTGACATTTCATCTGTCAAGAGCTTTTGACAGATGAAATATCAGCGTTTGACAGCTCTGTGAAGCTGTCAAACACTGACAATCTGTCTTCTAACTTGAGTCCTTCCTCTCAGGCTGAGTTAGAAATCAATCCAGCACAGAAAACAGAGGCTGCAGTTTTTGACAGCTCAACGGCCATTCTGCTTTCTGTGCCGGTGAGATTTCTGACTCCCGAGACCTGAAGGGCTGACACCTGCAGGAGGAAGTTAAGGTAAGTAAAACTTTTTCCCACACTTTACACTTACCTTACACACTTACCTCTGCACACATGCACCCATCACTCACCTGCCCACCGGTCATATCGACCCCTCCAACCCCTGCAGACCCACGGTCCGCCTCGCTAAAATGGCGTGGTTGGGACCTGTCGGGAAGCCACATTTCAGCCATTAAAATAGGGATTAGGCAAAAAACTGCCTGTTAACTACCTGTTAACAGGCAGTTAATTGTCACTAATCCCCTTCCCGCCTCAGGGAGGCGGGTCCCAGCACAGGTCGGGTACCCGCCGCCAGCGAAACTGGCATGGAGGCGGGTTGGGGGCGGGATGGGGTCAGGACCCCCGAATCTGCAACTTTAACCCCCCACACGCCTCCAAACCCGACTCCACGGGTCAATGAAAATCCAGCCCAATGTTTCAGGTCGATGACCTTTCATCAGGTGCTGATGGGCCTGCTCCTTGAACCACTGCAGTTCTTGTGGTGATGATACTCCCATAATGGTACTAAGGAGGGGACTGTTAAGATTCTGTTGCAATCGTCTTTCAACTGGGTGACTTGCTAGCCCTTTTCATATCATGCGCCTGAAGTTACGTGTAGGGCAGGCCAGGTAGTGGTGACAGATCCTTTCCCCTGCAGAACATTGGAGAACCACCTGATCATTTTTCCCGTAAATTACCAGCTTTATTGCATTCGCAATTTGCCATGGTGGGATTTGAGCTTTTGATTTCTGGGTCGCTGGTGTAGCACCATATCCTGTACATAAATGACAGCTCCCAGCATTCCTTGCATACATAAGGGGTTCCTAGAAACAATTAAACCTCTTGCCTCTCTGCAGTTGCTCAATTTCTTACAGGAACCAGCTTTTTATTAGCTTTCTAGATGCCATTTGCTTGAGTCAAAATTACCCGCCACAAGATAAGAAATGTTGAAGGAACACTCTCCAGGTCAAGGCCTGAAATGCCTTATCCTTAAGTATTTATGGGAAAATGCACCAAATTTCTGTACTAAATTTTGTTTCAGATAATGGTTTCTAAGTTCAAACATATATTTGAAAAAGCCCTGAGTTGGTGCTGACCCGTTGAACAGAGCTGACATATTTGCGTACTTTTACACAATGAGGATTGCAGCTGACAACAGACATGTGGTTCTCCCGACTTCTGCTGACTTCTAATAATGAGGAGCCAGACCTGCCGGGAACTGCTAGCATTGTAGACTCACAAAGAATGTGGGCCTCTGAATAGTTTGTCATATTAAGGCCTCATGTTTGCATTCTGGATCTCTGGTCCGCACTCAGAACCCAGCATGCCTGTATCCTAACTCGCACCAAGTCCCGTTCACCCATCACCCCTGTGCTCGCTGACCTACATTGGCTCCTGGTCCAGAAACAGCTCGATTTTAAAATTCTCATCCTTGTTTTCAAATCCCTCCATGGCCTCGCCCCCACCCTATCTCTGTAATCTCCTCCAGCCCTACAAAGCTCGGAGATCTCCGCGCTCCTCCAATTCTGGCCTCTTCCACATCCACGATTTCCATCGCCCCATCATTGGCAGCCGTGCCTTCAGCTGCCTAGGCCCTAAGCTCTGGAATTCCCTTCCTAAATCTCTCCGCCTCTCTACCTCTCTCTCTTCCTTTAAGACATTCCCTAAAAATTTCCTCTTTGACCAAACCACCTGTCCTAACATCATCTTATTCGGCTCGGTGTCAAATTTTGTTTGATAATGCTCCTGTGAAGCGCCTTGCGATGTTTTTGCTATGTTAAAGACACTATATAAATGCAAGTTATTGCTGTTGTTGAGTGACTATATAATGAAAGGGGTAGAGTGTCACTCAGTGATCACTCTTTTGAGACAGGAAGAATAAAACTTGTTCTAGTTTTGTGGAAAGGTGATGGCTTTTTTTTGTTGCTATGCCTCAGTTCCTCCAGCACCCACTGTTGTTCATCGTTTTCCGTGGGACAAGAGGTTTGGGAGGAAGGAAGGAAGTTCCTCCAACCTGGGGCTAACCTATAAAAGATCACAATCTTACTTCCCTGTCCAGACTCGGGAACGTCGCCGGATAGCAGCCCAGTTCGCCTGTGAGCAACGCCACAAGAAATGAGGTCGTTATTTTAAAATCTTTGGCATGCCACTGAGAAAAAGTAGAGGCAGATGCCATACACTTCCTCACAGGGAGGGGACCACCCCAAGCTGCGCTTGCACACCTCCTCAGGGCTGCTTTTAGAATAGCATTGACCAAGCACTGGGAGCAGATTGCCCCACTGCCCCACCCTTCAGCTGAAGAGGGCTTTCAGCATGGGGAAGACCCAGGCAAGAGAGATGATATCTGACGGGAAACTTGACCTCAAAAAAAAATTGGTAAGGGTTGATTTCTCACAGATACCTGACGATAAGATTATTGCAGGGTCTTATCCTGCAGGTTTTTTTTTTTAACAGTTTCCCACGGCCCATCTTGACTCACTCTTCCAGGAGAACCTATAGCCCCATGGACCCATCATACCATCTAACTGTCTTTAACTGAATCCAGCGTTTTTATCTCTGCTGCCCTGACGCCCACTCCATGTGTCAATCATTCAGTGAAGGACAACTTCCTCCTGACATTCAGTCCTAAATTGTCTTTCACCACAGATATAAAACAATTCGTGATGATCATATTAAACCTGTGCGTCAGTGAGAGGCTTAACTATGAATAAACGGAATGGCTTTCAGCCTCACAAACAAGTCTGTAGGAAATGAATGAAACATTCTTGGCACGATTTTCGGTTGGGCGGGTACCAGCTAGTTTATACCAGTTTAGATGGTGACAAGTGCACTTCCATCCATAAAGCTAACTTTTCTTCAATTGTGCAAAAGATAAAAATGGAATCTCTAAATGCCTGCGGAATGGGCGCTCTCTGCTGTGAGTTGCCTATTTGTGGTGAAAGAACCTGAGGAAACAGTGGGCAGTAATTCCACACACATGGTGAGTATATCACTTGGTATAGTGCCACCAAGTTAATGGGCAGGGTACCCTCTACTCATCTCTGCTGAGGGGGGGGGGGGGGTCGCTGAAATTATTAACAGGGAAAATCAGGTGGAGGGTTGACCGTTCCAAACCTCCATCTCTCTTTGTGAGTCCAGACTGGAGCTCTCTACCCACCGCTCAGAGTCTGGGGAAAAATACAGGCACTCGGCAACATCCCATAATTACCAGCGTTGCCAGCTGGAAAATAGCAGTACCACCGGCAGTAGCATTGCTACCCACTGTTGTCAAGATGAAATTCATGCTTATTTTATTTAGGGGAAATTATGGACTGTGGCCCTGTGTCTGGAAATTATCTGGCTAATGTTTAGCTATAAGTGCGAACAACGATTGGATACTGGATGTTACCAAGGCTGTACGCTCTAGGGCTCCCTTCATGGCTCGTTGCCTAAATGGATTATTTGACGTAGCGTGAGCAGGAAGTTTCAGGTTTGAACCCCGGCCGAAGGTGAGTTAGGAGATCTCAGCTTGTGGAGCAGTTGGAGGGGTACTCAAGTGCTGGGCAAAGAAGGGAAAGATCAGCTGGGGTTAGTGCCACCCAGTGACTCCTCCTGGAAAGTGCACGCGTGTCGATAACAGGATTAGGCTCATCTGTGATGCCCTCCACTGTGAAACTCACTGGGGTCTTAATCAACGTCGCAGCGCCCATTTTCCAGACATGAAACGGGTGCAACGATAACCAATTTAGCAGAGCAGAGGCCCGCGCCCAATCTGCACAGCGTTGGGTCCACTGCAAAATTGGCTGGCCCGTAATTTGCGGTCAGCGGCGAAGCAAAGGCGTTGGCCGCTGGCCCCGAGGTAAGCTTCCCACAAAGATCTCGCCATCTCTGTGGCGAGAAGTTCGGCTTTTCCGACGTTCAGTTGAAATCAACGCAAGTTAATGGGGAATCCCTAACGCGAGCTGCTGTGACGTCAACAAGCTGTCTGAGCAGCCAATCACAATGCAGTATTCTCACACACTGGGAACCAGGAAGTGAGTAAGCTCCTTTGATTCTAACATTTCAAAAATGTTATAGAGAGCAAAACAAAGATTGGGGCTCTCACATGGGGAAAAGGTAAACCTGAAATAAAGATGAACAAACTTTAAAAAAAAATTAAAGTTGCTTAAAAATTGTAATTTTTATTAAAATGGATAGATTTGACACTCCACAAAATTAAAATTAGTTTTTCAGGGCCATAACATTTGTTTAGCAGTCAATTTGCTGTTGAAACCCCAGTTACACCAAATCCAAAAGGCTCTAACTTTTAATGGGGTATTTAACAGCGATATTACCGTGGAAGAGTCAAAGTTTTCATCAGTTTCCCTGATTTCACAGATTACACTGATTGCCACCGATTGGGGGGTGGGGGAGGGGCGCGGGGGGGCGGGGTTGGGGTGCACAGCACAGCCAGTGTTGGAGCAGTGAATGACTGACTGCAACTTCAGGATTTCCGGGTTAGGATGCCCATGGGCTAAATCCTGAAGTTGCGGTCAGTTTCAAAGCGGTAATATCAGCGAACGCTGTTCGTTTGCTGTTATTACTCACCGCTAATTCCGGGCCATAATGGGGCCTTTCATAAGGTTTGCCACCAAGTCTCCAGCACCCATTTCCGGCCCGCCTTCATTCCCCCACCCACCCAACCCCCCAGTGTCTCAATACACTCTGAATGCAAACCTAGTAATCTTGGGTAACACACATTAAAAATGTGTTGCATTACAAATTGTGTTGTTAGATTATAAAATGTCACCATCAGACGCCCCTACTCCTCATGAACTACAAGTAATTCTTATTTCTGAACACAGGAAATATCAAGTAACATTGTCAGTGTCTTCTCTCGCCCAGCTCATTATATCAGCATTGTCGGCATGGCAGCAGTTCAAGTGGTGAATACATGGGTTGTAACCAATCAATAATACAAGGATTAAACAATGGCTGGAGGTGTTGCAAGCAATAACATGCGTGAGGAGTTTGGATGGCATTGTAAATTGTGAGAGTGTATCATCTGAACCCAAAAATGTGCCATTGCCATATACACCCTATACACACAATAGCATATAGACAATTGGCTATTGTTCCTGCTAAAGTCTGACTGTTGAACATCAAGAAATACCTTCTATTATTGTTACCAATTACTGCCATAATGACCATCAGTTTTGCCTTGTGGCTGCTTGGCTCCGTCAAGAAGAAACAAGTGTAATGCAACACTGTTGGGCCAGAATAATATTTGGACCCACTGACAGAGAGAGACAGTTTCACTGCATTGTTTTATAGATGTAAAACACTTCAATATAATTTTTATGTACCATGCACTTAATGTAACGATGTTTCTGCAGCAGTAGTAGGGTTTTTGTTTCATGAGGTGTGGATATTTTATGTACACAGTATATCAGTTTAGTCTTGTGTCAGCTGGAAGTGGAGTCCAAGCACTGCCTTGAAACACTTTAATGGCTGTCGCACATGGTGGGTTGGAGCTAAAACCCCAGCAAGCCTTTGATCCCAAGGGAACAAATGATAGTTTCTCTGAAGGACAATGGGTATTTCATAAGCAGATTCCCAATTAACCACACAACCAGGGCTGTGGTTTCCAAAGGCGTGTCATGTGTCAAAAGCAAAAGTAATCATTTACTTGGAAGTCACAGTACACCTAAATATTAGAAATAGTTTACATTTTTGATTACTATCAAGAAGCAAATGTTTAATCATTGAAGGACAAGGTTGGTGCCTTCTGCTCCCTGTTTGTCTCATTAATAATACAGGCCAATAGGATCTCCATAAAGAATTATCCCACATAATTTTCCATTAATAATTGTATTTTTAAGAACTCACTATTCTTGTTCTAAATGGTTCATATATTATGAAAGTTTGACTATTGTGCTGTTTCAGTATTTTGCTCTGCATTGTGCTTCTATCTATTCTTCCTTCTGTATATAAGCTTGACCAAGTAGTTTAACCTGTACACATTATTCTGATGACGTGGTATTTTTCGCATTTGGAAGTGACAGGAGAATGTTGGGGGGCATCCCAAGTATTCTCCGGAGAGCAGTTTATCGCAATTAGGGGTTAATGATTAAACCTGGGCATGCGATACCATTCACTGCGGGGAATAGTTACGCAAGCTTTGATTCATAAGGAGCTTGGTCTGCTGATGGAAGCTGCCATTTAGCCATGAACAGGACAACAGGAGTTGGGAAAAAGCCTGAACTGGAACAGTCACTTTGTAATAATGCTCCGGAGGTTCCCTGAATACCCAAGGAACCTGTTCAGTTCTGCCGGCCAGACGGAGCACATGGAATAGCAGCCATTTAAATTGTTTTAATAAATAATTTCACGTCACACAGTGTTACTAGACTTTCTACATGCCCATATTTATAGCTTTACTGGAATATTAGTATTAATTATTCTAGTGGTATCATTTGTTCATTAGATGGGTTATTTAGAGCAGTGTTATTACAGCAGGAATAAAACGGTCCTTTTTAAAATAATTACAGTGTGACAGTTCGGTTGAATGTTAAGTGCTAGTTCACAGTGAATGAAGTCTTACAGGAGGAAGTAATGCCAAAAGAGATGGGCTCAGCAGAGAAATAGGCTGTGTGCCGTGATACTGGGCCATGCAGAGCTGGAAGGTCTCAAAATGTGATCCGTACTGAACTAGCCAGCCCTTGGCTGAGGTTGCAATACTAATAAGTGTCAGCCGTGGCTCAGCGGGTAGCACCCTCGCCTCTAAGTCAGAAGGTTGTGGGTTCATAGTCCCACTCCAGGGACTTGAGCACATTAAAGCTAGGCTGACACTCTAGTGCAGTGCTGAGGGAGTGCTGCACTGTTGGAGGTGCCGTCGTTCGGATGAGACATTAAACCAAGGCCCTGTCTGCTCTCTCAGGTGGACGTAAAAGATCCCATGGCACTATTTCGAAGAAGAGCAGGGGAGTTATCCCTGGTGTCCTGGCCAATATTTATCCCTGAACCAGCATAACAAAAAAACAGATTATCATATTGCAGTTTGCGGTGAGCAAAGTGGCTGCTGCGTTTCCCACATTACAACAGTGACTACACTCCAAAAGTACTTAATTGGCTGCAAAGTGCTTTGAGATGTCCGGTAGTCGTGAAAGGCGCTATATAAATGCAAGTCTTTTTTTCAATGCCCCCTGGCTAGCAAGGGGAAAAATTGTGTTCTCCTGCTCGATTTGTCGTGCGTTGACCCTCGCTGGAAAGTGCGGGGTGTTTTAGATGGTGGGTGAGGACAAGGTTGGATCTGACTGTGACGGCCCTCTGTGTGTGTGCATAGCCTGCGGGTACTCGCTGTCTAGGCGCGCCTTTGAAGAATGGCGCTTTGACGAGATGTTCGGGAACGACTGGCATCCTCAGACAGTGTCCGCATGAATCAGCACCTTCGGAAGGGGAAGGGGGAGCAAGAGAGCAGAAAACGGAGAAAGGAGGAAGAAGAGAAAGTTGGCGGGGTTCAGGCTCAATCATTTACTTGTTGAGGCTGCTGCGAAACACGAATTAAGGCTTAATCCATGTGTGGAAAAAGAGAGACTTTAATGCAACTGCATGGTACAAATTGGCTGAACAGACTGCTCCCAGAATGCTCTGGAAAAATCCTGAGGCCCCGCCCACTCATGCCTTAAAGGTAAGCTGCCTTAAAGGGAAGGTGCATCGATATATTGTCCACGGACGGAAAAGTGGATTATGCCCGTTTAGGTGGCGATCCGCCACACAGCTCCCCCCAGAATCCGCTTAGGAGGTGTGGACGAGACGGTGCGGCGGTCTGATGGGCCGGCCAGAGCGGCTCTTGTAGGACGCCGGTGGACGTGGAACGGCCGGGCGTGGAGCAGCCGGGTGAACCGGCTTGAGGGCAGGTCAGCCGAGTGGAGATGGACGAGCTACAGGGACCTGCTCACCGGGCTCCGAGTGTGCTGGCTTGAGTCAATCAACCGACACTTTTTCGGTCCTGTCGCCCACTTGCAGGGTGAAAACTTTTTCCCCAGCCTGTAGCACCTTGCAGGGCCCGTTGTACGGGGGTTGAAGGGGTACGTGGTGGGCGTCGTGCCGGTCGAAAATAAACCGTGCCTGGTGCAGGCTTAGTGAGACATGTGAGGTGGATTCGCCGTGTCGGGCAATGGGCACCGGGGCGACCTGCAGCGCCGGTGAGGCGAAGTCGTGGCGTTGCTGGTCGGCTGACCAGGGTGTCGTGGCGGTGGGCAGGAACTCGCCAGGGTACGCGCAGCGGCTGACCGTACACGAGCTCTGCTGCCGATGAGAGGGGAGAGCACCTTGGCAGTGATGAACTCCAATCGGTAGCGGCGACCAGCGAGGTTGAGGGTGACTGTCCGGGTGCCATGCGTCTGGATTTCCGAGCCGTTAGCAGCAGCCAGCGCCGGTCCTCGTTCACCCTTTTGGATGTTGAGGGAGGAGGCCGGGATGATGCTGTGCTGAGCCCCAGTGTCGCACAGGAACCGGCGGCCGGTTTTGTCATCCGTGATGAACAGCAGGGCCATCGCGGGGGCTGGTACGGGGGAGGACTTGAAAGAGCAGGGAGGTGTGCACCGTTGTGCCCTGGTGCCGAACCGTGCGTGGTAGTAACAGTGGCCCGGGTTAGTGGGGCGCGAAGGCCCCGTGGGCCTGGTGGCAGGCCCTTGTGGCCGCATGGTGGCCAGTGAGGGGCGCGCCCAGGCATTGGCTGCCAGGTCCGGAGTGACGTCGCGGCTGGAGTGAGCGGACAGCAGCTTGTCGGCCTCATCGGCCAGGGCTTCCAGGTTCGTGAGGCCGGACGCCACGATCGCTGGGCGGATGCTGAGAGGGAGCTGGCGGATGAACAGCATGCGGAAGAGGGATCCGGGTGGGCTCTCGTCGGTGAGGGAGAGCATGTGGGAGAGGAGGTCTGACAGTGAGGCCTGGAAGGTCGAGGAGGTGGCAGTTTCGCTGATATGCCGAGGCCGTAAATTTTTTAAGGAGCGCTGTCTTGAGATGTGCGTACTTGCCTTCCTCTGGTGGGTTCTGCAGCGCTGTCCAAACCTTCGAAACTGTGGCGCTACCGAGTGATGTGACGAGATAGTCGTACTTCGTCCCATCTGTGGTGATGTTTCGTAGCCGGAAGCGAGATCCAGCTTGGAGAAACCAGGCTTCGGGCTGGTTTTCCCAAAACTCTGTCAGTTTCACGGAAACTGCGTTCGTGTCCGCCATTGCAGTGCTCGGAATATGTTCTGAGTGTCGGGGTCACCAATGTTGAGGCTGCCGCGAAACACGAATTAAGGCTGAATCCATGTGTGGAAAAAGAGAGACTTTAATGCAACTGCATGGTACAAAATGGCTGAACAGACTGCTCCCAGAATTCTCTGGAAAAACCCTGAGGCCCCGCCCACTCCTGCCTTAAAGGTAAGGGGGAGAAATTCAGTATCGCCCCATTTGGGGCGCAATTATCGGCCGGGCGCAAAGATTAGCGCCTGGCGCGAATTATCGCCACCGACTGCAAACCTGACTTTTATCGCCCCTGGAGGTGATTGGAGCGCTAAATCAGGCGCTTCACACCTGTCTTAAGGCGCAAAGGCCGAGGAGCGAGGCGCTACCTCAGAGCGCTGGCGAAGCTCATGTAAGGTCAGTCAGCAATGGAACACACACACAATGGCACGGGCCAGTTCTTAAAGGGGATGGTTAATCTTGCTTTCCATCCACATCCTGCTCATTGCAGCCTTGCATCTCGGCCTGGAGAGACCTGCACATCAAATCTGCTGGAAAGAATAATGGAGAGTACCAGGCAAAGAGCTCAGAGTGCAGCCTCCACAGTCTCTGCTAAATCGATACAAGGAATGGCAAATCAAAGTGAACCTGCAAAGTGCTGCTCAGTACCCAAAACTCCTTCACACAACGTTGAATCTCTCCAGAAGTCTCTCCCTCTCTCTCTCAGAATGCGTAGCTCAAAAATGGCACCAACAATAAAAGGCAGGAAACGGTCACCTTTAAATAGCGCTCCCCCTTTCCCTTCATGACTGCAGAACACGCCACTCAAACTGTCGTTGCTAGCGTCAGGCGGTAAGGCAGGGGGCACCACTCAATATCCGCTCCGGGGCGATACCAGGGCGTTGCGCACTCCACTGATGTCACGATCTGCGGGCGCAGGAGATCGTGGCGGTAGTGTTTAGCGCCGCCGCAAAATGTCTAGTTAATTTCGCGAGCGGCGCAAACTTCGCCGCGCCTGGGTGCCAGATGCTTTGCGCCCCATTAGCGCCCTCTTAAGGCGCTAACGGGAGGTGCAACCAACTGAATTTTCCCCCAAGGTACCTTAAAGGGAAGGTGCATCGATATATTGTCCACGGACGGAAAAGTGGATAATGCCCGTTTAGGTGGCGATCCGCCACATACTTTTCATTCCATGGACAGATAAAGTTTGTTTTATTTAGAGCTAAGTGTTTGTGCCTGAAAAATACCTACAATATGATGAGGTGGAGGTGAAAAAAAAAGGAGAAAGGATGAATCTATCGCAGTCAAAATATTCACAAATGCTGAGTTTGGCGAAGCCCAATCTTTCAACATGTTTCCCCACACAGCTTAATGTACCTTTTAAAAGAACTAATTCCATTTGAGAGTTAGCAAATTAAAGTGTCTGTCAAAAAAAATTCATTAGGGGTTATAACCTCATAAAGACGCAGTTCAGTGCAGGCAGTAGACACCCAAGCAGGCCTCGCACTTTCTTTAAAAGTATCCGTTTCAATTTTTTTGGACACTTTTACTGCAGGAGCTTGTCTTTGTTGATGGTTTTCATCTCAAGTGTCATAAAGTGACATTAGTATTTTAACAGCTGTTTATTTTTCTCTTAAGCTAAATGAAATTCATCCCGAAGAAGGGCCTATAAAACCAGGTGGCAACAGACGTAAAACTGTTTGATATACATCGAGACGTAGAATGACTGCAGCCGCAGTGGCTTTTTGTGGCGTAAGGCAAAGCTTCTCGTTTTCAGTCGCTACGCAGCCGAGATTAATAGAAACCTGACCTTGACTACAACAAGGCAGAAGTGCTGTTTGTGTTACTCACCATATCAGCACTGACTTTACTTCTCTCCTCCCCACCCCTGCCACAGAAAAACAGGGCAAAGTTCGGAGTGTAATTAAACAACATGGAAGGATTACGCTTATATTTTTATTAAAAGCTTTTCAATGAGAAAACGATCTCCTGTTTTGTCCTGCTTGCACAGTGAATAATCTCAGTGCGACTTTTGGCAGGTAACATTCGCGCCACAGAAGTGCCAGGCAATGACTATCTCCAACAAGCGAGAGTCTAACCACCTCCCCTTGACATTCAATGGCATTACCATCACCGAATCCCCCACTATCAACATCCTGGGGGTCACCATTAACCAGAAACTTAACTGGACCAGCCACATAAATACTGTGGCAACAAGAGCAGGTCAGAGGCTAGGTGTTCTGTGGCGAGTGTCTCACCTCCTGACTCCACAAAGCCTTTCCACCATCTACAAGGCACAAGTAAGGAGTGTGATGGAATACTCTCCACTTGCCTGGATGAGTGCAGCTGCAACAACACTCAAGAAGCTCGACACCATCCAGGACAAAGCAGCCCGCTTGATTGGCACCCCATCCACCACCTTAAACATTCACTCCCTCCACCACCAGCGTACCGTGGCTGCAGTGTGCACCATCTACAAGATGCACTGCAGCAACTCGCCAAGGCTTCTTTGGCAGCACCTCCCAAACCCACGACCTCTTCCACCTAGAAGGACAAGGGCAGCAGGCGCATGGGAACACCACCACCTCCAAGTACCCCTTCAAGTCACACACCATCCTGACTTAGAAGTACATCGCCGATCCTTCATCGTCACTGGGTCAAAATCCTGGAACTCCCTACCTAACAGCTCTGTGGGAGTACCATCACCACACAGACTGCAGCGGTTCAAGAAGGCGGCTCACCACCACCTTCTCGAGGGCAACTAGGGATGGGCAATAAATGCTGGCATTGCCAGCGAAGTCCAGATCCCATAAACGAATAAAAGAAAATAGATTTTTGGACTCTAGAGGAATTAAGGGATATGGAGATCGGGCAGGAAAGTGGAGTTAAGGTCGAAGATCAGCCCTGATCTTATTGAATGGTGGAGCAGGCTCGAGAGGCCGTATGGCCTACTCCTGCTCCTAATTCTTATGTTCTTAAGTTGGTAGCACTCTTGCCACTGACTTGGAGCACACCGCATTCAAGCCCCAGTCCAGGACCTTAGTGCATAATCGAGGAGCACACTGCAGTGGAAAACTGAGAGAGTGCTCTATTGTTGGAGGTGCCATCTTCAGATGAGACGTTAAACCTGAGGCCCTGTCTGCTAAATCAGGCGGACATAAAAGATTCCTTGGTGCTATTTGGACATGAGCAGAGATTTTATCCAGTGTCCTGGACAACATTTCTCCCTCAAGCAACACCACCAAAAATAAAAAGATCAGCTAGGTCACTCGTTGATTTGTTGTTTGTGGGACCTTGCTGTGCACATATCGGCTGCCACGCTTTCCTACATAACAACAGTAACTGCACTTCAAAAATAATTCATTGTTTATAAAGTGCTTTGGGACGGCCTGAGAATGCGAAAGTGCATTTAAAGAAACTGGGGTCGAACTTAACTCTCCGCAGTTGTCCAGCACCGTACGAGGGTCAGCCGCCCAGTCCTTCAAGGTGGGAGGCCTTGGTCCATTTTGAGGGCCAGGCCTCATTACCATGCCACTGGTGAGCTGCACTCCCTGGACAGCTCGCCGGCTCCAGGCCACCCTGATACAGGCAGGCTCCTGGGCCACCTAATGATAGGTCCCCACTTAATATGGCGGCGCAGCAGGAATGGGCTGGTCAGTTCACTGCGTCAATGTTAACTCCACCATCGCCACATTTTCACTAGCGGGGGAGTTAAAATCACTCCTGCTGCAACACAGAAGCATTGTGATAGCATGTGGGTCATGCATCCCCAACCAGGAAGATTCAGTTAAATTACTTCAAAAGTTCTTGATCTGAAGACTGCATATTTGAAATCGCCTCAGGACATCTTACATTTTTAATTCTGCTCATGCATTTTCCACTGGTATCTTCAATATTACAATTGAGCTCTCATCAAATGAAATGCCTTTTATAAGGAAAAGTCTTGAAAAGTTCCTGTTTAGTTTATTAATTTCAATTTTTTAAATTCATTCATGGGATGTGGGCATCGCTGGCAAGGCCAGCATTTATTGCCCATCCCTAGTTGCCCTTGAGAAGGTGGTGGTGAGCCGCCTTCTTGAACCGCTGCAGTCCGTGTGGTGAAGGTACTCCCACAGTGCTGTTAGGTAGGGAGTTCCAGGATTTTGGCTCAGCAACGATGAAGAAACGACGATATACTTCCAAGTCAGGATGGTGTGTGACTTGGAGGGGAACTTGGAGGTGGTGGTGATCCCATGTGTCTGCTGCCCTTGTCCTTCTAGGTGGAAGAGGTCGCGGGTTTGGGCGGTGCTGC
The DNA here is from genome assembly GCA_030390025.1 of Squalus acanthias. Taxonomy (NCBI): domain Eukaryota; kingdom Metazoa; phylum Chordata; class Chondrichthyes; order Squaliformes; family Squalidae; genus Squalus; species Squalus acanthias. Next base: position 12,898,671 of record CM059448.1, read on the forward strand.
CGAAGAAGCCTTGGTGAGTTGCTGCAGTGCATCTTGTAGATGGTACACACTGCAGCCACGGTACGCCGGTGGTGGAGGGAGTGAATGTTTAAGGTGGTGGATGGGGTGCCAATCAAGCGGGCTGCTTTGTCTTGGATGGTGTCGAGCTTCTTGAGTGTTGTTGGAGCTGCACTCATCCAGGCAAGTGGAGAGTATTCCATCACACTCCTGAATTGTGCCTTGTAGATGATGGAAAGGCTTTGGGGAGTCAGGAGGTGAGACACTCGCTGCAGAATACCTAGCCTCTGACCTGCTCTTGTAGCCACAGTATTTATGTGGCTGGCCCAGTTAAGTTTCTGATCAATGGTGACCCCCAGGATATTGATGGTGGGGGATTCGGCGATGGTTATGCCGTTGAATGTCAAGGGGCGGTGGTTAGACGCTTGCTTGTTGGAGCTAGTCATTGCCTGGCACTTGTGTGGTGCGAATGTTACCTGTCACTTATCAGCCCAAGCCTGAATATCGTCCAGGTCTTGCTGCATGCGGGCATGGACTGCTTCATTATCTGAGGAGTTGCGAATGGCACTGAACAATGTGCAGTCATCAGCGAACATCTCCACTTCTGACCTTATGATGGAGGGAAGGTCATTGATGAAGCAGCTGAAGATGGTTGGGCCTAGGACACTGCCCTGAGGAACTCCTGCAGCGATATCCTGAGGCTGTGATGATTGACCTTCAACTACCACAACCATCTTCCTTTGTGCTAGGTATGACTCCAGCCAGTGGAGAGTTTTCCCCCCCGATTCCCATTGACTTCAGTTTTGCTGGGGCTCCTTGATGCCACACTCGGTCAAATGCTGCCTTGATGTCTAGGGCAGTAACTCTCACCTCACCTCTGGAATTCACCTCTTTTGTACATGTTTGGATCAAGGCTGTAATGAGGTCGGGAGCCGAGTGGTCTTGGCGGAACCCAAACTGGGCATCAGTGAGCAGGTTATTGGTGAGTAAGCGCCGCTTGATAGCACTGTCGACGACACCTTCCATCACTTTGCTGATGATTGAGAGTAGACTGATGGGGCAGTAATTGGCCGGATTGGATTTGTCCTGCTTTTTGTGGACAGGACATACCTGGGCAGTTTTCCACATTGTCGGATAGATGCCAGTGTTGTAGCTGTACTGGAACAACTTGGCTAGAGGCGCGGCTAGTTCTGGTGCACAAGTCTTCAGCATGGCAGCCGGGATGGTGTCTGGGCCCATAGCCTTTGCTGTATCCAGTGCGCTCAGCCGTTTCTTGATATCACGTGGAGTGAATCGAATTGGCTGAAGACTGGCTTCTGTGGACCTCAGGAGGAAGCCGATATGGATCATCCACTCGGCACTTCTGGCTGAAGATGATTGCAAAAGCTTCAGCTTTGTCTTTTGCACTCACGTGCTGGGCTCCATCATCATTGAGGATGAGGATATTCATGGAGCCTCCTCCTCCTGTTAGTTGTTTAATGGTCCACCACCATTCACGACTGGATGTGGCAGAACTGCAGAGCTTTGATTTGATCCATTGATTGTGTGATCGCTTAGCTCTGTCTATAGCATGCTGTTTCCGCTTTTTAGCATGCATGTAGTCCTGTGTTGCAGCTTCCCCAGGTTGGCACCGCATTTTTAGGTACGCCTGGTGCTGCTCCTGGCATGCTCTTCTACACTCCTTATTGAACCAGGGTTGGTCCTCTGGCTTGATAGTAATGGTAGAGTGAGGGATATGCCGAGCCATGAGGTTACAGATTGTGGTGGAATACAATTCTGCTGCTGCTGATGGCCCACAGCGCCTCATGGATGCCCAGTTTTGAGCTGCTAGATCTGTTCTGAATCTATCCCATTTAGCACGGTGGTAGTGCCACACAACATGATGGAGGGTGTCCTCAGTGTGAAGATGGGACTTCGTCTCCACAATGACTGTGCGGTGGTCACTGCTACCAATACTGTCATGGACAGATGCATCTGCAACAGGTAGATTGGTGAGGACGAGGTCAAGTAGGTTTTTCCCTCTTGTTGGTTCTCTCACCACCTGTCGCAGGCCCAGACTGGCAGTTATGTCCTTCAGGACTCGGCCAGTAGTGGTGCTACCGAGTCACTCTTGGTGATGACATTGAAGTCCCCCACCCAGAGTACATTCTGTGCCCTTGCTACTCTCAGTGCTTCTTCCAAGTGGTGTTCAACATGGAGAAGTACTGATTCATCAGCTGAGGGAGGGCGGTAGGTGGTAATCAGCAGGAGGTTTCCTTGCCCATGCTTGACCTGAAGCCATAAGACTTCATGGGGTCCGGAGTCAATGTTGAAGACTCCCAGAGCCACTTCTTCCCCACTGTGCCGTCACCCCGGTCTGTCCTGCCAGTGGGACAGGCCTTACCCAGGGATGGTGATAGAGGAGTTTGGGACATTGGCTGAAAGGTATGATTCTGTGAGTATGACTATGTTAGGCTGTTGCTTGACTAGTCTGTGGGACAGCTCTCCCAATTTTGGCACAAGTCCCCAGATGTTGGTGAGGAGGACTTTACAGGATCGACTGGGCTGGGTGTGCCATTATCGTGTCCGTAGCCGGTGCCGAGTGGTCCGTCTGGTTTTATTCTTACTGTTTTTCGTAGCGGTTTTTTACAACTGAGTGGCTTGCTAGGCCATTTAAGAGTCAACCACATTGCTGTGGGTCTGGAGTTACATATAGGCCAGACCGGGTAAGGACAGCAGATTTCCTTCCCTAAAGGACATTAGTGAACCAGATGGGTTTTTATGACAATGCGGTAGTTTCATGGTCACCATTACTGATACTAGCTTTTTATTCCAGATTTATTTAATTAACTGAATTTAAATTCCCCAGCTGCCGTGGTGGGATTATGAACTCGTGTCTACCAGGATCATTAGTCCAGGCCTCTGGATTACTATTCCAGTAACATAACCACTATGCTACCGTTGCCAGATTTCTGGAGCTGGGGCCAGGGGAGGGAGTGATTAGGTAAACTAGGAGCATTTTCTTAAGAGGCATTAGCCAGGGGGATTGGAGCAAACTTTATTATTAGTGGTGTGGAATCCTTATCACCCACTAATAGCCTCTTTATATTATAGAATTAACTCCGATGGCAATGGTATCCTGTGAATTACAGAGCCATCCTCTGAATAATGCATTATCTGTACTTACAGTATATTATGTGTATTAGCATTCCGGCAATTATGAGCAATGGTTTATGTCTCTTGTGAGACTCCATCTCAGGTTGGGATCCCAAAATAGTCTTGAGTTGGCTCCATCATTCAAAGGAAGTGAACCTGCAATGGGCAAAAGCTGCAGAAGAAAATGATTCATTGTAATACCACATTAGGAACTTGGCAGTATAAATAGGATATGCTGTCTGCTCCTCTTAATTCAAAGTCGCTTCATTTGAATTAACTGACAATTCAAATTTGTTGAGCACTAAATTCGCACTTTATTATGTTATTTATGTTGTTAATTCAGATTACTAAATTATTCATTTTTTTCAGCGAAAAAAGGATGGATCTATTAGGAGCAGATTGTCCAACTGGGTGAGTTACTGTACAGAGCAGCCCATTGATCTGATCCAGATAACTGACTGTGGTCTTCCTCTTCCTTCTTTCCCCATTTTTTTTTAGAGAAGGGACGTGGGGGCTTCAAAGACATCCTCCCTGGGACTGAAGGCATTCATCCTGCCCTCTTGCAGTCCCACTGCTTATTCAAGGAACACGTTCAGGGATATCTTATAAAATGTCATTAAGAATGAATTGTTTTGAATAATGAAGAAGAGAAGTAATGGTTTCAGGGCAGACAGATAGGTTTTTTACCTTTCTCTGTTTGAAATCCCCAATTAAATCAAAAGATTAAAAAGACCAAGAAAGACTTTGGAGAAGTCCGCATTTTAAGATGTGAAGTCTCATGCGGCATCATTGCCTCCTCCAGCATGTAAAACAAGAGTGATCCATTCTTTCACTCTTGTGAATATATTCCGATCCCTACGGGTGTGTACGCGCTGTGTACACACCCGTAGGGACATCGCAAATGCCGGTTTCAGGCATGCACAGTGCATGCGCTGAAAACCGGTATTTCTGATCTGTCAAGAATGCTCTGGACAGGTCGGACACCTGCCCTAGAGAAGGGCCTCTGTGGGGGGAGAGTTCCGCTTTCTGCAGAACCTCCGCCCGCTGAAAACCCTTTGAAATCTTACGCCTGGTAAAAGTAGTAAGGCCTGCTTTTACCAGCATAAGATTTGAAAAAAAGTAAAAAAAAAATTAAATTTTTTTCACTCATTTATCATTTAAAAATACTTTAAAAAAAGGTAAGTTTATTTTTAGCCCCGTAAAAAACTTTAATTATTTTTTCAAAAAATCAAACTTTTGTTTAAAATATTTAATTTATTGTAATTTCAACGAATTTTAAAAACGTGATTTAAAAAAAATATATATTTAATGTTTTACAGTGTTTTTGGGGTGATCTCCATTCATGTATTTGACAGGTCTTCTTTGATTGGCTCCCCATGGCCCACGTGATCCCACGGGACGCTTGCGAACCGCCTGCGCCTCTGGGATACGTGGGCCCTGCGCATTTCGAGTTGGAGAGGCCCAGGAGTGGAAGTGTACGCACCTCGGGAGCCCTCAGGTAAGTCCGTAGATTTTTTCCAGATCGGAGGCCTCCGCACGCAGGAAGCCTCCTATCAGGAAAATACGGCCCATTGTCTGTCGTGAACCTCTCTAACCAGTTAGCACACCTCCAGTGTCAGTCTTTTATTCAACTTACCTCATATAAGCTTAGACAAACTTTCAGTAGATAAATCATTTAAGGACCGTTCTGCTAAAATAAGCAAAAGCAAAATAGTGCGGATGCTGGAAGTCTGAAATAAAACCAGACAATGCTGGAAATACCCAGCAAGTCCGGCAGCATCTGTGGGGAGAGAGACAGAGTTAATGTTTCAGCTCGATGACCCTTCATCAAAGGCCATCGATCTGAAACGTTAACTCTGCTTCTCTCCCCACAGGTGCTGCCTGACCTGCTGGGTATTTCCAGCATTTTCTGCTTTTATTTGCTAAAATAAACACTCTGTTTGAAACCTGGTACCTGGTGCCCAACTCTTGTACACTGTGTTATGGGATGTTCGCTGTATATGCACCTTGTTATAACATGGAATGCATGACTCCCAATAAATTAAAGTTTCTGGCACATTCTCCGATGAAAGGTGAAAACTCCTAACAGCTAGCTTCCCTCATAAGGAGATCACTTGCTTGGGAATCTTTGATTGGGCCTCACTTTGGACTGCTTGCTTTCACCTGCTAAGCTGTGGCCACCACAATAGAAGGGCTGGGGAGAGGGGGAGTTTTAGACTGGCACCCACTGCGTGCAATGAAATTAATTTACTTAAAGTACCATCATACAGTTTTTACACTAGTTAATTGAAGGAAGGAACTTCACTCACATCCCCCTCTCTAAAATGATATACATTTTGCTCTACAACTGTCCATCAAGCAACACTGCACCCAGCAGAAGAGAGAGAAAAAGAAAGAATTTGCATTTATATAGCATCTTTCATGATCTCAGGATGTCCCAAAGTGCTTTACAACCAATGAAGTACTTTTGAAAAGTAATCACTGTTGTAATGTAGGAAATATGGCAGCCAATTTGTGCACAGCAAGCTCCCACGAACAGCAATGAAATAAATGACTAGATAATCTGTTTTAGGTGCTGGTTGAGGGATAAATATTGGTCGTGACACCGGAAAGAACTCCCTTGCTCTTTTTCCAATAGTGCCATGGGTTCTTTTCCGTCTACCTCAGTTTGACATCTCATCTGAAAGACAGCACTTCCGATGGTGCAGGACTCCCTCCGTACACAAAGCAATGCCCCATTACCATTATATGCTGGTTTTGTGAAACCACCAATCAAGGGCGATTACATGGCCGGCAGGTAAGAACAGACGTGACTGGCACAACCCCGACTGCTCCCGCTCTCCGAGTCAGCTGGCCATGTTACACAATGGTCTTCTCTGTGCAGTGCCGACCTTTCCCACTACATCGGGGCTGTCAGGAAAAATCGAATGAACGGTTTAAAAAAATAGGGGGGAAAGGTAGCTCGGGAGAAAGCCATTGTGGAGGATATTGGGGAAATTCTAGTCATTGTTTTAGCTGCATCGGGTTTAGGCATACAGCCTACATTACCAGTTGGCCAGTTCTCTCACATTCAGGTCCATGTTCAGAATCTGGAAACTGATAAACATCAGTTTATAAGGCAGACATCAAATTCATTTGAATCTGCACACACATCTGACATCCTTTCTGGAAACGAAATGAAATATGACTATTTAGCAAACTGCTTACAGAATTCCTCGGCAGTAAACAGTTTGACTTCACATTATTTGTGCAGGCGACATTGTGAGAATCTATCCCTGGAAGCGCAATAAATCAGTCCAGGCTGCTCCCAAGTAGTTTTCTATCTCACTAAATCCTTTCAGCTCTTCAGATTTTGCTGGGTTGCAGAATGTGGACATGAGCCTGTGCCATTACCCAGTAACAGGAAACTTGAGCTTTGACCCTTGCCCCTGGGAAGTGATTAGATAGTGACCTCCTGACGTTGTTGGGTTCTTTGTCATTGCAGCCGATCTCTAGATGAGTTATATGGGATGGAACAGACAATTGGCAATGAGCTAAGTGACCTACCTAGAAGGAAAACTTGAAAAATGGTCACCAAATGGAGATAGAAAATATTAAATATAATATAACAAAAGAACTAGGTAAATACCATGCAATATTTATTGGAGAATTACGCATGGTAGAAGATGATTTACAACTTGTTTTTCCAAGGGCAAGACATCCTTTTTTAAAAAAGCTCCCTGTTTGAAGAATGGCACCACTGCCAATGCACAGCACCCTCCGTGCTGTACTGAATTGTCAGCCTGGTTTATGGACTAAAACTCCTAGCATAGGGCTCAAATTTATAATATTTTGACAAAGAGGCAAGAGTGCTACTAACTGAGCTAAGTTAACACACAGGCCTTTCTACATAACAATAACAAGCAAGTTACAGGGTTGTTATGAATATTAAACACCTTTGGGTCAAAAATTTGCCACTCTGATTCCACGTTATAGAATAAAAGTGCCTGAATATTTTAGCTTTTTTTTGTGTGGAAGGGACAAATGTAGCTCCAATTCTTGAAGCCCTTTGAGAAGTGTTGTATATATCAATGAATGTAATTAAAGTCTTCTTGTTTAATACAAGTCACCTTCATATTGGCCGTTTATGCCTGGGTTTCTCCAGCGGTGGTATGATGTGGTTGATTTTGCACTAGGCTAGGGCACGATGACCACGCTTCACATCTGTAAGTATAACGCACCTTCAAATTCGGTCTTTGAGTGTGGGTAATGCATGCGAAATAGTCAGTGGGCCATGAACACCAAAAAGAAAAAAAAGAAAGACTTGCATTTCTATAGCACCTTTCACAACCACCAGACATCCTAAAGCGCTTTACAGAGGTACTTTTTGAAGCGTAGTCACTGTTGTAATGTGGGAAACGAGGCAGCCAATTTGCGCACAGCAAGCACCCACAAACAGCAATGTGATAATGACCAGGTAATCTGTTTTTTTTAGTGATGTTGATTGAGGGATAAATATTGGCTAAGAAAGCGGGGAGAACTCCCCTACTCTTCTTTGAAAAAGTGCCGTGGGATCTTTAACATCCACCTGAGAGAGCAGACGGGGCCTCGGTTTAACGCCTCATCTGAAAGACGGCACCTCCGAGAGTGCGGCACTCCCTCAGCACTGCACTGGAGCGTCAGCCTAGCTTTATGTGCTCGAGTCTCTGGAGTGGGACTTGAACCCACAACCTTCTGACTCAGAGGCGAGGGTTACATCGGATTACATAGGATATAGATACATAGATACATAGAAGATAGGAGCAGGAGTAGGCCATCCGGCCCTTCGAGCCTGCTCCGCCATTTAATGAGATCATGGCTGATCCTCCAATTCAGTATCCCGTCCCCGCCTTCTCTCCGTAACCCTTAACCCCTTTTGCCTGTAGAAATATATCTAATTCCCTCTTAAATATATTTAATGAGCTGGCGTACACTGCCCTCTGTGGCAATGAGTTCCACAGGTTCACCACCCTCTGAGTGAAGAAATTCCCCCTCATTTCTGTCCTAAATGGTTTAGCCCTTATCCTTAAATTATGTCCTCTAGTTCTGTTCTCACCCGCCAAGGGAAACATTCCTTCTGCATCTAGTCTGTCTAGACCTGTCAGAATTTTATACACTTCTATGAGGTCCCCTCTCAATCTTCTAAACTCCAGTGTGTACATCCCTAAACTACATAGTCTCTCCTCATAGGTCAATCCCGCCATTCCTGGTATCAGCCTGGTGAATCGCCGCTGCACCCCCTCCATGGCAAGAACATCTTTCCTCAGATGAGGCGACCAAAACTGTACACAGTACTCGAGGTGTGGTCTCACCAGTGCCCTGTACAGCTGCAGCAAGGTATCCCTTGCTATACGGCACAGAAACAGGCCATTCGGCCCAACCAGTCCATGCGGCGTTTATGCGCCACTCAAGCCTCCTCCCATCTTTCCTCATCTAAATCTATCAGCATAACCCTCTTTCCCTTTTAAAATCCATGCTCACTATTCATTACTATATTTTTGGTTTCCAGATGTTCTTCTACTTTCTCCTTTAGTAGGGATTCCATTATTTTTCCTACCACCGATGTTAAGCTGACAGGTCTATAATTCCCTGGACATGTTCTATCCCCCTTCTTAAATATAAGTATTACGTTGGCTATCCGCCAGTCCTCTAGCTCTACACCTTTTTCTAACAAATTATTAAATATGTATAGTAATGCCTCTGCTATCTCTTCCCTAGATTCTTTTGAAATGCGTAAATGCAATCCATCCGGACCAGGGGTTTTATCCTCTTTGAGTTTGATTAGTTTATTTAATATATCCCCTCTTTTTATTTTAAATGCACTTATCTCATTACTAATCCCATTGCTACCCACTGAGCCACAGCTGACACCGAGGGACCTGTAGGGAGGATATTTCTTCAAATCGATGATTCTACAAACACGCTTGTGTATAACCTAGTTCCACCTTTAAAGACGGGATTGAAGTTTATCAGAGATAATGAGATTGGAACTAGATTAAGCAGCAGGTCTTCGTGGCCCTGCTCCGGAGAGCAGTACAGGAGCTAATACAGTGTGAAATTAACATCAACCTTGGAAGAGGTCAGTGAAATTTATCACAGCGGAAGATCTGAATTGTACACTATTCATCTTCAGCCTCTGTCAGCACCAGCAGATGAATAAAACTAATAGGTCTTATATCCATCCAGAAGTCTCTTTCCTATGCAACTGATCTTGTCTAGGTCTTCATAACTTTTAAATTTATATATAGATATAGTAATTAAAGGATCATTGCTTTCAAGTCATTGTGCCTCCTAGAAAATTGCCCATGGTGACACACAGCTACTGAAGGCAGCTTTAAAGTGCTCCTTCCCCAAAAGTTTCCTACTTTGTCAGCTGTGACTCAGTGGGTAGCACTCTCCCCTCTGAGTCAGAAGGTTGTGGGTTCATGCACCGGGAGTGTCAGCCGAGATTTTGTACTCAAGTCTCTGGAGTGGGACTCAAACCTACAACCTTCTGACTCAGAGGCGAGGGTGCTACCCACTGAGCCACAGTTGACACATATGGATAATCCCAACTGGAGCACTGACAGTCAAGTAATTTTGAAATCTGAATTCATAATGACACAAAAGTCATAGTTTAACTGCACCTTTAATGTCCCACATAATGAATGTTGATATAGGTAACATTCAGACATCATTGGTGACACACTAATAGTTTTACTGAATGGCTTTGGAGTTTGCAAGCAGAATTACCCTTCCTTGAAATTTTTACTCACCCATATTAAAACGTGTTAACATTTATTTACGCCACGGTTAAAGGTCATTCAATCGCCAGGGCCTCATTAATGAGGAAGTTTTGTTTGCATAAGGTGCCCGGGGAGCCTGGGCTGCAAAGAGGAAGCAATCATTTATGTAATGTGTCTGGGGAAAAATAAATCCTTCAGCATGCTTTAGGATCATGTTATCAAATATCTGTCCCAACGTGTGTTTAGTTTAAAGCGCATTAGGCCCCACTTGTGCTCCGTCAAGTCTGATTCATGCTCCCCAGTCACTAACACTTGTAGGCAGGATTGCCAACAAGGATTTTAAAGGTCACACTGCAAGACTTAAATGACTTTGTACGTGTTAAAATCTTGCTCATGTTTTTACCTCCATTTAATAAAAAATCCCCTTTAAGTCATAGAGTCATAGAGTTATACAGCACAGAAAGAGGCCCTTCGGCCCATCGTGTCCGCACCGGCCATCAAGCCCTATCTATTCTAATCCCATTTTCCAGCACTTGGTCCGTAGCCTTGTATGCTATGGCATTTCAAGTGCTCATCTAAATGCTTCTTGAATGTTGTGAGGGTTCATGCCTCTACCGCCCTTTCAGGCAGCGAGTTCCAGATTCCAACCACCCTCTGGGTGAAAAAGTTTCCGCTCAAATCCCCTCTAAACCTCCTGCCCCTTACCTTGAAACTATGCCCCCTGGTTATTGACCCCTCTACTAAGGGGAAAAGTTCCTTTCTATCTACCCTGTCTATGCCCCTCATAATTTTGTACACCTCAATCAGGTCCCCCCTCAGCCTTCTCTGCTCTAAGGAAAACAACTCCAGCCTGTCCAGTCTCTCTTCATAGCTGAAGCGCTCCAGCCCAGGTAACATCCTGGTGAATCTCCTCTGCACCCTCTCCAATGCAATCACACCCTTCCTATAGTGTGGCGACCAGAACTGCACACAGTATTCCAGCTGTGGCCTAACTAGCGTTTTGTACAGCTCCATCATAACCTCCCTGCTCTTATATTCTATGCCTCGGCTAATGAAGGCAAGTATCACATATGCCTTTTTAACCACCTTATCTACCTGTCCTGCTGCCTTCAGGGATCTATGTACATGCACACCAAGGTCCCTCTGATCCTCTGTCCTTCCTAGGGCCCTACCATTCATTGTGTATTCCCTTGCCTTGTTAGTCCTCCCAAAATGCATTACCTCACACTTTTCAGGGTTAAATTCCATTTGCCACTGTTCTGCCCATCTGACCAACCCGTCTATATCGTCCTGTAGCCTGAGGCTTCCCTCCTCGCTATTTATCACTCCACCAATTTTCGTGTCATCTGCGAACTTACTGATCATACCTCCTACATTCATATCTAAATCATTAATGTACACTACAAACAGCAAGGACCCAGCACCGATCCCTGCGGTACACCACTGGATACAGGCTTCCAGTCACAAAAACAACCTTCGACCATCACCCTCTGCCTCCTGCCACTAAGCCAATTTTGGATCCAAAGTGCTTAGAAATGTGTTAAAACGCTGAACTCAAATTTCTTGCGGTTGCTCCTGGTACAGAGTTGAATCGCTCGCACTGCTCGGAACTCGCGGCCGCATCGAGTGGTTGAAGCAGAGGGCATTGATACATTCAAGGGGAGCCTTAAAGCACACATGAGGGAGAAGGGAATAGAGTGATATGGGGGGCAGGGAGGAGTGTTGCCAACTCTCCAGGATTGTCCTGGAGCCTCCAGGAATTAAAGAATAATCTCCTGGACACAGCTGTGAGCAAACCTGGAGATAAATCCTAGGGCCACTAATAACAAATTTGTTTCTTTTTCATTCCTATGAATATTTTGCTTATTAGCTATAAAAAAGTATTGGAGATGGGGGTGGGGTGGTTGGAGATGGGAGGTCATGTGATGAAACCTCCAGGAACACATCCAACCAGAGTTGGTGACCAACGTTCTCACTAAGCTGCGCGGCCACGCGGTCATCGGCAGGGTCCTGCGGAAGCCGCTCACCGGCTTGTACATTGTAGAAACCGCGCATTCGCAAAAGTTTGAATGGACCACGCACTGGGGGAGACAGGCCGCGCAGGAGGCAGTGAAGCTTACAGGGGATATTGTTGGTGGCCCCAGGCAGAGTGGGAAGAGGTCATTCGATAGGGTGGAGGCTCGTGTGGAGTATACACACTGGCATAGACCGGTTGGGCCGAGTGGCCTGTTTCGGTGCTGTAGATTCCCTGTCATTCTGTGCTCCTTCCCTCAGCTCCTAATGACCCCATTCACTGTCCCACTCAGCATGGAAGCCGTGTGATGAGGTAGAGCTGGGGAGACTCAGCTGGAGTTGAGGCAGAAGATCAGCCATGATCTTATTGAATGGCGGAGCAGGCTCGAGGGGCCCTATGGCCTACTCCTGCTCCTATTTCTTATGTTCCTATGTTTATGGGGTAACTTCTGACAATAGGAAATTTGAATCCTCGCTGATTTTTACCCTTAAACATGGGTAAGTGGACACCGGGTTCAAAACACTGAGGTGTAGAAATCCGCCTTGGGCAGTAGGCCAAAACGGGCAGTATCGCATCAGGCGCCAGTAATGGCTTCAATGGAACTGAATATTGGGCGGGGCGTATAACCGGCGGCTGAAGCAACTCCGCCCGTTTTGCGCCACTGCCCAAGTGCAATTTCTACCCCCGACTATCTGTGTAAAACACGGTCTTGTGTTTTAAGCTATGTCTTTTTTGTGTGAGTTTCTACTATAAGAAAGAAAAGAAAGACTTGCATTTCTATAGCGCCTTTCACCACCACCGGACGTCCCAAAGCGCTTTACAGCCAATGAAGTACTTCTTTTTGAAGTGTAGACACTGTTGTAATGTGGGAAATGTGGCCGCCAATTTGTGCACAGCAAGCTCCCACAATCAGCAATGTAATGATAACCAGATAATCTGTTTTTGTTATGTTGATTGAGGGATAAATATTGGCCAGGACACCGGGGATAACTCCCCTGCTCATTTTCGAAATAGTGCCGCGGGATCTTTTACGTCCACCTGAGAGCGCAGACGGGGCCTCGGTTTAACGTCTCCTCTAAAAGACGGCACCTCCGACAGTGCAGCACTCCCTCAGCACTGCACTGGAGTGTCAGCCTAGATTTTTGTGCTCAAGTGTTATTTTTATTCTCTTTCAGATTGTTTTTCTTGGTTTTATCTTCAGTTCCAGCTGAAACTCAGCACACACCCTCCACAAATTTAATCACAGGGTAGTAAGGTAGCAAGATGCGTGGTTTGGCATTGGCAAAGCTCAAACCAAATCAGCTCCATTCACCATCGAAAGTAAATCAAAGTCACAAAGAGTACAAGTACCAATGCAGACGGATTCTGTACTTCTGGCAATAACTCCCATCCAGCGCAATTAGACTGGAACGAACCCTTGGCTTGTACTTTTGTGGACTTTTTCAGACAAATCTAAATTTATTTTTGCGAATGGTTTAGATTTGGGTCAGTAACTGAACCCTGATATTAGCAGAAGTTCAAATTCCACTTTGGTTCAGTGATTAAAAATAATAAAAGAGCTTTCATCTATCGAGAACCTTATTACATACCTCAGGGCGCCGCAAAGCAGTCCATGTCCAATGAGTTACTTTTGACGTGCAGTCACTGTTGTTAAGTTGGCAAATGCAACGGCTAATTTGCGCACAGTAAGATCCCAAAAGCAGCACGTGAGATGAAAGAACAGTTATTCTGTTTTCGGTGGTGTTGGTTGTTGGCCAGGATATCAGGAGAACTCTCTCTCTCTCTCTCCACGGATGCTGCCTGGCCTGCTGAGTGCTTCCAGCATTTTCTGTTGTTATTTCAGATTGCCAGCAGCCGCAGTATTTTGCTATTGCATCAGGAGAACTCCCTGCTCTTCTTCAGAAATAGTGTCATGGGATCTTTAATGTCAACTGGAACAGGCAGGCGGGGCCTTGGCTTAACGTCTCATCTGAAAGAGAGCACCTACAAGTATTTAGCGCTGAAGTGCCAGGCTAGATTAGTGCTGGGAATATCCTGAAGGAATCTCCCAATCGGCTTCTGCAACTTCAGCTAAGGATCAACGTTTATGCAGCTTATCCGTGGGGGGGGGGGGTTTCGGCCAAAGTTATGGCAGCCGATCAGGAGAACCCCCAAGGAAACTCCCTGCATAAGTGCTCAAATCCCGAGTGGGGCTTGAAGCCACAACCTTCAGACAGGACAGGAGTAGCCACTGAACCAAATCTGACAGGCGCTGTCCATTTTAGTAAAAGACTCCAAGAATTAAGGCGAGAGGTGTCTCTGCTTGTCACCAAAAATGTAGCATGTCGAAGACAAAAATGAATACATTCTATTCAAATCAAACCCAGCCTGCTTGCTTTCTCTCTCTGGCCCCTTTTTCAACCCAGCGGGGAGAATGGACACAAGTTATGCCATGGCATCCACTTGCACCAGAACCCTTCCTCCAATTAAAACTGGAATAATGTGGTAGCCGGTGACGTAAAAAAACTACTAGGCACTTGGTCTAAGCGTTAAACAAAGCTTTAATTAACTGTTTTACAACATGGAGGTCTAGTTGTGTCCTTCACTAGTTCCGGTTAAGAATGTCCTGCGCAAGCTGGGCCCGTGCCCGAGTATTTATACTCTCCTTGGACAGCGCCACCCGCAGGCCACTCAGTATTATTTCATAAGTCATGAATGACAGATTCATGTCAGCCGGGACACCATTTCCAGTGAATGGATCCCAGCAGCATGCCGGATGCGATGACATAGTTCCCACATTGTTCTATTCAGAGTGGTGAGTTTAGTGATGGAAGATGGAGAGCTCCATGAGTTCTTAAATTTTGATAGATTGCTGAAATGTATGTGAGTTTTTTTGGGGGAGTTGTGCTCTTTTATGGAATTCAAATTTGAATTTAAGCACATACGCGAGTGACATACAGTTGGGCAGCTGGACATCTTTTGAGGCCCTAGTACGAGGATTTAATTACTTAGTGCCAACTTGGCTCAGTTAAAAAAGAAAGACTTGCATTTCTATAGTGCCTTTCACGACCACCGGACGTCTCTAAAGCGCTTTACAGCCAATGAAGTACTTTTGAAGTGTAGTCACTGTTGTAATGTGGGAACGCAGCAGCCAATTTGCGCACAGCAAGCTCCCACAAACCGCAATGTAAAAATGACCAGATAATCTGTTTTTGCTATGGTGGTTGAGGGAGAAATATTGGCCAGGACACCAGGGATGACTCCCCTACTCTTCTTCGAAATAGTTGGTTAGTGCTCTTACCTCTGGATCAGGAACTCCACTCTGGGACAAAGTGTACAACCTAGGTTGATACTTCAGTGCAGTACTGAGGGAGTGCTGTGTGGTCTAGAATTGTTGTCCTTCGGGTGAAATGTTAAAATGAGACCGCAAGATTCAGGTCAACGTTGGAGATCCCATGGTGTTGTTTAAAGAAGAAGAGCAAGGAGTCTGATAATCAACAATCAGCACTACCAAAACAGATTAACTGATTTCATTGCTGTTTACGGGACCTTGCTGTGTATAAAATGTATCTGTGTTTACGCACATGGTAACAATCTCTGCACTTCAAAGTAATTCATTGTCTGTGAAGGCTCTATATAAATACAAATTTTTCTTCTTTAAAAGTCTAATGGAAATTCTAGGTGCTAATTATGCAAAACCTTCAATGCATCAACCAGACCATGTCTAAATAGTCTTGATTTAAAGGCAGCATTTGCATTCATTAGAATTTGGTTTTGATTCCAGTCTCAGAAAGAGTATATTTTTTTACAACATTTTTGTTCTGTTGAGAAAACGAGTTGAAGGGATCAAGGCCTAGGTTGGAGGACAAGTTTGAAAGGAGTATAAGAGATGAGTTACTTGCTCTTCTAAAGGCCTTACTCACTAATGGTATCAAGAGATTCAGCCTGACCTCCTGTAACCCTGTCAATAGTCCCAGAGAGTTGCTCAGGGTAGCAGTTAATAGCCAACTGTGTATGAGCAAGAAGCACTTTCTTTTAGTTTGAAGATGTAAAGAACACAGTAGAGATTGTTCTCTGATTTCGGTCCTCCAAATTTCTCCCTTCCTCTTTGAAAGGTGTTGATTCACACTGGGGCACAGTTCCACAGGTCCACACCACAAACATGTCACCAATAACCATTCTTAATGTTCTCGTGCATACAGTGAGCGTCTGCAAGTTATTCGTCCATTAGAAACATAGAAAAATAGGAGCAGGAGTAGGCCATTCGGCCCCTTGAGCCTGCTCCACCATTCAATATGATCATGGCTGATCCTCTATCTCAATACCATATTCCCGCTCTCTCCCTATACCCCTTGACGCCTTTTGTGTCTAGAAATCTATCTATCTCTTTCTTAAATATATTCAGTGACTTGGCCTCCACAGCCTTCTGTGGTAGAGAATTCCAGAGGTTCACCATCCTCTGAGTGAAGAAATTTCTCCACATCTCAGTCCTAAATGTCCGACCCCGTCGTTCTAGACACCGCACCCCCACCCCCCCCCGCCCCCCCAGCCAGGGGAAACATCCTCCCTGCATCCAGTCTGTCTAGCCCTGTCAGAATTTTATATGTTTCATTGAGGCCTCACCGAGCCCAGTTATTTTCTCACCTGTCACCTACACACACAGGAATCAGCAGCCATCTGGACAACAATCAGGAGTGGCACTCTTAGCCATTTTCTTTCTTCCTCCTTAGGCCAGAGAATGCTGACGTCTATTGCACGTTCCCCTTTTTCGCCTCAGCCGAGATCAACTAACTCAGAAACCCTGGAAACCTTCCCAGGCCTTGAAACCGTGCTGCAAAATGAGATATACAAGCACTTAACATGTTTCGCCAGGATTTCCTCTCTCTACTACTTTGGCTGAGGTATAACCCATTTATTTTAAATGTGTTAACACTTCTACTAAAATAGCAAAAAGGAATTTCGCTTGAACACATTTGTACCTATAATGAATGCCACAGCGTCAGTTTGGCTCAAGGGCAACTTCTTTACTCTGAGAGTGGTTAGAAGGTGGAACGTTACCACATGGAGGCGTGGAGGCGAATAGCGTAGATGCATTTAAGGGGAAGCTAGATAAGTACATGAGGGAGAAAGGAGTAGAAGGATATGTTGACAGGGTGAGACAAAGTAGGGTGGGAGGAGGCTCATGTGGAGCATAAACACCTGTTGGGCCAAATGGCCAGTTTCCGTGCGATACATTCTATGCAATTCATCTGTAAATTACAAGGTCATGGGTTCAAGTCACACTCCTGGACTTGAGCACATCATCTAGGCTGGCACTTCAGTACAGTACTGAGTACTGACGGAGTCCAGCACTGTTGGATCTGCCATGTTTCAGTAAGATGTTACACAGAGGTCTGTCTGCCCTCTCAGGTGAATATAAGCAATTCCACGGCACTATTAGAGTTCTCCGAGTGTCCTGGCCAATATTTGTCCCTCCACTAACAGCACCAACACAGATTAATGGGCCATTTATCTGATTGGTGTTTTTGGAGCATTGCTGCACACAAATTGGTTGCGGTGTTTGCCCAAAGAGGCGGGCTACACTTCCAAACGTGACTCATCGGCTGTGAAACACTTTGGGACTTTCTGAGAACGTGAAAGGTCTTCTATAAATGCAAGTTCTTTCTTTCAAAACATAATGTCAAGGCCCCAGTCAGTATGGCTCGATTCCACACTGTGGAGGTCATTATCTACGTGAGTCATCAGGGATCCTCGGGATTCTTGCTTCTTTTAGGCATTGCATGTGCCTTGAACATCTCTTGCAGCATGTGACTGCCCAGACTGTTTAGTTAGCCTGCCCGGCACTGTGCTTTTATTGTGATTCTTCCAATAAAAGCATAGCCATAAAATTGGTTAATAGGGCTTCTTAAGGCTGTTACTCAGGCTATTTGTGTTCTCTTTTCTCTCCTCACACGTGATTGGACTCCTCGAAATATTCCACACTAGAACGATAAAGGATTGAGTTACCCAGGGGTAGCTAAAAGTGTATTAATTAGATACTCTAAACAAGGCTGTAAACAGTGACACCAGTCAGGGTTACGGGAGGTCATCTTGAGTAAGTCATTAAAGCGAACATTAAGCATTTTAATAAGTGCAAAACCTCAGAAGCACTTATTGTTAAAAAGATCAATGTAATGACCACTGTGTTTGATAACGGGATGCGAGGACCTGGTTAAATCAAGTCATTTTAGGAGGGTCAAGCATTTTGTGACTGTACAAGTTTTGTTACAAACCTTCATGGAGGGGTATTTGTTTTTTTTTTATAAATAGAATCTTCTCTTAAAAAAAAAATCCAATGGGAGAGATGCGTTGGTGAAAGATTGGTGAAGAAGACAATTAAATCGAGACAGCCTCTTAATTTTATCATAAGGCTGAAATGTTCCACAGCTATAGGTTAAATCCTATTTATTTAACCTCACGGTAAGAATATGCCTGCTCCAAATTTTGTAGTGCTCACGTTTCCTACTATGTGAATCTTTAGGTCCTATATTACGTTTAATCCTCATTGCAGCACTAACCAGGACTAAAAGAACGTGTTCACTGTGATACCTGAGGTACTAGTTTTGTTTAATTGGGGGCAGCTACCAAGATGCATTCCACTCCATAGAGGATTGTATGTGTTACAATAGCCACTAAGTTCCTGAAAATAAATACTTGTCCAAGTCAGTTTTACTTTATATTGTTTAAAGGTCCATCATAATTCGTCTGTAACGTTTTTGGGGTTTTTAGGCTAGATGTTATCCTTGGATTCAGCCTCATTAACTGCCCCTCTACCCCCATCCTGTCCCAGACAGAAAGATAGACCTTGCAGGGAGGGGAAGGAATGAGTTAAAGCTAATCGGGGTTCTCCCCTGCACAGTGTTAACACCCCGCGCACAAATGGAGCGGTCAGAAAAGCCCCCGATTTTGGGCCTCTGGCCTCATGATAATAAGGACGGCGCTGCGGGAGCTGCCTTGGGGCAAACCAATATTGCAGCAGGGACCTGGAGCAGGCATTGGACCCCTTATTTGCATATTCTAATGGCCTAACGTCTGCTTCAGGCGTGGGTAAAGGACGCTTCCTGCCCGCCAATTTGGTGCCTTCGGAGGCCGCGTAGTGCCTGAAAAAACGGGTGTTCTGCGGCCCAATTTAATCCCTGTGAGCTGTGTGGAGAGAACAGCCATGAGATTTTAGCAGAGCTTCCAACCTGAGGATGAAGACTCAGCCAAGTGCTCACGGACGTTGGAGTGTGGCCAAACTTACTGCGGATTCGGAGGTGGCCTTGGCTTTGGCTTGTCGCAAAATGTTCACTTATCCTGTTTGCTAGAAAAGCTACCAGTAAACTAAGGAATAAGATAAATGTGTGTGTTAAATGTGCCGCTAAGAAGTCAAAAGTGTGGGCGTTCAAAGGATCGTGACACAAAATGGATTAAACAGAAGAGCTGTGTCTGTGAAGAGTTGTTGCTTGTTACAGAGAGGAGTTCAACTGAAAAGTAGTGCATGTCCCAGGGGAGTTCCCGTGTGAAAATAGTACCTCACATAGGTAAGAATACACAGGGGAATCCCATTGAACAATAGTGCTTTCCCAGGGGAGTCCCTTAGGAAAACAATGCAGAGGACATCCCTTTAAAATGAACCATAACATAGGAGAGTTCTATGGGGAGCATTACCTCAGATTACACAGAGGACCTCTGTACTTGGCACAACACGTCGACCAATTGAGTTCTGCTGAAAAACATGTGCTCCTGTTTGCTGAGGAGCTGAACACTCGGGTATTCTGTTGCTGCCATCTACAGTTTGTCACGAGCAATACGAGTCAGGTTGCATTTTTTTTTAGAAAGGGGCATTTTTTTTTTGCCATTGGTTGGCAAGAGTTTGGGTGCCATCTGTACACAAACACTTTGAGCAGCCTCGTCCTTGATGTGATAGGGCCAATTGCAACATCACCTGCACGCCCACAAATAAAAGTCTAGACTTTACACTTTTGGCATTGTTTGGATTGGACCGGTTAACGGCGGGATTTAGATAGGCTCAAATAGGAAGAAAGAAAGACTTGCATTTATATAGCGCCTTTCATGACCACCGGACGTCTCAAAGTGCTTTACAGCCAATGAAGTACTTTTTTTGAAGTGGAGTCACTGTTGTAATGTGGGAAACGCGGCAGCCAATTTGCGCAGCAATGAGCCAGCAAGCTCCCACAAACAGCAATGTGATAATGACCAGATAATCTGTTTTTGTTATGTTGGTTGAGGGATAAATATTGGCCAGGACTCCGGGGATAACTCCCCTGCTCTTCTTCGAAATAGTGCCATGGGATCTTTTACGTCCACCTGAGAGAGCAGACGGGGCCTCGGTTTAACGTCTCATCCGAAAGACTGCACCTCCGACAGTGCAGCACTCCCTCAGCATTGCACTGGAGTGTCAGCCTAGTTTTATTTGCTTAATACTTGAAGCCACAATCTTCTGACTCAGAGGTGAGTGTGCTACCCACTGAGCCACAGCTGACAATTGGGTTGACGTTTGGGGTGGAGCCACTTCGTCAGAACACAGTGCCGGCAGGGGAGTCTGCACCCTTGGTGTTGGCCCTGCCAAGGACTCGTGGACCCTACCATGTGTTAGTATTTGTTGTTTTAATTTCAGTCCAGATCTGCAGGTTTTCTGTGTCTTCAGTGTCTCTCAGCTAGCCTCTTCCTTGCATTGCCTCCCAAAGCTTTAGCTACTCACATGTTCTTTGTTTCCCCAACATCTATAATTGCTTTTAACACTTCTCTCCTTTGTGTGAAGCAAAGATACGCTCAGTCATCTAATGATCTCTTCTTTTACTCTGAAGGAGGTGGCATGTAATTCCACCGCTGGTCCCCCTCTGTGTTTGTTTTCTTCCCCTAATCCTTTCTGACGTTCTGATTCTATTGCAAAAATGCTGCGGATGCTGGAAATCTGAAGTAGAAACAGAAAATGCTGGGAATACTCAACAGGTCAGGCAGTGTCTGTGGAGAGAGAGACAGAGTTAACGTTTCAGGCTGATGACCTTTCGTCAGAACTGAAAGAGGTTAGAGATGAACAGTTTTAAAATGCTTGTTTCATTTTTTTCAGTTCTGAAGAAGCGCCAAGCCCGAAATGTTAACTTGTCCGTTCTCTCTACAGATGTTGACTAGTCCATTCTATCCACAGATGTTGACTATACGGCCGTGTGTTTCCAGCATTTTCTGTTAATGCTTCAAATGGCAGTGTACTGCTTGCACTCAGTTTTCCGAGATCGGATTATTATCGTAGCTTCAGATGCTGATAATGGCATGGAGTAGGGAGCGGAAAGTTGCACGCAAATGAAATTTAAAGGGATGGCAAAATTAAAGGGGAGTGTCACAGCAGGGTGACAATAAATCTTAAAGCCTTTGAAGAGTCTTAAAAGGATTTTCAACTGGTAAGCAGTCGAAGCTGAAGGGACCAAATACTACGAAGTGGTGGACAAGAATGAAGGAAAAGAAAACCAGTGGTTCAGGCATGAGTCTGTGATGGAGCAAGAGGCCATACTCTCCCTGAGCTCATCTCATCCATAAGACCCACCTCCTGCTCCCTTGAACCCATTCCCACTAAGCTGCTGACCACCCAACTTCCCTTCCTGGCCCCTGTGCCAGCTGATATTGTATATGGTTCCCTCTCCTCAGATACTGTCCCCCTCACTTACACTACTCCCCCTTCAAAGAAAATAACCCTGACCTTGCAAATTACCGCTCAATTTCCCATCTTCCTTTGCTCTCCAAAGTCCTTGAACATATTGCTGCTTCCCAGATCCATGCCCCTGTGACAGCACTGAAACAGCCCTAACCACAGTGACATCCTCTGTGACTGTGACCATGATGCACTATCCCTCCTTCTGCTCCTCGACCTCTCTGCAGCCTTTGATACAGTCGACCACATCATTCTCCTCCAATGTGTCTCCTCTGTTGTCCACTTGGTTCCACTCTGACCTCTCCGATTGTAGTCACAACATCTCCAGCAATGGCTTTTCTTCCCACCCCCACACCATTACCTCTGTAGTCCCCAAAGGATTGATCCTTAGTTCCATCATCTTCTTCCTCATCCACATGCTGTTCTCTGGAACATTATCTGCAGACATGGGGTCAGATTTCACATGTATGAAGATGGCATCCAGCTTTATCTCTCTACCAGCTCTCCTGACTTCTCTTGTGCTGTCAGATTGCTCCTCTGCCGTCCAGTCTTGGATGAGCCATAATTTCCTCCAGTTGAATATTGAGAAGACTGAAGCCAGTGTCTTTGGCCCCTGCTACAACCTCTGTACCCTGGCCACCAATTCCATCCCCCTCCCCAGCCACTGTCTCAGGCTGAAGCCAACTGTTCGCAACCTCTGCATTCTATCTGATCCTGGGCTGAGCTTCCAATCCCACATCTTCTCCCTCACACAAAGACTGCCGACTTCCACCTCTGTACCATTGCTCGGCACTGCCCCTCCCTTAGTTCAGCTTCTGCTGATGCACTTATCCATGGTCGGTGCTGGTTCCAGCCACTCTCCTCCTCACGCCCTCCTCACTCCCTCTTGTGGCTCTGGTCTGGAGGAGACAGTAACAACGAGAGGTAAAAACAGAGCGAAAGAGGGAGACCCCCCCCCCCCCCAGATGGATGCCATCCAGAAAATAAGAAGTCGCACAACACCAGGTTATAGTCCAACAGATTTATTTAAAATGACGAGCTTTCGGAGCTGTCGCCCCTTCGTCAGGTAAAGGTACAGTGAGTGAATCTACAATATTACACAGTATATAAACAGGGGCGACAGCTCCGAAAGCTTGTAATTTTAAATAAATCTGTTGGACTATAACCTGGCGTTGTGCGACTTCTCATTTTTGTCCACCCCAGTCCAACACCGGCATCTCCGCATCACATCCAGAAAATACAAAGTGCTCCACAGACAGAACCCAGTCTGATCTCAGCCTCAGCAACCTGAGGGCTCCCCCCGAGTGCCAGTCCCCATGCCCACCCCATCAGATAACCTAAGCCCTCAAGGGTTAACACCAAGAACTCGGTGAGAAACAAAGCTGCCGCAATGTTCAATACAAGAGAGGTATAAAGAACACGGCAACCTATCTCTCAGGCACTACCTATCCACAAATGCATATTTACTACGAAACAAGCGTTAATATTAAAATGATAATTAAATATATTTCCTGAAGTAGTTTCGATCAGAAAGTGTCTGCTTTCTTTCAGTCCTCGGCAGGGAGGATGAATCTGGATTGCATCAATCTCCTGCGAGCTGTACTCATTTCCTTTCCCTCGGTCGTGCCAAGTCCTAAAGGAGCAGACCACTGTTCCTAATTAAAACAAACCCCTGACTTTCAGAGCATATCACAAGGGACCCGTACACTTGGCTGCTTTTGAGAGAAGTGAAAATCCCCAGAAATACACCTACCATAACTCTGCTGAGAGAGGGTTTCTGCGTTGCAAAATTCACTTTGCAGCTTTAATCTGCTTATAGTGGGAGCAAAAACTTTGAAGTGTCATGAGGGAACTCGAAAAAAAATCCCATTGTGTACCAGAAAACATAATGTGCAAGAACTGGGAGAGAAGCTCCTATAATAATTAGTGCTGCACCGCACCTGAGAGCGTTCTAATGAGTACATGTGCATAATTTGAACTGTTTCTTTCCCCAAGATTATCACTTTTTATTTCAAAAAGATTCTTGCTTATTAGTTCCATCTCCTCCTCTCTCCTTTGCTGGAGAGCAGCTGATCTGTGAACTGCCATCAGATCTCTGCAATGGCACTAATTGCTGCAGAAGGCGAATGGGAATTAGCTGCACCTATTAGCTGCTTTTATACTGGGTTAAGTGGCGTTGGCTCCTGATGGCAAGTCTTGCACAGCTGGTGGCAACCGCAAAAATAAACTTACATAGAATGTAACAGCACAGAAACAGGCCGGAGCGGCCCAACTGGTCCACGCCAGTTTTTTACTGCTCCACACGAGTCTCCTCCCACTCTACTTCATCTAACCCCGTCAGCGTATCCTTCTATTCCTTTCTCCCTCATGTGGGCAGCGGAAACGCTTCAAGGACACCCTCAAAGCCTCCTTGAAAAAGTGCAACATTCCCCTCCGACACCTGGGAATCCCAGGCCCAGGACCGCTCAAAGTGGAGGAGAAGCATCCGGGAAGGCGCCGAACACCTCGAGTCTCTTCGCCGGGAGCAAGCGCAAGCCAAGCACAAACAGCGCAAGTCAACTCAAGCACCCCACCCTACCCGCCCCTTCAACCACCGTCTGCCCCACCTGTGACAGAGACTGTTGGTCCCGCATTGGACTCAGCAGTCACCTGAGAACTCATTTTTAGTGATGATGTGGAGATGCCGGTGTTGGACTGGGGTGGACAAATGTGAGAAGTCGCACAACACCAGGTTATAGTCCAACAGCTTTATTTGAAATCACAAGCTTTCGGAGCGCTGCTCCTTCGTCAGGTGAAGTGAAGAGATACATATCGGCACAGCATATATAGTCAGAGAACACAGCCAGATGATTACAGTTAATCTTTCTTTCTTGCATCTCTGTAGAAACTTGATGTCTGTGTCGATATGCGCATAGACCTCCTCAGAAGACAAACACGGGACACAACCAACAGAGTACCCTACGTCGTCCAGTACTTCCCCGGAGCGGAGAAACTACGCCATGTTCTTTGCAGCCTTCAACATGTCATCGATGACGACGAACACCTCGCTAAGGCCATCCCCACGCCCCCACTACTCGCCTTCAAACAGCCGCCTAACCTCAAACAGACCATCGTTCGCAGCAAATTACCCAGCTTTCAGGAGAACAGCGACCACGACACCACACAACCCTGCCATGGCAACCTCTGCAAGACATGCCAGATCATCAACACAGATACCATCATCACACGTGAGGACACCACCCACCAGGTACATGGTACATACTCATGTGACTCTGCCAACGTTGTCTACCTCATACATTGCAGGAAAGGATGCCCCGGAGCATGGTACATCGGCGAGACTATGCAGACACTGTGACAACGTATGAACGGACACCGCGCAACAATCGCCAGGCAGGAGTGTTACGTTCCAGTCGGGGAACACTTCAGCAGTCTAGGACATTCAGCCTCCGATCTTCGGGTAAGCGTTATCCAAGGCGGCCTTCGAGACACACGACAACGCAAAATCGTCGAGCAGAAACTGATAGCCAAGTTCCGCACCCATGAGGACGGCCTCAACCGGGATCTTGGGTTCATGTCACGCTACATGTAACCCCACCTGACGTAGAGTCATCCAGACTCGAGTCGTCGTTGGCTTGTTCTCTCTACACAGATGCGGCCGGACCTGCTGTGATTTCCAGCAAAAAAAGTTTTTTGTTTTCCATACAGACCCCAGCATCTGCCACATTTGACCCCTTGTGACCCCACCTCATTGTCTCTGATGTAATGTTTTCCTGACTGACCTGTTTGGACACCATCCACACCTTTGATTGCCGTGATTATCTCTCTGCCGAGGTGTGACAAAGGGCAGTTGGAAAGATTAACTGTAATCATCTGGCAGTGTTCTCTGACTATATATGCTGTGCCCATATGTATCTCTTCACTTCACCTGACGAAGGAGCAGCGCTCCGAAAGCTTGTGATTTCAAATAAAGCTGTTGGACTATAACCTGGTGTTGTGCGACTTCTCTCATTTTTAGTGTGGAAGCAAGTCATCCTCAGTTCCGAGGGGCTGCCTAAGAAGAAGAAGAAGATCTAGCTTCCCATTAAATGCATCCACGCTGATCGCCTCAACCACTCCATGTGGTAGCTGTGATTTTTTTAAAAACCAGGTTTACCCAGCTTAATTTGGGGTTGTCGTCGGCAACGAGTTCGGAACCGGCTGCACCAGCACAGATCTCATTTCTTTTTTTATTCGTTCATAGGATGTGGGCGTCGCTGGCAAGGCCAGCATTTATTGCCCATCCCTAGTTGCCCTTGAGAAGGTGGTGGTGAGCCGCCTTCTTGAACCGCTGCAGTCCGTGTGGTCATGCGATATGAAAGCAGCTACTGCTCCCATCAAGCACTCCCAGGGCGGGTGTAGCATGTTTTAGATGAAGAATAAAGCTCCCGCTACTCCATCCCATCAATGGGAGGGAAAGATTTCCTCTGGCGCTACGTGTAACAAAATTTCGAACCTATTTTTAAATCCATTCTCTGCAAACACAGAGCTTCGCGTTCCCATTGCGCAACAGAGAAAATCTTCCCCATGAGCGCGAACCCTAACCTAGGAAGGCTGGTCCACGCTGCAGCCATGTGGCATTTCTATTCCCACACCAGCCATCCTACAAGGAGCGATTCTGTGCAGCAGAAACCGGGGTGGGCAGACAGTCAGTTAAAATCACCCGGGGGACTTAACCGCCGGAGTCCCACTCTTTTCCCGCAGTCTTTGATTTTAACCTGCCTTTCAGAGCAAGTGGGTCGGACACCCCTCAGAAACCAGTGGGGTCCTTCTTGAAATAGGCAGAGGGGCTCCGATGATGTCATTAAGGCCCGACTGCTATTTTAACCATGGGCCTGAGCGGAGAAGCCGGTGTGGCTTTCCCAACAGGTCAACCTGGCGGGAAGAGGAGCCAGTGGCAGAAGAGGCTCAATGAGGTAGTCTTTTTACATTTTTTTTCACTTCCCCTGTAGGGCTAAGAAGAGCTGGAGTGCCTCTCTGGGCTTCACAAGAAAGGCCTCCCCTGCTCCAGGCTCCTCTCCTTCAGTTGCTAGGCCGGCCCGTGACTTACCTGAGTGCCGGGGACCATTCCGTCAGCCTCCAACGGCGGCCGCCCAACATTGCGCTCTTCCCCCTTTACACCCTCACCCCCACACCCCACCCCACCACCCCCCGCAAGCCAGCTGAAGCTGACTGGGGGGCAAGCAGCTGAGGCCCAGGAGTTAAAAATCACCGAGGCCTCACGCTGCCGGCGTCAGAGCGGTTAGCCGCCCCGCCTCCGCCTGCCCAATTCCCACCCCGAGTTAAAATCGGGGTCTCGTGTCTCTGAATGAGACTAGCCAATTCATACCAATCAGCACCAGGGGGTAAAAATTCCAAATACGGCCACTGCTGGGAGTGACTATCGCAACACTGTGCTCTCCCAGGGCTGGGAGTGCGCCATTTTGCGACATGCACTCCAGGTGCGAGCCAGGAGCTGGTGTGTTGGACACTCCCAAATTATGGGTAGTTTTATCCCGCGGACCCAAATCCTCTGAGAACTAAGGTTGAAATTGTACAAACTCATTCGCCTCGGATCCGTACAGAGAGAGAGAGAGAGAGGAGATGTTCACCCCATCAGTCTCTGCTGAGGCTTCAGAGGCGTAACATTCCAACCAAGTGACTAATATTTAGAAATGTATGATGACTGTGTTCTTGCTGCTGGCCCCATCAGAAACTATTATCTGTCATCAGAGCTGACAGTAGGCTGAGTCTGTAGCCATTACAGAACTGTATCAGAACGTTAATTAGAAAGCAAACTGGGAAAAATAGCACTCATCTGCCCGTGTTCCCAGATAAAGTTTTTTCTTCCCTCCCACGTGGCAGCTGTCCTTCATTCTGCCAGCGCAATTCACACTTCATCTCGAGCCATCCTTTGTTCCTCAACCTGTCCCATTACCACCTCCTCTTGCCTTGAATATCTCTTAATGTCTCTTAATCTCTCCTGCTTTCTATCCTGATGCGGAGATGCCGGTGTTGGACTGGGGTGGACAACATGTCATCGATGACGATGAACACCTCGCTAAGGCCATCCCCATGCCTCCACTACTCGCCTTCAAACAGCCGCCTAACCTCAAAAGTACCATCGTTCGCAGCAAATTACCCAGCTTTCAGGAGAACAGCGACCATGACGCCACACAACCCTGCCACGGCAACCTCTGCAAGACATGCCAGATCATCAACACAGATACCGTCATCACACGTGAGGACACTACCCACCAGGTACATGGTACATACTCATGTGACTCGGCCAACGTTGTCTACCTCATATGTTGCAGGAAAGGATGCCCGGAGCATGGTACATCGGCGAGACCATGCAGACACTGCGACAACGTATGAACGGACACCGCGCAACAATCGCCAGGCAGGAGTGTTACCTTCCAGTCGGGGAACACTTCAGCAGTCAAGGACATTCAGCCTCCGATCTTCGGGTAAGCGTTCTCCAAGGCGGCCTTCGAGACACACGACAACGCAAAATCATCGAGCAGAAACTGATAGCCAAGTTCCGCACCCATGAGGACGGCCTCAACCGGGATCTTGGGTTCATGTCACGCTACATGTAACCCCACCTGACGTAGAGTCATCCAGACTCGAGTCATCGTTGGCTTGTTCACAGATGTGATTTCCAGTAAAAAAAGTAAAAAGTTTAAAGTTTTTGGTTTTCCATACAGACTGCAGCATCTGACACATTAGACCCCCTGTGACCCCACCTCATTGTCTTAGTTGTATTTTGCTATGTCTTTGATATAATGTCTTCCTGACTGACCTGATTGTTTCTCTGCCGAGGTGTGATAAAAGGCAGTCAGAAAGATTAACTGTAGTCGTCTGACATTGTACGCTGCACAGGCATTGTTCTCTGTCTATATATGCTGTGCCGATTTGTATTTCTTCACTTCACCTGATGAAGGAGCAGCCGCTCCGAAAGCTTGTGATTTCAAATAAAACTGTTGGACTATAACCTGGTGTTGTGCGACTTCTCGCTTTCTATCCTATCACTGACCTTCCCTTTTGTTCTTTCATCCCCTACCACTTTTCCCAGCCCCTAAACTTGCTTTAAAATCTGTTCCATTTCCTGCTTTTTTCCAGTTCTGACGAAAGGTCTTCGACCTGAAACATTAACTCTGTTTCTCTCTCCACGGATGCTGCCTGGCCTGCTGAGTTTTTCCAGCGTTTTCTGTTGTTATTAAAGTTTTCAGTTGCTGGGAGCTAACTGGCAGAATTCAGGAACTTCCAAAATACACTGATGAATTCACAAAAACTGTGGACATCTTTAAAAGAGGGAAAAATGTTAATATACCAGAGATGGGAAGAACATGAATTTCAATAGTTATTCATTACAGCTACTGGCTGGATTATTGTGAGACTCACAATCTGTTCCCCAACACAAGCCAGTCAGATTCTGTCAGCTAATGTTATTCGATCCCCAAGGCCACATTCACAAGGTTCAGGGAGTGACCCTTATTACAGCCCCGAACCATACGGTACAGAACAATTTAACAACGCTAATTTAAAAAGCTTCCCTATCACAGGCTCAATAAAATCAAGGATAATAAGAAGGACTAATTCATTTGAGTTTTTTTTTAAACTATCAAATTTGGTTTAATGAGGGTTACATTGCAATTGCTCCCAGGAATTCATTATCCAATACACTTATAACTTTAACTTCTTCATAACAGAACCTAGAAAGAATCGCCAGCAATTCTCCACGTTGCTGTACTATGTTTCGTGTCTAGAATGATTGCTCCACTTAAGGTTCTAAGAAGTTAAATTGGGAGAATTGTATTCATCTGCATGCGTTTCCAGATAAAGTAATGAGTTACCAGGAGTTTTATTTTTACTCGTTCCTGGGATGTGGTTTATTAACTAATCCCTAATTGCCCTTGAGAAGGTGGTAGTGAGCTGCCTTCTTGAACCGCTGTAGTCCGTGAGATGAAGGTACTCCCACAGTGCTGTTAGGGAGGGAGTTAGGTCTTTGAGCAAGAGCCAGAAAGTGACCCTTGTGTGCAAGAAGGAACAAATGGATGAGATCAAGAATGGTGATTGAGAGGCCATGAAGAAGCAGCCAATCGCCAACTCTTACTTTTAAGTGTTCAGCTTCGTCAGTTTGACAGCCAAAGCAGTCTGTTACTCAGAGGCACTGGATCCTAACACCACCTGTATATTCATTTTTCTGTCTGTCTACAGCTCGGATTTTAGCCCAATCCACGAGCCGATAAAACAGCGGAGGAGTTTGCAGCGCAATCCTGACGCGTTCCGACCCCCCACCATCTTAACGCATCTCAAAACAGGCATGAGACGGTAGACCAAAGCCTACCATACGTTCGAGAGTCACAACCTGATGATGTCATCAGTGCCACAACGCAATTTTAACTCAAAAATCCGGGAGGCCCGTACGACACCAAATCCACCAGCGAAACCTGGCAGGAGGCAGAAGGGGGCAAAGTAAATATTACAGTTTATTTGTGAGAATCCTTTGTGGGTCAGGACTGCAGTTACGCTCACCCAGGCCCCTTAGGAGTCCACGGGCCTACCCCAGCCCCCCCCGGCTTTGCCTCTCCCTCCCAGCGACTGCACCTCAAACCCCCCCTCCCCAGCACTAACTTTATACCGGGTACCATTCCCTTGGGCCACCTGGCATCCTCGCGCTCCCGCCTGAACTGCCTCTCCTGTCCGCCGGCTCTGGCGTCACTCCCACCGGTTTCAGGGGTGGGGGTGGGGGGAGGGGGGATGCAGCTCGGCCACAGTCTAAAGAGGCCCGGGAGTTAAATGGCTTTGAGCCTTGCGTTCAACACACCGCGAGGGGGTTCCCTCCCACCCCCTCCCACCCCTGCACCCTGCCCACCCCAAGCACACCCCAAGTTGTAAAAACAGTGGCTGAGGCAAGAAGGGCTGGGCAATAAACGTGACCGTGCCAGTGTCACACATAAACCTTGAGAGAAAATAAACAAAATTCCAACAACTCTTGACATGTCGCCTGTGGCGGTAATCTGTAAAATCTCAAGGATTTAGGAATTAGGATCTTCATCCCACATTCTCATTACAAGCATACTAATTCCCCAGCAATTGCTTTGAGTAGATTATCAGCCTGGGCCTCTCATTAGGTAACTACAGAGCATTTCTGTGCTGTATAACTCTCTATACCAAATACTCCTTGTTTATTCTGTTGGGTGGGGTGGGGGTGGGGGGTGTGAATGATATTCCCACTGTTTTGGAGTGTGATAATTGCATGCTGTTAAGGTAACAAATATACTAATTACAGTTAATGAATGTTTAATGGTCATCGGCACCAAATGCGTTCCAGAACATAATGAAAATCAGGCCAACAGAACTTCAGCCACTGCTTTACAGACACTGGTCCACTTACACAAAAGCCCATGAACAAGTCATGAGCCTGTCATGTTCACATCCCTTACCAGTGCCGGAGAAGTGAGTAACAAAATTACTCCTTAAACCAGCTCTTGGCTCAGTGGCCTTATGGGATGGTGTCTATGGGTTTGTACCAACAATTCCTGGTGATTTTCTAGTCTTAGCCAGGTTGCCAAAAAGTGAGAAGCGGAGTTTTTTCCAGGGAGAAAGGCCAGGTTGACACGTGAGTTAACCCTTCCACCCCCAGCCTTTGCTGTGGCTTCTTTGCACAGCTCCTTGTATCATAGAATCATAGAAATTTACGGCGCAGAAGGAGGCCATTCGGCCCATTGTGTCCGTGCCGGCCCCAAAAAGAGCCATTCAGCCTAATCCCACTTTCCAGCTCTTGGTCGGTATCCTTGTGGGTTACGGCACTTCAAGTGCATATCCAAGTACTTTTTAAATGTGATGAGGATTTCTGCCTCTACCACCCTTTCAGGCAGTGAGTTCCAGACCCCCACCACCCTCTGGCTGAAAAAAGTTCTCCTCAACTCCCCTCTAATCCTTCTACCAATTACTTTAAATCTATGCCCCCTGGTTATTGACCTCTCTGCTAAGGGAAATAGGTCCTTCCTATCCACTCTATCTAGGCCCCTCACAATTTTATACACCTCAATCAAGTCTCCCCTCAGCCCCCTCTGTTCCAAAGAAAACAACCCCAGCCTATCCAATCTTTCCTCCTAGCTAAAATTCTCCAGTCCCGGCAACATCCTCGTAAATCTCCTCTGTACCCTCTCTAGTGCAATCACATCTTTCCTGTAATGTGGTAACCAGAACTGTACACAGTACTCTAGCTGTAGCACAGTACAGAGATATATTGGCTGAAACTTGGGAGACAGGCTGGTTGTTTGGCCTGTCACCTGGAAATGATGTATGGCGCATGGGCATATGAAGTGACAAAGAAGAACTAAGTAAAGCTAATGTAATAAAATGATAAACAGATTTATAAGGTAGACAAAGAGAAACTATTTACTCTGGTGGGGAATCCAGAACAAAGGGGCATACTGTTAAAATTAGAGCCAGGCCATTCAGAAGTGAAATCCGGAAGCATTTCTTCACACAAAGGGTAATAGATATCTGGAATTCTCACCCCTAATGCTGGGACAATTGAATCTTTGAAGACTGACATTGATAGATTTTTGTTAGGTAAGGGTATCAAGAGATACGGAGCTAAGGTGGGTAAATGGGGTTGAGATACAGATCAGTCATGATCTAATTGAATGGCGGAGCAGGCTCGAGGGGCTGAATGGCCTACTCCTGTTCCTATCTTCTTCCTATAAAGGGGAAATTAATTTATTACCAGCTCGGTGAAAGAAAACTTTTTTGTTTAAAAGAGGGAAAAGCACCAGAGTTGACTTTTCACCTGTCAAAAAAAAAACTCAACGGTAGTTGCTGCCAGAGGAACTGAATGCTAAAAAGAATGAAAGGGTTAATGTTCTACTTGGCGTTCTCCTGGTCCAACGCCTCGTGTGCCGGGACCACATAGCAAGCAAGCAATGCACGTGCAGCCCATAGATCTCTAGAAAAGAGAAGACTGAGGGGTGACCTGATACGAAAGGGTTTGATAGGGTAGACGTAGAGAAGATGTTTCCACCTGTGAGCGAGACCAGAACTCGAGGCCACAAATATAAGATAGTCACTAATAAATCTAATAGGGAATTCAGGAAAAACTTCTTTTCCCAGAGAGGGGTTAGAATGTGGAACTCGCTACCACAGGGAGTGGTTGAGGCGAATAGCATGGATGCACTCACGGGGAAGCCAGATAAGCACATGAGGGAGAAAGGAATAGAAGGACATGTTGATGGGGTGAAATGAAGAGGGGTGGGAGGAGGCTGGCGTGGAGCATAAACACCGGCACGGACCTGTTGGGCCGAATGGCCTGTTTCTGTGCTGTAAATATTTTGTAATACTTTGTAATCATTTTCCATCTGTTAATCTCCCGATGTGCGCTCTGTGGAAAGTTTACCCTAAACTACATATTTGGGATTGGCAATGACAGCAAAGGTGCACAGGAAGAAAAACACTGGAGACAGCCGGAGAGCAGGGGAAGACATAACCGGGGGGGACAGATTGCCTCTGCTCACTATTTGTGGTGAAATTGTAAACGCGAGTAGAGTCTACTCCTAATTCGCAGTCAATTAATTCGAATTACTGGCTGACTCAATTTTCTGCACTTTTTTTTTCTACAGTTGCCATTTTAATTACCTGTAAGGGCTGTGGGGGAAAGAGCAGCGGAGTGGGATTAATTGGATCGCTCTACCAAAGAGCCGGCAGAGCCACGACGGGCCGAATGGCCTCCTTCTGTGCTGTATCCTTCTATGATTCGATGAATTCGAATCGCTGAATAATCTGAAATTTTGTTGCGTGCAATAAAGGGACTTTGAATTATCAGAAGCTGACTGCATTAGGAATGAGTTCACAATTTAATTAGAAAACAACAAACAGAGGGTATCTTTCCCGTTGAAGGTTGTGGATGGAGGGAGAATCTCTGATGGCACTTGCAAGCATGGAACAAAACTAGAAAAAGGGCTGGCCCCAAGTGAGATGAAGAATGGATATATCTCCAGCCCTTGCTGGTGACACACACAGTTACACTGGTTACAATATCCTATTTGTCTCCATTTTGCCCTGAACAGGAAGTTAAGGTTGTTGAACATATGACCTCTACTTCCAGTAGCTACTGACGATCTTCAGAGAACAGAGTCTCGTTGAAACATCCTCTGATTTACACTGGGAGAGGAGGGGGGTGGGGGGGGGGGCTCGAAGCTGCAGCCTCTGCTCTCCATCCTGCTGACAATCTGCTGCTTATCCGCTTGGCTTTTATCACCAAGTGGAACACGTTTCCTGACACAACCAGTGTCACAGAGTGAGGTCGCTCAGGAAGCCGGGCAGTAAAATAAACAAATTGTCGGCGGCGATAAACAAGCGAGTGCAGACTACCTGAATTTAATGCTGTCTCAGAGTCGCCCTGCTTCCTCTGGGATAACCCTTTAAGTAGCGACTCCCCTTTGCATCTTTTAAAACAAACACCACAGCATCTTGATGTTGATCTTGAAGCTGAATCTGTGACATGTTTGGGAAGGGGGGTCACAGAACACATTGGAATTCACTAAATAAATTCAAGATGTGCAATTATCTCGTTAACCTTATGGTGTATAATTCAGAGGGGAAAAAATAGAAACAATTAATGCAAACATATTCAAATTTGATTGATCAAAGCAGTAAAAATACTGCATTTTGGTGACAGATGATCCAATAATAAGAGATGGGCTTTTTTTCCCCCCCTTCCCTGAATGCAGCTTCTCACGCTGCAGTATAGTTCCAGAGGTGCTGCAGATGGTAGCATAGCCAGGCTTGACCTGTCCTCGCCTGACCTCCACACACCTGCACTTCCAGTAGGCGCTGCTAGATGGCGGTCAGGAGCAGGCGCCCTGGAACAATATCCTCTTACCTAAGCAAGGGGTGCTGAGGCCAATTGTAGCAGCCTTACCTGACTGGTTAACTCAGCTTACAGCAGGGATCAAACCCAGGACCTTTCCTTGTCCGTGTGGCTCAGCTATTCTGTGCCTTAACCAGCTGCGCCAAAGGAGGATTTGGGGAATATTAAATGCCTCAAATTCCCCCTTTTTCTGGCGAGGCATAAATCTGAATGTGAATCAGACCCATTGGGATAGACCTTGACTTTGTGGGATAGTGTAAAACGCGTGATAGCGAGTCGGCGATGTTTGTGGAACCATACTGTGCACAAATTGGCTGCTGTGTTTGCCTACATAGCAACACTGTCTACTTTTCAAATATAATTCATTGGTTGTGAAGTGCTTTGGGATGTCCTTAGCACATGCTAAGGTGCTATATAAATGCAAGTCTTTCTTGAAGAAAATGGAGCTTAAATTTAACATTGTTTCTCCTGTTTTATGGGCCTAAAACCCTACCCCATTGACCTTTACTGGGGTACACTTCCATGGACTCTGGTCGCCTTCCAGTACTTTGCACAATGGCCCATTCTTCGTGTATGAGCATAGGCAGTGAGAGTTGACAGGTTAATTGACTATAGGAAGGGACATCATTGCTGTGTTTGATCTGGCCCACACACTTACTGCAAGGATCACTGGAGTGTGATCACCAAATGGTGCAGCACGAAAACAGGCCACTTGGCTCATCAAGCATATGCCGGTGTTTTTCTCCACTTGAACAATCTAGTCTAATCCCACTCTCTTAGGGTAGAGGAAATCTGGAATTCCCTGCCCCAAATGGCCATGGACGCTGGGACAACTGGAGCTTTCAAGACTGAGATTGATAGATTTTTGTTAGATAAGGGTATCAAGGGATATGCAGCTAAGGCAGGTAAATGGAGTTGAGGTACAGGTCAGCCATGATCTAATTGAAGGGCAGAGCAGGCTCGAGGTGCTGAATGGGCTACTTCTGTTCTCTTGCTATAGAATCACTGAATTTTCCAGCACAGAAACAGGCCCTTCGGCCCATTTGAATCTTATCATATTTTCATCTGGCGCAGGAACTCTGCCTAATTTTAATCTCCTCAACCCAGGCCTTTGAGCCCAATTGCAAGGCCCACAGTTGAGGGCAGCTAACTCAATGCAGACCAGAGATACCCAGGACCTTCTTGCTCTGTGATCATTTTACTTCTTAATTTTATATGTAAAGAAGTCAGTTCAGAAGCTATTGCAATTTTGAGGAAAATAATTATGGAAAACTACAGAAAATTCTGAAATATCGCCTCCTGGGATTTGGCAACAATATTAATGAGATCATAATCCTGCTTTCAAATTAACGTTTTCATTGTGGTAGTTGGTAAAATCTTTGAAAACATGCCATACAAAAACTTTCCAATAAATGTAATCTGTATTTGCAAAAGCTCCATTTAGATGCTGATTGTATGATCCAGTTTGATGGTAACATATTTAGAATTTAATTGCATATTGCAAGCTCCCTTCAGAGAGCAGTATAAGATCCCAGTCAGGCACTGGATAATGTAGGCAATCTTCACATGAGACAGATGTTGGTGGCAATCAATGGTTTCGTGTGTATGGCCTGTTCTGTCTCTTAGAAGAAATGATTATAAGAAACCTTTGATAGTTTGGCTTAGTTGGTCTCTCACCTCATAGTAAGAAGGTTGTGGGTTCACTACAGGACTTGAACAGAAAAACGTAGGTTTCTGTCCTTCAACGACAACAACTTGCATTTATATAGTAACTTAAACGTAGAAAATGTCCCAAGGCGCTTCACAGGAGCGCTATCAGTCAAAAATGGACGTCGAGCCAAAGAAGCAGATATTAGGAGGGTGACTAACAGCACACCCTCCATCACCATTAAGCAGAGAGACAAAACTTGTTTCAATGTCTAAGGATAAGTCTAAGTCACAGCCAAGATACTGGGTCACGATCCAAGGTACACGATCCAAGGTTGTCCCATCCTCTGCAGGGACAGGGTACTGAATTTGGATGATCCGCCATGATCGCATTGAATGGCGGAGCAGGCTCAAGGGGCCGAATGGCCTACTCCTGCTCCTATCTTCTACGTAATGGGGAGTGTAGAAGGGTGTGTCAGGATCAGCACTAAGCATAACTTAGAATGAGGTAGTAACTTAGTAAAGCTATTTCACAGGGCAACCTGCATGCCAAACACCAAAAGCAGTAGACTATAGACAGAGATAAATGGTTCCACAAACAACAGATCTCTAGCCCTACCACATCCAATCAAGAATGATGGTGGATAATCAGGCAATTACCAAGAGGAGGAGAATCCATGAGCATCCCCATCCTCAGCCATGCTGGAGCCCAATGTATAAAAGCAGAGTGCAAACGACAAGGCTGAAGTGTTTGCACATGTCTTCAGCTGTAATTGCTGAGTAGATGATCCTATTTGGCCTTCTCATGAGGACCATATCCATGACTGATACCAGCATCCAGCCAATTCAGTTCACTACATGTGGCTGAGTGCACTAGACAGTGAAAAAGCGATGAGCCCTGGCAACATACCGGCTATAGTGCTGAAGACTTGTGCACAGAGCTAGCTGCTTCATTAGCCATGCTGTTCTAGTACACCAATGTCACTAGTATTCACCCAACTTCTGGTCATTATCATATTGCTGTTTGTGGGAGCTTGCTGTGCGCAAATTGGCTGCCATGTTTCCTACATTACAACAGTGACTACACTTCAAAAAGTACTTCATTGGCTGTAAAGTGCTTTGGGACATCCGGAGGTTGTGAAAGGCGTTTTATAGATCAAGTCTTTCTTCTCTTTTTGTGTCCGATCCACCAAAGCAGGATATACCAATTACCGCTCTACTAGCCTCCCCTCAATCCTCCGTAAAGTGATGGAAGCATCAATAGTGCAATCAAGCCATACCTACTCACCAATAACCTGCTCACTAACACTCAATTCAGGTTCTGCCAGAACCATTTGGCACCAAGGAGCCCGAACAAAACTGAGAGCAATGGGAGTCAAAGGGAAAAGCTTCCAGTGGCTGGAGGCATACCTGACACAAAGGAAGATTGGCGTGATTGTCGGAGGCCAATCATCAGAGCCCCAGGACATTGTTGCAAGCGTTCCCCAGGGAAGTGTTCTCAGCCCAACCACCATCAGCTAATTTATCAAAGACCTTCCCTTGGTCATAAGGTCAAGAGTGGGACTGTTCACTATCGATTACATAATATTCAGCTCCATTCACAACTCCCACAATAATGAAGCAGCCCATGCCAGCCAACAGCAGGATTTGGATAATATCCAAACTTGGGCTGACAAATGGCAGGTAACTTTTGCAACACTTAAGTGCCAGGTAATGACAAGCTTGAACAAAAGAAAGCCCAACTATAGCCCTCCTGATCTTCAATGGCATCAACAAGCCCCCCACCGTCGTAATTTTGGGGGATTCCATTGACTGGAAGCTGAACTGCACCAGTCATATCAACACTGTGGCTACAAGGGCAGGGTAGATGCTGGGCATTCTGTGACAAGTTGTTACATCCTGACCTCTCAAAGCCTGTCCACCATCAGCAAAGGCTCAAGTCAGGAGTGATGGGATATTCACCACTCACTGGGATGGGTGCAGCCACAGCAACACTCAGGAAGTTTGACATTATCCAGGACAAAGCAGTTCAGTTGGTTGGTACCCCTGCCATTGGATTCAATATCCATTCCATCCAGCTCCTTCTCAAGGCAACTAGGGATGGGCAAGAAATGCCAATCTTGCCAGCGTCACCCACATCTCAAGAACAACTAAAACTAATCCAAGTTAGTTGTCATGTCTCCTATGACCTTTCTTAATGATATTCTACTTAAAAACTTTACACGAAAAATTCATGAATCTTTAAACTCCTTCTTCTTCTTAGGCAGTCCCTCGAAACCGAGGATGACTTGTTTCCACATTAAAAATGTGTTCTCAGGTGACTGATGAGTCCAATGCGGGACCTACAGTCTCTGTCACAGGTGGGGCAGACGGTGGTTGAAAGGGCGGGTGGGTGGGGTGCTTGGGTTGACGTGCGCTCCTTCCGCTGTTTGTGCTTGGCTTCCGCTTGCTCCCGGTGAAGAGACTCGAGGTATTCGGCGCCTTCCCAGATGCTTCTCCTCCACTTTGTACGGTCTTGGGCCAGGGATTCCCAGGTATCAGTGGGGATGTTGCACTTTTCCAAGGAGGCTTTGAGGGTGTCCTTGAAGCGTTTCCTCTGCCCACCTGGGGCTCTCTTGCCGTGTCGGAGCTCCGAGTAGAGCGCTTGTTTTGGGAGTCTCGTATCGGGCATGCGGACGATGTGACCCATCCATCGGAGCTGAGCGAGCGTGGTCAAAGCTTCGATGCTGGGGATGTTGGCCTGAGTGAGAACACTGACGTTGGTGCGCCTATCCTGCCAATGGATTTGCAGGATCTTGCGGAGGCAGCGTTGGTGGTACCTCTCCAGTGCTTTCAGGTGCCTGCTGTACATGGTCCATATCTCTGAGGCATACAGGAGGGTGGGTATTACTACTGCTCTGTAGACCATGAGCTTGGTGCCGGGTTTGAGGTCCTGGTCTTCAAACACTCTCTTCCTCAGGTGACCGAAGGCTGCACTGGCACACTGAAGACAGTGTTGGACTTCGTCATCAATGTCTGCCCTTGTTGACAGTAGGCTCCCGAGGTATGGAAAGTGGTCCATGTTGTCCAAGGCCTTGTCATGGATTTTGATAATCGGGGGGCAGTACTGTGTGGCGGGGGCAGGTTGGTAGAGGACCTTTGTCTTACGGATGTTTAGTGTAAGGCCCATGCTCTCGTACGCTTCGGTGAAGGTGTTAGCGATGGTTTGGAGTTCGACCTCCGAGACTATTTCCTAATTGATTGAACAACGAAAAAGTAAGAGTGCCCATTACAAAGATCATTAATCTACAGATATGAGGTGCACAAAGTTGAGCCAAGAAATTCCATTTTTTTGGCATGTGAAACCCAGCAGTATAGGCTGACTCAAAGGTGCAGTCTCACACTTTAAATAGGGTCATGAAGTGGGAATGATTTTGTTTCCCTTCATGACGGTGAGATTTGTGCCACTCGTCTGTTGCTTTTCCTTTTATTGTTTGCCATCTGCTGCTATCGTTTCTGGTTTAATAAACTGAAAACTGTAAAGTCGTTAATACGTTTCTTGATGGAGTTGGTCATAGCTCTGCGCGCATTTATCTTAATTAAAGCCATTTTGGGAGGAAAACTGGAAATCTGTGAAACTGCTGCCATCTGCCGCTGTAATATTTGATGGAAGTTTCACCACGACTCGAAGTACAGATTCAGAAAATCGTCCATATCTTAGAGTGCGGAGAGATGTGCCTCCGTTAGGTGAAAACAAGCCACCTTTTTTGTGATTTATGACTGTAACTATCTATGAAGTTCTGAATTGTGTTTATTTCCTGGTCATTGAGTTGCGAATGTTTCATTTGAAGGACGTAGCCATCTTGAGGTGAATTTTTCAGGCAGGTCTAGTTCCTCAGGCAGGCAAGAGCAGCCTGCGCCGAGCAGTGTGCACGCGCGTGCGCAACAGGATTAACTTTGTGCAAAGTGTTGGGGAGAGAAAAACCTTTCTGGCTCAACAAAGGTCACAACGGACATCTGCAAAATCTTTTAAGGGGCTTGGGCGTCACTTGTGGCCCAATGATGTCACAGAACACTGATGTTTCTGCTTTGCTTGAGCCACTGGAGTGACAATGGGTCTGGGTCCAATTACACCACAACGAAATGTGGACAATTTTGACTTTGGGAGATAGCGTAATACGGGCAATATCGGATCATACATCATATATCTGAAGTCAATGGAAATGAAAATCGGGAGAGATGTGTAACAGGTAGGGTTAGATGAAGTAGGGTGGGAGGAGGCTCGTGTGGAACACAAAGACGGCCTACTCCTGCTCAATAAAGTCATGGCTGATCTTCTACCTCAACTTCACTGTCCCACCCTAGCCCCATATCCCTTGATTCCCTTAGAGGCCAAAAATCCATCAATCTCAGCCTTGAATATACTCAACAACTGAGCATCCACAGCCCTCTGGGGTAGAGAATTCCAAAGATTTACAACTCTCTGAATGAAGAAATTTCTCCTCAGCTTTGTCCTAGACGGCCGACCCCTTATCCTGAGACTTTGACCCCTAGTTCTAGACTCTCCAGCCAGGGGAAACAGCCTCTCAGCGTCATCACATCAACTCATATCAACATTGTGCTGCAAACACTTAATTCAGAAAGCAATATCCCTTTAATCTTTTACCCCTTTGGGACAGTATGCTCATCAATGGGAACCTATGGTTTCCACACATTTCTAGAGACACACGAGGGGGAAAGGAATAGAAGCATCTGCTGATAGGGTTACATGAAGTAAGGTGGGAGGAGGCTCATGTGGAGCATAAACGCCGGCACAGAGAAGTTGGGTCGAATGGCCTGTTTTTGTGCTGTACACACGATGTAACCAACATCACCAATAACAGATTATATGGTCATTCATCTCATTGCTGTTTGTGAGACTTTGCTGTGCACAATTTGGCTACCGTGTTTCCTATATTACAACAGTGACTCTTCTTCTTAGGCAGTCCCTCGGAACCGAGGATGACTTGCTTCCACATTAAAAATGAGTTCTCAGGTGACTGATGAGTCCAATGCGGGACCTACAGTCTCTGTCACAGGTGGGGGGG
Source organism: Squalus acanthias (assembly GCA_030390025.1). Lineage (NCBI taxonomy): Eukaryota > Metazoa > Chordata > Chondrichthyes > Squaliformes > Squalidae > Squalus > Squalus acanthias. Next base: position 12,939,838 of record CM059448.1, read on the forward strand.
GCAGACGGTGGTTGAAGGGGCGGGTGGGTGTGGTGCTTGGGTTGACGTGCGCTCCTTACGCTTGGCTTCCGGCGAAGAGACTCGAGGTGTTTGGCGCCTTCCCGGATGCTTCTCCTCCACTTTGTGCGGTCTTGGGCCAGGGATTCCCAGGTGTCAGTGGGGATGTTGCACTTTTTCAAGGAGGCTTTGAGGGTGTCCTTGAAGCGTTTCCTCTGCCCACCTGGGACTCTCTTGCCGCGTCGGAGCAGTGACTACACTTCAAAAGTATTTCATTGGCTGTAAAGCGCGTTGTGAAAGACGCTATATAAATGTAAGTTCGTTCTTTTTTTAATATACGAATATGCATTTTTGTAATCTGTACAGTACGGTCAGTGTCGAATTGGTTAAATCAAATCATTTTCCTGTGGACCTTGTCAATTCCACAAACCCAAAAGTAAGTACAGTATATTGAACCCTCCCTCTACTTGGACTGATTATGTAGATGGTCTCTGAAGTCTCGCTGACACATGATTGGATTAGTTTCAGTTTGTGCGGAACTGAAATGAATCCAATTTACCTGCTGTTTCGGTTACTTATGCCTTGAGCCAAAATTTTGCGGCAGCCATTATCAGAGTGAGAGATTTCTGCAGCGAGTTGTGATGCGACTCCCAATTACAAATGCCCCGACGTCTCCGTTCACTGCGCAGTACCACGATTGAACTCTGCCGTGCAATAAAGTATGTTATGCAATGATGCGACCTCCAGTGACAAGACTGGAGGATTGGTCTTATGTCACAATCTCCTCGTGCAAATAATTACCCATCATTTGAGCTGGCCACTTTTAGAGAACAATGAAAAAGGCAGAACGGACATAAGCAAGGCAACTGAACTGATTATTTTTTATTACAAAAAGAAAATACTGCAGATGCTGGAAATCTGAAATAAAAACAGAAAATGCTGGAGATACTCAGCAGGACAAAAGGTCATCGACCTGAAACGTTAACTCTGTTTCTCTCTTCACAGATGCTGCCTGACCTGCTGGGTATCTGTAGCATTTTCTGTGATTGTTTTTAGTACTGCATTTTTGGATTTTCTGGCCTCATGAAAAAGTAGGGTTTCATTCCAATTAGACAACTTCACGTATGACCTCTTAATGTGCTTGTACTATGTTCCACTGTGCACTAGTTTTGCAAAGGCACGCACTGGAAGATAATACAAGCACCAAGGCTGCATCCCTCTGCACGTCCTCCCTCAGCATTATGAACCTGATTGGGACACGAGATTGCAAGGAAGGGGCTGATAATCAGGAATGGAAGATTCTAAAGCAAGAGAATGTCAGGAAGGAAAAATGGCTATTCAGCTAATTCGGCTCCCACCATGTCCAAGACATTTTCAAGCAGGCGGGCGGGTGAGGGCCGAGGCGGGTGGCAAACAGGCCTGACTTCGTTAGCGTGAGACTGCGGCGGGTTTTAGCTCTTGGGTCCTCACCTGCACATGCCCAGTCAGATTCCCAATGAAACAGGTGGGAAGGGGCAGCTAACTGGCTGGCGGGCGGGAGTGGCAGGAGGCCACCGCCAGGGACCAAAGGAGCGGTTCCCCGGCACTCAGGTAAGTGGGAGTTTGAGAGGGCCTTGCGGGCGGTTGTGGGAAGGCTCGAAGTTTTGGGCAAGGGAGGCTTAAATTTTCCTTGCTGGGGCCCGGAGTTTAAAATACTTTCCTTTTTGGGCCTCTTCCGGCCCCGAATCATGTTCCTGCTAGGTTGGCCCAATGGGAAGGCCACAACGGCTCCCCCGCGCAGGCCTCTGATTATAATAGCATTCGGGCCTCGATAACGTCACCAGAGCCCAATCTGTGTATTTAAAGAAGGACCTCGCCAGTTTCTGTCGGGTGGCCATCCTGCCTGCTCTCTTTCTGCAGGTTAAAATCGGAACCTGCGGGAAGAGAGCAGGACATCAGTGGAGCAAGTCCCACGGCGATTTTAACTGCCCATCCGCCCGGTTTCCGTCGAGCAGACAGGATTAACATCATCCCTTCAGTGTCTGTATTTTTTAGCTCATTGAGCAGGCATGTCTCTGCTGTGAGCGATATCTGTCAGGAAAAGCAAGAATATAACTTTATTTCCATTCTGTGTGGTATTGGCAAACTTTTGACACAAAGCCGTGAAGATCTCATTCATCTCCTTCCATCTCCCTGCAGTTCAGTCAGAAATCTGGCCATTTTGCTTTCTGAACACTTCACTGTATGAGAGCTCAAATGGACTCAGCTTCTGATATCCAGATAACTGAATTTACAGAAAACCTGATCGTTAATTATTCAAACTTTAGTTCAAAAAAGCTTTCATGACGTCAAGTGATAAAGCACACAGGCTGCACCTTCTCTTTAACTAACATTCTGTCCGAGATTTGCTACAAAACTGAAACAGTTATAATCCTTTAGGCTTTTCCATGAGACATCGCTAGCAGTAGAAGTACCGAGTGTTCAACAGAAAGCATGCGTACCGAAATGTATGAAGGTTTAAAGCTAATGCAACTCCTTTTCATATTGTCAATTTTGAGTTCATTTTATGTATTCACATTCATTTGGGAAATATAAGGGTTTGGGTTTTGATGAAGAATGGGATTTAGGATTAAGTGCAGTACTGTATGTAACTTTGAAAAGCATTATTGGGATAGAGTTCTAGAGATTTTCAACGGGGATGACGTAGAGAGAAAGGAGAATATATGAGTTTAAGGTTTTCCTATTTCAACTTTAGTCATTGGGGCTGATTTTAACTCCCATGGTATCAACAATTAAGTTCAATTTTTAAAAGAAAATTAAGTTAGGATGCATTATGTATCTTCCTTATAAATGTAAATTATTATGACATTTGAGGTACAAGGATCAGATGGAATTGACTCTAGGTTTGACTCTAATCACTTGGGAGGTAATTTTCAACTTTGTTGGATGTAGAAAACTGGTTGTAGCAGATTGGTCGACTGTCATACAGTCCGACTTTACTGAATGTAACAGAGGGTGAAGGATGGGGTTGTCAAGTAAATTAGGAAAATATATTGATGGAATCTTATAGATTTTATTGCAAAATGCTGCTATAGGCTTCAACAGAAAGGAGGACATACATTTGTACAATGGCTTTTTATTGGAATCATGTCCCTCAGAAACAGCTCAAACGTATCACGTAAAATGAATTACTCTGAAGTGGAATTGAGATTGTAATATAAATTCTAAATGTGCTTGGAGAAAGCACCTTTGTTCAGTCTAGCCATTGTCTATAGTGGTTGCGTGCTTTAAACCTCTTTCTAAAATGTTTAGATGCCCATCACCCCTGTGCTCGCTGACCTACATTGGCTCCCAGTTAAGCAACGCCTCGAATTTCAAAATTCTCATCCTTGTTTTCAAATCCCTCCATGGCCTCGCCCCTTCCTATCTCTGTAATCTCCTTCAGCCCCACAACCCCCCAAGATATCTGCGCTCCTCTAATTCTGCCCTCTTGAGCATCCCTGATTATAATCGCTCAACCATTGGTGGCCGTGCCTTCTGTTGCCTAGGCCCTAAGCTCTGGAATTCCCTGCCTAAACCTCTCCGCCTCGCTACCTCTCTTTCCTCCTTTAAGACACTCCTTAAAACCTACCTCTTTGACCAAGCTTTTGGTCACCTGCCCTAATTTCTCCTTATGTGGATCGGTGTCAAATTTTTGGTCTTATAATACTCCTGTGCAGCGCCTTGGGACGTTTTACTATGTTAAAGCCGCTATATAAATACAAGCTATTGTTGCTGTTGTTGTTATTTTGGCCTTTATTGGGCAGAATTCAAAATTGGTTCCGGTTCCTTCTCGGTTGCTCCAGATGCAGACTTTGTGATTTAAAGAAGTTGTATTGGTTCTTTTCTTTTTATTTGTTCACATGGAATGGGTGGTGGGTGGCAAGGTTGCATTTATTGCCAATCCCTAATTAAGAACATAAGAAATATGAGCAGGAGTAGGCCATACGGCCCCTCGAGCCTGCTCCGCCATTCAATAAGATCATGGCTGATCATCGACCTCAACTCCACTTTCCTGCCCGATCTCCATATCCCTTGATTCCCCGAGAGTCCAAAAATCTATCTATCTCAGCCTTGAATATACTCACAGACTCAGCATCCACAGCCCTCTGGGGCAGAGAATTCCAAAGATTTACAAACCTCTGAGTGAAGAAATTCCTCCTCATCTCAGTCTTAAATGGCCGACCCCTTATCCTGAGACTATTCCCCCTAGTTCTAGACACTCCAGCCAGGGGAAACAACGTCTCAGCATCTACCCTGTCAATCCCCTTCAGAATCTTGTATGTTTCAATGAGATCACCTCTCATTCTTCTAAACTCCAGAGAGTATAGGCCCATTCTACACAATCTCTCATCATAGGACAGCCCTCTCATTCCAATCTAGTGAACCTTCGTTGCACTGCCTCCAAGGCAAGTATATCCTTCCTTAGATAAGGAGACCAGAATTGTGCACAGTACTCCAGGTGTGGTCTCACCAAGGCCCTGTACAATTGTAGCAAGACTCCCTTACTCTTATACTCCAACCCCCTTGCAATAAAGGCCAGCATGCCATTTGCCTTCCTTATTGCTTGCTGTACCTGCATGCTAGCTTTCCGTGTTTCTTGCACGAGGACACCCAAATCTCTCTGAACACCAACATTTGAAAGTTTTTCACCATTTAAAAAATATTCCGTTTTTCTATTCTTCCTACCAAAGTGAATAACCTCACATATCCCTACATTATACTCCATCTGCCACCTTACTGCCCACTCACTTAGTCTATCTATATCCCTTTGCAGACTCTTTGTGTTCTCCTCGCAGCATACTGTCCCACCGAGCTTTGTATCATCAGCAAACTTGGATACATTACACTCAGTCCCTTCATCTAGGTCATTAATAGATTGTAAATAGCTGAGGCCCCAGCACTGATCCTTGCGAAATAGCTGAGGCCCCAACACTGATCCTTGCGAAATAGCTGAGGCCCCAACACTGATCCTTACGGCACCCCACTAGTTACAGCCTGCCAATCTGAAAAAGATCCATTTATCCTTACTCTCTGTTTTCTGTCCGTTAACCAATCCTCTATCCATGCTACTATATTACCCCCAACCCCATGAGCCCTAATCTTGTGTAATAATCTTTTATGTGGCACCTTATCGAATGCCTTTTGGAAATCTAAATATACTACATCCACTGGTTCCCCTTTATCTACCCTGCTAGTTACATCCTCAAAAAACGCTAATAAATTTGTCAAATATGATTTCCCTTTCATAAAACCATGTTGACTCTGTCTAATCATGTTATGGTTTTCGAAGTGACTTGATACCACTTCCTTAACAATGGATTCCAGCATTTTCCTGATGACTGATGTCAGGCTAACTGGCCTGTAGTTCCCTGTTTTTTCTCTCCCTCCTTTCTTGAATAGCGATGTTACGTTTGCGACCTTCCAATCCGCTGGGACCTCTCCAGAATCTAGGAAATTTTGGAAGATCAAAACCAATGCATCCACTATCTCTTCAGCCATCTCTTTTAGAACCCTAGGATGTAGGCCATCAGGTCCAGGGGATTTGTTGGCTTTTAGTCCCATTAGTTTCTCTAGTACTTTTTCTCTACTTATATTAATTACGTTAAGTTCCTCACACTCATTAGACCCTTGATTCCCCACCATTTTTGGTATGCTATTTGTGTCTTCTACTGTGAAGACAGATACAAAATATTTGTTTAACGTTTCTGCCATTTCCTTATTCCCCATAATAATTTCTCCTGTTTCAGCCTCTAAGGGACCAATGTTTACTTCTGCTACTCTCTTCCTTTTTACATACTTGTAGAAAGTCTTACAATCTGCTTTTATATTTCTTGCTAGTTTTCTCTCATATTCTATTTTTTCCCTTTTTATCAATTTTTTGGTCAACCTTTGCTGGTTTCTGAAACTTTCCCAATCCTCAGGCTTACTATTATTCTTTGCAACATTATAAGCTTCTTCTTTCAATCTAATGCTATCCTTAACTTCTTTAGTTAGCCACAGTTGGATTACTTTTCCCGTGGAGTTTTTGTTTCTCAATGGAATGTATTTTTGTTGAGCTTTATGAAATATTTCTTTAAATGCTAGCCACTGCTTATCTACTGCCATACCTTTTAATCTATTTTTCCAATCTGCCTTAGCCAACTCATCCCTCATACCTATGTAATTGGCTTTATTTAAGTTTAAGACTCTAGTTTCGGACTTAGGCAAGTCACTCTCAAAATTATTGTAAAATTCTATCATATTATGATCACTCTGCCCCAGAGGATCCTTTACTATGAGATTACTAATTAACCCTGTCTCATTACACAATACAAGATCTAAAATAGTCTGTTCCCTGACATATTGTTCTAGGAAACTGTCCCGAATGCATTCCATGAACTCATCCTCCAGACTACCTTTGCCAATTTGATTTGTCTGCAAATACTGACAAGCACTGCACAAACGTGCACGGCTGCACCCAGGCTCTCCCATGACTTCCTCCATATGCTTAGCACGCAGGGAGGTTCTCTTCCCTTCCCATGGGTGGAAGAGACCTCCCCAGGAGATCAATGCAGCCTGGTTGCACATCAAGCAGGGATGTTGTCAGGAGGATCAGGCTGCAGTGGCGCAAACCTTTCAATGATCGGAGCAGATCAGGAAACGTTACTGCCAAGCCACAGTCAACCTGCTGTGCCACTCATCACATCCACATCGCTCTGCCTTCTCTACCCTACTCCTGCACATCTTTACTCACACCAACTTACCTTGCACCTCCACCCATCCCTCTCTATCGACATTATCACTTCCCCATCTCACTAGCCACCCCTCACACTCACCCTCATCCTACTGCAAGCATGCCAACTAATAACACACAAGGGTAGGCACCTGGGTAGTTTAGCCATTGTTCATGTGAAGTTTCTGTTAATGTGTTGTCAAACATTGAAATCTATATTTTCAACACTTTGCTTTATTGGACAGATCTGTGCGCACCTTTGGAAGTGTCTTAGTGAATGCCAGTGAATGTTGAGACATAACTCCTCCCCCCCTCCCCCCCAATGGTGATGAGTGTGAAAGGAATGGCTTGGACATTGTAGGGATGCTTTATGGTGCTGGTGTGGGGTGGTGTCAACCTGGTGCATCATGTGGCAGCCAGGGTGTACAGCGTCAAGTGAAGTAAATCTGGCCATGGTAATGCCATCGCTGGCCTCCCGGGCAGCAATGTTGTCGGGTGCTGATGCCCTGTGGCTTGTGCCGCATCAGTGATTGCGGAGAAGGTTGGTGCTGTTGTTGGTGATGCTGGTGTGCCTGGTGATGTTGGTGTTGGGGCTGATCGCGGAGGGATTCTGAGGACCAAGGTGAGATTTTTTCAAGGGCACCGATGTTGCTGGAATAGATGGCAGCTGAAGTTGAGATGACAAGCGATCTGTCAATGGTGAGAGAGCTTGCTCCAAGGAGGTGACAGTGGATAGAGAGTTTACTCCAAATACTTCCAAACTGCACACAGCTCAAAAGTGTCTTCCAAGACCTGAAGGCTCAAGCTTCTGACATTGGGAAGTGAACAGCTATGAAATGGTAGCTTTCATACCACTCTTGCAGCTGTCACCTATTCACAGCAATGGGGAGACATAGAGAACCTGACGTGATCTCCGAACAACGTGAACCCCGTTAAAAAAGTGGGAAAATAGACATAGGCTGGCAAAATAGTAGTTAACAAGCATTTAACAAACATTTAACTATCTTCAATGCCTCTCCGCCGCTTGGTGTCGGGTCTGTTCTGAAATCGCAGACCCGACACTTTGGAAACTTACATGGAGGCGGGTTCGGAGCAGGTTCCCAACCCGCTGTCAATCATTTCAATTTTGACAGCGGAGCCGCCTCCGAACCCGCACCCTGAGCGCCTAGTGAACCATTTGGGTTTTTACGATTCTCCGACAGCTTTCGTGGTCATTTTGTTTGGTGCTAGTCCACAATTACCAAATCTATTGAATTCAGTTTCACCATTATCCGAACATTTTGGGCTGCTTATATGATTGTCCCAGAATGTACCGCACAACAACACAATGGTATGCTGCAGAACAGTGCGTTGCATTGTGGAGCGAGCAGTCTGAAACCCAAGCTGATGTGTGGTTATACTGTAGACACATGCCTCTACACCTGGAACCAAACCAGCACTGTGAACTGATCTCATTTGTTCATGTCTTGGCCAAAATGAGGTTACACCGAAGTGTTATATTGCACTTTTAGAAATATATTTGGAAGAACTTCAGAGCCATTCCAAAGCAGTATAACTAGCTTATTGATGTTAGTGTTCAGAATTCTATTTTAAATTGGCAATCATGGGCCTCAGCGTTCATTTGATATAGGGGGTGCATTTATTTCAATGCAGTCTGACTCTCACTCTTGCTCTCTCTGTCTCGGTCTCTCTCTGTCTCTCTCTCTCTATCTCTCTCTGTCTCTGTCTTTGACTCTCTCTCTGTCTCTCTGTCTGCCTCTCTCTCTGAGTCTCTGTGTGTGTGTCTCTCTCTCTCTCTATCTCTGAGTCTCTCTCTGTATCTCTCTCTATCTCTCTCTGTCTCTGATTCTCTCTGTCTCTGTCTGTCTCTGTCTGTCTGTCTCTGTGTCTCGCTCTCTCTCTCTCTCTATCTCTGAGTCTCTCTGTCTCTGTCTGTCTCTCTCTCTGTCTCTGAGTCTCTCTCTGTCTGTCTCTCTCTCTCTCTATCTCTGACTCTCTCTGTCTCTGTCTGTCTCTGTGTCTCTCTATCTCTCTCTGTCTCTGACTCTCTCTGTCTCTGTCTCTGTGTCTCTCTATCTCTCTCTGTCTCTGTGTGTCTCGCTCTCTCTCTCTCTCTCTGTCTCTGTGTGTCTCGCTCTCTCTCTGTCTCGGTCTCTGTGTGTCTCGCTCTCTCTCTGTCTCTCTCTGTCTCTGTGTGTCTCGCGCTCTCTCTCTCTGTCTCTGTGTGTCTCGCTCTCTCTCTCTCTCTCTGTCTCTGTGTGTGTCTCTCTCTCTCTCTCTCTCTGTCTCTGTGTCTATCTCTCTCGCTCTGTCTCTGTCTCTCTCGCTCTCTCTTTTTCCATGCTGCTGTCCATTTGTTAGCTCTCCGTTTAGATGCTGCCGATTTTGATGCAGCTCCATAAACTCCCGGGACTCCCCTCCTCGCTGACAACACCGACCATCAGTTTGAGGCCCTTGGTGATTTTGCAGCCGCGGGAGCAGGTCAAATTGGCCCTTTTTTTTGATATTGTAAAACCCTGCAACACCAGACAAAGGAAATCAGTCAAAAACTGGGCCAAAGCCCAGAAAACCAGGCAGGTTTATATTTAAAAAGAAGTAATAGTCTGATTGAAAAATGGACTTTCCAGAAGACAACTCTATTTTAGGCACAGGATCATGAGTGCATAACTCCCAGTGATAATACTCCAATCATCAGGGATTAGGGAGAAATTACTTCAGTTGAGGATCGGATTTGATTGTAATGTTCCATGTCCGTGAGACTTACTGTCTCGGCTATTTGAGAGAGAACGAGAGTGTCCATGAAGCATGCTTTCAGGAGAGGAAAGTAGGTATTAGTCATACACTAGCAGACAGAATTTGACAGCATTTTCCTTTGAAAAGAGGTTTTCAAAATTTTCTCGTGTACTAGAATTACATGTCACTATAAAGTGAATGAGAATCAAGAGAGTACACGGTCATACAGGAGGCGAGTACTTTTTAGTACGATCATGTACATTTTGTTCATTAATAGTAAGTTGCCCATTTCCCCATAGTCAGTTGATGGATATCGGTATTTTCTTATATGGTGGCAGTGACTTTAGATACTTGCTCCACAGAGCCACCTAGTGGACATAGTGGGGTCGATTTTAACTTTCACCGCCAGGAGGAAAACTGACTGCAACGGATCAGCACCAATGTTCCCGCTAAGGTGCGCGCGGCGCGGCCTTGTAGTAATCTGAAAGGTCCCACGCAGGTCGCTCACCGGCTTTTACATTGTAAATAATGCACATGCGCAGAAATTTAAAGGGACGGCGCAATTAAAGAAACAGGCCGCGCAGAACAGGGAACATTGTGTACAAGCCGCCCAATTTTTCTTTGCATTGACGTCAACGGCAAGGAAAATCCAGCAGGGATTTGTGTAACGGGCCGCTTATCTGGTCATTGTCACATTGCTGTTTGTGGGAGCTTGCTGTGCGCAAATTGGCTGCCGCCTTTCCTACATTACAACAGTGACTACGCTTCTAAAGTACTTCATTGGCTGTAAAACGCTTTGGGACATCCTGAGGTCGTGAACGCAAGTCTTACTTTCTTTGTAATTTTTTTGCTTCGGTTTAAGGGATGAGGGGGAACGAGCAAAACATGGAAGAGCCTGATGGGACTGTTACGCAGAGCTGTACTTGTTGCCAAATATCCACAGATCTCTGACTCTGTTAACCTTGCAACCGGCAAGTGCAGTGCGGGAAGAGGCACTTCAGTATTGATCGGAAAAAGCAGCAACGATCAAAGCCTCAGTTTATTTAATTGTGAAATTCTGATCTGATTTAGATCACATACTGATTTTGGTTGGAATGAGCCTCAGTATCAAAAACACAGATCACGGGCCCAGCTGCAAGAACCCACACGGAACAGAAATAGCTGGTACGCCCTTGCGTCAGAGTCCATTGTGATCATAATGGGCCCATGAAATTGATTGACTAATGGAAAATGAAGCGCTGCGGTTTTCATTGACCTGATTAAAAAGGAGACTCCCCCACTGACTGCCTATATTAAGGGCCTGGAGCAACAGAGATCGGGAATAATACGTAGGATGATTGGCAAGGATACCGGCCCTTTTCCACTATTTCTGGAAAGTTGTACTGGCAATGCAACAACAACAACTTGTATTTATATAGCGCCTTTAAAGTAGTAAAACGTCCCAAGGCGCTTCACAGGAGTATTTTCAGACTAAAAATTTGACACCGTGCCACATAAGGAGAAATTAGGGCAGGTGACCAAAAGCTTGGTCAAAGAGGTAGGTTTTAAGGAGGGTCTTAAAGGGGGAAAGAGAGGTAGCGAGGCGGAGAGGTTTAGGCAGGGAATTCCAGAGCTTGGGGCCTTGGCAACAGAAGGCACGGCCACCAATGGTGGAGCGATTATAATCAGGGATGCTCAAGAGGGCAGAATTAGAGGCACGCAGATATCTCGGGGGTGTTGTAGGGCTGGAGGAGATTACAGAGATAGGGAGGGGCGAGGCCCTGGAGGGATTTGAAAACAAGGATGAGAATTTTGAAATCGAGGCGCTGCTTAAGCGGGAGCCGGTTACAGACATGAATTAGACCGAAAGATCTGGTTTCAGCTTCTTTTTGTGAAAGATGAAGCCTCGACAGGCCAGCAATCTCTCTGTACTGGTGATTTCAAGTCCCTAAAAGGATATGAATCGAACATCTAAATCAGGCATTTGACCCAATCTTTTGTTTTTCGTTAACAAAAGCTAGGTTTAATTAATTTGAGAAGAAGAGTTCCTGAGGAAAACAGAAGAAATGGAATGAAATTTTTTTTTCCGCCAATTCCTTCCTTATTTAGTCACTGGCCAGTTTTTTATTTTGCTGCATCAGTCAATAATGGTCACCATTAACTGGTGATCTCCATAGACTAACTCCACCACTCGCAGCTCCGGGAATGTCTAGAACTGTCAAACTGCAGAGGAAGTCATAAGCTTGAGCAGGGTTCGGATCCAGGAATGAACGTAAGTCAGACTTAGTGGGCAAGGTATGTAGCTTGGCCACGAAATATCTCACCGAAATTCTTCTCTGGAACCAAGCTCCTCAACAGGCTGAAAGCAAAACACTGCGGATGCCGGAAATCTGCGGGGCAAGTCCGCGATTTGCACTCCCAGTGGGTGAGGCTCCATGCTGGGAGCACCATCTCGTAAAATTCAAACCACTAACCTGTATATTCAAAAATGAGAAGTCGCACAACACCAGGTTATAGTCCAACAGATTTATTTAATTTTACAAGCTTTCGGAGCAGTTCGCTCCTTCGTCAGGTAAGTTAGCAGTGAGAGAATCTCCCAGAATTCACAATTTAAACACAGACAAAATCTATTCACATCTTTCCCTACATCAAAGAGCACAGCCAAGACAATGAGATGTGTCCCAGGGGGTCCAACGTGTCAAACCACCTGCTGGCTGCATATCCTGTCAATTTGTGTAGGTTCTTGTGTTAGTCTTTTTAAAAAAAAAAACACCTGGGAAGACCGGCCATGATGTCAAGTCACGTTCTGTATCGTGACATGAACCCGATATCGCGATTGAGGCCATCCTCATGAGTGCGGAACTTGGCTATCAGTTTCTGCTCTATGATTTTGCGCTGTCGTGTATCCCGAAGGCCGCCTTGGAGAACGCTTACCCGCAGATCCGAGGCTGAATGCCCCTGACTGCTGAAGTGTTCCCCGACTGGGAGGCAACCCTCCTGCCTGGCGATTGTTGCGCGGTGTCCGTTCATACGTTGTCTCAGTGTCTGCATGGTCTCGCCGATGTACCATGCTCTGGAGCATCCTTTACTGCAACGTATCAGGTAGACAACGTTGGCCGAGTCACATGAGTATGTACCGTGTACCTGGTGGGTAGTGTCCTCACGTGTGATGATGGTATCTGTGTCCATGATTTGGCATGTCTTGCAGAGGTTATATTCAAGTATAAGTACAGAGCATGATGTAGGGATTTAAAAACGTTATGCGATTTGGGATACATTCAGTGAGATTGTGAAAACAGCATCGAAACAGTGAGACTCGGCCAAAGATTAGTGAGACTGAGAAGCATCATCCCCAGTGTTACTGTGCACACAGCGGGGACCAATAATCCAGTGGCAGGGGATCATATTATGAGGCACAGAAGCCTGAAGCCTACTCCGAGCACCAAGTGTGCCTCAATGGGGCCAGTCAGCATGAAGAGTGCTGGGATTCTTGCACAAACCTTACACGAGGCTTATTAAGGCCACAAGAAAAATGTAAAATTAAGGGGCCACCTCAGAATACAAATGGAGCACCAGAGCAGAGCCCAGTCGCACAGCGTCGTTCGGTACAGTTGCTGAAGAAGAGGTCCCAAAATAAAAAAAATTAAAAATCCTCTGCCCCTGGCCATCCCCACCTGGTGCTCCCCCCACCACCCTGCCCCTGACCCACGCTGGAAAATGCTTCCAGCAGGTGGCAGTCCTTGACCAACTGCTGGCAGCCAAAATTCCAACCTCTTGTCCACTCTGAAGCTCCTGGCGTACCATGAATGACGCATCTGGAGAGCTAGAAAAATATTTCAATAAGCTGACCTCACAATTCCTGCACAGGTGCTTGGAGCAGCAGTGGCAACCAGCAGCATTGGCACCAGTAGCAGGGGCGGCCAGGGGCAGAGGATTTTTTAATTTTTTATTATATAGCCAAGTTTGCGGATGATACAAAGATGGGTGGGAAAGCAAGTTGTGCAGAGGACTCAAAGAATCTGCAAAGGGATATAGACAGGCTAAGTGAGTGGGCAAACATTTGGCAGATGGAGTATAATGTGGGAAAGTGTGAGGTTTTCCACTTTGGCAGGTAAAATAAAAAAGCAAATTATTATTTAAGTGGAGAGAGATTACAAAATGCTACAGTTCAGAGGGACGTGGGGGTCCTTGTGCATGAATCACAAAAAGTTAGTATGCAGGTACAGCAAGTAATCCAAAAGGCAAATGGAATGTTGGCCTTTATTGCAAGGGGGTTGGCGTATAAAAGCAGGGAAGTCCTGCTACAACTGTACAGGGTATTGGCGAGACCACACCTTGAGTACTGCGTACAGTTTTGGTCTCCTTATTTAAGGAAGGATATACTTGCATTGGAGGCAGCTCAAAGACGATTCACACAGTTAATTCCAGAGATGAGGGGGTTGATTTATGAAGAAAGGTTGAGCAGGTTGGGCCTACACTCATTGGAATTTAGAAGAATGAGAAGTGATCTGATTGAAACATATAAAATACTGAGGGGGCTCGACAAGGTAGATGCAGAGAGGATGTTTCCCCTAGTGGGGAAATCTAGAACTCGGGGGCATAGTTTCAGAATAAAGGGTCGCCCATTTAAAACTGAGATGAGGAGGAATTTCTTCTCTCAGAGGGTCGTAAATCTGTGGAATTCTCTGCCCCAGAGAGCCGTGGAGGCTGGGTCATTAAATACATTTAAGGTGGAGATAGACAGATTTTTGCAAGATAAAAATGAGAAGTCGCACAACACCAGGTTATAGTCCAACAGATTTATTTAAAATTACAAGCTTTCGGAGCTGTCGCCCCTTCCTCAGGTAAAGTAACTTTACCTGAGGAAGGGGCGACAGCTCCGAAAGCTTGTAATTTTAAATAAATCTGTTGGTCTATAACCTGGTGTTGTGCGACTTCTCATTTTTGTCCACCCCAGTCCAACGCCGGCATCTCCGCATCATTTGCAAGATAAGAGAGTGAAGGGTTATGGGGAGCGGGCGGGGAAGTGGCTTTGAGCCCAAGATCAGCCATGATCTTATTGAATGGCGGAGCAGGCTCGAGGGGCCAAGTGGCCTATTCCTGCTCCTATTTCTTATGTTCTTATGTACCAGCAGCACTGGCACCAGCAGCACCACACACTATCAGCCCAGCAAGGTCTCGTAGCAAAACAAACTTATTTTTCTCTTTCAGATGCTGATCGCGCTGCTGTGCATTCACACCATTTTCTGCTTTTAGCTCATATTTCCAGCATTGACAGTACTTTTTTAAAAAAAACCTTTCAGCTTAGTATCAGAAAGCTTGCTTCATCACATTGTGGCTGTGACTTTAAAGCAAGACTTTCACCTGCTGAACAATATTGCCCAGGTTTTCCAACATTAACGTGACGGGAACCCATTCGTTTATTGTCTTACCTTCGGCTTTATGATCAGAAAACCTAAGCCGATATAACTGACACTTTCTGTATAGGATACAGCATATTACTGGAAGAAAGTGTTTGCCTTTCAGTCCCACCCTGTTTACGCAGGACCACCGAAAACTCCAAAAGAAAACTGATCTTCAGCTGCCATTGGTGGGTGGGTGGGAGTGAGTTTTATTCATTGGCTTTAGCTTCAGTTATCTGAAGAGAGTCGGGAAGGTAGAAATGATGCCTGACACAGCTCAGGCCTGGAGACTTAACACATTGCATTCCTATCTACACTATTTTTATTCAATAAATTAACCTGTGACGCTGTAATTGGTCACGCTATACTTAATAACTAGTTCATATTTATGCATAAAAGTAGCACACACAGGATTGTAGCAGGAGCATAGGAACAGGAGTAGACCATTCAGCCACTCAAGCCTCGTCCACCATTCAATTAGATCACGGCTAATCTTTATCTTAACTCCATCTACCCGGCTTGGTTCCATATTCCTTAATACCCTTGCCTCACAAAAATCTCAGTTTTGATATTTTCAATTGACCCCCACCCCCAACAACTTTTTCGGGGGAGAGAGTTCCAATTTTCCACTACCCTTTGTGTAAAGAAGTGCTTCCTGATTTCATCCCTGAACAGCCTAGCTCTAATTTTAAGGTTATGCACCCCCCCCCTCCCTTGTTCTGGACTCCCCCACCAGAGGAAATAGTTTCTCTCTAATCTACCCTATCAAATCCTTTAACCATCTTAAAGACCTCAATTCGATCAGCCCTTCATCTTCGATACTCAAGGGAATACAACAACAACAACTTGTATTTATATAGCGCCTTTAACGTAGTAAAACATCCCAAGGCACTGCACAGGAGTATTTTAGGACAAATAATTTGACACCGAGCCACATAAGGATAAATTAGGGCAGGACAAGCCTAGTCTATGCAACCTGGCCTCCTAATTTAACCCTTTCAGTCCCGGTATCATTCTGGTGAATCTGTGCTGCACCCACTCCAAGGTTAATATATCCTTCCTGAGGTGCAGTGCCCAGAACAGCATGCAGCACTCCAGATGTGGTCTAACCAGAGCTTTATACAACTGTAGCATGACTTCCACCCCTTTGTGTTCCAGGAGTGTTCAGCATTTATATATGAACCTTGCCAATCAGATTTTCTGCCCTGGGCCATTACTCCAAGTGATATAGAATCATGGAATGATAGAATGACACAGCACAGAAGGAGGATTCGGCCCATCGTGCCTGTGCCGGCTCTTTGGTAGAGCGATCCAATTAGTCCCACTGCCCTGCTCTTTCCTCATAGGCCTGTCATTTTTTTTTTCCCTTCAAGTATTTATCCAATTCTCTTTTGAATGTTACGATTGAATCTGCTTCCACCACCCTTTCAGGCCGTGCATTCCAGATCGCAACAACTCGCGTGTAAAAAAAATGTTTCCTCATATATTTCAAATGAAGCATCAAATTTATAATAATTTTGTTTCTGAAATATTAATAATGTTCACAAATGTTATACAGTCTAATCTTGTATGTGTGATCTGAATTCCAATTTCAAACTTTATGCTGAAGGTACTTTAAATCATAATTACAATTGACGTAGTACAATATAATAGTTTTTAATTGCACTGATGCATTGCTCAGTGGCCAGTGTAATAAACTTATTTACTTGTAGGTTAAAAAAGCAGTTTTTGGTTGTCAGCCAGACACATTGGTGCTGCCAGGAATAGAATCCATGTTCGCAGTGATATCATCAGAGTGAAATACTTCTAGTGTCAGAAACACTTTACACGCCACCGATCAGTGTCAAGACTAACAGATTTAATTTGGCAAAAGGTTAATCAAAGGAAACATCGCATTTCTTGATCATTAATGAGTCCCTGGGGTTGAAATGATGAGATTTACTCTCCAGCAGTTTAAATCTAATTATTTTCTTCCTCAGTTATTGGGAATATGTAACTTTGGGGTTTCACAATGGGCAGCGTTCATTTAAGCTAAATGAATGTAAGACAATCAAAGGATTACTGTTACATTATTAACTCATAACTACGATTGGTGGCTACCATTGAATCAAAACGTGTCCAATTATTACACAACTATCAATTGCTAGTGTGGATGACATCTTCAGTTGTGAAATCTGTAACTAGTTTGATCGATGCGCCTGCACTTCTGTGACTGGGGGAGGTTGTGGGCTGGTGTCTGGGGTGGGGACCCCCTATCGGTACATGGCTTCCTGGGTGGTCTGTACCCCTGATGTCTACCGTCCCTTTTCTTCCAACATACTCCCAGATCATTGGAACCTTCTCTGTTTCGCCAGATTTTCTATGCTGCCCTCCTCTTCTGCTATTCTGCTGTAACCATTTGCACATCCTCTGGGTCTCAGAGACATCTTATATTTCTCTCATTAATGTCTCCTTTTGTCACGCCATTATCACCTCTGTCATTTAATCGTCTGTCCGCCATCTAATCGTAAACCATTTTAATTTTGTCGTCCCCGCCTCCTTTTACCTGGCTCTATTCCTCTTTATAAGATCTCCATCAGTAACATTTCCTGGTTTTGACGAAAGGTCATCGACCTGAAGCGTTAACCCGACCTTCCCCTCTCCACAGATGCTGCCTGCCCTGCTGAGTGTTTCCGGCATTTTCTGTTTTGATTTCAGATTGCCAGCATCCGCAGTAGTTTGCTTTTTGATTGCTGCAGCTCTAGATTAGTGAGAAGTCCGCACGTAAACAGGGATAGTAAGGATCTATGTGTGATGGGAATAGTAGTCTGGTGGTTATTTGGACTCTAGGGGAATCGAAGGATATGGGGATCGGGCGGGAAAGTGGAGCTGAGGTCGAAGATCAGCCATGATCTTATTGAATGGTGGAGCAGGCTCGAGGGGCCACATGGCCTACTCCTGCTCCTAATTCTTATGTTCTTATGGTACTGGACTAGCAACCTAGAGGTCATGAATTCAAATCCCATCTTGGCTAGCTGTGAAATTGTGGAACTTTTAACTTTGCTGGGAGCATAGAACAGGCGCTATTGGATCGGCCAGCCATTATACATCTCAAAAGCTGAATGTTCCACCCAATAAATATGGCCATTTGTGTGCTGGCACCAGACCATGAAATCAACTGAATTGTTGTAAGAACCCCACTGGTTTACTAATGTCCTTCAGGAAATGGAACCTGCCATCCCTCGCTGGCCTGGCCTCCATGTGAAAAACACACACATGTGACTCCAGATCGACACTACATGGTTAACTCTTAATGCCCTCAGGACACCTGGAGGTAGGCAATAAATACAACCTTCCTCAGTGTCACCCATGTTCCAGGAACAAATTCAGAAAAAAAACAATAAAGGCTCTACTTCTGCTTTCCAAAGAACATCTGATGCTTCAGAGAGTTGGCTAGTCTCTTGCTTTTCATTTCCCCCACCAAGCCCAACAGGCAAGGTGTTCCCTGAACAGCTAGCACCTCTTCATTTTGTTGTTTCCTTTCTCTCACCACTTTCCCTTTCCTTACACACTTGACATTGGGGGACAAATTCAGTTGGTTGCGCCTCCCGTTAGCGCCTTAAGAGGGCGCTAATGGGGCGCAAAGCAACTAGCGCCCGGGCGCGGCGATGTTTGCACCGCTCGTGAAATTAACTAGACATTTTGCGGCGGCGCTAAACACTACCGCCACGATCTCCTGCGCCGGCAGATCGTGACGTCAGTCGAGTGCGCAACGCCCTGGTAGTGCCCCGGAGCGGATATTGAGTGGCGCCCCCTGCCTTACTGCCTGCCGCTAGCAACGACAGGTTGAGGGGAGCGTTTTGCAGTCAGGAAGGGACTGGGGGAGCGCTATTTAAAGGCGACCGCTTCCTGCCTTTTATTGTTGGTGGCATTTTTGAACCACGCATTCTGAGAGAGAGAGAGAGAGACTTCTGGAGAGATTCAATGCTGTGTGAAGGAGCTTTGGGTACTGAGCAGCACTTTGCAGGTTCATTTTGATTTGCGCTTCCTTGTATCGATTTAGAAGAGACTGTGGGGGCTGCACTCTGATCTCTTTCCCTGGTTCTCTCCATTGTTCTTTCCATCAGATTTGATGTACAGGTCTCTCCAGGCCGAGATTCAAGGCTGCAATGAGCAGGATGTGGATGGAAAGCAAGATCAGCCCTCCCCTTTAAGAACTGGCTGGGGCCATTGTGTGTGTGTTCCATTGCTGACTGACATCACATGAGCTTCGCCAGCGCTCTGAGGTAGTGCCTCGCTCCTCGGCCTTTGCGCCTCAAGACAGGTGTGAAGCGCCTGATTTAGCGCTCCAATCACCTCCAGGGGCGATAAAAGTCAAGTTTGCAGTCGGAGGCGATAATTAGCGGCAGGCGCTAATCTTTGCGCTCGGCCGATAATTGCGCCCCAAACGGGGCGATACCGAATTTCTCCCCCATTATCTTTGCCAAGAATTGCTCATGTGAAAATGTTCTGCAAACGGTGAACCTCGGCAGCTCAAAGCTTTTGGAGATCTCAAATCAGTGTTACGCACTAAATCTTTGTTGTGGGGCGTTTCAGTTCCTCTTTTGGATCTGTCTTATGTGCGCATGCAGCCTAGATAAAGAAGATGAAGTAAAACTTACTGATTTACTTTTAAATCCCACATGTATCAGTCAGTAGTCGCAACTGAGGCCGTAACAGATGCCACAAGACCCTGCCATCGCACTCTCCTTTCTGTCAGTACCCACAGCCACCTGCCCATCATCACTTTTCCATTCAAGCCTTCCCGTACATAACCCCACCTTCTCGGATTTGCCCTTTTCCCAGCTGGGACCCATCTCAAGGGCATTGACCTTCAGCCTTATGGCATGCTTGCCCTCCCATTGCAACCTTCTCACTGTAACACAATCTGTTACTGTACATGGGCCACTCGTTATTTCCAGATTGGTCACTCTGTATTTAGCCACTAGTTCATCTTGGTGCAAAAGTCAGCCCTAACGTTTCCAGATTGCATTTCATGTGATATATTGCACATTCACAATGGCTTCCACAAGAAAATAATGCACCGTTGGTCAATACAGGCGATACTCTGCTTTCTAATCCCAGAGAATAAGACAGCCAGCCTGGTTTAATATTTAGAACTCATTTATTGAGAACATCAAGATAATTGCCAGCCCTGGGAAATAATGAGTATCAATGTTCAGCTTTTCTTTCTTAAATAGCAACTGGGACCAATCTTGAGGTACATCCAGAGTGATAGACCTGTCCAATGAATGTGCAGATAGCTTGTTACGTTAGAAATCTCATCGCGTGTGATTATCCAGGACCCTGTCAAGACTGTTTAATTTCTTCTCCGTCTTCCTTCTGTCAGAGATGTTGAGATACATGAGAGTCTGTGGGGCTGGCTGTCTCTTAAAATTAGTTACAGCTTATTTATTTCTATATTTTCTATTCCCACTGTTGACAATGTTCAATTAACGGAGTCCTATTTCTATATCTATATTTTTGGTAATGACAGTTATAGTCTGAGACTCAGACTAATGACATCTCTTCAAAATGCCATTATCCTTATCCAGGGATTGTACAATCAGTCCATTTGCTTGAGAAAACACTGACATGTTAAAAATGCACTTTGTTCCCCCTCAGTTTTTATCCATTCTTCTCCCCTCTTCTCCTGCAGACAGTGATTCTTGTTAGGGTAGAGTTCCACAGACATTAGCTGCCTTACAGGTACCTTGCCCAAGCAGCTGTTCTTCACAAGTGAGCTCAGGGTATCAGCCTTGGCTCAGTGGTCGCTCTTTCACTCTCTGCCTCAGGAGGTTGTCGGTTCAATCCCCACCGGTCAGTTTTTTAAAAACTTTTATTTTGTTGATGTTGAGATGCGTTACTGCATTAGAACTTAAAATATATACATCCGGATGAGGGATGTCGGTGCAGGTGAATGAAACACTTTCCACCTCAAACACCGAGGGGCAGATTTTGCTTCACCAGCTGAGCGGAATGGATCTCCCACTCGTTGTAGAACCCGCCCGATGTTTATTTCATGTTTACAATGGGCGGGCAATCTGCTCCGCTCAAATCACCTCTGCGATGAAGATGAAAATGTACCCATTGGTGCCACTATCAAGTACTCCCGGGATAGAAATTGATATGCGTTTCGCCCATTTTTCAGGGGTAAAAGGCAGACCAATTTAGCAGTGGGAAGGCCTGAGCCCAATATGCGCAGGCTTTCGGCCCACTGCTGAACTCGCCGGGCCCATTTTTTAGGCGTCCCGGGCGGCTGCCTAAAACAGGCCCCTTGCATATGCTAATTATATATGTTGATAATCATACTTCAAAAGTACAAAAGCAAAATACTGCGGATGCTGGAAATCTGAAATAAAAACAGAAAATGCTGGAAATGCTCAGCAGGTCAGGCAGCATCTGTGGGGAGAGAAACAGAGTCAACGTTTCAGGTCGATGACCGTTCGTCAGAACTGGAAAAGGTTCGAGATGTAACAGATTTTAAGCAAGTGTAGGGGCAGGGGGAAGGGGAGGAAAGAACAAAAGGGAAGGTCTGTGATAGGGTGGAAGGCAGGAGAGATTACAAAATCAACAAGATGACAAAAGGTATGATAGTACAAAGCAAAAGGAGATGGCAATGGGACAAGTAAAGAAACAAAAGATAAGTCAAGAGGAGGTGTAACTGGGAATTTGGCAGAATCATCAACAGCTGCCATGTGAAAAAGTAAGGGCAGAGGTTATGATCTGAAATTGTTGAACTCGATGTTGAGTCCAGAAGGTTGTAAAGTGCCTAATCGAAAGATGAGGTGCTGTTCCTCGAGCTTATGTTGAGCTTCGTTGGAACAGTGTAAGAGGCCGAGGACAGAGAGGTCAGAGTGGGAGTGGAGCTGAGAATTAAAGTGACAGGCGACTGGAAGCTTATGGACTGAACGGAGGTGTTCCGCAAAGCGGTCACCCAATCTGCGTTTGGTCTCCCCAATGTGGTGGAGACCGCATCATGAGCAGTGAAACGGTATACTAAATTGCAAGAAGTACAAGTAAATGGTTGTTTCACCTGGAAGGAGTGTTTGAGGCCTTGGACAGTGGGAAGGGAGGAGGTGAAAGGGCAGGTGTTGTATCTCCTGCGCTTGCACGGGAAGGGGAGGGGGTGTTGGGAGTGATTGAGGAGTGGACCAGGGTGTCGCGGAGGGAGCGGTCCCTTCGGAATGTTGAAAGGGGAGGGGATGATGTGTTTGGTGGTGGGATCACGCTGGAGGTGGCGGAAATGGCGGAGGATGATCCGTTGAATGTGGAGGCTGGTGGGGTGAAAGGTGAGGACAAGGGGAAGCATATCATGGTTCTGGGAGGGAGGGGAAGGGGTGAGAGCAGAAATGCGGGAAATGGAAAGGACACGGTCGAGGGCCGTGTCAACCACGGTAGAGGGGAATCCTCGGTTGAGGAAAAAGGAAGACTTATCGGAAGCACTAGTATGGAAGGTGGCATCGTCAGAACAGATGAGACTGAGAAACTGGGAGAATGGTACTTCATTGTACTTCAAAAGTACTTCATTGGCTGCTCGTGTTTTGGGACGTCCTGAGGACGTAAAAGGCACTGTATGAAAGAGAGTTCTTTCTTTCCTTCCCTTCCTGAGCGCAGACATATTTACGTTGAGCAACTGAGCCATTTGGACGAGGGCTAACAAAGATCCTTAACATGCGCAAAGAAGGAAACCATTGGCTCCGTGTTCTGTTCAGTATGTAGTGCACAGAAGCAGAAATGGTGCCAAATACCAGACTGATTCCTACTAAATAATGAATGGGAAGGCTCTGTACTTTAAACAGCAGATACAAGCATCTGTTAACTAAACCCCTTGAATGTTTATCTTTCTTTAAGGAATGAAATTGGTTTTCAGCAGGCAAGCTCGTTTCTTTTGATTATAAAATGCATTAAGGGTGAAATCACACCAAGCAATATTAGCATACAAATGAGTTAGTGCACTGGGTAGAAATTCCTTCCTCTGTTATGTTAAGAAAGGTGTTAGCGTATTTGTTTTAAGTGTGTTAGCACTTCAGTTAAAATAACAGAATTTCATACAAACACGTTCTTTAATGCCAGTATCACACTATTTTACACATAATATGGAGGAGGGGTAGATTATGAGGCACGAGCCTAATTTTGCAGTTTAAATAATGTCATTGACTATAAGAGTGAAGGAAGAGCAGCTTATTCGTCATCTAAAGCCAAAGTTGAATTATTGCCTATAATTCTCCATCGTTGTCTAGTTTGTTTACCCTCTGCTGCTTCTTTTCTCTTTACGATGGAAAATAAAGTGGGCTACCCCACAAAACAGGTATTATAGCACATTCAATAAAATTAAATCCATGCAAAATATGACTGAATAAAGACATAAAATCTGAAGAAAAAAAATAACCACTTGTAGTGATAATGCTGAAGGACTGATGGGCCTTCAGAGACCCTAAATATAACATCAGTGTTTTCTCACGCTAAATCATTGTCTCCTGGGTAATTTCTTTTGACAATACTTTTGTTTTATTCCCACGTCTGTGCCTTGCCTGGTGGTTTATTTGTAGACCTGCATAAATTGAACCCATGTCTGTGTGCACATGTTTGTAAAGGGAACAGATTGGCTTCATTCATCAAACGGAAGTAACCTGATACGGTTTTAAACTTCAGAAGGTAAACCTTTTTTTTTTGAGTCCCTCAGAACAAAATGGAAAAAAGAAATCGGAAATATTGGGGGCGATTTTGCCAGCCCTGGGGAGGCGGGTTTGAAGGCGGGACTGCCGGGAAAATGGCAGGGCACCCGCCCCCAACCCGCCCCCGTGCCATCTTGCCAGGAGGCGGGTAGCCGTCCCGCGCCGGGTCCCGTCTCCTTGGAGGCGGGAAGGGATTACATCCACTTAACTGCCTGTTCACAGGTAGTTAACAGGCAGAAAATAGGATTATCCCCATTTTACCCACACAAGTGCGGGCTTCCCGAAGGCTCCGAAACCCGCCAGGGTCACTGAGGCGAGTAGTGGGTCTGCGGGGGTCTGCGGGGTCCAAAAGTGTGCTGTGGAGGTGAGTGATGGGTGCAAGTGTGGAGAGATGAGTGATGGGTGCAAGTGTGGAGAGGTGAGCACCTGAGGTAAGTGCAAAGTGTTAGAAAAAGTGTACTTACCTTTGTTTCTTCCTGCAGGCTTCAATCGGTGGGTATGCGGAGAGCCTCGCACCTCCGCGGCAGAGATGACAGATGGACGTTGCATTCTCCAATGCAACAACCATCGCATTTCTGCAAAAGAAAGAGCTTTGATGAGGTCTTGAATTCAAGAACTCATCAAACTACAGAGAATGTCAGTGTTTGACAGCTTCACAGAGCTGTCAAACAACGACAATTCATCTGTCAAATTTTTTTGGGTGGCCTTAACAAGGTCAATCAAGGGAAAATAGCGTGGGTTGGCCAGAAGTTGATGGAGGCGGGACTGAAACCCGACAAGTGGGAGTCCCGCCTCCAAAAGCTCCCCATTGGCAAAATCCAGCCCAGTATGTGTGAAATAATAAGTTATGACACCTGTCACTTTGAATTGTTGCAGTCTCAGCACTGGTGTCCCAACCGAGTCCATCAAACCACCCTCAAAAAACCTGACAAAAGAGCTGCCACAGCGAGCAATGGGGAATATGCTTCGCACCGCTGACGCTATTGTCCGAATCGAAACCCTGAGTTTACCTGAAGTCTCGTCCAAGGGTCAGCTTGGGTCAGTTGGTAGCAATATCGCCACCTGCAGGTTGTGTGTTCAAATGCTACTGCAGGACATAAGCCCAGAATGTAGGCGGACACTTCAGCGCTATAATGAGGGAGTGCTGCGCTGTCGGAGGAGCCGTCTTTTTGGATGAAACCGAATCCTCGTTTACCTTTTCAGTTGCATATGAAGGATCCCGTGGGACTATTTGAAGAAGAGCAGGGAGTTCTCCCGGTGTCCCGGCCAACATTCCTCCCTCAACCAACATCACCAAAAAATAGGCTAACTACCTAATCATCTCATTTGCTGTTTGTGGCACCTTGCTGTGCATAAATGGGCGGCCTACACAGAAAAGAGTGACTGCGTTAAAATGTAATATTTTTTGGCTGTGCCATCCTGAGGACCTGACATTGAGCTACATACATTCCTTAGGCTTTCTCCTACTCTGCAACCGTGAGTTCAGCGGGAACCCCGATAAATATGAGCCCTTTCTTTCTTATTCCAACACAGCGACTTCTGGACAGGAAGGCAGATAACAGTAAAACTGTAGATTTTACTTTCTCCCAAGTCAGAACATTTCATGTCATAAAATAAATCTTTGCTTCACAACACGGGGCAGATGCAATGTCAGCTGAATTTGCCACAGACTTTATACTGGCCAATGGAGGGACGGGCTTCAGTGAACAGACTAGCCTTTTCTTGCCCCCGGTTTATATTCTACTCTAATGGGATCTCTCTTATCCACGGTCCATTTGATGCCTTCGCAGTTATTCTCCAGAATTTTTATAGGACAATGCCTTGCATGAGACACTCCATCGTGCCACAGCCCACTAACACCAAGGGCTGGATTTTGTCAATGGGGGCGCTATGGGGGCGGGACTGCTGGTTGTCAGGTTTCAGTCCCGCCCCCAATGACGTCCGGCCAACCCACGCTATTTTCCCTTGATTGACCTTGTTAAGCCCGCCCTGTGGGCTTAGCTGGCCAATTAAGGGAAAGCCGGTGACAGAGGACGTCAGCGTATGACGTTTCATCTGTCGAAATTTTTGACAGATGAATTGTCAGCGTTTGACAGCTTTGAGAAGCTGTCAAACGCTGACAATCTCTGTTCTAAGGTGAGCCCTTGTACTGAAGACTCACCAAAGCCTATTTCCTCAGCAGAAATCGGATGGCTGCTGCATCTGAGAATGCAGCAGCCATTCTGTCATCTCTGCCGTTGAGATGAGGCACCTCCGGATCCCCAAGGGTTGAAGCCTGCAGGAAGAAGCAAAGGTAAGTAAACTTTTTCTGACACTTTACACTCACCTCTCATACTTACCTCTCCACACTTGCACCCATCACTCACCTCCACAGCGGACTTTTCGATCCCTCTCACCCCCGTAGACCTCTCACCCCCGCAGACCCACTGCTCGTCTTGCTGACCCTGGCGAGGTTCGCAGCCGTCGGGAAGCCCGCACTTGCAGGGGTAAAATGGGGATAAGCCTCAAAACTGCCTGTTAACTACCTGTTAACAGGCAGTTAAATGGCTGTAATCCCCTTCCCGCCTCGAGGAGACGGGTCCCTGCGCGAGTCGGGGACCAGTCACCCGGGAAGATGGCATGGAGTCAGATTGGGTGCGGGTTCGGTACCCGCTCCCAGTTTCTGCCATTTTCCCGGCAGTCCCGCCTCCATACCCGCCTCCCCAGGGCTGGGAAAATTCCCCCCCCAAATTTCCCCTTCTGACATGTTATTTGAACTATACTTGTCTTCAATTCCCTTCCAAGGGTATTCTGTACCATAGCTGTTAAGGCCAACATTTGGGGACTCTCAAATATCCACCAATATCCATTATCCACTATCGTGAGGGGGTGGGGAGGATGGAGATGTGGTCTTAACCATGATGGTTGATAATGAAAATTTAACTGAAACAAAATTGGGCTCACAGGGCACAGTGCACATTCCTTCCTACCGATGCTGTGTTAAGGTTGTCGAACCGCACAAATCAATGTGCTCACAGCTGGGTATAAAATCATTACTTCTAAGGTTTTGTGAACACTCGCGGCTTCTTAGAAGAAAATGCTTGGGGTTCGACATCAATACAAGGGAAAAGGAGATTTTAATCTATTTGCGTAATGTTTGGATGTGTGTGTGCCTCTCTGATGTTTGTGTGTTGCTCAGTGCTGGTCTCAACCAGTATTTTTGATTGATTTAAGAGAAAAGAGAATCCCAGGGTGTTTCTTACTCGATTCTGTGAAAACATTGATAATTATGGATGGTCC
This sequence comes from Squalus acanthias, assembly GCA_030390025.1. Lineage (NCBI taxonomy): Eukaryota > Metazoa > Chordata > Chondrichthyes > Squaliformes > Squalidae > Squalus > Squalus acanthias. Next base: position 12,966,657 of record CM059448.1, read on the forward strand.
CCAAGAATGAAACATGCTAATCATTACAAATATATTTTTGTCTCCTCATATTTTATAGATCTTTACAAATTTGTGCATTACAATTACACAAAGAAATCATTAAGACATCTAATGCACAGAATATGCAAACAAATCTATGAAATATAAGGACGTAATGTATTATAACTGATTGGCACCCCCTCTACCAACTTAAACATCCACTCCCTCCACCATCGGCGTACCGTGGCTGCAGTGCGCACCATCTACAAGATGCACTGCAGCAACTCGCCAAGGCTTCTTCGGCAGCACCTCCCAAACCCGCGACCTCTTCCACCTAGAAGGACAAGGGCAGCAGGCGCATGGGAACACCACCACCTCCAAGTTCCCCTCCAAGTCACACACCATCCTGACTTAGAAGTATATCGCCAATCCTTCATTGTCGCTGGGTCAAAATCCTGGAACTTCCTCCCTAACAGCACTGTGGGAGTACCTTCACCGCACGGACTGCAACGGTTCAAGAAGGCGGCTCACCACCACCTTCTCAAGGGCATGATGCGGAGATGCCGGTGTTGGACTGGGGTGGACAAAAATGAGAAGTCGCACAACACCAGGTTATATAGTCCAACAGTTTTATTTGAAATTACGAGCTTTCGGAGCTCTTAATCGATTTGTATTCCCTCACTGTACCTGACGAAGGAGCAGAGCTCCGAAAGCTCGTAATTTCAAATAAAACTGTTGGACTATAACCTGGTGTTGTGCGACTTCTCATTTTTCTCAAGGGCAGTTAGGGATGGGCAATAAATGCTGGCCTTGCCAGCGACGCCCACATCCCATAAAAACAAATAAAAAAAAAATAACTGGCTGCCACAGGCAACTTTAAAGGGCCTTCTATAAATATTTCCAATTTACCAAGGATACAAAGACGTACGCTCCAAAAAACTTGCATTTGGTGACCATTTAATATGTAAAGGCCTAGGAACGATCGCTGTGCCTGAATGGGTGGGCCTGAGGCACACCCGAGACTGGGCCCTGGGCCTGAATTAAATGAGACCGGTGAGCTGCGGACACCTGCTGGGCATCTCCAGGCAGCCTGCCGGTGAAGAGGCTTTGAATATCAGGCTGCTGCCTCACCAACAGCATCCCTCAGGTGGGTCGTTGGAGAGGAAGGGATGCAACCAGGGAGGGAGGGGGTGGGGGGGGGGTGGCGGCGACTGGGAAAGGGAGGGCAATCGGGAGGGGGGGGTGGGCCGAGGTGGTGATCGGGAGGGTAGGGGGGTGGGGTGGGGCGAGGCAGCAATTGGGACGGAGTTGGGTGGGCGCGAGGCAGCAACTGGTATTGGTGGCTAGCAGCGGCCCCTGGATTTAATGTGCGGTTGGCAGGAGCACTCCAGCTGCTCCCGGCTCCACATTCAGCTACCTATTTCTTACAAACTTACCTTTTAGGTGGCGGGCTGCAGCGGTTCTTTTACGGTCGCATGTGGACCTGGTTTTCTTGAACTCAGCCTGGCCCGGTGATGGCTGCATTCAGGGCAATCTAATTTTGCACAGGGGGCCTCAAACAGGCGTCAAGCCCCTTAATTGCAGAAGCAAAGGTCCTGACACATTTTGCAGGCCCGGGCCCTGGGCGCCTCTTTTTCTGCCTATACCAATATGGCAGGCAGCTCAGGCTTAGGTGCCTATTTAGCGCCCGAAATAGCAGGTGCAGCGCCATCGAATTCTGGGCCAGAGTGAATATTGTAATGATATTTCTTGTACTTGCACTCTCTCCTTGGTGTCTCTTTGGCCTTAATATTGACTGTGGCGGGTTCCGTAAGCGGGGGTGGGGTGGCGGTGGTGGGTGGAGGAGTTTTGACTCCACAGCAGGTGTCTTTTTCAAAACATGATCCCCGCCTAGAAGTCAGCCTGATTGACAGGATTAACTCCCTGTCGGGCGGGGAACACACCGGAGCAGGCCGCAGCCCCAGGAGCAGGTAGGGAGCCTGCTGCTGGGTTAGTGCGAGCGCGGGGGAAGAGGGGGATCCAGATCTCGGAGGGTCCGATCCCCGATTCCCAGGGGGTCTGATCCCAGGGGGGCGGTGGGTGGGTGGTGTTTCTTTAGATGGGGCGGCGGGGGGGATCTGATGTGGGGCAGTGAAGAAGGTAAGCTTGGGGGGCTGGGAGGAAGCGCTCCTGCTCATCCTGGCCCACAAACAGTGCTGTAAAGGCACTTGCCTCTTCCATGAAGCAGTCTCTCCTCCCTTTAGCTGCCGGGTTTCCCGACGCCCGGGAAATCCGGCCTGCCTGGGTTAAACTTGGAAGATAGTTAATATCTGAGGCACGCAGCCTCATTGTAATAATTAAATAGCCAACCCGCCTCCTGGTTTGAGATTTTTAAAATCTTCATAGCCCACCTGACCCCCAATCCACCCATTCTTGGGGGTTAAAATTACCCCCTTTATTTCTGCACAATGCTTCAACCTATGGGGTAGATTTTCAACTGGTCACCCTGGTATGAAACTCGTGTTGCGGATCGACCGCCCGATCATCATTTCCAGTTTTACACCCAGGTGGCAGGTTGAAAATCCATCTGCGTGTCTCGATTCAAACCATTTTGGTTACTTGTTTATATTCTGTGGCTTCCTTTGTAACCTGACAGCTACTTAACCATGCATGATGATCTCCAGGTGCCTGTCCTATCTCATCCTTACGCCAGTGCTGTTGTGAGTATGAGATATGAACACGCCCACAGCCCAGAAGTAGGGTTGCCATCTCTGGGTGGACGTTTCATCACATGATCTCATGCCTCCAACGGCCCCGCCCTCACACTTACACCATCGAGCGCCTAAAACGTCCGTTCTCGCGGTTTACCGCCTTCCGCCACCAATTGGAAGGCAAGCAGATTCTTCATTACCTGAGTGGATGATTCTTGACTGTGTCCCAACTGTCTTTTTTCAAATCTCACAATATTTAAAAACTAATAAATGAAAGCGTGCCAAGTAAATGAAAAAAAACCAATATTTTTTTTAATGCCCCTATGATTTTTCTCCCGGGTTGCTCAGAGCAGTGCCCAGGAGATTAATATTTTCATTCCTGGAGACTCCAGGGCAAGCCTGGAGAGTTAGCAGCTGTAACCAGAAGCTGAATGCGAAAATGATGAAATTGTAGACAGTCGAGAGGAGAAATTTCACTCCTAATACGTCTCACGCATTAGTGCACCATTTACTTCACAGCACTTTGGCTGATGATAGCAACAACATTGGTGGCAGGGCTGCGAGGTCATTGAAGCAGGGGGCGTCAAAGAGGGTGAACTGATGTCTTTTCGAACCACGTGTAGGTTTGAGCACTCAGCCTGCTCGTACGGCCTAGCAATGCAGATTCTTGCAGAAGCCAAATCCAGCATTGTGGAACAGCACCATCAGGCTTAATTGCAGAGCAGCTTGTCGACGCAATGCTACACTATAAAGAGGGCACAATACTTCATAACCTAGTGGAAATTTGGAAAGAAAATGCATGCTCTCTAGCGTTTACATCATAAATGTCAAACATTTTTGACCCTGCGTGACCAGGGGTTGATTTAGTTATAAATCTTCTGTTAATGACGCTGAACTTTGAACTTCACTGCAAAACATGTTCTCCCCTGGAGATGGCTTGCCTACAGAGTAAAAAATGTAAATTGGTGGAATCTGGGCAACTCGTGAAGTTGGAATGCAATAAAATTGGACAATAATGAACATAGAGCTATAATTTTCAATCCTCTAAGGACTGTTCCGGCCCAAAAGGAGCTAAAACCTCAATAAATGGGCACAGTTTGAGTTAATTATTGCCATTATTCGTGGATACGCGCATTCCTGATTGTCAATGTTTTCATTGTATTCAAGGCTCTTTGACCAAACTTCTAGTTCCCCCCTGCTAATAGCTCCTGCTTTGTCTCAGCATCCATTTTTTGGTCTGATTATGCCTCTGTGAAGCGCTTTGGGACATTTTTCTACTGGTGTGTAAATGCAAGTTGTTGTTATACTTGTATTATTTTGTTGCTGCAACAAGATGGACAAGTCGCCTCTACTTTGACGTTGAGGTGTTGTCACCGTGAAACGCTCACCCAGGACCGCTTTCAGTTGGCTGGCAGTACTGGGGTGACTGTAACTCTTGAAACACAAATGCTGCTGGTCAATATAGCTATTAGCAAGACATCATAAGATTTCCCCCCCCTGTGAGACTGGTGCAGTAAAATCTCATCGTTAAAAGATAATGTTCAGCAGTTCAATGGCAGTTAATTGTCAGTAAGGTTAAGTTGATTTAAGAAAAATTGATCTTTCTTGCTGCACATTATGTACTGAGACGTTTCTTAATATTTTCCTGTCGTAGTTTTTTTCCCCTCTTATACAGTCCTCCTGCATCAATTCTTAGACTGTAGACTGTTCCTGGGGCTCTGGGAGTATTGCTTTAGATGTGAAGATGCATTAGATCATCTCAGGTTGACTTACACACTGATGTACTACCTGCCTTGTAGGGTAGCTGATGGCACAATTGAGATTAGGATTTCACCATACAAGGAATCCTGCCTGTAAATTAGTATCCTATTAGTCTGGAGCATCACCAAGAATCAATGCACTGCACCTAGCGGCACATCCTTCTTTAAAGCACAGCACGAAGCAAAATAGATTGCCCGCTGATTCAATGGATAATGTACAAGGCAATGGGGTAATGTGTTTTACATTTTAGGAAGATCTCCCATTTAGTCCATGGTCAGCTAGGGGCTGAGGTGCTCGCAGATCTACATTTTTTTGCAAGCTTGAAAAATTAATTGTATGAATTCCTGGTGGTCACGGTGCTAGACTAGCAGCCCAGCGAGTATGAGTTCAAATCCCACCATAGCATCTTGTAAAACTTAATTCAATAAATTTAATAATTTGTGGTCTGGCACCAGAAAAAAAATGACCATGCAAGCTACAGGATTGTTGTAAAAACCCACCTGGGGGAAAAATTGGGTATCGCCCATTTTGGGGCGCTAATATCGGCCGGGCGCAAAGTTTAGCGCCCGGCGCTAATTATCACCTCCGACTGCAAATTTCGCCTCTATCGCCCCTGGTGGTGATTTGAGCGCTAAATCAGGTGCTACACACCTCTCTTAAGGCACAAACGTCAGGGAACGAGGCGCTACCTCAGAACGCTACCGAAGGTCAGGCGATGCCAGTTGCCATGGAAGCCAGACAGACTGGCACCGTCCAGTTCTTAAAGGGGAGGGGCCATCTTGCTGGCCAGCCACACCCCGCTCATTGCAGCCTTGAATCTCGGCCTGGAGAGACCTCAAAAGCAATTGTGTTGGAAGCACTAATGGATAGGCCCATGGAAAGAGCTCGGCACTTAGAAACCTCAAAAGTGGTGCTGAGGGCCAAAACTCCTTAGGACAGCGTTAAAACCAAAAATTTTGCCGACAAGAAAAGGCAGGAAGCACCCGCCTTTAAATAGTGCTCCCCCAGCCCCTTCCCGACTTGAAAATGTTCCCCCTCTACCTGTCGTGTATCCGGTCTGGGGCGTTGCACGCTTGACTGATGTCACGATCTGCGGGTGCAGGAGATCGTGGCGGTAGTGTTTAGCGCCGCCACAAAATGACTGGTCAATTTTGCGAGCGGCGCTAACATCGCCGCGCCTGGGCGCTAGCTGCTTTGCGCCCTCTTAGGGCGCTAACAGGAGGCGCCAAGCAACCGAATTTTTCCCCCCTTATCTTTTGTGTTACTCTAGTTTTGGTTCACTTTGAATCTCATTTATAAATCCATTAAGTGTGTGCTGTTAAATAAACATATGCTGTAGATGTGCTCATGTGGTGAGTGGAGATTATCACTTTCACAGCTAGGTGGAAACCTCCCAGGAGCATCTCAGATTGGAAGGGAAGCTGGGAGTGAATGGCTTGGAAATCCTCATGGGTCAGGAAATGAGACTACAAGGGGTAGAAATTAGGTCGCGCCCCATTTGGGGCGCAAATATCGTCCGCGCGCAAATATTAGCGCCTGGCGCTAATTATCGGCACTGACAGGAAACTTCACTTTTACCGCCCCGGGAGGTGAGTGGAGCGCTAAATTAGGCGCTGCACACCTCTCTTAAGGCGCAAAGGCCTAGGAGTGAGGCGCTACCTCAGCGCACGAGCGCAGCGCAGCTGCTGCCAGTTAGCGATGGAACACAGACACACTGGCGCCGGACACTTCTTAAAGCGGGGGGGGCCACTTGCTCCCCAGCCACACCCTGCTCATTGCAGCCTTGAATCTCAGCCTGGAGAGACCTGTAATCCATTTTGCTGCCAAGCATGGAGAGGGTGAGAGAACGCGCTCATCGCTTCACCGAGCGGGCCTTGGATGCTCTGGTTGACGCAGTGGAGCGCAGACGATGCATGCTGTTCCCAGAGAGTGGCAGGAGGCCTTTGCCACGCGAGTTCAGAAGAGTGTGGAGGGAGGTGGCTCAGAGCGTCTCCTCCAGGAGCATGGTGCCCAGGACCCATGTCCAGTGCCGCAAAAAGTTCAACGACCTCACTCGGGTCGTCAGGGTGAGTGGCTTTTTCTCAATACCTCTCCATCCCTCCATCTCAACCTCACTCTATGGCCAGAGGGTCTTAAAACCCCAATGCACAACACTCATCCAACACCTATGGCCCTTTCATGAAACACACACACACATTCCACACTTTGCATACAGTAAGGGCTATTCACCTATGGGAGGCACATCAGGCAAGACCATGGCTGCATATTGTAAGGGCTATTCACCTATGGGAGGCACATCAGGCAAGACCATGGCTGTATATTGACTCAGATGCTGTCCTTTTTCTTGCAGGCTAAGCTGGCTCATAATCGGAGACAGCAGCAACGGACGGGTGGAGGGCGGCTTCAGCTGCAACCCCTCAGCGATCTGGAGGAGCGCGTCCACAGGATTGTGGCAAGCCGGGTGATCGGTCCCGTCGCCACTGGAGACGCCGACCCCGTTGTGGACAGCAATGGTAAGGTCATCACCTTTTTGTCCTCTGTCCTTCCACTTGTCCCTCACAATACCAGCCTTTGACACTTTCAATCCAACTTGCTAACTCGCTGCACTTATTCCTCCCTTACTGCCACCCTGTCCTCACGCTAAAGCCACTCTTGTACCTCCCTGCTTTCAGATGGTGATTCACCAGCTGAGGAGATGGTCCCTGAAGCTGCCACTGGGAGTGATGCTGCAGCTGAGGAGGAAGAGGAAGCCGGAGCATCAGTGCCACCCTCTCCCGAGGAAGCCCATGGCCACACTGGGAACACGCCTTCCCCGGAGGGGAGCAGGGGGGAAGGGGCTGATGATGGTGAAGTTCCAGGACCCAGCGGGCTGCAGCAACGCCATGGGGGGGGGAGGGAAGAACGGGAGCCTTCTCCCCAGAGGGAGAGTATGCCAGACACTCCTAATGCAATGGACGCAGAGGAGGAGCGGATGATTGCAGAAATGAACAGCCAGGCGGTGGTCATGCACACTGAGCTCATGGGTGCAGTGGGAAGGGTGCCCGAATGCATTGAGGCACTGGCAAGGAGTGTGGAGCACTTCGCTGTAGCACAGGCGGATGCCACACTAAAGCTTACTGCTGCAATTCAGTCACTGGCTGCCAGGAACCCATCTGAGCCTGCTCTCATGCAGACTCAGATTGAGGCCACGCGAGCACTGACTGCTGCCATCCTCGATGGTTCGTGCACATGTCCCCGGGGCTGTCACCGCGCCGCAGCAGGCCAGCAATCTGTTCTCAGGCAAATTGCTCCGGATGCTGAAGTGCTGCCCCGTGGGAGTGCCAGTGTGTCGGGCGAGCAGGGAGTTGCTGTCCTCTCTCACGATGACAGCATTCCTGCTGCCAACACTGTCACTTCTCCACTGCACTTGCCACCGCCTGTAGGACAGACTGCTGCCGCCCATGCAGAGTTGGTGCAGTCTGCAGCCGGGCCCTCCAGGCCCAGAAGTGGTCGAGGCCGTCCTTCAGGGGCATCTGCAGTGTCAGGGTCTGACAAGCAGCAGCCTTCCACCAGCCTTGCTGCAGCCACTGAGGTCCCATTACGGAGGAGCAGTAGGGTTAGAAGGGGGGAAGTGCGCAAGGGAAGGAGATCACCCTCGAAGGGCAAAAAGTAGGAGGTGTGCCAAAATGCTGGTCATTTTTTTATTAAAGGCCGAGGTTCATGGCCCAACTTTTGTTTAGTGTTTTGGACATTATCTCCAGGTTGTGAGAACCAGTTATGTTATTGACTGTTTTTTTGTGTTTATTTCTATGAGTTTGTCATGAGGAATTGACACACACAGAGTTTGTACAATAAATAAGTTTCTGTATTCAAAATATACATGGCTGGTGGTTGGAATTATTGGTGCCTTGGCCGGCTTAGGGGTTGCGTGCTGGGTTGATTCGTGTTTGTAGCACTGGCAGGGGTCCTAGAAGCGGCTTGCTATTAGTCGTTGACGGACGGCCCTTGCAGTTTGACCATTGTGGGCCGCCCTCCCGCCTTGGTGCTGCTGCTGATCATCGTCCTCGGCCTGTTCTTCCTCTTCCTCCTCCTCCTCTTGTGGTGCTGCAAGGCCTGGTGGCATTGGCTGCGTCCTGAGGATTGCCATGTTGTGCAACATGCAGCACACCACTACGAATTTGGAAACTTGCTCAGGCGAGTACTGCAGGGCTCCTCCGGAATGGTCCAGACAGCGGAATCGTTGTTTGAGCACGCCGATTGTGCGCTCAATAATGTTCCTCGTTGCTTGTTGGCTTTCCTGGTACCGCAGCTCAGCAGGGGTGTTTGGCGCACGGAGCGGTGTCATCAGCCAGGTGCTCAATGCGTACCCCTTGTCCCCCAGAAGCCAACCAACTGGCTGATGCGGTGCCTCGAAAATTTCTGCCACAGTACTCTGGCGCAGGATGAAAGCATCGTGGCAGCTGCCCGGATAGTGGGCATTGACAGCGAGAATCACCTGTCTGTGGTCACAGACCAACTGCACATTCAAGGAATGGAACCCCTTTCTGTTCCGGAACTCCTCTGCATTCTCTCGCGGAGCACGCAAAGCCACATGCGTGCAGTCAATGGCGCCCTGCACCATGGGGAAGCCCGCTACCCTCGCAAAGCCCATAGCACGGTCATGCTGCTTGTCTGGGGTCATAGGGAAGGAGATGAAGTCTCGTCTCCTTGTGAAGAGGGCATTGGTGACCTGCCGGATGCAGCGATGCACTGCAAACTGGGAGATATTGGCGAGGTCCCCAACAGCAGCTTGGAATGAGCCAGTGGCGTAGAAGTTCAAGGCCACTGTGACCTTCACTGCCACCGACAGAGACGTCCTGGACCTCAGCTGAGGCTGCAGATCTGGCTGCAGCAGGTGGCAGAGCTCAGTGACCACCTCCTTGCTGAATCGCAGCCTTCGCAAACACAGCTCCTCGGACATGTGGATGTAGGAGAGCTGTTCACGATATACCCTGGGAGGGTAAGCTCTCCTGTACATGCGCCTGATGGGCCTCCTCCGTCTGGCCATCATTGCCACTCTCTGTCTGCGTCTCACTCTGCTCCGATTGAGCTGGAGCAGGACGACGCCCCCAATCATTGCAGCCCCCATCTTCTCTTTGCCAGAAAAGTAATGAGGTACAGCAACGAAAGTAGCAGCAAAGTTAGGATGCACTAGGCAAAACTACCTCACAAAGCATTGAGTCAATGTAGAAGTCTCTCTCTCTCTCTCTCCGAATCTCTCTCTCTCTCTCAGAACGAGTGGTGCATAAATGTCGACCACAGAAAAAGACAGGAAGAGGCCCCCTTTAAATAGCGCCCCCCCCAGCCCCACACCGATTGATAACGTTCCAGTCTTCCGGTCGTTGGAAGCGCCAGGCGGTAAGGCAGGGGGCGCCACTCAATTTCCGCTCCGGGGCGCCCCAAGGGCGTTGCACCACGGAATGACGTCACAATCTGCGCGCGCAGGTGGTCGCAGCGGTAAGTTTTAGCGCCGCCGCACAATCTCAAGTTAAGTTCTCGAGCGGCGCAAACAGCGCTGCGCCCGGGCGTTAGCGCCTTAACGCCCCATTAGCGCCCATTTAAGGCGCTAACGGGAGGCGCAACCAACTGAATTTTTACCCCCAAGAGTCTTGAAGGTGTGGGACTCAGATTGGCAGCAATGGTAGGGGGAAAATGACGTGTTTTGTTTGCACGTCTGCTGCTGTTTGATCTGCATCATTTTAATTCTGTTGAATTTCCATTGCACAATTTATTTGCTAGTTACATTCAAGACATCTGTCTTCCAATGATACTGATATTACTAGAAGGTACAGTTGATGGTTTTATGATCTTTACCTCAGGCATAAAATTGGTTCATCTATGCCATCTGTCTTACAGCAATACTGTGTCTATTTTTAATCATGGAGTAAAATAACTAACAATCATAGTGCAAACATTATGGGGGAAAAATTCAGCATCGCCCCGTTTGGGGCACAATTATCGGCTGGGCGCAAAGATTTGCGCCTGCCGCTAATTATCACCTCCGACTGCAAACTTGACTTTTATCGCCCCTGGAGGTGATTGGAGCGCTAAATCAGGCGCTACACATCTGTCTTAAGGCGCAAAGGCCGAGGAGCGAGGCGCTAACTCAGAGCGCTGGCGAAGCTCATGTGATGTCAGTCAGCAATGGAACACACACACAATGGCACGGGCCAGTTCTTAAAGGGAGGGTTAATCTTGCTTTCCATCACATCCTGCTCATTGCAGCCTTGAATCTCAGCCTGGAGAGACCTGTACATCAAATCTGCTAGAAATAACAATGGAGAGGCCCAGGGAAAGAGCTCAGAGTGCAGCCCCAACAGTCTCTTCTAAATCGATACAAGGAAGGGCAAATCAAAATGAACCTGCAAAGTGCTGCTCAGTACCCAAAACTCCTTCACACAGTGTTGAATCTCTCCAGAAGTCTCTCTCTCTCTCTCTCAGAATGCGTGGTTCAAAAATGTCGCCAACAAAAAAAGGCAGGGAGCGGTCGCCTTTAAATAGCGCTCCCCCAGTCCCTTCCTGACTGCAAAACGCTCCCCTCAACCTGTCGTTGCTAGCGGCAGGCGGTAAGGCAGGGGGTGCCACTCAATATCCGCTCAGGGGCGCTACCGGGGCGTTGCGCACTCGACTGACATCACGATCTGCCAGCGCAGGAGATCGTGGCGGTAGTGTTTAGCGCCGCCGCAAAATATCTAGTTAATTTCACGAGCGGCGCAAACATCGCCGTGCCCGGGCGCTAGTTGCTTTGCGCCCCATTAGCGCCCTCTTAAGGCGCTAACGGGAGGCGCAACCAACTGAATTTTTCCCCCCTATATACTTTAGGCTGGACAAAACTGAGTAGGATATAATACATTATTTGTACCTACTAGTCTATCCATCCAGTTGTACTTAGTGATACCTATAGTGATTGGATTTGTGAATAACTAATACTACAGTGGGTGGTTAGGAAGGAATGAAGGATGAAATATCAAGTTAAATAAAATGAAAAGGAATATGAGTGCAAAATGAAGACAACAACAACAACTTGTATTTATATAGCACCTTTAACGTAGTAAAACGTCCCAAGGTGCTTCACAGGAGTGTATTAAAACAGAAATTTGACACCGAGCCACATAAGAAATTAGGGCAGATGACCAAAAGCTTGGTCAAAGAGGTAGGTTTTAAGGAGCGTCTTAAAGGAGGAAGGAGAGGTTTAGGCCGGGAATCCCAGAGCTTAGGGCCTAGGCAGCTGAAGGCACGGCCACCAATGGTTGAGCGATTATAATCAGGGATGCTCAAGAGGGCAGAATTAGAGGAGCGCAGCTATCTCGGGGGGTGGGGCGGTTGTGGTGCAGGAGGTGATTACAGAGATAGGGAGGGTTGAGGTCATGAAGGGATTTGAAAACAAGGATGAGAATTTTAAAATCGAGGCGTTGCTTAACCAGGAGCCAAGGTAGGTCAGCGAGCACAGGGGTCATGGGTGAACGGGACTTGGTGCGAGTTAGGACACGGGCAGCCGAGACAAAGAAAAAAAGCAGAAAGTAACGGGGAATAGCAAAGCCAAGAGAACGGGAAGAACTCAAGTAAAGGAAGGGATCAGTGTCAGCTTGTGCCTGATAATTATTTCATCAGCAACATGATTTAGAAAACACAGATTCATACAATTTTAATTATACAGAATTACTTTTTAATTTAAGCCTGTAACTTAGATAGGGTTGTTTCTACAGTCATATTTATAATCAAGGATAAGCGTGTTGTACAAGCAAGCCACAAGGGAAAGTGGACTTAAAATGTAATAATTAAACTAGTTGATGGTTGCACACAGTGTGGCTTGACCAAGTGCAGTCTTCAAGTGAAGCTGGGTTAGATTGGGCCTGGGCGTGCAGAGATACAATTTTTAATTCGATAGTTGGGAAGCAGAGACGGCGAGTTGGTTGGAGCTGAGAAGTTTTACTGCGGCACAGACTGAGGAGCTGGGAGATGGAAAACTGAGGCGCCACAGTGCCATCACTGGCAAGACAGTGCAATTACAGTGTGACATGTTTACATAGAAACATAGAAACTAGGAGCAGGAGTAGGCCATTCGGCCCGTCGAGCCTGCTCCACCATTCAATACGATCATGGCTGATCATCCAAATCCAGTACCCTGTCCCTGCCCCCTCACACAGAATCCCCATCGAGCCTGCACCGACACATATCCCACCCTATCCCCGTAACCCCACGTATTTAATTCCCCCTAACATATCCCATCCTATCCCTGTAACCCCACATATTTAATCCCCCCCTAACACTAAGGGTCAATTTATCATAGCCAAATCACCTAACCCGCACATTTTTGGCAGTTTCCAACACAAATGTGGACAGAAGAATTAGAATGGGGAAAAGTTGACACAAAAGTGTGAGAAAACTATAAGTAACAGGAAGCAAGTTTAGTAAGATCTTGTAGACATGTAAATGTAAGATTTTTAATAAATTCTGCAGAATTACAAATGTCCATGAACTATTTCTTAGCACGAGTCACTTGTGTAGAGGAAGAGAGAAAACTGGGGCATGGGTGGAAATAAATACAATTTTTTTGTATTGCATATAAAAGTGAAGCAAAAGTACCTCTGCACAATCCCAGAACAGTTTAAAAAAAAACATTTTCACTGTTCTAACATTCTTTACATCCTCCCCTAACAATCCTGTTTCTCTCTACACAGCCCCATCACATTGACAAATTACAGATATCTGCTGCTTACTTTACTTGACAAACTGCTAATGGTTCCTTCTGTGGGTGATTGAGGTTGTTCTGCTCCGTCGCAAGCGATGTTTCATGCTGCTTAAAGTGCACTTTACTAAATACATTGCAAGCACAGTGCCTCCAAATGCACCGAAGCACATTACAGTGCTTAATTGAAGGTATATGCTTGTAAAAACTGGTTTACCATAAAGTACCATTAAGCGTGCACTTTGTAAGGGAGTAAGATAGGTGGCTGCTATTTGCAATGTCTGTTTATCTGTGTGTGTTATGGAGATATATTAACAAAGAAACTGCACCGAGCGTGCATACTTTGAGGGTTTCCCTCTCCATTTCTTGTTGGCGTAGAAATTCGTTGGCTCTCCGCCCATGTTACAGGCATAAAACAGGCACTCAAGCATCCAATATGGCGTGTGATGCTGCAGGCATGTCCCGCGCCAGATGTGCGCCACCTGCCATTTTGCTTCAGGCTCCAGAACGATTCAGGAAGCTGGTTATAATATTTACATAAGGGTCCTACGCCTGTTGTAGGAACCTTCGGTAAAATTGGGCTGCCCCGGCGCTTGACTCACCACGCGATAAACTCGCTCAGCAACTCGTGGCGCTAACAGTCAGCCGCGGCTCAGTGGGCAGCGCGTTCACCTCTGAGTCAGCAGGTTGTGGGTTCAAGTCCCACTCCAGAGACTCGAGCGCACAATCCAGGCCGACACTCCCAGTGCAGTGCTGAGGGAAACACTGCACTGTCGGAGGTGCCGTCTTTTGGATGAGACGTTAAACCGAGGCCCCGTCCGCTCTCTCGGGTGCACGCAAAAGACCCATGGCACCAGTCGAAGAAGAGCAGGGGAGGTCCCCTGGTGTCCTGGGCAATATTTATCTCTCAACCAACATCACAGATTATCTAATCATTATCTCATTGCTGTTTGTGGGATCTTGCTGTGTGCAATTTGGTTGCCTTGGTTCCCTACATTACAACAGGGATTACACTTCTAAAGTACGTCATTGGTTGTAAAGCTTTGGCTGTCCTGAGGTCATGAAAGGTAACAAATACAAGTCTTTCTTCTCTTTTTCTTTGTGTCCCTCTAATACAAGTGAAGCTTAATATAAAGCCCATTTAAATTACGTTACATGGGCTGTTCTTGGATTGTCAACTTTATGGGGATGGTATCAAATGATGTATTTTTGCCTCGTTTTAATAAATGTCTTGCCACTTTAAATTCACTCATTGTACATAAGCAGGTTAAACAAAAATGATTGCAGTTCCAGTCCCTGTACCAAGCTTATTTTGACGCATATGTTGGAAGGTGGTTCAGACTGTCTGTCAAACTGTAGGCTTGAGGGGACAAAACAAGCCAAGGCTGAACAAACACAGACAGTCTGATTTGCTCAGTTAAATGGATGACAGCCGATTATTCTGAATGAGACTGACGGCTATGAAAAATCCAAACAAGCCACAGCAGTCAGTGAAAGGGCACTGAAGTGGCTGGATCTGTACATTGAGTCAATCATCGGGAGGTGCTGAACCCACTGGAAACCTCACAAGAAAGATAAATTAGACGAGTTGACTCCCATAATCAGCAAAGATTGTAAGAAAGAAAAGGACGTTCATAAAAAGTTATCTTACAAAAAAATAACTTGGCAGTAGACATTATTTTGTCTACTCGAGCACTTTGATAAAACTATAAAGGTATAGCTGTATTATATCACCATTAGATTATTCAGTTGTTCATTGTTGGTTTAATAAGTGTATTTGAACTAAAAACGTGGTCTGATGTAATGCTCCACCACTCTCAAAGACTGAAGTGAGACCTGATAGAGGCCAGTACATAATAGCAATTACTTAACTGTTCGTTTTCCCTGGGGGAATTATAAAAAGTTTACCTAGATCTGAAGGTAAGGATAGATACTCTCAAAGGTGTGGGGAGTTGGGACTCGCTCGTGATTTGTGTTAAGATGTGAGAGTCAAAATAATCTAGGATAAGAAGATATAAAAAGACCCAACAAATGCAAGTCAGTTTTTTCTTTGAAGCTATTGGTCAGCCTCTGTTAGTTTTCTAGGGTTGGCATCGGGGTCCTCCGCAACGAGCAACAAAATGAAACTCAATGTTAATGAAGTTCAGACCATGTGGTACACAATGCCCGTTTAATTCAGGTATTGTGACTCAGTCGTGGGGGCCTGCTTGTGTCTGCCACGACACCTGCAGCTGGCTAACGAATCCTCAGGGAAAGTCGAATAAATCCAGCCGGTGTAGCTGATTTCTAGACTTGGCGGATCCCGGGTTCAATTTCCATTCTCCGCTCAGTTAGCTGATTTCAGCCCGGACTGTGATAAGGTTGCTGTATTGGCCTTCAGCACCCCGGATTAGGGAGGGGAATGTTGGCTCCCACCCCTGATTACTATCCAATAATCCCTGCCAGAAGAGCACATCTGTGGGTTGTTGGATGAGGACTGGAATGGGTTCCCTTCCCCTCCATTGAAACTCACTCTCACACACGAATAATGGCCATTTGGGCAGGAGGTTGACCGGTGTCCTTGGAAATATACCCCAGTGAAGACTTGATGATTTCAGGGGAGGAGGGCAGGGAGAAAAAAAACGAAGTGGCAATAAAAATACCGGTTAACTCCAATTGTGTAAGTTTGTACAATACAGGGGCTGAAGTATGTTTCAATGACATTGCACATCTCAAGGTTCATTCCTTCCAAGTTTATAACATCATCTCAATCCCACAATGTCTTCTAACATACTGCAGTCAATATGTTCAATACATAACATATTGTGGCCTATACATTATCCTACCTGAAATGTACTTCAAGTGAACTCCTATTCTACATGTAACTTCAGTCTTAGTATACCATAAATCATCCAGTATAATATGCCCCACGTATGATATGACCCCCTCCCTATTGGGCTACTAATTTTAGGGACAAAAGGACACATTATATTTGAAGATTTAAGGTATATATATTAAAAGTGAAGGGATTTCCCTTTGCCTATTCAGTAAACCACTGTATGGTACTTCAATATTATCTTCATATTATCTTCACAGAGGAACAGCACCTCATCTTTCGATTAGGCACTTTATAGCCTTCTGGACTCAACACTGAGTTCAACAATTTCAGACTATGACCACTGCCCCCATTTTTCAGGCGGCTGTTGATGATTCTGCCATCCCCATTTGCAACATTTAATCTCTCCTGCCTCCTACCCTAGCACAGATTATTCCTTCAATTCCTTCCTCTCCTCCCCCCCACCCTTTCCCTGCCTCTGCACCTGCTTAAAACCTGTTCCATCTCTAACTTTTTCCAGTTCTGATGAAGGGTCACAGATCTGAAACGTTAACTCTGTTTCTCTCTCCACGGGTGCTGCCTGACCTGCTGAGTGCTTCCAGCATTTTCTGTTGTTATTTCAGATTTCCAGCATCCGCAGTATTTTGCTATTGTATTATCTTCATTACAGTTTGCTAGAAGAGGGATAGAAAACAAATACCCAAAATTAAAGTCGTAATTTCTTCATATAACTCTGCCATTTTTCCAACTGCTATGATGAGTGTACCCTTGTGACACATGGCTGGATATTGATACAGAAATCTTTTTACAGTGGACTCGCAAAACCCAAACCAATGCGCACAATCCATTACCTTGATAATCAGGAGAAGGTTTGCTGTTTCTCTACAGTACAGTTGGAGACAGGGAGTCTTTGTGCCTTTGTGCTTCTTCATCTAAATCTAACCTGCCGAAAACACTCAGCTCCTCTTTGCGTTTTAGTAAGAGAGATTGCAATAAATGTCTTTCTTGTGATATCACAGGGGTTTTGTTGAGCCTGATGCAATAACTCGTATTTGCGCACACAGAATCCTATTTCAATTGATCTTATTGATAAAGAAAAGGGTGCCTTCACAGTAGGTTTATGATAAATTGATCCAAATCACTACCCGCCTGAGCATGCACGGAATAAACAGCCTCTGGTGTGTATGAGCACAGAGCACAGTAATTACAAAGTCTTCAGTGTACGGCTGATTTGTGATAAGTCTCCTTTATTAGAAATGATTATTGGTCTGATACTCAGTTTTAATATTCAGTTGATAGCATCTATTTTTCTAGCTTTATTTGGTGCTCTTCCTGCTTCCCTTGGTACATGCCTGCGACAGTTTATTGAGAAATGCACGAGGAGATTGTGGAAAAAAAAATGTGGATCACTTTGACGGGTTTCCTACATCATAGGAGAAAATAGCAGGGAAAAGGTGTTCCTTAGAAGTGAAAAATGAGGCAGCCCAATCTTCGGGCCACCGCATTATGGCCATGGCAAGAGTTAATACCCAGAATTTTCCACCGTAGCCTCACTCCTCCCTATCTCTGTAACCTCCTCCAGCCCTATAATCCTCTGAGATCTCTGCGCTCCTCCAATTCTGGCCAATTGCACATCCCTGATTTCCTTCGCTTCACCATTGGCGCACATGCTTCAGCTGTCTGGGCCCTAAACTCTGGAATTCCCTCCCTAAATTTCACCGCCTCCCTACCTCGCTCTCCTCTAATTTAAAAAATATATTTTATTTATTCATTCATGGGATGTGGGCGTCGCTGGCAGGGCCGGCATTTATTGCCCATCCCTAATTGTCCATTGAGCAGGTGGTGGTGAGCCGCCTTCTTGAAACACTGCAGTCCGTGTGGTGAAGGTACTCCCACAGTGCTGTTAGGGAGGGAGTTCCAGGATTTTGACCCAGCGACAATGAAGGAACGGCGATATATTTCCAAGTCAGGATGCTGCCCTTGTCCTTCTAGGTGGAAGAGGTCGCGGGTTTGGGAGGTGCTGTCGAAGAAGCCTTGGCGAGTTGCTGCCGTGCATCTTGTAGATGGTACACACTGCAACCACAGTACGCCGGTGGTGGAGGGAGTGAATGTTTAAGGTGATAGATGAGGTGCCAATCAAGCAGACTGCTTTGTCCTGGATGGTGTTGAGCTTCTTGAGTGTTGTTGGAGCTGCACTCATCCAGGCTAGTGGAGAGTATTCCATCACACTCCTGATTTGTGCCTTGTAGATGGTGAAAAGGCTTTGGGGAGTCAGGAGGTGAGTCACTTGCCGCAGAATACCCAGCCTCTGACCTGCTCTTGTAGTCACAGTATTTATGTGACTGGTCCAGTTAAGTTTCTGGGCAATGGTGACCCCAGGATGTTGATGGTGGGGGATTCGGTGATGGTAATGGCGTTGAATGCCAAGGGGAGGTGGTTAGACTCTCGCTTGTTGGAGATGGCCATTGCCTGGCACTTGTGTAGTGTGATTGTTAGTTGCCTCTTATCAGCCCAAGCCTGGATTTTTCCAGGTCTTACTGCATGTGGGCATGGACTGCTTCATTTTCTGAGGAATTGCGAATGGAACTGAACACTGTGCAATCATCAGCGAACATCCCCACTTCTGACCTTATGATGGAGGGAAGGTCATTGATGACTGCAGCTGAAGATGGTTGGGCCTAAGACACTGTCCTGAGGAACCCCTGCAGCGATGTACTGGGACTGAGATGATTGGCCTCCAACAACCACAACCATCTTCCTTTGTGCTAGGTATGACTCCAGCCAGTGGAGAGTTTTCCCCCAATTCCCATTGACTACAATTTAACTAGGGCTCCTCGGTGCCATACTTGGTCGAATACTGCCTTGATGTCATGGGCAGTCACTCTCACCTCACCTCTGGAATTCAGCTCCTTTGTCCATATTTGGACCAAGGCTGTAATGAGGTCAGGAGCCGAGTGGTCCTGGCGGAAGCCAAACTGGGCATCAGTGAGCAAGTTATTCGTATGTGCCGCTTGATAGCACTGTCGATGACACCTTCAATCACTTTGCTGATGATTGAGAGTAGACTGATGGGGTGATATTTGGCCGGAATGGATTTGTCCTGCTTTTAGTGGACAGGACATACCTGGGCAGTTTTCCACTTTGTCGAGCAGATGCCAGTGTTGTAGCCGTACTGGAACAGCTTGGTTAGAGGTGCAGCGAGCTCTGGAGCACAAGTCTTCAGCACTACAGCTAGTGTGTTGTTGGGGCCCATAGCCTTTGCTGTATCCAGTGCGCTCAGCCATTTCTTGATATCACATGGAGTGAATCGAATTGTCTGAAGACTGGCATCTGTGATGGCGGGGACCCCAGGAAAAAGCCGAGCTGGATCATTCATTTGGCACTTCTGGCTGAAGATGATTGCGAACCCTTCAGTCTTGTCTTTTGCAATCACATGCTGGGCTCCACCATTGTTGAGGATGGGGATATTCATGGAGCCTCCTCTTCCTGTTAGTTGTTTAATTGTTCATCACCATTCATGACTGGATGTGGTCGGACTGCAGAGCTTGGATCTGATCCGTTGATTGTGGGATTGCTTGCCCTGTCTATAGCATGCTGCTTCCGCTATTTAGCATGCATGTAGTCCTATGTTGCAGCTTTCCCAGGTTGGCACCTCATTTTTAGGTACACCTGGTGCTGCTCCTGGCATGCTCTTCTACACTCCTCATTGAACCAGGGTTGGTCACCTGGCTTGATGGTAATGGTAGAGTGAGGGATATGACGGGCCATGAGGTTACTGATTGTGGTGGAATACAATTCTGCTTCTGCTGATGGCCCACAGCGCCTCATCAATGCCCAGTTTTGAGCAGCTAGATCTGTTTTGAATCTATCCCATTTAGCACGGTGGTAGTGCCATACAACACGATGGAGGGTGTCCTTAGTGTGAAGACGTAACTTTGTCTCCACAAGGACTATGCGGTGGCCACTCCTACCAAAACTGTCATGGACAGATGCATCTATTTTGGTGAGGACGAGGTCAAGCAGGTTTTTCCCTCGTGTTGGTTCTCTCACCACCTGCCACAGGCCCAGTCTGGCAGCTATGTTCTTCAGGACTCAGCAAGCTCGGTCAGTAGTGGTGCTACCGAGCCACTCTTGATGATGGACATTGAAATCCCCCACCCAGAGTACATTCTGTGCCCTTGCTACCCTCAGTGCTTCTTCCAAGTGGTGTTCAACATAGAGGAGTACTGATTCATCAGCTGAGGGAGGGCGGTAGGTAGTAATCAGCAGGAGGTTTCCTTGCTCATGTTTGACCTGATGCCATGAGACTTCATGGGGTCCGGAGTCAATGTTGAGGACTCCCAGGGCCACTCCCTCTGGACTGTATACCACTGTGCCACCACCTCTAGTGGGTCTGTCCTGCTGGTGGGACAGGACATACCCAGGGATGGTGATGGAGGAGTCTGGGACGTTGGTTGTTAGGTATAAAACACTCCTTAAAACCTACCTCTTTGACTACTTTGTCACCTGTCCTACTAACTCCATATGTGGCTCAGTGTCAAATTCTGTTTGATAACGCTCCTGTGAAGCACCTTGGGACATTGTACTATGTTAAAGACGCTGTATAAATGCAAGTTGTTGTTGTGAGTTCCCAATCTCGGCTGGGTCATTGAAGGGAGGAGCAGAGCAGAAAGTGAATAGATGCCCCTACCTGCTCTTCCGTACCCCCAATGGCAAACAAATCCTATAACCAGTTTGCCTGGTTGCCATTTCAATTAGTAACAGTGAATGATTGAGGAAGGTCCAAGAAGAAAAATAATATAAAAAGTGCCTCCAGTCTTGCTTTCCAATTAACCTGATTGATTCTAACCGTCTTCCATCCTATCCTCCAACTGATCTCATTGGGTCTGAAAGCCTCCAGTCCTGCCTTCTGAATAACCCGACTGACTTAACTTGATGATCTCCAGTCCTGGTGAAAAATAGTGATGTTTCTTATGAAGTGCAGACAAGCTGATACAGGAATCGAAACACGAAAGGGCCGACTTAAACTCCCGGGGGGTTGGGGACTGGACAACAATCCCGAGTAGGAATGGGAGTCTCGAGGCCCGGCAGATTTGAACTCCCGGGGCCTCTTTTGAAAGCCACCGGTCAGCTGCTTGGCTGTTTCCAACAGAAAGCGTCAGCTGGGCGACAGGGGAGGACTGAAATCGGAGGCCCAGAGGCCAGGAGGGAGTGTGTTGTGAGGGTCTTGGAGCTGGGGAGGGGGAGGGGAAGGGGTGGGGAGTGGACGTGGAGCCTGGGGTAGAAGAGGCTTGGAGTCTTCTTGTCCGTTTGAGGCTTCTACGAGAGGCTCCTCCGCCGCCAAAACCAACGGTTCTCAAATCGCAGCGGGGAAATGGAGCCGCGCCATATTAACTGTTTCCTGCTCTGTTCTTGCCTACTGGGGAAGAGCTAAGATCGGCCATGTCACTGTTGACAGTTGGCGTGTATACTACTATCCTTAGCAAATTTCACTGTACCTGACACTATGCCGTGCAAATGCACAAACCTACAAAATCACCACCAGCGCACGCCATAAACGAAATGCATTAAATTTCTAGCCACATATTTATAACTTGGAACATTTTGATGGAAAATACATAGCACTGCCTCAACTGCTGTCTCACTTCTGTGCACAGCAGATAGCGCCACACTACCTGTAAGAAGACAGTAGGAGAGAAAGTACTTGTAATTATTTAACACACCTTTCACCTCCTCAGGATATCGCAAAGCACCTCAAGCCAATGAATGTCTTTTGAAGTGTAGTCACTGTTGTTATGCAGGGAAACGCGGCAGCCAAATCGCACACAGCAAGATCCCACAAATGGCAATGACATGGATGACCAGGTGATCTGTTTTTGGCGATGTTGATTAAGGCCAGGACACCGGGAGAGCTCCCTGCTATACATCGGTAATCGCAAGTTCTAAGCGACAGGCAATGGCGTCATACTTTACAATATTATAACACTGAATAACAAATAGGTTCAATTAAAAGTTTAAAGATAGAACCACATGCTTGTAGATTGCTTATAGATTTCAGTGTAAAACAGTAACTTCGTGAGGTGATTATTTAATGTGTGGTTCACTGTAATCCATAAAAAATGTTAGTTCAATTATTTATAAATTAAGGATTGATTTCATGATTCCTGCAGTGGTTTGAAACAGAAGCAGACACTTAGCTCCCTGTAACAGATGGATTCGATTCATAAGTTAATTGATTTCATCCACAATTACTGCACAGTATTTAAACAGCTGCTGAAGACTCTGTGGAAGAGGATGTACATAGCTCACAAATTAGAGAAGGAACAGGATGCTGAGGTGGTACACAGAGTGCAAGGGCCTGAGAAAGTATCTCGGAAGTAAAATAGATGAAGCAAGTAATTATGGTGGGAGACTCTTATTGAGGTTCATTGTGTAGGTGTGCAGTGAGAGCCAATGTAAATGTTATTACGGAGTTGGTGGTGCGTGTGTGTATTGAAGGAAACTGGAAATGAATCTGTGTTGGGATTAATGATTAACAGCAGCCAGTTGAAGTTCTAAAAGATATAGCTGAAGTTGTAAGCTGGGGGTATGTTTGCAATTTCAGGGGAGAATAGAGTTGTGTACAAGGTGGTGTCTCTTTCTTTATACAGTTTCTTAAAAATAGAGCAAAGAAAATACATCCTCTAGAAGTTCACATATTGATATCTGGGCTACGTCTACTGCGCATGGTGTCTGGTAACTTGCTTCAGCTATTGGATGGCAAACTGGTAGGAGGATGGCAATCAATACTGAAAACTGGAATGGGTTCAGAGAAGTAATGAGCTTTTCTGAAAGAGATGAATTACATCTAAATGAAGGTGTAGAAATGTAGGTGTATACGTGTAAATCTTTCTTAAAATTAAGGATGGAGAGAGTGGAAATAAGCAAGCGGGGAAAAATGGAGTAGGTAGTAAAGAGAAATGAGATTGTGGAGTGGATAGTTGAAACCCTATTCGACATGGTGGTCAAATGAGAGCGGAGTAATACTTGTAAAAACAGGACTAGACTAGATTCACTCGGCAGAATGAGACTGCTAACTCAGGTTGTGTGTTCAACATGTGATGGGGCTGTGGAGAAAAGAAACGTATCGCCTGCCTCCAGCTCTTGGGTAGAGATCCTGGAGAACCAAAGAAAAGTGTGATCTTAACATTTTATCAGTCCTGGTGCCGTGCTGCAATGAGAGCAGCTCATGGGCTGGTATAGTTCTAGCTGTTGATAATGATGAGAGGCATCCTCCAACTGTGGCATAACCAACTGTTAGACATTTGTGGAGGTAAAGAGATTTGTCTGCTTGTGTGTGTGTATGTATATATGTACCAATTTGTGGGCTGTTGTTGGAAGTGTGGGCACTGAAGAACAAAGATTGACTAACTATCTTAGAAAGCTAACTATCCTGAGTACCGTAACTCCATCATTATAATCACAGCTCCGATAGTTGGTCCAACACCAAAAGCTTTATCATATTGTATTGCAATGGTTGTCAAGGTAACCGGAAGATAGGTATGTAGGTCCCAGTAGATTTTCAAGTCAATTGTGGTGCTTACTGGCTGAGCTGTTTTGACAAAGCTGTAATAGTTGCTATGGTTACAAAATGCAACCACTGAGGTCTTGGAAATCAGAATAGTTTTGGGTCACCCTTCAGAGATTCATCTGTTCTAACCTCTGCTAATTATTATTTTCCCAATTGGAACAATAGTCACAACTATGCAACTGGAAAAGAAGGTGGATGCAGAAAGGCAGTGTTTGCAAAAAGCAGATTCCACGATTAAAAGCTGAGGAAATGATGTGCCAAATATAATTTAGTTTAAATTGTATAAATGGACTCCTTACCTTGGGCAATGAGTCCTGACTTCAGTGAAGTATCCAAACAGATGATGGACAAAGCCTGATTCACAAAGAAGGGTGACATGGCCTTGGGAGTCGAGATAAATGGGAGGTGAAAATAATCTTTGTGAATCTTGAACAAGATTTAACCATTGGGTAAACTAAATGTTTAATCTCGTTCCTACTTTGTTAGAATGTTATCCAATATGATGTAAACAGACTTTGCCAAGTGACTATCTACATAAATGACCTGGATGCAGAAACCCAACTTGTCAGCTTGTTTAAATTTGCAGAGGACCCTAAAATAGGAAGTGCGATAGGGTTGGATAATGCAGTTATGGTTTTGTAGAAAGAGTTAAATCTGTTATAATGTAGGCAGTTTAGTAGCAAATTAAATTTACTAGTCACTGTTGTAGTCTAGAGAAACGCAGCAGCCAACTTGTGTATGGTAAGGTCTGACAAATAGAAAATGAGATGAATGATCAAATAATCTGCTTTAATGGTGTTAGTTGAAGGATAAATGTTAGCCAGAACAGCAGGAGAACTCTTTCCCTCCTCCTCTTTGAATAGAGCCTTAGGATCTTGTACATCCAGCTGAGAGGGCAGACGGGGCTCTCATCCAAAATATGGCATTTCCAACAGTGCAGCACTCCCTTAGTGCACCCAAGTTACAGCCTGGATTGTGTACTCAAGTCTCTGGAGTGAGACTTGAACACAAGACCTTCTGACTGTTGGGAAATATAACCAAAACAATGGAACATTCCCACCTGGCAGAAAAACGACTTTATTGTATGCCTGTTTGGTTGTGACACTTCAAAGCGTGCAGAGATGGGCAACGAAAAATGCCCTCGATTGGAAAGGGGATGAGTTATGTGGAAAGGTTAGAGTTACTCTCTGTTGAGGGAAGGTTATGGGAAGCAGGAGATGGAGCTCACTGAGGTCTATGAAGTCTTAAAAATGGCATAGGCAAGGGTGAACACAGAGTACTGCTTCAAGGCCAGTCAGGCCAAGAAAGCAAGGCGTATGAATCTTAAACAGATCTGAAGGGGGGAGGAAGTTCTTTACGTGGGAGGGTGATTAACGTTTTTGGAATGATCTGTCAGGCAAGGATTGGGATGTTGGAGTTCTTGGTGCAGTTGGAATCCAGGCTGGGTGAGTTGAAATAATAGAGGAACAAGCTCAATGGACTAAATAGCTTTACTTGGTCCTTTACCTTTTTCGGGGGTTCTTGTGTGAAGCCTGCTTCCACTTACCATTTAGATTTGTATGAAAATGGTCACTTGAGTGAAGTACTGCAGTGCTGGCAGTCCCAGTGGAGCTGTATCCCAGCAGCCTAAGTTACTGCCTTGAGGAGAGGGAAAATAGGAGGTAATATACTGAATTGTATATTTAAGTAAGTCAATTATTGGTTCATAACTTTCTGCTGAGAAGGGGAGCGAGTAAGTACTCCAGATGCAGCCAGAGAAGGCTCCTGAGGCAGTAATTTTGATAAGAGAGCATTCGCTCGTTAGGCTGTAGTAGGGAAAGGTTCAGCTGTAGAATTTTGCCTTATAATTTGAGAAATTGCAAACTGGGTAAAAGTGCTCTGCACAATGCACTCTGTATTTCAATGTGCAGCAGCCTTGTAATTAATGAACAGAGGTTCTGGCTCCAAGCACACTCCTGTTTCAAATCACAGACAACTACTGCCACAGTCATTTCATCACGCCAACAGTTTTCAAACGTGTCTGCTCAACAGTGTATAATCTAATAACCATCTAGTGTCCACGTCTGCGATGATTTCCCCACAATTTGCGCATTTGATTTATTAATCTTGCTGATTAATTTTTATTCAAGGGTGCAATTTACGATAATGTGGTGACGTCTTGCTCAGTGTTGAAGTCTGGGCAGAAAAGATTGAAGTTTCTTTCTTGGCGCAAATAAATGAGATTTTATGCTCTCATGTATTCACAGATTGGAAGCAACTTTCCAGTCCACTTTTATATAATATATTTCATCTGCTGAGCTGAATATATTTTGCAAAAAGCGGGCATATTTCTCAAAAGGCGGGTGTATGGAGTTCGGTCGCAGATCAGCCATGATCTCATTGAATGGCGGAATGGGGATATAGACAGGCTGGGTGAGTGGGCAGAGATTTGGCAGATGCAATACAATATTGGAAAATGTGAGGTTATGCACTTTGGCAGGAAAAATCAGAGAGCAAGTTATTATCTTAATGGCGAGAAACTGGAAAGTACTGCAGTTCAAAGGGATCTGGGGGTCTTGGTGCAAGAAAATCAAAAAGTTAGTATGCAGGTGCAGCAGGTGATCAAGAAAGCCAATGGAATGTTGGCTTTTATTGCTAGGGGGATAGAATATAAAAACAGGGAGGTATTGCTGCAGTTGTATAGGGTATTGGTGAGACCGCACCTGGAGTACTGCATACAGTTTTGGTGTCCATACTTAAGAAAAGACATACTTGCTCTCGAGGCAGTACAAAGAAGGTTCACTCGGTTAATTCCAGGGATGAGGGGGTGGACATACGAGGAGAGGTTGAGTAGATTGGGACTCTACTCATTGGGGTTCAGAAGAATGAGAGGCAATCTTCTTGAAACATATAAGATTGTGAAGGGGCTTGATCGGGTGGATGCGGTGAGGATGTTCCCAATGATGGGTGAAACTAGAACTAGGGGACATAATCTTAGAATAAGGGGCTCCTCTTTCAAAACTGAGATGAGGAGAAACTTTTTCACTCAGAGGGTAGTGGGTCTGTGGAATTTGCTACCCCAGGAAGCTGTGGAAGCTACTTCATTAAATAAATTTAAAACAGAAATAGACCGTTTCCTAGAAGTAAAGGGTATCAGGGGTTACGGGGAGCGGGCTGGAAATTGGACATGAGTTTGAGTTCGGATCGGTCAAGGCCCTGTGGGTGGCGGAGCGGGCCCAGGGGCCGAGTGGCCTGGTCCTGCTCCTGCTTCTTGTGTTCTTTAGAGTTGAGGTTGGATCAGATCAGCCATGATCTCATTGAATGGTGGAGCAGGCTCGAGGGGCCGATTGGTCTACTCCTGCTCCTATTTCTTATAACAGGCTCGAGGGGCTCAATGGTCTCCTCCTGTTCCTATGCAACTTGTGCCATAAGGCCATCTATCTTCTTTAGTTCCAAATCTTGATAGTCAGCTCTACTCCCTCCAATCTTTTCCCCTTCCTTCCCTGCTCTCCTGAACACACTGGCTCGTGATTCAGTCTAACTCGATGGGTGCTGTCTGTTCTCTAACACCTCACCTAAGATGAATGTGGGTTTTGGGTTGGGGGAGAGGGGCTTTACCCTCCTTATTGGCTGTTCTTTCCCTTTTTGGAGCTGGTGGACCTGTTGTCTTTTGCCTGCATCTCTTGTCTTAATTTCACACCTGATCTCCTGGTTTTCTGTATTCTATCTCTCCCATTTTTCTCCCATTTTCCTTGGATCTTCCACTGCCTCAGCCATTCACATATCCTTTGTTTCTTTTGAGGTAATTTCTTTAATGCTGCCATCTATTGTCACATCTAGTAATCATTCCACTGATACTGTTCTGTGTTTTTTGTCTTTTTTATATACTTTCTCTCCCCTGCCCCGTTTCCTAATCCTATTAATGCTTGTCTCTTATTTCATGGTTCTGATTGCAGGGTACAATCCCAAAATGTTGACCTAATTATTCTCTCCACAGATACGGAATGCCCCACATGTGCTTTTAGCTTCTTCTGGGGGTTTTTTTTTGGTTTCAGATTTCCAACATTTGCAATACTTTATATTTTATTTTTAAGTATCCATTCTTCAGGTGAACCTCTTGTCACAATTGAGAGCATCTTCTAACATTCCTTACTCGTGCTCACTGCAAAAGGCAGCTTCCATAAGTAGGTCTATCTCATGAACCAAAACTTAGCATTATGCATATAAAGAATGGAATATTGTGTGCCTCAAGGCTAACCATTTCCCCTAGTACCACTGGGATATACTGGAAAATGTATAGGATGCCCACTATATATCCTGATCTCGCTAATAGATGGGAAAGTACCACACTGACAGAACATGTATTTAAGGCTCGACTATTTTTTCGTGAAATATACAGAGAAGCAAGTTAAATCTGCACATAACATTGTGATAAGTAATGTGATGTATACGAACGAGTACATTAGATTTATTTTTGAGTCCTAACGCAACGCATTATTTCAGCATCCTTATGGTCCATTTCCAGGGTCCTTTACATGAACTTCACACAAGCACATGCCTTGGTGCTGATGGACTTCTGACTCTGCAGTGATCTGGAAATATGGTGGATCTGAGTGAACTGGAGAACCTAGGGCTGCTGCTCAAGTACGTCTGGTCCAGACAGCTCTCGCCCCTCAGTACAAAAGAGTCTTTTCCTCAATAAGCGCAATGGCCTAGAAATTCGTGTTCACCACAAAAGTTGCCGGTGACAATGGCCGCAACGCTAAGGAGAATAAATTTGTCTGGAGGGCTGGAGATTGGTGGCGCAGCACTGACCTTCCATGCAACGGCCACCCTGATGGTGTTAGTGGAGACCTCCGAGGTGAAGTTCCTGTCCTGAAGTGGCGTTTGAGCTTCGCACAGCCTCTGGGAGTGAGGCTGTGGAGCTCGAAAGGAATTGTGGGCAATTAAAAGAGCTATGAATTAAAGGGGCAATGCACTCAGAACCAATACAAATTAAAATGCAGTGGAAAAAAAATGCAATTTTCAGCTCTTACTGGCTTTCAAAAAAAACTTTACATTAAAAAGAAGTCCCAAATGTATTTATTCAGCTCTTAAAGCTAAATTCCCTTTTGAACCTCAAAAAAATGGGAAAATTGCTTCAGCACTAATACAAATGGCTCAGCAAGCCAGGGAAGGGGCACCCAGGATCTCGCACGCAGCACTCCAGCTTTGTGCAGGGGGTCAACAGTGTAAGACTGGCCCTCTACCCACAGGGGCCAAAAGGCCCTCCAGAAAGAAGGATGTGGGAGTACATCACCGAGGCTTCACTGCCAGCAGTGTCGCCCCCACCACCTGGCTCCAGTGCCCAAAGAAGCTTCATGACCTCAGACCACTGGTCAAGGTCTGTGAATGCATCTTCAAAAGCCGTCTCCTACCAACTGCACCACTAGCCTCACACACTGCTCAATGTACAACCCCCAATCACTCACCTACCAACAATCTGCACCAATCACAAGGCACATCTCCCATTCCTAGCCTCACTTCACCTCACCCCCTTGGAGGAGACGGTGCAGGCCGTTCTTGGCAGGGGCATGGCTAAGCCCTTGGCCAGTGGTGGGGCTGAAAGGATAAAAGCTGCTGCTATCCTCATACGTTATCCTCCTTCTGGCATGCACCTCTTGCTTTCCCAACCTCCCATCACCACAACTCCACCCTTGTGCCTTCCTCATTTCACACACCCAAGAAATCCAGCCTGCCCAGCCAGTGGTTCACCAAAAAGAGGGGGAGGAGAGTGAAGAAGAAGAAGAAACACCATGACTTGATTTGACACTCCCAGCACCAGCTCCTTAAGGCCGACCAGCAAGGCCAGGGTCCCCCACTGAAAGTCAGCAGCCTTCCACCAGCCATGCTGCAGCCACTTGGGTAGCACTGCGTGACATCAGTAGGATAGGCAAAGGCACACACACGACAGTCACTAAGAGAATGCTTAAGGGTGATGAGTTGATTTCTTGATGTCATATTGGATGGATAGATGTATAAAGCTGGATTGGAAGGTTTGCTTTGTGGTGGCTTTATTTCAGCATTGTGGCCAAGAGGATGCTGTTATGGTCAGTAACAGAGGGAAGGTAAGATGTGGGACAAATGTGGAAAGGGGAATTGAGGTTGTGGTCACTGGTAGCGCAGGTGGATGATTCCATCCCGGATATCCCGGCCAGGAAGGGGGTGTCTGGGTTGCATTCTTCCTTCTGCTTCCTCCTCTTCGGCTTCTTCCTCTTCCCTCTGTGAGCGGATGCTGTAAATCTGAAATGACTGCATAAAATGCTGGAAATACTCAGCTGATCAGGCAGCATCTCGACCTGAGACGTAAATTCTGTTTCTCTCTCCACGGATGTTGCCTGACCTGTTGAATATTTGCAGCATTTTCTGTCTTCTCAGAAGCTTTCCTTTACCATCCGAGGTCTTGCAAGCATCCAGCAGCATTCCCTCCACACGTAAAGATCTTTTAACATCTATTGCAGCAAGCCACTACTTCAATAAAATCAAAAAAACCCAGTCCAAAAGCTTAAATCCAAACTCACCACCACCTTCTCAAGGGCAACTAGGGATGGGCAATAAATGCTAGCCTTGCCAGCGACGCCCACATCCCATGAACAAATATAAAAAAAAATTGTTTTGACCTGTTTGAAAAGGAATGATTATTATTTTGCTGGCCCATTCTTTAGAGATAAAGACAGCATCCGAAAGCTTGCCTCCTGTCTAATATGAATCTACAGAATATAAAGGACACATAATTTGACGAGCAGAGTGTCAACCATGGCTCAGTTGCACCATCGCCTCAGAGTCAGAAGGTTGTGGGTTCATGTCTCACACCAGAGACTTGAGCACTAAAATCTAGGCTGACACTCCAGTGCAGTACTGAGGGAGTACTTCACTGTCTTTTGGATGAGACGTTAAACCGAGGCCCCGTCTGCTCTCTCAGGTGGACGTAAAAGATCCCATGGCACTATTTTGAAGAAGAGCAGAGGAGTTATCCCCGGTGTCCTGGCCAATATTTATCCCTCAATCAGCATCACTAAAACAGATTCTCTGGTCATTATCACTGACATGAATCTGTCATTCATGAAAGAAAGACTTATGAAATAATACTGAGTGGCCTGCAGGTGGCGCTGTCCAGGGAGAGTATAAATACTCGGGCACGGGCCCAGCTTGCGCAGGACATTCTTAACAGGAACTAGTGAAGGACACAACTAGACCTCCATGTTGTAAAACAGTTGATTAAAGCTTTGTTTAACGCTTAGACCAAGTGCCTAGTAGTTTTCTTACGTCAATCACATTGCTGTTTGTGGGAGCTTGCTGTGCACAAATTGACTGCCGCGTTTCCTACATTACAACAGTGACTACACTTCAAAAGTGCTTAATTGGCTGTAAAGCGCTTTATGATGTCCTGAGGTCGTGAAAGGCGCTATATAAATGCAAGTCTTTCTTTTCAAAGGCCGTTGGAGTTCCAAGCCAGGCTACACGTCTCGGTTCTCTTGCTCACTGTTAGAAAGCAGCTTAAATTTGTTGTTGCTATGTAATGCCTCCAGATGGAAGTGTATATTAGTTTTGCATACAGATGAGAAATTAACAGATGCAGTTTAGGTTTTTAAAATCCCGGAGCTCTGGCCTGGCTGCAATTTAAATGAAGATATAACAAATTTTATAACTAGAAACTGGATGGATCCCCATTTTTGTTGTACCTAGAATAATGAGTCATTTGAAGAATGCTTCTCCTTCACCTGTGGCCCCCTCGGTAACCTTGCTGCATTATGTGCTTATGGGCCTCCACTCTCAGCCTGCATAAGTGTGAGGTGTTTCCCAAGCTGGGACTCTGTGCTGTTCCCAACCCTCTTGCTCGCCAACCAAAAGGAAAGGTGAGGATGCTATTACGTGGCAGGGTTATTGCAACTTCAGTACGGGGAATAAAATCACCCAATTAAAACCAAACTATTGAGTAGAATTATTGGTCGCTATTTTCTTTCCTCTTCCTGCAGTGAAGTGCCTGACATCAATTTGGCAACTGTTGACTGTTGTTGAATCACCGGGTGTGGGGAGCTACAACTGCACATGTTTCCCATTACTCCTTGGGGCATGCTACTGCCACCTTTACGAGCCTGGCCTCAAACAAGACATCGCTTGGAACTGTGCCCTTGGCAAAAGTTAGTGGGCAAAGCAATGGCTTAAGACAGCAACTGGCCAATTTGTGAAACTCTCGCTTCCAGGGTGGAGCCTTGCTCGAAGGGAGCGTGGGGTTTGCAGAATTTGGCCCAATCTCAGACTTGTACTTCTGACACACCAGCCTTCATAGTGGAGGCCTGAGGCCTCACCTCGTAATGTTATCCCTCAAGGGTCAGCAAGCTATTTTAACAATGTCCCTCACTCTGAATGGAATCTGTTCAGGGACCTGTTGAGTATGTTACAAGCTTCTCTCTCTCAGCTTGAATAGTGAAACCAACGCTGAATTTCAGGACTTTTCACAGTCCTGAAGGGGGTGAAAAAAACCGTGGCTAAATCTTCGTTCTCTGACTGCTCAATGTATGTGTTTCTCTGCATAATGAGGAAAATTAAAACCCTGTTAACTTTTTACTGGGTAGATAAGAAATCCGCTGTAGTCCATGAAACATTTAAATCTCTTGGTTTGTCGACCAGTGTTGTGTAGAAAACTACCCTGAACAAAGCTGCCTCTCTGAAGTATAATGGTTTATTTCTTAAACGTTGTCAGCATTTTAAATACATTTAAAAGCTGGAGTGCGCTACAATTATATGCTCAGAGGCAGCCTGAGCAGTCTGTATTTCCCCATTCACTGATGTACTTTGCTACTGAACCATACAGACCACCATGAATTTGTTTATGCACTGAAGTCATCCATATTTTATACTTTATAAAAAAAATTACAAGCCACTTAAAGTTGCTTTTTAAAGGAAATGCTGCTACTGAATAACAAGGGTGAGTATTCCAATGAATGGATCCCTTCAATTAGAGTGTAACTAGGCTATATTTTAGTTTGCAAAATGCTGACGGGAAAGATTTTTTTTCCTTTTTTACTGTAATCATTTGCCTCCGAAATAAGGGGGCTTTGTAGCAAGAATAAGATATTTTAAGTATGCAAATACCTTTTCACTTGGGTTTTTGAAACACAGTCCAGGCAGGGGAGTTGAAAGTGATCTTTCCTCTGACGCCCCCTTTACTTGTTTGACTGTCGGACAGTTATCGACGGCAGCCTGTAAATGAGATGGCGCCGCTGCTTCTGAACGCCATTGTCCCCCAGTGCCTCGGGAGGCAACACTTGCTGCTGTTTTTGGGGGCGGGCGGGGGGTGGGGGAGGAATATAAACACTGCTGATGGTGCCATTTGTGCGTTGAGTGAGCAGCCCACTATAGGAAAATGATATCACTGGCCGGCGTGGAGCTCCCCTTGCTATTCGGAAACGTCCAACTGCCAGAAAAGTGATGGGTGAATCCCGAGTCATTTGTCTGTTCTGATGCACTAATGTGAATGGAACAAATGAATCCAAAGGTAGATTCAGATGAAGAAGAGCTTTTGTTGCAGCTGATCTCCTTTCTCACCCCAGCAGCTTCCCACAGCAGCTCTTTAACCACCTGGGCAGGGAGTCAGGACCCTGGTTTACTGTCTCATCCGAACGACTGCACTGGACTGTCAGCCTGGTTTATACACTCAAGTCCTGATAGAAGGCTTGACGCCACAACCTTCTGACCTAGAGATAGGACCACAAGCTAACACAATGCACCAGGAGTCATAGGATGTCCTGGCCAATAGTTATCCCTCAGTCAACATCAGTAAAACAGATAATCTGGTCATTATCGCATTGCTGTTTGTGGGAGCTTGCTGTGCGTGAATTGGCTGCCCCATTTCCTACATTACATCAGTGACTACACTTCAAAAGTACTTGGTTGGCTGTCCGCACTCATGAGGATGGCCTCAATCGCGATATCGGGTTCATGTCACGATACAGAACGTGACTTGTCATCATGGCCGGTCTTCCCAGGTGTTTTTTTTTTAAAAAGACTAACACAAGAACCTACACAAATTGACAGGATATGCAGCCAGCAGGTGGTTTGACACGTTGGACCCCCTGGGACACATCTCATTGTCTTGGCTGTGCTCTTTGATGTAGGGAAAGATTTGAATATATTTTGTCTGTGTTTAAATTGTGAATTCTGGGAGATTCTCTCACTGCTAACTTACCTGACGAAGGAGCGAACTGCTCCGAAAGCTTGTAAAATTAAATAAATCTGTTGGACTATAACCTGGTGTTGTGCGACTTCTCATTTTTGTCCACCCCAGTCCAACGCCGGCATCTCCACATCATAATAAAGTCAAGCTGACCTTTTGGCTTAGGACATCTGGTGATAAAATGTGAACATGTTAAATCTATTTCTTGAGAACAATGGAACCTATGAAACCATACGTTGAAATGTAAGGTAAGCTAATCACATGAAGTTGTTTACCTTGCTGTATAACTATGAGCGCTGTACAATAGTAATTTAGAGTGCTGGTGAGCAGTAGGGACTGCTGCAGACTCTCCGTGATATCATGAAATAAATTCCTAAAGTGAACCTCGAAGTCTCCGTCTGATAGTTAATTTCCGCGACATAGGGATTGTGAATGCTGATCAGTATGAAAGAGAGAGCAGTTTGTAAGTATCACCACAAGCGCATTGTTTCTGGCTGCAGCCAGCTTCTGACAATACACGAGAAGGTATTTAAGATTACGCAGCAGCAGTTTGGCAAATGACCAATCAGGAGTTCTGCTTGTGTGTTTGTCCCTCGGCAACAAGAAACCTTGCACTGTCCACTGACCGCTCAACAGCGCAATATACCCTGTAGCACAGTGCTAGCTCCTTTAGAAACTTGTCTGAATTCCATTGTCAGCTGTTCTCTATGTTTTCATGCTGTACATCACCTTAAAGAACCTGACGTGCTGTCCACAGGTGCCCTTTAAATGTACATGTTTCGGGATTAACCTTAAACCTCCCGAGTGCCACTGCCAACCTGTATTTATGTGCTGCTGCTGCTGGAGGTATTGAGGGTCTCGTTTGTGCTTCATGCACGGTGGTGTGACTAAAATACCATCAAAACATTCAATGCAGATCGAGCCAATTGGCGCTTGCTCATGTGTCCGTGTGGTTCGCTGCAGTGCATCATGGGAGCCATATTGTTTTATGAGGCGTGCTTTCTGCCCCTTCTCCATTCAGGTCAAAAGGGATGACTGCAACCCTGCATAGACTGAGAACTTTTAATGCCTTGGCAGCTAAGACTGATGCTGGGGATGTAATGAGGTACACATGTTTATAATTGTAGACATTTATAAAACTTACTTTGTACATAAATTGGTCATTCTGCTGATGTACTGTACAGATTTATAGATGGCTGGGTGAGAATAATTTACTCAAGAGGCTCAGACGGTATTATAGGCCACAAGAGCAAATTAGTCTTGCGTTCACTTTACTCTTATTTTCAAGTATGTGCAGCCAGTACTAATGGCCAGTTGACGTATATTGCTAAATACTGTGCAGTTGTTGTGTCACAACAGAATTAGGGCAATCTGGCTCTTGAGGATCAGGCAACTTGGTCTTATTTGCTGGTTAGTCCTGTTTGCATTTTGCAGGTCTGGAGGTTTGGAAAGGACTGTTTTTTTTTAGTGTGTTGTCTCATTGGTGGATAGATCCTAACTCAAAACACATCTGTTGGCATCACCAACTTGAGATGATGGGAATGTGAATTTACATTTATGCCAAACCCAAGGCCCCACGATATGCTTGTATGAAACACGAAGACTAAACCTTGGCTACCCCTGTATTAAGGGAATTATGTTTGGAGTTCTTCCCTCCTGCTCCATAATTTTGTCCTGTTTTCTGTCCTCAAGGTACTGACTTGCACGTGGATGCGGTTTCCATGGGTATGGGAAACCTTCTCTATGGGTACGGGCCAAGCCTCTCTATGGGTACGGGCCAACCCTCTCCATGGGTACTGGACAACCCTCTCCATGGGGACTGGCCAACCCTCTCTATGGGTACGGGCCAACCCTCTCCATGGGGACTGGCCAACCCTCTCTATGGGTACGGGCCAACCCTCTCTATGGGTACGGGCCAACCCTCTCTATGGGTACGGGCCAACCCTCTCTATGGGTACGGGCCAACCCTCTCCATGGGGACTGGCCAACCCTCTCTATGGGTACGGGCCAACCCTCTCCATGGGTACAGGCCAACCATCTCTATGGGTATGGGCCAACCCTCTCCATGGGTACGGGCCAACCCTCTCTATGGGTACGGGCCAACCTTCTCCATGGGGACTGGCCAACCCTCTCCATGGGGACTGGCCAACCCTCTCTATGGGTACGGGTCAACCCTCTCCATGGGTACGGGCCAACCCTCTCCATGGGTACGGGCCAACCCTCTCCATGGGTACGGGCCAACCTTCTCCATGGGGACTGGCCAACCCTCTGGTATTTCTCCCAAGTAGTCATTCTTCAACTGCGTCTAGAATGAGTTTTAGCCTATTTGTCAGTGATGGGCATGACAGCTGAGCCTGATCCTATCTTCTCACACGTGCACTTTTCAGTAGGGTTTACTTGATAGCAATCAGGGGCAAGAACTCCTGCCCCTCCGGGCCTAAGTACGCTGAGAGATCAGCTACTTCGATCCAGTCCAGAAATTAAACCGATGACATTCCTTAGCTAGCTGGCTCAGTATTGCACCCTGCCGTGCATCTGTCTCCTGACCAATCGAGCACCTTTTTAAGAATCTCTATCGTGCTTTAGGGATTGTGAGATGCCAGCCGTCTGGTTTGGGTTCCAGCAAAAGGCCAACTCAGTTCAGGTGGAAAGTATTCCAATCCTGTTACCACCATAATGAACAAGATTTTGAAATTAAATGGAGCATGAGAATAGAACAGTCTTGTGTTAAAAGCAATCTCTTGGGGACCTTGCCATTAGTTTGTTGAGTATGTTTCTTTTAATCATGAGGGCCACATTAATTTATAAACTGCAATTCTGAGGGAATCTAGTCATGTATCTTCCGCTCTTTGCTAGCTTTAGGGATAAGGTTGATATGGGTGTAAGGCAGTGGTCCCCACTGTTATAGTTGTGTCAAGCCTAGTTAAAAATGATACGACTGCTGAGAACCATTTCAGAAAGCAGTGGCACGGGGCTATTTGACTGTGACGGGCGTCACAGCTGAGCCTGATCCTATCTTCTCGCCAGCGCACTTTCCAGTGGGGTTTACTTGATGGCAATCTGGGGCAGGAACTCCTGCCCCCTCCCGTCCTAAGTACGCTGAGGGAATCAGCTACTTCGATCCAGCTAATTCAATCTGCTCAATAATCGGCCGTGGTTCGCAAAGCTCGTACACTGTGTGGCTTCCAGCCACTGGCTTCTGAAATTCTGTGCGCACTGAAGGTTTTAAACTTGAATTCGTTAACTGCTGAGGCGAAAACTATATTTTGATCCAGTTGCCTACAGCCAGATAGAGTGCGCTCTAAATGGGGTGAAGATATAGCCATCTATGCAAGGAGAGAACTGAGTTTTGAAATAGATTTTTAATCATAAGTGCTTTTTTTTTTAAACCTTGAATGGGCAGCATTATGCTTTGTGAATTTATAAAGCTCCCCAGTGATCTGTACAGCACAACTTTAGTACTCAGTCACATTATAACTGCCATGTGCTGTATCCATAGCGCTCCAGTGAGTAAACTAACCACTATACTGCAACAGATTTGAGTGCATGTATGCAAATGAACAATGAATAGGCTGTCTACAGTTGTGGAATGCATGGATCTCTTTTCACCTGTACAAACCAGCAAGGCCCCAACCTCTACTATATAAACAGATCTATTCCTGGGAAGGATAGGGACATTCCACGAGGTTCAGCACCCTGGGTTAAGGAAGGGATATCAGCCATGGATCCTGCTCCCAATTGCTATCTCGTGATGCCTGTGGGGAAAGTATGGCCGTCGGATGGAAGAGAAGATTGGGGTCGGCTGTGATACCTTTAGAAACATAGAAAAATAGGAGCAGGCGTAGGCCATTCGGCCCTTCGAGCCTGCTCCGCCATTCAATATGATCATGGCTGATCCTCTATCTCAATACCATATTCCCACTCTCTCCCCATACCCCTTGATGCCCTTTGTGTCTAGATGTTGATGCTTACTGTCTCGGCACCTGCATGAAGAATGGGCACTTGGACATCCTGCCAGAGAGCAGCTGGTGCCTGTAGAACATAAGAATTAGGAGCAGGAGTAAGGCCATACGGCCCCTCGAGCCTGATCCGCCATTCAATAAGATCATGGCTGACCTTCGACCTCAGCTCCAACTGAGCCCCAGAAGGCTGCTGGTGCCTGTAGAACTGAGCCCCAGTGAGAGTAGGACAGGAGGGAATAAAATAACAAGATAAGCAGTCTGAGCACCATGCTTTTATGGGCATTGACTCTCCCTTCCTTGTATCTTGTTATACAATAACAATGAAACCCCTTTGTTCTATGGACCATATCTCCAGGTCTTTTGCATGGGTATTTCTTCAGCGTCCCCAAGAGCAGCCTGAGTTAGCACGGGATGAGCTCAGGCTTGGTTCAAATCATTAAGTGGCTTTACTCCACAGTAAGTTGACCGTGCAGAGGCAATGGACATGATCAGATTCAATCGGTAAAACTGATTTTCGCATAATGCTATTAAAATGAACACGTGACACTGTCCCACTTTTGGTGGGTCATTTTCCTTAATTTAATGTACGATCCGCCCTACAGTTCAGGGCCGAACCTCCCCTCCTGCAGTCTCCTGTCTTTCGCACCTTTTTTTTTTCTTTCTCTGCCTGACTCCCTGAGTTGCATCCTGTTGCCCAAAACCAGACGACCTTTTTTGATGACCGTGTGCGTTGACTCTCTTCTTAACCTCCCCTCCCCCACTTTGTAGACGGGCAGAGGTCGCTGGGCAGAGCGAGTCAGTGCCCATAAAAGTAAGACGCTCGGACTGCTGACTGGAGTGACTGGTGCCACGGAACCCGGAGGAAGTACTTACAGCGAGCCCGAACTGGTGGCCAGCACAATGGCCCCGCGTCAATGCGTTGCTGCTGTGGATTTGGTTTGTCCACAAGGGACCTGCGGCAGTCAATGTCAGTAACAATCAAATAGGCGTCTGAGGCCTATGGGATGTGGAACTTGCTCCTTTGTTTTGATGATTGAAAGGTGTTTTCGGAATTACCCAGACAAGCTAATGAATCGTTTCTTGTTTCGCCTCTGGGAAAGACTTTTTTGTTCAGCATATTAACCGCCCTTGGTCTGGATGCCCTTTTTATATAAAAAACTGAATACATTTTTTTTAGGAGTAGCTTTATTCCCCCCTAAATCCTTTCTGGTTTTTTAGTTCCTGAAACGTGGCAGTGCTGCATTTGATTTTTCTGCTCCAAAGCTGATTTGTTCACTTCTGATTCATTACCCAATAACTTTGAGCAATTGTATGGTATTTGCATCCCAGAGTGAAACTGGATCTGATTTGTGGGGAGTGCAGCCACTGACGTGGCACCGGGTACTGAGTAGGTTTGTATATCTGAGACAAATGAAGCTTTTCTAAACTTGATCTCTCTAAATTTTTTTAACTGGAAGTACTTGTGTGCAACTGGGTTCCAAATAAAATTCAGGAGAATTCGTTCCTTTTATGGCAACTGTCTCTTCAGTTGTTCCAGTTTCATTTCAGCAGTACATTTCCTGACTCTACAGGCGGGGTGGGTGGGGAGGGGGGGGACGTTAATGCCTCCCCTGCCCAGTGGAAACCAAGCAGCGCCGGAGTTAAATTGGAGCAGGTCAAATTTGACGCTCCGTTTCTGTCCCGGCGACAATTTCAGCGCTGTTATTTTCTCGGGCAGTCGAGGTGCCTGCCTGAATCGGGCGGGAGGCTCACACATGTGTACAAATTGGGGTCCTACGATGTGCGTTGTTGGCCCCTGTTGCCATTTTAACCATCGACAGTGCAGGGCGCCAGCCATGGTCACCTGACTCAATGAAACCTGGTTTGTCGGAAGAAGAGGCCCTGTGGGGCCGGGAGGAGCAGACGTGTCCCTCCCAAACTCCGGTCCCTACAAGGAAAGTCTGGGCCTCTGCTATCCTGGACTTTCCCACCCAGGACCCTACAAGGGAAATCTGGGCCTCTGACTAGCCTAGACCGCCCCCCCACCACCCCCACCCACACCCTTATTTTTGGATTTCCAGTTTTGAGAACCGGTGGATAAATAACATGAAAAATTATCTAAAATGGTTGGCGTCAATAACGATTTAAATACCTTGCAAAAGCTCTTTATCAATCCGAATGAATGAGCAGAGATCACTCTGCTTGCTGTGAAAATCTGATGGTTTTCTCTGATTAAACATAAATCACGTACAATGGCAAAATTTTTGTTTCGTAGTCAGGCAGCCTGCCCCATTAAATTTGATAGCTCCCCACAAATTTTTATTAGTCCTACTTATAACAAGTATATAAGCCTAATCAGTCTTTGTTGAACAATGCCATATTTTAAAGGCTAGTTTCAGGACTCCTTCTTCTTCTCCCTCTCTCTTCAGACTCTCATTATGACTCATTAGCAAAAATGTGGTTTAGAGTCCAGCAGGGTCTAGGTTTGACCCCTGGTCTGTGCTGAGTTAGCTGATCCTAGACAATTAAACAGTTGAGGTACTAAAGTTGGCCGCTATATCCCTGGGTTAGGAATCCGACCTATCTGCTCTAATCTCACTTCCCTACCTGTATTTTCCTTTCACAATTGCTCCGTGAATGGACTGAAAATAGGCCTTGGTCGAGCAAAGTCTCATTATTTCTTCTTCTCCAAGATAAATCCAGGTGTAGGCATCTGGAGAAGACCACCAGAGTCTGTTGGGAGTAACCCCTACACTTGAATAGCCCACTGAAAGTTGCTGCCAAAGGTCACAAGTTAAGAAAGGCCATTTGTGCAAAGTGCTGGAGAGGAGCTGGCATTCTATGGACATGTACCCAAGTATGAGCCACCACCTTCCAGATATGTGGATGGATGGATGGATAGAGAGCGAGGAGGAGCAGGGCAGTGGAATTAGTCTTCGACTGCTCTAGCAAGGAGCTGGCACAGACACGATGGGCAGAATGGCCTTCTCTTCACAACTTTATGGTTCTATGAAAGGAGAAAAATGGGAGTAGGACTCCATAGTAATAGCCAAAGATGTTTGCTCTTCAGTAAAATTAAAGATCCTTCAAATTCATAGTAAATATTTGCTCTAGTTTTCATATAGACACCACAGAGGACACTCACTATCACAGTGAAGACTATCTATCAGCAAGTTTGGTTATTGGGGGTCTAACTTTTATTGAGAGGTGACCAGTCTACAGTGAATCTGTTTCCTTGGTGTTGTACCTGTAAAAATATTTAATTGTTTTAAGTTATATACACTAAATTCAGATTGGATTGAAGTGTGGTTTGAATATCATGTTTGAAAGTAGGTCTAGATCATTACAACAGTGACTACTCTTCAGAAATACTTCATTGGCTGTAAAGAGCTTTGGGACGTCCTGTGGTCGTGAAAGAGGCTACTTTAATGCAAGTCTTTCTTTTCTTTTTAGATTCATTCTTTTCAGACGTTTACTTAAATATTTATTTTCTTTCCACATTTCCCAAAAGTGCTGATCCTGCTGGTGTACAGTTCCACAGGCACCAGCTGTCCACTCGTACCTCATCCAACTGGCTGTTCCTCGTGTGGGGCCCAGACGGTGAGTATTGGGAGGCGATTAACTGTGGGCAGTATTACAACTGTGCCTGATCCTCAACTCTCCTGATGTCCCCACATTGCACGTTTCAAGTCGGAGTCGCGATCTAGTGAGCAGCAGTTGGAGCTGTAGCCACTTTGTTCCCTCCCCCAAGCCTGGTGGTGCTGAGGCCAATTGTAGCTTCACATTAGCACCCTGGTTGGGGATGCGCCAACTCCACGCACACTCGAGCACTTTCCCAGCCTGCGTGCTTCATTTCCACCTAGGTCATTTCTATTTGTCTGAGGTTTGCCCTTGTGTTTTGCCAAGAACATTGAAGTCTGTTTGATTTGCTTCACTTAGTTCTTCAGTTGACAAATGCCAAAATATAATCATTCCCCTGAACGAGGTGGCAAGTCCAGATGGATAATGAAGGGGGCCTGCTGATTAGGAGGTATTGTGTTCCAACCTCCATACAAATGTGCGCCGGACAATAGTTGGTGCAAAACGTATTTTAACCTCTTAAATTTCTAAATGCTAATCTTGTCAATCTTGAAGCGCGCGGCCTCATAAAGCTCTGGCCTTTGGATATTTTTTCGCAGCCTCTAATGTCAATGTTTATAAGGTCTGGGATAATTGGCGGCTGACTGAAGATGAACAGACAGGTGTCCTGCTCGTATCCCACAGAGTTCTGACAGTTGTGGCAATTTGCATAATGCAGCCCCGAGCGACAGCTGACCTTAATTCTTCCGCACCATGAAATCTGCCACCCTGCATGTCAGTCAGGGATGAGGGGCCTCTGCCAGGCTGGCATGTGGTGTCCACCTGCTGCCATTCGAACAGGAGCAAAAAAAAAAATGGAAATAGTCAGCTGCAATCTGGTAAGTGCTGAAAGACATATTGGAAATCAATTTTTTTAGTCCGCCTTTTCGATTGAATCACTAACCAAAATGGTCAATAAATTCTGATGTCCTGCTCACACGAATTAAATTGGTGTTAGAAAACTTGGTACAAATGTTGAGAACATTTGCAATTATACATGTGTATTTCCATCCTTGCATTTTTTTTAAAAATGGAGGGAGGGTTGAGCTTCCTTGACCAGGCCCAGCTCTCCCTTCCCCCACCCTGAATCACTCCTCTAGATCAGCGTTGTCCAATAGAAATCGCTGACTAGCCACAGGTATGGCTAAGGCAACACCATTTTAGCCACATGCGCTAGTTTTAGTAGGAGATACCTTGTATACACACACACACACACAATACAGGTAAATGTACTTCACACATGTATATGCACCTACTTCATCCAAAGTACATACCGATCCATTGAGCTGGTCACATCCCACGCACAAGCCTACCACAACCTGCCGTAAGGCATTGGAGCAGTATAAGATGAATTTTTTAAGAACATAAGAATTAGGAGCCAGGAGTGGGCCATATGGCCCCTCGAGCCTGCTCCGCCATTCAGTAAGATCATGGCTGAACTTCGACCTCAACTCCACTTTCCCGCCCGATCCCCATATCCCTTGATTCCCCTCGAGTCCAAAATGTGCACGTGGTTTATCATTAAAATAATTTTATATTCTTACTGCTTCTGTGTTCTATGGAGGGCTCTTTTTTTTAAAAAAAAACAATTAATTCACTGGCTTTGGGCATCGCTGGCCAGGCTGGCATTTATTGCCCATCCCCAGTTGCCCTGAGTAGGTGGTGGTGAGGATCTGCCATATGGTGCGTACTAAGAGCGAGTTCTGTTCATTCTCATTTACTCAGCACAAACGAGCAGTTTGGAGTCACTGAACAGTAATCAACTTCTATTCTGTAGCCAAAAGGTTTGATTTGATTTTTTTTTTGAAGTTACATTGTGCGAATCATACGTGCTCAGTAAGACTTGGGCCTATTCCACAGGCATCACACTGACAGAGAGAAAGGGAATTATTTCCCCTGTTGAAAGTGAACCAAAAAACGAATCTTCTTGCATCAAAATGACTCTCTCTAACCTGACCTGCTTGTACTATAGACAAACCCTACTGGATACAAAGCATCAACTAGCTGGTATCACTCTCTTGCCAGCAGTATGTTGAGGCCCAATTTTGGGTGCGCCTCAGGCCTCTGGTTTCTGGTGCGTACGGCCAGCGCAGCACCTATTTCAGGCCCAAAAATGGGGCGCAATGAATTTCCACCCCCACGATTTTTATTGTGGTAAACAATGAACACATTACAATTTGACTGCTTTTGTGTGTGTGTTCTGGCGGTGCCTTCAGCACCCTCAAAGAAATAAGCTAGCAATCCAAAATATTCTGCTAACTGGATTGCCCCTTTAGACACTGCTACTGAGTCTCTGACTGGAGAAGGCAATCTGCTAGATCTGTTTGATTACCAATGCACAAGTCTCCTAGACGCCTCCATCAATTGGTATTAATTAAAATTGCACGGGGCGTTCAACAGTTTAGTTATTAAATGAAAGCAGACATACTGGATAGAAAATTCAAAAGTTTGTTCATTCTACATGCAAGATGTTTAAACTTTTAAGTTATAGTGTGAATGCACCACAAGAGTCTCTGACTTCAGGAGAGAGGGGAGAATACTGGGGTACGGGGAGGGGGGAGGTTAGTGGGGGTGCTGGCTGGTGGCTTGATCTTGTATAGTTTGATACCATACCATCCAAGCATATATTGCAGACATGGTTTGACATTACACTCATTGGGTAGATCTTGACTTTGTGCGATAGTTTATAACTGGTGATAGCAAGTTGGCAGCCCGTTTTCAAATCCTTCCATGGCCTCACCCCTCCCTAGCTCTGTAATCTCCTCCAGCCCTACAATCCTCCGATATATCTGCGCTCCTCCAATTCTGGCCTCTTGAGCATCCCCGATTTTAATCGCTCCACCATTGGCGGCCGTTCCTTCAGCTGCCGAGGTCCTAAGCTCTGGAATTCCCTCCCCAAACCTCTCCGCGTCTCTCTCTACCTCTCTCTCCTCATTTAAGGTGCTCCTTAAAACCTACCTCTTTGACCAAGCTTTTGGTCATCTGTCCTAATATCTCCTCATGTGGCTCGGTGTCAAGTTTTGGTTGATAATCACTCCTGTGAAGCGCTTTGGAATGTTTTACTATGTTAATAGCGCTATATAAATACATGTTGTTTTACATCTCCAGATTTAAAAAAAAATATTTCCATTATTTTCAAGATCTATCCCACTGTGTGGACAGTGAGGAATTTCTCTGATCTTTGACGCTGCTGATCACCCAACACTTGACGCCAAACATAATAGGAGAGTTTGTGTCGGCAGATACGTGATCAAGAGATCATTTATTTTGCATGTAACTATCCTCCACTCAATGCATCACAGCAGGGCTTGAATGGACCCTTACTCAGGGTCCATATACATGCATTTCC
Source organism: Squalus acanthias (assembly GCA_030390025.1). NCBI lineage: Eukaryota > Metazoa > Chordata > Chondrichthyes > Squaliformes > Squalidae > Squalus > Squalus acanthias. The sequence continues at coordinate 13,011,282 of CM059448.1, forward strand.
AGCAGGGTCACTAGACGATCATCAAAAGCAGAAGTCTTTGCTAATTTTTCTATTTCTTCCTCCCTAGCCCAGGGACATTTGAGGGTCAGTTGTGGTCCTCCTTGCCGAGATAAGCTAATCCTTCCAGCCCAGGCCAAGGATCAAATGTGGGAATGTACTTCAATCTCAGCTGACTGGCAAGGTCACTTCAGAGTACTAATCAGTTGAGGTATTCCAGGGCTAAGGATGGGGTTGGGGGAAAATAGTTCTAACCCAGCCAATGCTACCAGTGTCAGCCATAGCTCAGTGGGTATCGCTTTCACCTACTGAGTCAGAAGGTTGTGGGTTTAAGTCCCACTCCAGAGGCTTGAGCCCAAAATCCAGGCTGACACTCCAGTGCAGTGCTGAGGGAGTGCTGCACTGTTGGAGGCCCCATCTTTCGGATATGACATTAATCCGAGGAACCGTCTGTTCTCTCGGGTGGACATAAAAGTTCCCACAGCACTATTTTGAAAAAAGAGCCCCGGAGTCCTGGCCAACATTTATCCATCATTTATAACTAACACGCAAAAACAGATAATCTGATCATTATCTCATTGCTGTTTGTGGGTCCTTGCTGTGTGCAAATTGGCTGCCACATTTCCTACATTACAACAGTGATTTATGCTTCAAAAAGGTACTTCATTGGCTGTAAAGCACTTTGGGACGTCCTGAGGTTGTGAAAGGCGCTATGTACATGTAAGTCTTTCTTTCTTTCTTTTATTACAGCCTTTGATTTCTCTTTGCTATCTGAAAGTAAAAAATGACATTGTTGCAATTGAGCTCTGAACAGATTGTTTATCAAATGGAGAAATGCCTTTTGACGTGCAACTTGTGCTATATATTCAACGGGCAGCTCCCCAAAGTTGAAGTGGAACTTTTAATAAACGGGCTATGTAATGAATAATCATTACCCCTGGAGCCTTAACACCTTACGAGAGCACTCGTGGATTTGTTGTGAAATCATCTCCAAGCATCAGCAGAAATTCTGTGCTGAAGTCTGAGGAATAAATATTGGCTGCATATTAGTGGCACCACAATTCCTGGCCAGAATGGAGATGATTGGGTAATATCCCTGTCAGTTACACACTGCTGTAAGTGACTGGGATTGATTTTACGCACACATCTATCCTCCACTCATTGCATTTTGCTGGAGAAATCACCCTGCTTTTATTGGGAGGCGTTGCTGTAACTTCGGCCATGAGTTCTGTTGACGGGGAAATTACCCAGTCATCTCCATCCAGGAATAGTGATGTCACTCTATCTGTTTGCTGTAATTCGTAGAGACGCGTTTGAAATAGACTCTGTAGACTGTTTGCTATAGTGCGCTGTTTAAGTAGACTCTGTTGAGTAAATAGACTTTGTTTGCTGTAAAATAGACGGCAGTGAGTCCTGCCTCCAATTCATTGGCTGACACAGTGGTGTCAGTAGACACTCTGATAAATATTGGCCCCAATTTTAGCTCTCCTACCCTCACGAGTATGTCACCAAGCGCATTCAAATGCAACAGAATGCATATCGGTGTTGTTTCACACATTGGTTTCTATCCCTTCTGCCCAAATTTCTTACATTTCCTTCCTCTCTTTAAAAGCAATGGAGTAAATTCTTATTCCCAGTCGACAGCTTTCTGCGTGTGAAGACCACATATCAGGAATTCCAGATGTGGAAGTCGGAAACACCCAGTTTGTGGAGTGCATCATTTTCCATGCATCATGTTTGACTCGCGAATTGGGCACGCGGCGCTCTGGGGCCGAGTTCCGAATTGCGTTACACAAAGCGCAGAGCTGGGAGTACTCGATTACAAAAAATGCGCTAATAACTCATGGCCAGGGTACAGTTCCGAGGGTGTTAAAGGCCCTTCAAAATGGGATTCTATGGGCTGGATTTTGAATGACCCATGGAGTCGGGTTTGGAGGCGTGTGGGGGGTTAAATTTGCGGGGTCGGGGTTTCCGACCCCATCCCGACTCCATCCCGCCTCCACGCAATTTTGACAGAATCAGTCGCGGGGTTCCCGACTCCGTCCCGCCTTCAAGAGGCGGGAGAGGCCATTAAAGCCCTTAACAAGCTCTAAATTGGCTCTGTAATGCCATTTTGAAACGCTGTAGCTAGTTTAACCCTCTTTTGACGTGAAACACTCCAGTGAAACCTGGCGGGAGCACAAGTGGATAGCTGACTATTGGCTGCAGGTCCACTATTACAACGGAGATGTGATGAAGGTAGTAGTATTAGGTCTGAACGTCGCCTCTGATGCTGCTGCATTGAATGTCTTCAGAGACTGCCTGGGAGGACTTGGTTGCAAAAAAAATTCATTCTCTCTCTCTCTCTCTGTCCTTTCCCCCCCCCCCCCAAATATTTTGCATCCAGGTCCACTCACATCAAAAGCAAGCCAGGCAGGTCCTCTCTCACCAACAGTCTCTGCTAGGCAGTCAGCAATGATGACATCATCAGAGGCGACTTTCAGACTGAAACCACTAATTAGTTCATGGGTTCCCACATGCTCCAACTCAATTGCCCAATTAAGTGAAAATTGCATCAGGCATCCACATTAATCTGGAGTCGGGGGGGGGAAACACGAAATGCGGATTACACGACCCCAACCCGACCCCAAGACAAAATCCAGCCCTATATGTATGAGCCTAGACCATGAATGGAGCCAGACTTACTTGACTATGAAGGTCACTACAGCTGACCCCTGTCCTCACGTGGCCATCCAGCTCACTGATGTCTCCACTGTGCTCAGCACCAAGCAGAAATTGAACTTCGGATATTGCTGGAATCGTTGCTTAATGCCTCATCAGGCCGTGAAATGGGATGTTTTTGTTTCTGTTTTCAAACGAGTTCTCCTGGTCTAAAAGAAAATTGCACCCCCTTGAGTTTTGTTACAATCAAAGACTGACAAGAGTTCAAATAGCCCTGGGGCGTGGAAAAAGGAGATGATATTGAGCAGTGTCTTTTGAGATTCGATTCACTGAGCTAATTAAGCTCATTGAAACGAGGAAGTGGTCATGCCAGAATGAACATTATGGGCCAGGGTATAATAAGACTGCTGTATGCGAGTGTTCACTATATTCTACAGGTCCAAATCTCCCTCCCTAATGATGCAGTCCAGACACGCGAACTGTTCCAGGGGGTCGGGGAATAGCGAGCTCCTTCTCAACGAGTTATTTCAAATGCTGCAAATTTTGACTAGCTGTGCCTGACAAAATGTTCTTCTTTCTGCAGTACAAAATACGATGACGGGATGATGAATTGCTGGTCTGTGAACCCTCCAACGGGCTGTGCTGCTGGCAATGTGTGTATTCTGATGCTGGCTGTAGTCCCGCTAACATTAAATTCCAGCTCATACCTTTGACCTGAAAGGATGGCAGTGTAATCTGAGTCTTGATGTGAAATGGAAAAGAACATTAGCTGTAACATGTACTTTCTCAAGGCTGGTACTTTTAATCTATTAACAGGTCTGTGACCTGTGTGTGCTGGGAAAACTGCATAAAAACTGCAAAAATCATAATTGCAAAAATCATTGGCTTGTGTGACTTACTAGCACAGTGTACCAGGGTCAACCCTTCCTTGGTTATTCATTTCAAGCAACTATCAATACGATATTCTCCCCAGTGCACTGGTACATAGTACATATGTGTCCAGGATAGATGAACATATTGGGCCAAAAATTCGGTACTTGCCGGGTGAGTACGCGCTGTGTACTCACCCGTAAGGCCTCCTGAAGCGCCGGTTTCCTGCTTGCACTACGCATGCGCGGGAAACCGGAACTTCCGGTCTCGTAAAGGGAGGGGTTGAGAGGTGAACCACGTGCGCGGTAGAGGCTGCGCGCACGCAGCGAACTTAGTTTTTTTTTCAGGTTTCTCCGGGAGGGTAAGTATTGAAGAACCTGCACTTTTAAAAAGGAGGCGCAGGACCCGTTTTCAACAAGGTAAGTGGTTAATTAATTACAATTAAAAAAAATTTTCAACAGGTTTATCTTTTTTAGATAATTAAAGAAAGGTAAGTTTATTTTTAGCACTGTTAAAAAGTATTTTAATTTTGTTTAAAGTAGTTAATTTATTTAACTTATAGTTATTTTAAAAATGTGATGTTTTTAAAAAAAAATTATTTGAAGTTTAGGTGTTATTTTGATCTTTAGGGTTATTCTCTTTGCTTTCTGTTCTGACAAAATAGAATGGAGTTACAGCCTTTTATAATGTTCAAACATCTTTTTTAGTGATGTTGGTTGAGGGATAAATATTGGCCAGGACACCGGGGATAACTCCCCTGCTCTTCTTCAAAATAGTGCCATAGGATCTTTTACGTACACTTGTGAGGGCAGACGGGGCCTCGGTTTAACGTCTTATCTGAAAGACGGCACCTCCGACAGTACAGCACTCCCTCAGTACTGCACTGGAGTGTCAGCCTAGTCTCTGGAGTGGGATTTGAACCCACAACCTTCATGACTCAGAGGCAAGGGTGCTACCCACTGAGCCACAGCTACACTAGTCCCTCTCCCCAGAACCCCTCCATTCCCAGCCAATGGTATCGCCCGGAGCAGCCATGCCTGCCCCCTCCTGAAAGCATAAGAAAGAGACTTGTATGTGTACAATTACATACACACTGTGTGGGTACAAGGGTGTATGCACTGACGTATGTCCTTTGCTGTGCTTCATTTTAATTTTACAACACTGGTCAGTCATGTAGTTGATAGAAAAACTACTTGGGTAGAGGGCAAAGCAGTAACAGGAGTAGTCAGCGTTTGCATTTTTTGGGGGGGCGGGAGGAAAGAGTGGCTCGAATTAAAGATTGCCCACATAACAAAGCATGACACTGTAAGCAGCAGCTTTGAATACCGAGGCTTCGGTTCCAAGCTCAGCTACTAATGTCCATATGTGCTGTTGGAAATGGTGTTTCAGCTTATTTTCACCTTTCTCTAATGGGTTCTTAACACATTCTGGAGCTTTTGTTACTGCGCGACTGCTGGTAGCACTGATTAACACTTCAGGCTACAGGACAAAAACGTGCGACGTCCTTTATTCCTTTAGTTGACCGGAGGTCAAACTGGAGCAAGCTTCTGTCGATGGCGTATTTACCTCGTGGCATTGTTATTGAAGCTGGATCCCTTGTCCCATTGGGAGACTCGCAGACCCATGAAAACCTGGGCCTCGGACTTTGTTGCCAGAATAAGGGAGTCGGCTTTAACAATGTAATCACTGAGTGAGGGACACTGGTCTCCAGGAATCCAAATGACAGCTCCTGTTTCCCTTTTTAGGGCCGCTACCCACCTGACTTTGAACCAGACTGTCTTTCTTTTTGACGATGCTGTCTGTAAATTTAAAATGGAAATCATTCATCAATAATCTGGTATTAAGATAAAAGTCCATTTCTTCCCCCATTGATTTGTGTTGCTTTTTTTCTTTGGTCATGCGCCTGCCACGCAGAAACCCATTACAAGGTCTAAGAGTCTTCAACCCAAACCACTGAGAAATCCACGTAAGTAGTTTCCATTTGCCTGATATAGAGTGCGCACTCTCTCGCTGTAGGGACACCGCTCGTTTGCCTAAGTTTAGAGAACTTGAGCCAAGGCTTAGGTATTCCCAAGTCTGCATAAGTATATTGTGTCGACCAGTACAAGTCATATAAGCTTCACGCTGCTTGCCCAGCTAGGGCTGCCCATGACTACATTGGCTTGCAGGATGATCTGGAGCTGAATGGGAAGCATCCCAGTCCCCAGAGACAGGTCTACCCCTGGAGGTCCCAACAAGGACCTAGATTGCCTGGTCAATCAACAACAGTGCCTTGGAGTACTTGGAGTCTGTTTTAGGTCCTTGAGTCTCCTACAGAGAATACATTTAATTCCCACCTCCTCTTATCAGGTGCTGCAACTTGAAGCCAACTCAATTCTAGAATGACCAGTTGATTCCAACCCCCAACCAACACCCACCTCCCCCACATCCCCCTCAAATATCCTGTCTCTCTAGATGTGGAAGCATTTGCTATTAGGATTTACAGCGAATCAAAACTCAAGTCACGATCCCACCCTCTGCCCTTGGGAAATGGTAGCCAACCAAAGCCATACCTCACTCCAGCACACGAGCATCTGACGTAATTCAGGTTTGACACAGGAACCTGATAAACTCAAAGCTACGGAATTGTACTCGTCAAGGTTGGATCATTGTCAACAGGAAGATGTTATAAGAAAAGCTGACAGATTCCAAATCTTCAGCATTGAATTGAAGTTCTCTCTTTAAAAAAAACCCCCCACAGAAAATGGATTGTATTTTTTCTTGTCAGTGAATGTCACTGTCAGTTTTACCTAATAATTTGCAAAATATGAATTTGTGTTCTCACTCTCCATTCTCAGCTATAAAAGGCTAAAGGCATTAAAAGACAAATCTCAATGTTTGCCACACAGAAATGATCAGAATAAATTGCTTTGCAACGACAATCGGAATAAAATAAATTGGCCAATTTGTTTTGTGATTTTAACTATGGTCTTGCAGAGATTTTGATTATAATACATGTTTAGAAGGAGCAACAGACAATATATGTAACTGGTATTAACAGACAATGATGAGCTACTGATGTGGTACAAGGGGATTGTGTGACCCAAAGTACCACAATCAACTCGGGACTGTCACTATTTTCCCCATTTGTTGTCAAGCACAAGGGACCTAGGTATTGACATGGTTGGAGACCGTTCTGATGAAAGGTCATCGACCTGAAACGTTAACTCTCTTTCTCTCTCCACGGATGCTGCCTGGCCTGCTGAGTTTTTCCAGCGTTTTCTGTTGTTATTTTGGTTGGAGACCTTGCTTGACTTCGACGCCAAACTGGACCATCCTCCTTTGGTGCACCTCCTGCAGCAAAACCTCCAACTCTAACATCAAAAAGAGCAGTGTGGCCCACATGTGCCATTACGGACAAGTTAGCCCACTTTCCTGCTATCACCACAACACTCCCCTTTTACAAATCAGCAGCAGCAGCACTTTAAAAACTGCTGCCTCGCCAGATTTTGCGCTTTCCTGGCAAATGAGCTACAGACAAAGTTCTCTGGGCGAGCCTTTCCTGTGCCTGGAGCTGATTCAAATCAAGCGGCAGGCTTTATAGCGCAAAGTTTGGCAAAACCCCATCACCCCCCCTCCCCGCCCCCCGCCATACACCATTGCTTCGGGTGCGTCCATTTTGCGGCTATGCACAACCCCAATTGTGCCAGGATTGCAAAAACTGGGGCTGGTGTTTCTAGGTGATTGAAATTGGCTGCGGGATTGCAGCAGACACTTACCATTGGACTTTGTGGTTACGGGAGCAGAGTCAGTAGTGATGCAAGAGCAGTTGACAAAATGTCCCTGTAAGTGGCGGAAGTAATGATTGATTTTCCTTTAACTATATTCGAACCGGTCGGCAGAGATACTGGCATTATTGACTGAAAGTAAATACGACTAAGCAGCAGAAGTGACGGGAACAGGCAGCAATAAAACACACACAGGCTTTCCCAATGGCCCAGTTGGCAAATCCCCACCATATGGTGTGGGACACACAGGCCAGGAACTACAACAGTTGGAGGGAGCGAGGAGGAGGGGTTTCCTCTGTCTGATTGTAATCCTGGTCTTTATGAATGGGTTTATGATTTCATAGCACAGAGAGGAAGTCTCCAGTGCCAGGTTTGATCTCTGGTCTGAGTTGAGTGAATGGATCTCAGCTGGACCGGCGGTGGGGGGTACAACAAATAGGCTCAGGGTCCATGGGCTAGATCGGGGGAGGGGGGTTGCCCCACTCCACCCCCCCCCCCCCGTGATTGATATCCAGTAACCCTTTCCGTTGTGTGTATGTGAGCGATATAATATTATACACATCATGGCCCCATATTACCACCAGACTCCTGCCCTAATTACAACGCAATTTCCCGGCAATGGGTAGGGCCCCGGTTACATTAGGGCGCGAAATTCGGTAGCGCCCCGCCAAGGAAATGGAGCGCTATGTCGGGCGGTCCACTTCCTGGTGAAGCGGTAACCGAGGCGATGTGGAGGCGTGATCGGCAGCGCTCGGTGGAGGGCTGCCGCGTTTCAACGCCCCTCCCCTTCTGTTGAAGCGGAGGGCCGCTGCGCACTCTGCAGGGCCTCCGATGGTCCACACTAGGCCACCAGAGCGGCGTGGTGCCATGGCAGCAGCCCGGCGCCGAGACGCTGCACGATGGCAGCCAGGACCACGCCACGGCCCACCACGGAGGGCCGACCTGTAAATGGCGGCGTGTGTCGCTGCCGCAAGTCCCCTTTAAATACCGCCCCGCGAGTGGAGGTCGGCCCGGTTTGCGGCCCGCGAGGCTGGCGCTGACATCGCCTGCGGCAGCCTCGCAGGGCGGTAAGGGGATGCGGCGTGGTGCTAAGGGGGTCACCGCACACGGCGATGATGTCATCGCCGGAGGCATGGCAGCCCGGGGTGCTACCGGCGGGGGCGCGGCATTATCAGGTAGCGCCTCAGCAACGCCCCGAATTTCGCGGGAGGGGCTATTTTCGCCCCCCCCCCCGGTCGATAAGCCCTTTGCGCCCTGGTAGCAGCCCCCGGCGGCGCTAACGGCAGGCGCAAAGGAGCCGAATTTCTAGCCTGAGTCTCCAGCGACTCTGCGAATACCCACTTGACCTCTTGTAAGAGGTGGAACCTCTGCTCCCCCCTTACAAGGCAAAGTACACCAAGGATGCTGTCTTCACAGGGGCCCTGAAAATGCGTGAGCTGAAATCCGGTGGATCGCGCCCACTCATGCCCTCCAGTGCTAACCTCACTGGCAGTTTGCGAGGTTAGTGGGAGGGCACCTAATTAGCCTGGCGTTGGCGGGTGCCTGTGCATCTGTGAGGCCTCCCTGACCCTACTATGAGAGGACAAGCAGGCCCTCCCAACCCCCTGAGACTCCATGGCGTTTCCCCCTCCCCATCAGCCCCCTCTGTTATGGGACTGACCAGAAATGTTGTACTTTCTCCTCGGGGGTCCTGGCCAATTCCATGACCTGGGGCCCTTTCTGGAAATCAATATGCCCCATCTTTCTGAGCGTGCCGGCCCCCAGTGTTACACCGGGTCTTATCTGGGTCAGGCTAGCTGGGACTTTCAGCGTAGGGCGTTCCTACACCCTTGACATCATTTACCAAGAGGAGAGCAGAGGTTCCACCTCTTACATGGCTGAGTGGGAACTTCCAGAGTCAGTGGACTCCAATGTATCCATTGCCAGAACGTTATTCCAGACTTAGGGCGGGAGTCCAGCGGAATTATTGTGGCAGTTTCGGGCCATGATGTGTATCATATTATACATATCCCGCATTCGTAGATACACGCATGCACCACACACACACACAGACATGCACACACACACACACACAGACAGACAGTGGAAGAGGGTGGGAGGGGAGGGGGCATCACTGATTGATTTTACACCCGATTCCCCATTGACACGTACTTTCCATGCTCACACATGAAGAGCGGCCATTTTGGTGAGATACAGGAGATGTGCTGATACTCCGCGCAGGCTAGCTGCCTTCAGGAGCAACAATCCAACCCAATGCCTTCTGGAGACTGTGAGGTATTATCGCCCCCAAATGGAAGGTTCTGGTACTGCAGTCCTCCTTTGATGGCCAAAGTCACCCATGAGAAAAGGTCAGAGGTCATGACATATAGGCTGTTGTGCTTTACAAAGCAGTAATGTATTTCAGACATCAGATGATGTCGTACATCAGCTGAAAGTGAAGGCCAATCTGTCTATCAACATCATCTGAGCTCTGTGATGTGTAACTAGCTGCTTTAAGAACATAAGAAATAGGAGCAAGAGTAGGCCATTTGGCCCTTTGAGCCTGCTCCGCCATTCAATAAGATCATGGCTGATCTTCTACCTCATCTCCACTTTCCTGCACTATCCCCATATCCTTGATTCCCTTAATATTGAAAAATCTCTCGATCTCTGTCTTGAATATGCTCAACGACTGAGCCTCCACAGCCCTCTGGGGTAGAGAATTCCAAAGATTCACCACCCTCTGAGTGAAGAAATTTCTCTTCATCTCAGTCCTAAATAGGCTACCCCTTATTCTGAGATTGTGACCCCTGGTTCTAGACTCCCCAGCCAGGGGAAACATCCTCCCTGCATCTACCCTGTCAAGTCCTGTAAGAATTTTGTATGTTTCAATGAGATCACCTCTCATTCTTCTAAACTCTAGAGAATATAGGCCTAGTCTACTCAATCTCTCATCATGGGACAATCGCCCCATCGCAGGAACCAGTCTGGTGAACCTTCGTTGCACTCCCTCAATGGCAAGTATATCCTTCCTTGGGTAAGGAGACCAAAACTGTACACAATATTCCAGGTGTGGTCTCACCAGGGCCCTATATAAGTGCAGTAAGATGTCTTTACTCTTATACTGAAATCCTCTTGTAATAAAGGCCAACATACCATTTGCTTTCCTAATTGCTTGCTGTACCTGCATGTTAACTTTCAGTGATTTGTGTACAAGGACACCCAGGTCCCTCTGAACACCAACATTTCCCAATCTCTCACCATTTAAAAAATACTCTGCTTTTCTATTTTTCCTACCAAAGTGGATAACTTCACATTTCTCCACATTATATTCCATTTGCCATGTTCTTGCCCACTCACTTAGCCTGTCTATATCCCCTTGAAGCCTCTTTGCAACCTCCTCACAACTTACATTCCCACCTAGCTTTGTATCATCAGCAAACTTGGATATATTACATTTGGTCCCCTCATCCAAATCATTGATATAGATCGTGAATAGCTGAGGCCCAAGCACTGATCCTTGCGGTACCCCACAAGTTACAGCCTGCCAACTCGAAAATGGCCCATTTATTCCTACTCTCTGTTTTCTGTCCGTTAACCAATCCTATGTTAACAAAATTGTGTCAGCTGTGGCTCAGTTGGTAGCACACTTGCCTCTGAGTCAGAAGGTTGTGGGTTCAAGTCCCACTCCAGAGACTTGAGCACAAAACTCTAGGCTGACCCTCCAGTGCAGTGCTGAGGGATTGCTGCACTGTCGGAGGTGCTGTCTTTCGGATGAGATGTTAAACTGAGGCCCCGTCTGCTCTCTCAGGTGGATGTAAAAGATCCCATGGCACTATTTTGAAGAAATGCAGGGGAGTTATCCCCGGTGTCCTGGCCAATATTTATCCTTCAACCAACATAACAAAAACAGATTATCTGGTCATTATCACATTGCTGTTTGTAGGAGTTTGCTGTGCACAATTTGGCTGCCTGCGTTTCCCATATTACAACAGTGACTACACTTCAAAAGTATTTAATTGGCTGTGAGACGTCCGGTGGTTGTGAAAGATGCTATATAAATGCAAGTCTTTCTTTCTTTCTTTCAATCCATGTTAGTATATTACCCCCAACCCCATGAGCCCTAATTTTGTTTAATAACCTCTTGTGTGGCACCTTATCGAATGCCTTCTGAAAATCCAAATACACCACATACACTGGTTCCCCCTTATTTAATCTGCTAGTTACTGACATCTTTCTCCAGTTTCTCTCCGATCTCCCATCATGACCTCTCCGCACTCATCTTGTCCATGAGACCCACCTCCTGCTCCCTTGACCCTATTTCTACCAAACTGCTGACCACCCAACTTCTTTTCTGGCTCCCATGTTAGTTGATATTGTTAACAGTTCTCTCTCCTCAGGTACTGTCCCCCTCTCCCTCAAATCTGCCGTCATCACCCCTCTTCTCAAAAAACCAAACCTTGATCCTTCTATCCTTGCAAACTACCGCCCCATCTCCAACCTCCCTTTCCTCTCCAAAGTCCTTGAACGTGTTGTCGCCTCGCAAATCTGTGCCCATCTTTCCCGCAATTCCATGTTTGAATCCCTCCAATTAGGTTTCCGCCCTTGCCACAGTACCGAAACGGCTCTCATCAAAGTCACAAATGACTGTGACAAAGGTAAACTATCCCTCCTCGTCCTTCTTGATTTGTCTGCAGCCTTTGACACGGTTGACCACTCCATCCTTCTCCAATACCTCTCCACCGTCGTCCAGCTGGGTGGGACTGCACTCGCCTGGTTCCATTCTTATCTATCTAATCGTAACCAGAGAATCACCTGCAATGGCTTCTCTTCCCGCTCCCGCATCGTTACCTCTGGTGTCCCCCAAGGATCTATCCTTGGCGCCCTCCTATTTCTCATCTACATGCTGCCCTTTGGCGACATCATCCGAAAACACAGCGTCAGTTTCCACATGTACGCTGACTGACATGAATCTTGTCATTCATGTATGAAGTAATACTGGGCGGTCTGCTGGTGGCGCTGTCCAGGGAGAGTATAAATACCCGGGCATGGGCCCAGCTTGCTTAGGACATTCCTCAAAAGGAACTAGTGAAGGACACAACTAGATCTCCATGTTGGAAAACAGTTGATTAAAGCTTTGTTTAACGCTTAGACCAAGTGCCTAGTAGTTTTCTTACGTCACTGACGACACCCAGCTTTACCTCACCACCACTTCTCTCAACTCCTCCACGGTCTCTAAATAGTCAGACTGCTTGTCCAACATACAGTTCTAGGTGAGCAGAAATTTTCTCCAATTAAATATTGGGAAGACCGAAGCCATTGTTTTCGGTCCCCGCCACAAACTCCGTTCCCTAGCCACTGACTCCATCCCTCTCCCTAACATCTGTCTGAGGCTGAACCACACTGTTCGCAAGCTTGGTGTCATATTAGACCCTGAATTGAGCTTCCGACCACATATCCGCAGCATAACAAGGACCGCCTATTTCCACCTCCGTAACATCGCCCGTCTCCGGCCTTGCCTCAGCTCATCCGCTGCTGAAACCCTCATCCATGTCTTTGTTACCTCTAGCATTCCTGGCTGGCCTCCCACATTCTACCCTACGTAAACTTGAGGTCATCCAAAACTCGGCTGCCCATGTCCTAACTCGCACCAGGTCCTGTTCGCCCATCAACCCTGTGCTCGCTGACCTACATTGGCTCCCCACAACACCCCAAGATATCTGCGCTCCTCTAATTCTGCCCTCTTGAGCATCCCTGATTATAATTGCTCAACCATTGGTGGCCATGTCTTCTGTTGCCTAGGCCCTAAGCTCTGGAATTCCCTGTTTAAACCTCTCCGCCTGGCTACCTCTCTTTCCATCTTTAAGACGCTCCTTAAAACCTACCTCTTTGACCAAGCTTTTGGTCACCTGCCCTAATTTCTCCTTATGTGGCTTGGTGTCAAATTTTTTGTCATATAATACTCCTTGGGACGTTTTACTATGTTACAGGCGCTGTATAAATACAAGTTGTTGTTGTTATTACAACCTCAAAAAACTCGTCAAACACGATTTCCCTTTCATAAATCCGTGTTGACTCTGTCCAATCCTATTATTATTTTCTAAGTGCCCTGTTACCACGTCCTTAGTAATAGATTCTAGTATTTTTCCTACTACTGATGTCAGGCGAACTGGTCTGTCATTCCCCGTTTTCTCTTTCCCTCCTTTCTTAAATAGTGGGGTTACATTTGACACCTTCCAATCTGCAGGAACCATTCTAGAATCTATGGAATTTTGGAAGATAACAACCAATGCATCCACTATCTCTATAGCCACCTCTTTCAAAACCCTAGGATGTAGGCCATCAGGTCCAGGAGATTTATCGGCTTTCAGTCCCATTAATTTCTCCAGTACTGTTTTTTACTAATACTAATTTCTTTTAGTTCCTCATTCTCGCTCAACCCTTGGTTATCCACTATTTCCGGGAAGTTTTTTATGTCTTCTTCCGTGAAGACAGACACTATGGATGGAATTTTGCCGGCGCTCAGGGGGCGGGTTTGGAGGCGGGACCACTGGCAAAATCGCAAAGATTGACAGCAGGTAAGAAACCCGCTGTCAACCTGCCTCCAATCAATCTTCCGAAGTGTCGGGTCCCCGATTTGCGCATGGACCCAACACCTAGCGGCGGGCAGAGGATTATATACACTTACCTGCCTGTCAACAGGTACTTGATACTTGTTAATGGGCTCTTTTTCAATTTTACCGCTTCTGCCTCGGGTTTCCCGATGTCCGGACACCACGCCAGGTAAGTGTGGCGTGTTGTGAGTCTGCTGTAATGTTTCTGCATTGATGCCAGCTGCAGAAGTGGTGTGAAGGATCCAATGGTGCACTGGTGAGTTTCAGAGGTAAGAAAATGTTGGGAAAATCATTTTTAATGCATTTACACTTTTCTGTAGGTAACATGTTTTGAATTGTATATCTAGTCCCACCTCATTGAGAGAACCTCTCTCACCAGTGACAGATCGCTTCTGTAACCTCACCTGCAGCTGCCATCTGTTCTAGCCTAAGGAGGGAGTGACTGGAGAGCCTGAGTGCAAGAGCTCACCTTTGTACAGTGATTGTCAGTGTTTGCAGCACCTCAATGCTGTCAAACACTGAGAAATCAGCTGTCAAAAAAATTGTGCGTGGTCCCTTTAAGAAAACCGGCAGATGACACGTCATCAAATGACGTCATCTGACCGGCTTCCTCTTAATTGGCTGGCAAGCCCGCAGGGCGGGCTTAACAAGGCCAATTGACGTAAAATCACGTCCGTGGGCCGGATGCAGTTGGGGGCGGGACTGGAACTCGGAAACCAGCTGACCCGCTCCCAAGCCACATCGAATGAGAAAATCGCTGCCAAAGTATTTGTTTAATTTCTCTGCCATTTCTTTATTCCCCATTATAATTTCTCCTATCTCCGCCTGTAAGGGACCCACATTTACTTTCGCTAATCTTTTCCTTTTTATATACCTATAGAAGCTTTTACAGTCTGTTTTTACGTCTCTCGCTAGTTTACTCTTATTCTATTTTCCCTTTCTTTATCAATTTCTTGGTCCTCCTTTGCTGAATTCTAAAATCCTCCCAATCCTTAGGCTTACTATTCTTTTTGGCAACATTATAAGCCTCTTCCTTTGATCTAATACTCTCTTTAACTTCTCTTGTTAGCCATGGTTGGACCACTTTTTCTGTGGGGTTTTTGTGCCTTACAGGAATGTATATTTGTTGTAAATTATGTATTAATTCTTTAAATGCTAGCCATTGCTTGTTTACCATCATATCTTTTAATGTAGTTTCCCAATCTACCTATGCCAACTCGCCCCTCATACCTACGTAGTTTCCTTGGTTTAGATTTAAAACCCTAGTTTCGGATTTAACTAAATCACTTTCAAACTCAATATAAAATTCTATCATATTATGGTCACTCTTCCATAAAGGCCCCTTTACTACAAGGTTATTAATGAACCCTTTCTCATTGCACAATACTAGATCTAAAACAACCTGTTCCCTAGTTGGTTCCTCAACATACTGATCTAGAAAATTATCTTGCATACATTCCATAAATTTGTCCTCCACACTATTACTGCAAATTTGGTTTGCCCAGTCTATATGTAGATTAAAGTCCCCCATGATTACTGTATTACCTTTGTTACATGCGCCTCTAATTTCCTGATTTATACTCTGCCCTACATTACAACTACTGTTTGGGGGCTTATAAACAACTCCCACCAATGTTTTCTGCCCCTTGTTGTTTCTTAGCTCCACCCAAACTAATTCTACTGCTTGATTTTCGGAGCTAAGATCCTTTCTCTCTACTGTATTTATCCCATCCTTTATTATCAGGGCTACTCCCTCCTTCTTTTCCATTTTGCCTATCTCTTCTAAAAGTTAAGTATCCTGGAATATTAGTTCCCAACCTTGGCCACTTTGCAACCACGTCTTCGTTATGGCTATTAGATCAAACCTGTTAATTTCTATCTGCGCTATTAATTCATCTATTTTGTTGCAAATGCTTCGCGCATTCAGATATAGTGCCTTTAGCTTTGACTTATTTCTATTTTTCCCTGATGTCACCTTAGTCACTGATGCCTTATTACCCTCTCTGTCCCTTCCTGACCCACTCTGCTTATTTTTACCCAAAACTCTACTCTGCTCTAGAGCCTTGACATTTCTCTTGCTGCTTTTAAATTTACTCTTTTCTGAATCCTCCCAGCACCCTCTTCATTAGTTTAAAGCCCTGTCTACTGCCCTAGTTATTCAGTTCGCCAGGACACAGGTCCAGCCCAGTTTAAGTGGAGCCCATCCCAACAGAACAGCTCCCTCTTTCCCCAGTACTGGTGCCAGTACCCCATGAACTGAAACCCCTTCCTCCCACACCACTCTTTGAGCCACGCATTTAAACCTCTAATCTGTTTCTCCCTATGCCAATTTGAACGTGGCTCAGGTAACAATCCAGAGATTATTACCTTTGATGTTCTGCTTTTTAATTTGGATCCTAGCTCCTCAAACTCCCTCAGCAGAACCTCATTCTTAGTTCTACCTATGTTGTTGGTTCTTACATGGACGGCGACAACTGGATCCTCCCCCTCCTACTCCAAGTTCTTCTCCAGCCGCAAGGCGATTTCTTTAACCCTGGCACCGAGCAGGCAACACAACCTTCAGAACTCCTGGTCGCGGCTGCAGAGAACATTATCTAGCCCCCTGACTATACTATCCCCTACTACAGCTAAATTCCCTTTCACTCCCCCCACTTGAATGGCCTCCTGCACCAAGGTGCCATGGTCAGCTTGCTCATCCATCCTGCAGGCTTTTCCCTCATCCACACAGGCAGCAAGAACCTCATACCTGTGGGACAAGGGCAAAGGCTGAGGCTCCTCCAGCACTGCACCTGGGGTCCCCTTACCTGCCTGAGTTGCAGTCATACCCTCCTGTCCCTGACCACTAACCAGACCTGTACCACTACCTAACCTAAGGGGTGTGACTGCCTCCTGGATCAAAGTGTCCAGGTAACTCTCCCTATCCCTGATGCCCCGCAATGTCTGCACCTCAGACTCCAGCTCAAAAACTCTGAGCTGAACTTCCTCAAGCTGCAGGCACTTACTGCAAACATGGTTGTCCGGGATCACAATGCTCTCACAAACTCCCACATGTTGCAGTTGCGTCACACCACCTGCACTGTCATCCCTATATGATCTTGTTTTGTTTAATTAAATTTGTAATTAGGTAACTTAGTTTACAGTGTAGTTTCTTGACTACTTACTTGATCCAGATTAAGTTAAGGGTACTGAAATTAAATATCTACCTGTAACACAAAGCACTACAAGTGGTTTAGGCAAAAAGTAACAACTCCTTCCCCCTCTTTCAGAAATTCCCAATCTTTCCAAATTCCCAAATAAAACACTCTGTTCAAGTCCACTCTGTTTAATCCCGCTCTGTGCAGACCGCTCTGTGCTCTGCAGAAATGTTTACTTTTATACACTAGGAGCCTCACCCAATTTACAAGTGTTTACTCAGCTCCCCTGCTCCTGGTGAGTAGCGCCGATTCAAGACAAACACTTACAGCTGACTGACAGTTAACTGCCACTGGCTGGCAGCTTCTGCTAACTACAGTCTTTAAAGTTCTAAGTTAAAATCAAAATCTTAAACTAAATTTCACTTTTTACAGCTTCTACTTACCCAATACTTAACAGAAATTCCCACTCTTTCCAAATTCCCAAATAAAACACTCTGTTCAAGTCAACACTGTTTAATCCCGCTCTGTGCAGACCGCCTGAATTATTTTGTATAGTAACAGAGATTTGGTCATTTACTTCATTGAACGAAAAAAAATTTGAAACCCATGAATGAAGAGCGGAGTCCTACAATTGATTCATGTGGCACAAATTGAAGTAATATGGAACTGAATTCACACTGCAGTAATATTTGTGCTGTTTCTGTGGCTCTCGGCGGGAACACCTGTTGGGGACCCCCTTTGACCTCTTTGCACAGCGGCAACATTTTTGGGGGACAAAGACAAGAATCCACTAAGTGCATCTGACCCCCCATTCGTCCCAAATTCAAATGAAATGTTGGCGCACAAACTTGCAGAAGAGTTTTTCTGCCAGGTGGAACTGTTGCCGGCAACTCCTCAATTTTAAATTTCTCATTCTTGTTTTCAAATCCCTCCATGGCCTCGCCCCTCCTTATCTCTGTAACCTCCTCCAGCCCCACAACCCTCTGAGATCTCTGCGCTCCTCCAATTCTGGTCTCTTGCGCATCCCCGATTTTAATCGCTTCACCCTTGGCGGCCGTGCCTTCAGCTGTCGAGGCCCAAAGCTCTGGAATTCCCTCCCTAAACCTCTCCGCCTCTCAATCTCTCTCTCCTTCTTTAAGACGCTCCTTAAAACCTACCTCTTTGACCAAGCTTTTGGTCATTTGTCCTAATATCTCCTTATGTGGCTCAGTGTCAAATTTTGTTTGATAACGCTCCTGTGAAGCGCCTTGTGACATTTTGCTACATTAAAGGCGCTTTATAAATGAAAGTTGTTGTTGTTGTTGACACTTACTGCAAGTGTACCTGCGCTGATCTGTGTGCAGAGTGGGAGGCAGCACTGGGGAAAGTGTGGGAGCAGGACCCCATTAAATAGATACAGAGAAGCTATTTCCTGTGTTGCGGGAATCCAGAATAAGGGGGCACAATCTTAAAAATAAAGCTAGGCCATTCAGGTGTGAAATCAGGAAGCACTTTTTCACACACAGGCTAGTGGAAATCTGGAATTCACTTCCCCAAAAGCCTGTGGTCAATTGAAATTTTCAATACTGATATCAACTTGTAAAAATATTTGCATTTAGTGGGGTTGATTTTATCTGGAGCAAAACTGGCATCTGATAATCAGCTTTGGCTCAGTGTTCGCACTCTCGCCTCTGAGTCAGTAGGTCATGGGTTCAAGTCCCACTCCAGAGACTTGACCTTGAGCCTTGTAACCCAAGCTAACATTTCAGTGCTGCACTGTCGGAGGTGCCGTCTTTCAGATGAGACGTTAAAACGAGGCTCCGTCTGCCCTCTCTCAGGTGGACGTAAAAGATCCCATCGCACTGTTTTGAAGAAGAGCAGGGGAATAGGCCAATATTTATCCCTCAAGCAACATCACTAAAAACAGATTACCTGGTCATTATCTCACTGCTGTTTGTGGGAGCTTGCTGTGCGCAAATTGGCTGCTGCGTTTCCTACGTTACAACAGTGACTACACTTCAAAAATACTTATACAGAAGCAAAATACTGCGGATGCTGGAAATCTGAAATGAAAATAGAAAATGCTGGAAACACTCAGCAGGTCAGGCAGCATCTGACCTGAAACGTTGACTCTGTTTCTCTCTCCACAGATGCTGCCTGACCTGCTGAGTATTTCCAGCATTTTCTATTTTTAACTTCAAAAGTTAGCTGCAAAGCGCTTTGGGACGTCCTGAGGTTGTGAAAGGCGCTTTATAAATGCAAGTTTTCTTTTCTCCATATAGAAAGAAAGACTTGCATTTCTATAGCGCCTTTCACGACCACTGGATGTCTCAAAGCGCTTTACAGCCAATGAAGTACTTTTGAAGTGTAGTCACTGTTGTAATGTAGGAAATGCAGCGGGCAATTTGCACGCAGCAAGCTCCCACAAACAGCATTGAGATAACGATCAGATAATCTGTTTTTGTTATGTTGCTTGAGGGATAAATATTGGCCAGGACACCGGGGTAACTTCCTGCTCTTCATCAAAATAGTGCCGTGGGATCTTTTATGTCCACCTGAGAGAGCAGACGGAGCCTCGGTTTAACCATCTCATCCGAAAGACGACACCTCCGGCAGTGCAGTGCTCCCTCAGTACTGCACTGGAGTGTCAGCCTAGATTTGTGTGCTCAAGTCTCTGGAGTGGGACTTGAACCCACAACCTTCTGACTCAGATACAAGGGTGCTACCAACTGAGCCACTGGCTGACAATTATCGGGGAGATTTTCCTCTGCCATTTGCCCGGGGAATTGACGTTACTCAGTCACTTGGTAGAGAGAAAAGGGGCGGAGCCCATTACGTCAGGAACTGCTGTGGTTGAAGGCGGCGGCGGCTCCCAAGGGCAACTCGGGGACGGGCAACTCCAGTTTTCCCACATTCCGAGAGTTAATTAAAAAAAAAACAATACAGTTACATAACACTTACTTCGAAATTGAAAGTGTGCCGCCTTTTACAACTTCAGCTTCCAAAGCATCTCTGTCAACAATAGAAACCAGAGCGGCAACGAGTCAGTGAGCGTTGACTGGTGGAAGCACTTGCTTAACCCGGAAGAGAAATGAGCAAACACATGCAAAGGGCCTGCTCCAGGATTAAAAACAAGGTGAAAATATTTACGTATTCCTTGATCGTGGTTGTCTTTTAATTCCATAGGGTTTTATCAGTGTTACTGAACCCGCAAACAAACAAACTGAGCACCCCTTGATAGCTCAGCTGTTTAACGGCAGTATACAATAAAGCCGTACAACCTCCAAGGACTCACACGCCATCCCTGGTGTAAGCTGGGTTTGCTGATCTCAGTTGGGGTGACCTCTGTGCACCAGGGGAAGATTTCAGTTCCCGATTGTGGGTGTGTGTGTGCGTGTATATGCAAAGATGTGGTGCCCTCACCGGAGAGTGGCAGTGAGAATGAGTTTGGAAGAGGCGGCTTAACCTTATAATTAGAGCTAGGCCATTCAGTGTGAAGTCAGGAAGCACGGTAGAAATCTGGAACTCTTCCCCCAAAAAGCTGTTGAGGCTGGGGGTCAATTGAAAATGTCATAACTGAGATTGATAGATCTTTGCTCGATTAGAGTATAAAGGGATATGGAACCAAGGTGGGTAGATGGAGTTAAGATGCAGATCAGGCATGGGCTAATTGAATGGCGGAACAGGCTCAAGGGGCTGAATGGCCTATTGCTGTTCCTATGAAGCTGGGCTTTCACTGGTGCGAATGGTTCAGCTACAGCCTGGATAACTCTCTGAGCCATCAGAGGAGCTACCCTTCCATCTTATTAACTGCTTTCAACGAGAAAGCACAAGGTTGGAAAATACTGTCGCTGATATTAGCAGATGAACGATGAAAGCAATCGGAAGACTTTTCTCTATCTTCAAATTTATCAATCCATTTATTTTAAAACGGGTTAACGGCGCTGCTAAAATGGTGGACAGCAGAATGTCATATAAACTCAGTAAGGGTTCATCAGTTAACCTTGTTAAGAGTAACTTTGAGACTGTAATATCCCAAACTGTCCCGTCTGCAAACAGAAACATTAAGTTCCTTTTACTGAAAAAAAAAACAATTTTCCTTGGGAAAGGGAAAGAAAAAAATAACATTAAAATCCATACAATTTTTTTAAATAACGCAAATATTAGGCATTCATTTCCACCCTTCTCTGTAGAATTGCCAACTTAGTATTTCATACATTTGGTGCTGGCTTGCAATAGTTTATTTCAGCCTTTGTCAACTCCTCATATATTTCAGTATCACTGTAAGCAAGAACTTGCATTTATATAGTGCCTTTCACAACCTCAGGTTGGTGCAGCGTGCTTTACAACGAAGTAGGTGATTTTTGAAGTGTCGTCATCGTACCATGTTTTCCGCCAAGCGTCACCTCACGAAATCGATCTTGTGCACTGTTACTTCCACGTGGCGATTTTCTCACAATTCTATTAGGACAAAAGTATTTGTTCTTGTTTTTGTTTTTCACAAAAAATGCGTCCGGATTTTGAGGAAGCTGCATGCAGAAGTGAGGTACTATCATTTTTTATTAAATCTTTTTATTTTTAGCGATCTCATCGTATTACAGCACAAACACGCGGCCTATACTCTGGGTTCCGTGTGATGCAATTTACAGAATTTTGCTGGTCTTTACCAGCCCCAGATCTGTAATAAATTGAAATATTTTGAACTTGGTTCAAAATAGTCTTGCTGTTAGAGTCATTATTTCAACACAATACTGACTTACTGCCAAGAAAATGATTTCCTCAAGAAAATGAGATATTGCACAACAGCAGTTTTTTGTGTTTTTTTTTACACTGTTAAAAGTACTTGTAAGATATATGACTCTTCCCTCGATAAGTTCATTGTACGGTTGTGTCACCACGGGATTCTAAGACAGATTTGCAGAGGTCCCATTGATATAAAAATACATACCCGAGTCCTTGTCAGAAATAACTCCAGCAAAGCACAAAAATATGTGAACTCCACAGATAAATCTATTCCCAGTGTTTCCGGTATAAATTCCTTGCAGCCTACTGCTGAAAATCCAACATCAATTTTTGCATTAAAAAATTTGAATTAAGCAACATAAATAGCACAGCAAAGTGGGAAGTTAATGCTTAAAAAATTGAATTATTACATCGGATTATATAGGATATACAGCACAGGAGCAGGCCATTCGGCCTAACCAGTCCATGCCGGCGTTTATGCTCCACTCGAGCCTCCTCCTGTCTTTCCTCATCTAAATCTATCAGCATAACCCTCTATTCCCTTCTCCCTCATATGCTTGTCTAGCCTCCCCTTAAATGCATCCATACTATTCGCTTCAACCACTCCCTGTGGCAGTGAGTTCCACATTCTCACCACTCTCTGGGTAAAGAAGTTTCTTCTGAATTCCCTATTTGATTTCTTGCTGACTATTTTATATTGATGGCCTCTAGTTTTGCTCTTCCCCACAAGTGGAAACATTCTCTCTGTATCTACTCTATCAAAACCTTTTATAATTTTAAAGACCTCTATTAGGCCCCTCAGCCTTCTCTTTTCAAGAGAAAAGAGACCCAGTCTGTTCATCCTTTCCTGATATGTATACCCTCACATTTCTGGTATCATCCTTGTAAATCTTCTCTGCACCCTCGCCAGTGCCTCGATATCCTTTTTTATAATATGGCGACCAGAATTGTACACAGTACTCCAAGTGTGGTCTAACCAAGTTTCGATACAGGTTTAGCATAACTTCACTACTTTTCAATTCTATCCCTCGAGAAATAAACCCTAGTGCTTGGTTTGCTTTTTTTATGGCCTTGTTAACCTGTGTCGATACTTTTAGTGATTTGTGTATTTGTACTCCGAGATCCCTTTGCTCTTCGACCCCATTTAGATTCTTATTTTCCAAGTAATATGTGATCTCCCTATCTTTCGTACCAAAATGCTTTAATCAAATGATTGAATAATTACAACATTGAAATAAGGTGTGTAGACTGTACATGCAAGTGTGACTATCTCTTTCAAAAAACATTGGCAGGGATAATGACAGCAACCTAAATTTATATAGCGCCTTTAATGTAGAAAAATATCCCAAAGTGCTTCACAAAGGTGTAATCAAAAAAAAAAAATGGATGCAGAGCCAAAGAAGGAGATATTATGAGGGGTGACCAAAATTTTATGATGGGTCTTAAAGGAGGAGAGGGAGGCGGTGAGGCGGAAGAGTTTAGGAAGGGAATTCCATAGTTTGGGGTCTCGGCGTGTGCAGGTACAGCCAACAATGGTGGAGCAAAGGGAAGCTGGATGAAGAGAAGGCTGGAGTCAGGAACGGAGTGTTTGAGCACGAGTTGTAGGGCTGGAGGAGGTTGCAGAGATGGGGAGGAGCAAGTTCATGGAGCGATTTAAACACGAGGATGTGAATTTTAAACTTGAGGCATCGGCTGTTCCGGAAACCAATGTAGATCAGCAAGGAGAGGTTGATGGGTGAGGGGAGTTCATTTTGGAATAGGATACAGGCAGCAGAGTTTTGGATAAATAAAATTTTGGATGATGAGAAGCCGGCCAGGAGGGCATTGAAATAGTTTAGTTTGGAAGTGACAATGGGTGAGGATTTGAGGAAATTAGAAGCCAGTTAACTTATTTCAGTTGTTGGTAAACTACTTGAGCCTGAAGTTCCCTATATTAATTCCACCTAAATTCTGGTTGGGCGTGAGTGTAGGCGAGTCTCCCGCCTGCCCCTCCAATATCAAGAGAGCGTGTTTGGGGGTGTTCCTCAGCTACCCAAGACGTCTGCCCATCATACACTTGTAAGGCCTCAGTGGAACTCTCACCAGGAGCAATCAGCCCACAATACTTTCGGTTCAACCTCCAAAATAATAGGTGCATGTGTTGAGCAATGCAAAGCACTATGTGCAGGTTGGGCGCCATTATCTTAATTTAAATCTGAACTTTTGATGCTAGCTCAATTTTGCATTAATTAGGACCAATATGGATTTTGATTGACCAAAGGACCAAATCTAAACAGGATTGAATCGGTCAAAATTCATATTCAAATCCAAATTCAAGGCTGAGAGGTGACCTGAGAGAGGTCTTTAAAATTATGAAGGGGTTTGATAGGGTAGACGTAGAGAAGATGTTTCCACTTGTGGGGAGTCAAAAACTAGGGGTCATAAATATAAGATAGTCACTAATAAATCCAATAAAGAATTCAGGAGAAACCTCTTTATCCAGAGAGTGGTTAGAATGTGGAACTCGCTACCGCAGGGAGTAGTTGAGGCGAATAGCATAGATGCCTTTAAGAAAGAAAGACTTGCATTTATATAGCGCCTTTCGTGACCTCAGGACGTCCCAAAACGCTTTACAACCAATGAAGTACTTTGGAAGTGTAGTCACTGTTGTAATGTAGGAAACACGGCAGCCAATTTGTGCACAGCAAGCTCCCACAAAGAGTAACGTGATAATGACCAGCTAATCAGTTTTTGTGATGTGGATTGAGGGATAAATATTGGCCAGGGAAGCTAGCTAAGTACATGAGGGAGAAAGGAATGGAAGGATATGCAGAGAGATTTAGATGAAGCAGGGTGGGAGGATGCTCAGGTGGGAGGAATACCAACACTGACCAGTTGGGCCGAATGGCCTGTTTCTGCGCTGTCACTTCTATGCAATTCTTTGTAATATGTCATTCCCAAAGTCACCTGAATTGAACCATAAAGTGTCAGTCTTGGGCTCAGCGGTAGCAGTCGTGCCACTCCCAAAATCGATTAAGTGGTCGTCTAGATGTGGGATCTTGCCATGTGTGAAGTGGCTGCTATGTTTGCCGACAAAACATAAGAACATAAGAAATAGGAGCAGGAGTAGACCAATCGGCCCCTCGAGCCTGCTCCGCCATTCAATGAGATCATGGCTGATCTGATCCAGCCTCAACTCTAAAGAACAAGAAGTAGGAGCAGGACCAGGCCACTCGGCCCCTGGGCCCGCTCCGCCACCCACAGGGCCTTGACCGATCTGCTCAAACTCATGTCCAATTTCCAGCCCACTCCCCGTAACCCCTGATTCCCTTTACTTCTAGGAAACGGTCTATTTCTGTTTTAAATGTATTTAATGAAGTAGCTTCCACAGCTTCCTGGGGTAGCAAATTCCACAGACCCACTACCCTCTGAGTGAAGAAGTTTCTCTTCATCTCAGTTTTGAAAGAGGAGCCCCTTATTCTAAGATTATGTCCCCTAGTTCTAGTTTCACCCATCATTGGTAACATCCTCACCGCGTCCCCCCGATCAAGCCCCTTCACAATCTTATATGTTTCAATAAGATCGCCTCTCATTCTTCTGAACTCCAATGAGTAGAGTCCCAATCTACTCAACCTCTCCTCGTATGTCCACCCCCTCATCCCCGGAATTAACCGAGTGAACCTTCTTTGTACTGCCTCGAGAGCAAATATGTCTTTTCTTAAGTATGGACACCAAAACTGTATGCAGTACTCCAGGTGCGGTCTCACCAATACCCTATACAACTGCAGCAATACCTCCCTGTTTTTATATTCTATCCCCCTAGCAATAAAAGCCAACATTCCATTGGCTTTCTTGATCACCTGCTGCACCTGCATACTAACTTTTTGATTTTCTTGCACCAAGACCCCCAGATCCCTTTGTACTGCAGTACTTTCCAGTTTCTCGCCATTAAGATAATAACTTGCTCTCTGATTTTTCCTGCCAAAGTGCATAACCTCACATTTTCCAATATTGTATTGCATCTGCCAAATCTCTGCCCACTCACCCAGCCTGTCTATATCCCCTTGTAGGTTTTTTATGTCCTCTTCACTCTCTACTTTCCGTCCCATCTTTGTATCATCTGCAAACTTTGATATGTTACACTCGGTCCCCTCCTCCAAATCGTTAATATAGATTGTAAAGAGTTGGGAACCCAGCACCGACCCCTGCGGAACACCACTGGCTACTGGTTGCCAGTCCGAGAATGAACCATTTATCCCAACTCTCTGCTTCCTGTTAGATAACCAATCCTCCACCCATGCCAGAATATTACCCCCAATCCAGTGATTTTTTATCTTGAGTAATAATCTTTTATGTGGCACCTTGTCGAATGCCTTCTGGAAGTCTAAATACACTACATCCACTGGTTCCCCTTTAGCCACCCTGTACGTTATGTCCTCAAAGAACTCGAGCAAATTTGTCAGAGATGACTTCCCCTTCATAAAGCCATGCTGACTTTGTCCTATTAAATTATGTTTATCTAAATGTTCCGTTACTGTCTCCTTAATAATAGACTCCAAAATTTTACCCACCACAGATGTTAGGCTAACTGGTCTATAATTTCCAGCCTTCTGCCTACAACCCTTTTTAAATAAGGGTGTTACATTAGCAGTTTTCCAATCTGCCGGGATCTTTGCTGAGTTCAGGGAGTTTTGGAAAATTATTACCAAAGCATCCACAATTCCTACTGCCACTTCCCTCAAGACCCTAGGATGTAAGCCATCAGGTCCAGGGGATTTATCCGCCTTGAGTCCCATTATTTTACTGAGTACCAATTCCTTAGTGATTTTAATCGTATTTAGCTCCTCCCCCACTAGAGCCCCTTGTTTGTCCAGTGTTGGGATATTCTTAGTGTCCTCTACCGTAAAGACTGAAACAAAATATTTGTTCAGCATTTTTGCCATCTCCATGTTTCCCACCATGAATTTCCCGTTCTCATCCTCTAAGGGACCTACGTTTGCCTTAACCACCCTTTTTCTTTTTATATAACTATAGAAACTCTTGCTATCTGTTTTTATATTTTTTGCTAATTTATTTTCATAGTCTATTTTCCCTTTCTTAATCAATCCTTTAGTTACTTTTTGTTGTCTTTTGAAGACTTCCCAATCTTCTATCCTCCCACTAACTTTGGCTACCTTATATGTCCTTGTTTTTAGTTGGATACTTTCTTTAATTTCTTTACTTAGCCATGGATGGCTGTCATTTCTTTTACACCCTTTTTTCCTCAGTGGAATATATTTATTTTGAAAGTTGTAAAATAACTCCTTGAATGAACACCACTGCTCATGTGAAACAGCGATTTACTTGTACTTCCTGCAATTTAGTATACTGTATTCGCTGCTCACGATGTGGACTCCTCTACATTGGGGAGACCAAACGCAGATTGGGTGACCGCTTTGCGGAACATCTCCGTTCAGTCCGTAAGGGGGACCCCGAGCTCCCGGTGGCCTGTCACTTTAATTCACCGCTTCACTCCCACTCTGACCTCACCGTCCTCAGCCTATTACACTGTTCCACGGAAGCTCAGCGTAAGCTCGAGGAACAGCACCTCATCTTTCGTTTAGGCACGCTACAGCCCTCTGGACTCAATATCGAGTTCAACAATTTTAGATCATAACCTCAGCTCCAATCACATTTATATTTTATTTTATCCACCCTTTTATTTGTCCCCCCCACCTTTTTTTTCCTCCTAGAAGCTGGCAGCTGTCCTTCATTCTGCCAGTGGATTTCGCACTTCATTCAGCCTTAATCTGTCACATTAACACCACCTCTAGCCTTGCATATCTCTTAATGTCTCTTAATGTCTCTTCATCTCCCCCTTTGTTCCTTTATCCCCTCCCCCTTTTCCCAGCTTTACCCTGGCCTTAAATCTATTTGATTTCCGGCTCTTCCCAGTTCTGATGAAAGGTCATCGACCTGAAACGTTAACTCTCTTTCTCTCTCCACGGATGCTGCCTGGCCTGCTGAGTTTTTCCAGCGTTTTCTGTTGTTATTTCGGATTTCCAGCATCCGCAGTATTTTGCTATCGTACCACTGCTCATGTACCGTCTTACCCTTTAATCTATTTTCCCAGTCCACTTTAATCAATTCTGCTCTCATGCCATCATAGTCTCCTTTATTCAAGCTCAGTATGCTTGTTTGAGAACCAACCTTCTCACCCTCTAATTGGAAATGGAATTCAACCATGTTATGGTCACTCATTCCAAGGGGATCCTTAACTAGGACATTATTAATTAATCCAGACTCATTACACAGTACCAGGTCCAAGGTTGCTTGCCCCCTTGTAGGATCAGTTACATACTGCTCAAGAAATGCATCCCTAAGACACTCAATAAACTCTTCCTCAAGGCTGCCCTGCCCAATTTGATTTGTCCAGTTAATATGATAGTTAAAATCCCCCATAATTATAGCTGTTCCCTTATTACATGCCCCAACTATTTCCTGATTAATACTTCTTCCAACAGAGTTGCAACTATTAGGAGGCCTATATACTACGCCCACCAATGTTTTTTTCCCCTTATTATTCCTTAAAACAAGTGACCGCACTTCAACAAACTGTGACGGACATTGGGACATCCCGTTGATGCGAAAGAACCGATATATAAATGCAAGTTCTTTCTTTCTTTCCTGCAGGGATCACCGGATGCGGACGAGGAAGTGGGAACTTCGGTGATTATTTTCCCCCTCCCTAAACGAGGGTAACTGAGGCCAAGTGTAGCCCCCCCCCCCCCCCCCTTGCTGGCAGCCTGGCGGAGCTCAGCTAACGCAGCACAGACTGTGAGAATCAAACCTGGGACCCTCTGGTCCGTATGGCTCAGTTGCCTTTACAAACTGAGCCATTGGGGGAAACTAATCTGGGCTAGAGTTGAACCCAAACCCCTGAGATCAAAGCTCAACCATTCAGCCCACAAACGTTTCAATTAGTAACAAATCGGTTTCTGTTTCAGCTGCCAGTCCAGGCTGTGGATGACCCAGCTGGTAAATTTGTGCCAGATTATGGATCTTCGGCTGCTCCTTCTATGTATTTTGAACAATGGTGGCAATGGAACAGGCAGATCCCAGGATACGGTGTTAATAAAGGTATAGAAAAGGTGAGTTTAAAAAAAAAAATTAAATTGTCTTCCAAATTTACACCGTTAAAGCAAGTTCATGTTTAGCTTGTGAACTACTTGGACATCTCGGCACGGTTTGGTGAAGTCACGTTGACAAGGATGGGGGTTGGCATTTGATCATTTGTGTTCCCACTAAATCCGCCTTTTGGATGAGATGTTACACTTGCCTGCTCAGGTGGATAAGAAAGATCCCATGGCATTTGAAGCACAGCAAGCTCCCACAAAGAGTAATGTGATAATGACCAGATAATCTGTTTTTGTGATGTGGATTGAGGGATAAATATTGGCCAGGGAAGCTAGCTAAGTACACGAGGGAGAAAGGAATGGAAGGATATGCAGAGAGATTTAGATGAAGCAGGGTGGGAGGAAGCTCAGGTGGGAGGAATACCAACACTGACCAGTTGGGCCGAATGGCCTGTTTCTGCGCTGTCACTTCTATGCAATTCTTTGTAATATGTCATTCCCAAAGTCACCTGAATTGAACCATAAAGTGTCAGTCTTGGGCTCAGCGGTAGCAGTCGTGCCACTCCCAAAATCGATTAAGTGGTCGTCTAGATGTGGGATCTTGCCATGTGTGAAGTGGCTGCTATGTTTGCCGACAAAACATAAGAACATAAGAACATAAGAAATAGGAGCAGGAGTAGACCAATCGGCCCCTCGAGCCTGCTCCGCCATTCAATGAGATCATGGCTGATCTGATCCAGCCTCAACTCTAAAGAACAAGAAGTAGGAGCAGGACCAGGCCACTCGGCCCCTGGGCCCGCTCCGCCACCCACAGGGCCTTGACCGATCTGAACTCAAGCTCATGTCCAATTTCCAGCCCGCTCCCCGTAACCCCTGATTCCCTTTACTTCTAGGAAACGGTCTATTTCTGTTTTAAATGTATTTAATGAAGTAGCTCCCACAGCTTCCTGGGGTAGCAAATTCCACAGACCTACTACCCTCTGAGTGAAGAAGTTTCTCTTCATCTCAGTTTTGAAAGAGGAGCCCCTTATTCTAAGATTATGTCCCCTAGTTCTAGTTTCACCCATCATTGGGAACATCCTCACCGCGTCCCCCCGATCAAGCCCCTTCACAATCTTATATGTTTCAATAAGATCGCCTCTCATTCTTCTGAACTCCAATGAGTAGAGTCCCAATCTACTCAACCTCTCCTCGTATGTCCACCCCCTCATCCCCAGAATTAACCGAGTGAACCTTCTTTGTACTGCCTCGAGAGCAAGTATGTCTTTTCTTAAGTATGGACACCAAAACTGTACGCAGTATTCCAGGTGCGGTCTCACCAATACCCTATACAACTGCAGCAATACCTCCCTGTTTTTATATTCTATACCCTAGCAATAAAAGCCAACATTCCATTGGCTTTCTTGATCACCTGCTGCACCTGCATACTAACTTTTTGATTTTCTTGCACCAAGACCCCCAGATCCCTTTGTACTGCAGTACTTTCCAGTTTCTCGCCATTAAGATAATAACTTGCTCTCTGATTTTTCCTGCCAAAGTGCATAACCTCACATTTTCCAATATTGTATTGCATCTGCCAAATCTCTGCCCACTCACCCAGCCTGTCTATATCCCCTTGTAGGTATTTTATGTCCTCCTCACTCTCTACTTTCCCTCCCATCTTTGTATCATCTGCAAACTTTGATATGTTACACTCGGTCCCCTCCTCCAAATCGTTAATATAGATTGTAAAGAGTTGGGGACCCAGCACCGACCCCTGCGGAACACCACTGGCTACTGGTTGCCAGTCCGAGAATGAACCATTTATCCCAACTCTCTGCTTCTTGTTAGATAACCAATCCTCCACCCATGCCAGAATATTACCCCCAATCCAGTGATTTTTTATCTTGAGTAATAATCTTTTATGTGGCACCTTGTCGAATGCCTTCTGGAAGTCTAAATACACTACATCCACTGGTTCCCCTTTATCCACCCTGTACGTTATGTCCTCAAAGAACTCGAGCAAATTTGTCAGACATGACTTCCCCTTCATAAAGCCATGCTGACTTTGTCCTATTAAATTATGTTTATCTAAATGTTCCGTTACTGTCTCCTTAATAATAGACTCCAAAATTTTACCCACCACAGATGTTAGGCTAACTGGTCTATAATTTCCAGCCTTCTGCCTACAACCCTTTTTAAATAAGGGTGTTACATTAGCAGTTTTCCAATCTGCTGGGACCTTTGCTGAGTTCAGGGAGTTTTGGAAAATTATTACCAAAGCATCCACAATTCCTACTGCCACTTCCCTCAAGACCCTAGGATGTAAGCCATCAGGTCCAGGGGATTTATCCGCCTTGAGTCCCATTATTTTACTGAGTACAAATTCCTTAGTGATTTTAATCGTATTTAGCTCCTCCCGCACTAGAGCCCCCTGTTTGTCCAGTGTTGGGATATTCTTAGTGTCCTCTACCGTAAAGACTGAAACAAAATATTTGTTCAGCATTTTTGCCATCTCCATGTTTCCCACCATTAATTTCCCGTTCTCATCCTCGAAGGGACCTATGTTTGCCTTAACCACCCTTTTTCTTTTTATATAACTATAGAAACTCTTGCTATCTGTTTTTATATTTTTTGCTAATTTATTTTCATAGTCTATTTTCCCTTTCTTAATCAATCCTTTAGTTACTTTTTGTTGTCTTTTGAAGACTTCCCAATCTTCTATCCTCCCACTAACTTTGGCTACCTTATATGTCCTTGTTTTTAGTTGGATACTTTCTTTAATTTCTTTACTTAGCCATGGATGGCTGTCATTTCTTTTACACCCTTTTTTCCTCAGTGGAATATATTTATTTTGAAAGTTGTAAAATAACTCCTTGAATGAACACCACTGCTCATGTACCGTCTTACCCTTTAATCTATTTTCCCAGTCCACTTTAATCAATTCTGCTCTCATGCCATCATAGTCTCCTTTATTCAAGCTCAGTATGCTTGTTTGACAACCAACCTTCTCACCCTCTAATTGGAAATGGAATTCAACCATGTTATGGTCACTCATTCCAAGGGGATCCTTAACTAGGACATTATTAATTAATCCAGACTCATTACACAGTACCAGGTCCAAGGTTGCTTGCCCCCTTGTAGGATCAGTTACATACTGCTCAAGAAATGCATCCCTAAGACACTCAATAAACTCTTCCTCAAGGCTGCCCTGCCCAATTAGATTTGTCCAGTTAATATGATAGTTAAAATCCCCCATAATTATAGCTGTTCCCTTATTACATGCCCCAACTATTTCCTGATTAATACTTCTTCCAACAGAGTTGCAACTATTAGGAGGCCTATATACTACGCCCACCAGTGTTTTTTTCCCCTTATTATTCCTTAAAACAAGTGAGCGCACTTCAACAAACTGTGACGGACATTGGGACATCCCGTTGATGCGAAAGAACCGATATATAAATGCAAGTTCTTTCTTTCTTTCCTGCAGGGATCACCGGATGCGGACGAGGAAGTGGGAACTTCGGTGATTATTTTCCCCCTCCCTAAACGAGGGTAACTGAGGCCAAGTGTAGCCCCCCCCCCCCTGCTGGCAGCCTGGCAGAGCTCAGCTAACGCAGCACAGACTGTGAGAATCAAACCTGGGACCCTCTGGTCCGTATGGCTCAGTTGCCTTTACAAACTGAGCCATTGGGGGAAACTAATCTGGGCTAGAGTTGAACCCAAACCCCTGAGATCAAAGCTCAACCATTCAGCCCACAAACGTTTCAATTAGTAACAAATCGGTTTCTGTTTCAGCTGCCAGTCCAAGCTGTGGATGACCCAGCTGGTAAATTTGTGCCAGATTATGGATCTTCGGCTGCTCCTTCTATGTATTTTGAACAATGGTGGCAATGGAACAGGCAGATCCCAGGATACGGTGTTAATAAAGGTATAGAAAAGGTGAGTTAAAAAAAAAAATTAAATTGGCTTCCAAATTTACACCGTTAAAGCAAGTTCATGTTTAGCTTGTGAACTACTTGGACATCTCGGCACGGTTTGGTGAAGTCACGTTGACAAGGATGGGGGTTGGCATTTGATCATTTGTGTTCCCACTAAATCCGCCTTTTGGATGAGATGTTACACCTGCCTGCTCAGGTGGATAAGAAAGATCCCATGGCATTTGAAGCACAGCAAGCTCCCACAAAGAGTAACGTGATAATGACCAGATAATCTGTTTTTGTGATGTGGATTGAGGGATAAATATTGGCCAGGGAAGCTAGCTAAGTACATGAGGGAGAAAGGAATGGAAGGATATGCAGAGAGATTTAGATGAAGCAGGGTGGGAGGAAGCTCAGGTGGGAGGAATACCAACACTGACCAGTTGGGCCGAATGGCCTGTTTCTGCGCTGTCAATTCTATGCAATTCTTTGTAATATGTCATTCCCAAAGTCACCTGAATTGAACCATAAAGTGTCAGTCTTGGGTAGCAGTCGTGCCACTCCCAAAATCGATTAAGTGGTCGTCTAGATGTGGGATCTTGCCATGTGTGAAGTGGCTGCTATGTTTGCCGACAAAACATAAGAACATAAGAACATAAGAAATAGGAGCAGGAGTGGACCAATCGGCCCCTCGAGCCTGCTCCGCCATTCAATGAGATCATGGCTGATCTGATCCAGCCTCAACTCTAAAGAACAAAAAGTAGGAGCAGGACCAGGCCACTCGGCCCCTGGGCCCGCTCCGCCACCCACAGGGCCTTGACCGATCTGAACTCAAACTCATGTCCAATTTCCAGCCCGTTCCCCGTAACCCCTGATTCCCTTTACTTCTAGGAAACGGTCTATTTCTGTTTTAAATGTATTTAATGAAGTAGCTCCCACAGCTTCCTGGGGTAGCAAATTCCACAGACCCACTACCCTCTGAGTGAAAAAGTTTCTCCTCATCTCAGTTTTGAAAGAGGAGCCCCTTATTCTAAGATTATGTCCCCTAGTTCTAGTTTCACCCATCATTGGGAACATCCTCACCGCGTCCACCCGATCAAGCCCCTTCACAATCTTATATGTTTCAATAAGATCGCCTCTCATTCTTCTGAACTCCAATGAGTAGAGTCCCAATCTACTCAACCTCTCCTCGTATGTCCACCCCCTCATCCCCAGAATTAACCGAGTGAACCTTCTTTGTACTGCCTCGAGAGCAAGTATGTCTTTTCTTAAGTATGGACACCAAAACTGTACGCAGTATTCCAGGTGCGGTCTCACCAATACCCTATACAACTGCAGCAATACCTCCCTGTTTTTATATTCTATCCCCCTAGCAATAAAAGCCAACATTCCATTGGCTTTCTTGATCACCTGCTGCACCTGCATACTAACTTTTTGATTTTCTTGCACCAAGACCCCCAGATCCCTTTGTACTGCAGTACTTTCCAGTTTCTCACCATTAAGATAATAACTTGCTCTCTGATTTTTCCTGCCAAAGTGCATAACCTCACATTTTCCAATATTGTATTGCATCTGCCAAATCTCTGCCCACTCACCCAGCCTGTCTATATCCCCTTGTAGGTTTTTTATGTCCTCCTCACTCTCTACTTTCCCTCCCATCTTTGTATCATCTGCAAACTTTGATATGTTACACTCGGTCCCCTCCTCCAAATCGTTAATATAGATTGTAAAGAGTTGGGGACCCAGCACCGACCCCTGCGGAACACCACTGGCTACTGGTTGCCAGTCCGAGAATGAACCATTTATCCCAACTCTCTGCTTCTTGTTAGATAACCAATCCTCCACCCATGCCAGAATATTACCCCCAATCCAGTGATTTTTTATCTTGAGTAATAATCTTTTATGTGGCACCTTGTCGAATGCCTTCTGGAAGTCTAAATACACTACATCCACTGGTTCCCCTTTATCCACCCTGTACGTTATGTCCTCAAAGAACTCGAGCAAATTTGTCAGACATGACTTCCCCTTCATAAAGCCATGCTGACTTTGTCCTATTAAATTATGTTTATCTAAATGTTCCGTTACTGTCTCCTTAATAATAGACTCCAAAATTTTACCCACCACAGATGTTAGGCTAACTGGTCTATAATTTCCAGCCTTCTGCCTACAACCCTTTTTAAATAAGGGTGTTACATTAGCAGTTTTCCAATCTGCTGGGACCTTTGCTGAGTTCAGGGAGTTTTGGAAAATTATTACCAAAGCATCCACAATTCCTACTGCCACTTCCCTCAAGACCCTAGGATGTAAGCCATCAGGTCCAGGGGATTTATCCGCCTTGAGTCCCAGTATTTTACTGAGTACCAATTCCTTAGTGATTTTAATCGTATTTAGCTCCTCCCGCACTAGAGCCCCCTGTTTGTCCAGTGTTGGGATATTCTTAGTGTCCTCTACCGTAAAGACTGAAACAAAATATTTGTTCAGCATTTTTGCCATCTCCATGTTTCCCACCATTAATTTCCCGTTCTCATCCTCGAAGGGACCTACGTTTGCCTTAACCACCCTTTTTCTTTTTATATAACTATAGAAACTCTTGCTATCTGTTTTTATATTTTTTGCTAATTTATTTTCATAGTCTATTTTCCCTTTCTTAATCAATCCTTTAGTTACTTTTTGTTGTCTTTTGAAGACTTCCCAATCTTCTATCCTCCCACTAACTTTGGCTACCTTATATGTCCTTGTTTTTAGTTGGATACTTTCTTTAATTTCTTTACTTAGCCATGGATGGCTGTCATTTCTTTTACACCCTTTCTTCCTCAGTGGAATATATTTATTTTGAAAGTTGTAAAATAACTCCTTGAATGAACACCACTGCTCATGTACCGTCTTACCCTTTAATCTATTTTCCCAGTCCACTTTAATCAATTCTGCTCTCATGCCATCATAGTCTCCTTTATTCAAGCTCAGTATGCTTGTTTGAGAACCAACCTTCTCACCCTCTAATTGGAAATGGAATTCAACCATGTTATGGTCACTCATTCCAAGGGGATCCTTAACTAGGACATTATTAATTAATCCAGACTCATTACACAGTACCAGGTCCAAGGTTGCTTGCCCCCTTGTAGGATCAGTTACATACTGCTCAAGAAATCCATCCCTAAGACACTCAATAAACTCTTCCTCAAGGCTGCCCTGCCCAATTTGATTTGTCCAGTTAATATGATAGTTAAAATCCCCCATAATTATAGCTGTTCCCTTATTACATGCCCCAACTATTTCCTGATTAATACTTCTTCCAACAGAGTTGCAACTATTAGGAGGCCTATATACTACGCCCACCAGTGTTTTTTTCCCCTTATTATTCCTTAAAACAAGTGACCGCACTTCAACAAACTGTGACGGACATTGGGACATCCCGTTGATGCGAAAGAACCGATATATAAATGCAAGTTCTTTCTTTCTTTCCTGCAGGGATCACCGGATGCGGACGAGGAAGTGGGAACTTCGGTGATTATTTCCCCCCTCCCTAAACGAGGGTAACTGAGGCCAAGTGTAGCCCCCCCCCCCTGCTGGCAGCCTGGCGGAGCTCAGCTAACGCAGCACAGACTGTGAGAATCAAACCTGGGACCCTCTGGTCCGTATGGCTCAGTTGCCTTTACAAACTGAGCCATTGGGGGAAACTAATCTGGGCTAGAGTTGAACCCAAACCCCTGAGATCAAAGCTCAACCATTCAGCCCACAAACGTTTCAATTAGTAACAAATCGGTTTCTGTTTCAGCTGCCAGTCCAAGCTGTGGATGACCCAGCTGGTAAATTTGTGCCAGATTATGGATCTTCGGCTGCTCCTTCTATGTATTTTGAACAATGGTGGCAATGGAACAAGCAGATCCCAGGATACGGTGTTAATAAAGGTATAGAAAAGGTGAGTTTAAAAAAAAAATTAAATTGGCTTCCAAATTTACACCGTTAAAGCAAGTTCATGTTTAGCTTGTGAACTACTTGGACATCTCGGCACGGTTTGGTGAAGTCACGTTGACAAGGATGGGGGTTGGCATTTGATCATTTGTGTTCCCACTAAATCCGCCTCTTGGATGAGATGTTACAACTGCCTGCTCAGGTGGATAAGAAAGATCCCATGGCATTTGAAGAAGAGCAGGGTGTTCTCCCAGTGTCCTGGCCAACATACCTCTCATCCAACATTCCTCTCAACCAACATCATCAAAAACAAAATAACTTGGTCATTCGTTTATTGTTTGTGGGACCTGCCTGTGTGCGAATTGGCTAACTCATTCTCCTGCACAACCTGTGGCCAATTTCAGAAAAAAAACCTCTGGGAAATTCTTTCCTGGTTCTTGAAGCAAGCAATCTCCAGAAGACCATGGTTACCCAGGACATATTACTTGATATGATAAACTGCTCCCCTCCCTATCTGGAGGTTATGTCCCAATGTCCTTAGAAACCTAAAGAAGAGCTTGAATTTATATAGCGCCTTCACAGCCGCAGGACGTCCCATAGCACTTTACAGCTAATTAATTACTTTTGATGTGTAGTTACTGTTGTTAGGTAGGCAAATGCGCAGCGAGTTTGTGCACAGCAAGGTCCCACAATCATCAAGTGAGATGAATGACAAGTCAATCTGTTTTTGATCATTTGTTCAAGTCTATAGTGACTGGAACCCAAGACCTTCTAACCCGTGGAGAGAGTGCTATCAACTGAGCCAAACGGTCACTATAGAATACAAAACTCGGAAACCATGGGGCACAATGGTTTTTGTGCTTCTGGGGCTGGGAGGTGATAGTAGGGGTGGATGTCATCTGTGGAGGGCACCAGGCCAGGGGTAACTCGTGGAGATGCGAGCCCTGATGGATATTCTGCATGTTTCCTTGATTGTTTTTGGGCATCAGGGAGAATTTTTGCAGGGCTTTTCATCATGGTATTAAATAGATAGGACAGAGTCTATCTATACCGTACTGTGCTGAGATTTCCAAGTGGCAACAAGAGCAGGTCAGAGGCTGGGTATTCTGTGGCGAGTGTCTCACCTCCTGACTCCCCAAAGCCTCTCCACCATCTACAAGGCACAAGTCAGGAGTGTGATGGAATACTCTCCACTTGCCTGGATGAGTGCAGCTCCAACAACACTCAAGAAGCTCGACACTATCCAGGACAAAGCAGCCCACTTGATTGGCACCCCATCCACGACCTTAAACGTTCACTTCCTCCACCACCGGCGCAACGTGGCTGCAGTGTGTTCCATCTACAAGATGCACTGCAGCAACTCGCCAAGGCTTCTTCGGCAGCATCTCCCAAACCCGCGACCTCTACCACCTAGAAGGACAAGGGCAGCAGACGCATGGGAACACCACCACCTCCAAGTTCCCCACCATCCTGACTTAGAAGTATATCGCCAATCCTTCATCGTCGCTGTGTTAAAATCCTGGAATTCCCTCCCTAACAGCACTGTGGGAGTACCTTCACCACACGGACTGCAGCGATTCAAGAAGGCGGCTCACCACCACCTTCTCAAAGGCAATTAGGGATGGGCAATAAATGCTGGCCTTGCCAGCGACGCCCACATCCCATAAACGAATACATGTAAAAAAAAAAGTTGACAAGCTCAACGGGGTAGATGGTACATGGTTTGTGGAAGGAACAAGCTTTAATTCCAAACTTTCTAATGGAAAAAATTGCTTGATCTTTCTTGCAAAGTCTAATGCAGTCAGGAGTGTAAAATAATTCACATAATTTATTGTCTCTTCTGTTTAGGTACCAATGCAAACTGTTAGTGCACCAGATGGCAGAACAGCTGTAGCTGCTGATGGAGACCTATATTTAACACGCCTTTATCAATGGGGAAGATGGAGAAATCAGTTAAGGTAAGTACGCTAGAACGTTAGAAGAGAAACTTTTTGGTAAATAATCCTTCCAGCTTTAGTAACTTAAGGGGACAGTGAGAAAGGCTCAGCTGACAGCATGGAGCAGTGAGCGTAGGTGGAAGAAACAAGGCTGTAGTGTTCTAGTTTTGCTTCCAACCTGCGCTCAGTGTGGCTCAGCACCAGGAAGCAGCTTTGCTGAATTTTCCCGATAGAGTCCAGAGTGAGAAGAGGTCATTCGGCCCAGCACGCCCATTCCCTCCAGAGTCCATGAACATTATTCTATTGTGGAATTTCCTGCTGTTGGTCTCCTGCTTCAAGAAACACATTTGGACTGGATTTTGTCTTGGGGTCGGGTTGGGGTCGTGTAATCCGCATTTCGTGTTTCCCCCCCGACTCCAGATTAATGTGGATGAATGATGCAATTTTCACTTAATTGGGCAATTGAGTTGCAGCATGTGGGAACCCATGAACCAATTAGTGGTTTCAGTCTGAAAGTCGCCTCTGATGATGTCATCATTGCTGACTGCCTAGTCTCAGAGACTGTTGGTGAGAGAGGACCTGCCTGGCTTGCTTTTGATGTGAGTGGACCTGGATGCAAAATATGGGGGGGGGGGAGGGAAGGGGGGAGGAGAGAGAGAGAGAGAGAGAGGAGAATTTTTTTTGCATCCAAGTCCTCTCACAGCAAAGGCCAGGCAGTCTCTGAACACATTCAATGCAGCAGCGGCGACTTTCAGACCTAATACTGCTACTACCTTCATCACATCTCCGTTGTAATAGTGGACCTGCAGCTGATAGTCAGCTATCCACTTGTGCTCCCGCCAGGTTTCACTGGAGTGTTTCACACCAGGTGTACTTCACGTCAGAAAAGGGTTAAACTAGCTAAAACGTTTCAAAATGGCATTACAGAGCCAATTTAGAGCTTGTTAAGGGCTTTAATGGCCTCTCCCGCCTCTTGGAGGCGGGACGGAGTCAGGAACCCCGCGACTGATTTTGTCAAAATTGCGTGGAGGCGGGATGGAGTCGGGATGGGGTCGGAAAC
Source organism: Squalus acanthias (assembly GCA_030390025.1). NCBI lineage: Eukaryota > Metazoa > Chordata > Chondrichthyes > Squaliformes > Squalidae > Squalus > Squalus acanthias. The sequence goes on from CM059448.1 coordinate 13,050,928, forward strand.
CCCGACCCCGCAAATTTAACCCCCCACACGCCTCCAAACCCGACTCCATGGGTCATTCAAAATCCAGCCCACAGTTCTTTTTCCCTTACCTTCCCTGAAAAAGACAGAGAGGCCGTTAATGTCTTTGTAACCTACAATTTCACTTTTCAACAGATATTGGGAATCATTTTAACTTTTGGCAACAGTGTAAAACGGACAATATTGGATTTCAATGGTAATGAAGATCAGGTGGGGTGTATAATGGGCAGTCGATCCAATATCACCCATTTTACACCATTGGCAAAAGATAAAACTGCCCCCATTGATTCTTAACCAGTAAGTGTCACGCTAAAAACAAAATATCCAATCAAAATGTGACAGTAAATCTTAGCATTCTTTTCTATGCTGAGAATATTGCAGTTAGAATCAAGATCAAAACATTCCTATCCTTGGATATTAGATTTGTCAAGATGTTAAAAGATGCAGACTGTGGGCAATTTCTATTCCATACTCAACCACTTCTCCAATATCTAGTTCCGAGAACTGATGTGCTTTTAATCATCACATCTACACATGAAAAACAAGTTTCAAAGTGAAGGCTTTCCACGCACACGCACACGCTCACGCGCACGCTCACGCACACACGCGCAAGCACGCACATTCTCACATGCACGCACACACACACATACATACGCACACGCACACGCTCACACACATGCATGCGCACACACACACACACCTGCCTTGGAGTATGGAGGAGAGATTATTTGTAGCCCCTTCTTCACCAGACTGTCACTGTGCGCTGTTTGCCGCCGACTGACAATAAGTGGAAATGCAGGACCTCGTTTAGAATCAAGCCGCGGAGCCCTGGTCTAGACACAGCCTGATAATTTACTACCTGCTGTTTTGTGAACTGATGGACAGAAAATTGTGCAGCTCGCTAATCAGGCACTTCTCGACATGCAATCCTCCGTGTTCGGAGCTCTGAATCATAAAACTGACCCTGTATTCTCCAACTCACCATGAGCTCTGGGAGATCCACTCGTTCTAATTTAAAACCTAATTAAACGTTGACACTTCTCGCTTTCCAATGTATTTCAAACAGCATTAGCACACAGCACGACACTGACTGGTGACGGCTTGAGATCTCTCGGGCAGTAAATGGCTCCTCTCACTTTGAAAATGATTTTCTTGGCTACAGAAATGCTATAAAACGAATCGGTGTCAGCGAATAAATATGCGAGCAGTATTACATGTGTTAAACAGCAGTTGTTCAGACCTCAATCTCTCCTTAAAGGTGCTCAACCCGCATTAATGGCCTTGTGCCATCTCAATAGACGTGCCGTGGATGTGTGGAACAGTCCCGGAACGGCCTTGGACTCAGTTACATACATAATCTTTTATGATCCCTCTGGGCAGGTGCTTCTATTTGAAGTGTGCACAGAAGACTAGTAGTTACTGGGTCTTATTGAAAGTGCGGGTTCTTGTAGCATCTGTCAGGCAGTCAACACAATTAGATTAACACTCTACTGACATCCCATTGAACTGTTGATGAGCAACTTCTATTCATTTGCACAGACCGATTCATTTGAAGGCCACGGGCCTTTCATATCACTAACAAGAGACCAGGCCTCCTTCACCTTAGTGTTTGTGGCTGATTGCACAGTATTCCTAATGATAGAGTCAGTTTGGCTCAGTTGGTAGTCGTCCCGCCTCTGAGCCAAAGGTTGTGGTTTCAGGCCCCACTGCAACACTTGAGCGCGTAATCTGGGCTGACCTTCCAAGTGCTGTAACTGAGGGAGTGCTGCACTGTCGGAGGTGCTGCCCTTCAAACAGCAGGTTCATCCGAGATCCTCTATGTCATATTCCAGTGGTTCAGCTTGATATTAAAAATCCCATCGTACTATTTGAAAAAGAGCAGCGAGTTCTCCTGGTATTGTGACTAGTTTAGCATTCCACCCACAACCAACGCCACCCAAAAAAACCCCAAATTAACTGGTCGGTCATTCATTTCATGGCTTGTTATCGTATTCTGCTCTGTGCAAAATGGCTGCTGTGTTTGATTACATAACTGCAGTGATTGTACACATCAAAAATTAATTGATTGGATATGAAATATTTCCCGATATTTTAAGAGACATGACAGAACCAAACTAACACTTCACTTCCTATTATAAGTTTCGGGTCTGCAGTAGATATTCACTCAGTTTCAGCATCACCACTCACTCCTGTAAATGGACCCTGCATCCTCTATGATCAGGAGTGCACTTCTACTGCCCAGTATCTATTTACATGGCAGCATGCCCCACGAGCCAAAACAATAACATTGTGTGCACTGGGTATTGTGATTTTTCACTTGTCCTGAAGTGTGTTCTTCCTATCGTTCAGAAAGCAGACCAACACTCATCTGGTATCCCAGCTATAGGTCGCTGTCAACGTGCTGAATAATTTGTGTGTTGCTGTGATGTTAACCCGCTTGTGAACCAAATTTACCTTCATAGCAGCATCATAATATAAAATAAATCCAGAATCCCTTCAAGGTAAAATAAGTAAAAATCATTAAACGTGGTATTTCTTCATATTAGAAAAGCGTGCGGATTTTTTTTTTTAAAGTTCTTGCTCCAAACATCAGTCACATCTAAAATGGTGATGTGGTAAAAAGGGAAACTTGCCAAGTTTTCACATTTCTGTATATTCAGCTGTCTATAAATAAAGTTGTTTAATTTAGTGCATGACACTCCAAATGTCACATTTTGTATAAAATACCAACAAATCATAACTGCAAATGCTGTAAAATGTATACAAAAAACAAGGGGAAAAAACTCACTTTTTATATTCATTTATGTGATGTGAGCGTCACTGGCAAGGCCGGCATTTATTGCCCACCCCTAGTTGCCCTTGAGAAGGTGGTGGTGAGCCACCTTCTTGAACCGCTGCAGTCCATGTGGTGAAGGTACTCCCACAGTGCTGTTAGGTAGGGAGTTCCAGGATTTTGACCCAGCGACGATGAAGGATCGGCGATATATTTCCAATTCAGGATGGTGTGTGACTTGGAGGGGAACTTGGAGGTGGTGGTGTTCCCATGCGCCTGCTGCCCTTGTCCTTCTAGGTGGTAGAGGTCGCGGGTTTGGGAGGTGCTGCCGAAGAAGCCTTGGCGAGTTGCTGCAGTGCATCTTGTAGATGGTACACACTGCAGCCACGGTACGCCGGTGGTGGAGGGAGTGAATGTTTAAGGTGGTGGATGGGGTGCCAATCAAGCGGGCTGCTTTGTCCTGGATGGTGTCGAGCTTCTTGAGTGTTGTTGGAGCTGCACTCATCCAGGCAAGTGGAGAATATTCCATCACACTCCTGACCTGTGCCTTGTAGATGGTGGAAAGGCTTTGGGGAGTCAGGAAGTGAGACACTCGCTGCAGAATACCCAGCCTCTGACCTGCTCTTGTTGCCACAGTATTTATGTGGCTGGTCCAGTTATGTTTCTGGTCAATGGTGACCCCCAGGATGTTGATGGTGGGGGATTTGGCAATGGTAATGCCGTTGAATGTCAAGGGGTGGTGGTTAGACCCTCGCTTGTTGGAGATAGTCATTTCCTGGCAGTTCTGTGGCACGAATGTTACCTGCCACTTATCAGCCCAAGCCTGAATGTCGTCCAGGTCTTGCTGCATGCGGGCATGGACTGCTTCATTATCTGAGGAGTTGCGAATGGCGCTGAACACTGTGCAGTCATCAGCGAACATCCCCATTTCTGACCTTTTTGGTTTCTCTGACCTTTAGGCAACATGTTCCTTCCTCAAGTTAAGGAGCCAAGCAGCTGCCAGTCTGCAGAGGTTCTGAACAGGCTCCAGTTGACCTCAGGGAGTGACTATCATCATCACATCCCTATTGGAAGCACCCGTCTACTGTCCTTAAAGGGACAGGCCAGCGTAAATACAGTGCCACGTCAGCATCTAAACATCACAAGTGTTCTCCAGCCCACAGGCATCACCACAGGTGGCCAACTGGTAACAATACAGTCTTATCTGTGCATATTGAACATCTTTTCTTACTACAGTATATTTCAGAATTTGCTGTCAAAGTAACGGTGAGGCTTCGCCATTATTTATGCGCAAATGGCACAGCAACTTCAGGCGAGGGGCAGATGTGGAGTTAAACGCGAATATCCAAAAGTTGCTGTCTGCGTTGCCCTGCTCTGCCGTTAGCTTCCCGAAAACGGCATCTCGCTATCTGCCTCACTATTGAGATGCATTGAGTGGCGTGAAGTTGCTGTATTTGTGCGGTAGATACAAACTAAACTCTGACAAAGAAAGTTATGTCTTGCCATTTCAAGTGTAAGTACCTTTTTTAAGGTAATCAGTGTTAATTACTGCCAATCAACCTCTCTGGCACTGAAAGTTAACTATTACAAGTGTGGATTCTCATTCCTTTGGGTTTTAATTGGTGGAGATTTTTAAAATGTCAAATTTAAAATTACAATGTTTTCACTTTTCCTTTCTGCCTCTTCTCTCTCTCTCTCAATCCAACCTTTCTTTCCCTCTCTTTATTTCTCGTTCTGTACCTGATTTGACATTGAATTCCCCCCTCTCTAATTTACACTTCCTTCTCAGTCCTTGGGCTGTTAATTTGACAATCCTTCAATCTGATTGGTTAAGGAGAGACCCAGTTGCTTGCCCCGTTCACTCGGGTCCCAGGTGCCCTGTTTCCCCTCGCTGCGCCGTTATCGGCTCACGCTTTCAACAACTTGCCACGCAGAATTTTTAAAAAACCTAAGCGTGCAAGGCCAAGTCTAACTAACGGCAGACGGCGTTCGATGCCCTGCCACAGAAAATTATGGCCGGGGCTAATTCAGGATCAAACTGGGTGCACCGAGCTGGATATCTCATGCAAGAGCTCCCTCTGTAGGTCTTACAGCTCACTGCATGCAACAATACAATCGAGGCAAACACAAGCTGAGTGTTCTCAGCCCAAATGTACACGACACAGGAAAATGAATCACAGTGGGGTAAAATTCAAGGCAGTAATATTTGTAGGTTAATGGATTCTGTCCTCTTTTTGTTGCCCTTTTATGTGTAATTGCATTAATTTGACCAGTAAATGTATGCTGTTCGTAACACCGGTTGAATAATGCAGCCAAATAAAACTCTGGAATCAGACCACCTTTGAAGCTGTGTTACCAAGGCTGGCTGTGATGTTTCATGCAATGACACTTTATTTGGTCTGTTTCTGTTTTGGAGAGATCGCGTCTTCAGACTGTGTGTTCATATCTGTAATTCAGTGCTGTGGTCTATGTGAGATTTTCTGGATACGTATGCATGAAATTGAAATAAACTGCACACTGGACTGATTGTCCTCCAACACCTCACCCCTTGTGATCATTATTATCTGTACGTCTTGGCAGTGTCAGTAAGCTATTTGACTGTGGGGGGCGTCGCTGTAGAGCCTGATCCCGTCCACACATGCACGCTTCCAACAAAGGTCCCTGGATATGGATCAGGAGTGTGAACTGGGACAGAGCGAGGGGTTAGAGAGGGAGAGTGTCTGTTAACTCGGCAGTCGGAGCGGGAGAGAGTCTATGAAATAAGTGGTTAAGTGGCAGTGTATGTGAACTGGAGGTGGTGGGAGAACAATTGGAGGAGGTGTTGGTGGGAGAATAATTGAAAACGGTGGTTTAAAAAGGGCCCTGACAACAGAGCAAGTGGCTTTTTTTCTAGAAAAGTTTGCTTTGAGAAACACATTTTCTGAGAAGAAATATGTGAAATTTAAGACGAGGTTCGGCCTGGTGTATAAGATATCACTAACTAAATATTCTGGAGAAGAGACAAGAGATGTCCTAGGCATAGGGCCAAGCAGTCAGGAGATCATCTGCAGTTTGCTTGAATACAAAAGACTACCAGAAAGTTTATCAGAAAGAGGAGATAGTGAGATACAAACCATTGAAAAGAACAATGAACAAAGAACAGATAATGTCGCGCAGACTCATTAAAGAGAATTATATAATTTACAAGATGACTTAATGGGTTAACATGTTGCGTATTAATTAAAAATCTCCAGACTGTGTTGAAATTTTATCATCACGTTAGCAGGACATTACTAAGACTATAACAGGTACAACGCACAAAAGCTCAGTGGGACTTGAGCCAGCATAAGTAGATTAGAACAATGTGTTTACGACTCTTCCCAATGAGTCCTCACGTAAGTCATTATCGGTACCAGTAATCACATGATCGCTGTATGTGGCGGGTAATATGAATTATAATGTTAATCAAACGTAGCAGTGTTACCTAGTTCCCGAGTTTGTTTAAAGGGGTCTGGATACTGATTATCCTGTCATAATCCCGATCTAAATTTAACCTATCAGGGGGCACAAACCTAACAGGCCTTATCCTAGTGTTGTGGCCTGTTTTCACATGGCAGACTGGCTGTTTAACACACCTTTGGAGTGGGATAAGCAAGACAGTATCTTGTAGTCCAGTGGCACCACACTGTACTCTGGATTGCAAGCACTTCAGTACGACCTTTTTTTATGGTAATCTTCTAATTCAATGTGATTAGTTGAAAGGTAAGTAGTGAAAGGTTGCTTCCTCCTCCAGATGGCAAAAAGGTAATGAGGCGGCATAAACTTAAGATAATCACAAAAAGAACTGACGGGGAGGTTAGAAAAAATGTCTTTACACAGAGCGTGGTTAGAATGTGCAATTCTCTGCCACAAACCCTGCTGAAGTAAAGTCCATAAATTCTGTTCAAAGGGAGTCAGCTAGCTGCAGTGAATTTGTGTTGGAACTCTCTACTCGAAAGGCAATACCTAGAGTTATTATTCACCGTACTCCTTTTTTTCAGTAACTCATTCCTTTGGAATTCCACCAATCAGTCGTGATGAACACAAGACCACGACTGAAACTGTCTGAACATTTGGGCATTACAAGCTTCAAATTTGGAATTCTGAATGAAGCTGTTTCAAATTGTTTCTGAACTCGGGAAGGTGTCAAGTTAAAAAAAATAAATCTTTTTTTCCAATTCCTTGACCGTTTAAAGGCATGGCTTCATGATGGGATATGGCTCTATGAGTGCTAGCAGTGTCAGCCGTGGCTCAGTGAGTAGCACACTCAGCCTCTAGATGTCAGAAGGTTGTGGGTTCAAGCCCCATTCCGGAGACTTGTGCATAAAAAATCTAGGCTGACACTCCAGTGCAGTGCTGAGGGAGTGCTGCACTGTCGGAGGTGCCGTCTTTCGGATGAGACGTTAAACCGAGGCCCCGGCTGCTCTCTCAGGTGGATGTAAAAGATCCCACGGCACTATTTTGAAGAAGAGCAGGGGAGTTATCCCCGGTGTCCTGGCCAATATTTATCCCTCGATCAACATAACAAAAACAGATTATCTGGCCATTATCACATTGCTGTTTGTGGGAGCTTGCTGTGTGCAAATTGGCTGCCTGCGTTTCCCACATTACAACAGTGACGACCACTTCAAAAAGTACCTCATTGGCTGTAAAGTGCTTTGAGACGTCCAGTGGTTGTGAAAGCTGCTATATAAATGCAAGTCTTTCTTTTCGCATAAGAAGATACAGGGTGTTGCTATCTTAAAAGCATTAAAGCACACGGAGGGGAATTGGGTGGTGCAGTGGTTCAGGAACTGACCTTTCACTTCTGGGTATAAATAGTGTCTGGACCGATAGAATGAAAGTCTTTCTGCTGGCTGGCAGGGTCCCACGTGAAATGACTTTGGACAGTCTGAATTCAGTTCTTCGTGAGTCATTTGTCTTTTTGTCATTTTGACTGGATGATTGGCATGGAAAGAAATAACACAGTAAAAGGATGCTTTGTGAAGCTGAAGCACATTGTGGGGCAGAGGAAAGATGCACTGGCCTTGGAGGGGTACAGCACAGATTCACCAGAATGATACCAGGGCTGAAAGGGTTAAATTATGAGACAGGTTGCATAGACTAGGTTTGTATTCCCTTGATTTTAGAGGTGATCTAAACTAGGTCCTTAAAACGATGAAGGGATTTGCTAGGGTAGATACAGATAGACTATCTCCTCTGGTGGGAGAATCCAGAACAAGGGGGTGCATCTTAAAATTAGAGCTAAGTCTTTTAGAAGTGAAATCAGGAAGCACTTTTACACACAAAGGTTAGTGGAAATCTGGAACTCTCTCCCCAAAAGGCTGTGGATGTTGGGATATCGAAATTTTCAAGTCTGAGATCGATAACATGTTGTCAGGTAAGTGTATGGAGGGATATGAAGATAAGAAGGGTGAAAGTTGAGGTACAGATCAGCCATGATCTAGTTGAATTGAAGAACAGGCTCAAGGGCCTACTTGGTTCCTATATCCCCAGAGTGTTCCCCAGCTCCAAGTTTACAAAGGAACAAGAATTTTTTTTTCACCATAGACCATGGCAACCTCCTCCAACCCACCACCTGTTTAATCTCCTAAAGGAAAAGTCCTTGATCAACAAATGTCATCAAGCAAAACTCCATCTTGACTAGTCACCCGAGCTGTCCTCTGCCTCTAAGGTACCAATGCGACTTTATATGAGCATACAAAATCTATTACCAAAATTAACAAAATTTCCCAGGGTAAGGAACGACAGACGACTCTTTAAAAAACCACAGTTCAGTAGACCAGGCCCATTAATGTGTCAGCATAGATCTGCCACAATGCACCTGAATGGGGAACATTTACAGCGGCAGGAGGGGTGGGGGAAGGGTCAGACATCGTTCCAGACTTGCTCTGTGTTCGGAACACCTGGGTGGGTTGGATTTTACAGCCCACTTGTGTGTAAAATTGTGCTTTATGGCCTGGAAAACATCGGGACACATCGTATAAAGTTGTAGGTAATGATCTTTAATGAATGAAGGGCAGTCAAAGTCATTTATTGGAGGCAAGGTGAAGGGATTATAAAAGGACGGGATTGAGAACTGCAGCCTCTGCCATCACGTGGCACCTCAATAAAAATTTATTCCAACAGTTTAGTGACTCCGAGGCATTTTAGCCGTGGGAGCTAACAGGCTACGCAGTTTGTGAGGCGGGAAAAGTGCCCATCTGGGATTTGATTACTTTAACTAAGTATGGGGAAAAAGACACGTTTGTTTGGCTTTCGGTGCATTGCTGGGAAGTAGTAATTCACAAAATGGGCCAATCCATCCGTTAAATTGTCTATTGGTAAGATGGTCTCTCTATGAGCCAGTGGCTTTGCTGCAGTGTAAATGAATGAAATGTAACAAGTAACATTAATGGCTGGAACTCTGAAAGGAGGAATTCAGAGAGTGTCCTTTGAGCTTTTGACCCTTCAGTTGAAACACTTTACAGATCAGTGAAGAAGCCACGTTGAGAAAATACCGGCTGTTCCCGCCATGGACGCTCGTGTGTCGGGAATTCATGGGCCAGATTTTGCCGAGGCAGGGCATCTAACGACGTCTGCCGTTAGCTGGACTTGGCCTTGCACGTTTAGACTTTAAATTTTTTTGCGTGGCAAGTTGCTGAAAGCGCGAGCTGATAGCGGCGCAGTGAGGGGAAACAGGGCATCGGGGACCCGAGTGAACAGGACAAGCAATGGGGTATCTCCTTAACCAATCAGATTGAAGGATTGCGAAATTAGTAGTGTAAGGACTGAGAAAGAAGTGTAAATTAGAGAGGGGTGAATTCAATGTCAAGTCAGATACAGAAAGAGAAATAAGAGAGAAAGAAAGATTGGATTGAGAGAGAGAGAGAGAAAAAAGAGACAGAAAGGAAAAGTTAAAAAAAATTTAATTTTAAATTTGACATTTTAAAAAGCTCCAGCAACAATTAACACCTGAAGGAATGAGACTCCACATTTATAATAGTTAATTTTCATTGCCAGAAAGGTTGATTGGCAGTAATTAACACTTATCACATCGTTAAATGGCTACTTACACTTGAAATGACAAGACTTAACTTTCTTTGTCCGAGTTTAGTTCGTATCTACCGCGCAAATACAGCAACTTCACGCCAGACAGCAAGGTGCAACGCTAAAGGCAGAGTGGCACAACTCGGACAGCAACATTTTGGGTATTGGCATTTAACCGCGCATCTGCCCCTCACCTGAAGTTGCTGTACCATTTACGCTTAAATAACAGCGAGCGTCATCAGCCTCGCTGTTTTTTGGGCTCGCAGCTCCTTCATTTTCCACCCATTTCACTAGGTAACTGGCCCGTGATCTCCCAACGTGCGCCACTCCTGGCCACGCGTGCCCGCTTGCGGAGTCGGCCTGGAGTGTGCAGCTTTGAGAGGGCTACCTTCAGAAGGACACTTGGGGGTAAAAATTCACTTGGTTGCGCCACCCGTTAGCGCCTTAAGAGGGCGCTAATGGGGCGCAAAGCCGCTAATGCCCGGGCGCAGCGATGTTTGCGCCGCTCGAGAACTTAACTTGAGATTGTGCGGCGGCGCTAAAACTTACCGCTGCGACCACCTGCGCGCGCAGATTGTGACGTCATTCCATGGTGCAACGCCCTTGGGGCGCCCCGTAGCGGAAATTGAGTGGCGCCCCCTGCCTTACCGCCTGGCGCTTCCAACGACCAGAAGACTGGAACGCTATCAATCGCTGTGGGGCTGGGGGGGGCGCTATTTAAAGGGGGCCTCTTCCTGTCTTTTATTGTTGGTGGCATTTTTGAACTACGCATTCTGAGAGAGAGAGGGAGAGACTTCTGGAGAGATTCAACGTTGTGTGAAGGAGTTTTGGGTACTGAGCAGCACTTTGCAGGTTCATTTTGATTTGCCATTCCTTGTATCGATTTAGCAGAGACCGTGGGAGCTGCACTCTGAGCTCTTTGCCTGGTGCTCTCCATTGTTCTTTCCAGCACATTTGATGTGCAAGTCTCTCCAGGCCGAGATTCAAGGCAGCAATGAACAGGATGTGGATGGAAAGCAAGATTAACCATCCCCTTTAAGAACTGGCCCGTGCCATTGTGTGTGTGTTCCATTGCTGACTGACATTACATGAGCTTCGCCAGCGCTCCGAGTTAGCGCCTCACTGCTCGGCCTTTGCGCCTTAAGAGAGGTGTGCAGCGCCTGCTTTAGCGCTCCACTCACCTCCCGGGGCGGTAAAAGTGAAGTTTCCCGTCAGTGCCGATAATTAGCGCCAGGCGCTAATATTTGCGTCCGGACGATATTTGCACCCCAAATGGGGCGTGACCTAATTTCTACCCCTTGGTGCGTGGGAAAGCAGACCAAGATGTGTCTGAGGGGCTTTACAGTGTACAGCGATGGTAACCACACTACAGAATGGATTTGCAGGCTTTCCCTACAAGTGGAAGAAGAATGGTTTTGAGTATAAAGGGAGATGGCTAATGGCGAATTTTTTTTACAAAAACTCAGAGTGGACGGTGAAGAGTGGATCCTGTTATAGTAAGGGAAATGTCTTTCTCTTATTAAAAACCACGATGTTAATCTTATCATTTGTTGTTGTTTAAGGGCAATTAATAGAAATGTTTATTACTTCACTTTTCCTCTGCTTGAATTATTCTATAGGATTTCAGCAGCCTGATCAACAGAATCGCGGACTTGCCTGCAATAGTCATCAATCTGTGCCTCTCAAGTGGTTTAACTGGCATTTAATCAGTCAAGTAACAACCAAGGACATTAATCCAGCTCTGGGGAGCAGGATGCTGTCGAAGGTTTAAAGGGGCAGTGAAGCTGTACACCCTGAACATTGGGAACACCTATTGCCAGATTTTCAAAGACTGATTTATACAGCCAGAACAGCAGGTCCAAAGTTTTTGTTTTCCGTGTGTAAATAATTTTTAAAGCACAAAAGAGTAAATTACAATTCCAGTTTTAAAATTGTTTGCAATGGCCGCTTATGTGGATTTAAAAAAAAATTAAAATGATATTTAAATTAATTTCTGAATCACTTCTTTGTGTTTTAAATGATTTATGTAAATAGCCAAATTCGCAAGGAGAGAGAATCAAATCTGCAGCTGAGCAACGCGAAGGGGCTTTTCAATCGTTCACAGTGTCAGCTGTGGCTCAGTGGGTAGCACACTCGCCTCTGAGTCAGAAGGTTGTGGGTTCAAGCCCCACTCCAGGAACTTGAGCACATAAAGCTAGGCTGAGGGAGTGCTGCACTGTCGGAGGTGCCATCTTTCGGATGAGATGTTAAACCGAGGCCCCGTCTCCCCTCAATCAACATAACCAAAAAAAACAGATTATCTGGTCATTATCACATTGCTGTTTGTGGGAGCTTGCTGTGTGCAAATTGGCTGCCACATTACAACAGTGACGACACTCCAAAAAGTACTTAATTGGCTGTAAAGCGCTTTGAGACGTCCGGTGGTTGTGAAAGGCGCTATATAAATGCAAGTCTTTCTTTCTTGTCGTCTGTTCAAAGTGCTCCTCGGCGCTCCTAATTGAAGTGTTGGTGAGCTCCGCACAATATGGCCACTTAGTTTGCACTGGAGCCTGTGCGCCCTGACAGCTCTCTCCCACCAACATCCAATCAGTTGGTGTAAAAATTGCAGCAAGATCTATGTCGAGCAGACACACTGTCAAAAGAGTTCATCGTTGAATGAAGTCTAGCTCAGTGGGTTAGCTATTTCCTACCAGGTTGTTTCAATTTCCCACATGGAAAAGTACTACATCTTTCTCTGAAAGCTTGTCAAAAGCGTTAACAAGCAACAGCAGATTTATCAAAGCAAAAAAAAAAAATCTCGTCAGCAATTTCACACCATTTATTTTGTGTTGAAAATGGGGAGTAGCAGAGAAAAGGAAAAAAAAAACACAGACAGTTTCAATTTATCTCCCACTTTTAACAGTCGTCTCTGTCACCAGTGCCAGTAAACAACAGCATAAAGCATCACCCCACCACACAAAGTGCCTCAGATAAGGTGAATGTTGAATATCAATTTAAAAGGAGGCGAGGTCAGAGATCTTGGGCGTGATATTTGGGACGCTACCTTTTAACTTTTTGAAAAGTTAGCGCCGGGCGAAATCCGTTGAAAAATGTTGCAACATTGGGCGTTTTCGCCCCAGGAGTGAAGCAGGGCAGTAAATGAGGCGCTAACGGTCTCAGTGGAGCGCGGCAGGGGCGCTATTGCCAGAGCGCTACCCAATTTCAGCTGACTTGCGTTCAGCCTTCAAGCCTTGACTCGAGCTTATTCCAGCTCTTATTCCAGCAGTTTTGGTCTCCTTACCGAAGAAAGGATACACTTGCCATAGAGAGAGTGCAGCGAAGGTTCACCAGACTGATTCCTGGATGGCAGGACTGTCGTATGAGGAGAGATTGGGTCGACTAGGCCTGTATTCACTAGAGTTTAGAAGAATGAGAGGGGATCTCATTGAAACGTATAAAATTCTGACAGGGCTGGACAGACTGAATGCAGGGAGGATGTTTCCCCTGGCTGGGGGGGGGGTCTAGAACGAGGGGTCACAGTCTCAGGATACGGGGTAGGACATTCAGGACTGAGATGAGGAGAAATTTCTTCACTCAGAGGGTGGTGAACCTGTGGAATTCTCTACCACAGAGGGCTGTGGAGGCCAAGTCACTGAATATATTTAAGAAGGAGATAGATAGATTTCTAGACACAAAAGGCATCAAGGGGTATGGGGAGAGAGCGGGAATATGGTATTGAGATAGAGGATCAGCCATGATCACATTGAATGGCGGAGTAGGCTCGAAGGGCCGAATGGCCTACTCCTGCTCCTATTTTTCTATGTTTCTGTGTTTCTTAAAGGGGAGGAAGTTTCAAGCTGCAGCTGCCCATTATCAGCATTGCTGCACTGGAGTGCGACCTCTCAGTGACTGAGACAGCTTTGTGCCGTGGCTGCTGCAAGGGAGAGGGCTACTCGATTCGGCGATGTGGAATTGGATATGTTCAGAAGCTTGTCCGACAACGTCTCAGCAGAGTTATGGCCGACAAAAAAAGTTTACCCAAGACGCCGCCTTTAAATAGCGTGCGCGGAGCCGACACCCGACTGCAACTCGACAGCTGATGATGTCGTTGTTAATGCCAGGCGGTAAGTGAGGGGGCGCGGCCGAATTTTGAATCCGGGGCACTAACGCGGCACTGCACACGGCGATGACATCATCATCGGCGGGCCCGACCGAGCGGGGCGGTACCTGCAGGAGCGGGGCGCTAACTCTTAACGCCTCCACAAAAACCCAGCCCAATTTAGCGCCGGGCGCTAATATCACCGCACCTGGGTGAAAACCCATTTCTGCCCCGTTAGCGGCCCATGGAGGCGTTAACGGCAGGCGCAAAGCAGCCGTATTTCGCACCCCTTAAGTTTTTAAAAATTCATTTATGGGATGTGGGCATCGCTGGCAAGGCCAGCATTTATTGCCCATCCCTAGTTGCCCTTGAGAAGGTGGTGGTGAGCCGCCTTCTTGAACCGCTGCAGTCCATGTAATGAAGGTACTCCCACAGTGCTGCTAGGGAGGGTGTTCCAGGATTTTGACCCAGCGACGATGAAGGAACGGTGATATATTTCCAAGTCACGATGATGTGTGACTTGGAGGGGAACTTGGAGGTGGTGGCGTTCCCATGCGCTTGCTGCCCTTGTCCTTCTAGGTGGTAGAGGTCTTTGGTTTGGGAGGTGCTGCCGAAGAAGCCTTGGCAAGTTGCTGCAGTGCATCTTGTAGATGATACACACTGCAGCCACGGTACGCCGGTGGTGGAAGGAGTGAATGTTTAAGGTGGTGGATGGGGTGCCAATCAAGTGGGCTGCTTTGTCCTGGATGGTGTCAAGCTTCTTGCGTGTTGTTGGAGCTGCACTCATCCAGGCAAGTGGAGAGCATTCCATCACACTCCTGACTTGTGCCTTGTAGATGGTGGAAAGGCTTTGGGGAGTCGGGAGGTGAGACACTCGCCGCAGAATACCCAGCCTCTGACCCACTCTTGTAGCCACTGGTCCAGTTAAGTTTCTGGTCAATGGTGACCCCCCAGGGTGTTGATGGTGGGGAATTCGACGATGGTAATGCTGTTGAATGTCAAGGGGCGGTGGTTAGACTCTCGCTTGTTGGAGATAGTCATTGCCTGGCACTTGTGTGGCGTGAATGTTGCCCAGGTCTTGCTGCATGCGGGCACAGACTGCTTCATTATCTGAGGTACAAACTAATGAAAAATAAACTTATTACAGAAGGAACTTTATCTCGTAAAAGTCAATAAGTGTGTGGAATAATCTGCCAGGCAGTGTAACAGAACTTAAGAATTCTTCAAATCGCAGTTGGATGTTAAGCTGCGAGAGAGGGACAGCCTTCGGTGGGTCACATACATACGATCATAAGAATTAGGAGCAGGAGTAGACCACTCAGCCCCTCGAGCCTGCTCCGCCATTCAATAAGATCATGGCTGATCTGATTACTCCACATTCCCGCCTACCCCCTATAACCTATTAACCCATCTAATGTTCTAATTTATTAAAATGGTCCACAGAACTACATTTGTTTTCTTTGAGAAAGACTAGAGGAGCCATGATCCATGATGGGAGGATAATGTAGACACAAGCTGGTTATTTAACATGGGCTGCGTTGGAAAATCAGATGTGAAAATTGTACCATCAACAAGATTCAAACTAGATTTTGAATCAGAAGGTAATTTTTTCCGCTACAGCATTAGGTCAGTGCCTCTCCAAATGTTGCAGTACTTGCTTGGCAATTGGGAAACTGCAGTAATCTATTTGTAAACAACCGCCCAGATTTTCCGGGGCCGATGACCACCTATGCACAGCGTACGCTGCCGTAAGTGCCGCGTGAGTTTCGGGTTTCCGTGTGCACTGCGCTTGCGCGAAAACCCGGAACTTGTGGTCTGTCAAGCTTCAGCTCGACAGATCGTCCGCATCCGCAGAAAATGGACAGTCGCTGGCAGAGAGCTTTGCCCAACTACTGCCCAGCGAATGCCCACGAAACTCTTACGCCTGGCAGGCATAGGGTCTTTTGCCAGCGTAAGGGTTTAAATAAATATTAAAATACATTAAAAAAAATTATTTAAACATTCCAAAACCTTTAAAATTAGTTGGGGTTATTTTTGGCCCCTTTAAAGATGTTTAAATTTATTTCTCAAAAAATTAAACTTTTGTTTTGAATGCTTAATTAAATTGTATTTTAATTAATTTTAAACGTGATGATTTATTTT
Organism: Squalus acanthias; assembly: GCA_030390025.1. Taxonomy (NCBI): domain Eukaryota; kingdom Metazoa; phylum Chordata; class Chondrichthyes; order Squaliformes; family Squalidae; genus Squalus; species Squalus acanthias. The sequence goes on from CM059448.1 coordinate 13,066,986, forward strand.
TATTTGGGTTGTGTAAAAATTTATTTTTTATGTCATTCCTGTAATGTTTACGGGGATTCCGTACACAAATGGAATCCCCATAAGCATAACGGGAATCCCCCTTTGTCATTGCGAACCGCCTGCGCCCCTGGGATACGAGGGCCCTCACGCAGGCCTACATGTGCAGGCCCAGGGCTGCAAGAGTCCGAAGATACGGAGGCACCAGGCAGGTGCGTACTTTACCTGCGGATCGGAGGCATTCGCCTGCGGGAAGCCTCCGACCGCAATTTCAGGTCCATGAAAAATGCATTTGAAAGAACAACAAGAAAGCCTAAAAACTGCCTCCAGCGACCACTAGAGGGCGACTCAAGCCCAGGAAGCATGCCTGACCAAATTTATGATGTGGAGATGCCGGCGTTGGACTGGGGTGGACAAAAATGAGAAGTCGCACAACACCAGGTTATAGTCCAACAGATTTATTTAATTTTACAAGCTTTCGAAGCAGTTCGCTCCTTCGTCAGGTAAGTTAGCAATGAGAGAATCTCCCAGAATTCACAATTTAAACCCAGACAAAATCTATTCACATTATTCCCTACAACAAAGAGCACAGCCAAGACAATGAGATGTGTCCCAGGGGGTCCAACGTGTCAAACCACTTGCTGGCTGCATATCCTGTCAATTTGTGTTCTTGTGTTAGTCTTTTTTAAAAAAAACACCTGGGAAGACCGGCCATGATGTCAAGTCACGTTCTGTATCGTGACATGAACCCGATATCGCGATTGAGGCCTCAATCGCGATATCGGGTTCATGTCACGATACAGAACGTGACTTGACATCATGGCCGGTCTTCCCAGGTGTTTTTTTTTTTAAAAAGACTAACACAAGAACACAAATTGACAGGATATGCAGCCAGCAGGTGGTTTGACACGTTGGACCCCCTGGGACACATCTCATTGTCTTGGCTGTGCTCTTTGTTGTAGGGAATAATGTGAATAGATTTTGTCTGGGTTTAAATTGTGAATTCTGGGAGATTCTCTCATTGCTAACTTACCTGACGAAGGAGCGAACTGCTTCGAAAGCTTGTAAAATTAAATAAATCTGTTGGACTATAACCTGGTGTTGTGCGACTTCTCATTTTTGACCAAATTTAGTGAGGTAATCTTCCTCTGGGCCCAATGCTGTCCAACCTGGATCAGTGGAGGGAAGGAACATTCATTTTTTCAGTAGCAGTGCTGTAATTCTGAAATACAGGGCTGGATTTTCTGCTTGGAGGCGGGTTGGCGTCGGGAACGTTAGTCGGCGGGTTCCAATCCCGCTGCCAGCCCCAGCCGGCCTGCTGACACCATTTTATTTTAATTGGGCTGGTTAGGCCCGCCGTGTGCGTGACCCGCCCTGATCACAAGGTGCGGGTCTGCTGAGCTGATCTGCTGACACGTTTGCAGCCGGTCTATTTAAGGGGGCCATTTCACAATTACATCTCACGTCGTTTCCGATGCTCCTGAGTGCTGCTGCTGCTCTCCACGATGTCTGCAGAGAGACCAAAGGCAGCTCCCCGCTTCAACGAGGAATCCCTCCATGTTCTTGTGGAGGGAGTCAGAGGACGGCGGGAGGTCCTATACCCAGGTGATGGAAGAATGAAACCTCCTCAGCAGACAAAGGCAGCCTGGCTGCGAATAGCTGAGGAGGTCAGTGCCAGGTCCATGGTCAGACGCACCTGGGTCCAATGCAGGAAAAGGTTCAATGATCTCCTGCGCTCTGGAAAAGTGAGTATAAAAGCTCACTTACCTTAATTCTGCTGTGCCTGTCATCACATCCCCATCACTCTGCATTGCCAACCTTACTCCTGCACATCCTAACTCAACCCAACATCCCTTGCACCATCCCCCATCCCTCTCTCCCTATGTACAGAATCACTTCCCCATCTAACTATGCACCCCTCACACCCACCCTCAAGGTGATGCAATGACAACAACTAGCAACTCAAAAGGAGAGAAATTGGTAATGGGAACCCGACTCCATCGTAGTCTCCCTCGAAACATCTTTCTATCCATTCTTTACACGCATTCCATCACTCTCACTGAAACTCCACTTCTTTCCCTCATTGCAGGAAAAGAGAGCTCGCAATAAGAGGGAGAGAACAGGAGAGGACCGCCATCCATGGCGCAGCTCACCCACGCTGAGGAGGCAGCTCTGGACATTGTTGGAGGTGCTGAGGAGCTTGAAGTGGGGGACGGAGAAATGGGCTCAGTAGAGCAATCTGGTGACAGAATTATTTTCCAACCATCTAATTTGGCATTCATGAGTGACTCATATGGGATCTGATGTTCGTAGAAATTGAGTGCTGATCATGTGCACAATGGGATGTGTCTGCAACCTACATATCACATGTCTAACTCATGTATTTACTCTCCCACAGGACCATCAAGAGCCCCCCTCCTTACTGTCCAGGAGGAAGCGCAGGAGGACTCCTTAGAGGAACCTCCAGCCTCTGAGGGAGCAGCGTCAGCAGAAATGAGCGCACCAGCACCAGCGCAGAGACGCACACCTCGGTGGGTTGTTTGCGAGATCGAGTAGTGTTGTCATTTGGTATATCACAACTCATGAGTGAGCAAGAGCAGATGGTGGAGACAGGGACAGCAGTGAGAGTCCACGTCGGAGGCTGCAGGACGCTCCTAGCTCTGCACAGCTGCATGTAGACGCTGTGCCTCGGGACATCCAGAAAGAGAGCGGTGCTGGAGCTTCAGGAACAAGTGCAGGAGGCTCTGACTGGGTTTGCAACCACGGTGACTGCGAGTGCGCAGAGAATGGAGGAGTCCATGTCAAACATGAGCAATGCCGTGGTGCACGCAAAGGCGAATGTAGGTACCGCCATGGAAAGGATGCCAACCTCCATGGAGGACATAAATCGCCAGACTCAAAACAACATGGTGACTCTTCTAAATAGATGGTCTGCTATGGAGGATAGATAGGCATCTATTGTGGAGAGGAACCAGAGGTTCATGGACGTCCCCGTTATGAGGACTGTCAGTACAGAGACGGGTCCTCATGGTCCCACTGATGTGCAGCAAGGTGCTCTCCAGCTACTTGCTAGCAGAGAAGTGCGGGTGGCACATGAGAGGGATGATGATGGGAGGCGACATGCAAGTGGGGGCTCCTCTCCAACACTCATACTTCCATCCCCTTGCCAACCCCTCGGTCAGAGCCCCAGATGACTGCCGGAGCAGTGATGGCCGAGTCTGCCCCGGTGCAGCCGCAGGAGGAGCAGACTTTGGCGGGGCCTTTACAGGCTCCAAAACCCAGAGGACGACCGCCAAAGGTGTCCAAGCAGGCGCAGCCAGGAAGTGAGCAGGCTTGTCTCTACATCTGCTGAAGCCACAGGGGTAGCACAACGTAGAAGCACGCATAAGAGATAGCTGACACATAAATAATCACAAGGGTTCTCACTTGGATGTTCTGCTAGAATTCAATGTTAAGTTTCTGTTCTTTTATTCTGTTGGAATAAATTAATGTTGTATAAATGTTTGACATCGTTGCCATATGTGTGCTCACTATTTGAGGTGGCACAGTGAAGGGTGAGGGCACCTCTTATGTCCAGCAATGCAGGTGAAAGTGGATGTAAAGTTAACACCACACACTTACAGCCTCAAGACAGAATGGCTGCGATTTTGCCGGCGCTCAGAGGGCGGGTTTGGAAGCGGGTCAGAGGTTAAATTCGATTTGATTGACGACGGGTTCCGATCCTGCCGTCAACCCGCCTCCAAACAGCTTTCCTAAGTGTCAGGTCCCCGATTTGTGAATGAACCCGACACCTAGCGGCCGGAAACGGATTAAAGGCAATTACCTCCCTATTAACAGGTACTTGCCAGTAGTTTTCAGCCTGTTTTTGGATTTTCCCGCTTCTGGGTCAGGTTTCCCGACGTCCGGACACCACGCCAGGTAAGTGTGGCGTGTTGTGAGTCTGCTGCAATGTTTGTGAAAAGATGACAGCTGCAGAAGTGGTGTGAAGGATCCAATGTTGCACATGGTGAGTTTCAGAGCAAAGAAAATGTTGGGTACTGCATTTTTAAAACATTTACAGATTTCTTTAGCTTACAAGTTTTTAAATTCAACCACATGTCCAGTGCCACCTCATTGGGAGAACCTCTCTCACCAGTGACAGATCGCTCTGTCACCTCACCTGCAGCTGCCATCTATTCCAGCCTATGGAGGGAGTCATTGGAGAGCCTGGGCGCAAGAGCTCACCTTTGTGCAGTGAATGTCAGTGTTTTCAGTACCTCAATGCTGTCAAACACTGAGAAATCAACTGTCAAAATAAAATTGTGCGTGGTCCCTTTAAGGAAACCGGCAGATGACACGTCATCAAATGACATCATCAGACCCGCTTCCTGTTAATTGGCCGGCAAGTCCGCAGGGCGGGCTTAACAAGGTCAATCAAGGTAAAATCACAATTGTGGAGCGGATGCAGCTGGGGGCGGGACCGGAACCCGGAAACCAGCTGACCCGCACCTAACCCGACACCGATGACAAAATCGCGACCAATGTGTCTCCCAAATCTTTAAATCAGCAACCTCTGACATTTGTAATTGAGCAGATTTGAGAGTTGCAGCTTTCAGACTGCAGTTACAGCTGTGAAGTATCCAGCTCGTTGGTCCTCCCGGCACACTTACCTGGCGTGATCTCTGAATGTCGTGAAACCCATTGAAAATGTAGGAAAATACCAAAAGGCTGTCAAAATAGCAGTTAACAAGCAATTAACAAGGAGTTAAGTGCCTTAAATCCCTCCCCCGCCGCTTGGTGTCGGGTCTGTTGTGAAATCGCAGACCCGACACTCTTGAAACTCACACGGAGGTGGGTTCGCGGCGGCTTTCCAACCCACCGTCAATCTTTGCCATTTTGACACCTGACCCGCCTCCGAACTCGCCCTCTGAGCGCCGGCAAGATGGCGGCCATAATCTCTGTGAAAGCTACTGTTAAATCTGAATATACCGACAATGAAAGCCATACATGGCTTCTCACGCCCTACCCCCTGAATAATTGTCCATCACATCACCGCTTATCCTTAATTCCATTGCAATGAGTGAGGCACTTTCTGCCCAGTTCATTAACTACTAAAAATAATTTTGCACTCAAACCTTTTCATAATTTTGAATACTTAACTAGGTTCCCCTTAATCTTCTCTATTTTACTGAATACTGCTCTAGCTTTTTTAAGAGTGTAGATCTACCAGGAGTAAAGGTGTTTTATGGGATGTGGGTGTCGCTGGCAAGGCCAGCAGTTATTGCCCATCCCTAATTGCCCTTGAGAAGGTGGTGGTGAGCCGCCTTCTTGAACCGCTGCAGTCCGTGTGGTGAAGGTACACCCACAGTGCTGTTAGGGAGGGAGTTCCAGGATTTTCACCCAGCGAGGATGAAGGATCGGCGATATACTTCTAAGTCAGGATGGCGAGTGACTTAGAGGGGAATTTGGAGGTGGTGGTGTTCCCATGCGCCTGCTACCCTTGTCCTTCTAGGTGGAAGAGGTTGCGGGTTTGGGAGGTGCTGCCGAAGAAGCTTTGGTGAGTTGCTGCAGTGCATCTTGTAGATGGTACACACTGCAGCCACGGTACGCCGGTGGTGGAGGGAGTGAATATTTAAGATGGTGGATGGGGTGTCAATCAAGTGGGCTGCTTTGTCCTGGATGGTGTCGAGCTTCTTGAGTGTTGTTGGAGCTGCACTGATCCAGGCAAGTGGAGAGTATTCCATCACACTCCTTACTTGTGCCTTGTAGATGGTTGAAGTAAGCCCCCAAAGTGCGGACCAAGTGATATACAAGGTCGACGCTACTGGCTTGTTGAAAGAAAGACAGACCAAGTAATTGAAGTCACAACGGTTTATTCAGGCCTGGGGAGAACCTCTTATGTCACTGTGTAAGTCCAACTCCCCCGAGCTAATCAAAGCACACACATTTATACAACATTTCTGCCTTACTCTTACAGAGATCCAATTAATTTTAAAAGTTACACATTTACTCATTATCCGAGGGTGGCGGTTTATACAAAGATAACACATAATTTACACACAATGTTGTGCTAGCCCATGATGTGGTTTCCAGAACTGTGCTAGTCGTTTTCTGTTATTCTCGTTATAGGCCTGCTTCTGTTAATCTCGTTACAGGCCTGCTTTTCTGCAAATGAGTCATGCCCGTCTTGCCCTTGTTATTTCCAATTTTTTAATATCTTACTTCAGTCCCCCCTTTTGACCTATTGGGCAACTGTTCCAATACAGGTCAACATAAGAACATAAGAACATAAGAAATAGGAGCAGGAGTAGGCCAATTGGCCCCTCGAGCCTGCTCCGCCATTCAATAAGATCATGGCTGATCTGATCCTAACCGCCAATCTACTATCACAGAACCACCTCCTGAACCTAACAGAATTGGACACACGAAATAGGAGCAGGGATCAGGCTACACGGCCCCTGGGCCCGCTCTGCTACCCACAGGGCCATGACCGATCCGAACCTAGACTCATGTCCAAATTCCTGCCCGCTCCCCGTAACCCTTAATTCCCTTTACTTCTAGGAAACTGTCTATTTCTGTTTTAAATTTATGTAATGATGTAGCTTCTACAGCTTTTTGGGGCAGCATATTCCATGGACCTACCACCCTCTGAGTGAAGTAGTTCCTTCTCATCTCAGTTTTGAAAGAGGAGCCCCTTATTCTAAGATTATGTCCCCTAGTTCTAGTTTCACCCATCATCGGGAACATCCTCCCCGCATCCACCAGATCCAACCCCTTCACAATCTTATATGTTTCAATAAGATCGCCTCTCATTCTTCTGAACTCCAATGAGTAGAGTCCCAATCTACCCAACCTCTCCTCATATGTCCATCCCCTCATCCCCGGGATTAACCGAGTGAACCTTCTTTGTACTGACTCGAGAGCAAGTATGTCTTTTCTTAAGTATGGACACCAAAACTGTATGCAGTATTCCAGGTGCGGTCTCACCAATACCTTGTACAACTGAAGCAATACCTCCCTATTTTTATATTCTATCCCCTTAGCAATGAAAGCCAACATTCCATTGGCCTTCTTAATCACTTTCTGCACCTGCATACTAACCTTTTGAGTTTCGTGCACCAGGACCCCCAGATCCCTTTGTACTTCAGTACTTTCCAGTTTCTTGCCATTTAGATAATAACTTGCTCTACTATTTTTCCTGCCAAAGTGCATAACCTCACACTATCCAGTATTGTATTCCATCTGCCAAATCTCTGCCCACTTACTTAGCCTGTCTATGTCCCCTTGCAGATTTTTTATGTCCTCCTCACTCACTACTTTCCCTCCCATCTTAGTATCATCTGCAAACTTTGATATGTTACACTCGGTCCCCTCCTCCAAATCGTTAATATAGATTGTAAAGAGTTGGGGACCCAGCACTGACCCCTGCGGAACGCCACTAGTTACTGATTGCCAGTCTGAGAATGAACCATTTATCCCAACTCTCTGCCTTCTGTTAGATAGCCAATCCTCTATCCATGCCAGAATATTATCCCCAATCCTGTGATTTTTTACCTTAAGCAATAATCTTTTGTGTGGCACCTTGTCAAATGCCTTTTGGAAGTCTAAATACACCACATCCACTGATTCCCCTTTATCCACCCTGTGTGTTACTTCCTCAAAGAACTCCAGCAAATTTGTCAAACATGACTTCCCCTTCATAAAACCATGCTGACTTTGTCCTATTAAATTATGATTATCCAAATGTCCCGTTACTGTCTCCTTAATAATGGACTCCAAAATTTTACCTACCACAGATGTTAGGCTAACCGGTCTATAGTTTCCAGCCTTCTGTCTACTGCCCTTTTTAAATAAGGGTGTTACATTAGCAGTTTTCCAGTCTGCCGGGATCTTTGCTGAGCCCAGGGAGTTTTGGAAAATTATTACCAATGCATCCACAATCCCTACCGCCACTTCCCTCAAGACCCTAGGATGTAAGCCATCAGGTCCAGGTGATTTATCCGCCTTGAGTCCCATTATTTTACCGAGTACCACTTCCTTAGTGATTTTGATCGTGTTTAGCTCCTCCCCCCCTATAGCCCCCTGTTTGTCCAGTGTTGGGATATTCTTAGTGTCCTCTACTGTAAAGACTGATAAAAAATATTCATTCAGTGTATTTGCCATCTCCATATTTCCCACCATTAATTTCCCGGTCTCATCCTCTAAGGGACCAACATTTACTTTAGCCACCCTTTTTCTTTTTATATAACTATTACTATCTGTTTTTATACTTTTTGCTAATTTACTTTCATAATCTATCTTCCCTTTCTTAATCAATCTTTTTGTTATTTTTTGCTGTCTTTTAAAGTTTTCCCAATCCTCTATCCTCCCACTAGATTTGGCTACCTTATAAGCCCTTGTTTTTAGTCGAATACTATCCTTAATTTCTTTACTTAGCCACGGATGACTGTCTTTTCTTTTACACCCTTTTCTTCTCAGTGGAATATATATTTTTTGGAAGTTGTAAAATAACTCCTTTAATGTACACCACTGATCATGTATCGTCTTACCCTTTAATCTATTTTCCCAATCCACTCTACTAAATTCCACTTGCATACCTTCATAGTCTCCTTTATTCAAGTTTAGCACGCTTGTTTGAGATCCAACCTTCTCACCCTCTAATTGAATATGGAATTCAACCATGTTATGGTCACTCATTCCAAGGGGATCCTTTACTAGGACATTTTGAATTAATCCTGTCTCGTTACACAGGACCAGATCTATGGTTGCTTGCCCCCTGGTCGGTTCAGTTACATACTGCTCAAGAAACCCATCCCTAATAGACTCAATAAACTCATCCTCAAGGCAGCCCTGCCCAATTTGATTTGTCCAATTAATATGATAGTTAAAATCCCCCATAATTATAGATGTTCCCTTATTACAAGCCTCAACTATTTCCCGATTGATACTCCGTCCAACAGAGTTGCAACTATTCGGAGGCCTATAGACTACGCCCACTAGTGTTTTTTTCCCCTTATTATTCCTGTTGCCTGGTGTTTTCCCGAGCGTGCACTCTCTGGCCTTCTACCAGTCTAGGTTATACATGGGTATGACATAAACCAATTTATGAGCTGGTTTCACCCCACGCGGTATATGCGGTCTTTTTTTTTGTCTTTGTTCTTATGTTGCCATTCCCGGGGCCCCAGAGCCCTGCATCAATGGTTTGAGCTTCTGGTTCAAGCTCGTCCTCCATCCCCCGGTGGGTGCGTGACGTGTCCTTTCGAGACTGTCATCACTCACCAATCCTGTTTCTGCCACTCCCGTCTTACGGTTGGCCGGCCTGTTTATTAATTACCGTGTCCAATTCATTCCTTGTAATTTTAGGGCTATAAATCGGGTCTTACACCATTCTCATAAGAGTGGCTGAGGGACCTCCTGCGAGAAGCTCCTCATCCTCCTTTCTTAGTTTTAGGCATCCTTTCTACATTATGGAGTACGCCTAGGCCTATAAGGCCATATATAAGCAGATACTTGATCATCTTGTTCCTTGTTGTCGGCCATCCCTTCTTCCATCGTTCTTCTAATTTGTCCTGTGGAAATACAAGGCTGGTCGTCACCAGCAGTTAATTATTCCATTCTTACTACTTCTACTATCTCGGGCCTTGGGTTACCCCGTACCCGGATACACACTCCTTGATAGACGCATACAGAACCTACAATTATTCAAGCCATGCAGATACATCCAATTAAATTAGTAGAATGCCTTCCACTTCCTCATCTTGTTTGTTAGCAGGCATTGGTTTCATTAAGTGTTCCGTTTTCTGTAATTTTTTATTAGAGAGTTGTGTGATTAGTTTATTTTAGTTCATCCTTATTGACTCAATCCTGTTCCAGTCTCTTCTCTCCTGGCCAGTTTCCCAGATCTATTGAAACATACAGACCACGAAGAATATTACTATCATAACGCAACAGGATCCTATTAACGCGAATACAAGGTCGTCCGGCTCCTTTTGGACTTTATGCCAATAATCCTTGCTTTCCTTGTGCAGTATGATTTCTGGGTTACTCATCGGGTTCTTTGTATAATTTTAATTGTGTCCAGTGTTTCCATCTTCCTTTTCCAGTGCCGTGCAGGTCTATACAGGCACAAGTGTCGCTGGTCATTAATACCAAATAGGGTCCTTCCCACCGGGGCCGTAACCCAGGTTTTATTGGAATAATTCTGGACATTACCTGACTTCCCACCCCAGGTATAACTTTCTTTTGTTCCTCGGTATCCCTTTCCAGATCCTTGATTATCTGCTGGTCTCTAACCTCCTGTCTCAGCCCGTGCAGTTCCGCACATAATTGCTTTATGAACCTTCTGATTCTGTCTATTAAAGGTCCCACATCTGCCCCTCCGGTCACTACTCCTTCGGGAAGCGCCATTGCCCGTCCCGTCATTAATTCAAAAGGGGTCAGTCCGGTGGTGCTATTTGGTGTGGCCCTTAGTCTCATTAGGATCGTGGGTAACAGTTCCGCCCATCCCTGCCCCGTCTCCACAATTGCCTTTGTGAGAGATCGTCTTAAGGTCCGATTCATTCGTTCCACCATTCCTGAACTTTCGGGATGGTAAGGTATATGAAATTTCTGCCTTACGCCCAACAGGGCGCAAGCCTCTTTCATTACCTTTCTGGTAAAGTGTGTTCCATTATCTGAATCTATTTGTAATGGGACTCCCCACCGGGGTATTATTTCTTCTGCCAAGATCCGGGCCACGGTACTGGCGGTACAGTTTCGGGTGGCGAAAGCTTCCACCCACCTTGTGAATTGGTCGATTATTACCAGACAGTGGGTTTTTCCTTTGCTTTTGGTTAATGGTCCGGTAAAGTCTATTTGTAGTTTCTCCCAGGGTCCCTTGGGTCTCGGCTGTCTACCCCATTTTACCTTCACTGGTTTTCCGGTGTTACATTGCACACAAATGTGGCAATCCTTACAATACTTCCTTACACTGCTTGATAGTCCGGGCCACCACCAGCATCGGCCTATGTTATTTATCATTCGGCTGGCCCCTGTATGGGCTTGTCCGTGATACAACCTCATTAGTTCCTGTTGGATACACTCGGGTGCACAGACCCGTCCCTCCTTTCTCCAGACCTTATCTCTGGATAGCATTACTCCCTTCTCTTCCCAAATTTTCAGCTCAGGCTCTGGTATGTCTCGATGTAATTTAACAATATTATACTCAAGGGGTATTAATGGGACTGGGACTCCCCCTATCGGTTTTACACTGCCACAGGGCGCCTCAGTCATAACTTTGGCGGCCAGGTCTGCAGCCCTGTTACCTTGTTGTTGCGGAGTTTTTCCTTTGGTGTGCGCTTTAACCTTTATTACTGCTAACTCCATTGGTCCGCGCGCGGCGTCCACCAAGGACTTTACTACATCCAGGTGTTGGATGGGGGTTCCCCCAGAGGTGATGTACCCCCTCCTACTCCATGCGGCCATATAATCATGTACTATTCCGAAGGCATAGCGGCTGTCAGTATATACATTAACCCTTTTTCCCATAGCCAGTTTCAGGGCTTCCGTTAAGGCTGTTAGTTCTGCAACCTGGGCAGATTTATCCCCTGGGAGAGTTCCGGCTTGTAACACCATTCCTTCCCCATTTACCACCGCCCAGCCTGCCCTCGGCTTTCCCTGTACATATTTTCGGGATCCATCTACATATAACACCAAGTCCGCTTCGGCCAAGGGTATTTCTTTTATTTTATCTTGGTCATTTTCTGGCTCTTCCTCATTCATGCATTGGTGGTCCTCTCCTTCCATGGTCATCATGGAGGCTGGGTTCTGCCCCATATCCCTTACTATCTGTATTGACTTGTTTTTGGGTAATAGTACCGCCTCCCAGGCTGCTCGTCGAGCATTTGAGACAGACTTCAGTCGTCCCGTATTAAGTAATTCTACCAGGGTGTGCTGGGTGTGTAGTACAATATCTCCGGTCATTATAATCGGTTCACTGACCTGTACGGACCATCTGGCACAATCTATAGCGGCCACGCAGCGGGGCATACCTGCCACGATGGGGGATCGTCTAGTGGAATAGTAGGCCACCGGTCTCATGTTTCCTCCGTGCTCCTGGGCTACTACGGCGCTATAGTGTCCGTCATGATTGTGACAGAATATGTGATAGGATTACCTGACCAAGAGAGACACTAACGCGGGGGCGGCGGTCAGGGCTTGTTTAAGTTTGGTAAATGCTTCTTCCTGAGTGGATGTCCACTCGATGGGTTCTTCTGCTGCCCTACCCCCACTTTGTTAATTCATACAGGGGCGCGGCCATGTGTGAGAAGCCTTCTATAAAGTTCCAGCTAAAGTTAAAGAGACCGAGTACTTGCCGTACTCCTCTCACGTTTATGGGCCTTGGCATTTGGCGGATTGCCTCCTTCCTTTCCTCTGGCAAAGCCCTTTTTCCCATACTGACCCTATACCCCAGGTATATGACTTCCAATTTTCCTACCTGGTCTTTGGCTGGGTTTGCCTTAAAACCCGCATCCCGTAGGGCTGAAAAGACCTTTGTCAGGGCCCCCTTGTGACCCTCTTTCATTTCTGACGCTATTAGGAGGTCATCCACGTATTGTAAGAGGGTACTATTTTCACCCTCTAAGTCTAGGTCTTCAAGAGCTCTGGCCATGTGGCGGTGAAAAATGGCTGGACTGTTATGGAATCCTTGTGGGACCCGTGTCCATGGATACTGTTTGCCGCCTATTGTAAAGGCGAATTTTTCTTGTGATTCCTCATGCAGGGGAATGGACCAGAATCCGTTTGCGATGTCTAACACGGTGAATATTTTGTGTTCTAGTTTTAAACCGTTAAAGATAGTAGCTGGGCTTGCTACAATTGGATATTCCTTTGGGGTCACTTTATTTAAGGCTGTGTAATCGATTGTAAGTCGATATGACGCATCAGGTTTCTTTACGGGCCATACTGGAGAATTAGTGCCGGACACTGTTTCTCGCAAAATTCCTTGTTTAACTAGTTCCAATACTATACTCCGTACGGCTGTCTGGGCCTCCATTTTTAGGGGATACTGTTTATGGGGTCGGTGGGTTGGCCCGGGGACTCTGACTGGGTTTATCTTGACCAGTCCGCAGTCCTGCTTGTGTTTGGCCCTTAGTTCGGGGAATCGGTGGCAAATTTCCCCCCATCCTCCCTTTTCGTCCCATTTGGGGTCTATTATTCGGAGAGCGCTGATGGCGCATGCTGTCTTGGATCCCTTTGATATATGTCTCTCTTCCTTATGGTTATCGAGCCGTAGCAACTTATCCTGCTTGGGGTCTATTAAAACTCCCACTTCCCTTAGTATGTCTATACCCAGGATGGTCCCCTCAGTATTTTCACAGATCCAGAAACATGTAGGTATAATGATTTTTCCTAATTCTAGTAATACTGTCTCACTTTTGCATGCTTTAATTTTTACTCCCCCTATCCCGGATATAAAAATATTTTTCTTGGTTCGCGGCAAGGGTACGTTTGTTCGAGATATTGCTGCCCCGGTGTCTATGAGCATTCTGCACTGTCGGCCCCCTACCAGTGCCTCAATAAACATTCTAGGGTCTCCCTTTGCCGGGTCTCCGAGGGCCGCTACCTGTCAGGCGTTGCCCTTTTTTATTTGTTTGACCAGTTTTTCCATTTTCCTTGTCAGCCCCACTATGTCTTCCTCGTCAGAGGTGTCTGAGGAATCGTCTCTCTTATACTTCCTACTCTTTCTCCTCTTCCTTTCTTCTCTTTCCCTCTCATCCTCCCAGTCTTGCATTCCCTTCTTGATCAGTTTCGCCACGTTTTCCTCGTTATTCTCTGACCTTCCAATACTTGACCCCGGTTTTCCTCCCTGTCTGGGTCCCTGACCTTCCCTTCCTCTCCTTTATTCCAACATTGTTGTTTCCTATGCCCTGGTTTTCCACAGTTATGGCAGGAAGCCTTTTGCTGAGATGTCTGATTACCCCCCTTGTTCTGTTGCCTCGGGCAATCCCTTTTCATGTGGCCCTCCTGTCCGCAACCGAAGCATGCCGCCACACTTAATGCATCTTCATTGTCGCTATCCGTCCTTAGAGCAGCTATTTTAGGTTTGGCTTGTTCTTGGGCCTGATTATCTACTTTGCACGCCCACTGTATTGAATCAACCCAATTATTGTGGACCACTAGCCCCATTTTTATCGCATTCTGGTGCTTTGGACTTAGTCCCTGTTTAAATGTTTGCAGAAAACAAGCGTTGTTTTTGTTTAAGGGGCCTGGGATCCCACAGTTACCCTCAAAGGCGGACCACTTTCGTTTTCCATAATCGATGGCGCTTTCTCCCTTTATTTGTGTGATTCCGCTTATAGCTGCCCAATTTACGGGGGCCTGTCCCATTGCTGCTTCCACAGCGGCCTTGAATTGGCCGAACTCAGTGTTTAATTGTTGGATTGTCTGTCCTGTATTTGCGGCCCACTGGCCATTTCCGTGGTTGCCCTGCACTAATCTCCACTGTTTCTCGGGACATTTAGCTCGTACCCATTGATCGATATCTATACTATGTAGGGCATGGTTTATGCGTACTTCGCGCAGTTTGTGCCAGAATGTCTGATTATTCTGGCGGTGTTTTAAGATTGGTAATTCGTTGAGGAGAATCACCCGATCCTGCAGGCTTAACAGTGTGTAGGTCATTGTTGCGGTGGCCGGCCTGCCCGGTACTGCCGGAACGGCCGGATTTCCCCCCGCCGCCGGAACGGCCGGGACTGCGGGGATTGCCGGCCTATATTGCAGTGTTACTGGTGCCATCGGAACAGGCTCCAGGGCCGCCGACTGGTGTCCTGAATACGGGGGAGGACAGCCGGTCGGCCCCCCCTGGGGCAGTTCCAGGTATACCTTTTCCCGGGAGTCACCCGGTTTTGGGGCGGTTGCAGCTACTGGATATGTCTTAAGCACTCCGCGCTGAAGCGTACATTCCCGATGGTAACGTGCCGCCACGATAATGTACGCTTTTTCCAATTTATTTTTGGTTTGTTTCATCCACCAGTCCCTTTGTGTGTCTAGTTTATCGTCCTGATTCCACCCTGCCTTCCTCATTTTCTCAGTTAGTTTTTTATTCTTGTCATAAACATATCGTGTTACAGACTCTGGGTCTCCCCAGGGTTCCTTATCCTCTTTACTAGTCATATCCAAAGTTTTCGAGTACTCCTATACTTTATTCAATATTTTATACACCCTTACTTGTCACGTGATCACGATCCTGTGGTGCTTTGTAGTCCCTACACCTACTTGATCCTCGCTGTCACGTGGGACTACGTCCTCTTAATTCAGGCTCAGGCTAGGTGTTTGAGACAGCCCCACCCTTGTCCGAGTCGATCACTCCGTGATTCTCAGTTCAACTTTATACTTTATTGACACAACGGATCTCCTTATACTTTAAGCAGTCACGCGCTTAGTCTACTTTTCGGCCAGAAGGACTCGTCCTTCACCCAGTGTTAAAACAACCCGTTTAACTACTTCTTAAGAGCCGCACCTCGTGGGCCTACCGGGTTTCTAAACCCTTGTTTTCCGGTACCGCAATCCGGCAGTTTTAACCGCCTTCAATTAAAGGTGTCTTTCTTTTTATAGTTCTTTTGTACGTCGATCTTACTTAACGTCTCGCCAGCGATTAACCTCTAATTTTATAGGTGGTAAATTTAAACGTACTCACCCGTCTTAGGTTATCGCTGTCCGAGAGTTTTTGTTCAGATCGCGTATCCCATCCTCGTTGCCAATTGAA
Organism: Squalus acanthias; assembly: GCA_030390025.1. Classification (NCBI taxonomy): domain Eukaryota; kingdom Metazoa; phylum Chordata; class Chondrichthyes; order Squaliformes; family Squalidae; genus Squalus; species Squalus acanthias. Next base: position 13,082,707 of record CM059448.1, read on the forward strand.
GTAAGCCCCCAAAGTGCGGACCAAGTGATATACAAGGTCGACGCTACTGGCTTGTTGAAGGAAAGACAGACCAAGTAATTGAAGTCACAACGGTTTATTCAGGCCTGGGGAGAAGTCCTTACGTCGCTGTGTAAGTCCAACTCCACCGAGCTAATCAAAGCACACATATTTAAACAACATTTCTGCCTTACCCTTACGGAGATCCAATTAATTTTAAAAGTTACACATTTACTCATTATCCGAGGGTGGCGGTTTATACAAAGATAACACATAATTTACACACAATGTTGTGCTAGCCCATGATGTGGTTTCCAGAACTGTGCTAGCTGTTTTCTGTTAGTCTCGTTATAGGCCTGCTTCTGTTAATCTCGTTATAGGCCTGCTTTTCTGCAAATGAGTCATGCCCGTCTTGCCCTTGTTATTTCCAATTTTTTAATACCTTACTTCAATGGTAGAAAGGCTTTGGGGAGTCAGGAGGTGAGGCACTCACCGCAGAATACCCAGCCTCTGACCTGCTCTTGTTGCCACAGTTTTTATGTGACTGGCCCAGTTAAGTTTCTGGTCAATGGTGACCCCCAGGATGTTGATGGTTGGGGATTCGGCGATGGTACTGCCATTGAATGTCAAGGGGTGGTGGTTAGACACTTGCTTGTTGGAGATAGTTATTGCCTGGCACTTGTGTGGCACGAATGTTACCTGCCACTTATCAGCCCAAGCCTGAACGTCGTCCAGGTCTCGTTGCATGTGGGCATGGACTGCTTCATTATCTGAGGTGTTGTGAATGGCGCTGAACACTGTGCAGTCATCAGCGAACATCCCTATTCCTGACCTTATGTTGAAGGGAAGGTCATTGATGAAGCAGCTGAAGATGGTTGGGCCTAGGACACTGCCCTGAGGAACTCCTGCAGCGATGTCCTGGGGCTGTGATGATTGACCTTCAATCACCACAACCATCTTCATTTGTGCTAGGTAGAGATTTCCCCCCGATTCCCATTGACTTCAGTTTTACTAGGGCTCCTTGATGCCACACTCGGTCTAATGCTGTCTTGATGTCTAGGGCAGTCACTCTCACCTCACCTCTGGAATTCAGCTCCTTTGTCCATGTTTGGACCGAGGCTGTAAAGCAGGTTATTGGTGAGTAAGTGCTGCTTGATAGCACTGTCGATGACACCTTCCATCACTTTGCTGATGATTGAGAGTAGACTGATGGGGCGGTAATTGGCCGGATTGGATTTGTCCTGCTCTTTGTGGACAGGACATACCTGGGTAGTTTTCCACATTGTCAGATAGATGCCAGTGTTGTAGCTGTACTGGAACAGCTTGGCTAGAGGCGCGGCTAGTTCTGGAGCACAAGTCTTCAGCACAATAGCCGGGATGTTGTCGGGGCCCATAGCCTTTGCTGTATCCAGTGCGCTCAGCCGTTTCTTGATATCACGTGGAGTGAATCGAATTGGCTGAAGACTGGCTTCTGTGATGGTGGGGACCTCGGGAGTAGGTTGGTAAATGGAGTTGAGGTACAGATCAGCCATGATCTAACTGAATGGTGGAATAGGCTTGAGTGACTGAATGGTCTACTCCTGTTCCTAGGAGAGTGTAGATCTACCAGGAGTAGAGAATGGGCACACACTGATCAACCATCAAGTCACAGTGCCACTACATTACCACAGGTCAAATAATCCATTAATTCTATAACCAGTTACTGATTTGAAGCTGTAAAAGATTTTTAAAAATCATAATTACATTGACTTATCTAATATTAAGATAGCATCTTGCTAACACTTTAGGGTGCTTTAAAATAAAATCTTAGCTGTATTCTGGATGCTGGGTCGATTGAAATTTTCAAAATTGAGATTGATAAATTTTTTATTAGGTGAGGTTATCAACCATGATCTAATTGAATGGCAGAACAGGCTTGAGGGGCTGAATGGCCGACTCCTGTTCCTATGTTTACTGCCTGGGACCTCCAACAATACTGCCTGCTTGCTCACTCACACAGCTTCAAAAACAGTCCAGGTATCATACTTTCACCAACAGCATAACTTCAACAGTAGGCTGCTTAAAGGCACAGGGTTTCGCGTGAACACTTTCAACCATCTGGATAATTGTCCAGACAAACTTTCCAACTCGCTATAATTCTGTGAATTCTGTAAAAAATAAAGAGATCTCGATTTTGAATGGATGTTTCCCTTGGCTGGGGAATCCAGAACCAGGGGTCACAGTCTCAGAATAAGGGGTCGGCCATTTAGGACTGAGATGAGGAGAAATTTCTTCACTCAGAGGGTGGTGAATCTTTGGAATTCTCTACCCCAGAGGGCTGTGGAGGCTCAGTCGTTGAGTATATTCAAGACAGAGAGCGATAGATTTTTGAATATTAAGGGAATCAAGGGATATGGGGATAGTGCAGGAAAGTGGAGATAAGGTAGAAGATCAGCCGTGATCTCATTGAATGGCGGAGCAGGCTCGAGGGGCCAAATGGCCGACTCCTGCTCCTGTTTCTTATGTTCTTATAAAACAGAAGGGAGAGTTATCTTAGCAACCTGTTTGGAGAGAGCTGGTGTTGAACAGTTATCAGTCCATCCACCAGTTTTGAAAATTTACATTGACCCAGCACTCAGACAGGGATGCCTGGCAGATACAATACAATTAAATAACAAAGGTGCATTCACATCTGGTGAAGAAAATTGTAAAGCATTTTTCAACCACAAGAAGGTACACTGACTCACTGAGCCCTGAAAATAGTCCATCTGTGTACAGCTAGATCAACCATTTGGCTGCAACGGTATCTGTTATTTGAATCCTCCCTGATGTGGTGACCAGTGTAGGGGGTGGTGTGCGGGGTCAGTTTCACCTCTGACTCAGTGAGCGGTTCGAATCGCTCTCACGCCCCTGGTTCTAGACCTTGGACTTATTTAGGGGTTGTGAACAAAGATGCAGTAGACAACAGGTTTGATGAAAGAACTTTGACTTTTATTCAAGGAAGTAAAACACAACACAAACAGTCTTATCACTCTAAAGGTCATGATGCGGAGATGCCGGCGTTGGACTGGGGTGGACACAAATGAGAAGTCGCACAACACCAGGTTATAGTCCAACAGATTTATTTAAAATTACAAGCTTTCGGAGCTATCGATCGCCCCTTCTTCAGGTAAAGTTACAATGAGTGAATCTACAAAAGTACACAGAATATAAACACAGAAAATGCAGAGATACAATCTTTCCTTACATCAAAGAGACACCAAGAGCACAGCCAAGACAATGAGATGTGTCCCAGGGGGTCCAACGTGTCAAATCCTGCTGTCTGCATATCCTCTCCATATCCCTTCCTCTCTCTCCGTCTTTTTTGGGCTTGTTTTTTGGGTTTGTTTTTTGGTGTTTGTTTTTTTAAAACTGGAAAGACAGACAACGATGTCAAGTCATGTTCTGTAGTGTGACATGAACCCGAAATCCCTATTGAGGCCGTCCTCATGGGTGCGGAACTTGGCTATCATTTTCTGCTCGATGATTTTGCGTTGTCGTGTGTCTCGAAGGCCGCCTTGGAGAACGCTAACCCGCAGATCCGAGGCTGAATGCCCTTGACTGCTGAAGTGTTCCCCGACTGGGAGGCAACCATCCTGCCTGGCGATTGTTGCGCGGTGTCCGTTCATACGTTGTCTCAGTGTCTGCATGGTCTCGCCAATGTACCATGCTCCGGGGCATCCTTTCCTGCAACGTATCAGGTAGACAACGTTGGCCGAGTCACATGAGTATGTACCATGTACCTGGTGGGTAGTGTCCTCACGTGTGATGATGGTATCTGTGTTGATGATCTGGCATGTCGTGCAGTGGTTGCCGTGGTAGGGTTGTGTGGTGTTGTGGTCACTGTTCTCCTAAAAGCTGGGTAATTTGCTCCGAACGATGGTACTTTTGAGGTTAGGCGGCTGCTTGAAGGCGAGTAGTGGAGGCGTGGGGATGGCCTTAGCAAGGTGTTCATCGTCATCGATGGCATGTTGAAGGCTGCGAAGAACATGGCGTAGTTTCTCCGCTCCGGGGAAGTACTGGACGATGTAGGGTACTCTGTTGGTTGTGTCCCGTGTTCGCCTTCTGAGGAGGTCTATGCGGTTTTTCGCTGTGGCCCGTCGGAACTGTCGATCGACGAGTCGAGCGTCATATCCCGTTCTTACGAGGGCGTCTTTCAGCGTCCGTAGGTGTCCATCGCGTTCCTCCTCATCTGAGCAGATCCTGTGTATTCGCAGGGCTTGTCCATAGGGAATGGCTTCTTTAACGTGGTTAGGGTGGAAGCTGGAGAAGTGGAGCATCGTGAGGTTGTCCGTGGGCTTGAGGTAGACTGAAGTGCTGAGGCGTCCGTCTTTGATGGAGATTCGTGTGTCCAAGAATGAAACCGATTCTGAGGAGTAGTCCATGGTGAGTTTGATGGGATGGAACCTGTTGATGCTATCGTGTAGTCCTTTCAGTGATCCTTCACCGTGGGTCCAAAGGAAGAAGATGTCGTCGATGTATCTGGTGTACAGCGTTGGTTGGAGGTCCTGTGCAGCGAAGAAGTCTTGCTCGAACTTGTGCATGAAGATGTTGGCGTATTGGGGTGCGAATTTGGTCCCCATGGCTGTTCCGTGTGTTTGGGTAAAAAACTGGTTGTCGAAGGTGAAGACATTGTGGTCAAGGATGAAGCGGATGAGTTGTAGGATGGCGTCTGGAGATTGGCTGTTGTTGGTGTTGAGTACTGAGGCTGTCGCAGCGATGCCGTCATCGTGGGGGATATTGGTGTAGAGTGCCGATACGTCCATCGTGGCGAGGAGTGTTCCTGGTTCAACTGGTCCATGGGTGCTGAGTTTCTGCAAGAAGTCTGTAGTGTCGCGACAGAAGCTGGGGGTTCCCTGTATGATGGGTTTCAGGATGCCCTCGACGTACCCAGAGAGGTTCTCACACAGGGTTCCGTTGCCTGATACGATAGGACATCCGGGTGTGTTGGCTTTGTGTATCTTTGGGAGGCAGTAAAAGTCTCCTACGCGGGGAGTACGTGGGATGAGAGTGCGTAGGATGTTTTGAAGGTCTGGATCGAAGGTCTTGATCAGTCTATTGAGTTGGCGGGTGTGTTCTTTGGTCGGATCTGCGGGTAGCTGTCTGTAGGGTTCCTGGTTGTCCAGTTGTCGGTATGCTTCTTTGCAATAGTCCATTCTGTTCTGTATGACGATGGCTCCTCCTTTGTCCGCTGGTTTGATGACGATGTTGCGGTTGGTCTTGAGAGCGTGGATGGCGTTGCGTTGTGCTCGGGTAACATTCTGGACTGTCTTGTGAGTGCGGCTGATGAATCTGGCGTTGATGCATTTCCTGACAGCTTGAGCATACATGTCAAGCTTAGGGCAGCGACCCTCCGGAGGGGTCCAATTTGACTCTTTCTTCTTCGGTTGCTGCACTGCGGTTCCCTCTGTCTGCTGTTCCAGATCATTGATTGTCTCATTGGGTTTGTTGCTGGCCTCTTGGGATTTGTGGTAGTATTCCCGGATCCTCATTCTCCTGATGAATTCCTCTGTGTCTGCCGCGAGACCGATGGGGTCCATTTTGGTGGTGGGGCAGAACTTGAGCCCTAGGGCGAGAACTTCGATTTTGTCTGGTTGAAGGGTGTGGTCCGATAGGTTGATGATGGACTTCCCTGTGGTTGCAACCGTGGTACCGGGGGAGGCTTGCTTGTGGCTGGTGGTGATGTGGACAAGCCCTGCGAATACACAGGATCTGCTCAGACGAGGAGGAACGCGATGGACACCTACGGACACTGAAAGACGCCCTCGTAAGAATGGGATATGACGCTCGACTCGTCGATCGACAGTTCCGACGGGCCACAGCGAAAAACCGCATAGACCTCCTCAGAAGGCGCGGAGAAACTACGCCATGTTCTTCGCAGCCTTCAACATGTCATCGATGATGACGAACACCTTGCTAAGGCCATCCCCACGCCTCCACTACTCGCCTTCAAGCAGCCGCCTAACCTCAAAAGTACCATCGTTCGCAGCAAATTACCCAGCTGTCAGGAGAACAGCGACCACGACACCACACAACCCTGCCACGGCAAACTCTGCAAGACATGCCAGATCATCAACACAGATACTGTCATCACATGTGAGGACACTACCCACCAGGTACATGGTACATACTCATGTGACTCGGCCAACGTTGTCTACCTGATACGTTGCAGGAAAGGATGCCCCAGAGCATGGTACATCGGCGAGACCATGCAGACACTGAGACAACGTATGAACGGACACCGCGCAACAATCGCCAGGCAGGACTGTTACCTCCCAGTCGGGGAACACTTCAGCAGTCAAGGGCATTCAGCCTCGGATCTGTGGGTTAGCGTTCTCCAAGGCGGCCTTCGAGACACACGACAACGCAAAATCATCGAGCAGAAACTGATAGCCAAGTTCCGCACTCATGAGGACAGCCTCAATAGGGATATTGGGTTCATGTCACGCTACAGAACGTGACTCGACATCGTTGTCTGTCTTTCCAGTTTTTAAAAAACAAACACAAAAAAACAAACCCAAAAAACAAATCCAAAAAGGACTGAGAGAGAGGAAGGGATATGGAGAGGATATGCAGACAGCAGGATTTGACACGTTGGACCCCCTGGGACACATCTCATTGTCTTGGCTGTGCTCTTGGTGTCTCTTTGATGTAAGGAAAGATTGTATCTCTGCATTTTCTGTGTTTATATTCTGTGAACTTTTGTAGATTCACTCATAGTAACTTTACCTGAAGAAGGGGCGATCGATAGCTCCGAAAGCTTGTAATTTTAAATAAATCTGTTGGACTATAACCTGGTGTTGTGCGACTTCTCATTTGTGTCCACTCTAAAGGTGGGGAACACTTCGATACAAGCGAGGGAAATAACATTAGAAGAATACTTCACCCCTCTCAATCCCACTTCACTAGCTAGGTTGGACTCTGGAGAACCAGGGATAATGCTCACCAAACGAATCCTTGACAGTTTAGAGCTAGGGTTTAGAGTCTTTTGAGTAAGAGGTTTCGTGAGGCCCTTGTTGCCGCGAGGTGTCCGATGGTCACTGAGGCAGTCGCTCTGGTTTCTTCTTGCGTGTTGGTCTGCTTGTGAAGTTGTTGGCCTTCTTTGTTGAACTTCTTGCTGTAACTCTGCCTCTGTTTAAACTGTCTTCTTCCGAGCTGTGGAACTGCCTTCTTGCAGAACTGTGGAAACTGCCTTCTGCCTGCTTGTCCTGAACTCTGTAACTCCAGCACTGACTTCTTGCTGAAAACAAGCTTTTCGATTGAATTCGAAAACTGCAGAACTGCCTTCTGTTGAACTTGAACTGTTTTACTGGAGAACTTCAACTGTTGTAACTGCTTGATGGGCCTTCAATTATACTAAATTGAAGTGGCCTTGTCAAAACCAAATCAAATCCTGGTCATTGTAAGACCTCGTTAACAGTAACGACTTTACTAAGTGTCAAATGGCTTGCGTCCTGTCGATCTCTTCGGTTGATTACAGGTGATTGGTTTTTGATGGGATGAGACTGTCTTCTCCTAGGGTCTATTGTCAAAATGTTAATGCTTGCTGGGGCTTGAATGAGGTCATCCCGATTCCCCAGACAATGCAATTTAACTGCAATACCCAAAACTGCTTTACAGAGGTTGAGCCCACCTTCTGTGCAGCCTTTTCTCCCTTACAGGTCCAGACATGTCTTTTAAAATGCCAAAACTTGGTTTTTGGTCTTAAATTCCTTATGTTAGGCCCAAATGCATTTTTATCACTCTGGGGTAGTTCCAAAGTCCTTTTTCCTTAGGTTTTGGGGATCTGCAAATTTTGGAAACCTTACACCAGACAAAAATTGAATTTTCAATATTGTCAGCTGTTAAAATGAGCGGGGGCGATTTTGCCAGCCCTGGGGAGGCGGGTTTGGAGGCGGGACTGCTGGGAAAATGGCAGAATCTGGGGGCGGGTACCCATCCCACCCCCAACCCCCCTCCATGCCATCTTCCCAGGAGGCGGGTAGCCGATCCGCGCCGGGTCCCGTCTCCTGGAGGCAGGTGGTTAACAGGCAGTTGAGAGGATTATCCCCATTTTTCCATCAGAGGTGCAGGCTTCCCGATGTCAGGAAACCCCGCCAGGGTCAGCGAGGCGAGCAGTGGGTCTGCGGTGGTCGGAGGGGTCCAAAAGTGCGCTGCGGAGGTGAGTGATGGGTGCAAATGTGGAGAGGTAAGTATGTGAGGTGAGTGAAAAGTGATAGAAAAAGTTTCCTTACCTTTGTTTCCTTACCTTTGTTTCTTCCTGCAGGCTTCAATCGTTGGGGATGCAGAGGCTCCGGCATCTCAATGGCAGAGATGACATCTGCTTTCTGCTCACAAAAGAGGCTTGATGAGCCTTGAGTACAAGAACTCACCAAACAACAGAGAATGTCAGTGTTTGACTGCTTCTCAAAGCTGTCAAACGATGACAATTCATCTGTCAAAAATTTTTGGCAGATGAAACGTCATACGCTGACGTTCTCTGTAACCGGCTTCCCCTTAATTGGCCTGCTAAGCCCGCTGGGCGGGCTTAACAAGGTCAATCAAGGGAAAATAGCGTGGGTTGGCCGCAAGTCGATGGAGACGGGACTAAGACCCAACAAGCAGCGGTCCCGCCTCCAACGCGCCCCCGTTGGCAAAATCACCCCCTAAGATTTTTCACCTTCTGAATTGACTGGAGACACAGTGAGCATCATTCAGGTTCACTGGTGAGAAACTTACTGTCACTAGGGTTACCGAAACTGCTTTGCATCAATGCACAAGTAACAATGTAACTGCGCTCTTCTTGGAATGACTCAATTGAACAGTAAAGACCGATTACTCACCAAATCTTTGTATGCCAAATTACGGTACATCTGTCTGGAGACCATGTGCAATGATGCACAGCTCACACTGCTCACGGCATGTCAATCTCAACTCTCCGACTTTGAGCCTGGCTTGTTTCCAGCAGCTGTACAGAACATTTAGCTAAGGTGGTGGTGGACTGAGACTGGTCTGAAGGGTTCAGTCAGTTTAAAAATGTCATCATATTTTAGTTTCGTGGGAATACAAGATAAAACAGACCTGCTTCGAGAATGACAGAGAAATGAAAGGCTTGTGGAGCCGTCCAGGAGATGAGGTAGAGGTGTGGTAACTTGCAAAGCTCACACTTGAGAACAACATCTGTCTACTGACAAAGTAAGTAAAGGGGATCTTAAGATAAGGGGGTACAACATCGGTAGGTGCCTGTGTGCTCTGAGTAACCAGATGCTGTTTCCAGGCAGGTGGAGTGTTTATATGATTTGGTAGCTGATTATTTCCATTTTCCTTCCCAGTCCATGTGCCTGCCTCAGAGTTTCCCCTGCCCATCTGCTCCACACATCTGCCTCAAAGTTTCACTCCATCTAATCTATGTTCCTGCCTCAGCGATTTTCCCCTCTGTCTGCTCACGCAGCTGCCATAAAGAAAAAGAAAGATGTCCCAAAGCGCTTTACAGCCAATGAAGTACTTTTGAAGTGCAGTCACTGTTGTAATGTAGGACACGCGGCAGTCAATTTGCGCACAACAAGCTCCCACAAACAGCATTGAGATAACGATCAGATAATCTGTTTTAGTGATGTTGGTTGGGGGATAAATATTGGCCAGGACGCTGATTAAAGCTTCTGATTGGCTGCACCTGCCTACCCCAGAGACCCCCAGTTATTCCACCTGCCTACCCCAGAGACCCCCAGTTATTCCACCTGCCTACCCCAGAGACCCCCAGTTATTCCACCTGCCTACCCCAGAGACCCCCAGTTATTCCACCTGCCTACCCCAGAGACCCCCAGTTATTCCCCCTGCCTACCCCAGAGACCCCCAGTTATTCCCCCTGCCTACCCCAGAGACCCCCAGTTATTCCCCCTGCCTACCCCAGAGACCCCCAGTTATTCCCCCTGCCTACCCCAGAGACCCCCAGTTATTCCCCCTGCCTACCCCAGAGAACCGCCCACAGTGGGTGCTGCTTCGAATTCCTCCCACTCTCCCATGTGTCTGCCTCCTCCCACTGTTCCACGTGGGCTCCTCACATCTCTTCCACCCACTCGACGTGTTGGCTGTGTATCCCTCCCGCCTGCTCCAAGCGCATCTCAAGAGTAACGCACCTCATGCTACTTTTAAAAAGAGTTAATCCCCAAACCACAGCTCTTGTGTTTCAGTTTATCTTTCATTTTCCGTAAATCGGTTTGTAGTAGGCACAGCACAGGGAGTGCGGGACAAACTAGTTGCATCTTTGAATTCATTACATTTTGTCTAAATTCATTACACTTTAAAAAAAAAACCCAAAGGAACAGGCAACAAGGCAAAAATAGAAGTGTTAGTGCATCATATTTTCCTTTTAACAAGTGCTGTGGTTAGGTATTGCACTAAAGTTGCAAAGTGGTGCATAGCTTAAAAAGGTACAGCATATTTCAATCTACAGGAAATAGGTTAATTTTGAGTATGTCAAATACCATGCAGTCAAAAATGGCTTGATGCAGCTACATTTTGCTAATAATAGCTACTTGGGACAAATTGCCTTATATCCAAACTAACTTTAATTGGCTGAAGCACACTGGTTCAGACACCCTGTCTGAAACTTAATCTAAATCGCCCAGCCCTACTATCCTATAAATTAAAAAAAAAAGACTTGCTTTTATATCATGGCTTTCACAACTTCAGGACGTTCAAGTACTTTTGAAGTGTAGTCACTGTTGTAATGTTGGAAACGAGGTAGCCAATTTGCGCACAGCAAGCTCCCACAAACAGCAATATGTTAATGACCAGATAATCTGTTTTATTTCGTGATATTGGTTAAGGGATAAATATGGGCCAGGACACCGGGGAGAACTCCCCTGCTCTTCTTCGATAGTGCCTTGGTATCTTTTACGTCCACCTGTGAGGGCCGATAGGGCCTCGGTTTAATGTCTCATTCGAAAGACGGCCCCCTCTGACAGTGCAGCACTCCCCTCAGTACTGCACTGAAGTGTCAGCCTGGAATACCTGCTCAGGTTTCCGGAGTGGGAATTGAACCCACAAACTTCTGACTCGAGCGAGAGTGCTACCCACTGAACCACGGCTAATATCCCCTCTGTAAATGGGAACTGAGAGATGTGCGAGTGCGGCCCAGGACTATCCCCGCTGTAAATGGGAGATATTGTGAGTGTGTCTCAGGACTATCCCACTGTCCCAGTCCTCCTTGGAAAAGTGACTGGTCCCTACTTATTCCAAAGTAGCTAGGATCAGGACCTAACCCTAAGGGAACTGAGCCTTCAACCTGAGGCCTGCCATTCTGTGGTAGAGAGCATTGAAGTCCCAGCCCTAATTGCACTGCAGGTTAATAAGGTTCCAGACTCTATGGGGGCGATTTTCCCACTGGAGGCGGGATGGAGGCGGGTTTCAGTTTGGATGGGTTTGAAACCCGCCTCCACTGATAGTTTTCAAAAAATTGCAATTTTCCCCTGATTGGCCACTTGATTTCAGAGGTGTGGGATACCCTTGGTCAATTAGTGTTTTGGGACTGAAACTCGCCTCTGCTGACAGCACTTTTCCAGCCTGATTTTAGGGCTTCTTGATTCCTTGGCTCATTCCACAGGATTTCTGCCTATGCTGCAGCACCTGCAACATATTCTGAGAAACCACTATGTCCAATTCCAAGGCAAGGGCTTCCCCAAGGCTCTCGGATGTTGTTTGAGGGGGTGACAGCTAGCAGGGAGGTGCTCTTCCACTCATCTGGGAGGAAGAGGCCTCCCAAAGAAACCAAGGCTGTGTGGGTACAGCTGGCAAGGGAAATAACCTCCAGATCTGTGTGCAGATTGGGAGAATGTTTCTGTGTATTGATGAAATGCCGTCCCTGTTGGAAAGCATTAAAATGATTTGATGTCAAAATGTTGGCGTTATGGCATCTGTTCGTTCGCCTTAGGCAGCTCCACACTGCGGACTCCGCCACATTTGCATTGTCAGGTTGGTGGCCTGAGTGAAAGGAGGCCAGAGAGTCATGTCCATTGTCAATGATGTCTTAGGATGGAGCCAAGGACATGTGCCAACTTGGGCAACCTATGCAAATCTGGCCAGGATAAGTTCATCCCTTGCATCACGGGCAGCCATGTGCTCGCGTGCTGCCGCTGTTGCTGACCTCCTCCTCCTCAGCCTCCTCATCCTCCTCCTCCTCCTCATCCGAATCTGAGGTCCATGGTGAAAGAAAATAAATGGTTCCCATGCTGCTTGCAGATGCCTCCGTTGGGGAAGCGTTCATTGCAAGCGGGGAGAGGGTTTTCCAAGGAGGTCCCACAGTTGATAGATTCAAGCTGCAGCACCTCTGACTTCAGAAGGCCTTCTAAAAGTGCTCAAAGACCTTTTAAAGCAAAGTTCTGCCACCTGCAACTAATCCCTGATGAAATAAACGATTTAATGTTGGACCTGCAGCTGTGAGGAGACCACTCACTAATCAACCCACCAGGTTTAGCCGGAGTGGTTCAGGTGGGTCGTGGAACACGTCGAAATGGTCGAAAAATCATGAGGGCCTCTCAAAATAGGCTTAGAGAGGCCCTTAACGAGCATTTAATCCTCTTAACAAGCGCTCTGGCCAGCTGGAGGCGGGACCGTTTCCCGCCCTGCGAAACCGGCACCGGCAAAATCCCGCGGAGTCGGGTTCCGAACCCGCCCTCATTGTTTCCGATTTTCCCGCCTTTCCCGCCTCCAAACCCACCTCCTCGGACATCAGAAAATCACCTCCTATGCTTCATCATTACTCTACTTTAGTTTAGGAAAAAAAAATCTTGGTCATATGCACAATTGAAAAACAAGGTCCTAAAGCTGCCTGATGTGTAAGGTGAGCCAGCACCTACACGGTTAATAGACGCTATTGACATGATAGCAAAAAATCACAATAAGAAATGCAATGAACAACAAGTCAAACATCGATTCTGGTTAGAACTAACGCTTTAGTTTCCTTTTCAATTAAATTATGATTTGAAATAGCGAATCATTGAGCAGTGCGTGGGTGTATTTTTCATCTCACCACACGATCTTGTACAGACCGTAGAATTATTTACGTCAGAAGATGGTTTGGCTGTTTAAGCTAAATGCCAACATCTAGAGCATCCACAGAACCTCAAAACTGTTGTTTTTCAACTGTGCAACAAGGAGCAACCTGAATTACTGATAGAGAGAAATGAAGGAAATAAGATCTGATTGAAATATGGGATGTAATCAAGAAGTGCTATGTGATGGAACAGATTCCCTACAGAACATACTACTGAAAGGTAAGAATTCAGTTTATGGATGACAAATTGTTTGTGTGGCCTTTTAAAGGATAATTATGTTTGGAGTGCATTACCTCCAACATGGAGCAGACATTCTAAACGTGCACAATGCTGGAAAAGCAATATCCTGGAATATTGACAGCTGGGTACTTTGCGTGTAAGGAATTAGCATTTTGTTTTTAAGGGACATGAGTTAGATGATTGGTTTTATTTTGGGAATGATGTTGAACATGTTGAAGTACCGACAAACATTGGCACAGAGATGGGATAGGGATTTGAAGAAGAAGACTTGGTTTTATTTTGGGAATGATGTTGAACATGTTGAAGTACCGACAAACATTGGCACAGAGAGATGGGATAGGGATTTGAAGAAGAAGACTTGGTTTTATTTTGGAAATGATGTTGAACATGTTGAAGTACCGACAAACATTGGCACAGAGATGGGATAGGGATTTGAAGAAGAAGACTTGCATTTATGTAGTGCCTTTCACGACTGCTTGACGTCCCAAAGTGCTTTACAGCCAATGAAGTACTTTTTGAAGTGTAGTCACTGTGGTAATGTAAGAAATGTGCCATTCCCCCCCCCTATTATGCCCTCCAAGCCCACTCAACCATTCTATCATGGGAGGTGTCACGAAACACCACCACACACAAAGGGAAGGAAAGGAGCAGAGAAAGATCCACTCCAGGCTGCCAGTCCTGGTGACCTGTTCCAGAGCAGCGCGGGAGAAGCCTGGGAGTAGGCTGGTCACGCACAAGGTCAGCCTCAGGCGGTGGGTGCGTGATGCGGGAAAGGAAAGGCAATATAAATATCCCCAGTGATAAAATACAGTCAGAATTCTGGAAATGTGAATGTGACTGCAGCAGCAATCAGCAGCAGCACGTAACTACATTGCAGCCTATTTTCTTTCAATAGGCGATCTATTTTATAGTAAAATATTTAACCCTTTCTGGTCCAGAGTGACAAAGCCAGCAACAGAAATAAAAGCATTTCTCATATAAAGCACTCATTTGGATTCCTGAGTTGTGTAAAACTTCACATTCAATTAGGCTGACGTCGCGTTTTTTGAACGTGATGCAGCAAGAGGTTATTTCTAGTTAATCCTGCACACTACCTCATCTGATACATACAGTAAGTTTCAGGAATTGTTTCAGCATCTAATTGTGTGCGGTACTGATGAGGATAGAATGATTGATCCGCTTGACGGTGAGAATTGGGAGACGTTGCCTTAATATCAATCCTGCAATTCGACACAGACTGATGGGTCACGCAGTCAGAAATATTAGAGTCTGTAAGGCAGTAATGAGTTGCTGAAAGTGAAGTTGTTTAAAACCATAACAGATGAAGTTGTTCTTTTCCTTTAGGATCTGATGCTGGATTATTAGGACCCTAAAAATAACATTGTGTAAAGTAACACTAGAGGCCCAACTAACTTTACAGTACATGCTACGGTGACTAGTTAATAGTGGAAACCGTTGGGAAAAGGGAACATTTCAGCTGCTTTAGTCAAGTTTGGATTCAGAATCGGAAAACTAATGTTCAGATTATTGCTATAATACACTAATCAATGTTTGCTACTTCTTGGCTGGGGGGGAGCAATAGGGGGAATGGCAGGTGCAACTCCCAATCCCGTCACTCCACGCCACTGTGCATTGGTATTCCAACATGCTCATCATCCTTCACAAAATAAAACCAGTCATCTAATTCGTGTCCCTTCAAAACAAATTGCGAAATACCCACTATTAATAATGTTGATTGCTGTTGACGTCAGGGGTTACAACAACAACAATTTGTAATTTATATAGCGCCTTTAACGTAGTAAAACGTCCCAAAGCGCTGCACAGGAGTATTTTAAGACAAAAAAATTTGACACCGAGCCACATAAGGATAAATTAGGGCAGGTGACCAAAAGCTCGGTCAAAGAGGTAGGTTTTAAGGAGCATCTTAAAGGGGGAAAGAGAGGTAGTGAGGCGGAGAGGTTTAGGCAGGGAATTCCAGAGCTTAGGGCCGAGGCAACAGAAGGCACGGCCACCAATGGTTGAGCGATTATAATCAGGGATCCTCAAGAGGGCAGAATTAGAGGAGCGCAGATATCTCGGGGTGGGGGGGGGGGGGGGCGCGGGGGGTTGTGGGGCTGAAGGAGATTACAGAGATAGGGAGGGGTGAGGCCATGGAGGGATTTGAAAACAAGGATGAGAATTTTGAAATTGAGGCGCTGCTTAACCGGGAGCCAATGTAGGTCAGCGAGCACAGGGGTCTTTAGCGCCTTTAACGTAGTAAAATGTCGCAAGGCGCTTCACGGGAACGTTATCAAACAAATTTTGACCCGAGCCACATAAGGAGATATTAGGACAGGTGACCCAAGGTTTCTTCAAAGAGTTAGGTTTTAAGGAGCGTCTTAAAGGAGGAGTGAGAGGTGGAGAGGGGAGGGAACTCCAGAGTTTAAGGCCCAGGCAGCTGACGGCATGGCCGCCAATGGTGGAGCGACTAAAACCGCGGATGCGCAAGAGGCCAGAGTGGGCTGGTGTTCCAGAAAATGCCTGGAAACTCAAGCCTCAAGGATTTTACAGCAGCTCAGAATCCAGGGAGTTGCCTTTCTAGTTCCCTTTAGCTGGAAGTGTCAGGCCCAGTTCGTACCACCATTATCAAATGGAGGATGATGCAGCAAAAACTGTACGCAATTATAGATACTTTAAACAGATTATTCCAAGAACGATGTCAATCAGTATTTTTACTTTTAAGAATATTTCTGCTTTATGAATTCAGCGTCAAAACTTAAGAAATGGCATTTCGATTATATTGATAAAACCTGAGGATGGCATTTGAATATTGCAAAGGATATTCAATAACAACAGAGTTAATATACAAGCACCTTGTGCACTACTGTACCTCCGATCTGTGCTGTTTGTGGTTGAACACTGTCTTCTTTCAGATAAATCTGTCACATTAGCTGGACACTGTTATATTATAAGCCCTGAAACTGCAATGCTGGACATTTCAAGGCTGTACCCACCTACGGAATGGGCGAACTTGTATTGGTAGCGGGGAGGGCTGGCCTTGCGAAAACGTTGTGAGCTAGCCACGCCCCCCTAATTGTAATAGGCTCCCAATGCATGGAAAATGGGTGCTGGGAATTAAGCCCAGCAATCAGCAATACAGTAGGAAAGGTTGGTAAAGAAACTAAGGAAAGATGGCCACCTCCACATCAAGATAGCTAAATTCAGGAGACGAAATGCAACTAAATATGTCTGCTTCCACCAAAACATAGGAACATAGGAATACATAGGAATGGGAGACGGCCATTCAGCCCCTACAACCAGTTCCATCATTCAATTCGATCATGGTTGATCTGTATCTTAACTCCATCTACCCGCCTTGATTCCTTAATACCCTTGCCTAACAAAAATCTATCAATCTCAGTTTTGAAATTTTCAGTTGACCCCCAGCCTCAGCAGCTTTTTGGGGGAGAGAGTTCCAGATTTCCACTAACCTTTGTGCGAAGAAGTGCTTCCTGACATCATCCCTGAACAGCCTAGCTCTAATTTTAAGGTTATGGACTCCGCCCACCAGAGGAAATAGTTTCTCTCTATCTACACTAGCACATCCTTTAATCAACTAAAGCACCTCAATTAGATCACCCCTTAATCTTCTATACTCAAAACAACGAACTCGCAGAGTGGAGATGTAGATATGAGAATGCAACAACTGCTGACTAGACCGCTGCCTCACTAACACGCCCCTTTTATTTGGACGCCAGGAGCAACAGAGGCTGGGCTCATCAAATCAGCGTGAAATTTGGTGTGGGATCTCATTAACATAAACCCCTCCTTCGCGAGTCGGCCAGCTCAAACCAGAACCACAACCTCCCTTTGTCCTACCTTTCTTTCCTGAAGCAATCCACGTTCACCAATGACGTGGTTCCCTTCCACTAACAGAAGCTAACAATTTTGGATCAACATTCTCTCGATTGAGAGCTTTTTGACGAAAACATTGTGTGCCCATATTCAGAGGTTGCAATTGTTCATTTTGTTGAGGTTGTCTCCTAAAGCTGGTTTCTGCCCATCCTACACGTTCCTTGGAAGCGTGCAAGTGCGTATTTATTTTTTATGCCGATTAGGAAATACTAGCAGATACATGTTTTATTCACAACTTTTAAACCACTGTCTGGATGTCTGACCTTGAAAACTTGGCCTTTTAGAAGAAAAAGAACCTAAACAATTATAGATGTTGTGTGTCCAATCTGACCATTGGAGACAAGGGGCAATTATATTCCTTTCTTGTTCTTCTTCTTTATAAGCCGGGTGGCCAATTTTACGAGTTTCAACTGTCGACAAGGAGCCTTGCTGTAGACTGCACAGAATATAAGAACATAGGAGCAAGAGGAGGCCATTAAACCCCTCGAGCCTGTTCTGCCATTCAATGAGATCATGGCTGATCTGTGACCTAACTCCATGTACCCGCCTTTGCCCCATATCCCTTAATACCTTTGATTAACAGAAATCTATCAATCTCAGATTAAAAATTAACAATTGACCCAGCATCAACCATCGTTTGCGGAAGAGAGTTCCAAACTCCTACCACCCTTTGTGTGTAGAAGTGTTTCCTAACTCCTGAAAGATCTGGCTCTGATTTTTAGGCTATGTCCCCTAGTCCTTGATTCCCCAACCAGCAGAAATAGTTTCTCTAACTACCCTATCCGTTCCCCTTACTATCTTGAAAACTTCGATCAATCACCCCTTAATCTTCTAAATTCCAGGGAATACAACCCTAGTTTATGTAATCTCTCCTCATAATTTAACCCTTGGAGTCCAGGTATCATTCTAGTAAATCTACGCTGCACTCCCTCCAAGGCCAATATCTCCTTCCTAAGGTGTGGTGCCCAGAACTGAACACAGTACTCCAGGTGTGGTCTAACCAGGGATTTATACAGCTGTAGCATAACTTCTAACCCCTTGTATTCTAGTCCTCTAGATATAAAGGCCAGCATTCCAATAGCCTTTTTGATTATTTGTTGTACCTGTCCATGACATTTTAATGATCTTTGTACATGGACCCCTAAGTCTCTTTGAACCTCCACTGCTTCTAGCTTTTCACCATTTAGAAAGTACTCGGATCTATCCTTTTTTAGGTCTAAAGTGGATGACCTCACACTTGCCTATATGAAAATCCATTTGCCACAGTTTTGCCCATTCACTTAACCTATTACAGGAAACTCTTTATTAACCGGCACCCAAATATCCGGAAATCTCTCTTAACCGGCAAAATTCTTGAGTAGGTAACCGGGGTTTTCCTTCATCTCTCTACACTGGATCGTAGCATTATATGGGCCAAGTCTTTGCTGAATGCTCGCTGTAAGATCGCTGTAAGATCTGTCACAAGAAGGGAGATGCAGAAATTCTTTAATGTGACCGGGGTTCCTGCACCTGTGGCCGTGCACCAGGGACTCCTGGATCTGTGGCCATGTACGGGGCTCCCCGTACCTTGTAGATATAACTCTCCGTTATCCGGACTTTTTGATAAACCGGCACCACGCCGGTCCCGTCAGTGCCGGTTAATAAAGAGTTTCCTGTAGTATCACTTTGTAATTTTATGCTTCCTTCTGCACTGTTTACAATGCCACCTATCTTTGTGTCATCGGCATACTTGGATATGTGGCTCTCTATCCCGTCATCTAAGTTGTTAATAAATATACTACCGAAAATTAGACCTAATACGCGAGAGTACGCACTGTGTACTCTCGCATTTTAGGTCTCCAATTGCCGGTTTCCAGCATGCACTGCGCATGCGCGGGAAACCAGCACTTCGTGAATTCAAAAGGGGGCGGTTCCTAGGTGAACCGCGTGCGCGCTACAGGCTGCGCGCACGCAGTGCACTTAGTGCTTTGAACGCGCAGGTAAGCATGGAAGATTTTACACATAAAGAAAGGAGGCGTAAGACCCTCTTTTAACAAGGTAAGTAGTTAATTAAGTATTATTTTAAATTTTTTTTAACAGGTTTATCTTTTTTAGAGACTTTAAAGAAAGGTAAGTTTATTTTTATAACTTTTAAAAAGATTTTAAATTTTTTCAAAAATTTAATTTTTTGTTTGAAGTGGTTCATTTATTTAACCATACTTATTTTATTAATGTGATGGCTTTTTTTTTAAATTTAATTGAGGTTTAGCTGTTCTTTTGGGGGGTATATTATTCATAGCTTTGACAGGTCTTCCTGTCAAAACTATGAATGAAAGATGGTGTGCTGCCATTGGCTCTAACTGAATCACGTGATCCCAGAGCTCGCACGAACTAACTCCGTCTCTGGGTCACGCAAGCACTGCACAGCTGCAGCCTTGAAACTAAAGTTCGTGTGGGCCCGGAGGAAAAAGGACGGCGCGGAGTGAGATATCGCGGGGAAGCCTTACCCCCGCGTCAACACTCAGGGGTAAAAATTCAGTTGGTTGCGCCTCCCGTTAGCGCCTTAAGAGGGCGCTAATGGGGCGCAAAGCCGCTAACGCCCGGGCGCAGCGATGTTTGCGCCGCTCGGGAACTTAACTTGACATTGTGCGGCGGCGCTAAAACTTACCGCTGCGACCACCTGCGCGCGCAGATTGTGACGTCATTCCATGGTGCAACGCCCTTGTGGCGCCCCGGAGCGGAAATTGAGTGGCGCCCCCTGCCTTACCGCCTGGCGCTAGCAACGACCAGAAAACTGGAACGCTATCAATCGCTGTGGGGCTGGGGGGGGGCGCTATTTAAAGGGGGCCTCTTCCTGTCTTTTATTGTTGGTGGCATTTTTGAACTACGCATTCTGAGAGAGAGAGGGAGAGACTTCTGGAGAGATTCAACGTTGTGTGAAGGAGTTTTGGGTACTGAGCAGCACTTTGCAGGTTCATTTTGATTTGCCATTCCTTGTATCGATTTAGCAGAGACTGTGGGAGCTGCACTCTGAGCTCTTTGTCTGGTACTCTCCATTGTTCTTTCCAGCACATTTGATGTGCAAGTCTCTCCAGGCCGAGATTCAAGGCTGCAATGAACAGGATGTGGATGGAAAGCAAGATTAACCATCCCCTTTAAGAACTGGCCCGTGCCATTGTGTGTGTGTTCCATTGCTGACTGACATTACATGAGCTTCGCCAGCGCTCTGAAGTAGCGCCTCACTCCTTGGCCTTTGCGCCTTAAGACAGGTGTGCAGCGCCTGCTTTAGCGCTCCACTCACCTCCCGGGGCGGTAAAAGTGAAGTTTTCAGTCAGTGCCGATAATTAGCGCCAGGCGCTAATATTTGCGTCCAGATGATATTTGCGCCCCAAATGGGGCGCGACCTAATTTCTACCCCTCAGTCTTTAATTTCTGGGCCATTGTGAATAGTTGAGGCCCCAACACAGATGCCTGTGGGACGCCACTAGTCACATCCTGCCAATTTGAATACCTGCCCATTATCCCTACTCTCTGTCTCCTGCTGCTCAGCCAATCTCATAACCACGCCAATAATTTGACCTCAATTCCATGAGCTTCAAATTTAGCTAACAGTCTCTTATGAGGGACTTTATCAAATGCCTTCTGGAAGTCCATATAAATAACATCCATAGACATTCATTCCCCTGTCCACTACTTTAGTCACCTCTTCAAAAAATTCAATCAGGTTCGTCAGGCATGACCTACCTTCTCTCTGATCAGCTGAAAATTTTCAAGGTGCTCAGTCACTCTATCCTTAATTATAGACTCGAGTAATTTCCCGACAATAGATGTTAGGCTAACTAATCTATAATTCCCTGGTTTCCCTCTCTCACCTTTCTTAAATAACAGAGTGACATGTGCACGAAGTCATGGGCTTGCTGCCCTTGATTAGTTCAAAAATAGCGGGCCATGTGCCCACAGCTTCCTGATTAAATACCTCTGGTGGGCAAGACTCCTGCCAAAAGTGTGGACTCAGAAAATTACCTCAGTGTCAAGTCATTACTTGAATAATCGATTCTCTACAAAACTCACAGGAGGATCCGATGTTTAGGATGCAGCAGATACCTTCTCGGGTTCAGTAGTGTCAAGTTAAAATAAGCAGATCTCACATCCCTTATGTTTCGGAGTTGACTCATACTGCCCAATATGTAATTATGATAGTATAACTGAGGAGATGTAACAATGCGCCCCTTTGACAGATGAACTGGATACTGTTAACTCCCACGTGCACTTTTCCGATTTTCGATAGGTGGAACTCATGAACACTCTGGTGAGACAAAGTCCATAACAAATAAAGAAGCTGGTTTCAGAATACCCGTGACTGAACAAAAGTAGCAACTCCAGACTTTTTAAACTTATAAGTGCTTCCCGTAACAGCATAAAACAATAAAACATGCTATACTATCCCCAATAGCTGATGGAACATTCACATTTTGCTTTATTTCCTTTTGGGTCAGCTTCTAACTGGAAAACTCAAACCTGTTGTATCTTACGTCCCATCTCAGGCCAAGACCTGCCTTCTCTCAGTCTTTGTTAGTCCTGCTGACCCTAAATATGGGTTTTTTCACTCTTTGTCCTGACCCCAAAATGTGGAATGTTACTAGATTACCCTGACAACTACCCCGAACTGAGTCATCTCACCATTTTTTTTTATTCGTTCCTGGGATGTGGGCGTCGCTGGCAAGGCCAGCATTTATTGCCCATCCCTAGTTGCCCTTGAGAAGGTGGTGGTGAGCTGCCTTCTTGAACCGCTGCAGTCCACATGGTGAAGGTACTCCCACAGTGCTGTTAGGTAGGGAGTTCCAGGATTTTGACCCAGCGACGATGAAGGATCGACGATATATTTCCAAGTCAGGATGGTGTGTGACTTGGAGGGGAACTTGGAGGTGATGGTGTTCCCATGCACCTGCGGCCCTTGTCCTTCTAGGTGGAAGAGGTCGCGGGTTTGGGAGGTGCTGCCGAAGAAGCTTTGGCGAGTTGCTGCAGTGCATCTTGTAGATGGTACACACTGCAGCCACGGTGCGTCGGTGGTGGAGGGAGTGAATGTTTAAGGTGGTGGATGGGGTGCCAATCAAGCGGGCTGCTTTGTCCTGGATGTTGTTGAGCTTCTTGAGTGTTGTTGGAGCTGCACTCATCCAGGCAAGTGGAGAGTATTCCATCACACTCCTTACTTGTGCCTTGTAGAAGGTGGAAAGGCTTTGGGGAGTCAGGAGGTGAGACACTCGTGGCAGAATACGCAGCCTCTGACCTCCTCTTGTAGCCACAGTATTTATGTGGCTGGCCCAGTTATGTTTCTGGTCAATGGTGACCCCCCAGGATGTTGATGTTGGGGGATTCAGCGATGGTAATGCCATTGAATGATAAGGGGTGGTGGTTAGATGCTCTCTTGTTGGAGATAGTCATTGCCTGGCACTTGTGTGGCACGAATGTTACCTGCCACTTATCAGCCCAAGCCTGAATCTCGTCCAGGTATTGCTGCATGCGGGCATGAACTGCTTCATTATCTGAGGAGTTGCGAATGGAACTGAACACTGTGCAATCATCAGCGAACATCCCCACTTCTGATCTTATGTTGGAGGGAAGGTCATTGATGAAGCAGCTGAAGATGGTTGGGCCTAGGACATTGCCCTGAGCAACTCCTGCAGCTATGTTCTGGGGCTGAGATGATTGGCCTCCAACAACCACAACCATCTTCCTTTGTGCTAGATATGACTCCAGCCAGTGGAGAGTTTTTCCCGATTCCTATTGACTTGAATTTTACTGGGGCTCCTTGATGCCACACTCGGTCAAATGCTGCCTTGATGTCAACAGCAGTCACTCTCACCTCACCTCTAGAATTCAGCTCTTTTTGTCTGTGTTTGGACTAAGGCTGTAATGAGGTCTGGAGCCGAGTGGTCCTGGCGGAACCCAAACTGAGTATCGGTGAGCAGGTTATTGGTGAGTAAGTGCCGCTTGCTAGCACTGTCGACAACACCTTCCATCACTTTGCTGATGATTGAGAGTAGACTGATGGGGCAGTAATTGGCCGGATTGGATTTATCCTGCTTTTTGTGGACAGGACATATCTGGGCAGTTTTCCACATTGTCGGGTAGATGCCACACCTGAATAGGTGTGAATGATTACAGAGATAACCAAACTAACTTTCATTGTCTGAAGCACACTTGTTCAGATACCCTGTCGGAACTCTAAGCTACCTCTACTGTCCTGTAAATGTAACCCCTGAGAGCTAAGTTTAACTCAATAGTATCATTTTTAATAAAAACAGAAAATGCTGGAGATACTCAGCAGGTCAGGCAGCATCTGTGAAGAGAGAAACAGAGTTAACGTTTCAGGTCGATGACCTTTCGTCAGAACTGGAAAAAAGCAGGAAATGGAACAGATTTTTAAGCAAGTGCAGGGGCAGGGAAAGGGGGGTGGGGATGAAAGAACAAAAGGGAAGGTCTGTGATAGGATAGAAGGCAGGAGAGGGTAAGAGATATTAAGAGATATTCAAGGCAAAAGGAGGTGGTAATGGGACAGGTTAAGAAACAAAGGATGGCTCTAGATGAAGTGTGAATTGCGCTGGCAGAATGAAAGACAGCTGCCATGTGGGAGAGAAGAAAAAAAGACACAGACAAAAAGTGTGGATGAAAAATATATATATGATCGGGGCCGAGGTTATGATCTGAAATTGTTGAACTCTATGTTGAGTCCAGAAGGCTGTAAAGTGCCTAATCGAAAGATGAGGTGCTGTTCCTTGAGCTTCCACTGAGCTTCAGTGGAACAATGCAAGAGGCTGAGGACGGTGAGGTCTGAGTGAGAGAACGCCAACTCTCCGACACCTCCTCCTACCTCCGCCTGGACCATGACCCCAGTACCGAACATCAAACCACCGTTTCCAGAGGGAGGTAGGTTGGAGTGAGTGAGGGGAGCAGAGAAATGGAGACGGCTGATGTCACGCCGGCAGTTTGCAATGAAAAGATCTAGAGAGGTTAAGAGGCCAGAGGGAGGGGTCCAGGTAGAACGAGAATTCTGAAAGTGGGAGAAAGGGTCAGGCGTGCAGGGGGAAGACTCCTGGCCAAAGAACTGGGCACGGAGACGAAGGCGGCGAAAAAAAGAGCTCAGCGTCATGCCGAGCTCAAAATTCATTGAGGTGGGGGCATAAGGGGATGAAGCTCAGGCCTTTGCTAAGGACTGATCGTTCGGGGTCAGAGAGGGGAAGGTCAGAGGGGATCGTGAAAACGCGGCAGGGGGTGAGATTGGGAGAAGGGATGGGGTCATTTTATTATGTGTATTATGCCAAAGTTCCCTTATGGCAGCATAGTCAGAAATCCTGAAATGTGTACGATTGGGTTAGTTAATGAAATTAAAATTGACTTCAGCCTATCACCACCAATACTTTCATCCGAGAATCTGCCATAATGACAATTCCTTGAGATTTTCAAGTAGGAGAAAGTTAAAATGATGGAACAGCTGCAATGAACTCGATGAGAAATGGTACCAAAGGATTACTGACACGGGCTCTAATCAAACATTAATTTGGTTCAAGATTCAGAATTTTCTAAACTAAACCGGCCACAAGTGACAATGTTTTCTGAGTCCTACTTACAAATATGGCAGACTTGTAATCACCAAGGCAAATGTCATTTTTGTGGCTCCTAGTCAATGGTGGATAGAAAAGCCAGCACAAGACGACATACAACACTTCTCTGTCACACTGGAGCATCTTGGGTACGGCCCAATGGTTGTCAGCAGTGGCCCAGTAGGTAGCACTCTTGCCTCTGAGTCAGAAGGTTGTGGGTTCATAGTCCCACTCCAGGGACTTGAGCACAAAAATCTAGGCTGACACTCTAATGCAGTACTGAGGGAGTGCTGCACTGTCGGAGGTGCCGTTTTTCAGATGAGACATTAAACAAAGGCCCTGTAAAAGATCCCATGGCACTATTTCAAAGAGTTATCCCCGGTGTCCTGGCCAATATTTATCCCCCCAGCCAACATCACTAAAACAGATTATCTGGTCATTATCACATTGCTGTGTGCAAATTGACTGCTGCATTTCCTACATTACCAGGAAATTCAGATTTGCTTGGTTTTCCATCCTGGTTTCACACTCATCCCTGATGGTACTCGACTAGACTCATTCTATTACACCTTGGGGAACTTACTGAAAGCATGCTGTGGCAAAGTTCATGTAACAGAGAGGATGTGCATTAAGAGGCTATTGACTATGGAAAATATTTTACTCACGCCCTGACCACAAAGACCACAAGCCACATCTCGACAGTGCTGCTGTGGTAATGACCTGAATATTTCCATCAAGTGTAATTTCCCCCACTGCATGTTCTAGTTTTTCCATGAAAGTCCTCACATATACCTGCTCTTTAACCACTTTTCTCAATTTTTAGACTCCTTTTTAAAAAAAATATCGCTTATGCAGAGCAGAATATTACTTGCAGTGCTCAGAAACTGGGTAAACAAAAAGCAAGAAACTGCAGGTGCCGCAGTCCTTCCAGTTGTATTTTATATTCACCAATTGTGCTGCATTTCCACAGTGCATTGTTTCTCTATTAACGAGGGCTCATTAACAATGCAGGTCATACTGAGAGTATGCTGATAGTCGTGATGTAGTGGGCGAATGCATAAATACGGAGATCAAGGAAGCACGTAGCAAAAGCAAAGGGATTATAATGGAAGATTTCAATTCTCACACAGACTGGGGAAAAGCAGAACAGCTCAAGTAATGAAAGAAATGCATTTCTAGAATGTATCCGGGACAGTTTTCGAGAACAATTTGTTTTAGCAATGGCAAGGGAACAGGCCATATTGGGTTTAGTGATGACTAACAAACCAGAATTCGTTAACATCTAATGGTAAGAGAGTCTCATAAGAAAAAAAAAATAGGAGCAGGAGTAGGCCATTCGGCCCTTCGAGCCTGTTCCGCCATTCAATAAGATCATGGTTGATCTTCTACCTCATCTCCACTTTCCTGCACTATCCCCATATCATTTGAATCCCTTAGTATCCAAAATAGTGGCAATACTCTCTTGCAATTAGTGACCGTAATATAATTAAATTTGATATTAGGTTGAGGAGGGAGAAGGTTTCAAATTTAAGTACGGCAAATTGCAAAGGGATGAGAAATTAATTGATCGTGGTGAACTGAGCTGAACTGTTAATGGGTAAATCTACAGACAAACAGTGGGAAGTATTCAAAGAAGTATTTGGTACAAAGCAAAACTAGTACATACCCCTAAAAACCAGAGAATCCACTTGTGCTGTTAAGCAAGCATGGTCAACAAATGAGTTAAGAGACAGTATCAAGCTGAAAGAAAAGGCTTACAGGAAAGCAAGAGAAAGTGGGAATCTGGCAGACTGGGAAAGCTATAAAAAGTAACAGGATAACAACAACAACAACTTGTATTTATATAGCACCTTTAACATAGTAAAACGTCTCAAGGCGCTGCACAGGAGTATTTTAAGACAAAAAAATTTGACACCGATTCACATAAGGATAAATTAGGGCAGGTGACCAAAAGCTTGGTCAAAGAGGTAGGTTTTAAAGAGCATCTTAAAGGAGGAAAGAGAGGTAGCGAGGCGGAGATGTTTAGGCAGGGAATTCCAGAGCTTAGGGCCCAGGCAACAGAAGGCACGGCCACCAAAGGTTGAGCGATTATAATCAGGGATCCTCAAGAGGGCAGAATTAGAGGAGCGCAGATATCTCGGGGGGTTGTGGGGCTGAAGGAGATTACAGAGATAGGGAGAGGCGAGGCCATGGAGCAATTTGAAAGCAAGGATGAGAATTTTGAAATCGAGGCGCTGCTTAACCGGGAGCCAATGTAGGTCAGCGAGCACAGGGGTGACGGGCGAACGGGACTTGGTGCGAATTAGGACACGGGCAGCCGAGTTTTGGATGACCTCAAGTTTACGTAGGGTGGAATGTGGGAGGCCAGCCAGGAGTGTGTTGGAATGGTCTAGTCTAGAGGCTACAAAGGCATGGATGAGGGTTTCAGCAGCGGATGAGCTGAGGCAAGGGCGGAGATGGGCGATGTTACGGAGGTGGAAGTAGGCGGTCTACAAAGAAAGTAATAAGAGGTGCAAAAAGGAATATGAGAAAACAACTTCAAGGGACATCAAAGGTAACAGCAAAAAGTTTTATAAGTGTATTAAGAGAAGGAGAATGGTAAAGGGAAATGTGGGCCAATTAAAGGCGGATGCAGGTGAGACTATAATGGATAATGAGGAAATGGCAGACTTGTTAATGTGTACTTTGTATCTGTTTTCACAGTGGAGGAAGAGGTCAAAAATACCAGCAGTACAAGGGAAGCTAAAAATAAGTCAAGTGGAAGAACTTAGTAGATTTAATATAAGTTTAAAAAAAAGTAGTAATGGAAGATAAAAAGAAAGACTTGCATTTATATAGCGCCTTTCACAACCACCGAACGTCTCAAAGCGCTTTACAACCAATGGAGTACTTTTGAAGTGGAGTCACTGTTGTAATGTAGGAAACGCGGCAGCCAATTTGTGCACGCAAGGTCCCACAAACAGCAATGTGATAATGACCAGATAATCTGTTTTTGTTATGTTGGGTGAGGGATAAACATTGGCCAGGACACCAGGGAGAACTCTCCTGGTCTTCTTCAAAATAGTGCCATGGGATCTTTTACATCCGCCTGAGAGAGCAGACGCGGCCTCGGTTTAATGTCTCATCGGAAAGACAGCACCTCCAAAACTCCCTCAGCACTGCACTGGAGTGTCAGCCCAGCATTTTGTGCTCAAGTCCCTGGCGTGGGACCTGAACCCACAACCTTCTGACTCAGAGGCAAGGGTGCTACCCACTGAGCCACAGCTGACAGATAATGAGATTTAAGATAGAAAAGTCTGCAGGACCTGATGGTTTCCATCCCGGGGTATTAAAAATAGGTGAGGGAATTGCAGATGCGTTAGTCATCATTTTCCAAAGCTCTCTAGATTCAGGAATTGTGCCCTTGGGTTGAGAAATTGCAAACATCACTCCAATATTTAAAAAGGGAGGGTGGGAGAAACCAGGTAAATACAGACCTGTCAGTTTAACATCATTTGTGAGGAAGCTACGAGAATCTGTCATCAGACACAGAGGGGGGAATTTTTCCAGCCCTGGGGAGGCGAGTTTGGAGGCGGGAAAATGGCAGAAACTGGGAGCGGGTATCAACCCCGCTCCCAACCCGCCTCCGTGCCATCTTCCCGGGAGGCGGGTCCCCAACTCGCGAAGGGACCCATCTCCTCGAGGCTGGAAGGGGATTAGAACCAATTAACTACCTGTTAACAGGTAGTTAACAGGCAGTTTTGAGGCTTTTCCCCATTTTACGCCTGCAAGTGCGGGCTTCCCAACGGCTGCGAACCTTGCCAGGGTCAGCGAGGTGAGCAGTGGGTCTGCGGGGGTGAGAGGGGTCGAAAGGTCCGCTGTAGAAGTGAGTGATGGGTGCAAGTGTGGACAGGTAAGTATGAGAGGTGAGTGTAAAGTGTTGGAAAAAGTTTCCTTACCTTTGCTTCTTCCTGCAGGCTTCAACCCTTGGGGATCCGGAGGTGCCTCATCTCAACGGCAGAGATGACAGAATGGTTGCTGCATTCTCAGATGCAGCAGCCATCTGATTTCTGCTGAGGAGAGAGATCTTGGTGAGCCTTCTGTGCAAGGTCTCACCTTAGAACAGAGATTGTCAGTGTTTGACAGCTTCTCAAAGCTATCAAACGCTGACAATTCATCTATCAAAACATTTTCAACAGATGAAACGTCATACGCTGATGTCCTCTGTCACCGGCTTTCCCTTAATTGGCCGGTAAGCCCACAGGGCGGGCTTAACAAGGTCAATCAAGGGAAAAAAGCGTGGGTTGGTCAGATATCATTGGGAGCGGGACTGAAATCCGAAAACCAGCAGTCCCACCCCCAATGCGCCCCCATTGAGAAAATCCAGCTTAGAGTGACTGAGCACTTGGACGAGTATCAGCTGATCAAAGAGATTTGTGAAGTCTAGTTTCAATTTTTGAGGAGGACACTAGCATGGTGGATAGGGGAGTGTCGACGTTGTCTATATGGACGTCCAGAAGGCATTCGATAAGCTTCCGCACAAAAAATTATTAGAAAAATAGAGAGTGCACAGAATTGGAGGCAACCTTGTGACACAGGTCAGTAATTGGCTGGGAGGTAAGAGACGGAGAATAGGGATAAAGGGCTCATTTTCTGATTGGCAACAACAACTTGTATTTATATTGCATCTTTAACGTAGTAAAATGTCCCAAGGTGCTTCACAGGAGTATTAAAAGAGAAAAAATTTGACACCGAGCCACATAAGGATAAATTAGGGCAGGTGACCAAAAGCTTGGTCAAAGAGGTAGGTTTTAAGGAGCGTCTTAAAGGAGGAGAGAGAGGTTTAGGCAGGGAATTCCAGAGCTTAGGGCCTAGGCAACAGAAGGCACGGCCACCAATGGTTGAGCGATTATTATCAGGGATGCTCAAGATGTAGCAGGATGTAACAAGTGGTGTTCCCAGGGGTCTGTATCTAGTTGGGGCCTCAGCTTTTTCCCATATGCATTAATGATTTGCATGAAGGGATAGAGAGTTGTATATCCAGGTTTGCAGATGACACTAAGTTAGGAGGCATTTTATGTTGTGTGGATGGGAACAGGAAGTTGCAAAGAGATATGGGCAGACTAAGGGAGTGGGAAAAAGCTATGGCAGATGGAGTTCAGTGTGGAGGAGTGTGAAGTCATCCATTTTGGATCCAAGAACGATGATTTGAATATTTTCATAAGAGACTGTGAAGGACCAAGTCCCATTCACCCATCTCCCCTGTGCTCGCTGACCTACATTGACTCCCGGTTAAGCAACACCTCGATTTCAAAATTCACATCCTTGTTTTCAAATCCCTCCATGGTCTCGCCCCTCCCCATCTCTGTAATCTCCTTCAACCCCCCCGAGATATCTGCGCTCCTCTAATTCTACCCTCTTGAGGATCCCTGATTATAATCGCTCAACCTTTGGTGGCCGTGCCTTCTGTTGCCTAGGCCCTAAGCTCTGGAATTCCCTGCCTAAACCTCTCCGCCTCGCTACCTCTCTTTCCTCCTTTAAGACGCTCCTTAAAACCTACCTCTTTGACCAAGGTTTTGGTCACCTGCTCTAATTTCCCCTTATGTGGCTCAGTGTCAAATTTATTGTCTTTTAATACTCCTGTGAAGCGCCTTGGGACATTTTACTATGTTAAAGGTGCTATATAAATACAAGTTGTTGTTGACCAAAGGGATTTGGGCGTCCAGGTACACAGATCACTAAACGCTAGTGCACAGGTACAAAGCGAAATCAAAGAGGCAAATGGAATGTTGGCCTTTATGTCAGGGGAGTTGAAATTCAGAAGTGAGGAAGTTATGCCTCAGTTGTACAAAGGCCCTGGTCAGACCCCATCTGGAGAACTGTGTTCAGTTTTGGGCACCGAATCACTGAATATATTGGACTTGAAAGGGGTTCAACGCCAATTTATCAGAATTATACCAGGGATTAAAGGATTAAATTATGAGAACCGGTTGCATAAACTCAGCTTCTGTTCCCTTCAATTCAGACAGCGGAAGGGGGTGTTCTAATCGCGGTCTTTAAAATGATACAGGGATTCGATAGGGTAGATGCAGAGAAACTATTTCTTCTGGTGGGAAAATCTAGAAAAGGAGGATATAATTGCAGAATTAGAACTAGGCCATTTAGTAATTAAATCAGAAAGCACTTTTTCTCAAAAAGGGTAGTGGAAATCTGGGTCGCCCTCCCCCAAAAGGCTGTGGATATTCGGACAATTGTAGCTTTCAAGACTGAGAGAGTTTTTTTTATTAGACATGGGTATCAAGGGAAATGGAGCAAAGGTTGGTAAACGGAGTTGAGGTACAGATTAGTCATGATCTGATTGAATGGTGGAATGGGCTCGAGGGGCTGAATGGTCTACTCCTGTTCCTATGAGAGCGTAGATCAACCACGAGTAGAGAGTGGGCACATAATGTACTCACTGATCAGTCACAGTGCCACCATATTACCACAGCTCAAATAACACATTAATTCTATAACCAGTTACTGATTTGAAGCTATAAAAGATTTTCTTTTAAATTGAAAATTAGATGGGTCGTGTGCAGGAAAGTATGTACATTCTACATTTTCAAAGCTGACAGTCTTTCTCCAAGGGTAACGATTACACAATGACAACCACAGGGAAGCTCTCTAACAATGTACATAACCGAACTTGGACAACCTCAAGTCTAGAAATGCCCCTTGCAATAGTACAACCCCTTTACCCCGCCCCCAACTCCTAAAGTTATCCTTCTGTGGACATACTGCACAAGTACATCACTCAGCAGTGTTGAGAAGTAAGAGTCTGAAAGTACAAAAATGCCCCTCATTAACAGGAACAAAAGTCCTGAACCAGGAAAGCCCATCAAGCCCATTACCTCCACAACCCATGTACAATCAGCCCTAATCATAGACTTTGCCTAATCCCTTCTCAATCTTGTGAGAGAGCCTGGTAAACCTCTGCAAGCTTCTGCTGCTGTTGACAGGAAAACAGTTAGCACAGAAATAACAACAGAAAACGCTGGAAAAACTCAGCAGGCGTTTTCTGTTGTTATTTCGGATTTCCAGCATCTGCAGTATTTTGCTATCGTAACAGTTAGCACAGAGTGGTTTTCAAAAGAAATCAATTGCTAGAGTCAATGCACCATTAGTGGTCACACCCACCTCATCTGACACAAACAGGGTTGTTATTCAAGCTCGAGGAGGCATTCTTTCGATTAGGCATTTACAGCCTTCTGGACTCAGCATAGAGTTCAACAATTTCAGATCATAACCTCAGCCCCTATCATATATATATTTTTTATCCGCACTTTTTGTCCGTGACTTTTTTTCTTCTCTCCCACATGGCAGCTGTCTTTCATTCTGCCAGCGCAATTCACACTTCATCTAGAGCCATCCTTTGTTTCTTAACCTGTCCCATTACCACCTCCTTTTGCCTTGAATACCTCTTAATGTCTCTTAACCTCTCCTGCCTTCTATCCTATCACAGACCTTCCCCTTTGTTCTTTCATCCCCACCCCCCTTTCCCAGTCCCTGCACTTGCTTAAAAATCTGTTCCATTTCCTGCTTTTTCCAGTTCTGACGAAAGGTCATTGACCTGAAACGTTAACTCTGTTTCTCTCTTCACAGATGCTGCCTGACCTGCTGAGTATCTCCAGCATTTTCTGTTTTTATTTCAGATTTCCAGCATCTGCAGTATTTTCTTTCTGCGAGCTCTCATCCTATCTAATCTTTAAAAATCCTTTTTTTTTAAACATTGTAATCATTTGTCTTCTCAACTTCTGCTACATTTAAGCTGCTTTTCCAATGATGTTTGTCGATGTAGTATTTCATCCTTATTTCCTCCTTTTCTCTGTTGCCCTCTGACTGAAGACCTGAAAGACAGTACCGCTGATGAGAGTGGCTAGTTACAGGGGACTGGAGGATATGAGCTGGAATGAACGTCTCCTTCCTGTAGCAGCAGGTAGTTTTGTTGCAGAAAAACGTTCATTCAGTGCCTCCAGCTTGACCTATCATTTAGACCCATGGCTCCACCGACTGTTGGTAGCCCTCCCTCTATCTCGAGAGCCAGCGCTGTATCCTCCTGCTCCCTTGAAATCTGTCCATTTTGAGAGTTTTTTTCAGATCTCCAAGACCAGCTCACACTTCTCCCCCTCTACTTCCAATGTCTTCCCTTATCTCTCCCTTCCTAAAAATGGTGACTTTAAAAGGATTAATTAATGACCCGGATTTTGCGGTCAGCGCCGAAGGAACGGTGCTCACCGTTCACCTCACTGACGGCTGCTCACAAAGTTTAGGCCAGCTTTAGAGCGGACACTTCCTGTCATCGGGTGTCTGTTCCAGCATGGCGCCCTCTACAGGGGACCTGTGGCATCTGTGAGCAGGTCAAGAAACAGCGGGGCTCTTCAACCAATCAGATTGAAGAATCCTCATTGTGCCATGAAGAGTCCAAATCAGGAAGTATAAAGCAGGAAATATAAATTAGATCTAAATCATGTACAGAAAGCGAAATAAAGATTAGGAAAGACAGATGGGATTAAGGGAGAGAGATAAAAGAGACAGACAGAAAAAGTTAAAAAAATTACTGTAATTTAAAAAAAATCCCCAATATTAATTTTCTTCTGAGGGAATAAGATTCCACACTTGTAAAATAATTTTTTCAGGGCCAGAGAGGTTGTTCAGCAGTAATTATCACTTATCACGCCTTTAAAAACTCACTTACTGCTGATTGCACCAGCCCTAACTTTTTCAGCTGTCTTTAGTAGGGAACTAGTGGGCAAGTACAGCAAGTTCACGCCGTTGCAGTCATTTCAGTGCTGAGTCTATCGGCGAGGGCTGCAACATCGCACCCTGTGGAGGAGCAGGGTAACTCTGACAGCAACTTCTGGATTTCCGCATTTAACTGCGCATGTGTGGACCCCAGAAGTTGGTGTCCGATTTACCTCATAATAACGGTGAGCGCTGATAGCCTCACCATTATTATTACTGCAAAATCCAGGCCAATGCTTTTGTAGTAATAATGTAGAGAAATTTCATACAGGTTTGTTTGTTATGAATATCGCACAGCATGACTTCAACCCTAAAGATGAGAACCATTCGGGCTTATTAAACTCCAGATCTTATTCAATAGTTTTTCATTACCGAGCATATACAGGAGGTGCTGGGTGGAGTTGCAGAGCTGTCCTGGTAATTCCTATTCAGATGTGTAAATGCTGCCCACTAGTGGGGAAACTAAGTCACAGCCGATTGCCTGGTATTTATTTGATTTGGTGACGTTTGGAAATCTCATACTGAGTGTTGCTGACAGGCACTGCTTAAATATATTTGTGATGGTAACATACTCTGCTGCATTGGATCAAATCTTTGAGATTTTGGAGGAAAGTATTGGTAAGCTATGTTATGACATATGAATGAAGCAGGATGACTCTCGACACTCTCCTCGTGGACACTGCTGGCTGCACAGTGCTGCTCAGAACAAAATCCAACTCGATTTGCAGTTTGTCTTGTAGAAGTCTACAAGGGTTTGTTCCAAATTCAGTCATTGCTTCTAAAACATCCTTACAGTATTCTTTCCTCTTTTCCTCCTTTACAATTTTATAAGTGTACAAGTTTAGAATATGCCAAAAAATCTGATAGATTAGTTGCACCTTCAGTCGTTTATGCCCTGTAACTATAGACAGTGGGGAAAAATTTGGTTGATTAGCGCCTCCCGTTAGCGCCCTAATGGGGCGCAAAGCAACTAGCGCCCGAGCGCGGCGATGTTTGTGTTGCTCGTGAAATTGACCAAACATTTTGCGGCGGCGCTAAACACTACCGCCACAATCTCCTGCGCCCGCAGATCGTGACGTCAGTCGAGCGTGCAACGCCCCAGTAACGCCCCGGACCGGATATTGAGTCGCGCCCTCTGCCTTAGCGCCTGCCGCTAGGAACGACAGGTAGTGGGGAACGTTTTCAAGTCGGGAAGGGGCTGGGGGAGCACTATTTAAAGGCGGGCACTTACTGCCTTTTCTTGTCGGCAAAAGTTTTGGTTTTAACGCTGTCCTAAGGAGTTTTGGCCCTCAGCACCACTTTTGAGGTTTCTAAGCACCGAGCTCTTTCCATGGGCCTATCCATTAGTGCTTCCACACAATTGCTTTTGAGGTCTCTCCAGGCCGAGATTCAAGGCTGCAATGAGCAGGGTGTGGCTGGCCAGCAAAATGGCCCTTCCCCTTTAAGAACTGGACGGCGCCAGTCTGTCTGGCTTCCATGGTAACTGGCATCGCCTGAGCTTCGGTAGCGTTCTGTGGTAGCGCCTCGCTCCCTGACGTTTGCGCCTTAAGACAGGTGTGTAGCGCCTGATTTAGCGCTCAAATCACCTCTGGGGTGATGGAGGCGAATTTTGCAGTCGGAGGCGATAATTAGTGCCCGGCGCTAAACTTTGCGCCCGGCCGATGTTAGCGCCCCAAAATGGGCGATACTGAATTTCTCTCCCAGTGACTTTTCAAAGTTTGTGCTAAAATGACAACTGTAAAGTATGGAGGGTGATTTGTACACTGGGTTTTAAACCTGATTGAGGTTTCTGTTCTGCGCATTGTACAGTCAGAAGTTCCATTTTATTAAGATATAGGTCAAAGGTTTCCCACAGGTTAATGCTAATCATTAGCTGGCCCCGAAGCAGTAATGTGCAACAAAAGCAACACCAACCTGTACTTACATAGCACCTCTCAATGTAGTAAAATGTCCCAATGTACTTCACAAGTGAGATCAGTACCAAGCAGGAGTTAGGAGACGAGTTAGATGATAGGATCAAAAGCACCGTGTGCCCAGATAGACGCACTTACAGCAGGGGTCACGAGACATCGATCGGCTGACCTTCCCCTGCCTAACCCAGGAGTGCTGTGGCTAATTTTACCATCTCTACTGCTGCCCAGGCTCAGCACGGACTGGGGACTTGGACCTTGTTGGTGTGTACGGCTCAGATATTAGGAAACATGACCATAAGCTTGGTCAAAGAGGTAGGTTTTAAGCAGCGTCTTAAAGGAGGAGAGAGAGAGGTGGGGAGGCAAATAGGTTTGGGGAGGGGATTGCAGAACTTAGGGCTAGGTGGCTGAAGGCACGGCTGCCAATGGTGGGGCGAAGTAAGTAGGGGATGCACAAGAGACAAGAGTTGGAGGAGGGTTGAACGAGGTTATAGAGGTTGGGGAGGTGAACCATGGGAGGGATTTGAAACGAGGATGAGAATTTTACATTTGAGGCATTGGTGGACTAGGAGATAACGTAGGTCAGCGAGCACAGGGGTGATGGGTGCACGAGACTTGGCCTGAGTTAACCTAGACCGGCGCTTCAGTTAATTACTGTGGGAGTGCAGCATTGTTTCATTAACCTGAGGCCCCATCTGCCTACTCAGATGGATGTAAAAGATCCATGGCTCTATTTGAAGAAGAGCAGGGAGTTCTTCTGGTGCTTTGGCCGACATTTATCTCCTGACCATTGTCACCAGCAACAGATGAACTGGCCATTCCTTCATTTGCTGTTTGTGGGACCTTGCTGTATGCAAATTGACTGCATCCAAATTACTTGCATCGCACAGGGATTGCACCTCAAAAAGTAATTCATTGTTAATAAAGTGCTTTGAAACATCCCGGGGCCTGGATATAAATACAAAGGCCCTGAAATTCTCTGGAAGGTGTCCCCGTTTTCTATCGTAACTCTGGTGGGAGATAGGCAATAACCCCCCAAAAAATAACTGTAACCGAGTTACGCCCGAGTTACGATGAGAGACAACACCCGAGGAAATTTTGGGGCCTAGTTCTTCCCTTCAAGTCTTGGCATGGGGCTCAAATCAACTTCCAGACTCAGAGTTGAGAATGCTGCCAAGTTGCTATAGCCCTCAGCTCTAGAATTCCCTGCCTAAACCTCTCCACCTCTCCATCTCTCTCTCCTCCTTTAAGACACTCCTTAAAACCTACCTCTTTGACCAAGCTTTTGGTCACCTGTCCTAATGTCTCCTTCTTGGCTCAGTTTCTATTTTTTTTTGTCTGATTACGCTCCTGTGAAGCGCCTTGGGACGGTTTACTGTGTTAAAGGTGCCATATAAATGCAAGTTGTTGATAAAAAAGTATCTGTATTTACCATCTCCCTATGATTGGAATACTGCTCGCAGAATTGATGGCAGACTGTTCGAACCCTGCCTTTTTACTTCTGATGCCTGCATTATAATCCAGCTTTGACTGATGGGGCAAGTCTCCTCTCTGCAACAACTATCAGAATCCTTTTATGGAGCGAGTTTGGAGAGTTTCAGTTGCTGAAGGATGTGAGGGCATAGTAAAAAAATAAACTATACATAGGCACGGTAGTAGTGCTAACTTGGATGGGGATCAGATAAAACACAAAGGACAGTAGATGAAAGAGATGTCTCTAAATTGTCAGACTGATTGTCCGACATCCAGTTCTGGATGAGCAGAAATTTCCCCCAACTAAATTTTGGGACGTCCGAAGCCATTGTCTTTGGTCTCCGCCACAAACTCCGCTCCCTAGCCACCGACTCCACCCCTCTCTGAGGCTGAACCAGACTGTTCGCAACCTTGCTGTTGTATTTGACCCCGAGAAAAGCTTCCGACCACATATCCGCGCCATCACTAAGACCGCCTAGTTCCATCTCCGGAACATCGCTCAACTCCGCCCCTGCCTCAGCTCATCCGCTGCTGAAACCCTCACCATGCCTTTGTTCCCTCTAGACTTGACTATTCCAACGCACGCCTGGCTGGCCTCCCACATTCTACCCTCTGTAAATATGAGGTCATCCAAAACTCTGCTGTCCGTGTCCTAACTCGCACCAAGTCCCGTTCGCCCATCACCCCTGTGCTCGCTGACCTACATTGGCTTCCGGTTAAGCAATGCCTCGATTAAAACATTTTCAACCTTGTTTTCAAATTCCCTCCATGGCCTCGCCCCTCCCCATTTCTGTAATCCCCTTCAGCCCCACAACCCCCTGAGATATCTGCGCTCCTCTAAATCTGGCCTCTTGTGCATTCCCGATTTTATTCACTCCACCATTGGCGGCCTGTGCCTTCAGCTGCCAAGGCCTGAAGCTCTAGAATTGCCTCCCTAAACCTCTCCACCTCTCTTTCCTCCTTTAAGACGCTCCTTAAAACCTGATTCTTTGACCAAGCTCCTGTGAAGCGCCGTGGGATGTTTTACTACGTTAAAGGCGCTAGATAAATACACGTCGTTGTTGAATTTAAATTTTTAATCTGCTTTGGTGGGATTTGAACTCACGGTCTCTGGATTACAAGTCCAGTCATAACCCCTACACTACCGCACCTGTTATCTTTTATTTCCCACTGGGGAGCCAGGCTTGAAGAAACTGAGACAGGGCCTCAACACTCTAGTGAAGATTCTCCTTTCCAGCCCGGCCCCACTCTGTGTGTGTGGGGATCAGTGAATTTACTCTTATATTTGCTTCGTGTTCTCCTCAAAACTGATCACTTTTTTTGAAGCTTAAAAATAAAATGTTCATGTTTTGCACCAGCCTCCTGTGGATATCCCGTTAAGAGTCTTTCGAGACGAGGGGATGGATTTTGGGTCTTCACCGTCTGGGCAGAGGGCAGGAAGGAAAACCTGGCATGGAGGATCGCACACCCCTTACAGAACCTGCCTTAATTTGAATGGGAGGAATATCAGCCGGTTTCTGTTACCGGCGTATAATCCTCCCCGCCAGAAGTTCCTTCTACCCTCCGCCCAGGCCGTGCTTAACGCACAGGTGGTAAAGAGCAAAATCCACCTCGGAGTGTGTAGGGACCCTAGTGTTGGGTGCGGCTGCCCTGGATCGGGGGTGGTGATATCAGCCAGCTTCCTGCAGCTAAAAGCTGCATAGTTATTGACATGAATCTTGTCATTCATGGGAAATGACTTATGACATAATACTGGGCGGCCTGCTGGTGGCGCTGTCCAGGGAGAGTATAAATACTCGGGCATGGGCCCAGCTTGCTCAGGATATTCTTTAACAGGAACTAGTGAAGGACAACTAGATCTTCATGTTGTAAAACAGTTGATTAAAGCTTTGTTTAACGCTTAGACCAAGTACCTAGTAGTTTTCTTACATCAGTTATTGCTATCGGAAATGTGTGGGTGTGAATATCCGATGAGGACAGGAGTGGGCTCAGCCCCGATGCCTTCCACAGCTGAATAGCCTGCCCACACTCACCATTACAGTTCCCGCATAAGTAACGGACACATGGGTGTGATACTGAAGAATGACAAGCCACCTGTGAACTGTATCTCAATGAAGGATTCCTTGCTCTCAGCAGAGGAGGGAGTAGAAAGATTGGCAAAGAAATTGGACACAATTTAAAAATCTAATGTTGCAACTATGCCTGTCTCCACCAGGTGGAGCTCTCCACCATGAAGAATGAAGGCGCTGTTACTGCAGTGGAACACTGCGACCATTAGCCTGAAGGAATCTAAAATCAGCTGCTTAGTCACTAACCTGGAGAAGACCAGACCAAAAAACAAAGAAAAGCAGAAGTTCCTGGAAATATATTTTTAAAGTCAAAATATAAAATGTAACACAGTGTACGGCTTTGGAACTGTGCAGAGCCATTAGCTCTGAGTCAGCCTTAGCCCAGCGTTCGATTCTTGAAGTCAGAAGGTTGTGGGTTCAAACCTCTCTCTGAAGACTCAGGGCCCATGATCCAGGCAGATACTTCACTGAGGGAGTGCGGCACTGTCGGAGGTGCCAACTTTTGGATGAGATATTGAACCAAGGCCTCATCTGCCCTCTCAGGTGGACATAAAAGATCGCACAGCACTATTCAAAGAAGAGCTGGGGAGCTATCTCCCTGGTCAATATTCATCCCTCAACCAACATCGCTAAAAACAGATTATCTGGTCATTATCTCAATGCTGTTTGTGGGAGCTTGCTGTGAGCAAATTGGCTGCCGCGTTTCCTACATTACAACAGTGACTCCACTTCAAAAAGTACATCATTTTCTGTGAAGTGCTTCGGGACGTCCTGAGGTTGTGAAAAGCGCGGTATAAATACAAGTTCTTTCTTTCTTAAATTGTTCACTGGAATTTACCCATGATTCCCACTATATCTCCTGTCAATCCAGAAGGAATCCAGAAAGAACCACCTTCTAGATGGTTGGATTGGATATATACTTTGCTGGGCTATGGGGATAGAGCAGGGGAGCGGGACTAATTGGATCGCTCTTTCAAAGAGCCAGCACAGGCATGATGGGCCGAATGGCCTCCTTCTGTGCTGTAAGATTCTATGATTCAGTCTTCAGGCTGAAGTACTGATTTACAAATAGTTGATTTATAGAGTCAAAGATACAGATAGATAACACACAGCACAAACAGCAGCATATAATGCATATGATTAAAACAACTGTTTAAAGGAACCTGTGGCATAGTGGTTAGCACTGGTGCCTCACAGCGCCAGGGACTCGTGGTTCGAATCTGACCTCAGGTGACTGTCTGTGTGGAGTTTGCACATTCTCCCCGTGTCTGCGTGGGTTTCCTCCGGGTGCTCCGGTTTCCTC
Organism: Squalus acanthias; assembly: GCA_030390025.1. Taxonomy (NCBI): domain Eukaryota; kingdom Metazoa; phylum Chordata; class Chondrichthyes; order Squaliformes; family Squalidae; genus Squalus; species Squalus acanthias. The sequence continues at coordinate 13,122,988 of CM059448.1, forward strand.
CCACAGTCCAAAAATGTGCGGGTTAGGTTGATTTGGCTATGATAAATTGATCCTTAGTGTTAGGGGGGGATCAAATATGTGGGGTTATGGGTATAGGATGGGATATGTTAGGGGGAATTAAATATGTGGGGTTACGGGGGTAGGGTGGGATATGTGTACTGTGGGGATTAAAGCAGGGACAGGGTACTGGATTTGGATGATCAGCCATGATCGTATTGAATGGTGGAGCAGGCTCGATGGGCCGAATGGCCTACTCCTGCTCCTAGATTCTATGTTATCCTACCAGCTTCTTCAGGCAAACTCTTGAAATGATAGGACACTCAAGATACTTAAGCCCCGATTTTAACTGCGTGCCTCAGGGTCATCCCAGCTCACCAAAGTGAGGCCCCAGGCCATTTTAACTCCCAGGCCTCAAATTTAGATAGACCAGGCCCGAACCTAGCATCAATACAGTCAGGCCAGCGGGTGGGAGTCGGGTGAGTGTGGCACGAGGCTGTGTCCCAGGGACCCGAGGGAATGGTCCCTGGCAGTCGGTTAATGGTGGGGCGGTTGGCGCTCGCGTTCTGGAGATGGAAGTCGGGGGCCCTAGGTTTCCTGGTGGGGCCCGGAGGAGCTCCTCCTGGCCCACAAGGAAGCTTTTATTTTTAAAATGGCTTACCTTTCTGACCCTCTTCCGGTCCAGCTGCCCCTCCGTGCCCAGCGAGGGCAGGCAACGGGTGCTGCCGAGAGCTAAAATATCATAGAAGCATAGAAGATAGGAGCATAGAAGATAGGAGCAGGAGTAGACCATTCAGCCCCTCGAGCCTGCTCCGCCATTTAATGAGATCATGGCTGATCATCCAAATTCAGTACCCTGTCCCTGCTTTCTCCCCATATCCCTTGATCCCTTTAGCCTTAAGAAATATATCTATCTCCTTCTTGAATATATTTAATGAATTGGCCTCAACTGCCTTCTGTGGTAGAGAATTCCACAGGTTCACCACTCTCTGGGTGAAGAAATTCCTTCTCATCTCTGTGCTAAATCGCTTACCCCTTATCCTTAGACTGTGACCCCTGGTTCTGGACTCCCCCGCCATCGGGAACATCCTTCCTGCATCTAGTCTGTCTAGTCCTGTTAGAATTTTATAAGTTTCAATGAGATCCCCTCTCATTCTTCTAAACTCTAGCGAATATAAGCCCAATCGACCCAATCTCTCTTCATACGTCATTCCTGCCATCCCAGGTATCAGTCTGGTGAATCTTCGCTGCACTCCCTCCATGGCAAGAACATCCTTCCTCAGATAAGGCGACCAAAACTGTACACAGTACTCAAGGTGTGGTCTCACCAAGGCCCTGTACAACTGCAGCAAGACATCCTTGCTCCTGTACTCGAATCCTCTCGCTATGAAGGCCAACATACCAATTTGCCTTCATATAGGTAAAGGCTCATCGAACGACATCATCCGACCCCGACCATTATATTTCATTGAGGGCCTCGCCAGCTGGCCAGTAAGCTCCTGTTGAAAAAGGCAGGTGGCCCGCCAATCGGGTGAGTAGGTCACTGTAAGGCTTATAGCCCCGCAGGCTCCGTTCTCATTGGGCGAGTTGGAGGAGGGGGGCGGAGGGGTTAATATCCGGGACTTAGAACAGTGACTCCACTTCAAAAAGTACTTCATTGGCTGTAAAGCGCTTTGAGACGTCCGGTGGTTGTGAAAGGCGCTATAGAAATGTAAGTCTTTTCTTTTCTTTCTTTTAGTTCCTTTTTAATATAGGTAAAGGCTCTGAATGTAGAACAAAATAGCTCTGTAAAAAAAAATTTCTGCAAGGTGTAGGGGGTGGTAATGGGGTCAGCCTTCGCTTTCTGACTCAGTGAGCGGTTCGAATCGCTCCCATGCCCCTCTGGTTCCTAGACTTTGGACTTATTTAGGGGTTGTGAACAAAAATGCAGTAGACAACAGGTTCTGATGAAAGAATTTTGACTTTATTAAAAGAAAAAGGTAACAAACTTAAAACACACTTAATACTTAAACACAGGTTGGGGAGCACACGGTACAGGCGAGGGAGAATGACAATATACCAAACAAAAAACCTTATCCCTCCCAAAGATCCCACTATCTAGCTAGGTTTTTGGTTTCAGGAGATCAGGGATAATGCTCACCAACGAATCCTTGACAGGATTTTAGAGTCTTTTGATTAAAAGATTTCGTAAGGCCCTTGTTGCTGCGAGGTGTCCGATGATCACTGAGGCAGTCGCTCTGGTTTCTTCTTGTGTGATGGTCCGTTTGTTGGCCTTCCTCCTCGTGGCTTGTAGTGGTTTTGCTGGAGCAGGGGGAGAGCTGTGCCGGCGTTGTCAGCAAGTCCAAAAGAGAAAGAGTTTTGGGACAGGCTTTCAATTATATTGTCTTTTTCGCGCCCAAAAACCCCTTACTAAAACGGTTTCCTTTAGGTTGCAAATGAGCCTTGCTTAGTCCATTGTCTAGTTTTGGCGGGCTTGCCAGTTCCGATGGCTTTAGCTCAGTGTTAAACATGTCCTGATCGTTTTCCGATTTAACACAGCCTTATCTACGCGCCAAATCTCAACCCTATTGTCCTAGGTCTATTGGCGGGCTTTTAAATCTGTCCTGTGGATACCTGGTTGATTGGTTTTTGATGAAGTACTAAATGTTTTATTGATTTCAAAAGAGGTCTTGGATTATTCATATTGTCTTTTGTGTTGTGAGGCTTTTGGTTTTGTCTTTTCCTCCTTGATAGGAAAGGCAGTGGAAACACTGCAGACAGCTTACTGCACTGCCTGGCCACGCCCCTCTGCAGCCTGTGTGTCTGTGAAAGGTGTCTTTCCCAACAGTAAGATTCGAAAAGTCATTTTCCTCAGGGTTTTCTTCTTGTGATCTTTAAAAATCACTTCACTTAGGGTTCTGTTCGAGTTTCTGGGGGATTTTGCGAAGCCTACAAAGGTTAGGAAATACAGGCTTAATGTCTGTAATTGGTTCACATTATCTGAGATGGCTTTAGGGGAGTAGGTAAGTGGTTACTTAACTTGTCCCACCCGAATCCAATTTTTGCTCCGTTAATTCCACTAATTGGGGAACATAATGACGGAAAGAGGAAAGGGCTTGTCGCCTGCTGAACTGCTCCAATAGACTTTGTCCAAGTCACACCACCATGAGCTCTCCCCAACTCACTCCCTCGAGTCATGAGGGAGAGTCCGTGACGATGTAAGTTGTATGAAATTAGTTCTTTTACATTTATTGAAAACCACTTTCTTGATCCACCCAGCTATGTATGGTCATCAGCGTGATTAGTTTTTGCCTTATTCCTGCCTTCACTGAAATTCTTCCAGGACATTTTCACTCCTGTCCCACTTGTGGCATATATTTCAAAACACAGTGGTTCTAAATGAAGATCTGGCTCCCAGTGTGTACCATAATTGCTCCAAATTGGCCACGGCCAATTTAACAAAAATCTGGATTGCACACCCCAGAACACATGGCTCAGTGATTAATATGGGATTACCACATTATTGGCTGGTGAATTTTGGGCCATCTGGAGTTAAGTGTCAGCTTGACTCAGTTCATGGCACTGAGTTAGAATGCTTCGCCCCTCCGTATCACTTAAACTTCCTACAACCCTCCGAGATCTCTGCGCTCCTCCAATTCTGGTCTCTTGCGCAACCCCGATTTCCATCGCTCCACCATTGACAGCCGTGCCTTCAGCTGCCTGGGACCTAAGCTCTGGAATTCCCTCTCTAAACCTCTCCGCCTCTCCCTCCTCCTTTAAGACGCTCCTTAAAACCTCCCTCTTTGATCGAATGTTTGGTCACCTGTCCTAATATCCCATGTGTCTCGGTGTCAGATTTTGTTTGATAATCGTTCCTGTGAAGCGTCTTGGGATGTTTTACAATGTTAAAGGCGCGATATAAATGCAAGTTGTTATCTTTCGGGGCTTTTATACAAGATATTTTCCTTGGGTCCCCATCACTGGCCACTCCTATAAGTGGACTTCACATCATTTTAAGGTATCAGCCTTGGCTCAGTGATAGCACTCTCACTCCTGCGTCAGAAGATTGCGAGCTCAAGCCCCACTCCAGAGACTTAATGACATATCCAGGTTGACACTTCAAGTGCACTGTTGGAGGTATTGTCCTTGGGAGGAGATGTTAAACTGAGGCCCTGTCCGCCCTCTCAGATGGATGTAAAAGATCCCATGGCTCTATTCAGAGACGAGCAAGGAGTTCTCCTGGTATCCTGGCCAATATTTATCCATCTTGCAAGATCACCAAAACAGATTAACTGGTCATTTATTTCATTGCTGTTTGTGGGATCTTGCTGTGCGCAAATTGGCTGGCGCGATTCCCTACATTACAACAGTGACTTTCGGACTTCCTTCCTTCCATACTTCTTTCTTCCTTTGCCCACACATATCTAGGTAGCTGTAGCAGTGGTTAAGCATTGAACCCTTGTCACTGTACTGCAACCTACTGGAATAGCTCTGGCCATCTTTGCGGGCTGAAGGCTGCACACTCTGCAGCTCAGGGTATAAAGCAACAGACAAATTCACTTAACACTAAACAAGTAAACGCACCGTGCCCACCGCAAACGGTAATTACAAACTTCATTATTCTCCTTGAACTATCAAAACAGCAAAGAGGCTTTGTCTGCACTAACACCCAACCTAAAATTGATTCTCAAAACATTGTTGCTCACTTCTTACACTTTGTTACCATGCAGTTTCTGATTAACTCTGTATTCCTGGCAGCCTACAGCCCGCAAAGATGACCAGAGCTATTCCAGTAGGTTGCAGCACAATGACAAGGGTTCACCGGAATTCAGGCAAGCTGTAACCTAAATTTCTAGGAAGAGGCAGCAAAAACAATCGACAGATGCTGGAAATCTGAAACAAGAACCAGAAAAATACTGGAAACGCTCACACCATCGATCAGCGTCTGTGGAGAGAACTGGCAAAGTGTCCACCCCCAAAAAATGTTCATTTGTCTGTTCTCTCCACAGATGCTGATTGATTGCCTTGCTCAGTGTGTCCAGCATTTTCTGTTTTTGTCCTAGGAAGAAGTCCTGGAACAAAGGAGATTAAAAACCATCACCTCAGGGCTGCCAATCAGGCAGCTACTTCAAAAAGACCCTCAGAGCGTCAATCACACGGGATATTGGAATGGGATGGAACAACTGGACCCATTTATCAATCTGCGATTGGATGAAATGAGCACTTCTCTAGCTAGCAGGGACAATGACTTTGAGCAGAATAGGACCAGTGGCTCTGCAATTAACAGACATTAGCATATTTAACTACCCTTTGTTCTGCACGACCAATTTATAGACACGTATTAATGCTTTGAGCATCAATCATCTTGCCATAATGCATATTCTCTTTAGCTTGAAAAAGGTCAACGAGCAGGGATCAATTTTAATCCTGTTTGTACCAATACCCAAGATAAAGAAATAAAATAATACACCATGTTTCATTTTTGTCACATCATAAGTAACACGCTCACCTCTTGAGCAGTGTGTGTTTCAGCTCCACTCCACAACTGGAGCATAATCAGTGAGGTACTGAGGGAGTGCTGCATTGTTGGAGGTGCCACCCTTGGGATGGGATGTTAAACTGAGATCTGTATGCTTCTTTAGGTGAATGCTGAAGATTCTTAGGCACTACTTGAAGAGGAACAAGAGTAGGCCATTCAGCCCCACGAGCCTGTTCTGCCATCCCATTGGATCATGGTGGATCTGTATCTTCACTCCATCTACCGTAGCCCTTAATGCCCTTCTTAACAAAAATAACTGTTCTGGCCAATATTCTTCCCTCAACCAATGCCACCACAAATAAATTAATTGCTTGCTCATCTCATGCGGTATATGAGATTTTGCTGTGCATAAAATGGCTCCATTTCAAAAGTAATTCATTCTCTTTGAAGCACTTTGGCACGTGCTATGACTTGATAAGACACTGTTGACATTATTTGCTGAGCCCCTGAGTTGTTAGTAAGTTCAGTATAAGTGCAATGAGTGCCTGCTTCTAGTGCAAACAGATCAGCTCCAGATTGCCTGTAATAGAAACCAATCTAACCAAAGTATCACTGGCGAGTCTCCTTCAACTGCTTGCTGTGATCAGTAAAACTGTCAGGTATAGGCACCGTTCAAAAATCTCCCATCGCACATCAGCAGCCTTGAGTAGTGGAATTGCTTACTTCAAACCACAGCTCAATGTTTTCCTCTGCCCCTCCTAGACTGGGGCATTCTGAAGCCAGTTGTGCCCATCCCAGGTTATGGCTGATCTCAGCGAATGACACAGCTGGAGGGTTGAGCCTGGGCCGTACAAGTTGATAGGGCTTTTAGCATTCACACCAAACCAGGCCACACACATTGCTTTTTAATAGCGGTGTAATTCTGAAATCTGAATGTTGAACCCGTTGATGCCGATGCTTTGCTCTTCCCATTGTTTCAACTATGTTCCCTGTGAAAAGCTGAACGGTTTAGTCACGCCTTTATCCTGTACAAACAGCCGAGAATAGACCCTCTCCTAATTGTACAAACGTGTATTCAGGAAGTGGCAGTGTTTGCTCATGTGTCTGGTGACTGTTTTTGCTGGAGGATACGATGACTTTGAAGCATTGTAACCCTCAGATATTCTTAGTGCTATATACATATTTTGTGGGTGGCGTGGATGTTTCTTTCGCTCTGGTACCAGCTTTCAGATTTAACAAAGGCTCTTTGTTTTCTGGCATTTGCGCTGTGTTTATTTATCTTTTTCAACACTTTTTCCTTGTTGCTTTTAACTGTTTTTTCTCTCCAAGTGGATGCCTGTCCACGTCTCTTTCTCTGCGAATGAAATCGATCTCGAAATGGGCGACAGCTTTTTAACTACCTGTCTGGTCTTCAGAATGCGTGCACTCTTCTGGTTAGGTGATTAAACAAATAGTCTGTAACTTAATACAACATTAAATAAAACTTAACAAATTCGATTAAAATTTGATTGGCCGGGGTGATGATGCATTCCAGTCCCCGCGGCGCCCACCGGTCGCGGAAGGTCTCAAGTGTGCCGGCGGACACTGCGTGCTCCATCTCAGAATGCGTGTAAATAATCTACTGTCTTCCATTTCAAAGTGTCGGGGTGCTAGGAACTGCTTTGGCGTACTTACATCATCGCCAATTGTATTTCCTGTGCTATTTGTTTCGTATTCTGACACCCATGCGGAATTTTAAAGCATAGCACACTGAGCTAGTAGAGAGGCTTCACACGCTACCCATTTTTTTCAGCTTCCTTCCTCCTTCAATTCCCTCCCCCATCCCCCTGAAGGCGATGACGCTCAGCACTAGTACGATTCCCTGTATCTTTTCCATTCCAAGCGAGCACTGAATGGCTAGTTCTGCCCTCCCCCAACAGCCCCCCCAGCTCCCACCCCTCGCCACCACAAATGCCAGGGCACTAGGACAATATTTACCACTTTAACAAACAATTGGCTTGAGATTTTCCAGGAACAAACTCATCCAGTAAACAAAAATAAGAATATCCAGACCTCACCTACGGTCTTTACAATGAGATAGCGTGGTCTAATTTCAGTTATTTGAACTCCAGCTTTATCTCACATTTAGTGGACAGATAAATGGTTTATTGGCAATAACTCTTACCAACCCACTGAAGTCTAATTTATTAAGAACATAAGAAATAGAAGCAGGAGTAGGCCATACGGCCCCTCGAGCCTGCTCCGCCATGCAATGAGATCATGGCTGATCTTCAACCTCAACTACATTTTCCCGCCCAATTCCCATATCCTTTGATTCCCTTAGTGTCCAAAAATCTATCGATCTCAGTCTTGAATATACTCAACGACTGAGTATCCACAGCCCTCTGGGGCAGAGAATTTCAAAGATTCACACCCTCTGAGTGAAGAAATTTCTCCTCATCTCAGTCCTAAATGGCCGACCCCTTATCCTGAGGCTGTGACCCCTGGTTCTAGACTCTCCATATGCATGAGGGGAAACAGCCTCTCAGCATCTATCCTGTCAAGCCCTCTAAGAATTTTATACATTTCATAGAATCATAGAACAGTACAGCTCAAAAGGAGGCCATTCAGCCCATCAAGTCTGCGCCGGCTCTTTCGAAGAGCAATCCAGTTAGTCCCACTCCCCCCGCTCTTTTCCCATATCCCTGCAATTTATCCAATTCCCTTTTGAAGGCGACTATTGAATCTGTATCCACTACCCGATCAGGCAGTGCATTCCAAATCCTAACCACTTGTTGTGTAAAAAAGTTTTCCCTCGTGTTGCCTCCGGTTCTTTTGCCAATCACCTTAAATCTGTGCCCTCTGGTTATCAGCCCTTCAGCCATTGGAAACAGTTTCTCTTTATTTACTCTATCTAAATCCTTCATGATTTTAATCACCTCTAGCAAATCTCCTATTAGCCTTCCCTGCTCCAAGAGAACAACTCCAGCTTCTCTCGTCTATCCACGTAACTGTGATTCCTCATCCCTGGAACCATTCTAGTAAATCTCTTCTGTACCCTCTCCAAAGCCTTCATGTCCTTCCTAAAGTGGGGTGCCCAGAATTGGACATAATACTCCAAAATAGCGGTTTATATGAGTTTAGCATAACTTCCTGGCTTTTGTACTCTGTGCCTCTATTTATAAAACCCAGGATCCCATATGCTTTATTAACTGCTTTGTTAACCTGTCTGCCACCTTCAAAGATTAATGAACAAGCACCCCCAGGTCTCTCTGTCCATGCACCCTCTTTAAAATTGTACTATTTAGTATGTATGGTCTCTCCTCATTCTTCCTACCAAAATGTATCACTTCACACCTCTCTGCATGAAATTTCATCTCCCATGTGTCCGTCCATTCTACCAGCCTGTCGGCATCTTCCTGAAGTCTATTACTACCTTCCTCACTGTTTACTACACTTCCAAGTTTCGCGTCATCTTCAAATTTTGAAATTGTGTTCTGTCATTAATGTACATCAGAAACAGCACTGAACCTCGGGGAACGTCACTCTATACCTCTCTCCAGTCCGAAAAGATAATAAAGGATCAATTACACTAATGGGGTAGTCTGCAGACCACCTAACAGTGGAAGGGAGGTGGAGGAAGAAATATGCAAACAAATTAGGGAAATGAGTAAAAAACGTAGAATAATAATCATGGGGGATTTCAACTACCCCGATATTAATTGGAGAGAAGAGGTAGGTAAAGGAGATAAGGGAATGGAGTTCCTACAATGTGTACAGGACTCCTTTCTAACCCAATATGTAAAAAGCCCAACAAGGGAGGATTTGCTATTGGATCTAGTAATGGGGAATGAACCAGAGCAGATTAGAGAAGTAAAAGTAGGGGAAAATCTAGGCAATAGTGACCATAATATAATATGCTTTAAGATAATAATTGAGAAGGACATAAGTATGACGAAGACCAGGGTAATAGATTGAAGAAAAGCTGATCTTGAGGGACTGAGAATAGAACTTGGGAAAATAAAATGGACAACAATATTGGCAAACAATAACGTAGAACAGCAATGGGAAACATTTAAAACGGTGTTCAACAGAGTCCAGGAAAAATATATTCCGCTAAAAAAAAACCTAAACACTAATGAGACACCATGGGTGAATAAAGCCATAAGGGAAAAATTAAGTACATGGACAGCAGGGGAGAGCATGATAAAGGAGAATATGAAGAGATTTGGAGAGAAGTCAAAAAAACAATTAGGAAGGCAACGAGGAACTATAAAACTAAATTATCAAGGAACATAAAACAAAACAGTAAAATATTTTACAGGCACATAAATAAAAAAGGAAGGTCAGGATGGGAATAGGGCCATTAAGGGATGGATAGGATAATACCACAGGCAATGATAGAGAGATGACAGAAATATTAAATAATTACTTTGCTTCAGTATTTACCAGGGAGATAGACATGACATTGGATGATGAGATTAGTAATGAGATAATTGTATTTAAAATAAAAATGAGATCACCTCTCATTCTTCTAAACTCTAGAGCGTATAGGCCCAAACTACTCAATCTGTCTTCATAGGACAACTCTCCTCGTAGTTACATCTGGAAAGTTTTCATTGAAAGATTCTTATTTAATAGGCATAGTATGATACTCCTTTGTAAGTAAGTTCCACATTTAATTTTAAATAGGGTTGTTACATTCTGATTTTTTTTGGTGAATTGATCACTGATGTGAACAATTATGTTGTTATTAAGTGTCAGCGTGGCTCACTTGGTAGCACTCTTGCCACTGAGTTAGGAGGCTTGTGGGTTGAACTTCAGCTCCAAGAGTTGAGTACATTGTCTAGGCTGGCACTTGAGTGCAGTGCTGAGGGAGTGCTACGTTGTTGGAGGTGTCGTCGTTCAGAAACAATGTTAAATCAAGCTGCTGTCTGCCTGCTCAGGTCAGCAGGGAGTTTTCCTCATGTCCTGGCCAACACCACCAAAAGCAGTTTATCTGGCCAACTTCCTTTTCTGGCTCCCATGTTAGCTGACTTTGTTAAAGGTTCTCTCTCCTCAGGTACTGTCCCCCTCTCCCTCAAATTTGCCTTCATCACCCCTCTCCTCAAAAAAAACAACCTTGACCCCTCCGTCCTTGCAAACTACCGCCCCATCTCCAACCTTCCTTTCCTCTCTATAGTGATTGAACGTGTTGTCGCCTCCCAAATCCGTGCCCATCTTTCCTGCAACTCCATGTTTGAATCCCTCCAATCAGGTTTCCGCCACTGCCACAGTTCCGATACGGCTCTCATCAAAGTCACAAATGACATCCTTTGTGACTGTGACAAAGGTAAACTATCCCTCCTCGTCCTTCTCGACTTGTCTGCAGCCTTTGACACAGTTGACCACTCCATCCTTCTCCAACACCTCTCCACCGTCATCCAGCTGGGTGGGACTGCACTCGCCTGGTTCCATTCTTATCTATCCAATCGTAGCCAGAGAATCACCTGCAATGGATTCTCTTCCTGCTCCCGCATCGTTACCTCTGGTGTTCCCCAAGGATCTATCCATGGCCCCCTCCTATTTCTCATCTACATGTTGCCCCTTGGCGACATCATCCGAAAACACAGTGTCAGTTTCTACATGTACGCTGACGACACCCAGCTCTACCTCACCACCACTTCTCTTGACCCCTCCACAGACTCTAAATGATCAGACTGCTTGTCCGACATACAGTTCTGGATGAACAGAAATTTTCTCCAATTAAATATTGGGAAGACCGAAGCCATTATTTTTGGTCCCCACCACAAACTCCGTTCCCTAGCCACTGACTCCATCCCTCTCCCTAACATCTGTCTGAGGCTGAACCACACTGTTCGCAACCTTGGTGTCATATTTGACCCTGAAATGAGCTCCGACCACATATCTGCAGCATAACTAAAACCGTCTATTTCCACCTCTGTAACATCGCCCGTCTCTGCCCTTGCCTCAGCTCATCCGCTGCTGAAACACTCATCCATGCCTTTGTTACCTCTAGAATTGACTATTCCAGCACGCTCCTGGCTGGCCTCTCACGTTCTACCCTATGTAAACTTGAGGTCATCCAAAACTCGGCTGCCCATGTCCTAACGCGCACCAAGTCCCATTCGCCCATCACCCCTGTGCTCGCTGACCTACATTGGCTCCCAGTTAAGCAACACCTCAATTTCAAAATTCTCATCCTTATTTTCAAATCCCTCCATGGCCTCGCCCCTCCCTATCTCTGTAATCTCCTCCAGCCCCACAACCCCCGAGATATCTGCGTTCCTCTATTTCTGCCCTCTTGAGCATCCCTGATTATAATCGCTCAACCATTGGTGGCCGTGCCTTCTGTTGCCTAGGCCCTAAGCTCTGGAATTCCCTCGCTAAAACTCTCCGCCTCTCTTTCTTCCTTTAAGGCGCTCCTTAAAACCTACCTTTTTAACAAAGCTTTTGGTCACCTGCCCTAATTTTTTTTTAAATTTGTTTATAGGATGTGGGCATCGCTGGCAAGGCCAGCATTTATTGACCATTCCTAATTTCCCTTGAGAAGGTAGTGGTGAGCCGCCTTCTTGAACCGCTGCAGTCCATGTGGTGAAGGTTCTCCCACAGTGCTGTTAGGTAGGGAGTTCCACGATTTTAACCCAGCAACAATGAAGGATCGGCGATATATTTCTAAGTCAGGATGGTGTGTGACTTGCAGGGGTACTTGGAGGTGGTAGTGTTCCCATGCGCCTGTTGCCCTTGTCCTTCTAGGTGGAAGAGGTCGCGGGTTTGGGAGGTGCTGCCGAAGAAGCCTTGGCGAGTTGCTGCAGTGCATCTTGTAGATAGTACACACTGCAACCACGGTACGCCGGTGGTGGAGAGAGTGAATGTTTAAGGTGGTGGATGGGGTGCCAATCAAACAGGCTGCTTTGTCCTGGATTGTGTCGAGCTTCTTGAGTGTTGTTGGAGCTGCACTTATCCAGGCAAGTAGAGAGTATTCCATCACACTCCTTACTTGTGCCTTGTAGATGGTGGAAAGGCTTTGGGGAGTCAGGAGGTGAGACACTCGCCGCAGAATACCTAGCCTCTGACCTGCTCTTGTTGCCACAGTATTTATGTGGCTGGTCCAGTTAAGTTTCTGGTCAATGGTGACCCCCAGGATGTTCATGGTGAGGAATTCGGCGATTGTAATGCCGTTGAATGTCAAGGGGCGGTGGTTAGACTCTCACTTGTTGGAGCTAGTCATTGCCTGGCACTTCTGTGGCGCGAATGTTACCTGCCACTTATCAGTCCAAGCCTGAACGTTGTACAGGTCTTGTTGCATGGACTGCTTCATTATCTGAGGAGCTGTGATTGGCGCTGAACACTGTGCAGTCATCAGCAAATATCCTCATTTCTGACCTTATGTTGGAGGGAAGGTCATTGATGAAGCAGCTAAAGATGGTTAGACCTAGGACACTGCCCTGAGGAACTCCTGCAGCGGTGTCCTGGGGCTGTGATGATTGACCTTCAACCACCACAACCACAACCTCATGTGACTCGGTGTCATATTTTTTGTCCTGTGAAGCGCCTTAGGACATTTTACTATTTTAAAGGCACTATATAAATACAAGTTGTTGTTGCTTGCTTGAGGGTAAAGCATTGGCCTGAACATTGGGAGAACTCCCTGCTCTTCTGTGAATAGTGCGATGGCCATGGGGTCTTCATTATCCACCTGAGCAGGCAGACAGGGCCTCAGTTTAATGTTTCGATCCAAAGACAAAGGTTAGTTGCAAAGAACAAATAAGTTGCATCTTCATTCATTCCATTTATAACTTCAGAAAGTTTAATTGTCTGTGTATTCAAAATAAAGGAAGATACCAGTATGCGGTGTAATTTGTAGAATGTAAATAAGAACAACTGAACAGATGTTCATTGACTGTGATAAGGAAATAAGTAGATTTGAACTGATGTGATAAGGGAAATGTTATTTGCTCTTGGGTTGTGGCTGGTGCTGGCAAAGTCACATTTGTTGCCCATCCCTGGTTGTTCTGAGAAGGAGGTGATGGGCCTTCTCCTTGTAGTAATGGTGCTCCCACAACAGTGTTAGGTCAGGAATTCCAGGCTTTTGACCGAGCGTCAATGAGGGAACAGTGATATATGTCCAAATCAGGGTGGTGTGTGACTGGGAGGTGATGGTGTTCCCACACATTGCTGCTCTTCAGAAATAAATACTGAATTATCACGTTCTGTTTGGCTTGAAGGGATAAGGATCAGTAGCGACACAGAGGATCAAATACCTCACAACACACGATGGGGGAGAAATTCAACATCGTTGTGCGCGCTTCACGCATTTAGCAGTGAGGCGGCCTGTTTCTCATCTGCGCGGGAGTTTGGGCCAATGCTAAAATTCGTCAGGACCTTTTTCTAGGCTATCTAAAATGAGCACAGGCCGTTTCAGGACCTGACTGCAAAATCCATTAGCACTGGTCAGAGCATATGCTGTGCGCGTTACGGTCCTCCAGCGACTTAACTGCCAGTCCAGACAGGGACCGCTTGAGATTGCGGGGAAAAAAAGTAAGTACATTTTTTTGATACTTTCCTTTATGTGGAGCCGGGGGATAGTAGGAGTGCTCCTTCCGGCTCCGCAGCACTACTGCAGGTCTCTGCCAGCCTGCAATCTGTCCCACTCCTGATATCCTCACCGCCGCCCCCGCCCCGCCTCAGGGCTTAGCTGCGATCCGCTGCTAGTGAGATGAGCGGCCCATATTCCATCCAGCCACACAGGCGAGTTGCCTCTGGAGGCTCAATAGGGAGCTCATCCCGATTACTACAATGAGGCTTGGGGCCCAATTTCTGTCATGCTTCGGCCTTCCCGGTTCAGGCGCGCGCTGGAGGCGCACCGTCTGAATTGCGCCCAAAAATGGGCCTCAACGAATTTTTGCCCCAATGGTTCCTGGGCCGCTGGGGTCATGGAGAATACCATCTGTGGCGGCAATTGGTCAGACTACAATAATGTTGTAATATTACATTGATATCTTGGAGGTCTGCTGCGTTATCTTGAAAGAAAGAAGCTGGTGATCCAGGTGGGGACAGGGGTGTTGTGGGGGGGTGTTAAAATCATCCCTATATCTTTATGCAGTTGGAGTCATTCTTGGAAAGGTTATTATTCAGGCATTCAACATCATTTGATTGCATTGCATACAATTCCTGTACATAGAATCATAGAAAGTTACAGCACGGAAGGAGGCCATTTCGGCCCATCGTGTCCGCGCCGGCCAACAAAGAGCTATCCAGCCTAATCCCACTTCCCAGCTCTTGGTCCGTAGCCCTGCAGGTTAGAGCACCCCAAGTGCACATCCAAGTACTTTTTAAATGTGGTTAGGGTTCCTGCTTCTACTACCCTTTCAGGCAGTGAGTTCCAGACCCCCACAACCCTCTGGGTGAAGAAATTTCCCCTCAAATCCCCTCTAAACATTCCCCCTGCTAAGGGAAATAGATCCTTTCTATCTACTTTATCTATGCCCCTCATAATTTTATACACCTCAATAAGGTCTCCCCTCAGCTTCCTCTGTTCCAAGGAAAACAGACCCAGCCTATCCAGTCTTTCCTCATAGCTAAGATTCTCTACTCCTGGCAACATCCTTGTAAACCTCCTCTGTACCCTCTCTAGTGCAATCACATCTTTCCTGTAATGTGGTGACCAGAACTGCATGCAGTACTCTAGCTGAGGCCTAACTAGTGTTTTATACAGTTGAAGCATAACCCCCCTGCTCTTGTATTCTATGCCACGGCTAATAAAAGCAAGCATTCCATATGCCTTCTTAACCACCTTACCTACCTGGCCTGCTACCTTCAGGGATCTGTGGACATGCACTCCAAGGTCCCTTTGTTCCTCTACACTACTCAGTGTCCTACCATTTAATGTATATTCCCTTTCCTTGTTAGCCCTCCCCAAATGCATTACCTCACACTTCTCCGGATTGAATTCCATTTGCCACTATTCTGCCCACCTGACCAATTTATTGATATCTTCCTGCAGTCTACAGCTTCCTTCTTCAGTATCAACCACACAGCTGATTTTAGTATCATCTGCAAACTTCTTAATCATACCCCCTATATTCAAGTCAAGATCGTTGATATATACCACAAAAAGCAAGGGACCTAGTACGGAGCCCTGCGGAATCCCACTGGAAACAGCCTTCCAGTCACAAAAACACCCATCAACCATTACCCTCTGCTTCCTGTCTCCGAGCCAGTTTTGAATCCAACTTGACACTTTGCCCTCGATCCATGGGCTTTTAACTTCGTGACCAGTCTGCCATGTGGAACCTTATCAAAAGCCTTGCTAAAGTCCATATACACTACATCAAACGCACTACCCTCATCTACCCTCCTTGTTACCTCCTCAAAAAATTAAATCAAGTTTGTCAGACATGACCTTCCCTTAACAAATCCGTGCTGACTATCCTTGATTAATCCATGTCTTTCTAAATGAAGATTTATCCTGTCCTTCAGAATTCTTTCCAATAATTTTCCCACCACCGAGGTTAGGCTGACTGGCCTGTAATTACTCGGTCTATCCTTTTCTCCCTTTTTAAACAAGGGTACCACATTAGCAGTCCTCCAGTTCTCCGGCACCACACCTGAAGCCAGAGAGGATTGAAAAATGATGGTCAGGGTATCTGCTATTTCCTCTTTTGCTTCGCTTAACAGCCTGGGATACATTTCATCCAGGCCTGGGGATTTATCCACTTTTAAAGCTGCTAAACCCCTTAATACTTCCTCTCTCACTATGTTTATTTCATCTAATATTTCACACTCCTCCCCCCTGATAGCAATGTCTGCTTCGCCCCTCTCCTTTGTGAAAACAGATGCAAAGTATTAATTAAGAACCCTACCGATGTCTCCCACCGCCACACACAGATTACCCTCATGATCTCTAATAGGCCCTACCCTTTCTTTAGTTATCCTCTTACTCTTAATATATTTATAAAACATCTTTGGGTTTTCCTTGATTTTACTTGCCAAGAATTTTTCATGCTCTCTCTTTGCTTTCCTAATATCCTTTTTAATTGCACCCCTGCACTTTCTGTACTCCTCTAAAGATTCTGGAGTATTTAGCCCTCAGTATCTGTCATACGCCTCCCTTTTTTTCTTTATCCTACCCTGTATGTCCCTAGACATCTAGGGAGCTCTAGATTTGTTAGTCCCACCTTTTTTCTTTAAGGGCACATATTTGGTCTGAACCCTCCGGATCTCCTCCTTGAATGCCTCCCACTGCTCTGACACTGATTTACCTTCAAGTAGCTGTTTCCAGTCCACTATGGCTAAATCCCCTCTGAGCTTAGCAAAATTTGCTTTTCCCCAATTTAGAATTTTTATTCCTAGTCTATCCTTGTCCTTTTCCATAACTACCTTAAATCTAACAGAATTATGGTCACTAGCACCAAAATGCTCCCCCACTGAGACACCTTCTACCTGCCCAGCTTCATTCCCTAAAACTAAGTCCAGAACCGCCCCCTCCCTTGTTGGGCTTGCTACATACTGGCTAAAAAGTTCTCCTGGATGCATTTTAGGAATTCCGCACCCTCCATACCCTTCACACTAATTTTATCCAAGTTAATATTGGGGTAGTTGAAATCCCCTGCTATTACTGCCCTATAGTTTTTGCACTTCTCAGAAATTTGTCTACATATTTGTTCTTCTATCTCCCTCTCACTGTTTGGGGGTCTGTAGTACACTCCCAGCAGTGTGATCGCCCCTTTGTTTTTCAATTTGACCCATATGGCCTCGTTTGATGATCCCTCCAACATATCATCCCTTCTCACAGCTGTAATAGTTTCTTTAATCAATACCGTGACTACCCCACCCTTTTTACCTCCCTCTCTATCCCGTCTGAAAATCCTGTAACCAGGAATGTTGAGCTGCCATACCTGCCCATCTTTCAGCCACGTCTCTGTAATAGCTATAATATCATAGTCCCAAGTATCTACCTGTGCCTTCAGCTCATCTGCCTTGTTCGCTATACTCCTTGCATTGAAGTATATACCATTTAGAACAGGCAAACCTCCTTGTTGACTACAATCTAGCCCTTGATTCCTCTGTCCTTCCAATTTACTTTCTATGTTTTTGTTTTCCAATTCCAGTTTTTCTTCCCTCCCTTTTGACTCTATACTTAGGTTCCCATCCCCCTGCCAAGCTAGTTTTAACACCTCCCCAACAGCACTAGCAAACCCTCCCGCGAGGATATTGGTCCTGTTCCCGTTGAGGTGCAACCCGTCTGGCTTGTAGAGGTCCCATCTCCCCCAGAAATGGTTCCAATTCCTCAGGAATCTAAAGCCCTCCCTCCTACACCATCTCTCCAGCCACGTATTCATCTGCTCTATCTTCCTATTTCTGTACTCACTAGCATGTGGCACTGGTAGTAATCCGGAGATTACTACCTTTGAGATCCTGTTTTTTAACCTCTTTCCTAGCTCCCTAAACTCTGCCTGCAGGACCTCATCCCTCTCCCTCTTCCTATGATAAAGAGAGAAATACTGACCAACCAATCACTTCCCTGCTTTCCTGTGATGTCACTCCTTGTTTTTGTTGTCAGGTCCGCTGCCTCCGCACTTGGGCCTCGCTCTGCCGCGCTCTTTATATCCTCAGGCTCCGCTCTCGCTCCCTCTCAGGTCCGCTGCCTCCGCACTTGGGCCTCGCTCTGCCGCGCTCTTTATATCCTCAGGCTCCGCTCTCGCTCCCTCTCAGGTCCGCTGCCTCCGCTCTCGGGCCTCGCTCTGCCGCGCTCTTTATATCCTCAGGCTCCGCTCTCGCTCCCTCTCAGGTCCGCTGCCTCCGCTCTCGGGCCTCGCTCTGCCTCGTTCTTTATATCCTCAGGCTCCGCTCTCGCTCCCTCTCAGGTCCGCTGCCTCCGCTACATTCACAGCTCAACTGGAGACCGAGACTTGCAGTAGTAGGAAGGGGTGAAGGGTAATGGTAATAGCAACGATGACCAATGTACAGAATGTCATGCAGCAGCTTGCATTTATTTAGTACTGCTCAGGTAATACAAAGCCTAAATAACAACAGAAAATGCTGGAACAGCTCAGCAGGCCAGGCAACATCCGTGGAGAGAGAAACAGAGTTTACATTTCAGGTCGAAACCCTTCGTCAGAACTGAGAAAAGAGCAGGAAATGAAACAGATAAAAATGCAAGGGGGAGGCTGGGGGGAGGGGGGGGAATAACTATGGTAAGTAGAGACATTAAGAGATGCTCAAGGCAAGATGAGATGGTAATAGGACAGGTTAAGGAACAAAAGGTGAAGTGTGAAATGCTGGCAGAATGAGAGACAGCTGCCGTAGGGGGAGAGAGAGTAAAAAAAAGGAAAAAGGCACGAACCAAAAGGGTGGATAAAATGTATATATATGTGGTGGGGGCCGGGGTTATGATCTGAAATTGTTGAACTCGATATTGAGTCCGGAAGGCTGTAAAGTGCCTAAACGGAAGATGAGGTGCTGTTCCTCGAGCTTACGCTGAGCTTCCGTGGAACAATGCACGAGGCCGAGGACGGTGAGGTCTAAGTGGGCGTGGAGGGGTGAATTAAAATGACAAACGACCGGAAGCTCGGGGTCACCCTTACGGACTGAACGGAGGTGTTCCGCAAAGCGGTCACCCAATCTGCGTTTGGTCTCCCCAATGTAGAGGAGACCACATCGTGAGCAGCGAATACAGTACACTAAATTGCAAGAAGTACAAGTAAATCGCTGTTTCACCTGGAAGGGGTGTTTGGGGCCCTGGAGAGTGGGAAGGGCAGGTGTTGCATCTCCTGTGCTTGCACGGGAAGGTGCCGGGCGAGGGGGAAGGGGTGCTGGGGGTGGTAGAGGAGTGGACTAGGGTGTCGCGGAGGGAGCGGTCCCTACGGAATGCTGAAAGGGGAGGTGAGGGGAAGATACGTTTGGTGGTGGGATCACGTTGGAGGTGGCGGAAATGGCGGAGGATGATCCGTTGAATGTGGAGGCTGGTGGGGTGAAAGGTGAGGATAAGGGGAACTCTATCGTGGTTCCGGGAGGGAGGGGCCGGGGTGAGGGCAGAAGTGCGGGAGATAGAACGGACATGGTCGAGGGCCGTGTCGACCACGGTAGAGGGGAATCCTCGGTTGAGGAAAAAGGAAGACATGTCGGAAGCACTGGTATGGAAGGTGGCATCGTCGGAGCAGATGCGGCGGAGACGGAGAAACTGGGAGAAGGGAATAGAGTCCTTACAGGAGGTGGGGTGGGAGGAAGTGTAGTCCAGGTAGCTGTGGGAGTCAGTGGGCTTGTAGTGAATGTTGGTCAATAACCTATCCCCAGAGATGGAGACGGAGAAATCGAGGAAGGGAAGGGAAGAGTCGGAGATGGACCATGTGAAGGTGAGGGAAGGGTGGAAATTGGAGGCAAAGTGAATGAAATTGTCTAGTTCAGGGCGAGAGCAGGAAACGGCACTGATACAGTCGTCAATGTACCGGAAAAAGAGGTGAGGGAGGGGACCCAAGTAGGACTGGAACAAAGAGTGTTCCACATATCCCACGAAAAGGCAGGCATAGCTAGGACCCATGCGGGTACCCATAGCAACACCTTTGATTTTGAGGAAATGAGTGGAGTCAAAGGAGAAGTTGTTCAATGTGAGAACAAGTTCAGCCAGGCGGAGGAGGGTGGCGGTGGATGGGGACTGGTTGGGCCTCTGTTCAAGGAAGAAGCGGAGCGCCCTCAGGCCATCCTGGTGGGGGATGGAGGTGTAGAGGGATTGTACGTCCATGGTGAAAAGGAGGCAGTTGGAGCCGGGAAACTGTTAAAGTGGCGGAGGGCGTCAGAGGAATCGTGGATGTAGGTGGGAAGAGACTGGACAAGGGGAGAAAAAATAGAGTCGAGATAGGAAGAGATAAGTTCCGTGGGGCAAGAGCAGGCTGAAACGATGGGTCTACCAGGGCAGTCCTGTTTGTGGATCTTGGGAAGGAGGTAGAAGCGGGCTGTGCGGGGTTGGGGAACTATGAGGTTGGCAGCCGTGGGGGGAAGATCTCCAGAGGAGATGAGGTCAGTGACAGTCTTGGAAACAGTGGCTTGATGTTCGGTGGTGGGGTCATGGTCCAGGTGGAGGTAGGAGGAGGTGTCGGTGAGTTGGCGTTCAACTTCCGCTAGGTAGAGGTTGGTTCGCCAAACAACAACAGCACCACCCTTGTCAGCAGGTTTAATGACAATGTCGGGGTTGGATCGGAGAGGGATAGAAAGCCTATTCTGAGCACTTAGCAAGGTGGAGCAGGTGGATGCTGGACAAGACAATTTGTGGGAGGGAAGGAGAAGGCCAATGCTATAGTCAAAGAAAAGGATTTTGAGAAGATTTTTTTAATTTATTGGATGTGGACATTTATTGCCCTGGAGAAGGTGGTGGTGAACCATCATATCAGAGGGCAGCTAAGAGTCAACCACATTTTTTTTTTTATTCGCATATGGGATCTGGGCGTCGCTGGCAAGGCCAGCATTTATTGCCCATCCCTAGTTGCCCTTGAGAAGGTGGCGGTGAGCCGCCTTCTTGAACCGCTGCAGCCCATGTGGTGATGGTACTCCCACAGTGCTGTTAGGTAGGGAGTTCCAGGATTTTGACCCAGCGACGATGAAGGATCAGCGATATACTTCTAAGTCAGGATGGTGTGTGACTTGAAGGTGACGGTGTTCCCACGCGTCTGCTGCCCTTGTCTTTCTAGGTGGAAGAGGTCGCGGGTTTGGGAGGTGCTGCCGAAGAAGCCTTGGCGAGTTGCTGCGGGGCATCTTGTAGATGGTGCACACTGCAGCCACGGTACGCCGGTGCTGGGGGGAGTGAATGTTTAAGGTGGTGGATGGAGTGCCAATCAAGCGGGCTGCTTTGTCCTGGATGGTGTCGAGCTTCTTGAGTGTTGTTGGAGCTGCACTCATCCAGGCAAGTGGAGAGTATTCCATCACACTCCTGACTTGTGCCTTGTAGATGGTGGAAAGGCTTTGGGGAGTCAGGAGGTGAGACACTCGCCACCGAATACCCTAGCCTCTGACCTGCTCTTGTTGCCACAGTATTTATGTGGCAGGTCCAGTTAAGTTTCTGGTTAATGGTGACCTCCCAGGATGTTGATAGTGTGGGATTTGGCGATAGTAATGCCATTGAATGTCAAGGGGCGGTGGTTAGACTCTCGCTTGTTGGAGATAGTAATTGCCTGGCATTTCTGTGGCGCGAATGTTACCTGCCACTTATCAGCCCAAACCTGAACGTTGTCCAGGTCTTGTTGCATGCGGGCATGGACTGCTTCATTATCTGAGGAGTTGTGAATGGCGCTGAACACTGTGCAGTCATCAGCGAACAGTCCCCATTTCTGACCTTATGTTGGAGGGAAGGTCATTGATGAAGCAGCTGTAGATCTGGAGTCACATATAGGCCAGACCAGGTAAGGATGACAGTTTTTATTCCCGAAAGGACATTAGTGAGCCAGATGGGTTTTTATGATGATCCGGTCGTTTCATGGTAACCATTACTGACACTAGTTTTTCCTTTTAAATTCCAGATTGATTTAATTAACTGAATTTAAATTCCCCAGCTGCTATGGAGGGATGTGAACTCCTGACTCTGGCCAGGCCTACTGGATTACTGGTGCCAGTAACATAACCACGATGCTCCCGTTCCCCTAAAGGGAGAGAGGTGTGGCAAGGGAGCTACTCCAGTGAGCAGGGGTGCAGTAACTGAATGATCTGCCTGTGTTGTTAAAGCAGAGGGGGGGCGAAACAACAACAACTTGCATTTATATAGCGCCTGTAATATAGTAACAAGTCCCAAGGCGCTTCACAGGAGCGTCATCAGATAAATTTGACACTGAGCCAAATAAAAAGATTATCGGCCTGGTGACCAAAAGCTTGGTCAAAGATGTAGGTTTTAAGGAGCGACCTAAAGGATAAGAGGTAGAGAGGCGGAGAGGTTTAGGGAGGAAGCAATGATCCAGACACGACTGATGATGTTTCTACCTTTTCCAAAATGGAGTCATGTAGTTAGATACAACATGTGAGCTGGAATTTGATTCTCTGCAAGCAGTCACACATTTAAGTGGGACATAAACTTAGAGGGGCAATGCTGTCTGCGTCTGTCTTGCTGCCCTTGGAAAATGTGGTAGCACTTAAAAAACATTCAAAGAATTTAGCAGGTTATAGTTCAGAACATAAGAACATAAGAAATAGGAGCAGGAGTAGGCCAATCGGCCCCTCGAGCCTGCTCCGCCATTCAATAAGATCATGGCTGATCTGATCCTAACCTCAAATCTAAAGAACACAAGAAGTTGGAGCAGGACCCGGCCACTCAGCCCCTGGGCCCGCTCCGCCACCCACAGGGCCTCGACCGATCCGAACTCAGCCTCATGTCCAATTTCTTGCCCGCTCCCCATAACCCCTAATTCCCTTTACCTCTAGGAAACTATCTATTTCTGTTTTAAATTTATTTAATGATGTAGCTTCCACAGCTCCCTGGGGCAGCAAATTCCATAGACCTACTACCCTCTGAGTGAAGAAGTTTCTCCTCATCTCAGTTTTGAAAGAGCAGCCCCTTATTCTAAGATTATGTCTCCTAGTTCTAGTTTCACCCATCCTTGGGAACATCCTTACCGCATCCACCCGATCAAGCCCCTTCACAATCTTATATGTTTCAATAAGATCGCCTCTCATTCTTCTGAACTCCAATGAGTAGAGTCCCAATCTACTCAACCTCTCCTCATATGTCCACCCCCTCATCCCCGGGATTAACCGAGTGAACCTTCATTGTACTGCCTCGAGAGAAAGTATGTCTTTTCTTAAGTATGGACACCAAAACTGTATGCAGTATTCCAGGTGCGGTCTCACCAATACCTTATATAACTGCAGCAATACCTCCCTGTTTTTATAATCTATCCCCCTAGCAATAAAAGCCAACATTCCGTTGGCCTTCTTGATCACCTGCTGCACCTGCATACTAACTTTTTGATTTTCTTGCACTAGGACCCCCAGATCCCTTTGTACTGCAGTACTTTCCAGTTTCTCGCCATTAAGATAATAACTTGCTCTCTGATTTTTCCTGCCAAATTGCAGAACCTCACATTTTCCAATATTGTATTGCATCTGCCAAATCTCCGCCCACTCACCCAGCCTGTCTATATCCCCTTGTAGGTTTTTTATGTCCTCCTCACTTTCTACTTTCCCTCCCATCTTTGTATCATCTGCAAACTTTGATATGTTACACTCGGTCCCCTCCTCCAAATCGTTAATATAGATTGTAAAGAGTTGGGGACCCAGCACCGACCCCTGCGGAACACCACTGGCTACTGGTTGCCAGTCCGAGAATGAACCATTTATCACAACTCTCTGCTTCCTGTTAGATAACCAATCCTCCACTCATGCCAGAATATTACCCCCAATCCAGTGATTTTTTATCTTGAGCAATAATCTTTTATGTGGCACCTTGTCGAATGCCTCCTGGAAGTCTAAATACACTACGTCCACTGGTTCCCCTTTATCCATCCTGTACGTTATGTCCTCAAAGAACTCAAGCAAATTTGTCAGACATGACTTCCCCTTCATAAAGCCATGCTGACTTTGTCCTATTAAATTATGTTTATCTAAATGTTCCGTTACTATCTCCTTAATAATAGACTCCAAAATTTTACCCACCACAGATGTTAGGCTAACTGGTCTATAATTTCCAGCTTTCTGCCTACTACCCTTTTTAAATAAGGGTGTTACATTAGCAGTTTTCCAATCTGCCGGGACCTTTGCTGAGTCCAGGGAATTTTGGAAAATTATTACCAAAGCATCCACAATCCCTACTGCCACTTCCCTCAAGACCCTAGGATGTAAGCCATCAGGTCCAGGGGATTTATCCGCCTTGAGTCCCATTATTTTACTGAGTACCAATTCCTTAGTGATTTTAATCGTATTTAGCTCCTCCCCCCCTAGAGTCCCCTGTTGGTCCAGTGTTGGGATATTCTTAGTGTCCTCTACCGTAAAGACTGAAACAAAATATTTGTTCAGCATTTTTGCCATCTCCATGTTTCCCACCATTAATTTCCCGGTCTCATCCTCTAAGGGACCTACGTTTGCCTTAGCCACCCTTTTTCTTTTTATATAACTGTAGAAACTCTTGCTATCTGTTTTTATATTTTTTGCTAATTTATTTTCATAATCTATCTTCCCTTTCTTAATCAATCCTTTAGTTACTTTTTGCTGTCTTTTGAAGACTTCCCAATCTTCTATCCTCCCACTAAGTTTGGCTACCTTATATGTCCTTGTTTTTAGTCGGATACTATCCTTAATTTCTTTACTTAGCCACGGATGGCTGTCATTTCTTTTACACCCTTTTTTCCTCAGTGGAATATATATTTTTTGAAAGTTGTAAAATAACTCCTTAAATGAACACCACTGCTCATGTACCGTCTAACCCTTTAATCTATTTTCCCAGTCCACTTTAATCAATTCCACTCTCATACCATCATAGTCTCCTTTATTCAAGCTCAGTATGCTTGTTTGAGAACCAACCTTCTCACCCTCTAATTGGATATGGAATTCAACCATGTTATGGTCACTCATTCCAAGGGGATCCTTAACTAGGACATTATTAATTAATCCTGACTCATTACACAGGACCAGGTCCAAGGTTGCTTGCCCCCTTGTAGGATCAGTTACATACTGCTCAAGAAATCCATCCCTAATACACTCAATAAACTCTTCCTCAAGGCTGCCCTGCCCAATTTGATTTGTCCAGTTAATATGATAGTTAAAATCCCCCATAATTATAGCTGTTCCCTTATTACATGCCCCAACTATTGCCTGATTAATACTTCTTCCAGCAGAGTTGCAACTATTAGGAGGCCTATATACTACTCCCACTAGTGTTGAAACCAAATTACTCCGCATTTCTAAAAGGCTTGCATTCCAGTATCATGGTAGGGGAGTAACTTTCACTACCATTCACAATTTTATATTGTGTTCACAATTCATGTCACAAACAAATGTAAAACTACTCAAGACGTGATGTGGTTGAATGTAGGTACAAGTACACAGTCAGAATTTTTTTTTCAATAACCATATCAAAAGCCACTAGGAAATCCCCTGTTAAAGCAGTAATAACTAATGGCCATGTTCCTCAAACCAGACTGAGTTAAGCAGCAGTGTTCTGACGAAGGGTCATTGACCTGAAACGTTGATTCTGTTTCCCTCTCTACAGATGCTGCCTGACCTGCTGAGTATTTCCAGCATTTTCTGTTTTTATTTCTGAGTTAAGCTGTGTTCAGAGCTAAACTGGGAAGGGGGAAGGGAATGTTCCAGTCTGCATAATGGTATGATGCCAGTTTTCCATGTTCACGCGTGCAAAGCACTGCTTTGTACAAACAGCATTAACGGGGAACTTATTCCCTTTTTGTGAATTCTGTTCGATTGAACTAAAAAGTTGCAGCAGTAGACCATGGGGCTACTTGTGCCCTTTGCCCTCCTAAGCAAATGAGGTGGAAGTGATGTCACGCTGCCTCCCACCTCATTTTGCTCTCAATGCACCAGGCAGATGCCAAATTGCGGCTGAAATCAGGATAACTGGGCACAAGGCCTTGAGCCCAGCCCTGCTCAGATTGGAGGGTCTGAGAAGAACAGGTAGCAAGATGGAAGTGGAAAGGTATGTGATACCACCTTTAGAGTAGAAGGCCCTGCAACCGACGGCCAATAGCGCCTCTCAGGCCTGCAGTAGCAGCAGGATGTACACCCCTATTTGCAGGTGCAAGGCACTGCTAAGGGCTAGGACTGCAGGACATCAGGCCCACGAATACAGGCAGGTTCAGGTCAGGTGAAGCAGATCACAGTTTGGGTGTGCGCAACCTGACTTGCATCCAAGCAGAGTTCAGGGGGTTAGTGAAACATTTACTCAATAGATTATGTTTCAGAGACCTAGTCGAATTCTTTAATTAGGCAGCTAAATTATTAATAATAACAACATATTAGTCAAAAAATATCACTAAATAGTTATGCCACATAACAAGTATAGTAGTCTAGTGGTTATGCTGGCAGCCCAGAGGTCAGGAGTTCAAATCGCACACATGGCAAGTTGTGAAATTTAATTCAACAAATCTGGTAACATAAACTTAATCAGTGTGATTTTTTTAAATTCGTTTATGGGATGTGGGCGTCACTGGCAAGGCCAGCATTTATTGCCCATCCCTAATTGCCCTTGAGAAGGTGGTGGTGAGCTGCCTTCTTGAACCGCTGCAGTCCGTGTGGTGAAGGTATTCCCACAGTGCTGTTAGGGAGGGAGTTCCAGGATTTTGACCCAGCGACGATGAAGGAACGGCGATATACTTCCAAGTCAGGATGGTGTGTGACTTGGAGGGGAACCTGGAAGTGGTGGTGTTCCCATGTGCCTGCTGCCCTTGTCCTTCTCGGTGGTAGAGGTCGCGGGTTTGGGAGGTGCTGCCGAAGAAACCGTTAAAGGGGGTGCAGGAACAGAGTGACCCAGGGGTTTACACAAATCTTTAAAGGTGGCAGGACAAGTTAATGAGGCTGTTAAAAAACTATAAGGGATCCTTGGCTTTAGAAATAGAGGTGTAGAGTACAAAGCAAGGAAGTTACGCTAAACCTTTATAAATTATTGGTTAGGCTCCAGCTGGAGTATTGTGTTCAATTCTGGGCACCACACTTTAGGAAGGATGTCAAGGCCTTGGTGAGAGTATAGAGGAAATTTGCTATAATGGTGCTAGGGATTAGGGACTTCAGTTACATGGAGAGACCCAAGAAGCCGGGAGTGTTTTCCTTAGAGCAGAGGAAGTTAAGGGAAGATTTAATGGAGGTGTTCAAAATTATGAGGGGTTTGATAGAGTAGATGGGGAGAAACTGTTTCCACTGGCAGGAGGGTCAGTAACCAGAGGACACAGATTTAAGGTAGTTGGCAAAAGAACCAGAGGGGAGATGAGGAGAAATTTACTTACGCAGTGAGTTGTTGTGATCTGGAATTCACTGCCTGAAAGGGTGGTGGAAGCAGATTCAATAGTAACTTTCAAAAGGGAATTGGATATATACTTGAAGGGCAGTGCTGATTCATTCAGTGCGAATAGGCATGCTTCATCATACACAAAGCTCAAATCAGAAACAGCCAACTTGCTATCAAAGTGGATTCTTTAAAGTCAAGCCTTTCATATCACGTGATATAAACGTCACGTCATCTCATATCATGTGATCAATTTCGTATTTACGTGGTTTCCAAGATGGCAATACCATACTTTGACGGTGTTACCACGGAGGTTAGTAATTCAAAAATTTTACAAAATTTTTCAGCGATTGCAACTTGTTAAGTTTGTTCTGAGGACTTATATTGCTGACTTGTGCTGGTTGGGTTTTTATCAGATAGGATTGAGTTCTGCAGAATTATGCTTTGCTTTGCTTACTTGCTACCTACAATTCACTTAAGATGAATAATTCTATTTATGCCATTATTTGCAATGACTAAGGTAACAGGTGTGAGTTTAGCTATTGGTAATCATTTTCGTCCACCTATTTGAAAGTGTATAGACAAATGTGTTGCGTCATCTCGAACAGACTTCCTTCTGTGTATTTAACATCATTAGAAATCACAAAGTTCCAGCGTTACATAAGTTAAAACAAAGATGTGTATCCTTTTTGTGATAAAGATCAATTTTTAAAATTGTGTTCAGACTTTAAGGTTTCACTATCTGGTGAGGTTTGCCTACACGGTTTTATTTCTTATCAGCCGTAGAATCTACATAAAGCCCCTGTTCACACGCAGTGGTCATCCTCGGCAGACCTAATAGTTGTGAAGTTAGCTAGCTGTGCAGCCTCCTGTTCTCTCAGTTGCTGCGCATTTCCCTGCCAAAGGGTATATTTTGTTTTTTGAAAAATCTCTTTGTCGCATCCACTAAATGTTCATTGTTAGGATGTATGCTTTGCTTTGGTTGCATTCACTTAAGATAAATAATTCTATTTATGCCATTGTTGGCAATGACTAAAGTAATAGCGATGTGAGTTTAGCTATTGGTAATCATTTTCTTCCACCTATTTGAAAGTGTATAGAACAAATGTGTTGTGTTGTCGTGAACAGACTTCCTTCTGTGCGGTTTTAGCTTGAATCTAACTTTTTGTTGCTAGTGTGATGTTTATATTTCAAAAAAGGCTATGATAAACTAGTGTTGTGCTTACATTTTGAAATCCTAATGGTAAATTGAAACGAGCATTTTGATTTCAGCAGTCAGACAATTTAGCAAAGAAAGGTTTGCCTGCCAGCACCTTCAGAGATTGAAGTTCACTAGGCTCTTGTTCAGAGTAGGATGGATTTTCCAGTCTTCTTGTACATTTGTCAGGAATGTACAATTAAGAAACATCCTTTTAATGAATGCTGCAGAACAAAAGGTAACTTATTTCCAAATTTACTCTTCTTACATATTTCCGATAATAGGATAATTTGAGACCATTTGAAGAGCCTGGATTATGATGTGTAGATCATTAGTTTTATCAGATAGAGGAGCAATGTATAGATATAGAAGCATTTGCTTTTCCAATGGTTCAGCAAGTTTATCCAGTAAGCAGATGGCATATACAAACTAGGAAGGTCTATGCTTCGATCCCCAGTCTGTGCTGCATTAGCTGCTCTCAACTCGGGGCAGGGATAGGGGTGCGACAATTGATGTCATAGCCCTTGGGTTAGGAAGGAAAAAATCGTTCCCAATTTCAATTGCTATTCAGGGAAGCATGGAAGCATACGTGTGCGAACTTTTCTTAATTTCTTGCGAGTAGAAGAGAAAGAATTCTAATCTTATTAACATTTATAATGTTGTTGCTGGAACTGTCGCATGCTGTTCAGAGAGTCGAAGCATTCTAAATTGAGTCAACTGAAAGGCTGCTCCCTCTAGAACAGTACGTGTCCGTCCTTGCACTATAGCCGTGACTTTGCTGTCTTGTCCTGCCTACCCTCCCAGAAATGTACACTATTAGGTTGTCAAAACGTGATGCAGGATTCCAGCTTTTCTTGCCAGGCAATCATATCGCATTGCTTTGTTTAGATTAAACTCTTTATTAGTTTAGTTGTGGATGCGGGTTTCTGACTCTATCGAGGGCTCGTCTTTTTTGTAAAGTTGATAGCATGCAGTCATAAGCCAAGTGCTATTTAAAAGGAGAATCCAATATAAATCAATGTGTGACCCCCTAGAATGCGGGTGTTAAACTGGAATATAATACTTAATCAATAGCAAAGCACCTGCACATTGATAGTTGTACCGCCTCTAACTGTTTTGGCACAAAATAAAGCTGGTACTGACATGGTTACCAGCAGAAAGATATTAAGAGTTAAATGCTGTGTGGAACACAGTGATCCCAGAGCTACTAGGATCATGCTGCTGTCTTAAAGCAGCTGATGTAGGATAGGTAATTTGAGATTAAAGAGATATTGTGGACTTCTGCTTGATCTACTTTTAGAGTCGGGGAGAAAGCTTGCAAGTGTTTTCCTTAGGAGAAAAAATAAATTAGGTGGAGTCCATGATAAGTCTTCTGATCGATGTATGTATTGAGGTTCAGTATTGCAAACAGATCACATGCTAATAGCAATGTCTATTTATTAATAACAATATAGGAACTCTGAATTTCAATTGGCAATTGCTGTTCTCCCATTTTTCATCAAAAATGGGAATTTAATCTTAGGAGTTAGGTATCTAAATACTTAACATACTTGTAACATGTTCTTCTGCCTGTTATGTTAATACGGCATTAACCTAGTTAAAGTAATGGACAGAGGAACCTCATACGAATATGTTAAGTATATGTGTGTCAGTGTTACAAACAACCATCTCTAGGTTTAGGTGTTGGACAACATTGTAATAGACAGTGACATAACTGAAACTAACCGCCTGTGACTGAAGTGATTTTATGAATATTGTCGATCAATTTACTGTCCGGGGATGGGGCAGTTTGCAGCTGCAAACTATTTTCTAATGTACATGTGAGGAAGATTAGTACAATGAAGAAAACATCTTCCAGAATATTTTTTACTACAGATTCCCAATGTGTTGTGTTAAGTCTGGTAAATTCCATAACCTTAGCAGAAATGTTGCTGGTAAGTGCATAGATTGCATTTTCTGTCGAAATACCAATACTAGGCAGAATCAGTAGAGCGAGCCAAACTCATCACAAATCTGTACATAGTGGGAGAAGATTTTCTCTGTGTTCTATGTGCAATTAAATCCTAAACCCGTTTATCAAGGATGTGTTTAGAATTTTGTTACACAAAGCACAGAGGGGAAATCTTCCCCATATGGTGACATAAGTGTGGAGTGGACTGTCAGAAGATGCTGAATTCCACCATAAACAATAGTTTCCATGAGGGAGAATATTTAGCCCATCAAATTCAGCTCTTCAATGGAACAGTAAATTCTCAAATTTTGCCTGGAATATACTGTTAGTTCCTGTTGCGGTAAAACCATTTGTGGTGATGATATTGTGCCCCTGCTAGCCTCCAATTCTCGATTCTGGGCTATTAGGAACCAACTTTGAAAATACTACAAATATGTGTCATGGTTCTTATGAAAACTTTGATCTGTATTAGCAAGTCAGCACTTTTTTGGTATTGTTCTGCACTGTATTCTCAGGTCCAAACACTGTAAATGATGTAACTGAAAGTATTGCGTTCACAGTATCAACGTTACTTTACTGTACCTACTTAGGGGATTCCCACTATAAAGGACGAAACCTCTGAAGAGATCTGAAAGCCATCTTTTGCATCTGTGAGAGTGTTAAAATGCCCTCCACGTTTGTGCCCACACCAAATAAAATCTGGTTTATAATTCCTTTAAAACTATTTGCTTGAAAGAATAAACCACACACATAAATCGGACTCTCAATGTGTCACTCTTGAAAACTGAGAGCAAATACACAGCACACTCCCAGTTTTACTTTTCATGAGCTACATAGTCTTGTCACATTAAAACTGATTCAGCAGCACCGCATCGTGAATCCACCCTCCATGTAAATCCCCAATGAGTGAAGGCAACGTTGCAAAAAAAGTATTATTTACTTAAAAGTAGCAGGATTATGTTTATGAAGAAAATAAAATGGGAACTATTTTAATAAATAACTGAAACTTCCAGGGGCATCAGCTCTTCGAGGAAGTTAAATAAAACTCTGAGAATATCTCATTGGTTTTCTCCTTCCATGGTTGGTTGTGCCTGTATGAGTGCTTTTGTTATTATAAAGTTGTGGTTTTTTAAAATAATTTGGTTGCCTTCTCCTCCTCCTAGATCCCAATGTTTTAAACACTGCTTTCCAATCAAGGGACAGAATTGGTGACCCATTCCTGTACCTCTGCTTGATCAGAAAAGTTCACAGTTTGGACTAAATTGACCAATTTGTGTGACGTCAAATCTCTGTCGTATGACCATGGTACAGTGCATTCGAGCAGCAGCTCATACGCAAAGCTCCCTCTTAATGCTGGCTGTTTAGGTCACACACGTTAGTTATAATGACACCAAAGCAGATGAGTGACTGACCAATCGTTTGCTTTGGAAACAACCCACTGAGAGCAGAGCAATGATTGATTGATTCCTCTTGGGCGAGGTTGAAGGGAACGCAGTCCTCAGACTGCTGAAGTTATTGTGGCAATTTTCTCTCTAAACTAAGGCAGTAGTTTAAACTAGGAGCTGGAAACTATAACATACTGTATTAAATTTATAGCTTAACTAGTTAAACTAATTAATATAACTATAAATAATCATTGATTAAAGACTTTAACTAATTAAATAAATTAAATAAGGCTAGATTAAGATATGGCAGGGCAGGTTGTGTGTCTGGACTGCAGTATGTGGGAGTTTGTGGACAGCGAGACTGTCCCGAGTAAACACGTCTGCAGGAGATGTCTCCATCGCGAATCTCTCCAGCTCAGAGTCATTGAGCAAGACAAAAATAGAATCCATATGGATAGAGATAAAAGATAATAAAGGATCAATCACACTAGGGAAGTTATGCTAAACCTGTATCGAACCTTGGTTAGACCACACTTAGAGTACTGCATACAGTTCTGGTCGCCATATTATAAAAAGGATATAGAGGCATTGGAGAGGGTGCAGAGAAGATTTATAAGGATGATACCAGAAATGTGAGGGTATACATATCAGGAAAGGATGAACAGGCTGGGTCTCTTTTCTCTTGGAAAAAAAGAAGGCCGAGGGGTGACCTAATAGAGGTCTTTAAAATTATGAAAAAATTTGATAAAGTGGATAGAGAGAATGTTTCCACTTGTGGGGAAGAGCATAACTAGAGGCCATCAATATAAAATAGTCACCAAGAAATCAAATAGGGAATTCAGAAGAAACTTCTTTACCCAAAGAGTGGTGAGAATGTGGAACTCGCTACCACAGGGAGTGGTTGAAGCGAATAGTATAGATGCATTTAAGGAGAGTTTGGACAAGCATATGAGGGAGAAGGGAATAGAGGGTTATGCCGATAGACTTAGATGAGGAAAGATGGGAGGAGGCTCGTGTGGAGCATAAACGCCGGCATGGACTGGGTGGGCCGAATGGCCTGTTTCTGTGCCGTATATCCTATATAATCCGATGTCATTATTGTTGATATCTGTGTGGGTTTTATTGCTGTTGGAAGCATATTGACCTTCATTCACAACGGATATGAATGGAGAATGTTTTCATATGGCTTTATTGCTTATTATCTGGTATTTGTCAGTTATAGAATTATGGATGGCTGGGAGTACATAAGACTTTAATTTATTATGGCAGTTCGGACTGAATCAGAGCAATGTCACTCAAACTTTTAGATTAAACAGCAGTCTTAAACTTACTGTAAGCCATCTCTAACTTTATTTATATGTCTGAATACAATGAAGTCATAGACAACAACAACTTGCATTTATATAACGCCTTTAATGCAGTAAAACGTCCCAAGGCGTTTAGATAAAAGACTATGAAATACTCACAGGAAGGTATAATAAAGAAATTATTTTGCCGTGTAAGGTATTTAAAAGCTTAGTACAGGTAAATATTAAGAAAAAAATCTTCATTTCTAAAATTTGAGTTTACATTAGGAATTTCACGCAAAAAAAAACCACTGCAAATGAACCCGTCTGACATATGGTGGTGGTTACTTAACATAAACTTGAACTTAAATGGTTCATGTTTGTCAAACCTGTAACTGAAATAAAAATTAAAATATATGTTTTTCTTAAAACACAATTGAATTGAAGATATTGTGGTAGAAATGTTGATGTGTGTACGGGGCTGAAAGTCTAGCTTCTCGCTACGTAGGGCATTAGGGCAAAGGTTGCATTTGGATATGTGGTCAGGTCAAATGTACCATTCCTGTGTGAATGTGTACCAGTACCATCAGTTTGACTCACTAAACAAACAGCACAACCCATTCTGTATTTAATGTTTTGACGGGTATTACTGTACTTTGAATGGATTTGTGCATCACTGACTCACCACGAAAAAGGTTTAGCAACACAATTGGTGTGTTTCTGCATCATTGCAGTCAAGTACAGGATGGGTTGTGCTGTTTGTTAAGTGGGTAAACCTGATGGTAATGATATATATTCTTACAGGGGATTGGTTTCTTTGACCTGACCACATAACCAGATGCAACGGTTGCCCTATTGAGCTCTTCAGATGTGTCGCGTGAAACTTGACTTTGGCAAAGAAGCCGAAAAGTAAAGTTGACTGAACACCTTTTGAATAAAGTCAACGTCTCTTTCAGAGTTTTTAGGGTACATTTTCAACTTGCCACCCAGAAGTAAAGCTGGCATTGCAGATCGGCCGCCCCTTATAGAGACTGCCACTGATTCCAATGGAAATTAAAATTGGGCGTTTTCTATAACGGGCGGCTGATTCACAACATTAGTTTTACACCCCAATGGCAAGTCGTAAAAACCTACCCCTATGTTTCATAAAAATGAATTTTTCGTATGTGTTTTGGATACCTCAGTGAGCTGCGAGACACAGAAATCTGACTCTGGCTGCCGAATGTAATAAGCACAGGCTTTTAAGGAGCTGTGCTTTTGAATATTTCTATTTCCTTAAAGGGAAATTGTTGCCATTACCAGGGAGGGAGAAGAGCCGTATATTATTATTATCGTCGTGATGTGCTGTACTAAGCAAATTCTGCCACTGCACGTGGTTGGCAAATGAATGAGAAGTGGTTGGGATTTGGATGTAGAAGCACATGCTACTGAACAGATTGAAATACCTCAGGAAGATATTTAACTGGTGCCGGATTGATTCATAGCCCGAGGTAGATGTGCCTTGTTAAAGTGACATTTTTCTTTGTGTCCTGGCAGAAACCCGTGCAGCCTGTGGAGGATCCCTATGGTACAAATGCAGTCGTTGTTTTTGGGGCTTTCACTGTCCCAGTAGCGGTCATGTACCCTGAAAGTACAGTAGTGGACATGGACCCTGAAGGTACAGGTCCAGAGTAAGTACAGCTGCTTTATGTTTTGTTGAGCTTTCTTCAGACTCACAGCATAGTTTTGTAAAATGCATAGAAAACAAATTTACTCAGCCTATAATTTCTCTTCCTACTCCTTGCGATTTTATCCCAACCCCCCACCCCAAACATTCTCCTGAAGGTGTTGACTTGTGCTCATAGTCATCCGGCCAACATTCCATACCTCACGCAAGTGGCCATTCTTCATGTGTGAGCCTAGACAGCAGCCTATTTGTGTATGTGTGTGTGTATGTATGTGTGTGTATGTGTATATGGATGTGCCTTCAGAGCTGAGTCCAAACCTTTCCTCATCTGACGTCCAGACATGTGCACTTTCTATCAGTAGTCACAATATGGTGAACAAGAGCAAGAATCCTGTTTGATTTTGCCCTCTCCTCCCCCTTCCTTAGCCCAGAAACATTTACTGTCCCAACCCCTACCCATGTTGACATCAGCTAACTCAACACAGACTGGAGATCAAACCAGAGATTCTTCCTGGTTTGAGATTTAAACCCCATATCCTATCCAGCAACAAGTCTGGTTATTTCCACTTCTGTAATGACGTCCACCTCTGCCCTTACTTCCACTGGCAAAGCTCTTATCCATACTTTGGTAACCTGCAAGCTCAACTTCTGCAATGTTCATCTTGCCAGCCTCCCAAGCTCCACCCTACATAAACTCTAACTTGTCCAAAACTCCATCACCAACATCCCAGTCCCACACTAACCACTCTGTCCTCGCAGACATACACTGGCTCCCTTTCCTCCAATACATTCAATTCAAACTGATTCTCATTTATAATTACCTCCATGGCCTTGCCTCATTCTAACTCTGCAACCTTCTCCAGCCCTGTGCCCCATCCTGCACCCTCAAGTCTTCTGACTCAGGGCACCTGTGCATCACCCCCTCCCAACTTTCTACCATTGGGCATTGAGTCTTCAACCATCTCAGCTCTATTCTCTGGAACTTCACCCTGATCTCTTTTTGTTCACCTTCAAACGCCTCCTCTTCAACTGCACCTTTGGTCACCTTCTCTAACTGTTCTCCTTCCATTGCTTGATGTCTGCTTCTTCTCTGTGAAGTGTCTTGTTGGTGTGTTCACCACTTTAAAGGATCTCTACAAATGAAATTGTTTGCAGTTATATGGCAGCATACATACTAACTGAGCCATCAAGGAAACCTCCATATCTTAAAAAAAAATCTAAGTATCTTTGTTTAAATGTTAAATGCTGGTGACTTCACTAGCACACCTATATTAAAAGTGTTACTAAGCCCAGTCACGCAAGATAGCTGCAGTAACTCAGCAGTACCTTGAGTTGATGACTTTCTCCTCTATTATTAATTTCCTTTGTACAGTTAGGCCGAGTGACTCCACCAAGTCCAGTACTTTTTAGCTTACTGTTGGAATAACAACAACAGGACCAACAGACAGAAAAAGCAAAATTAGTCCTAATTCTCTGTGTTTGATATCTGAAAAGAGAAATTGCTGGTGAAACTCACTGTTTATATGAAGCTGTTGAATAATGGTTTCACTATTTGTCAGCTGTAAAGAATGGATGTTTGTGTCTGTAGTATATTATCTACTTTCATCAGTGAATAGCGAATTAAGAAGAAGTTAAGGGACATTGGGGGGGGGTAATTTAAACTTTTGGTGATCGCGTAAAACAGGGGAGATCGGTTCAATCGCCCATTATACATCTCTCCCGATTTTAATTTCTATTGACTTCAATAGAAAGGAAAACCAGGAGAGGTGACAGGGCGGTGGAAGCAGATTCAATGGTAACTTTCCAAAGGGAATTGAATGAATACTTGAAAAGGAAAAAATATGCCGGGCTACGGGGAAAGAGCAGGGAAATGGGACTAATTGATTAGCGCTTGCAAACAGCCGGTACAGGCAAGATGGGTCAAATGGCCTCCTTCTGTGCTGTATTAGTCTCGGATACTATGATCCTTCTATTTGGAAGATTTTCAGGCAGAGGTAGTTCCTGAAGCAGCCAGCGAAGCCTACATCATTTCCACAGTCACTAGACTGACCAGCAGGAGAGTTCACCCTCAGTGTAGATTCTTGACTTTATCATGGCTGTCTTGCCACTTCTGTCAAAACACCTTTTATTTCTAACACGGGTGTGATTGGTACAATGATGTCACCAAATCAGCAATCACTGCTGTGCACCACTTGTTTACAAACCTGATAATGTTATAGGGCTAGATTTTCTAGCCATTTCCCAATAATTTTACCAGGTTGATCCAGCCCCCTTAGATTAGAAATTAGGTTGAACAGTTTATTAATAATAATCAGTACAAGGTGAACATTTCATTTAATTTTTAGAGCAGCAACACTTGGGATTTCTGAAACCGGGAAATAGAATTCTTCATCTTCGACAGCAGCGGTGTAACAGGTTAGTGATCACTTTTATTTTCACTGATTTGAGACTCTTTTCACAGCTTAAAAAAAAATTCCACCAAAATATTAATAACCATTAAAGAATCAGAGAGTGACCTAGGAGTGAGTACTTCTTACTTGCAGTGCTTATTCTGACAAGAATGTCTCTCTTTAACAGTTTATTTGGAGTAATATAGTGTATGGATGCATTGCACAATAGAATGTTCACATATTTCATGCTATTTTACTTTATCACTAAAGAATGTGTTTAAGGTAGTTGAAAATTGTGTGCTTGTAAATGCATTATTTTAAGGCAGATTTATTGGGCAGATTTTCCTCTTCCTGCACCTGAGTGTATTGAATCACCTAGGCAACTATATAGAGGAAAATTGGATGGACCCTCTTTAACAGCCATGCTAAATTTGCCTCTATTCGCTGTGCTGAGGTGATCCAATATACCCAGGTGGAGGAACAGGAAAATCATTCCCTCACTGCAGCATTGCTTTAGGACTCTGTGAATGCCCGTCAGTCCTTTAGCCTCTTGTCCCAAGTGTTTAAAAAGGACGAGAAATGTGCTCTAACTTTCGGACTCTTCATCCAAAGGTCCTACCTTTAAAATTGCTACAAAGTTAGCTAAATCCCAGGGACTGTCATCAAATTATTCTGGTTTCCCCCAAACAGCACATTGCTCCCTGCAATAACCCCAGTGATAAGCGTCCGTTGCTGATGGTAGAATTGCAAACATTGAGACTACCAGAAATGACATGCCCAGCAAAATATCTAATTGAGGTTAAATCATTTTTGATTTGTTTTCAGTTTGTTTCAAATTAAATAATATTTGTGATAGCCTGTCAGAGCTAACATATTGGCCCTGATTTTAACTCCCCCCAACATAAGGGCAGCGACATACGCCCTGTGATCCCACTGCCTTCCCGCCAGGCCCCAATATTAACCTACTCTATTAACTTCTCCTTCTTTGGTTCAGCATTCACTTTTATTTGAGTACACTTCTGTGAAGAACTTTGAGGTGTTTTTCTACATTAAAGGCACTATATAAGTGGACATTGTATAATGAAGTGAATGTTAAATGGAACATGCCAAAATTGGGAAGTCTAAAATCTTCTTCCCAATGAAGGAAACTTAAAATTTAGAAGAAAATAGTCGAAATCCATTGCATGTGTGAACATTTCCTATCTGTTTTTATCTTAATTCTCTAGTTACAAAGTTGTTTGTCTCTCTCTCTCCCCTGTGTCATACTATATTCCCCCAGGTCAGAGGATAGACAGGCATCCTGCCCTGTTATGCTGCTGTGTAATCAGCTATGAGGAGATATGTCAAAGTAACCCAGCGTTTTTCGCCTTCCAATTTTTTGCTCACTCTCTGTGAGGAAGCACCCAGCGACCGTCCTCTGAAGACCTCACCTGAAACTGAGAGCTCACTGGTGGGGAGCTGTTAGCACAGACCCTGTCTGACAGCTCTGTCGCAGTGTATTATTGAGTTTAACTTTGGGGGGAAAAACCTCTTGCTGTTGTTCAAGAGGATGTTATATTGCAAAGCACAACAATAACAAATAAACATGAATGTGGATTGAAAAATAATTCTAGATCATTGCCACAATGTCTTCACCTTCAACAACCAGTTTTTTACCCAAACACACGGAACAGCCATGGGGACCAAATTCGCACCCCAATACGCCAACATCTTCATGCACAAGTTCGAGCAAGACTTCGTCGCTGTACAGGACCTCCAACCAACGCTGTACACCAGATACATCGACGACATTTTCTTCCTTTGGACCCACGGCGAAGGATCACTGAAAAGACCACACGATAACATCAACAAGTTCCATCCCACCATCAAACTCACCATGGACTACTCCTCAGAATCGGTTTCATTCCTGGACACACGAATCTCCATCAAAGACGGACACCTCAGCAGTTCACTCTACCGCAAGCCCACGGACAACCTCACGATGC
This sequence comes from Squalus acanthias, assembly GCA_030390025.1. Taxonomy (NCBI): domain Eukaryota; kingdom Metazoa; phylum Chordata; class Chondrichthyes; order Squaliformes; family Squalidae; genus Squalus; species Squalus acanthias. The sequence goes on from CM059448.1 coordinate 13,162,211, forward strand.
TCCACTTCTCCAGCTTCCACCCTAACCACGTTGAAGAAGCCATCCCCTATGGACAAGCCCTGCGAATACACAGGATCTGCTCAGACGAGGAGGAACGCGATGGACACCTACGGACGCTGAAAGACGCCCTCATAAGAACGGGATAGGATGCTCGACTCATCGATCGACAGTTCCGACGGGCCACAGCGAAAAATCGCATAGACCTCCTCAGAAGGCGAACACGGGACACAACCAACAGGGTACCCTACGTCGTCCAGTACTTCCCCGGAGCGGAGAAACTACGCCATGTTCTTTGCAGCCTTCAACATGTCATCGATGACGACGAACACCTCGCTAAGGCCATCCCCACGCCTGCACTATTCACCTTCAAACAGCCGCCTAACATCAAAAGTACCATCGTTCGCAGCAAATTACCCAGCTTTCAGGAGAACAGCGACCACGACACCACACAACCCTGCCACGGCAACCTCTGCAAGACATGCCAGATTATCAACACAGATACCATCATCACACGTGAGGACACTACCCACCAGGTACATGGTACATACTCATGTGACTCGGCCAACGTTGTCTACCTCATACGTTGCAGGAAAGGATGCACCGGAGCATGGTACATCGGCGAGACCATGCAGACACTGAGACAATGTATGAACGGACACCGCGCAACAATCGTCAGGCAGGATTGTTACCTCCCAGTCGGGGAACACTTCAGCAGTCAAGGACATTCAGCCTCCGATCTTCGAGTAAGCGTTCTCCAAGGCGGCCTTCGAGACACACGACAACGCAAAATCATCGAGCAGAAACTGATAGCCAAGTTCCGCACCCATGAGGACGGCCTCAACCGGGATCTTGGGTTCATGTCACGCTACATGACGTAGAGTCATCCAGACTTGAGTCGTCGTTGGCTTATTCACAGATGTGATTTCCATTTAAAAAAAAGTAAAAATTTTAAAGTTTATACAGACTGCATTTGACACATTAGACCCCCTGTGACCCCACCTCATTGTCTTAGCTGTATCTTGCTATGTCTTTGATATAATGCCTTCCTGACCTGATTGTTTCTCTGCCGAGGTGTGATAAAAGGCAGTCAGAAAGATTAACTGTAGTCGTCTGACATTGTACGCTACACAGGCATTGTTCTCTGTCTATATATGCTTTGCCAATTGGTATTCCTTCACTTCACCTTAGGAAGGGGCAGCAGCTCCGAAAGCTTGTCATTTCAAATAAAACTGTTGGACTATAACCTGGTGTTGTGCGACTTCTCACTTTTATTGCTAATTAAAGCCTGGGAATTACAGTGTGCTGTTTTAGAGGAGAAACACTTGTCATGTTGGCAATTAAACAGAGGCATTAACCGATTTATTTTAAACTGGTTAACACCTCATTAAAACAGCAAAGTAATTTTTGGCAAATGTGTTAAGCATTTACAAAGTATCAGACTGTGGGGGTAGATCTTGACTTTGTGCGAGTGTATAAAACGGGTGACAGTGAATCGGCAGCTCATTTTACATCTCTCCCCACTTTTATTTCTATTGACTTCAATGGAAATAAAAATCGGGAGAGATGGATATAGAACGGGCTATCACCCGTTTTACGCTATCGTACAAAATCAAAATCTAACCCTCTAATCTCTAGATTTAAATCACTTAATACCAAAATCTTAATGTTTTCCCATTTTAGCCTAATTAAATACATATACTGTCCCCCCAAATCAATAGAAAGTCTTCATGTAAAATACTAATTATCAAAGCAAAATTCAGAACATTAAATGCTGAAGAAAAGTACTCAAAATACTCATGTTTTTCAAAAATAGACGGATACAAGAAGACCTTTTGAAACTTCATTGTCCCAACATCAGGGCTGTGTGAAAACATCCTTGACATTAAAGTTGTTTTTTATATTGCCTGGTTTGAACTGTTTTGCCGGAGTGAACATATAAAGGATAAAAAGATAACTGACACTTTTTAAACTCTTTTTTTTATGAGCATTGCAATCGTCAACTTGAAATTTGCTCTTTTATTATCGATGTTGACATCAGCTAACTCAATAGACTGGCGATCAAATCAGGCATCTTCTTGGTTTGAGATTTAAACCCCATATCCTATCCATCATCAAGTCTGGTTATTTCGATTTCTGTAATGACAGCCACCTCACTCCCATGGCCGTTAACCACAGCTTTGTGATGCACTCAATGACATACAATTCAGAAACCCCTTTGTGCAGTTCTGGTCATCTAACCAGAGGAAGAATATTATTGCCCATGAGAGGGGATGGATGCTACCACGATGGTACCTGGTGTCAGGAATCTTAAGTTATGAGGGAAGGTTGAAGAAGTTTGGTTCATTCTTTTAAGAAAAAGGACTTCCAATTGAACTAAATTGTTAAGATTATGAAGAAGATTGGCAAAGTTAATGCAAGCAAATTGTTCACCATGGCAATACATTTCAAGCCAAGTAATGCAAGTTAAACATTCTGCCGGGAATTTCCTCAGGCCATTTTCCTGATTGGCCGCCTTAATCGGCGGAAACCCAATTTATGTGTCTATCTGGAGTTACGGCAGCTGATTGGGAGACTCCCCACCAAAGTAACTCCTGGAGCTCAAACTTAAAGAAAGAGATTTGGGTGCTTTCCGAGGGAAATAAGCTTGCAGGGCTACGGGGATAGAGCGGGGGAATGGGACTGACTGGATTGTTCTACAGAGAGCCGGCACGGACTCGATGGGCCGAATGGCCTCCTTCTGTGCCGTTATGACTCTTTGACTTAAGAGTAAAAAGGGAAGGACTTTTGAACTCAAAGGGATACAGTGCTGTGAAATAGGTTACCAAGAAAAGCCATTGAAGTGGGCATTATCAATGGGTTCAAGTGGCAATTGGACGCGTTTCTTTAGAGAGGAAGGACTGAGAGATAAGTTGAGAAGGTGGGTAGATGAAAAAGCGTTGACCTTGTTGGGCCAAATTACCTTCTCCTATTCCTATTAGCTGTCATGCACACACATCTTTAAGTATGAAGTATTTGAAAAGCTAGAGCCTTGGACAAATACACAACAAAAGCAATCTGTTTTCTGTAAACCCTGCTGTGAAGTGGCTCTTTATTGCGCACGAATACTATGAAACAGCCTCCCCATGTGGTATTATAGTGGTTATAGATTTGCGCGATAATATTTAACTGAATAAAGCCACAACAATAAAATTCACTGGAAATGTAAGAGTGTAAAAATCGCAATCATATGATATGTGTCACACATGGATTGGGCACACAATGGCTGTCATTTACCGTGATGTGTACGTACCGTTTTTGGCACAAATTAAAACAGTAAATCAGGAACCACAGCACACAGAGCGCTGTCAATGAAAAGTCAAATATAATGTTATTAGCAGTAATCAAAATGTATAAAATAATGAAGGGATTGTGTTTATGTGGACCAATCATTTCAACTGGATGGGTTAGGGAGAACCAGGGGTCACATTCAATGTTCCTGTTTAGCTGCGCGGCCGCTGTTGGAAGCTCCCGCTCAGGCCGCTTGCCGATTTCTGAATGGAAAAAACTGCGCATGCGCGGAAGTTTGAATGGGCCGCACAGCCAAAAAAATATTAGAGGGAACATTGGTCACGTTGACAAGTTATGTAGAACTAGGTTGGTTTACTGCTTGATTAGTGCTAGACTGATATTATAACGAGTGCAAGTATCAGCTCTGTACAGTGTGAGACCACTGCAACACTGATACATACGAACATGTGAAAGTAACGGACAGGAAAAGACTCACTGGTCCAAACAGCCTGTCCGATATAGTTGTGATGCCCTATGCATCATGATACAGACACTCCCTACCCACCCGGAGCTATGTAACCTCTGGGGAGAGAGGAAAAACTAGATAAAAATCCAGGCCAATTAAGGAAAAAAAATCTGGAAAATTCCTCTTCGACCCCTTTAGGTAATCAAAACTAATTCAGGAGATCACATTGACCCTGATTTATATTACAGGGTACCTACCTCTTGTACGAGGTGATCGCCGCCCCAGCCAGAAACAGGTCCAGCTCTCTCTTGAAGGAATACAGCGAGTCACCGTTCACCGCATGAGACGGCAGCCTGTTCTACAGGTTCGCTATTCTCTGGGAAAAGAAAAACCGCCTAACATCCTACCTAGTCCTGCCCTTTCATAACTTGTAGGTGTGACCCCTGGCTCTCCCAAACCCATCCAGTTGATATAATTTGTCCACATAAACACAATCTAGTCCCTTCATTATTTTATAAATCTCATTCAAATCGCCCCTGAGTATACGGTTTGCTAAAGTATACAGACCCAGCACTTTGAGTCTATCTGGGTAAATAAGGTGTTTTAAACTGGGAATTAATCTTGTGGCCCTCCTCTGCACCCTTTCCAAAGCTTCAATATCCCTCACCATCTGAGGTGACCAAAACTGGACACCGTCAATACAACCTATGACCTTGTTTGATTTAACTCTAGCTTCACAACATTGGTCCTGAACCTTTAGCGTGATGCACTATAGCACCCAAACCTCTTTTTTTTACTACTGACTTTAATTCTGTTCCCTGTTAGGTGTATGTATATTTAGCATTAGACCTGCCCACATGCATAACACAACACTTTTCTAGGTTAAACATAATTTGCCAGCACTGGCCCATTCCCGAACACACAGTAGTTGAGCATCCTCTACCGTCCTAACGCGCGCACATAGCTCGGTATCGTCTTCAAGCTTGTGAATCATTGCCCCCAACACTTCATCTAGGCCATCAATGAAAATAATAAATAGCAAATGTCCTAACACCGATCCCTGTGGGACTCCACTGGTAACTGATTTCCAAGCAGATATACTCCATTGACATCAACTTTCTGCCTATGAGCATTCAGCCAATTCTCAATCGAACGCAGCAGATTACCACTAATTCCCAAAGATTCTATCTTGTATTGAAGCCTCTTGTGCAGCACCTTATCAAAAGCTATCTGAAAGTCCATTTAGACAATGTCTACCGGGTTACCCTCATCCACGAACCTGGTGACTTCTTGAGAAAATTCAATCAAATTTGTAAGACACGACCTTCTTTTCCGAAAGCCATGTTGGGTGTCCCTGACAAGGCCTCCTGTATTTAAGTAGTCATATAGGGAATCCTTAATGATTGCTTTGAGCTTCTAGCCAATATTGAAGTCCAGGTAATGGGCTTACTTGGTTCTGCCTTATCACCCTTTAAAAAAATTGGAACTACATTAGCATCCTTCTAGTCTAGAGGAACAGCTCCCGACTCCAGCAAGTTATTAAAGATACGGGCAAGGGGCTCGCGTAGCACCTGTCCCATCTCTTTAAGGAACCACGGGTACCTTAAGGTACCCTCTGGGCCAGTTATTTTAAACTTCTGTATACTATCGAAGACAATATCCTTATCTATTTTAGTAACAATTTTACTGCTAACAGCACCACTTAATGCTGTCAGTTGAGCATTGTCTTCAAGGGTAAAGACCAATGCAAAGACCGCGTTCAGTATCTCTGCCATACACTTAGGCCCTGATATTTATGGGGTGGGTGCCGGGGAGCACTGGGGAAACCCGTTGAGGCCGGGAGCGCGGAGGTCCTGCTGAAATTAATGTCAGGACCTCATTATAATTTTTTTCTTCCGTTTCCTGCCTTCTCCCTTGTGTAACATCTTCATGGTTGCATCCAGGCCTTTGGCAATGCTGATGTGTAAGTAGCCACGGAGGGTGTGTGAGAGCAGCCTCGAGTGACTCACCCTCTGACTTAGCTCATTCCCTACCTGAGGGAGCAGTCCCTGCCAACACCCTGCTCCAAGATTGGGAAACTTTCACACCAGGAATTTCAGGCACAACCCCTCGCCCACCTACTCAATCATGCCAAATTTACCTGATTAATAAATATCTTACATTGTGAATATCTTAAGCTAGCACACGTTTCACATCAGTGTTTATATGATTGCATTTGGAATAGTTCTAAAATAGAAACTTTCAACGAGATTAATACTTGTCTTTCAGCAGAAAGAAAATGTACTTGGGATGGGTGTAGTGATGACATTTAAGGGTTTGGTTCCTTGAATTGACATCTCTTTGCCAGTTACTGTAAAATCTTGTGTACTTTATGGGGCATTATGATATTTATAACACTGCTCCAATTGCATTATATCTGTGTGAACAATCCACATCATTCAACCCAGCGGGATTGTACTGCACCTGGTTGTTATTTAACAGCAACATCTGTGGCGCGTTCATACACTTTGATGTGACGTAGTCAGCTGCTTATGTGTACTTTTACTACTTTGGACGTGTCACTGGCAGATGCCTCCACAAGTTAAAATGGGTCTTTGTGAACCACTTTACTGTGCAGTGAAGATACTTTTTTTTTAGCTTTAAGGCCCCATCATTTTGTGTTTGCAAATGTATTCATTGTTTGAAAAGATTTGAACTGCTTTGCACTTCCTGTGTGGACAGCATTGACAGTTAAGTCTGCTTCCTCCTGTTGCTCCCCACCCCTCAAATACACACCATTGCTTCAAAGGGAGGAGAAATATAAGGGGCTGAGACCTCACAGCAGTTCGTCAGAAAAAATGATTGAAACATCAATCAAAATATTCACAGAGCTATAATTTTCTTCTGTAAAACGGGGAGAAATTGAACAAAAGGTACAACCCCCTAAAATTTCCTTCCCCTTTACCAGGGGGGTGACCTGACCACCTGCGTTGAGACTTCTTCCCATGCAGTTGGGAGGAACAAGAATAGAACAGGTGTCTCTTCCTCAGACTTTCCCGTCCTCTCATTTTGCAGAGTGTTAAAATCATGAGTGCAAACCCACATATAATCACTGTATGGTATGAATTCTAAGTACAAAAACATTGGATGGCTTGGCAGTGTGAGGTTGGAGTGTCTGGACTAACGGTGAGCCGGAGTGTCTGCACTAATGGTGACGTTTGTTAAAAGACAAAAAATGAAATTGCATCCAGTGAATTATTTTTACAAACTCTAATTCCAACTTTCATATTTTAAACTTTTATTTTCTGTTACAGAATTTACACCGCATGTCATTGAAATCTGTTCTGTCTGAAGATTCAGTACTTGCACAAGAAAATTGACAATGTATAGTAGTTTGATTTTGTAGCATTATTGTTTGTTGTTTAATTTTAAAAATTGTGCTTTTCCTTTATAAAGTATCCTGAAGCCACGGAAGTTCATAGGAAACAACTTTTGTAATGATTTGTGGCGGAGTATTTTTTTTAAACTTATACAAGATACACGATAGTAAAAACAAAACATTCTTGTGAACCTATTCTTTCAACATAACAAAGTTTGGATTTTAGGCATGCGGTGCAGGACATTGGAACAGACAGATGGGGTGGAAAGAAGGAAACAGAGGTTGAATTGCCCCATGGGGCAGCTTTTGTGCTGTTGTGGGATAGCAGTAAGTAGAAGCAATCATCTCCCCGTGGGAGACGACTGGAAGGGGGCGAATGGGGAGTCATCACTAAGCCACTGTGGCAAGCTTCCAATCTCCACTCTGAAAGGGACGAGGTGGAAGCTTCAGAGTTAGGGAGGGTTACAGAGGGATTTAAAATCGAGCGTAAGATTTTAAAATTTCAGATGTTGGGAGATCGGGATCCATTATAGGTCAGGCGTGACGGGCAAACAGCTAAAGTTGAGCTGAAGTTTATGGAGGGGAACTACAGGCTGGCTAAAATTCTCCCAAATTTACAATGGCTGCACTGCCATTGAATACAAATGGAAACCTGTCCTCATGGTTTTCAAAATGTCATTCAAAGGAGGGCAGTACAAACAGGTGTTTTATTTATTGCAACCTTTACTTCCACTTGCTCTTCCGGCAGTCGTTATGCCCTCTCCTCGCCACTGAGAATCATAAATGGCCTGAATGTAGTTGGTCCGATATTCCTATATTCTGATCTTGCAGTCATTTCCAGAAGATGAAAACATTCAATTGGTTCGTGGCCAGATTAACCAGCAATGCTAATCCACTGCCATTTACCAAAAGCGAAATCCAGGCCCAAGTTCTTACTTTATTCAAATCACTCACATTCACACTTCAATCAATACAACAATGTAAATAATAATTACAGTAACATTAATCCCTAGGATAATTTAATTCAATTCAATTATGCTCAGCTGAAATATATGTCACTTCTCTATAGCACCATATATGATAGGCAGAGCCATAAAAAGTACAACAGAGATCTGCAAGAGATGCCAGTGAAGTTGCAGGAACTGGGGGGTGTTTAGATTACAGATGATGTGTAAGAAGGACGTCGCTGATACTTTCTTGAAGGGTATATTACTCTTTTCTTTTCCTCCATGCTTTCCTTCATATTCTCTGCTGTGGTTCCACTAGATCATGCACTTCCTGCAGCTCATAGTGAGGAAGGTGACTTGCTGGGAAGCTTGCACCTCGTCCCTTTCTGAGTGTGGCCATGCCCTCAGTTGCAAAAAGTCCCATTCTCTAGGATTTCCCCACTAAAACTCCTCCACCTCCCTCTCTCTTCCTTTAAGGTCTTCCTTAAAATGCACCTCTTTAACCAAGCTTTTGGTCACCCCTCCTAATCACGCCTCTTTGGTTCAGTGTCCATTTTCCTCACTTCTCTGTGAAGCACCTTGGGGCACTTTTTCTACATTTAAAGCACTATATAAATGCCAGTTGTTATTGTCATTGTCATTATCTTAGGGGGAGAAATTCGGTATCGCCCCACTTGGGGCGCAATTATCGGCCTGGGCGCAAAGTTTAGCGCCTGGCGCTAATTATTGCCTCCAACGGCAAATTTGGCTTCTGTCGCCCCTGGAGGTAATTGGAGCGCTAAATCAGGCGCTACACACCTCTCTTAAGGCGCTAATGCCAAGGAGCGAGGCGTTACCTCAGAGCGCTGGCGAAGCTCATGTGACGTCAGTTAGCAATGGAACACAGACACACTGGTGCCGGCCAGTTCTTAAAGGGGAGGGTCGATCTTACTCTCCAGCAAAACCCTGCTCATTGCAGCCTTGAATCTCAGCCTGGAGAGACCTGTACATCAATTCTGCTGGAAAGAACAATGGAGAGGCCCAGGGAAAGAGCTCAGAGTGCAGCCCCCATAGTTTCTTCTAAATCGATGCAAGGTCAAATCAAAATGAACCTGCAAAGTGCTGCTCAGTACCCAAAACTCCTTCACACAGCATTGAATCTCTCCAGAAGTCTCTGTCTCTCTGTCTCTTTCTCTCTCTCTCTCTCTCTCTCTCAGAATGAGTGGTGCAAAAATGTCTCCCACAAAAAAGGCAGGAAGAGGGCGCCTATAAATAGCGCTCCCCAGCCCCTTCCACACAGCAAAACATTCCACTCTCCCTGTCGCTGCTTGCGGCAGGTGGAAAGGAAGGGGGCGCCACTCAATATCCGGTCCGGGGCGCTACCGGGGCATTGCACACTCGACTGACGTCACGATCTGCGGGCGCAGGAGATCGTGGCGGTAGAATTTAGTGCCGCCACAAAAACTGGTCAATTCCGCGAGCGGCGGAAATATCGCCGTGCCCGGGCACTAGTTGCTTTGCGCCCCATTAGTGCCCTCTTAGGGCGCAAACAGGAGGCGCTAATCAACCAAATTTTTCCCCCTTAGTCTCTGCCAGTACTTTAAAACTGGAAAATCAGGACTCCGTTCATAATTTTAATAACTGTCCCCAATTACTATGTTATGACCTTCAGTCACTTCCTCTGTGAAGAGTATCACTTTGCTTGCTGTCTCGTTTTAAACAAAATGGCCAATTAGCTGCCTTATTACCAAGAAAATAGGCCAGGATATGTTTTACTACATTATATTGCAATTTTTTTTTAATTGTAATCTGTACTGAATGTTGTATTCATAGTTAATAAAAAATTATGATTATTACTCGCAGAAGTGAAATCTTTACTGAATGACAAGTATATGCATATAAGCTCAGGCCTGTGATCTTTAACAAAACCCGTGAAAAGTAATCTGAAACTACTCTTATGTAGAACCTTGCATGACACAATCAGTGAGACTTATGTGTGATGACCTTAATATTACATTCATTACTTACACTGTCACATGGAATAATAAAATTCAAATGGCGGGTTTCTCTTGATTTGACTCAAGAACTTCAATGACACGTTTCACAGCATTTTACAACTGAAGCAAAGATCTTTTACCAGAAGGAGTCACGCCACAGCACCGGAGCAAACGCACCTTTCATTATAATATTAAAGAAGCACGGAACATTTCAGCTTTTGGGCGACTGAGTCTATGGAAATGTCACGCCAAGACAGAGCAACTGGTCCAGGACCTATCAAGTAGGGCACGATTGGATAGACATTCTGCAGTTTTCCTTGATTAACCTTTGGGTGGCATGGAGACACTTTGAAGAATCTGTCCTCAGGAAATTAAACAGGTTTGATCGACACTTGATAGAAGAGGTTGTGGATGCTCTGCAGAAGGATTGTGCTTGATGGGCCAAACATGACTTCTCATTCCATGCTTTTTAAATGATCACTGAGCTTTTCCTAGCAAATCTTATTGAACTGGCTGAAATGCAGTAAAGCACATCTAGGATTATCTGTAGCACATATAAAGTTTGCTATATACATGTTATCACATTATCACATTGCTGTTTGTGGGAGCTTGCTGTGCACAAATTGGCTGCCACGTTTCCTACATTACAACAGTGACTACACTTCAAAAAGTACTTCATTGGCTGTACAGTGCTTTGGGACGTCCATGAAAGGCACAATGTAAATACAAGTCTTTCTTTTCTTTTTAGTTGCCCAGACCATTTCATATAGTCATAGAGTCATACAGCACAGAAAGAGGCCCTTCAGCCCATCGTGTCCGCGCCAGCCATCAAGCCCTATCTATTCTAATCCCATTTCCGTAGCCTTGTATGCTATGGCGTTTCAAGTGCTCATCTAAATGCTTCTTGAATGTTGTGAGGGTTCCTGCCTCTACCAGCCTTTCAGGCAGTGAGTTCCAGATTCTAACCACCCTCTGGGTGAAAAAGTTTTTCCTCAAATCCCCTCTAAACCTCCTGCCCCTTACCTTGAAACTATGCCCCCTGGTTATTGACCCCTCTACAAAGGGGAAAAGTTCCTTTCTACCTACCCTATCTATGCCCCTCATAATTTTGTACACCTCAATCAGGTCAATATAGGATTGCATGTCAATTTATTTACAGATTGAAGAGGTTCAATTCTGTCAGTTGACGTCATGGTGGCTTGAAGATGTTTTCTGATGTACATTCACTTAAAAAGGAAGTAAAGCTATCTCACGTGTACGTGGTCTAAATTAATATTATTCCATATGCTTTATACCAATATATACTTCTTTCGTCTTTCGGATGAGACGTTAAACTGAGGCACCGTCTGCTCTGTGTGGACGAAAAAGATCCCACGGCATTATTTCAAAGAAGAGCAGGGGAGTTATCCCCGGTGTCCTGGCTAATATTTATCCCTCAATCAACATCAATAAAACAGATTATCTGCTCATTATCACAGTGCTGTTTGTGGGAGCTTGCTGTGTGCAAATTGGCTGCCGCGTTTCCTACGTGACTAACTTCAAAAAGTACTTCATTGGCTGTAAAGCACTTTGGGATGTCCTGAGGTCATGAAAGGTGCTATAGAAATGCAAGTCTTTTTGTTTTAGTTGCTCAGACTATTTCATATAGGATTGCACATGCTTTTGATGTTGCTTCACACCATTAACCAAAATTTATTGTTATGTGATATAAATTTAATTGATAATAGAAAACACATGGTAATTGGTAATTGCCCAGCAGAACCCTTTACACATCATTGCTAGGAACTCAGCTGTTTGTAGCACCCTCACAAAGGTGAAGACACAATTAGAATGCTTCAGTTTGTATGTTGCACAAAAAAGCATGAATATTTTGAGCAGCTTTTAATTCAGAAGTCCACATAGGTTTAATTACTGGGCAATGTACTCGCTGAATGCATTTACCATTGAGACCACAAAGTAACGCACATTAATCCTGTACATGCCAATTATGATTGCACAATGAAAGCAACATAGTTCAATGAGCAGAATCAGGAATTAAATTCAGGAGGGCATGTTGAAAAACATTGAAAATATTGTAATTGTATGTCTGCAGTTGCCAAGGCACTGTGTGTGGATGAGTGAAAAGCCGGCAGGATGGATAAGCAAGCTGACCATGGCACCATGGTGCAGGAGGCCATTCAAGTGGGGGGAGTGAAAGGGAATGTAGTTGTGGTAGGGGACAGTATAGTCAGGGGGATAGGTACTGTTCTCTGCAGCCGCGACCGAGAGTTCCAAAGGTTGTGTTGCCTGCCCGGTGCCAGGGTTAAAGACATCTCCTCGCGGCTGAAGGAGAGCTTGGAGTCGGAGGGGGAGGATCCAGTTGTCGTGGACCACGTAGGAACGAATGACATAGGTAGAAATAGGAATGAGGTCCTGCTGAGGGAGTTTGAGGAGCTAGGATCCAATTTAAAAAGCAGAACCTCAAAGGTAATAATCTCTGGATTGTTACCTGAGCCACGTGCAAATTGGCATAGGGACAAACAGATTAGAGATTTAAATGCATGGCTCATAGAGTGGTGTGGGAGGAAGGGGTTTCAGTTCATGGGGCACTGGCACCAGTACTGGGAAAAGAGGGAACTGTTCCGTTGGGACGGGCTCCAATTAAACCGGGATGGGACCATTGTCCTGGCAAACCAAATAACTAGTGCAGTAGACAGGGCTTTAAACTAATGAAGGGGTTGGGGGGGGGGGGGGGGGGGGTGGGGGTGGGGGGTGGTGGGAGTATTCAGGAAAGAGTAAATTTAAAAGCAGCAAGAGAAATGTCAAGGCTCTAGAGCAGAGTAGAGTTTTGGGTAAAAATAAGCAGAGTGGGTCAGGAAGGGACAGAGAGAGTAGCAAAGGTAATAAGGCATCAGTGACTAAGGGGACATCAGGGGAAAATAGAAATAAGTCAAAGCTAAAGGCACTGTTTCTGAATGCATGAAGCATTCGCAACAAAATAGATGAATTAATAGCGCAAATAGAAATTAACAGGTTTAATCTAATAGCAATTACAGAGACGTGGTTGCAATGTGGCCATGGTTGGGAACTAAATATTCCAGGATACGTAACTTTTAGAAGAGATAGGCAAAATGGAAAAGGAGGGGTAGCCCTGATAATAAAGGATGGGATAAAGACAGTAGAGAGAAAGGATCTTAGCTCCAAAAATCAAGGACTAGAATCAGTTTGGGTGGAGCTAAGAAACAACAAGGGGCAGAAAACATTGGTGGGAGTTGTTTATAGGCCCCCAAACAGTAGTTGTAATGTAGGGTTGCGTATAAATCAGGAAATTAGAGGCGCATACATCAAGGGTAATACAGTAATCATGGGGGACTTTAATCTACATATAGACTGGGCGAACCAAATTTGCAGTAATAGTGTGGAGGACGAATTAATGGAATGTATGCAAGATAGTTTTCTAGATCGGTATGTTGAGGAACCAACTAGGGAAAAGGTTATTTTAGATCTAGTATTGTGCAATGAGAAAGGGTTAATTCATAACCTTTTAGTAAAGGGACCTTTAGGGAAGAGTGACCATAATATGATAGAATTTTATATTGAATTTGAAAGTGATTTAGTTAAATCCGAAACTAGGGTCTTAAATCTAAACAAAGCAAACTACATAGGTATGAGGGTCGAGTTGGCTAAGTTAAATTTGGAAACTACATTAAAAGTATGACAGTAGAGAAGCAATGGCTAGCATTTAACGAATTAATACATAATTTACAACAAATATACATTCCTTTAAGGCACAAAAATCCCACAGGAAAAGTGATCTAACCATGGCTTACAAGAGAGGTTAAAGATAGTATTAGATCAAAGGAAGAATCTTATATTGTTGCCAAAAAGAGTAGTAAGCCTGAGGATTGGGAGGATTTTAGAATTCAGCAAAGGAGGACCAAGAAATTGATAACGAAAGGGAAAATAGTATATGAGAGTAAACTAGAAAGAGACATAAAAACAGATTGTAAAAGCTTCTATATGTATGTAAAAAGGAAAAGATTAGCGAAAGTAAATGTGGGTCCCTTACAGGCTGAGACAGGAGAAATTATAATGGGGAATAAGGAAATGGCAGAGAAATTAAACAAATACTTTGGCTGGAATTTTATCAGTGCTCAAAGTACTGGTTTGGAGGCGGGTCCACTGTCAAAATCACCAAGATTAACAGCGGGTCGGTATCCCGCTTTAAACCCGCCTCCTTGTCAGTTTACCAAGTGTCGGGTCTGCCATCCCTAAACAGACCCAGCACCAAGCGGCGGGTCAGCCAATTTAGATACTTAAAAGCTTGTTAAAAGGTAGTTAAGCACCATTTTCCCATGTACTTACCATTTTACCATGTTTTTAACGAGGTTCCTGGAGAGCGGGTATCACGTCAGGTAAGTAGGTCGTGTTCTCAATGATTCTCCATTGCTGTGAATAGATGACAGCTGCAAAAGTGGGATTACACCTACCATTTCACAGCTGTACACTTCCCAATCTTAGAAGCTGGAGCCTTCATGATTTGGAACCCAATTTTGAGCTTTATGCAGTTTGGAAGTGTTCGGAGTAAACTCTCTATCCACTGTTACCTCCTTGGAGCAACCTCTCTCACCATTGACAGATCGTTTCTGTCATCTCAACTTCAGCTGCCATCTATTCCAGCAGCATCTGTGCCCTTGAATAAATCTCACCTTGGTCCTCAGAATCCCACCACAATCAGCCCCAACACTAGCAGCACCAGCACCACCAACAACAACACCAAGCTTCTCCGCAATCACCTGATGCTGCACAGGACAGAGGGCATCAGCACCCGACTACGTTGCTGCCCAGGATGCCAGCAATGGCCTCACCATGGCCAGATTTACTTCACTTGACGCTGTACACCCTGGCAGCCACAAGATGCACCAGGTTGGCACCACCCCACACCAGCACCATAAAGCATCCCTACAATGCCCAAGCCATTCCTTTCACTCTCATCACCATTGCGGGGGGGGGGTACCCTTATGTCTCACCATTCACTGCAACTCACTAAGCCACTTCCAAAGGTGCACACAAATCTGTCCAAGAACGCAAAGAGTTGAAAATAAAGGTTTCAATGTTTGACAGAAACTTCACATGAACATTGGCTAAACCACCCAAGTGTGTGTTCTTAGTTGATATGCTTGCAGTAGGATGAGAGTGAATGTGCGGGGTGGCTAGTGAGATGGGGAAGTGATAATGTAGATAGAGAGGGATGGGTGGAGGTGCAAGATAAGTTGGTGTGAGTAAAGATGTGCAGGAGTAGGGTAGGGAAGGCAGAGTGATGGGGATGTGATGAGAGGCACAGCAGGATGAGGTTGAGTGTGGCTAGCCATTAACGTTTCGTGATCTATTGAGATCATTGAAAGGTTTGCGCCACTGCAGCCTGATCCTCCTGACAACATCCCTGCTTGGGCCCTCCTGTGCAATGTGCAACCAGGCTGCATTGGTCTCCTGGGGAGGTCTCTTCCGGCCATTGGAAGGGAAGAGAACCTCCCTGCGTGCTGTGACTCCCTCCATAAGCATATGGAGGGAGTCATGGGAGAGCCTGGATGCAGCCGTGCACCTCTGTGCAGTGCTTGTCGGTGTTTGCAGCACCTCAATGCTGTAGAACACTGACAGTACAACTGCCAAAATCAATTTGGACATGGCCCCTTTAAGGAAACTGGCTCATGACGCATCATCAAATGACGTCATCAGACCCGCTTCCTTCTAATTGGCCGGGAATCTCGCAGGGCAGGCTAAACAAGCCCAATCAACGGAAAATTCTTCTCAGGATGGAGCCAGGAGCGGGGTCGCAACCCGCCACCTACATCGGCTGCACTGAGCCTGCCGCGGTAGGCGAAATCACGGCCTTTGTGTCTGTCTTCACGGAAGAATACACAAAAATCTTCCCAGAAATAGTGGAGAACCAAGGGTCTGGCGAGAACGAGGAACTGAAAGAAATTAGTATTAGGTAAAAAAAAAGTACTGGAGAAATTAATTGGACTGAAAGCCAATAAATCCTACATTCTAGGGTTTTGAAAGAGGTGGCTATAGAAATAGTGGATGCATTGGTTGTCATTTTCCAAAATTCCATAGATTCTAGAACGGTTCCCGTGGATCGGAAGGTGGCAAATGTAACCCCACTATTTAAGAAAGGAGGGAGAGAGAAAACGGGGAACTACAGACCAGTTAGCATTGACATCGGTAGTAGGGAAAATACTAGAATCTATTATTAAGGCAGTGGTAACAGGGCACTTAGAAAATAATAATAGGATTGGGCAGAGTCAACACGGATTTATGAAAGGGAAATCGTGTTTGACAAATCTTTTCAAGTTTTTTGAGATTGTAACTAGCAGAATAGATAAGGGGGAACCAGTGGATGTGGTGTATTTGGATTTTCAGAAGGCATTCGGGAAGGTGCCACACAAGAGGTTATTAAACAAAATTAGGACTCATGGGATTGGGGGTAATATACTAGCATGGATTGAGGATTGGTTAATGGACAGAAAACAGAGAGTAGGAATAAATGGGTCATTTTTGGGTTGGCAGGCTGTAAGTAGTGGGGTACCTCAAGGATCAGTGCTTGGGCCTCAGCTATTCACAATCTACATCAATGATTTGGATGAGGGGACCAAATGTAATGTATCCAAGTTTGCTGATGATACAAACTGGGTGGGAATGTAAGTTGTGAGGAGGATGCAAAGAGGCTTCAAGGGGATATAGACAAGCTAAGTGAGTGGGCGAGAAATGGCAAATGGAATATAATGTGGAGAAATGTGAAGTTATCCACTTTGGAAGGAAAAATAGAAAAGCAGAGTATTTTTTAAATGGTGAGAGATTGGGAAATGTTGGGGTTCAGGGGGACCTGGGTGTCCTTGTACACGAATCACTGAAAGTTAACATGCAGGTACAGCAAGCAATTAGGAAAGCAAATAGCATGTTGGCCTTTATTACAAGAGGATTTGAGTATAAGAGTAAAGAATGAGAGGTAATCTCATTGAAACATACAAAATTCTTACAGGGCTTGACAGGGTAGATGCAGGAAGGACGTTTCCCCTGGCTGGGGAGTCTAGAACCAGGGATCATAGTCTCAGGATAAGGGGTCAGCCATTTAGAACTGAGATGAGGAGAAATTTCTTCACTCAGAGGGTGGTGAATCTTTGGAATTCTTTACCTCAGAGGGCTCTGGAGACTCAGTAGTTTAGTATATTCAGGACAGAGATCGATAGATTTTTGGATATTAAGGGAATCAAGGGATATGGAGATAGTGCAGGAAAGTGGCGTTGAGGTAGCAGATCAACCATGATCTTATTGAATGGCGGAGCAGGCCCAAGGGGTCAAATGGCTCACTCCTGCTCCTATTTCTTATATTCTTATGTTAAGGCAGTGAGAATATTAGAATGCATAATTGGAGTCCAAGGAAAAAGAAAAGAAAGACTTGCATTTCTATAGCACCTTTCACGACCACTGGACGTCTCAAAGCGCTTTACAGCCAATTAAGTACTTTTGCAGTGTAGTCACTGTTGTAATGTGGGAAACGCGGCAGCCAATCTGCGCACAGCAAGCTCCCACAAACAGCAATGTGATCATGACCAGATAATCTGTTTTAGTGATGTTGATTGAGGGATAAATATTGATATTTATAAATTATTGAGTGCAAACATGGAATCGGCAAAAACGCACAGAAGTAGCAGAAAAGAACAGAAGCTTTATCAATCCTTATTGGAAGAAAGGTTTTAAAATAATGTAAGAAACCAATCAGGTAGATGTGGAGAAGCAACATACTTGGAACCAGAGAAAAATAACTGGGAGTAATCATCAGAAGTAGCAAGCAAAATCGCATGCTAAACCTAATCTAAAGATTAATTTCTTCAAATCCACAGTTAACTTATAAGAAAGACTGCATTCAAAATAAAACAACAAAGAATAGAAGAACACCAGGCAGGATACAAATGCAGCTAAACTGTGCCTGTATTCAAAAAGGGTGACAAAATAGACACAGGCATCTATTGACCCATTAGCCTCACTTTAATTCCATGTAAAATAATGGAACTGATTATCAGGAATAAACTTGAGAACTACAATAACTAGTAAACAGCAGCCAACATGGCTTTAGAAGGGGCTCATCCTGCCTGACCCTGTTACTCAAAGGGTTTGGGGTATCTGCTGACCTGCTACTGAGAGCTCAAACTCAAGTATTTCAGTGGTCCAATGGATGGGAGGGAGATAAATTGGCTCCAAGATGACAGGCATGGCAATGAAACCAAGTCCACCAAGGTGTCAGCTTTAGCTCAGTGGTAGCACTCTCACCTCTGAGTCATAAGTTTGTGGGTTCCAGATCCACTCCAGGACTTGAGCACATGATGTAGGCTGACACTTCAGTGCAATACTGAAGGAATGCTACACTGTCTGATGTGCCATTTTTCGGATGAGACGTTAAACTTGGGTCCCGCGTGCCCTCTCAGATAGATGTAAAAGATCCCTTGGTGCTATTTGAAGAAAGGCAGGGAAGATCTTCCAGCGTTCTGGCTAATAATTGTCCCTGAACCAACACCACAAAAACAGATTATCAGGTAACTTATCTCCATGCTGTGTGCAAATTGGCTGCCATGTTTCCCTACATTACAACAGTGAC
Source organism: Squalus acanthias (assembly GCA_030390025.1). Classification (NCBI taxonomy): domain Eukaryota; kingdom Metazoa; phylum Chordata; class Chondrichthyes; order Squaliformes; family Squalidae; genus Squalus; species Squalus acanthias. The sequence goes on from CM059448.1 coordinate 13,180,860, forward strand.
TACACTTCAAAAATACTTCATTGGTAGTTAAGCATTTAGGGACATCCGAAGGACATAAAAGGCGCTATATAAATGCAGATGATTTATTTCTTTAACCCTCTATGGCAGAGTCAATAATCTGATATCAAAGCAGCTGGCTCCATGGTATTGCAGGACCCTTAACTCCAAATAAATTTGCAAGCCAATGCCCCATTGGGTAGTGTCATCCTAGCTGGACAAGCACTGAGAAGCATATTAGTGCTCTATACTGGTAAGCTGTGCAGTTTTAGCCAGTTAGACTCCAACAGTATCCTTGCACAGAACCAAGCGTTCCCTAAGCTTTGACTCTTGCCAATCTGCACCTGAAAAAGCGGGGTGTCAGCACGGGGAAAGAATGCACACTCCAGAACAGGTTAACTGTACCTGTGTGAATTTTTCAGTAGTTTAGTTTGGTTTCCATCAGATACCCAGATGATTAAAAAATGTGATGTCCTACATTATAGGTCCCAACCCTTTACCAAGGTTTCTCAATAATAAGGAATAATTGATGGTACATTAAGGGACAAATGTTGCAATTGATCATTTATTGGAAGACACCTATAACAATGTAGTTTTTGTCTTGCAAAATGGTCACTAGGGTGGGGAAATTGGCTCGCGCCCCCTAGCGCCCCGAAAAAGTTAGCGCCCCCGCACCCGAAATTCAATGGTAGCTCCCCAAGCAGGAGGCGGGGCGCTACTGGAAGCGCTCCCCCTCCCTCTTGGGGCTCTCCCATTGAATATTACGCCACTATGTGCCGGTACTGCAGGCCTCCCTCCCCTGATTAAAGGAAATCTAGAAAAATTACCAGACCACTGCTTCTGGTCACAGTAGACCCAGCAGTGTCTTTCACAACTCACCATTACCACATAAAGTGAGAAAGCAATTATCTAACATTGTCATGTAATGCGTAGCAAGCCACTTTTGCAGTAAAGGAAATACAAGGCGACATTGTAACTCAAGTTAAATCTCACCAGAGTATATTTGTTCTCTCAGGTGTCAATACTACATCTAAAGTACTTTTTCTTTCTCCCTTGTCAGCTGATTCTGTTGCCCAGCTTTCACTTCTAGTCACTTTTACGTAGCAAACCTTTCGAAAGCTGCTTTCTTGAGGTGAGGCAAGCTGCCTTGACGGGCACAACACACCACAACTTTTAACCAATAGGTACTTTTTTGGTTTTTAATCCAGGAGAACAAACGATAAGATTTTTAAAGAGGGGTTTGTGGCATAATGCAACGCCATTAATTAGTTTTTAGTGCAAAATGTTCGCCATAATGAGTAGCTATGCAATAGTTTCCAAGATAGTAAACTGACATTTTCACAAATTAAAGTATTAATTATGATGGATTAGATATCCACTGCCAAGAATCTCCATAAAGAATAAAAGAAACCGAACAATCAGGTCTTTATTGTAATACTAACCTGCCAGATATGCTTTCTCGGCCTTGGTGCATGTGCTGCTATAGTCTCCTTCCTGGTTAGAACTGGAGAGGTGAAACACAAAATGATTTTTACTGATAAACTTGTATTATATTAATTGCCTGGAGAGAGTCCCTTCTTCTTGAGATATCAATGTGCTTAATAATTTAATTACACAATTGATTGAAATCACATCACCGACGCAGTGTGGGACAATGATGTACAGTAAAATTTAATCTTTTCATTTTGACCTCCTGTTATGAGTCAAGATGAAATGAGACTTTTTAAAGTTGATGATGCAAAACAGTTTGAGATCTTAATCAAAACATTTCTGTTAGGTTTTACCTCTATTGTAAAGTTCAGAACAGGTTAACTATTCGGGGGAAATTTCTGAATTTTAGAATGACCCTGCACTGAAATCTATTGAGGACCCCACCCTATAAAGGAGACCAATATATTGTTACCAGTTCTTGTGTGTAGACAATATATTGCCGCAGGGCAAAAACAAATGAAAAGGATTAAGTTAGATGAATTACTATGCCTTAATGTGAAAAATGACAATATAAAATGGTTATCTCCTAACTCATGTTGCTTCATTACAAAATTAATTCAGGGACTTGCAACACATCAGTAAAACCTGCACACAATGGTGCTGAGACTCTTCAATTTGTGTTGGAGGAATGGTAAAGAAAGAAAACTGCTGCATCGGTTTAAGGTTACTCTGTTTTTCACTCTTTGGAAGGAAATTATAAGAACCACCTCCTAAACAAGTTGGACCCTCAGGGGTAAAAATTCAGTTGGTTGCGCCTCCCGTTAGCGCCTTAAGAGGGCGCTAATGGGGCGCAAAGCCGCTAACGCCCGGGCGCAGCGATGTTTGCGCCGCTCGGGAACTTAACTAGAGATTGTGCGGCGGCGCTAAACTTTACCGCTGCGACCACCTGCGCGCGCAGATTGTGACGTCATTCCATGGTGCAACGCCCTTGTGGCGCCCCGGAGCGGAAATTGAGTGGCGCCCCCTGCCTTACCGCCTGGCGCATCCAACGACCAGAAGACTGGAACGCTATCAATCGCTGTGGGGCTGGGGGGGGGGCGCTATTTAAAGGGGGCCTCTTCCTGTCTTTTATTGTTGGTGGCATTTTTGAACTACGCATTCTGAGAGAGAGAGGGAGAGACTTCTGGAGAGATTCAACGTTGTGTGAAGGAGTTTTGGGTACTGAGCAGCACTTTGCAGGTTCATTTTGATTTGCCATTCCTTGTATCGATTTAGCAGAGACTGTGGGAGCTGCACTCTGAGCTCTTTGCCTGGTACTCTCCATTGTTCTTTCCAGCACATTTGACGTGCAAGTCTCTCCAGGCCGAGATTCAAGGCTGCAATGAACAGGATGTGGATGGAAAGCAAGATTAACCATCCCCTTTAAGAACTGGCCCGTGCCATTGTGTGTGTGTTCCATTGCTGACTGACATTACATGAGCTTCGCCAGCGCTCTGAGTTAGCGCCTCACTCCTTGGCCTTTGCGCCTTAAGACAGGTGTGCAGCGCCTGATTTAGCGCTCCACTCACCTCCCGGGGCGGTAAAAGTGAAGTTTCCAGTCAGTGCCGATAATTAGCGCCAGGCGCTAATATTTGCGTCCAGTCGATATTTACGCCCCAAATGGGGCGCGACCTAATTTTTCCCCCTCAGTGTTTCATAAGGGGCGGTGGAGGGTGCGGTTTATAACAAAGGATTCAACAGCAGACACACGGTTCTCCCGCTATTGATGGTAGTCACAAATATAAAACTGGCCGCCCCCTGGAAACCAGACGGAATTAGAGACCCACATTCACTAACTGCCATCAGTCTCCACTTACTTTTCCTGGGAAGATGTGTTTTCAGGAGCAGCAACACCAACCATGGAGGTCATTGGTCTCTAAATGATTAGAGCACTGCCGGGACAGCAAATACAGGTAATCTAAAACTGCCAAAGCATATATAATGGCTTATCCTTCCCCGCCAGTACCTATTTCCACAAGCGTTGAATGGGATCGTGACTCTTAAGGTTGTCGCCTTTCTTTAAATGTAGGTAGTTATTTTTCGCAAGCAGCTCTCTTTTGTGTTCTAACATCTTTTATAAGATTTGAGCGGAGATGGTGCCTTTTTAATTAAAAAAACGGAGATAAGTAAGATGAATGGTCCCTTCTTTGTCTTCTCGAATAATAATAATTTGTTGATCACGGATCGAGAAGGATGTAAGTGTCAGCCTGACCCAGGCTTCTCCCAGTTAATGAAAGAACTGATTGTATTCAATCCCAGGAATCTGGAATTTGTGCCAACAGTTGTTGTGATCGGGTGTCAGTGCTTCAGCATAGAAACTTATCAATACATTTTTCCCCTATTTGGATGTAAGCCTCAAGTTATATTTATTTTCATGATGTTAAGTATTCTTTTATTCAAAATTATTTGAATTAATTTCCACGTTCTCATTTCAGCTATTGGTTTTAATTACCAGCATTGACCTCACCTACTCACCATTGCAGGGAGATCATGACAATCCATTAACACAGGTATGTCAATATTGTAGTGCTTGTTGACTATTCCAACGTTCTACCCTATATAAACTTGAGGTCATCCAAAACTCAGCTGTCCGAGTCCTAGCTCGCACCAAGTCCCGTTCGCCCATCACCCCTGTGCTCGCTGACCTACATTGACTCCCGGTTAAGCAGCGCCTCAATTTCAAAATTCTTATTTTTGTTTTCAAACCCTCCATGGCCTCGCCCCTCCCTATCTCTGTAACCTCCTCCAGCCCAACAACCCCCCAAGATATCTGCGCTCCTCTAATTCTGCCCTCCTGAACATCCCTGATTATAATCGCTCAACCATTGGTGGCCGTGCCTTCTGTTGCCTAGGCCCTAAGCTCTGGAAATCCTTCCCTAAGCCTCTCAGCCTCTCTTTCCTCCTTTAAGATGCTCTGTAAAACCTACCTCTTTGACTAAGCTTTTGGTCATCTGCCCTAATTTCTCCTTATGTGGCTCGGTGTCAAATTTTCTGTCTTATAATAATCCTGTGAAGCGCCTTGGGACGTTTTACTACGTTAAAGGCACTTTTTAAATACAAGTTGTTGTTGTTGTTGTTGTAAGCACAATACATTAAAAACTAATTCTAATGAAAGGGCATAAAAGCAGTCAAGCTTTGTATTAGTTTAATGATGTGTACATATAACATGGTACATGACATAGTAAAGGAGCAAACATTACATTTCCTCCTTTACAGACTTTGAGAGCAGCTTTCCTGCTCTTGCTGCTACAACCCAACGCCTGCTGCTTTGCGTGAACTCTCATGTGTGAGGTTTCCTGTGGTTGTCGTTTGTAAGATATTAAAATTGACGCAGGTGAGTTCTCAGCCCACATTGGGCCTGGGGCTGACAGCTTGAGCTCTTAAAAGGCGGCTGGTGAGGAATGCAGCCACTTTAAGGTCAGTGGCCACAAATAGGGGCAAAAAAGGTTGTTTCAGATACATGTTCCAACTTTTTCCAAAGGCTGTCTTTGGCAATTGAAGGGCAGCATAAAATCCAACGCTGCGCAATAAATGTGGATAAAAGAATTGGAGTCTGTGGGCTCGTGATGGGATGGCATGCAAACCCGCTGTTTGAAGACAGGCAAAGTAGAGGTGAGGCTGAATGAGATGGGTGTGAGAAGAATTGCCCCATTGACCATAGCAAGGCACCTTCTGAGGGCAGCAGGGTAGGAGATAACAGCCAGGCTCAATAAGAACATAAGAAATAGGAGCAGGAGTAGGGCATTTGGCCCTTCAAGCCTGCCCCGCCATTCAGTAAGATCATGGCTGATCTGCTACCTCAACTCCACTTTCCTGCACTATCCCCATATCCCTTGATTCACTTAATATCGAAAAATCTATCGATCAATGCCTTGAATATACTCAACGACTGAGCCTCCAGAGCCCTCTGGGGTAAAGAATTCCAAAGATTCAACACCCTCTGAGTGAAGAAATTCTCCTCATCTCAGTCCTAAATGTCCAACCCCTTATTCTGAGACTGTGACCCCTGGTTCTAGACTCCTCAGCCAGGGGAAACATCCTCCCTGCATCTACCCTGTCAAGCCCTGTAAGAATTTTGTATGTTTCAATGAGATCACCTCTCATTCTTCTAAACTTCAGAGAATATAGACCTAGCCTACTCAATCTCTCCTTATAGGACAATCCCCCCCAGGAATCAGTTTGGTGAACCTTTGTTGCACTCCCTCTATGGCAAGTATATCCTTCCTTAGGTAAGGAGACCAAAACTGTACACAATACTCCAGGTGTGGTCTCACCAAGGCCCTATATAATTGCAGTAAGACGTCTTTACTCTTATACTCAAAATCTTTTGTAATAAAAGCCAACATACCATTTGCTTTCCTAATTGCTCTGTACCTGCACGTTAACTTTCAGCGATTTGTGTACAAGGACAACCAGGTCACTCTGAACACCAACATTTCCCAATCTCTCACCATTTAAAAAATACCCTGCTTTTCTATTTTTTCCGACCAAAGTGGATAACTTCACATTTCTCCACATTATATTCCATTTGCCATGTTCTTGCTCACTCACTTAGCTTGTCTATATCCCCTTGAAGCCTCTTTGCATCCTCCTCACAACTTACATTCCCACCCAGCTTTGTATCATCAGCAAACTTGGATATATTACATTTCGTCCCCTCATCCAAATTATTGATGTAGATTGTGAATAGCTGAGGCCCAAGTACTGATCCTTGCGGTACCCCACTAGTTACAGCCTACCAACCCGAAAATGACCCATTTATTCCTACTCTCTGTTTTCTGTCCGTTAACCAATCCTCAATCCATGCTAGTATATTACCCCCAATCCCATGAGCCTAATTTTGTTTAATAACCTCTTGTGTGGCACCTTATCGAATGCCTTCTGAAAATCAAATACACCACATCCACTGGTTCCTCCTTATCTATTCTGCTAGTTACAGCCTCAAAAAACTCTAACAGATTCGTCAAACACGATTTCCCTTTCATAAATCCGTGTTGACTCTGCCCAATCATATTATTATTTTCTAAGTGCCCTGTAACCACGTCCGTTTATAATAGATTCTAGCATTTCCCCTACCACTTATGTCAGGCTAGCTGGTCTGTAGTTCCCCGTTTTCTCTCTCTCCTTTCTTAAATAGTGGGGTTACATTTGCTACCTTCCAATCCACAGGAACCATTCTAGAATCTATGGAATTTTGGAAAATGACAACCAATGCATCCACTATCTCTAAAGCCATCTCTTTCAAAACCCTAGGATGGAGGCCATCAGGTCCAGGGGATTTATCGGCTTTCAGTTCTGTTAATTTCTCCAGTACTATTTTTTTACTAATATTAATTTCTTTCAATTCCTCATTCTCGCTAGTCCCTTGGTTCTCCACTATTTCCGGGAAGTTTTTTGCGTCTTCTTCTGTTAAGACAGACACAAAGGCCGCGTTCTTACCTTTTGGTGCGAGTTGGGAGCGGGTCAGCTGCCTTCCGGGTTCCTATCCCGCCCCCAACGACGCCCGATGCACAGATGTAATTTTACATCAATTGGTCTTGTTAAGCCCGCCCTGTGGGCTTGCCGGCCAATTAAGAGAAAGTCGGTGTCAGATGACGACAGTTGATGACGCGTCATCTGCCGTTTTTCTTAAAGGGCACATGCACATTTTTTTTGACAGATGATTTTTCAGTGTTTGACAGTATTGAGGTGCTGCAAACACTGCCAATCACTGTACAAAGGTGAGCCCTTGCATCCAGACTCTCCAGTGACTCTCTCCTTAGGATAAAACAGATGGCATCTTGCAGGTGAGGTTACAGAAGCAATCTGTCACTGGTGAGAGAGGTTCTCCCAATGAGGTGGGACTACACAAACACTTCAAACCTTGTTACCTACAGACAAGTCTAAATACATTAAAATGATTTTCCCAACATTTTCTTACCTCTGAAACTCACCAGTGTACCATTGGATCCTTCACCCCACTTCTGCAGCTGTCATCAATGCACAAACCTTATAGTAGACCCACAGCGCGCCACACTTAACCTGGCGTGGTGTCCGGACGTCAGGAAGCCCGCAGTCAACCTGTCAAAATTGAAAAAAGCCTCTTAACTTAACAGGCAGTTAAGTGTCTATAATCCTCTTGCCGCCACTAGGTGTCGGGTCCCTGCGCAAATCGGGGACCCAACACTTGGGAAGATTGTATGGAGGGTTGACAGCGAGTTCGGGACCCGCTGTCAATCTTTGCAATTTTGCCATCAGTCCCGCCTCCAAACCCGCCCCCTGAGCGCTGACAAAATTCCCCCCAAAGTATTTGTTTAATTTCTCGGCCATTTCCTTATTCCCCATTATAATTTCTCCTGTCTCAGCCTGTAAGGGACCCACATTTACTTTCGCTAATCTTTTCCTTTTTACATACCTATAGAAGCTTTTACAGTCTGTTTTTATGTCTCTCGCTAGTTTACCCAGGATGGGCTGCAGCATCGATATTCATCTGTCATTATGAATTTGCTCCTCGAACTTAAAACATGACAGGACTATTTTTCTTGTTGTATGACATGATAGCATCTAATAGAAGAGAACAGACCCACAGTGGGCTCAGATATTACAAGCCCTTAACTGCTTGAAGAAGGCCATACAGGGCAACTTTGGCTGTAACAGGACTAAGGCAGTAAAAGAAGGTGCAGCTACAGACCTTCCCAAAGCTATTGGCTTCTTACATCATGCCTCCCTTCTTACTCACTCATGCAGCCATATACTAAATCACACAAGCAGTATCTTGTAACGCAAGTTCTGTTGGAAAGTGTCTTTTGTGACAGCATTGTAACATTCATCACTTTTATGTTATTGTATTCCTGGGAAAGCAACTTGCCAGCACAGCCAGTGGGCCAGGACAACACAGCACCTCACAGCATTGTGTCCCTCTCACAACATTTGCCAACAACAACTTGTATTTATAAAGCGCCTTTAACGTAGTAAATCGTCCCAAGGTGCTTCACAGGAGTATTAAAAGACAAAATATTTGACACCAAGCCACATAAGGAGAGATTAGGGCAGGTGACCAAAAGCTTGGTCAAAGAGGTAGGTTTTAAGGAGCGTCTTAAAGGAGGAAAGAGAGGTAGAGAGGCAGAGAGGTTTAGGGAGGGAATTCCAGAGTTTAGGGCCTTGACAACTGAAGGCACGGCCACCAAAGGTTGAGCGATTATAATCAGGGATCCTCAAGAGGGCAAAATTAGAGGAGTACAGATATCTCGGGGGGCTGTGGGGCTGAAGGAGATTTCAGAGATAGGGAGGGGCGAGGCCATGGAGGGATTCGAAAACAAGGATGAGAATTTTGAAATCGAGGTGTTGCTTAACACCTGCACAATTACACACATCTGGAAAATGCTATTAGTGAGCCTGAGGGAGTAGCACTGGGTGAATCACAGTATGCAACGGAAATGGAGCATGTAGGAACAGGAACCTGTTGATCATCCACTCCCTCCATCACCGGTGTATCATGACTGTATCTACAGGATGCACTGCAGCAAGTCGCCAAAGCCTCTTCGGCAGCATCTCCCAAACACGTGACCTCCACCACCTTGAAGAATAAGGGCAGCAGGTGCATGGGAACACCATCACCTCCAAGTCCCGACTTGACATGTATCACCATTCCTTAATTGTCGCTGGGTTAAAAACCTTGAGCTCCACATATAATAGCACTATGAAAGTACCTCCACCACACGGACTGCAGCGGTTCAAGAAGAAGGCCCAGCACCACCTTCTCAAGGGCAACCAGTGATGGGTAATAAACGCCGGCCTTGCTAGAAATGCCCATATCCCGAAAATTAATTTTTTAAAAGGACTAAAGGACCACACCCACCCCCTCCACACCCGGCTATACTTTGAGAGATGCAGCAGTGTGTTAACATTGGGCAGTCATGTCACACTCCAGGTGCTAAGTTAGTGGAAAATCAAATAAAAGTGTTGCCTAAAATAACCAATGTAACAGTCATCTGTGCAATACGTGTGTGGGCAGAACATTAGCTGAGTCTGCAAGAAGGCAGGGGTAGAAATGTTGAAATCACTCGTGACCTTGACTGACACTCACAGTGCCAACCCAATGCTGCAGGTGTCCTTGCAGCAAAGGCAGGGCTCTGAAATTTGCTCCCCGTGGCCTGTAGAGCCAGTTCCCCATTGTCAGATCCAGGTGACATCATGATTGGCGTCGCCAATGTGGCTCTGGTGTCTGATTATCTCCCTGTCATGCCATCTGTCATCTTGAACCACATAAAATATGAAATACTGTGATTGAAGTAAGATAATAGTGACTTGCTAAAGGATGCTGAACTGGGTGTAGCTTTCACTCAGCTAATGTTCTGCCCACACACATAATGCACAGATGACTGTTACATCAGTTATTGCACAGTGTTCAGTTCCATTTGCAACTCCCCAGATAATGAAGCAGTCAGTGCCCGAATGCAGCAAGACCTGGACAACATTCAGGCTTGGGCTGACAAGTGGCAAGTAACATTCACGCCACACAAGTGCCAGACAATGACCATCTCCAACAAGAGAGAGTCTAACCATCTCCCTGTGGCATTCAACGGCATTGGTATTGTCCAATTTCCCACCATCAACATCCTGGGGGGTCACTTAACTGGACCAGCTACATAAATACTGTGGCTACAAGAGCAGGTCAGAGGCTGGGTATTCTGTGGCAAGTGTCTCACCTCCTGACTCCCCTAAGCCTTTCCACCATCTACAAGGCACAAGTCAGGAGTGTGATGGAGTACTCTCCACTTGCCTGGATAAGTGCAGCTCCAACAACACTCAAGAAGCTCAACACCAATGTTCTGTTTAAGTTGCACAGCCACGCAGCACTCTGCAGCTCCCGCGCAGCCGGCTCATCAGCTTTTATATAGGAAAAACTGCACATGTGCAGTATTTTGAAAGGGTCACACAGCCCCTCAAAGGGGCTGAGCACCCAAAAAAAAATTAAGGGGAACGTTGCTCGACACCATCCAGGACAAAGCAGCCCGCTTGATTGGCACCCCATCCACCACCTTAAACATTCATTCCCTCCACCACCAGCGTACCGTGGCTGCAGTGTGTACCATCTACAAGATGCACTGCAGCAACTCGCCAAGGCTTCTTCGGCAGCACCTCCCAAACCCACGACCTCTTCCACCTAGAAGGACAAGGGCAGCAGGCGATTGGGAACACCACCACCTCCAAGTTCCCCTCCAAGTCACACACCATCCTGACTTGGAAGTATATCGCCGATCCTTCATCGTCGCTGGGTCAAAATCCTGGAACTCCCTCCCTAACAGCACTGTGGGAGTACCTTCACCACACGGACTGCAGCAGTTCAAGAAGGCGGCTCACCACCACCTTCTCAATCGAAATCAGGATGGGCAATAAATGCTGGCATTGCCAGCGGCACCCACATCTCGTGAATGAATAAAAAAATACTTTGATGCTGTAGCTCATCCTGAGGTGATATGAATGTCAGTATTGTGGAAAATACTTTACAGCCCCTCTTATTTAAGAATCTTCCTATTCTGCAGAACTCTTGGAAGGAGTTTGTGTAGTCGGTTTCTCTATGATATTGGTAAGGATGATTCTGTTCCTTCTCTCATTACATAAACATTCTTACCATGGTCTAACACTGTAAAATACAGGGAAAGATTCAAGAAATTGAAGAGAAAAATAAAATTCATATACTTAACGGGTGCAAAATAAACTATTACATTTGCATTTATGAATTAAGTATTATTTGCAAAAGAAAAAATATATAAACATTAGCTGGGAAAAATGATATGAAACACTAAACATTAGCTGAGAGAAAAGAAGCCTTGTCAAAAAAATTATTTCCATCTGTCCCTTTAAATTGGGACTTTAAACAGCTTCCTTTAACATCTGGTTTTCGTGAACCAAAGTGTTGCTGGGCAGGACTTGTGCCCAAACAGTTAATAAAGAAACCATACCCTCCTTAACATACTGGGTGTGTGTTTTATTAGGCTCCCACTCAAAATATGCAGGAGTGAAATCCAGAGGATTATTGCCCAAATTGCATATTTTCAGTGGGGACGAGGCAGATGCAGCAGCCAGCCAATTTCTCTGTCTTGATTTGCCAAATTCCACTGGCACTAGACCTCACCAGTTAGAAATTCAACCTCCTGTCTTCCCAATCAAGAAATAGTCCATATTTTGATGGCTTTGACATCTGCAATTTATGCAATTAGGCAATGGGAGCAATTACGTGCCCAGAATTTTTAAGCGTCTGACTATTGGCTCTTGCTTTCCTAAAGGCACTGCCTCATGTTGAGATATAGTTTTTTTGGCTGCCGATCTTGTGGACATTCTTCATTGTGATCCTCAAAGGTAAGTATTGCTGACTACTCGTCCATGCAAGGAATCAAAGCCGAGTCCGATCCAATTCTCACCGACATCTACACCTTTTTCCTTTTCCCACAAGGACTCATTGGATAGTAAAGTGGAGCAAAATGCTGGTTGTTTTTTTCCCCCTGCCTCTCGCCCTGCGATGCTGAAGCCAGTTCTACTGCCCTTGAGTTGTTTGGGGTAACACCGACTAACTCACCACTGATTGGGAGCTTCCTCATTTCAAAGGCTCAGTTCTACAGTTTGCTTACCAATTTAGCCATCAGGGTAGTCCTAACAGTCTGACTTTTCCCAGGCCAGATATGATGGCTAGAACCCATTACTGAAGCCTTTAGGAGGTTCCTTTTTACATTAGGTGGCATAACAAGATACAGCCAAGATAAGGACAGAAGTCTCACAAAATTAGCGGCAGCATTTAGTGGTTGCCAAGGACAGAGAAATACCTGGAAAATTCACATTGGGGTAAAAACGGATAAGAAATATGGGAGACTTCTTTTAAAGTCCTTTTTTCATTAAAATCTGTCAATAGAATGAGTAACATGGATACAATAAAAGAAATACTGTGTGCAGCTGAGAGTAATAGAGGCAAAGCATTGGCTTGAAAGTTACAGACCTGACCCGAAGTAATGGTTGAAGATGTGGTCATACATTATAAGGCCATTTCTGCACTTAATAGAAACTAACTTTGCTGCCTGAAAACAGCGACCATTGTTTATTTTATTACACCATTACGCAAAAAATATTTTTAAAATGTTGAAGATTTTCATCTTTTTTGAGTAACATCTATCCTATCTTTGTGATATCAGCCAGTAGTCTTACTTTATATATCGCTGACATCACTTGCTGAAGCTTATTGCCTATTTATCCCAGTTAATAGCCAATGTTGTAACACAGTCATGATGTTGTTGATCGTATGTTGTTTGACTTGCCTGCTCATTTTATAAATACTTGTTGTTGTTTCGTATAACAGGAAAAGCTTATCATGGAACGTCTAGTTTGGCTATCCATTTGATGGCCGCCTGAGATGCCGAGTGGAGAAATGAGGTGCCTCCCGCAGCAGATCTCAGTGGGCAGGTTGATGTGATGTGTTCCATGGTCTGGAACTCATGGCCACAGTTGCACTTCGGGCCGTCCCTCATCTTCCACTGGTGGAGCAGGTGGCCGCACCCTCCACGCCCTGTGCGGATTGGGTTGAGCGCTGCCCACTGTCTTCGAGGGAGATCGAAGCCAGGGACCTCTGCTGTTGGGTCAGTGATGAGGTGTTGGTTCTTCATGTTGCATGCGTCCCACGATTCCGTCCATCTGGATAGTGGGTCGATACCAGCTGCATGAATGGGCCCAGCACTCCGCATTTATAAATACTATGTGCACGGGGACCCCAGTAACTGTCCTCTATTAAGATTATATGAAGACAAAAGACTAAACTTCAGCATTTGAGATTCTGAGGTGGATCTGAGCAGATATTATACAATGTATATTCTCTTTCTCAGTAGGGGTAAACTGATCCTGTTATCTTGGTATCTATGCTGTAAAGCATTGGTACTTCATTTGAGAGGGGAGTTTTCTTCAGTGTAAACCTCAAAACAGTTTAATTCTTACAATGCCAAGAGGTGTTCTTTTTAATCAAAAATTTCAGCCAGACTGTCAACCCAGCAGAGAAAGAATTACTTCATGCAAATACCATTAAACAATTATTATTGAAAAAAGGTGTGGCATAATTTTCTAAATAAAATACAATAAGAACATTTCCAAGATTCAACATAGATAGTAAATGCCTGCAAGGGTTAAATGTTATCTTTTCTCATTTCGAACTCTCGACATCAGTGCAGTTCACAAACCACAAACAGTAGCTGTTGCACAGAAAAAACCTCAGCGATAAGTCAGATAGACACAGACAATTTTTTTTTTGTTGCCTAGATACTGAGAATACAGTACTTAAAACCAAAAATTACCCCTTTTCAACCATCTTTCTTATATAAAAGCAAAATACTGCGGATGCTGGAAATCTGAAATAAAAACAGAAAATGCTGGAAATACTCAGCAGGTCAGGCAGCATCTGTGGAGAGAGAAACAGAGTTAACGTTTCAGGTCGATGACCCTTTGTCAGAATCTTTCTTATATAGTTTGATAAGTACCTTTGGATGAAATGGTCTTTCAGAGACCTCCATGATGTGGTGTTGCATATAGAACAACAACAACAACTTGTATTTATATGGCGCCTTTAACGTAGTAAAACGTCCCAAGGCGCTTCACAGGAGCGATTATCAAACAAAATTTGACACCTGAGCCACATAAGGAGAAATTAGGGCAAGTGACCAAAAGCTTGGTTAAAGGGGTAGGTTTTAAGGAGCGTCTTAAAGGAAGAAAGAGAGGTAGAGAGGCGGAGAGGTTTAGGGATGGAATTTCAGAGCTTAGGGTGTTGGCAGCTGAATCTCAATATGAATCTAATTTCATCCATGGAGTTTGAATCTTTTGCCAGAACTAAAAATATGAGAGAGTTTACCAGTACTTATTTCAGTCTGAGGCCGCTGAGGACCAGGCTTTTTTGTCTTAAAATACTCCTGTGCAGCGCCTTGGGACGTTTTACTATGTTAAAGGCGCTATATAAATACAAGTTGTTGTTGTTAATAGAGGATATTACCTACTATGCTAATGAACAGGTCTTGCATATCTGCTGATGCCTGGACTGTGGATAGTTTGATTAGCACCTAGAACTAAAGCCTTTACATCCTGCCTGATCAACCTTGGCTGGTCCCATTGACAAGTTGTCTCCTACCCTCAAATTTGAAATTTGGTAAGGGAGGACAGCTTCCATTTTTACTTTTTAAAGTAATGTGTGAAATAAAGTCAGAAATTCAGCTATTGCATCAAATCCCTCTCCCTCATAACTTTAGCTCTTGCACCCTACATATAAGCTTATATACTTTCATCTCCTCCTCCAACAGAAATCTGCCAAGATGCCTTTTTGAAACATAGTGTTCCCTGCACTAGTTAGCAAATTAATCCACAGGTCAGCAAACCAAAACAAGAAAAAAATGTCCTTATTAATTTTCATTAAGTATATATTTTTTGAAATTTTGAAATTGAAGCTTCGATTCTCAGCCGGAACTGGGAATGATTGGTGCCAACACTGGTGCCAAAAGTGGAACTGATCTCTTCTGGATGGATATATTAAAAAATATCAAAGGTGCTATTGTAAGTGGCATACAAGCCTGATTGACAGTGTTAATAGACCTGTGTGCCCTCACGCATCTGTTACTATGGAGATGCATTGAGCTCAATCTGAGTTAATTTACTAGATTGATTTTGCCTGTTCAAGACATTGAGATACATTTTCTGCTTTGATATTTGATCCAGTTACTTGGCACAAATTGCACATGAATCATATGTAAGTTCAATTTACACCAGTGGTACTAAAGATTACTAAAGCGAATAAATATAATAACTGGTGCGTGTTATTTCTCTCTCAAGTTCTCAGCAGTAAACCCTGCTAGTAATAGTACTAATTTTAATTTGTTCTTGTTTCAATCTGAGATTGCCTAAAAGAATTTACATTGAATTCACAGCACAGAAACAGGCCATTCGGCCCAACAGATTTATGCTCCACATGAGCCTCCTCCCACCTTACTTATTGTCCTGGTCTCACATTATCTGCTAATGCCTGGAATTGTGGATAGTTTGATTAGCACCTAGAACAAAGAAGATAGAATGAACACTCAGAGGCGATGAGCAACATACAGTCACACATAAAGCAACTAATGCCAGAGACAGAAGACAAGACTTTACGAAAATAAGTATTGCCACTATCTTCAATCAGTAATGAGAGAAACTATTTTTCTCAGGAAATTAGGCAGAAGTTTTTCCATTAGTTATGAAAAAGGAAAATTCCCTTTGTGTTCTTTTTGACAGTATTCCTCAATGGATTACAGGTTTGAGCAAAGCTTTAGTTTCTTATTTTTTCTGAATTTCTATGACCTTTTGAAAATGCTGTTATCTTCAGAAAGGTAAGTGTACTTTATAATGCATTATTTCATCAAAAACAAAATGCAAGTAAACTAAGCTTTTTGATTTTTTCACAGCAATATATGTGTTAAATAGTTTTCCTTAGAGAAGCAATTAATTTCTTTCAGTCCTGGGGCTCCAGACTGATTCAGTCTCCTGTACAGTTAAGCTTAAATGGCCTGGAAGACTATGAGGTGGTGGTATTCCCTGTCCTATAGTCTGGCATAGCAGGCAACTATGGGGCATCTCCACACACAAGTGGAGGATCTCTCCCTTTCTGCAGTTACCAGAAGGTCATTAAGTGTGAGTGATGACAAAGACTTTGGTCATCACTTTCAGGAGACAATAGATTTTTTTAATTGATTTATGGGAAGTGGGCGTCACTGGCAAGGCCAACATTTATTGCCCATCCCTAGTTGTCCTTGGGAAGGCGGTGGTGAGTCACCTTCTTGAATCGCTGCAGTCCCTGTGGTGAAGGTACTCCCACAGTGCTGTTAGGTAGAGAGTTCCAGGATTTTGACCCAGCGACGATGAAGGAACGGCGATATACTTCCAAGTCAGGATGGTGTGTGACTCGGAGGGAAACTTGGAGGTGGTGGTGTTCCCATGCACCTGCTGCCCTTGTCCTTCTAGGTGGAAGAGATCGCGGGTTTGGGAGGCGCTGCCGAAGAAGCCTTGGTGAGTTGCTGCAGTGCATCTTGTAGATGGTACACACTGCAGCCACGTTACGCCGATGGTGGAGGGAGTGAATGTTTAAGGTGGTGGATGGGGTGCCAATCAAATGGGCTGCTTTGTCCTGGATGGTGTCGAGCTTCTTGAGTGTTGTTGGAGCTGCACTCATCCAGGCAAGTGGAAATTATTCCATCACACTCCTTACTTGTGCCTTGTAGATGATGGAAAAGCTTTGGCGAGTCAGGAGGTGAGACACTCGCCGCAGAATACCTAGCCTCTGACCTGTTCTTGTTGCCACAGATTGTAGCATACAGTTCTTTATTTTAAACTCAACGAGCGGTAATTTTGACTTTGAACGATAGTGTAAAATGCAAGATATTGGCTGGGCCTCCTGTTAAACATCTCTCCTGAAGTCAATGGAAACGAGAATGGGGAGAGGTGTTTAACAGGTGACCGAACCAATATCATGTTTTACGCTATCATCTAAAGTCAAAATTACCCCCATTAATTCGGCAAGACAATAATAATTTATATGCTAAAAGGAGATTCACGAGGTTTATCATTTAGTCATACTTTTCTTACCCCAAATTATATTTGAAAACTAGGAAACACCTTAAGATCAGTAGAGAGTAGGAAGTGGATGATTAATAATGAATAATTCTAATGTAATTACAACAGCAAATGAAAGATCCCACAAACAACAGTGAGATGAATGGCCAGTTAATCTGTTTAGTTGGTGTTAGTTGAGGGATCGGTGTTGACCAGAACAACGGGAAAACTCCCTGCTCTTCTTGCAAAAAAAGGCCATTGTGTCAGCTGTGGCTCAGTGATAGCCTACTTGCCTCTGAGTTAGATGGTTGTGGGTTCAAGCCCCACTCCAGAGATTTGAGCACAAAATCTGGGCTGACACTTCAATGCTGCACTGTCGGAGGTGCTATCGTTCCAGGGATGAGGGACTTCAGTTACGTGGAGAAGCTGGGGTTGTTCTCCTTAGAGCAGGGAAGGTTGAGAGATTTGATAGAGGTATTCAAAGTCATGAGAGGTCTAGACAGAGTAGATAGAGAGAAACTGTTCCCATTGGCGGAAGGGTCGAGAACCAGAGGACACAGATTTAAGGTGATTGGCAGAAGAACCAAAGGCGACATGAGGAAAAACTTTTTTACGCAGCGAATAGTTAGGATCTGGAATTCACTGCCTGAAAGGGTGGTGGAGGCAGATTCAATAGTAACATTCAAAAGAGAATTGGATAAATACTTGAAGGGAAAAATTTTACAGGGCAATGGGGAAAGAGCAGGGGAATGGGATTAATTGGATAGCTCTAGCAAAGAGCCGACACAGGCACGATGGGCCGAATGGCCTCCTTCTGTGCTGTATCATTCTATGATTCTATAAAAGTGCTAGCACTGCGTCAAGCAGACACTCAAGATTTTCTGACAATCAAGAAAAAGAAAATGCAACGACACAATCCCTCAAGTGTTACCTAATTTCTGAATAGCTATACATTTCTGACAGGAATTTTGTCTCTGCACTGCACATTAGCACACAATGTTCTATGTCAACTAATTTTGCATGCTAGTCTTCAAGTATGTCAGCATACTGTGTATGTATAAATGGTTAAGTCTGCATAGTGTTCCAGTGACAGTCAGGAGTGGACTGGCAATATGGGAAATCGGGAGGTTTCCCGAATGCCCCCGTGAATGTATTATCTATGCTCCCCTTTGCCGTGAGAATCGCAAAGAATCCCAGGTATTCGGGGAAACTAGTCCACAGCCAAGTGACAGTTTAGCAAAGTGCACAGCTAACCTATATATTGACTCCGAGTCCAGAGCCATCTAGAGGACAGGCTCAGCAATTACTTGTACATCTAGCATTCGGTACAGTGGAGGATGGAGAGCAGTGAGTGGGTCAGCAGTGTCTTACTATAAATAAAAAGTATGTTTGCAACAAAGGCTAAGACTATTCCTTAATGATCTTTTTGTCTCCCACATTTTACTCCTCTCCCCTCGTCTCCTGAAGGTTTTGATTCTTTGCTGGGTCTGGTTCATGGGCACCCAAGCAGCCACTATTTACGTGCTAGCTTTAACCATAAGTGGTTGCAGATTGTTGGACCAATGGGGACAAGGCAACCTGTGCCTGATCCTGGGTTTACCCAGACTCCATGCCAATACACCTCTAGCAGGAGTCACTGAACAGCAACCGGGATCAGGACACCCGGCTGAATTTCCCCTCTTTAACAAAGGGGCACTGAGGCCAATTGCCATTCCTGCTCCTATCAGCACAGCCTGCAAATTGAAAGCAACTTAGTAGAGCTGCTACAGCTAACAAAATGCTAGGGCAGGATCAATGAGCTGAATGGCCTACTCCTGTTTCGATGTTTCTTATTGTTTAATGAGCCAGGCCGGTCAACCCACAGTCAACCAAGGCGTGTGTATGTTTTCTTAAGGGAGGCATCAGGATTGCCTGTTAAGTATTCCCTTCCAACGATTCCTTCCAATGCAGCACAGTGTGAAGCCAAGGAGAAAGACAGCCTAATTAAGGCTCTAATTAAACTGAAAACTCTGTTTCTCTCCCCACAGATGCTGCCTGACCTGCTGAGTAATTTCCAGCATTTTCTGTTTTTATTTTAGAAAGAGAGCCTAATTAAGTTAAGTGAAAGTCTGAACATTTAAAAAACAAGTCTTATGTTTCTGGACTGGGGAAAACAGAAAAGAAAAACTGTTAAGACAGAGGTTGCTGCCTACCTGTCAGACAGCCTTCCTTCAGAGAATCACCTGCTTCAAGCAATTTTCAGATAGAACCTCTCCTGAAGTTATTGCTCCCTCCCTATTCTGCATTTTGGACTGTGTTTTTTATTGACTTACAACTATTGCGTTTAACAGTGTTCCAAACAGTAAAAATACAATAAGAACAGACAAAATGGAACATTTATTTTTCATGCATTAGCTTCACGATGAATTTGAGTGTGGCATGAAAAATATTTTTTTAATAGAAGAACTTCAAGTGAAGAATCGATGCCCATAATGCAAGATATTGGCAAGATTGAGTAAAAAGTAAAGCCTCCAAGCTATAATTTTAAAAGCTTAACGATTGTAGGAGGAATGAAGGGACAAGGGAGGCAAGGGGGCGTATTCCCAGTGCCATCTAATTCTAGTGAAATCCTAAGAGCATTCTTTATCAGCCGTGGTTCAGTGGGTAGCACCCTCGCCTCTGAGTCAGAAGGTTGTGGGTTCAAGTCCCACTCCAGAGACTTGAACACAAAAAGCTAGGCTGACACTCCCAGTGCAGTACTGAGGAAGTGCTGCACTGTCGGAAGTGCCGTCTTTCGGATGACCCAGGCCCCGTCTGCTTTCTCATGTGGCTGTAAAAGATTCCATAGCACTATATCGAAGAAGAGCAGGGGAGTTATCTCCGGTGTCTTGGCCAATAATTATCCCTCAATCAACATCACAAAACAGATTATCTGGTCATTATCACATTGCTGTTTGTGGGAGCTTGCTGTGCGCAAATTGGCTGCTGCGTTTCCTACATTACAACAGTGACTACGCTTCAAAAAAATAGTACTTCATTGGCTGTAAAGCACTTTGGGACATCCGGTGGTTGTAAAAGGCGCTATAGAAATGCAAGTCTTCCTTTTTTTTTCTTTTTTATCTACTCATTTATGATGTTGCTGTAAATAGTGAGCAGTGGAAATCTTCCCATAAGGAGTTCCACAATTTTGAGGTCTGAGGAAAGAATGAGTTGGAGCAGGAGACTGTAATAAAGTCTTGAGTTTAATACAGGACGTAGGGAGGTGGAAGAGCATTTAACACGGAGTATTCAGAGCCTACATGGAACAATATAGAAAGAGAATAAAATATACCCTGGTAGAGATAGATGTTGGAAGCTAAAGGTGAGAGTGGGTGGATGAGTTTTTTCTCATATCGTGTGAGTGTGAAAAAGATGTCAAGTGAGCCTTCCCAGATATGAAAATAGCATTCACATCTCAGATGAACTTGGCCTTTGTATAGAGTTAAGAGCTGCTGAGAGGAAGAGAAGTGTTTGCACAAAAGAGGAAACTGAGCTTCTTGGAGGTACCTTTAGCAAGGGAGGAGATGTAGAAGCCCCACAAGAGGTCATTGGAAATAGTGAGGTCAAGGATGTCAAAAGATGAAGAAGGACTAACATACGTTAAACATTTTGATCATATATCACACATCATGTTCCACATTAGACCTTTAAGAAGTTGAGAGGTCAGTGGAACAGCTAATTTAACATAAATGTAATACAGGAAACTCTTTGGTATCCGGCACCGACGGGACCGGGGTGGTGCCGGTTGAATAAAAATTCCGGATGATGGAGAGGGTTATCTACCGAGGCTATTTTTAACAAACAAAAATAAAAAATTCAAGAAATGTGCAGTATACTGTAATTGGGTACTCACCTACAGAATGTTGTGTTAAATGGATGGTGGAAGATGCTTGATTAAGTACAGTACTGCCAGTTGAGGGTAATCCATAACTCTTTAATTACTTAACAGTAAAACAAAACTTATAAATGACTGTATACAGTACTGTAGTTGACTGTACACTTACTCCAAGTCAACTGGTTCATCAGGAATATCCATGCCAGCTGGGTCATCAGGATCATGCACTTCCACAGATTCCACAGATTCTTCAGGCACTTCCGCTGCTTCGACTCTTTTGGAAGCTTTCTTAAACATGTTGCGGATGTCGGCTTGCTTCGTGGACTCTTGCCTTTTCTGTAGAAACGTGGAATGCAGAATATGGAGTTGCATAACTTCTTGGGCAGAGTAGCAAGGCTGCCTTTCAGCAAATTGGAGGATTGAAGAAAATCCTTCTGCAGCTTTAGCCCAAGAAATCTCCTTCTCTTGAGAAATCTCATCCTCTTCACTTTCCATCTCACTTTCCTTTTCTTTCTTTGGATTCAAAACACTCTCAATTATTTCATCATCACTTAGCATATGCACAACAGCAACTTCTCTATCTGCATCAACCCACTGCTCGATATCACTTTCACTGAGGTGACGTAGAGGGTTTGCTGGGCCTACATTTTTCACCATGCCAGCCATTTCCATTATTGTACTCTTCTTGGGACGAACATTGAACCCATGAAATTCCTCCTCTGAAGAAGAACCTTCAGCAAACATTACAGTAGGCCACAATTTGCGCCAGGCTTGCCTCAGAGTGTGACCTTTCACCAAGTTCCAGGAACATGCAACATTATAGATGGCATCTTTAATACTGTATTCCTTCTGAAATGCGTGAATATTGTTATCTTGGTTTATCAGTTTACGTAGGAAGTCTTACTTGTAATGACACTTCAGATTTTGGATAACGCCCTGGTCCATGGGTTGTATGAGAGAAGTTACATTTGGTGGCAAATAAATGGTGAAAATATTTCCCGAAACCAACTCGGATTCATGCGGATGGGCTCTACAATTATCAAGCAATAAAATGCATTTGCTATCTTCAGGTTTCCCTATTTTATTGAAATGTTCCCTCACAGATGGAACAAAAATATGATGGAACCAATAGGAGAAGATTTCCTTATCCATCCAAGCATTTTTTTGACCTTTGTACTCAACAGGTAAGTGCCTCACATTTTTAAATACACGGGGATTTTTATACTTCCCAATAACAAGAAGTTTAACCCGGTGTGATCCAGCAGCGTTCACACATGTTAGCACGGTTACACGATCTTTATTTTTCTTGTAACCTGAAGTATTAGCCTCACTAGCCCCAGCAAGCGTTGATTCTGGCAAAAACCTCCAAAACAAGCCAGTTTCATCGGCATTATATATCTGTGCTGGCGACAAGTCATGTTGCTGCACAATCCGATTGAAATAATCGCAGTATTCTTCTGCGGCGTCGTGATCAGCTGATTTCTTCTCCCTGGAAATATCGAGTTGTCGTATCCCGTGCCGTAACTTGAAGCACGTTAGCCATCCCTCGGAGAAAGCACGCTTGTCAGTGAGCTCCATCCTTTCGTAGAAATCCTTCGCTTTCTCGATTAGCATGGGTCCGGAAAGTGGAACACCCTCTGAACGCTTAAGAGAAAACCACTCATAAAGCACGGTATCCAGCTCTTCAAGCTTAGGCTTACGAAGCGTACGCCGTTTCTCTACACTCTTAGATGTCTCTGAGCTTGAATAAAACTTGAGCAGCTTATCCTTCTGCGATTTGATGTCGTAGATTGTTGACGAACCGATTTTGAATTCATTCATAATGTTGATACGCTTCTCTCCCCTTTCTAGTCGTTGGCATATCTCGATTTTCTGTTTTAAAGTTAACACCACTCTCTTCCTTTTGCTTGGACCAGCTTTTGGGAATTCCATAATGCAAGATGGGGGAGATAATTCCCGATAAAGATGGAGAGACACACAGAAAAATGGTGGCTAGGAAGAGACTACCAGCAGCGCGGGAGACACACAGTAAAATGGCGGTTCAGAAGAGGTTACCGGCAGCGTGGGAGAATCAGACTCCTGTTATTGCAGTGTTCGGACTTCCGACAGCGCCAGCAAGCTGAGTAGTGGCACTTTGGAGAACTACCCCCACTGACTAACTCGGCGTTCGCGGGAGACTCGGACTCGGACTCGGCAACATTGCCGGTTATTGGAGAGGAGTTTTCGGAGTATGAATTTTGCCGGTTAATAGAGAATTCCGGATATTTAGGTGCCGTTTAAACGAGAGTTTCCTGTACTATGTGTAATCCTGGATCAGATTAATCTCCAAAAGAAATGGGGAAAGGAACATCTGAATTCTACTCTTGTTACTTTCTAGTATGGTATATAGATCAGGATGTTATTTGTTTAACAGCTATTAGATTATGGGGGAAAAATTCAGTTGGTTGCGCCTCCCGTTAGCGCCTTAAGAGGGTGCTAATGGGGCGCAAAGCATCTAGCGCCCGGGCGCGGCGATCATAGCGCTGCTCGCAAAATTAACTAGACATTTTGCGGCGGCGCTAAACACTACCGTCACGATCTCCTGCGCCGGCAGAGCGTGACGTCAGTCGAATGCGCAACGCCCCGGTATCGCCCCGGAGCGGATATTGAGTGGCGCCCCCTGCCTTACCGCCTGCCGCTAGCAACGACAGGTTGAGGGGAGCGTTTTGCAGTCAGGATGGGACTGGGGGAGCGCTATTTAAAGGCGACCGCTTCCTGCCTTTTATTGTTGGTGACATTTTTGAACCACGCATTCTGAGAGAGAGAGAGACTTCTGGAGAGATTCAACGCTGTGTGAAGGGGTTTTGGGTACTGAGCAGCACTTTGCAGGGTCATTTTGATTTGCCCTTCCTTGTATCGATTTAGAAGAGACTGTGGGGGCTGCACTCTGAGCTCTTTCCCTGGTACTCTCCATTGTTCTTTCCAGCAGATTTGATGTGCAGGTCTCTCCAGGCCGAGATTCAAGGCTGCAATGAGCAGGATGTGGATGGAAAGCAAGATCAACCCTCCCCTTTAAGAACTGGCCCGCGCCATTGTGTGTGTGTTCCATTGCTGACTGACATCACATGAGCTTCGCCAGCGCTCTGAGGTAGCGCCTCGCTCCTTGGCCTTTGCGCCTTAAGACAGGTGTGAAGCGCCTGATTTAGCGCTCCAATCACCTCCAGGGGCGATAAAAGTCAAGTTTGCAGTCGGTGGCGATAATTAGCGCTAGGCGCTAACCTTTGCGCCCGGCCGATAATTGCGCCCCAAATGGGGCGATACTGAATTTCTCCCCCTATGACTTTATGGACACAAGTCTAACATAGTCCACTCAATGCTATATTAAACTCCCTCCTCCCAGTGGACCAAGAGCTGGAAAGTGGGATTAGGCTGGAGAGCTCTTTTTCGGCCAGCACAGAGACTCTGGGTCGAATGGCCTCCTTCTGTGCCATAATGCTCTATGATTCCATGAATGATAAATGAATGCTATGAAGGTCGTGCTTCCTTAAATAGTTTATGGATTTCTAAATGCCCAATTTAAAACCACAATTAAAATTAAATTGATGTTTAACACAGATATGTTTCAAGATTGCTTTTTGTTCGGGCTTGTAATTCAGTTACACCCTCCATTATAAACAATTGGGTGGTTCTCTACTCAGCTGAAATAAGTAGTTCTCAATTGCCAGGTCTGCCTACAGTTTCTTTTTGTCTGTCTCCAAAGTAAAAGAAGTAGCTTTTAAGTAAGGTCTTAAAGGAGGTTCAAAAAGATTTTAAAGAAGATTAAGGAGGTTTAAAGTCTGATTTATATCACCTTGCAATTTTTTTTAGATTATTATCCTGGTTTCTTTAACCTATGAACTCAGAGACGTTTTAACTAAATGTTGTCATTCTCTTGATGGTAGGCAATTTTAAAATTCTCATCCTCATGTTGAAATCCCTTCATGGCCTCACCCCTCCCTATCTCGGCAACCTCCTTTAGCCCTCGAACGCTCCCTTTCTCTGACTCTGGCCTCTTGTGCATCCACCCTCCCTGTGACCCACCATTGCCAGCTGTGCCTTCAGCTGTCAAGGCCACACGTTCTGGAATTCCCTTCCTAAACCCCTGGACCTTTCCTCCTCCCTCTTCTCCTTCAAGACCCCTCCTTAAAATCCATTTATTTTACCACGCTTCAGCTCGGCGTCCATTTTAGTTTGATTCTGATTCTGTGCAGTGTCTTGGGATGTTTTTCTATGTTATGCTATATAAATGTAAGTTGTACTCTTCAAGAAACTTATAGAAGGATCAAGACTAAATGCAATATTCTAAGTTATAGACTTGATATAACGTTCTTAGACTTGGACTCCATGATTCTGCCTCTTCAGTGTAAAAAAAAATAGAAATTGCAGGTTAATCAGCATCTGTAGATCTGCGTTTTAGGTATGTCGCTTCTTCAGAAATGCCATTCACCCTAGCATTGTATTTGTCTTATTCTCATTTTTTTACATCTATATATTATTTAACTTCAATATCATTTGCTAATTATTTTGATTCTATCCAACAAAAACTTTTTTTAAATTCATTCACAGGATGCGGGCATCGCTGGCAAGGCCAGCATTTATTGCCCATCCCTAATTGCCCTTGAGAAGGTGGTGATGAGCCGCCTTCTTGAACTGCTGCAGTCCGTGTGGTGAAGGTACTCCCACAGTGCTGTTGGGTAGGGAGTTCCAGGATTTTGACCCAGCGACAATGAAGGAACAGCAATATATTTCCAAGTTGGGATGTTGTGTGACTTGGTGGGGAACTTGGAGGTGGTGGTGTTCCCATGCGCCTGCTGCCCTTGCCCTTCTAAGCGGTAGAGGTCACGGGTTTGGGAGGTGCTGTCAAAGAAGCCTTGGCGAGTTGCTGCAGTGCATCTTGTAGATGGTACACACTGCAGCCATGGTACGCCAGTGGTGGACGGAGTAAATGTTTAAGGTGGTGGATGGTGTGCCAATCAAGTGGGCTGCTTTGTCCTAGATGGTGTCGAGCTTCTTGAGTGTTGTTGGAGCTGCACTCATCCAGGCAAGTGGAGAGTATTCCATCACACTCCTGACTTGTGCCTTGTAGATGGTGAAAAGGCTTTGGGGAGTCAGGAGGTGAGACACTCACTGCAGAATACCTAGCCTCTGATGTGCACTTGTAGCCACAGTACTTATGTGGCTGGTCCAGTTGAGCTTCTGATCAATGGTGACCCCCAGGATGTTGATGGTGGGGGATTCGGCGATGGTAATTTTGTTGAATGTCAAGGGGAGGTGGTTAGAGTTTCTCTTGTTGGGGATGTTCATTGCCTGGCACTTGTGTGGTGTGAATGTTACCTGCCACTTATCAGCCCAAGCCTGAATGTCATCCAGGTCTTGCTGCAGGTGGGCATGGACTGCTTCATTATCTGAGGAGTTGTGAATGGAACTGAACACTGTGCAATCATCAATGAACATCCCCACTTCTGATCTTATGATGGAGTGAAGGTCATTAATGTAGCAGCTGAAGATGGTTGGGCCTAGGACATTGCCCTGAGGAACTCCTGCAGTGATGTCCTGGGGCTGAGATGATTGACCTCCAACAACCGCAATCATCTTACTTTGTGCTAGGTATGACTCCAGCCAGTGGAGAGTTTTTATATCGCACATTTGAGATGTCCCAGAGCACTTCACAGAGAAGGAGAAAGTCACTGTTGAATAAAAAATTAAGAGCAGTGCCCAAAGCTTCATACAAAAAGGTTTTGAAGAGGTGTTAGAAGGAGGCGAGAGAGGTAGCAAGATAAAGACATTTAGGAAGAGCATTCCAGAGTGTGGGGCTGAAGGCTCTACCACTGAAGGTAGGTGTTCCTGATTGCACATCAGATGAGTGCAAAGGAGGCCAGAGTCAGAAGAGTGGAGGGCATGACTAGCATGTAGGCCTGGAGGAGGTTGCAGAGTTAGGATGGCCATGGAGGGACTAGGAGTTTGAATTCAATGCGCTGGGGGATGAGGATCAATAGAGATTGGTGAAAGTAGGGTGACAGTGAAGCAGGACGCAGTGATACAGTGACATATGCAAATACAAAGCCTATCCAAATTACATGTGGATTCCAATTCCAATAAGTAACATACAGTATCCAGTTTCTTAAACTAAAGCATTTTGTCGCCTGTCTAAACCTGGTTTTCCACTTTCTTGCTTTATCTTCATATATACCCAATAGAGCAGCAAAAAGGGTCAGGGTGCAGCTTTCTATCTTGTTGATTTGCTCACCGTGAAACATTATGGCCGGTGTTTTGCCTACCTGGGCAGGTCCAGTGTGGGCGGTCGGCGTGGCGGGTCGCGACCCCGCTGCTGGCTCCATCCCGCTGCCGAAAACGACTTTCCCTTAATAGGACCTATTCAGCCCACCCTGCGCGTTTCCCAGTCCAATTAAATGGTGCGGGTCTGGTGATGTCATCAATGACACGTTTTCAGCTGGGATCTTTAAAGGGCATGATGCGGAGATGCCGGTGTTGGACTGGGGTGGACAAAATTGAGAGGTCGCACAACACCAGGTTATAGTCCAACAGTTTTATTTGAAATCACAAGCTTTCGGAGTTACTACTCCTTCGTCGGGTGAAGTAAAACGATACAGAATCGCCAAAGCATATATAGATAGAGAACAAAGGGGCCATGGCCACATTGGATTTGAATGTCAATGTAACATTGTGCTGTCAGGGCACTACAGCATTGGAGTGTTGCAAACACTGACAATGACTGCACAGAGACAGAGGGCTGCACCCAGGTTCTCCGATGACTACCTCCATATGCTTATGGAGGGAGTCAGAGCACGCAGGGAGGTCCTCTTCCCTTCCGATGTCACCTGGTGTCTTACAACTCGCAAGTGAGCTAGAGCAGATGGTGCAGACAGGGACAGCAGTGGAGAGTCCTTGCCGAAGGGCACAGAACGTTCCTAGCTCTGCTCAGCTGCATGCAGACACTGAACCTCTGGGGGCCATTCAGAAAGAGGGCGATCCTGGAGGTGCAGCAAGAAGTGCAGGGGGCTCTGACAGGTTTTGCGAGCGCGATGTCTGCAAATGTTCAGAGAATGGAGGAGTCCATCTCCAACATGAGCAGCACCATGTCGCAGGCGATGGCAACTGTAGGCTCCTCCATGGATAGGATGGCCACCTACATGAAGCAGCTAATGTGCTACTCACAGGAGCACATGGTCTCTATGGAGGATAGATGGCAGATGCTCATAGACCTCCTCTCTAGGAAGGATGTCAGCATAGACGTGGGTCCTCATGGCCTCACTGATGTGCAGCAAGGTGCTCTCCAGCTCCTTGGCAGCAGGGAAGTGAGCAGGCTGCCTCTACCTCTGCTGAAGCCACAGGGCTAGCACCTCGTAAAAGCACGTGGAAGAGAAAGATGACACACAAGTAGATTCACAAGGGTAGCCACTTGGGTGTTTTATCCAATGTTTATGTAAAGTTTCCGTTAATGTGCTTTCAAACATAAAAATCTTTATTTTCAACAGATTTGTGTACACCTTTGGAAGTGGCTTAGTGAGTTGCAGTGAATGGTGAGACATAACGGTAGCCCCCACAACGGTGATGAGTGTGAAAGGAATGGCTTGGTCATTGCAGGGATGCTTTATGGTGTTGGTGTGAGGTGGTGCCAACCTGGCGCACCATGTGGCAGCCATGGGTGTACAGCGTCAAGTAAATCTGGCCATGATGAGGCCATCCCTGGCCTCCCGGACAGCAATGTGCTTGGGTGTTGATGCCCTCTGTCCTGTGCAGCATCAGGTGATTGCCGAGAAGGTTGGTGGTGTTGTTGTTGGTGCTGCTGGTGTTGGGGCTCATCGTGCTCAGATTTTGAGGACCAAGGTGAGACAGTATAAGCGGCATCCATGCTGATGGAATAGATGGCAGGTGAAGTAGAGATGACAGAAACAAAGTGTCAATGATGAGAGAGGTTCTTCCAATGAGGTGATACTGGATGGAGACTTTGCTGGAAAGACTGCAGCCTGCAGAATCTGTGCTGGGAATGCAGTGAGAAACAGCTTCTGCTGAGGAAAGTGATAATCTGTCAGGTGGGAGCTTTTATAGTATATTTGATGCTGTCAACTAATCAGCTGGAGCAATGGCCACTAAACTCCTGCCTCAGGTTGGCAGATGTGGTTCCCGAGCAACGTGTTTCCCGTGGCCATCCAGTTAAATTTAAAAGGTAAGGTTAAAACAACTCTTAAGGATCTGACAACAAGGTATTAATACTTTAAATTGGGTCGACTGCCTTTGCTAGTCGGGTCAGGACCGCACTGACCTGGAGGAAAGGCGCGTGGGAGCGGGATGACAGCGGGTTCCTGACCCGCTCCCAAAAATAACAACTTTCCCACCCAACCCGCCTCCAATCGCTCACACTACCACCCTGGGAAATTCTGGCCTACATGTTCCTGAGCACTTCAGATCAGTGTTATTTCTGTAACTATTGAGTTCCTTGATTAACCGTAATTTCTGTGCTATGCCTTATGTCAGCTTTATTGGGTTTAACTTGCAGAAACTATTAAAATAAATATATACCCGAGACAAAACAGAATTCTTTCAGATGTTCTGTCAGTACATTGAAGGTTTTTTTTTTTGCAGTTTGGAAGCATAACCCTTAAGCTGCTGGTTCTAATCCTCTTCACTTGTGATTGTCACGTGTAATGAGTAACATATTACAATGAGTAAAACAAAGCCAACCGGTTCTTGGCTGGGTGGAACAGTTAACTTTAAGGAAAACTGCCTAGCCTATCCATACACTAGTTAATGATTCCTGGCAAAGCATGAGATAATAGACCTTAATATTCTTCTGGTATGGACTGGTGCTGGTGACGGTGAATGTAGCCTGCAGACCACTGGTGATTTTTCAACTGCAACGCAATTCCTGTACCATTTAGAAATTAAACTTCAGACCATAGCTGCATCTGATAAACTGTATAATCACAGCAAGTGACAGAAAATTGAAAGTGAAAAACTGACTTCTTCCTTCAATCTCTTCAAATCAATTACTGGCAGTCGTGCATGCCTGGTTTGTCCTGTTGATGGAGCTCAAAAAACCTGCAGTAGACCCCTTCTTCCATGTGATGGCTTCTTGTTGGATGTACACTGCCTGTGGATGTTAATAAATCTCAATGTGACAACCGAAGTGTTCAAATATTTGCCGAAAAACAATGACCATGAAATGGATGATGAGAAATTACTGACGGGAATGCAACCACAAGTGATCTTTAAGAAGCAGGGAGAGTAACATGTAATGAATGTTTCCACCCTTCCTGCTAAGGGAATATTTGTGGTAATAGCACCAGCAACTCTTACTGCCTCGCTCCCCTCCCCGCATTATAATGCCGTTTCATTTATTGCTGGAAACTGCACTTTCTATAATGACTGCAACCTGCCCTTAGTTTCAATGCTGAATTATTAATTATCTAGGGATTTGATTTATTCAGTCTAATTTTGTTTTCAATTATCAGGATGTTGAAATATGAATTTACTCAATTATAGTTTATTTGAGCTGTGGAATAAGGAAAAAGACAACTTTTATCTATGGCTTCTATCCTCTCTAAAGACCATTATCTTTTTTGACCTGTTTGACATAAAAATGCTGGAGATTGGTCGGTGATTGGTAGTGATATAGCAGCATGTTTAGTAGCGCTGTTGTCAGGGTGATGGTTGGGTCAAATCCAACACCACTTTATGACAAATACTATTTTGAAAAGCCGCATTAGTTGGATCATCTAAACCTATTATGATGCTTAATTTATTGAATCCATTCAATTATCTTTGTTGTAGAATCACAGCTGAGGGAGTTTGTCCGGTCCCTTCTTTATTATTGCTAAGTGTGAACGTACGTCAGCAGATAGCAACATAGAAACTGGTGTACGTTTGTCTAAGTTATCCACATTTGTGAAAAATATAAAGGGGTAGAAATTAGGTCGCGCCCCATTTGGGGCGCAAATATCGTCCGGACGCAAATATTAGTGCCTGGCGCTAATTATCGGCACTGACAGGAAACTTCACTTTTACCGCCCCGGGAGGTGAGTGGAGCGCTAAAGCAGGCGCTGCACACCTGTCTTAAGGCGCAAAGGCCAAGGAGTGAGGCGCTAACTCAGCGCGCGAGCGCAGCGCAGCTGCTGCCAGTTAGCGAGGGAACACAGACACACTGGCGCCGGACACTTCTTAAAGCGGGGGGGGCCACTTGCTCCCCAGCCACACCCTGCTCATTGCAGCCTTGAATCTCAGCCTGGAGAGACCTGTGAATCCATTTTGCTGCCAAGCATGGAGAGGGTGAGAGAACGCGCTCATCGCTTCACCGAGCGGGCCTTGGATGCTCTGGTTGGCGCAGTGGAGCGCAGACGATGTATGCTGTTCCCTGAGAGTGGCAGGAGGCCTTTGCCACGCGAGTTCAGAAGAGTGTGGAGGGAGGTGGCTCAGAGCGTCTCCTCCAGGAGCATGGTGCCCAGGACCCATACTCAATGCCGCAAAAAGTTCAACGACCTCACTCGGGTCGTCAGGGTGAGTGGCTTTTTCTCAATACCTCTCCATCCCTCCATCTCAACCTCACTCTATGGCCAGAGGGTCTTAAAACCCCAATGCACAACACTCATCCAACACCTATGGCCCTTTCATCAAACACACACACACATTCCACACTTTGCATACAGTAAGGGCTATTCACCTATGGGAGGCACATCAGGCAAGACCATGGCTGTATATTTACTCAGATGCTGTCCTTTTTCTTGCAGGCTAAGCTGGCTCATAATAGGAGACAGCAGCAACGGACAGGTGGAGGGCGGCCTCAGCTGCAACCCCTCAGCGATCTTGAGGAGCGCGTCCACAGGATTGTGGCAAGCCGGGTGATCGGTCCCGTCGCCACTGGAGACGCCGACCCCGTTGTGGACAGCAATGGTAAGGTCATCACCTTTTTGTCCTCTGTCCTTCCACTTGTCCCTCACAACACCAGCCTTTGACACTTTCAATACAACTTGCTAACTCGCTGCACTTATTCCTCCCTTACTGCCACCCTGTCCTCACGCTAAAGCCACTCTTGTACCTCCCTGCTTTCAGATGGTGATTCACCAGCTGAGGAGACGGGCCCTGAAGCTGCCACTGGGAGTGATGCTGCAGCTGAGGAGGAAGAGGAAGCCAGAGCATCAGTGCCACCCTCTCCCGAGGAAGCCCATGCCCACACTGGGAACACGCCTTCCCCGGAGGGGAGCAGGGGGGAAGGGGCTGATGATGGTGAAGCTCCAGGACCCAGCGGGCTGCAGCAACGCCATGGCGGGGGTAGGGAAGAATGGGGGCCTTCTCCCCAGAGGGAGAGTATGCCAGACACTCCTACTGCAATGGACGCAGAGGAGGAGCGGCTGATTGCAGAAATGAACACCCAGGCGGTGGGCATGCACACTGAGCTCATGGGTGCAGTGGGAAGGGTGCCCGAATGCATTGAGTCACTGGCAAGGAGTGTGGAGCACTTCGCTGTAGCACAGGCGGATGCCACACTAACGCTTGGTGCTGCAATTCAGTCACTGGCTGCCGTGATCCCACCTCTGATTGCTCTCATACAGACTCAGATGGAGGCCACGCGAGCACAGACTGCTGCCAACCTCGATGGTTCGTGCACATGTCCCCGGGGCTGTCACCGCGCCGCAGCAGGCCAGCAATCTGTTCTCCGGCAGATTGCTCCGGATGCTGAAGTGCTGCCCCGTGGGAGTGCCAGTGTGTCGGGCGAGCAGGGAGTTGCTGTCCTCTCGCACGATGACAGCATTCCTGCTGCCAACACTGTCACTTCTCCACTGCACTTGCCACCGCCTGTAGGACAGACTGCTGCCGCCCATGCAGAGTTGGTGCAGTCTGCAGCCGGGCCCTCCAGGCCCAGAAGTGGTCGAGGCCGTCCTTCAGGGGCATCTGCAGTGTCAGGGTCTGACGAGCAGCAGCCTTCCACCAGCCTTGCTGCAGCCACTGAGGTCCCATTACGGAGGAGCAGTAGGGTTAGAAGGGGGGAAGTGCGCAAGGGAAGGAGATCACCCTCGAAGGGCAAAAAGTAGGAGGTGTGACAAAATGCTGGTCATTTTTTTATTAAAGGCCGAGGTTCATGGTCCAACTTTTGTTTAGTGTTTTGGACATTATCTCCAGGTTGTGAGAACCAGTTATGTTATTGACTGTTTTTTTGTGTTTATTTCTATGAGTTTGTCATGAGGAATTGACACACACAGAGTTTGTAAAATAAATAAGTTTCTGTATTCAAAATATACATGGCTGGTGGTTGGAATTATTGGTGCCTTGGCCGGCTTAGGGGTTGCGTGCTGGGTTGATTAATGTTGGTAGCAATGGCAGGGGCCCTAGAAGCGGCTTGCTATTAGCCGTTGACGGACGGCCCTTGCAGTTTGACCATTGTGGACCGCCCTCCCGCCTTGGTGCTGCTGATGATCATCGTCCTCGTCCTCTTCTTCCTCTTCCTCCTCCTCCTCTGGTGGTGCTACAAGGCCTGGTGGCATTGGCTGGGTCCTGAGGATTGCCATGTTGTGCAACATGCAGCACACGACTACGAAGTTCGATACTTGCTCAGGCGAGTACTGCAGGGCTCCTCCGGAATGGTCCAGACAGCGGAACCGTTGTTTCAGCACGCCGATTGTGCGCTCAATAATGTTCCTGGTTGCTTGATGGCTTTCATTGTACCGCAGCTCAGCAGGGGTGTTTGGCGTACGGAGCGGTGTCATCAGCCAGGTGCTCAATGCGTACCCCTTGTCCCCGAGAAGCCAACCAACTGGCTGATGCGGTGCCTCGAAAACTTCTGCCACAGTAGTCTGGCGCAGGATGAAAGCATCGTGGCAGCTGCCCGGATAGTGGGCATTGACAGCGAGTATCACCTGTCTGTGGTCACAGACCAACTGGACATTCAAGGAATGGAACCCCTTTCTGTTCCTGAATTCCTCTGCATTCTCTCACGGAGCACGCAAAGCCACATGCTTGCAGTCAATGGCGCCCTGCACCATGGGGAAGCCCGCTACCCTCGCAAAGCCCAGAGCACGGTCACGCTGCTTGTCTGGGGTCATAGGGAAAGAGATGAACTCTCGTCTCCTTCTGAAGAGGGCATTGGTGACCTGCCGGATGCAGTGATGCACCGCGAACTGGGAGATATTGGCGAGGTCCCCAACAGCAGCTTGGAATGAGCCAGTGGCGTAGAAGTTCAAAGTCACTGTGACCTTCACTGCCACCGACAGAGACGTCCTGGACCTCAGATGAGGCTGCAGATCTGGCTGCAGCAGGTGGCAGAGCTCAGTGACCACCTCCTTGCTGAATCGCAGCCTTCGCAAACACAGCTCCTCGGACATATGGATGTAGGAGAGCTGTTCACGATATACCCTGGGAGGGTAAGCTCTCCTGTAGATGCGCCTGATGGCCCTCCTCCGTCTGGCCATCATTGCCACTCTCTGTCTGCGTCTCTGTATCCTCCGATTCAGCTGGAGCAGGACGACGCCCCCAATCACTGCAGCCCCCATATTCTCTTTGCCAGAAAAGTAATGAGGTACAGCAGCTAAAGTAGCAACAAAGTTAGGATGAATAGGCAAAACTACCTCACAAAGCGTTGAGTCAATGTAGAAGTCTCTCTCTCTCTCTCTCTCCGAATCTCTCTCTCTCTCTCAGAACGAGTGGTGCATAAATGTCGACCACAGAAAAAGACAGGAAGAGGCCCCCTTTAAATAGCGCCCCCGCCAGCCCCACACCGATTGATAGCGTTCCAGTCTTCCGGTCGTTGGAAGCGCCAGGCGGTAAGGCAGGGGGCGCCACTCAATTTCCGCTCCGGGGCGCCCCAAGGGCGTTGCACCATGGAATGACGTCATAATCTGCGCGCGCAGGTGGTCGCAGCGGTAAGTTTTAGCGCCGCCGCACAATCTCAAGTTAAGTTCTCGAGCGGCGCAAACATCGCTGCGCCCGGGCGTTAGCGGCTTAGCGCCCCATTAGCGCCCTCTTAAGGCGCTAACGGGAGGCGCAACCAAGTGAATTTTTCCCCCAAATTGTTTTATTCTGATCAACACATTTTGCTACAGTTTGGACTTTTTCTCAATACTTGCTCTTGTGCTCATTACTATGATTGTTTCTATATGCAAACCAAGGCCCTGATGAACAAAAACCTGCATCTTTATTCATCGATTATGTACAGGTCAGTGTGCCCATGGTTAACCATTAACCTTAATTGCAGTATATTGCTCACTGGAGAATACAGAGGATGTTCACCACCTTCTCCTATCACCTCTAAAAGTGGAAAACAGCATGTCACAGTTCAATGCATATAGGCTAAGTTACTTACTCGGATTTATTTACAGATGATATTATATACAGAAGCAAAAAGCCACAACAAGAAACTAAAGGAGTACAATAACCAGGGGTTAAAGTGAGTTTATTTTCCCACAAGATTTCTAGTTGCCTTTTTTTATTGGTTGTTGGCTCAGTAGATTCTGAAAATACTTCTTCATGCTTGGACATTTTCCTTTTGAGTGCAAGACCAGTTAGTTACCAGTGCAGGTTCGAGTATTTTGATTCCCTCAGCCATCGTGCTTTCTTCCCCCTATTACCCATCCTCTTGATATCAAACTAAATTCACCTTTTACAGTGGATTTCTGCCGAGCTGTACATACTATCGCCTGTAGACCTGTGCCCCCCGCCATTAAAGAGAATTATTTTATCGCGAATCTACTTTCTCTCTTTTATTTTATAACTTAATGACAATTTCCATTGTAGCCCTTTAAAAACATGTGAAATAAAAACAGACAGTCACAATCCTTGACACCAGTATCTGGTGTTTCAACCAGACAATAATGGGCTTACGTCCCATAATGACTTGGTACTTCAATTGACCTGTTAGAGTTGTGAAGAGTTTCCAACAACTTCTCAAGGGGATTTTTGTAAATAAACATTAATGAAATAGGTCAAGTAACGAGCTCACAGTGTCCAGTAAACTATTTAAGCACCTGGCTCTGGACCACTAATGCATGCAGCAAATTGATCCTCTTGTGCATGCAACCTTGACTTGTAAACAGACGAGCGTCGACTAAGTACACTGTACAAAAATCCACACCATCTATGGACTTTAAAAATGTGTGACTCTTGCAGACACCAGTGTACAAACGTGCTAATGTAACAGCTATATAACCACCATTATGTTGCTATGATTTTATCTTAAAATGTTATGCAACTTCATCGTAAACTAGAACTGGAGCATTTCAGTGAAACGCAGATTCCATTGGAATGCCAGTTTTGTTATTAAGTGTGGCCTCCTACCAAGTGTTGTTATTAAAACTGGGTCAGGTTGTAGTTATGCAGTATCTCTGTAAGAGTTGTGTTGCTATGGTGATGCAACTTGAATTCAACCACTGAAGTTAATGTGTTTCTAAATGCAAAGCATTTACTTTAAAACTAGTTTTCTGGCTTGCTTAACCATAGTGACTACATTTTTATTTTTACCTGGTGAGAAGGCTTTGGTGAATTAGTTTTGG
The DNA here is from genome assembly GCA_030390025.1 of Squalus acanthias. NCBI lineage: Eukaryota > Metazoa > Chordata > Chondrichthyes > Squaliformes > Squalidae > Squalus > Squalus acanthias. The sequence goes on from CM059448.1 coordinate 13,217,277, forward strand.
AATTCATAACTTTAAACATCTGCCATTAATCCCTCGGCCGGAATTTTCTGTACCGGGGCGGGGCGGGTGCGAGAGGTCACGTGGCGGGCCGTGACTTCGTTCTTCATTCCATCCCACTCCTGAGATCGACTTTCCGTTAATGGTGCTTATTAAGGCCGCGTTACCCGGCCCTGTTAAATGGTGCAGGTCTGATGACGTGCTCTCGCTCCTTGCTAGCAGGGAAGTGCGGGTGGCCCAGGAGAGGGATGATGGTGAGAGGGGACATGGAAGTGGGGGCTCCTCCCAAAGCGCTCACACTTCTCCCCCGTTGTCTCCCCCGCCCCAGTCAGAACCCCAGATGACTCCTCGGATCGCGATGGCCGAGTCTGCCCCTGCACAGTTGCAGGAGGAGCAGAGTTTGGTGGGGCCATCACAGGCTCCAAAACCCAGAGGACGTCCGCCAAAAGTGTCTATGCAGTCGCAGCAGGGAAGTGAGCAGGCAGCCTCTACCTCTGCTGAAGCCACAGGGGTCGCACCTCGTAGAAGCACACATAAAAGAAAGATGAAACACAAGTAGATGCACAAGAGTAGCCACTTGGGTGTTTTAATAAATGTTTGTGTAACGTTTCCGTTACTGTGATGTCACAGATAAAAATATTTATTTTCACCACTTTCCGGTCATGGACAAATTTGTGTGCAACTTTGGAAGTGGCTTAGTGAGTTGGAGTGAATGGTGAGTCATAATGTTACCTCTAGCAATGATGGTCAGTGTGAAAGGAATGGCTTGGTCATTGCCAGGGATGCTTTATAGTGTTGCTGTGGGGTGGTGCCAACGTGGCGCATCATGTGGCAGCCATAGGGGTGTAATGCATGAAGTTAAGTAAATCTGGCCATGATGAGGCCTCCCGGGCAGCAATGTGCTCGAGTGCTGGTGGGATCTGGACCGTAGGTTCTTTCTGCTCATCCTCCTCCTTGTCTTCCAGATGATGCTCCTCCTGCTCCTCCTCCTCCTCTGAAGAGGCTATGCTCCTCATGCAGCGCTAATCCTTGCTGCTGCGCTATGTTGTTCAGGGCGCAGCAGACCACGATGATTCTGGAAACCCTGGCTGGTGCGTACTGAAGGGCTCCTCCAGATCTGTCAAGGCATCTGAAGCGCATTTTCAGCATGCTCAATAATACATCTGGTGGTATTGTGGCTTTCATTATATCACTGCCTGCTCAAGGGTGTCATGAGCCACGTCTTCAGTGGATAGCCCTTGTCTCCAAGCAGCCATCCAGAAAGTCTGTTTGGAGGAGCGAAGAGCTGAGGGTGGGTGGACTGGCACAGGATGAAAGACTTATGGCAGCTGCCAGGGAACTTGGCGCACACATGCATGATGATCTTCCTATGGTTGCAGACGAGCTGCACATTGAGGGAATGGAAGCCCTCACAGTTGACTAAGAGTCCTGGGTGATGATGGGGTGCCCTGATAGCCACATGTGTGCAGTCGATGACGCCATGCACCTGTGGGAAGCCAGCCAGAGCGGCAAAGGCCAAACACTGGCTTCATCAGTGGCAAAGTTGATATAATTGGCTGACCTGTTAAAGAGGGCATCGGTGACCTGTGTGATGCATCTGTGGGCGGCTGACTGCGAGATGCCGCAAATGTCTGCTGCAGACCCCTGGAAGGAGCCTGCAGCGAAGAAGTTGAGGACACTAGTGACTTTGACAGCCACTGGTAAGGCGTGTCCACCCATTCCTCTGGGCTGCAGGTCTTGCTCCAGCAATCTGCAAATGTCTGTGCAATGACCTGGCGTGATAGCCTGAGCCTCCTTTGGCACTGCTGCTCAGTCATGTTGAGGAAGCTCATCCTCTGCCTGTATACCGTGTTGGGGGTATCACATACGGTGCAGTGCAGCCCTGCACTGATGCCCTCTGCCTTGTGCAGCATCAGGTGGTTGAGGAGAAGGTTGGTGGTGTTGTTGTTGGTGTGCCTGGTGCTGCTGGTGTTGGGGCTCATCGTGGTCCGATTCTGAGGGCCAAGGTGAGGCAGTATAAACGGCGCCCATGCTGATGTAATAGATGGCAGGTCAAGTAGAGATGACAGAAGCAATCTGTCAATGGTGTGATCGGTGGTACCAATGAGGTGTCAGTGGATCCCGACTTTGCTGAAAAGACTTGCAACCTCTAGAAAGCTAAATCTGTGCTAACAATGCACTCAGCAACAGCATCTGCCTTAGGAAAGTGACCAGCTGTCAGGTGGGAGTTTTTATTGTACTTTTCATGCTGTGCACTAATGAGGTGGATCAATAGCCACTCAACTTCTGCCTCAAGTTCACAGATGTGGTTCCCGAGCTGCGTGATTCCCATGCTCATCCAAGGAAATTTGAAAGGTAGGGTTAAAAATGATCTAAATTATCTCGGCCGCCTCTGCTGTTCGGGTTGCTGCCGCGCTGGCAAACACGCCCGAGGGAAAGGCACGTGGGGCCAGGATGACAGCGGGTTCTCGACGCGCTCCGAGGTTTTTCAAATTTCCCTCCCGACCCGCCTCCAATCGCGCCCGCACGGACGCCAGGAAATTCCGGCCCTAGTCTTACAATCCATCAAATTTCCTGAAGCTGCTGAATAATTCAAGACCCATTTAAAAGAAAACAAATTCTAGTGAATATTGTGCTCCTCAATTGGCTGAAGAGTAGCATTCATATAGGTTTAGGAGAAGGACACTTGCCTGATGTCTTATCAGGGAACAATATGTATCTGGGGGACGTGTGAATATAAAATTGGAATTGGATAAATATTAAAGGGGAAAAAATTACAGGGCTATGTGAAAAGAGCTGGGGAGTGGGATTAATTGGATAGCTCTACCAAAGATCCGACACAGGCACGATGGGCCAAATGTCCTCCTTCTGTGCTGTATCACTCTACGATTCTATGATGTTATCAGTGCTTGGCAGTATATCAGACCAGATATATAGCACAGGCCAGATGCAAAGTAAAGGTCCCTCTACTCTAGTCATATGCCTTAATTCCAAAAAGGCATCCCCTATTACACCAGTGTGAATTATTGAATTTCCCACTCCAGCTACCCACATGCTGGCCTTGATATTAACAGGAGGGCGGAAGAGTGCAGGGGGGCCTGGTAGCAGGCGATGAACCCGGCAAGGCCAGGGACGTGGAGGCCCTGCTGATTAAAATCAGAAACGCTCTCTCTGAAAGACCCAATTTGCACCTTTGCACCAAATTACTGGAGCTTTTCTGTTATGGGCCTAAATCTACTAGGAATTGGGTTAAAACTGTTGGAACTTATTTCTGGTCACCCTCACAATTTAGACAGGGAACTCAATTCTGTCAGTCTGTATTGCATTTGAAACCATGCTCCTGGTGCAAAGGACAGCAGATTAACTCCTGTGTCATGTTTTGCTTCTCAAACCCTTCAAAAAAAAATCAGTGTGAAGATGTTAGTGCTGGGGAACTATTCCCAATGACACTCCCAGTTTAGGTATAGTACAACCAGACGCAAAGCATGTACCCTGTACACCAGCCCAACAACATGTCCAAATCTGAGAAGAGCACCCCAATTGCACCAGTGTGACATTCCTTTTAATTTCCCATACCAGCCATCCTTTGGCCTCTCTGAGTGTGATTGCCAGGGACAGTTTTGTGTTGTCGACTCATGCCCACTGGAAATTAAATTGAGACTGGCCCAAAATTATTTCACATAGAATCTGTAGAGCCAACAGATAGATGAGGCTGGGTGTGAGCCTAGGTCCCTTAAGTGAACAACAACAACTTGTATTTATATAGCGCCTTTAACGTAGTAAAACGTCCCAAGGCGCTGCACAGGAGTATTTTAAGACAAAAAATTTGACACCTGAGCCACATAAGGAGAAATTAGGGCAGGTGACCAAAAGCTTGGTCAAAGAGGTAGGTTTTAAGGAGCGTCTTAAAGGAGGAAAGAGAGGTAGAGAGGCGGACAGGTTTAGGGAGGGAGTTCCAGAGCTTAGGGCCTAGGCAACAGAAGGCACGGCCACCAAAGGTTGAGCGATTATAATCAGGGATGCTCAAGAGGGCAGAATTAGAGGATCGCAGATATCTCTGGGGGTTGTGGGGCTGAAGGAGATTACAGAGATAGGGAGGGGCGAGGCCATGGAGTGATTTGAAAACAAGGATGAGAATTTTGAAACCAAGGCACTGCTTAACCGGGAGCCAATGTAGGTCAGCGAGCACAGGGGTGATGGGCGAACGGGACTTGGTGCGGGTTAGGACACGGGCAGCCAAGTTTTGCATGACCTCAAGTTTACATAGGGTGGAATGTGGGAGGCCAGCCAGGAGGAAAGGCACCATCCAGTTGCCCAACCCCAAGTTTTACATAAACAGACAAAGAACTTGCTTTTATATATCACCATTTATGTCCTCAGGACATCCCAAAGCACTTCACAGCCAACAAAATACTTGAGGTGTAGTCACTATTGTTTTGTAGGCAAGCGTGGCAGCCAATTTGTGCACAGCCAGGTCCCATAAACAGAAATGAGGTGAATGACCAGATAATCTGTTTTGGTGGTGTTGGCCAGAACACCAGGAGGACTCCCCACTCTTCCTCAACTAGTGCCGTGGCATCGTTTACATACATCTGAGCAAGTATGTGGGGCCTCAGTTTAACATCTCATCCCAAAGACTGTACCCTCCAACAATGCTGCATTCCCTCAGTAATGCACTGCAATATCAGCCTAGGTTATGTGCTTAAGTCTCTGGAGTGGGGCTTGACCCACAATCTTCTGCCAGAGATGAGAGCGATACCACTGAGCCAAGGCTATCAATATTAATAATCTATGCAAGTATCTGATGTAAATATTCATATTTTGATTTTATATTGCTCTCACTGTTTAAGTTAATGCCATTGAATTATGTGCAAAATTTTTGGTTGTACACAAATATTTCCTCTCCAACTAGAATTTTCATACATACTAGCTCTTTATCAAAAAGTAACTCTGTCCCTCTTCAGCTTTTCCTAGCTTGTTCAGCTTTCTGTCCTCTTCTGTAGATTGTCTCTTCTTTCCATTGTCTTTCCTTGCCTGCCCCACTTTCCTGGGTTCTCATTCTCTTTCTCTGTATCTCCTTCCTTATGTATATTTTTTCATCCCTTACCCAGCTTCTTGTCCACATCTGGTTATGCTTTAAGTAAGAAATACTTAGAATTTTTCCATGGAACAACAGTTTTAACCATGTTCGTTGGTGCTAATAAACCCATCGGCCCGGAAATTGCGGTCGGCGGCGTAATTAAGGGGTACGCCGTCGACCTCCGAAAGAAATTCGCACTGAGCTGGTGCGAGGCCCCCTTCGAAAACTTGCGTTGTTTCACTGCGGAGTTGAGCGCAGCGTAGTGGCCCACGGATCCCAGGGGCGCACCGTGTACGTAAGCGTACCTGGGATCACGTGGGGCGGTGCGCCAATCAGGAAACAGAAATCTCCGATGCCTGACATCAATCAAATTTTAAATTAAATGGTGTGAATATTGATTTGAATCGATGACTTATTGCTGCCACTGTAAGTAATAATGAGAATCATTATAACACTCAAGCTAAACTGGCAAGGAATTATTTTTGTAAAATAAACACGGATCCCTTTCGAGGATCTGGTAATTTTACTTACATAGAGTGAAATGAATAAAAACAACAATTATTCAAAGCAAGGTATGGCAAAGAAATATTAGGCAGCAAATCTTGTTTCAGCAATATCCAATTACTTTATTATGCAAAAAGTCTGGTGGCTGCAAATAACTCATAATCAGAGTGATGGACAGCAGAATGAGAACAATACCGAGTAATTGGCAGTGTTTGTATGGCAATACAAAGCTATTTTGAATATTAAAACAGTATGGACAACTACCCCCACCCTTTACGCTGTGCAAACAGGCTCCTGCACCTGTTTGCACCAGACGTAAAATTTTCCTGCCTAATTGCTGGGCAGTTGGTGGCCAGTTAGCCCAACTCTGCACCAGCAATGAGGATTTGACAGTCACGGCAGATGATCTGACAAATCGGAACTTGACAGATCGCAAGTTCAGGATTTAGCTCCCGAACTTGTGGTCAATTTCAAAGGTGGCATGAAGGAGTACTCTGAGAGTACGCCATAATACCAACTGTGAATTCTGCCCCATTATCTAAGAAAGGAATGAAGGAGAGTGGGAGGTGCTGAAGAACTAGTAAAGGGGGGGAGGAGAGACTAAGACAGAAAGCCCTGCTTGTAGAGATTTATTTTGCTTGGGGCGGGATGGGGTGTGGTGGATTAAATTATACTTAGAAACATCATACATTTCGTAGAAAGCCCCCCAAAACTGTGAAAACACCCACTTCTTATAAATTACTGAATGGATAGGGATGAAAAGCTTCTTCCCTTTTAGTACATACATCCATTAGCCCACCCAAAACTCTCAACCAGGTAGGAAAAAGGAAATTATGTACTCATACAATACACACTCTTGGATGATTAGAATTCAGGTGATTATAACAAACCTTTGGTTGGTTTCAGCAGAGGGAGTCGAACAGTCTCTTTCTCTTATCCGTTGATTTAATAAACACATGCAAGTAGTATTTGTGCAAATACTTTCCGTAAGTTTTCACTTCAACACAAGAACAGGTTGTGAAAAGATATTCTTGATGAGCACATTGATGTTGGTGCTTAATGCATAGTCATGAATATATAAAGAATTTGCCAATTTAACTAAAATGGCATTTTAAGACTAGAGGTGAGTTACTGCAGCAAAGTGTTCATCCTTCAAAGTAATAAGGAGAAACCCTTGTGGATTTACCCAAGAGGCAGAGGTTTTCAATCTATCACTCAAAAGTTAATTAGCGTACAAGAACTATTAATAAGTGTTCATGTAGAACTCTATAAGAACACAAGTTCAGGATTTAGCTCCCGAGTTGAATTATGCTAAAGAAAATGATCTATTTTTGTTCTCGGGATACGGGCAGTGCTAGCCACAGCTATCCCTTGCCTCTTACTAGCCATTTATTGCCTATCCCTAGCTGCCCTGAGAAAGCAGTGGTGGGCTGCCTTCTTGAATTATCGTTTTAAAACTGAGTGACATGCTAGGCAACTTCAGAGGCCATTAAGATCCTACCACATACTGTGGGACTACGTCACATGCAGGCCGGACTGAGTAGAGGTAGTGGTGGCAGGTTCCATCCTCTGAAGGGCATTAGTGATCCAGTGAGTTTTTACTTAAATCTAACAGCTTTCACAGCTGTTTTCCCTGGTGCTGTCCAATAAATGATCAGATTTATTGAATTCAGTTTGACAACTTGTTTTGGTAGGATTGAACTCATAAAATTCTGGATTGTTAGCCCAGTACTTAACCCACTACACTACCAGATTCATGCAAGTAATAGATGTTATAAAACTTACTGCAATGACAAAACAAATCATCTTAACATCTTATGAAATAATAATGCTCTGAACCAATGCCAGTAAATAAATGCAGGTGTCCTTATCAGCATAGTAGCTCAACTAGCAGAGAGCTGGTATGGCTCTATCTGCTAACCCTAAATCTGATGCAAAGAGATAAACATTCAACAGATAGAAAAAACATGTAGCATCTAGTTCCTAAGTTTTAGGCAGCTCTTTTTACTTCAGGAGAAGAGGATGAAGATTTTAAACCGTACCAAATGATCCTGAAAACTCTTAGCCCATTTCCAACTGCAGATTTCAATCTTTTTAATTTTGGTTATTTCACCAACATCTAAGTCGACTCAATATTGCACAGCAACGGCTTGTAGTGAATTCTTGAGCTGCATTCTGTGGAGTGGAAGAAACAACAGCGTGCCTCTCTTTGGCCATGCTTTTTTGTGTCTTGGCGACGTAATGGCTTGATTTTTACCTCAGGAAACTTTCCATTGGATTCTGAGGCAGAAATTCAGACTGCTGAGTTGCAGTTGAGCTGTGAGTATAATCTAGTTCTTTTAGTCAAGCCCCCCCCCAGTTTTGCACCATACTGACACAAGATGGGCAACTAACCCTGGTGAACTGGCACCACGGTCTGGTCTTTGTCACTTGGAACAACATTGGAAGAAGTACTCTCACACGGTGCGCATCAGCTGCAATAGGACTGCAGCCACTTATAAACTTATTGGCCCGTAATTTCCGATAGGAGGCTTCCTGCGTGCGGATGCCTCCTATCGGGAAAAAATCTACGAACTTACCTGAGGGCTCCCGAGGTCCGGACACTTCCGCTCCTGGGCCTCTCCACAGTCGAGATGCGCAGGGCCCACGTATCCCAGGGGCGCATGTGGTTCGCAAGCGTCCCTGGGATCACGTGGGCCAGGCCAGCCAATAGGAGAAGGGAATCTCCCTTCATACTTTTGACAGATAGACCTGTCAAATATATGAATGGAGATCACCCCAAAAATACACTAAAACATTAAATAAATTTTAAAAAGCCATCACGTTTTTAAAATTAGTTAAAAGTACATTAAATATTTTAAACAAAAATTTAATTTTTTGAAAAAATTAATTAAAGTTTTTTACGGAGCTAAAAATAAACTTACCTTTTTTAAAAGTATTTTTTCATTAAAAATGAGTGAAATTTTTTTTTTTTACTTTTTTCAACTCTTATGCTGGTAAAAGCAGGCCTTACACCTGCTCTTACCAAGCGTAAGATTTCTAAGGGTTTTCAGCGGGCGGAGGCTCAGCAGAAAGCGGAACTCTCCCCCCGCAGAGGCCCTTCTCCAGGGCAGGCATCTGATCTGTCAAGAGCATTCTTGACAGATCGGAAATGCCGGTTTTCAGCGCATTTCCGATGTCCCTACGGATGTGTACATAGCCCGTACGCACCCGTAGGCATCGGAAAATACAGGCCATTAAGTTTGTATCCATAAAGGTGAGGGATGTTAGTGTTGGGGAATGGAACACTTTGCATTTCAAGGATCAGTTTCAAGCACCCCCAGGCCAGGTATGGCATGGTTAGATGTGAAGCAAAGCACCCTCTACTTTGCCCCTCAACAACATGTCTTAGCATCAACCTAAGAAGAGTGTGACATGTTTCTAATTCCCATACCAGCAATGCTGGGTTGGGATTGCCATTTTAGTTCTAAATTTGAACATGAAAACATAGGAACAGAAGTCGGCCATTCAGCCCCTCAATCCTCTTCCGCTATTTAATTAGATCATGACTCATCTGTACCTCAACTCCATTTACCCGGGTTCAACACTGGTTTAAGGCTGCCTAAACGCATTCCAGTTGGGACCTCCACAGCTGCCAAGAACAGGAGACTTTCATCCCATTTAACGAAATTTGATCAGTGCCAACCAGTCTGGCTGACTTCCAAATTTGTGTTGGGAACAGATGAGCTCCTGCAGCTGTTCTCCAACACTCTATTATTCTAAAAAGTCTGCGTGAAATACCAGTGGTGAAGCTTCTTACAACGCCTCTTCTGCCTCTGTAAATCTCTTCCCCATACAATGCGACATCTGGAACTCTCCCATCTTTTTTGCAGTTCATCTTCAGTTGCGGAATCAAGACGTATGTTCAGTCATGAGAAAGCTCTTGCCTGCCTGTGCTACTATCTTTAGTAAGTCAGCAATTGACCCAAAAATAAAGAGATCATGACAAAACTGTCACTTTATTCTGGATGAGCTACTTCTTTGCACATTGTGACCTACCAGTTGTCTCCTGATCTTAAAAATAGACTGGAATTGTTTTGCTGCAAGGCATTAAGCCAATAACCAAATATTTTCAGGGCTCCTTTAAAAACATGCTCTTGACTTTTGTCATTGCACTGAAGATTTAAAATATTGACTGAAAGCTAAATGTATATAACTATCCAGAGTGGTTGGATGTGGGTTTGCACATAGGTTTTCAATCTTAGCTGGACTGTCTTGCAGGTAGGAAAGTACTTTACCTCAAGGTAAGTTTTTGCCTAGTTAAAATCAAAGCAGAGGCAGGATAGGCACAGGACTGGGTGAGATTGCAGCTTGCGTTCTGATGCTTTCTTTGCTGCTGATGAAAATTAATTGAAAACATTAATAAATTCACAAAAGCAAATGGTGGAAAAAGCAGACTTGGGCCTAAAAATTCGGTTGCTTTGAGCCTCCCTTTAGCACCCTAAGAAGGCGCTAACGGGGTGCAGAGCACCTGGTGCCTGGGCGTGGCACCGCCAACGCCTCCCGCGAAATTCAGCGAGAGGTTAGTGGCGCCGGTAACTGTTAGCGCCCCGCGGTGCTGCGCCGCCGGCGATGACGACATTGCCGTGTGTAGTGCCCCGCTCACACCCCAGCCACGATCTTCAGTAGCGCCCCCTGACTTACCGGCAGACGCTATGTCCGACGGGGTCAGGGGGTCTACCTGCGACCGGGGCGGCGCTAATTAAAGGCGAGGTGCCAGGTGGCCATTTTTGTTGCTGGACGCCTGTCAGCACCGGCCCCCGTTGCTGTCTCCGGCCTCCTGACCCGCCCCCCCCCCCCCCGCGGAGTGCCAGTTGCGCTCCGTGAGCCCGGCACTTCTCTTGAGTGCCGGGCTCTTTTGCCGGCACTCTGATCCCTGGTGGCCCAGCTGGGACCCGGGTCGCGCTGCGCAAGGCCCCTCCCCTTTAAGAAGGGGAGGAAGGCCTGCAATACCGCGGCGCTTCCAGTAGAGCCCCGCTTCCCTCTTGGGGCGCTACCGATGAATTTCGGCCGCGGGGGCGCTAATTTTTTCGGGGCGCTACTCAAAGTTAGTGCCCCAAAGGGGGCGCAACTCAATTTTTCCCCCCAATGTCTAGTTCATGTTTTAAGAATGATGGTAGAGAACCTTTAAAAATAAGATGGTCCAGCCCAAAACAGGAGAGCTGCCAATCCTACATTAGGAAGGAAGGGATAAGTGGAGAGAGATTCAATCCAGTTCACCAAGTGATATAGAAGGGCATAGGTGAAAATCTGAGAGGAGGCTGTCAGATCTTAGTGCACGGTACTGTTAGAGAAAAAAAAACTCTACATGTCAGCATTTGAGACGGACAATCAGTGTTTCCTGAGTTCTATCGAGACATCAGTGTTTACCTAAAAAAACTGTGCTTTCAAATGCCTCTGGCCCCTGTCCTTGGGTTGCTCCAGACTGCTCTGTAATTTGCGTGTGCACATACGTGAACACATGGGTCCTGCAATGTCTCATGATCAGCACCTGGTGGCAAACTGGTAAGAAATTGAAAACTTCATCACGTGTTACTTTGAACGCTTCTCCCTCTACAATCCACAAAAAGGCAGTGAGTGACTTCTGTATCTAGTATACAACCACATCAAATGTGGTTGTATTAATCGAAAGATGTAGTTGCTGAAAAAATAATTATTTGTGAAATAGTATAACAGAAATTGGTGGCTTTCAGTAGTGAATGCACAGACTGCAGTGTTCTTGGGCCTTACAGACTAAGAAACTGCTGTGTTCTACTCAGTATGTATTACCTTCCGGCAGTACAAAAATCATATCAATTTAAGCTTGTAAAACATCTTTATTTTAATCTGTGACCTTCCCAACAGTAGTATTTTTGGGGTTTCAAAGGCAGCATTACCGTATATTTCAAAATGTTGGAAAATACATCAGAGAATGTAAAAAAAAATCAAAATTCTAGGAACAGGCCACCAAGGAAAAAAATGACATCTTCGGTGTTCAAAGAAGGGATGCTAATCCTACCTTGGAAAGGTGGAAAAAGTGGCGAGAGAGAGATTCAGCCCAGGTCACCAAACGACATACAGCACATTTCTAGAGCCACCACTGCAAAAACTGCACTTTTGTGTACTTTTATTTTTTTCCCTGCCATACATGTGATGACTATATTTTGGTATACCAGCAACTTAAGTTACAGTAAGCTCTTGTCCCATTGCACGCTCAGTGTAATTACTTGTTTTCCACATGTCATAAGGAAGGCCTTTGGGTTTTGGTTTTCACAGAATATCCTGGAATGCCGTGAAATTAAAACAGAATTTAGCTTATTCCAGAGGTGTTAAACGTCCGGCAGTGTGGGAAGAAACCGGGGCATGGCCGGAGAGCGGCAGGGCCCCGTGTAAATAATGTTCTGCGGACTCCCGTCTGACAGCCGGCTTAATTGACAGCCTGGTGGCAGGAGGCGCATGGGGGCCAGTCCATGGCAGTCAGTAGAGGCTGATGGCGGGGTGGCAGGACATCGTGGGGTGGAGGGGGGGAGAAACCAGGACATCAGCACTGCCACTGGGAGATTGGGGCAGGGGGGGAGAGCCAGGACATCAGCACTGCCACTGGGAGATTGGGGCAGGGGGGGAGAGCCAGGACATCAGCACTGCCATTGGGAGATTGGGGCAGGGGGGGAGAGCCAGGACATCAGCACTGCCATTGGGAGATTGGGGCAGAGGGGGGAGAGCCAGGACATCAGCACTGCCATTGGGAGATTGGGGCAGGGGGGAGAGCCAGGACATCAGCACTGCCATTGGGAGATTGGGGCAGGGGGGGAGAGCCAGGACATCAGCACTGCCATTGGGAGATTGGGGCAGGGGGGAGAGCCAGGACATCGGGGCCACGATGGGAGGTTGAAGGTTTCCTTGTGAGGCTTGAGGGGGGGGATCACTCCTGCTTCTCCTGGCCCACAAGGAGTGCTAAAAGGAGCTGATCTTCAGCACTTGCCTTGACCAGTTGGCTGCTCCTGCCTCGGATCCCACAGTGCGAGCCTCCCCCCCCGACCCCCACGACTTACTGTTAAGTTTAAGTTGCGGCGCTGATGATGTCATTTGGCCGTGACTTCTGAATATTAATTAGGCCTTTTGCGGGAGCCTCGTCCAAGACCTGATTTATGTTTGCAAAAATTTAAATGGGCAGGAATGGGGTCGGGTTGTGGAGGGAGGGGGGGGGGCGGTTAAAATGACCCCATAAGCTGACCCGAACCCAACCACATTTCCGCCCATCGGGAGGGAGGGGGGCGCGGGCGGGCAGTAAAAATCGCGGCCTGTGAAGTAAACCATGGTGAAAAATCGGATTAGTGCACAGGAAAGTTATGCGAAGATAAATTTTCTGGATTAGCATAATTGCTGGAAAAACAGCAATCAATACTCTCCCATTATCAACAGCAACATTCTATTCTATGAATGTTTACTAATGCTCACCGTGTAAGCAATACTGCTGTGAAGGCAAGCTATGTGAATGCCGATGAAATAGCTGTGTTGTCAAAAACTATTTTCTGAGGGAGAATTTTTGAACAACTGCATGCTAAAAGCTGCAGCAATGTCCAGATATGCGGCAAGCTTTTGCAAATAATCAGCTTTCTCAGGAAACACAAGCGCTGAGGGAATCAATGATTTCGCTGAGAATTTGAACAGTCAACTCTGAACAAAGCAAGGTCCTTTGCTCCTTTTTCAACTGCAATCGATGAAAGCACTGATGTAACTGACATGGTCCAGCTGGCAGTATTCATTCACAGAGTTGATGAGAACAGAGGAGCTTGTAGAATTGGTGCCGATGAGAGACACAACAGCAAATAATCTCTTCAACAGCTTGGTGGGGGCTGTGAATAAATTGGATGTGGACTGGACAAGTGCGGTGAGTGTGGCCACAGATCGGGCACCATCAGCGGTTGGCAAGAAAGTTGGAGTTGTGGTGAATTGAACGTCAAATTGCAAACTATCAACCCAAACTATCAGTTTAGTAGTTTTGACTGCACTTTACATCAAGAAGCTGTGTGTCGTAAAACTTTTGAAAATGTATCATATTTTGGATGTGGTTATTAAAAGCATAAATTTTATTTGAGGTGCAGGCCTCAACCATCGGCAGTTGGAAGACTTTGACATTCACCGTAGAATACCATATCACACTGAAGTTCGGCGGCTAAGTCCAGGAGGTGTGCTGAAGCTCGTTTTTGAATTACATGGTGCGATCCAACTGTTCATGGATCAGAAAAGGGAAAGATGTTACTGACTTACAGGACAAGGAATGGTTTCAAGACCTTGCCTTCATGATGAATATTACGGAGCACTTGAACCCACTCAACAGATGAATGCAGGGGCGGAACCAAATAGTGAGAACATTTGGGGCTTAGAGATGAAGCTTCAGCAGTGGGAGAAGCCACATTCCCAGAGTAACTTGGCCCATTTTTCGGCCTTGAAATCACTGGGGGGGGGGGAATTTTTGCAGCCCTGGGGAGGCGGGTATGGAGGCCGGATTGCCAGGAAAATGGCAGAAACTGGAAGCAGGTACCAAACTCGCTCCCAACCCGCCTCCGTGCCATCTTCCCGGGAGGCGGGTCCCCGACTCGCGCAGGGACCCATCTCCTCGAGGCAGGAAGTGGATTACAGCCATTGAAGAGGCTTATCCCCATTTTACCCCTGCAAGTGCGGACTCCCCGACAGCTGCAAACCTCGCCAGGGTCAGTAAGGCGAGCAGTGGGTCTGCGGGGGTGAGAGGGATCGAAAAGTCCGCTGTGGAGGTGAGTGATGGGTGCAAGTGTGGAGAGGTAAGTGAGAGGTGAGTGTAAAGTGTTAGTGTTGGTGAAAAATGAATTCACTCGAGTCTATCTCAAAGCAGAAGATCACAGTTTATTTAACAGAGCGCTCTGGGAGAAGAGCCACAGACCCCGCGGTCTAGTGATCCACTTCTCGACGTTACAGTGGTATCGGAACTTCTTTTATACATTATAGGGTCGGATACGCAATTCATTACATACAAATGACTCCACCCAATCACATTCCCCCAGCAACAGGCTCCTAATTATAAACTGCACTTTAAGCTAAAATTTTTACTTCCCTACCGAAACTATAAACATCGAGTGTTGCGTCACCTCTGTCTGGTCGGACTGGCTGGTCATGCGGTGATTGGTTCTCAAGTGTAATCGTTGTATTATTATTGTCTTAGTGGGCCTCCTTGGTGGGCCTCGCACGTACGCATGTTGACCACAGACATTACTCATCGCACTGTGTCAGTGAAACCATTCTGTATTTACGAATTTACCTTTTACAGCACATTTTTTAATGTTTACTTTGCTGCTTTAAGCCCTATAATTTTTACCCTAACAGTTAGAAAAAGTTTACTTACCTTTGTTTCTTACTGCAGGCTTCAACCCTTGGGGATCCGGAGGTGCCTCATCTCAATTGCAGAGATGACAGAATGGCTGCTGCATTCTCAGATGCAGCAGCTAGCTGATTTCTGCTGAGGAAAGAGGTTTGGTGAGTCTTCAGTACAAGGGCTCACCTTAGAACAGAGATTGTCAGTGTTTGACAGCTTCTCAAAGCTGCCAAACGCTGACAATTCATCTGTCAAAAATTTTTGACAGATGAAACGTCATACGCTGATGTCCTCTGTCACCGGCTTTCCCTTAATTGGCCGGCTAAGCCCGCAGGGAGAGCTTAACAAGGTCAATCAAGGGAAAATAGCGTGGGTTGGCCGGACCTTGTTGGGGGCGGGACTAAAACCCGAAAACCAGCAGTCCTCCCCCCAACACGCCTCCATTGACAAAATCCAGCCCTCAGTGACACTGTTGGGAATCAATGTGATGGCACCACAGAACAATACATGAAAGGAATTGATTCTCTGACTTCAGGAACGATGAAGGAGCGTTTGCAATTTTCAGCGCACCATTTTCTGTCAGTGTGCATGAAGTAACAGAGGAGCTTCAAATGGAAGTTATTGAATTGCAGTGTGACACTCTGTCGCAGGACAAGTTTTCTGATATTGGTGTTACCAAGTTTTATCAGTACCTGGCACCAAATCGTCCCAACATGAAGTCCTTTGCATAGGCGAGTCTAAACCACATACTCAGCTTTGTGGCTTAAACCTGAACTCGATACTCTAGATAACCTCAGCCCAGTCCTTTGCTCCAAATGTTCGAGCTAAGAGGTGTCAGGTATAGGGGGGCAGCAGCAGCAGTAAATAAAATATAAATATAAGTATCAATAACGATTTTCTATTTTAACAACTTTTGATGAATGTGGCCTGCGCCAAGAGCCAGGTTATTGAATCAGGCCCACCACATTGAACGAGTTTGACACCCCTGGCTTATTCAGTTGTTGTAAAGCAGTGGCCTTAGTCATAGGCCGATGTTTGAGTTGTTTGTTGAGTTGGTAGTGACTGTGAACATCTTTTGCAAGTCTTCTACGCTGGCATGTATGTTAACCATCTTTTTTTAAATTATTACATTTGTATTTGGTACAATTGCTCAGAACCATAGCCTTTGTTTAACACTTCTGTGAAGCACTTTGGGATGTTTTATTACGTTAAAGGTGCTATATAAATATAAGTTGTTGTTGTTGTGAGATGGGAACATTGGAATGTGCAGCACCAGAAAGGAATTGCAGTCCATCTGATCAGTCCAATTGATTAGGAAGTATCACATTCCACCATATTTCTCATCTCCCTCTATCAAAGTTTTGCCAGGTACTGAATTCAACTCTGTCATAAATTTACTGATATAATCAGACACACTTCCTCCCTTGGCATAACAACATAAGATGTTGTAATGATGGTAGGACCTATTTGTGCAAGAAGCAACTGTCACTGGGCTGATGTCAGAAGATTGTGGGTTCAAGTCCCACTCCAGAGACTTGAGCACAAAAATCCAGGCTGACACTCCAGTGCAGTGCTGAGGGAGTGCTGTACTGTCAGAGGTGCCGTCTTTCGGATGAGATGTTAAACCGAGGCCCCGTCTGCTCTCTCAGGTGGACGTTAAAGATCCCATGGCACTATTTCGAAGAAGAGCAGGGGCGTTATCCCCGGTGTCCTGGCCAATATTTATCCCTCATTCAACATAACAAAAAAAAACAGTTTATCTGGTCATTATCACATTGCTGTTTGTGGGAGCTTGCTGTGCGCAATTGGCTGCAGAGTTTCCTACATTACAACAGTGACTACACTGCAAAAGTACTTAATTGGCTGTAAAGTGCTTTGGGACGTCCTGAGGTCATGAAAGGCGCTATAGAAATGCAAGTCTTTCTTTCTTCATAGCCTTGTAAGATGGGAACATTAGAATGTGCAGGACCGGAAAAGAATTGCAGTCCATCTGATCACTCCCATTGCCGAGGAAGTATCATAATCCACCATATTTCTCATATCCCTCTATCAAAGTTTTGCCAGGTACTTAATTCAATTCTGTCAAATTGGCAGAAGGGTCGAGAACCAGAGGACACAGATTTAAGGTGATTGGCAGAAGAACCAAAGGCGACATGAGGAAAAACTTTTTTACGCAGCAAGTGGTTAGGATCTGGAATGCACTGCCTGAAAGGGTGGTGGAAACATAGAAACATAGAAACATAGAAACATAGAATCTAGGAGCAGGAGTAGGCCATTCGGCCCGTCGAGCCTGCTCCGCCATTCAATACGATCATGGCTGATCATCCAAATCCAGTACCCTGTCCCTGCTTTAATCCCCACAGTACACATATCCCACCCTACCCCCGTAACCCCACGTATTTAATTCCCCCTAACATATCCCATCCTATCCCCATAACCCCACATATTTAATCCCCCCTAACACTAAGGGTCAATTTATCATAGCCAAATCAACCTAACCCACACATTTTTGGAGGCTGATTCAATCGTGGCTTTCAAAAGGGAATTGGAAAAAAAAATTGCAGGGCTACAGGGTAAGAGTGGGGGAGTGGGACTAGCTGAAGTGCTCTTGCAGAGAGCCGGCACAGGCTCGACGGGCCGAATGGCCTCTTTCTGTGTTGTAACCATTCTATAAGAACATAAGATGTTGTAACGATGGTAAGAAAGAAAGACTTGCATTTATATAGCGCCTTTCACAACCACCAGACGTCTCAAATTGCTTTACAGCCAATGAAGTACTTTTGAAGTGGAGTTACTGTTGGAATGTGGGAAACGTGGCAGCCAATTTGCGTACAGCCAGGTCCCACAAACAGCAATGTGATAATGACCAGATAATCTGTTTTTGTTATGTTGGTTGAGGGATAAATATTGTCCAGGACACTGGGGATAACTCCCCTGCTCTTCTTCGAAATAGTGCCATGGGATCTATTACGTCCACCTGAGAGAGCAGACGGGCCCTCGGTTTAACGTCTCATCCGAAAGACGACACCTCCAACAGTGCAGCACTCCCTCAGCACTGCACTGGGTGTGTCAGCCGAGCTTTATGTGTCAACCTTCTGACTGAGAGGCGAGCGTGCCGCCCACTGAGCCACAGCCGACAAGAAGCAACTGTCACTGGGCTGATGAATGAACGCACCCAAAGCCCGCCCACAGGTCCACACAGCTCGGATCCGTCTCAAGCCCCTTTGCGCGCAGCTCGGAGACGCATGCTTTTTGCCAAGGAAAAAAAATAAATAATTTGCATTGATTGTGAAAGTGCCCCATCGATTGAGAGTGACGCGATGACGTCGCTCCGGGAGGTGCGGATGCAACCTAACTTGACGTCGAACGACGGGGTCCCGCCTACGCTTTTTTTTGGGCTCGCGCTTTGAGCGAATGAAAAGCGGCGCCTGGAGGAGAGCGGCGACTGGATTGGTCGGTCGGGCTGTCAATCAGCGCTGTGGGGGGGAAGCCAGCGAGTTCGGTTGAGCGCGGGTCAGCGGTGTGCGAGCGAGCGAGACTTTTCAGCCCCTCACACACACACACACACACACACAGAAAAAAAAAGATGGCGAGCGGCCGGCGGCGGCGGTTGTTTGACGGGGCGGCTTGGGGTCGGTGCCTGGGGTCTTTGAGCGCTTTCATTTTGCTTTCCGTTGCGTGGCCGGGAGCCGGAGCGGCCCAGGAGAGCGGCATCGACACCTCCCGCTACTACAACTACCAGAACATGAGCGAGCTGCTCAGCGTTTTGGCCGCGGCTCACAGTTCGCGGGCCCGGCTCTTCAGCATCGGCCAAAGCGTCCAGAAGCGCTCGCTGTGGGTCATGGAGATCTCGACCACGCCGGGCCTGCCCAGCCCGGGCAAGCCCAAGTTCAAGTACGTCGGCAACATGCACGGCGACGAGACGGTGTCCCGCCAGGTGCTGATCTACCTGATCCAGTACCTGCTGCAGAATTACGGCCGCGACCAGCGGGTCGACCGGCTGGTCAACGCCACCGACATCTACATCATGCCCAGCATGAACCCCGACGGCTTCGAGAAGTCGGTGGAGGGGGACTGCAGCGGCGTGCACAGCGGCCGCAACAACGCCAGAAACAAAGATCTCAACAGGAGTTTCTCGGATCAGTTCGAGCCGGTGGATGTGGACGAGGCAGATGTGCCTGAAGTGGTGGCGGTGGAGAAGTGGATTAAAGGTAACTGCGGGGTAAAACTTCCCCCCCTGCCCACCCCATTATATGCATTTATTTATCAGGATGTCACTTTTTTTGGGGAGGGGAAGGTCTGTCGATCGCTTGCTTTTGCTGACGACATAGCCATCCTCAGCGACTCCTACGCCGGAATGACCAGAAATCTTAAAATCGTATGTGAAAACACGGGGCTCAATATCAACGCCAAAAAGACAGTAGGCTTCCACCTTATAAGTAAGGCAAAGACCTTCCTGTACAACCACAGCAACAACTTGCATTCATACAGTGCCTTTAATAATGTAGTAAAACGTCCCACAGGAGCAACATTTGACACCGAGTCACATAAGGAGATAGATATCTTGAATGATACACACAAGCAGATTAGATTTCCCTGAATGGGACAAACATCCGACTTGGTTACATTTTGTTTTGACATTAAATAGCAGTAATTTGTCACATTTGTAGACTCCCATATCCTGTCGTACACTGGTGGCATAACTGCGCAATTTTATAGCCATGCAGTGCTAATCAGGCAGAAAAGGGTCATAAGGTACACAGCACAGCCTGTGTCAAAGGCTTCTGGCAGCACTTTACAACGCAGCTTGCCCAAGTTCTTGCAATGCCTCACTGACGCTTGAATCATCTTATTGCAACTAATCAGTAACAAAACACGGTGGTGATTTTCTGTGTTTATCTAGATTTTGGATGGGTCTGAATAGTAAATGGGTCATCACATTCCACTTGTGTTGACGACAGCCTCCTGTTTAAAATCCTGTTAATCCTCAAATTAACATCACCAGCGACAATAGTGTGACCTGTGAATAATGGCTATCGGAAGAGCTCTAGAAACTTGATGTTCCCCTGCAGGCACATGTTGGCTCTTTTTATAGCCACGCCGAGTAATATGATAAAGCAATGTTGGGTGTCAGGAACTGAATAAAAATCTTGCCCTAGTCATGATATTACCCTTTAACATGTGCATTCTGAGCCCATGCTAACTGTGTGCCATCTGTTGTAAACAGCAAATAGATTTTTCCAAAACCCCAGATGTTGACTGACTTTTGTGACCCAGTTAAGCTGATCATTTATCATTTGTTTTTGAGTTTGGCATAAAAATAAAACAAAAAAGGTGACTCAACCGTGGCTAACAAAGGAAATTAGGGATAGCATAAGATCCAAGGAAAGGACATATAAATTGGCCAGAAAAAGCAGAAAACCTGAGGATTGGGAGCAGTTTAGGATTCAGCAAAGAAGGACAAAGGGATTAATTAAGAGGGGGAAAAATAGAGTATGAGAGTAAGCTTGCGAGGAACATAAAAACTAACTGTAAAAGCTTTTATAGATATGTGAAGAGAAAAAGATTGGTGAAGTCAAGCGTAGGTCCCTTGCCGTCAGAATCAGGGCAATTTATAATGGGGAACAAAGAAATGGCAAACCAATTAAATACATACTTTGGTTCTGTCTTCACAAAGGAGGACACAAATAACCTCCCAGAGATGTCGGGGAACATAGGGTCTAATGAAAGGGAGGAACTGAAAGAAATCAGTATTTGTAGGGAAATGGTGTTAGGGAAATTGACGGGATTGAAGGCCGATAAATCCCCAGGGCCTGATAATCTACATCCTAGGGTACTTAAGGAAGTGGCCCTAGAAATAGTAGATGCATTGCTGGTCATCTTCCAAAATTCTATGGACTCTGGAACAGTACCCATGGATTGGAGGGTAGCTAATGTTACCCCACTATTCAAAAAAGGTGGTAGAGAGAAAACGGGGAATTATAGACCAGTAAGCCTGACATCGGTAGTGGGGAAAATGCTAGAGTGCATTATAAAAGATGTAATAGCAGAGCACTTGGAAAACAGTGACAGGATCGGACAAAGTCAGCATGGATTTACAAAAGGCAAATCGTGCTTGACTAATCTACTGGAATTTTTTGAGGATGTAACTGGTAAAATGGATAAGGGAGAACCAGTGGATGTGGTGTATTTGGACTTTCAGAAGGCTTTCGATAAGGTCCCGCATAAGAGATTAGCGTGTAAAGTTAAGACACATGGGATTGGGGGCAAGGTATTGACTTGGATAGAGAACTGGTTGGCAGACAGAAAGCAAAGAGTTGGAATAAATGGGTCTTTTTCCGAGTGGCAGGCGGTGACTAGTGGGGTACCACAGGGATCGGTCCTCGGACCCCAGCTATTCACGATATATATTAATGATCTGGACGATGGAATTGGATGTAATATCTCCAAGTTTACAGATGACACAAAGCTGGGTGGGAGTGTGTGCCATGAGGAGGATGCCGAGAAACTCCAGTATGATTTGGACAGGTTGGGTGATTGGGCAGATGCATGGCAGATGCAATATAATGTGGATAAATGCGAGGTTATCCACTTTGGTGTCAAAAACAGGAAGGCAGATTATTATCTGAATGGCAATAGATTGGGAGAAGGGGAAGTGCAACGAGACCTGGGTGTCCTTGTGCACCAGTCGCTGAAGGTAAGCATGCAGGTGCAGCAGGCGGTGAAGAAGGCAAATGGTATGTTGGCCTTCATAGCGAAAGGGTTCGAGTACAGGAACAAGGATGTCTTGCTGCAGTTGTACAGGGCCTTGGTGAGACCACACCTTGAGTATTGTGTGCAGTTTTGGTCGCCTTATCTGAGGAAGGATGTTCTTGCCATGGAGGGAGTGCAGCGAAGATTCACCAGGCTGATACCCGGGATGGCAGGAATGGCGTATGAGGAGAGATTGGGTCGATTGGGCTTATACTCACTGGAGTTTAGAAGAATGAGAGGGGATCTCATTGAAACTTATAAAATTCTAACAGGACTAGACAGACTAGATGCAGGAAGGATGTTCCCGATGGCCGGGGAGTCCAGAACCAGGGGTCTAAGGATAAGGGGTAAGCCATTTAGGACTGAGATGAGGAGGAATTTCTTCACCCAGAGAGTGGTGAACCTGTGGAATTCTCTACCACAGAAGGCAGTAGAGGCCAATTCATTAAATATATTCAAGAAGGAGTTAGATATATTTCTTAAAACTAAAGGTATCAAGGGATATGGAGAGAAGGCAGGGACAGGGTACTGAATTTGGATGATCAGCCATGATCTCATTGAATGGCGGAGCAGGCTCGAGGGGCTGAATGGCCTACTCCTGCTCCTATCTTCTATGCTTCTATGTTTCTATGAGTGAATCCATGGAATTTAATAGCACATCAATTGTATACATAAAGAAAGGAGTTTGAGCTCCCCCCGCCCCCCCCCCCCATGCTGCAACGTGAATTGCCATTTTTATTTTCAGTTGTGCTTCAACCTTTTTACTCTCTCCTCCTCCTTCCCTCCCCCCCCCTCCCCCCCCACCCCCACCACTAGCATATTACTCCAGGCACAGAGAGGTTGACGAAAGAGATGTTTTTTTCAGAACTTTTTGAAGTCGACGAAGGAGGTCGTAAAGTTAAATGGTTTTTGGAGAGAATGGTGGAGGGCAAGGCATAGGGACTGAAAGATCTGTCTCTGGTGCAGCAGAGGAAATCCAGAGTCGGAAGAATGGAAAATGTGGACAGGAATGTAGGATTGGAAAAGATTGTTTATATATGGTGGCGCAAGTCCTTGAAGAATTTTGAAGTCAATTCTCTGGCACAGGGAGTCAGTAGAGCTTGACCAGGATGTAGCCGTGCATGTACAGGAGAGGGTTCGGGCCGCGGAGTTCTGGATGGTTTGAACATTGTGTGAAGGCTGGCATCGATCACTTGAGCAGTCAATTCTTGAGATGAACACATGGATTAAAGTTCAGCAGCAATTGGGGAGAGGTTGTTGAGTATATTCTAGAGGTATGAGTGTGTGCCTGGGAATGGACTGGATGAGGAGTAACCAAATCCAGACCGTTTAGGGCGTCCTGTCTGAAATTGCATATTACAGTTGTCTGCATGCCCAAAGTCTTGTAAAATATGGAAATCTTGGAAGTAAATTATGGAAATATTCTAAATACAAGTGTAGTCAAGCAAAAAACTATATAACTTTATCAACTACATTATTCAGCTATGTACTATGCAGATTATAGAAGAGGTAGCAAAACTGAAACCGTATTTGAAGTAGTGGGAGGGGACTGTGCCGATATTTATTTCTGAAGAGAAGGCACTTGCTGCCCATGAAGTTGCTCCCTACAAAGAAAAAAAACTGGCACAATATTCCTGTTCACTGTGGATATACAAGTGTCTGACTCATTACGGATCAGCCTGACTATTTATCTTGCGATGGTTTAGCTGTTCAAGGGAAAGCGATACAAGACAGGCAAAGCTCCACTTGTGCAATTAAGCAACCATGGTCAACATGAGGTAAGAGGCAGTATCAAGCTGACAGAAAAGACTTGAGCAACTGCAAGGGCAAGCAGAAATCCACTAGACTGGGAGAGCTATAAAAAGGAACAAAGGGATGCAAAGAAAGTAATGAGTACAAAAAGGGAGTATGGAAAAAAGCTTGCAAGGGATAGCAAGACTAACAGCAAATGCTTAATAAATATATTGAGAAAGAATTGTAAGGCAGAATGTGGGCCAATTTAAGACAGATGGAGGAGATACTATAATCAGTACAAAGGAAATGGCAGACTGTACTTTGATGTCCATTTTCAGAGTAGAGGAAAAGGACAAAATACCAGCGGTGCAAGGGAACCAAAAAATAAGTCAAGGGGAGGAACTTACTGGATTTAATATAAGTAAGAATATGCTAAACGTCAAAAAATAATGGGACTTAAGATACATAAATCTCCAGGACCTGATGGTTTGCACCCTAGGGTATTAAAAGAAAGAGGTAGGGAAATTGCATATCTGTTGGTCATAATTTTCTAAAGCGCTCTAGATTTGGGAATTGTGCCTTTTTGGATTGGAAAATTGCAAATGTCACTCCATCATTTAAGAAAGGAGGGAAGGAGTAACCAGGAAACTGGAAACCTATCCATTATGGGGAAATTACTGGAATCAGTCGTAGACAGTGTGACTGAATGGTGGACAGGGAAGTATCTATGGATGTTGTTTATATGGACTTCCAGAAGGCTTTTGATAAGATTCTGCACAAGGGATTATTCGCAAAAATGAGAACGCATAGAATTGGAGGTAACCTTGTGACATGGGTTGGTAATTGCTTGGGAGGTAGAAGACAGAGAGTAGAGTAGGTGTCCTAGCCAATAATGACCCCTCAATCAACATCACTAAAAACAGATTATCTGGTCATTATCACATTGCTGTTTGTGGGAGCTTGCTGTGTGCAAATTGGCTGCCACGTTTCCTACATTACAACAGTGACTACACTTCAAAAGTAATTCATTGACTGTAAAGTGCTTTGGGACATCTGGTGGTCGTGAAAGGTGCTATATAAATGCAAGTCTTTTTAGAGATAAAGGGAATGTAATCTGGTGGGATTGGACACGTGGCGGTTCCCAGTGACCTGTACTAGGACCTCAGCTTTCCACCACGTATATTAATGACTTGGATGAAGAAATAGAGAGTTGTATATCCCAGTTTTCAGATGACACTAAGTTGTTTAGATGGGAGCAGGAAGTTACAAAGGGACATAGACAGATTAAGTGTGGGCAGAACAAGACCGATGGGGCTAGAGTTTCTGCTAGGTGCACAATTCGGCCAAAGCAGCGCAAAAGATCGAGGGATTTCAAGCGCAAATTACATCCAGCGCAAATCAAGTTTCCGCGATCTTTTGTGCTAATTTTAAAAACATTGCGCTGGAAGCGGGTCCTGCCCACAAAACTTGTCACGCCCCAGATCAGATTAATCGCCATGGCGAGTTTCTGCTAATTGCGCCCATTTTTGGGGCCTTTGAGGAGGCTCTTAAAATTTGCATTTGGCACCTTTTTAAGTGCTTTTAAATATTTCTTTAAAATTTACTAAAACTGACTACTGTACACCAATGAAACTAGTAACTAATTCTGTATAGTTTTTTTAAGTCATTTTCAGTCATTTAAAATCATGTTACTCACAGGTGGTGGACTAGACACTCTAATTAAAAATGCTTATTTTTTTGTGAGCAACCCATTTTCAGCTGTATTAGTAAAACTTCACCAGGTTACCACTCTTAAATATATCAAGGAGTATTTTTTAATGCAAAAAAAAAATTACATTCTATTGTGCTGGTTCGTAAATATTTTACGTTTGGCAATATGCAAATGAATTTGAATGGAAACTTGAGCAAAAACTTCAATTCAGAAAACTAGCGTAATTTTGAGCGCAATTTGCACCCAGATTGTCGCTTGCACCCAAAAATGGAAACTCTACCCCATTGGAGTTTAATGTGGGGAAATGCAAGATCATCCAATTTGGATCCAAGAAAGACAAATCAGAATAATTTCTTATTGGGGAGAGACGAGGAACTGTGGAGGAGCAAAGGGTGGCCAGGTACACGCATCACTAAAAGCTACAGCACAGGTACAAAAAGTAATCAAAAAGGCCAATGGAATGTAGGCCTTTATCTAAAGCGGGCTGGAATACAAAGGGGAGGAAGTTCTGCTTCAGTTGCACAGCCTTGGTCAGACCCCATCTGGAGTGCTGTGTTTAGTTTAGGCATCGCACCTTGGGAAGGATATACAGGCCTTGGAAGGGGTACAGCAGAAGTTCACCAGAAGTGTACCAGGGCTTAAAGGGCTAAATTATGGAAACAGGTTACATAAACTTGGTTTGTATTCCCTTGAGTTTAGAAGGTTAAGGGGTGATCTAAATGAGGGGTTTAAAATGATAAAAAGGATTAGATAGGGTAGATATAGAGAAGCTATTTCCTTTGGTGGAGGAATCCAGAACAAGGAACCACAATCTTAAAATTAGAGTTAGGCAGTCCAAGAGTGAAATCAGGAAGGGTTGTGAAAATCTGGAATTCTCTCCCAAAAAAAATGCCATGGATGCTGGGTCAATTGAAGTTTTCAAGATTGAGATTGACAGATTTTTATTATGTAAGGGTATCCAGGGATATGGATCAAAGGTGGGTAAATGGAGTTAAGGTACAGATCAGCCATGATCTAATTGAATGGTGGAACAGGCTCGAGGGGCTGAATGACCTACTCCTGTTCTTGCGTAAACGCAGCTAAGCCATTCAGACCCAGAAGGTCTTGGGTTCGAACCTTGGTCTCTAAGTTAGCAACTCTTAGATGGGCTAGCAGTAAGGATGCTGCAATTGGTTAAGTGAGGAAAAATTGACTGGACTTCCCGCTTCTGATTGCTATCCAGTGTTCCTTGCTGGAACCGCATTGATGTTGATGTTGGCTGAGTACATTTTGTCTTCTGTATGGGGTGCAGTCAGTTTGCTTCATTTTTATTATGCTAGCGCATTAGTGCTTTTGTCAGCTTCTGTTCCTGCTACCTGGTATCTTACATTTTGAGGCCGACATGAAAGACTAGCTAATAAATGATAATGCATCTATCGTTTGTGATTAAACCAGGAGGATTTATCTTGGGAATGTTGTGGATATAGCAGACAGCAGTTTTCACTTACTTGGATAATATACACAAAGTAATCAGTTTCCAGCTTGCTTACTTTCCAATCTGCGTGCCTTGGTCCCTGGCTGAGCGAGCAGTGCAATGCAGATTCCCAATCTTTGCATATGTTACTCAGGAGCTTCTAGTATGAAATTATGACTGAGGCAGAACATTGCCAATTTCTCCATTTTCCACTCTCTCTTATCCTTCACACCAGTAACACACTATCTGGTGGGTGGGGGTGGGGGTTATCTAGCTGCAAAGGTCAGACAAAGTTGGGCATGAAATTTTGATCTCCCCAGCGTGTGATGCAATTGACTTAATTTCTTACTGGAGTACACAAATCTAATTGCTTTATAATGTTTTTAAAATATATTTTTGCATTGTTTAATTTTGTAATTTTTTTTATATTCCTGTAGAAAACAAGTTTGTGGTTTCCGGGAATCTCCACGGTGGGTCTATTGTTGCCAGTTATCCTTATGATGATTCTATAACTCACAAGTCAGAAGGGTACTACAGTAAGTCCCCTGATGATGAGGTGTTTAAATACCTGGCAAAGAGCTACGCCTCCAAGCACCCGTTGATGAAAACTGGCGTACCACATTGTCCCGACTACTCTCCTGAGGAAGTCTTTAAGGATGGGATCACAAATGGAGCCAAGTGGTACGATGTATTTGGTGAGTTCAATATTCAAACGTGTACAGAAAGATTAATTTTCTTTGAACTACAAATGTACTCTATTGCTCTAATGTGATTCATGTGAACTTGTAATTGTATAAAAAGAACAACCTTATAAAAGAAGTGGCAATTCACTCCAATACTGATGCATTCAGTTGCAAAATGCTCACTGATTATTACTGGACAGACTTGCAGTAATTGTCGTAGTTGCTATTCCTGCAGTGCTCTTTTCCTATTCACTTACCATTATGGAGTTCACTGGCTATTGGCATCTATCGTGCCGAGAGCAAATGCGGCAAAAGAATATTCAAAGTCAGCTGCTTTATGGTTCAGTGGACAAATGTCCTGCTGTACTGAGCCCCAAAGGTGAGGGAGACCCTGGGTCCCAGTGTCCCCAGGCTGAGGAAGGCGAATAAAACCAACAACTTCTTGCTCATCGCTACCCAGTGACTTCTTTTGTGTGGTGTGTGTGTGTGAATGTCGGGGTGGAATTTGGTCTTGGTTGTGATACCCTCTGTGGTCCCATAGCCGGCTGATTCTCTCTGTCCACACTGTCCAGCTCGTGCATGACTAATTCGCTGATGTGCAAAGGCTGCTGGTAGCCGTGGAACTACAACCCAGTCAGTGTCTTCAGGAGAGCAGGGGAAAAATTGAAAAAGCATCCGGATAGCTGTCGCAGTATTTATAGATACTTGTTCACATTATGTTTTGGATGCAAGATTTATCAAGCAGGTGGGCATGGACACAATCAAGTGTTGCACAGGAGCCAGTTGTTGCGTAACATCAGGTAATTAGATAAATGTCCTAACCAGCAGGTTCCTATTTCTTTCTGTTTATACCATGGAAATAGAATTTTTTACGCCATAAATAAGATGGAAAATAGGAATAAAAGGGGGAAATTTACTGGTGATTAAGGTAATCATGGCATCTTTTCAAATAAATGAAAAATATCTTTGGATTTGTCATTTGTTGTTGTGTCTGCACGAACAGTTTTAATTGGCGGTGCAATTGCCAGCTGAATGTTTAAGTACCTAATTTTTCACTAGCACCTGGGAAAATGGAAGGCACTTGTTTGTTTAAGTAGTAAACATATTCTGTTCAGCTTTTATGTGAAACGGAAATAATTTTGTGAAAGTCATGTCTCCTGTGTGGAACTGTAGCCATTATGTAAATCATGTAAACCTGGAGGTGATTTCAGGTCTGTACTTTTCACCTTGGGATTCAAAGGATGATTGTAGGACCCTCGGCGTTCATTCTTGTAGTTTACGGCATGTCTGACTTCCTTGAGGTTACCTCTTTGTTGACCATTGATCCTCAGTCCAGTTTGGATTTGTGCTGTGTTATGTAACACTTTTTTTGGGGGGTGGGGTGGGGGTGGTTGGAAAAATGCAGGCACAAGTGTTGCACGACTTTCTGCATCAGTTTTATCTTCTATTTAGGTTTCCATGAACTGGTTTTCAAGTGAGAGGGCTGGCAGATCTTGGCCAATATAGCCCTCTTGCATGAGTAGTTGAGGGTGACGTTCCCTCTGTTTTTCCTTCCCTGTGAGGAACTGCCATTCAATCGCTTAACTGTCTTGACCATCTGATCAATAATTCAAAATTGGGAGTATTAAAATCATATAATCATAGTGTGTTGGAGCATAAGAATGTTACTTCTCTGTCAAACTATGCACTTTTTTGTGCCAGTTTTGTCTTCTTTAAGCCTTGACGTCTGTTCCATAAACTGCGAGACCTCTGGTAATTTGCCCTGGTAACCATCGTCCCGTGCAAGTCTAGACTGAGTGTTGGCAGGATATTCCATTGAGGAGTGGGGGAGGCTATTAAAACCAGGCCCAATCTTGCACACATGCAAACACCTGCCCATAGGTCCTATTTTGACTTTACCAACTCAGCCATTGGGAAAGCTTAACTTCTCACTTTGTAATCACAGACATCCAGGTGTGAACAAAATACCACCTGGTCTACATTTTCTAACTACGGGAACTCTTTTTGTTCAGGTGGTAAACTGTCATGCCCGTTTGGAACTTTGTTTCACAAACGCAGGGCAGTAGGAAATTAACACTGTAGAAAATGATGAGCAGATGAAAGAATCAGCTGGAATAGGCTGGACAAGAGCCAGCACCAGTTGCTTCCAGACTCTCAAATAACTGGATTAAGGGTTGAATATAGCATAGGAATTTTTAGAGGCTGACTAAAGTTAACTTTGTGGGTGTGAATAACACACAACACACACCTGCCTTCTGCCATGTGTGAGCGCATTCTATACCCGAGAAATGAGCCTGGCAATTGTTAGAAGCAGGCAGCAGGGCATTCTGTGCGGACACTGGCAGTTCCAGCCCGAGCCTCCTTGCTAATTAGTGGAATTACTGGGTATGCATATTAGATATTGGTGGAATAAGAAGAGGTAGCCCCTTAATTAATGGCTTGAAACAAATAGATGAAATAATAAAAATGAGAAGTCGCACAACACCAGGTTATAGGTAAAGAACCTGACGAAGGAGCAGCGCTCCAAAAGCTCGTGATTTCAAATAAAACTGTTGGACTATAACCTGGTGTTGTGCGACTTCTCATTTTTGTCCACCCCAGTCCAACACCGGCATCTCCGCATCATGAAATAATAAGACACTTTCGGTATTATTTTAAGTAGATACAATTTGAGCATTTTTGCACATTTGAGTCCTAGGATTTTGAAGCAAGGATAGCTATCTGGTACAAAGTTTAATGACCAGTATAATGGAAAAATTAAATATTAAAAAACACTCATTATAAGCATTAAAGGGGCATAATTTCACTGATTATCAGATTGGCATGATTCAAAAGTATATTGTAAGATCTGAAATATGAATTTAGCATAGTGCAGTTGTCTCCAGCATGGAGAAGTTCCTGCCGTACTTGAGTATTAGACTATCGTGAGATTTATACTGTTTCTAGCCATTCTTTTCACAATTCAGAAGTACCAGGAAACAGTTGAGTTTTAGAAAATTTTCACTTAAACTTTGCAATGTGTCACAATGAGGTTATTGTACATTGTCTGTGTTTTTGTGATGCAAATCTCTTGGGAAATTTGTTCAAGCTAATTTGTTTAATTACTATGAATCCAAAATAATTGCGCGAGAAGACCTGCACTTTTTCTGCAATCGCATTGCCAAATGATTACAGGAATATTTTGTTTTTAAAATACAGCAGATTAGGAACTGGATTGGATTAGCCACTGGCCTTTCAAACTGGGTTCAAATCCAGCCCAGACTGATGAAATGAAAGTCTGCTGTAAGAGTCCTATGTGGACTGAGTTTGGACAGCCTTAATCTAGTTCCTGGTGGGCATGGTTCATTCAAGTTGATAGCAAACCAACAGTTTGCGAGTGTAGTAATGGCCTTTGTATCAGTGGAGGAGGAAGAGAGGAATCGCTGGGTGTCATCAGCGACAAGTGGGAGCTGACCACGTGCTTCCAGATATCATTGTCAAAGGGTGGTTTGTAAATGGTGAAGAAGAAGGGACCAAGGATGGACTCCTGTGGTACATCAGAGGTGACCGTGCAAGCAGAAGGGGAGAATGCGTTGCAGGCACTGGAATGCTTGCATTGCAACCGGTATCAACAGGACCAGGAGAGAGCACCCATTAATAGAATACTTGCTGATCTCCTTTTATCTTGGTCCATGGCTTGTAAAGTGTAGCAAGGCTGCATTCTGAGCCGGGGAGCAAAGCACAGCAAGACTGGAAAGCCAGAGATCCAAGTAGAATTTTATTTGAGAAGTATGGGCTTAATTATTCAATACAAAAGCAAAATACTGCGGATGCTGGAACTCTGAAATAAAAACAGAAAATGCTGGAAATACTCAGCAGGTCAGGCAGCGTCTGTGGAGAGAGAAACAGAGTTAACGTTTCAGGTCGATCGATGACAGTTCTGACGAAGGGTCATCGACCTGAAACGTTAACTCTGTTTCTCTCTCCACAGATGCTGCCTGACCTGCTGAGTATTTCCAGCATTTTCTGTTAATTATTCAATAGCGGGGAGCTGTGATGGCAGCTGTTCTGAGAGAATTTTTTCTTTAAAAAAATGATCAATTACGTCAGATCAGCAGGCAGAATTTGAGAAAAAGTATTTTTGGTTGTCCAATCAGAAAGTCAGGCTGGTGAACTGTGTAACCATTACAGTGTTGCCCTTGAATCACGTTGGATAAACCAAGCAAATATATAAACACAAAGTCATCTACAAGCTTCCCACACTCGTGCATCACTGGTCAAACTGCCTTGTGCGATGCAATCAACAATGTATTGCAATGTCTGCCAATGTGGCGCACCTTGATTGATTGTTTAATTATGAACAGGGAAAAGTAAAAGGTAAACAATGAAAATATATATATTTATGCTGTATTTTAAATTGATGCACCCCAATTAATGCTTAGACGTGGTTTCATTACTTGTACCTGCCATAGTGCTGTTGAAGAGGAATAAATAAAAGAATATTTGATTTTCGTGGGATTGTTCTGTTGAGCTTCTACTGTGATTGTACTTTACAGTAACTCCACCTAGGTGAAGCACCTCCATATACAATACACTGATGTATGTTGGCTTAGTTATTCAGTGTAATAAGAAAATGTAATTTTATGTCAGGTTTCACAAAGTTACAATATCTGTTGCAAGATTAAAATATTGTCTGTTTCGGTGAGGTGCACAGTATGTCTCGAGGGAACGAAACACTATGAAGGAAGATAACATCAATTACATATACATTCCAAAAATGCTTATGAGGTTTAGAGAAATGTTCTGCATCTCCTGAATGCTCAGCAGATAAATGAATCACTATATTTTACTGAGACATAGCCCAGGAAGGCTCTAGGTTACATTCCTGATCGCTACTATATTAGTTCTCAGGCAGGCATTGGCACTACACTTGGTTTCAGCATCCCTTGCCTTGGAGGGTGGATGATTAGAGTTTCTCCATCTAATAGCTATCTAGTGACCCTTGCGAGAAAATACACATATATAGACGTCAGTTCCAGACAGAATCAAACTTGGTTTTGCTGCCCCCGCTGCAAGAGCCTTGTTCTAAATATTTCAGTTAGTGCCCAAGTGCTCTAACATGGAAAGGAAAAAAAAAAACTATATCCTGACCTTGAGCTGTGCCTAGCAGATTTGTGAGATGCTTAAACTTCCTTTTTAAAAGTCCAGTAATCATTTGTAATCTAAGATGGAACTTTTATATACTTACTTCATGGGTCTGACTTACAGAATTGTTGTACATCTTGTTACGGGGTTTGCCTTCTACAGTATTTTTCCCGAGGGAATGAGTAACCAAAGGGTGGGAAATATACCCTCGTGAATCATTGGAGTATTGGTGATTAAAATATACAGGTGATTTAAAAAGTAAAGGTGATTTCAGCAGCATTTCTGATGACATTCCTTTACAATCTGGGGACTGAAAGAAAGTCATGCTATAATATAGTTGCTATTAAACCCATTCCAACTTCCCGGAGCCTCAGCTATATCTTTCAAGCCTTTTAAATTTTTATAAAAAATTTTTGTGTATGAATTCATCTCTTTCCACCCTAAACCACTGTTCTTAGTACAGAACAACAATGGCTACAGTTCAAAACAATTCATAGCTGTAAAGTGCTTTGGAATGTCCTGAGGGTGTCACAGGTGCTATACAAATGCATCTTTAACATGAATTTATCAAGCTGTACATCTTTACCCCTCCCATCAGTCTTCCAGCCAGTAACCGTAGGTGATTGTATTAAAAAAATGCACTCTCATTCTCTAATACTTTTATAATGAATAGTTAGCACTGGGTTTCTGAAGGCTAATACCTAAACTATGCTTGAATTTACCCTGTTCAGAATCTGAGAAACATTGTCAAGGTTAAGTGGGTCCATTGTTGCCAAAGATAAAAGACTTTTTTTAGGCGAGTTGAACCAGTTTTATTTGCACACAGCAGTTGCAGGATATCCTGTTTAAATGTGGTGAGTATTCTGTGCTTAGTCATGAGCTATGACAAATAGCTGTTCTTTTGCAAGGGTTTCTGGAGCAACACAAAAGTTCCCGGGAAATTTTGGTGCGCCATAAGCCGTAGATGCACCATTACTATGACGCAAGTTTTCAGCAAATTCCAGCTCTATAAACCTTTGAGTGATGACTGTAGAATATACTCTATTTTCTTTTTTTTAATTCTGTGTAATTCTGACAATTTGACATGTTCCCTTGCAGAATCTAAAGCATTCTGCCAGACTGGAATTTAGAGTACATCACTAATAAATGGTATTTGTACATTTTTCTGCCCCACATTCTTGATGGAGCTCAAGGTGACGTTACAATGTAGTGCTGCTATGGTTACGTGTTTTAGTTTCCTTTTTTTAGGTTGAATGGAAATCTGTAACCTGGCCAGGAGTTAGATGGTGTTCCACTGCACTCCTTTTAAACCCCGGTGTCACGCAACCTCTGTCACAGCTTTGTCTTGTTTAGTCAGCCAAACCCGTGACCTCTACCACCTTGAGGACAAGGGCAGCAGGCGCATGGGAACACCATCACCTGCAAGTTCCCCTCCAAGTTACACATCATTCTGACTTGGAAGTATATCGCCGTTCCTTCATTGTCGCCGGGTCCAAATCCTGGAACTCCCTCCGTAACAGCACTGTGGGAGTCCCTTCACCACACAGACTGCAGCTCACCACCACCTTCTCAAGGGCAATTAGGGATGGGCAATAAATGCTGGCCTTGCCAGCGACGCCCACATCCCGTGGACGAATAATAATACAAAATGTTAGCTTTACATGGCTTTAAAACCCTGCTTATTTTTGATAACTTGCAAGAACTTAATGACTTATGTCAGTAGAATGTGCAATGGATTGAGACGTAATTCCAGTTAAAATAAGTGTGCTGATGCCATAGCAACAGAGCTGTTTGCTTTGTATCTCCCAGGTTTTTAGACTATTATGAAGGTGGGTGCCAATTTGCAATTGCTGTTGAACCTAGTATAATATGCGCATATTACAGTGAGGCTGAATAATGACTTGTGATTCACTTATATTTGTAACATTCAGGTTTTGCAGTCTTTAGAGTCCCATTAATAGATGTGTTTGGTTAGTGCTAATACATTGGACTACAAAAACCTCGCAACCTGTATGTAACCTTACTTGCTACAAAAATGTGGTCATTTCTAAAACAAATTAGAACAAAACTGGGATGCGAAGTTATGTTGAAACTTTAAAAATATATATTTTAAGGAAAGCTTAGGATAATGCTTCTTCAAAACAATCTATCTAATCTGCCTTGAACTGTCTCTGGGTTATCCACAGTGACCGATGCATTCGGTTCATTCTTCCCAGTTCTGATGAAAGGTCATCGACCTGAAACGTTAACTCTCTTTCTCTCTCCACGGATGCTGCCTGGCCTGCTGAGTTTTTCCAGCGTTTTCTGTTGTCATTCGGTTCATTGTTGTCTGTCCTTTGGAAAACAGAGTCAGACTGTCATGACTGCAGCCATTGTTCCCTTTGGCTAACCCATATAGAAATTGACAGTACTAATGGTGTATCCTTCATTCCCTCCCTCCCAGAGTGGTAAGAAGTGGGTTTCTCCCCCTGCAATTCTCGAAGTAAGTTTCCAGTTTAACTCTGGGAATAAAGGCAGAGTGAAGATGAATACATTTTTAGACCGAGTGAATCGGTGTTGTTGTCATTCAGTGATTGGCTGAAGAATAACTTTGACAGAGGCATAGTCCCTGTGTTCTAGATCAAGAAACCATGCATGTTATGGGAGAAAGCTAATGAGCTGGGATTTTAAAATTCTCATCCTTGTTTTCAAATCCCTCCATGGCCTCGCCCCTCCCTATCTCTGTAAACTCTTCCAGCCCTACAACCCTCCGAGATCTCTGCGCTCCTACAATTCTGGCCTCTTGCACATCGCTGATTTTTAATCCTTAGGCTTAGGCAGGCAGTCCCTCGGAACCGAGGATGACTTGCTTCCACATTAAAAATGAGATTGCAGGTGACTGATGAGTCCAATGCGGGACCTACAGTCTCTGTCACAGGTGGGGCAGACGGTGGTTGAAGGG
Organism: Squalus acanthias; assembly: GCA_030390025.1. Taxonomy (NCBI): domain Eukaryota; kingdom Metazoa; phylum Chordata; class Chondrichthyes; order Squaliformes; family Squalidae; genus Squalus; species Squalus acanthias. The sequence goes on from CM059448.1 coordinate 13,252,624, forward strand.
ACAGGTGGGTGGGGTGCTTGGGTTGACGTGCGCTCCTTGCCCTGCTGCGCTTGGCTTCCGCTTGCTCCCAGCGAAGAGACTCGAGGTGTTCGGCGCCTTCCCGGATGCTTCTCCTCCACTTTGTGCAGTCTTGGGCCAGGGATTCCCAGGTGTCGGTGGGGATGTAACACTTTTTCAAGGAGGCTTTGAGGGTGTCCTTGAAGCATTTCCTCTGCCCACCTGGGGCTCTCTTGCCGTGCCGGAGCTCCGAGTAGAGCGCTTGTTTTGGGAGTCTCGTATCGGGCATGCGGACAATGTGACCCGTCCATCGGAGCTGATCGAGCGTGGTCAAAGCTTCGATGCTGGGGATGTTAGCCTGAGCAAGAACACTGACGTTGGTGCGCCTATCCTGCCAATGGATTTGCAGGACCTTGCGGAGGCAGCGTTGGTGGTACCTCTCCAGTGCTTTGAGGTGCCTGCTGTACATGGTCCATGTCTCTGAGGCATACAGCAGGGCGGGTATCACTGCTGCTCTGTAGACCATGAGCTTAGTGCCAGGTTTGAGGTCCTGGTCTTCAAACACTCTCTTCCTCAGGCGACCGAAGGCTGCACTGGCACACTGAAGGCGGTGTTGGACTTCGTCGTCGACGTCTGCCCTTGTTGACAGTAGGCTCCCGAGGTATGGAAAGTGGTCCACGTTGTCCAAGGCCTTGTCGTGGATTTTGATAATCGGGGGGCAGTACTGTATGGCGGGGGCAGGTTGGTAGAGGACCTTTGTCTTACGGATGTTTAGTGTAAGGCCCATGCTCTCGTACGCTTCGGTGAAGGTGTTGACGATGGTTTGGAGTTCGACCTCCGAGTGAGCGCAGACGCAAGCGTCGTCTGCATACTGTAATTCGACGACAGAGGATGGGACGACCTTGGATCTGGACTTTTAATCACTCCACCATTGGCAGCCATGTCTTCAGCTACCTAGGCCCTAAGCTCTGCAATTCCCTCCCTAAACTAAAAATCGGGGATGCGCATGTGGGTGGAAGATGTCAGGCCGGCCAGGAAAGCATTGAAATAGTCTAGTCTAGAGCAATGTTCCCTCTAAGCCGCGTAGCCATGCAGCAATGGGAAAGGTCCTGCACAGGCCGCTCACCGGCTTTTACATTGTAAATACCACGAGTGCGCAGAAATTTAAAAGGACCGTGCACTAAAAGAAACAGGCTGCACAGAACAAAGCGCAGCTTACAGGGACCATTGGTCTCGAGGTAACAAAGGCATGGATGAGGGTTTCAGCAGCAGATGAGCTGAGGCACAGGCGGAGATGGGCAATGTTATGGAGATGGAATCTAAAGAAACTCCTACTTAATGTTTATCATTGACCTGTCTATCGCCTAGTGTGTGGTTGCAGGCTCAGTTGAAACATTTAAAAGGACTGGATCAGTTTCTGAATCAGCAAGGAGTAGAAGGGTATGGATTTGGGTTAAACGACCCTCACCCTTACCAAAAAAAAATCAAATGATCAAATCATGTCCTGAAAGAGGTCCAGAGTGATTGAGTGAATTAATTTCTTTTCTCCTTGCATTCTGACTGGGGACTGTGCATGAATTAACTTTCACAAATGCCTGTTAATGTCTCGCTGCTTTTAGGTTACTCCAGCAGTCATCACTCAATTCTGTGTATATTCCTTTCTAGATTGCCAGAAGACTGTTTCAGCAAGCAATCTGAACAGACTTGTGCTGCATGAAATCTGGCCTAGTTTATATCTGATAATGTTATTGTGCACTACAATGAATGGAAGAAATCTGGGGCACAGTGTCTCTGATATTTGCGGGGGTGGGAGGTGGGGCGCAGTTTAGCGGTCGGGAAACCCGGCAAAACAGATTTCCCTCCCGTCCTGCCGAATTTGACAGCAGGACCCGATTACTATTTTTAGAATCCGTTTCCCGACCGCAGTCTGCCAGATTGAGTCACCAGGCTGCAACCGGGGAGCATAGAGGAGGGAGGGATATGTCAGGTGCACACTGATTTTGGGGGGGGGGAACTACATCGATTGGGGGGATGACATTGATGGGGCTGGAGAAATTGGAAGGGGATGACATCGATGGGGGGTCGGAGATATGGAGGGGGGGGGCCTGAGAGATTGGGGGTACGACATCGATGGGGGGCCGGAGATATCGGGTGTGGGGGACCACATCGATGGGGGCCCAGAGAGATTGGGAGTAGGGAAGGACATCAATGAAGGGGCCCATAGAGATCTGGCGAGGAGGGGACATCAATTGGGGGGTGGGGGACATCCATTGGCGGCCCGGAGAGATTGGGGAGGACGGGGAGGAGATCGTGGGCCGAGGAGGGCATCGGATCATGGGGGGGCTGGGGTTCGATCGCTGGGGAGGTTAACAAGGTAGTTTGGAGGGCCCAGGGGAAGCACTCCTACTCCTCCTGGCCCACAAGCAGTGCTAGAAAGGCATTTGCCTGTTCCATTCAGCAGTCTTTGCCTCCCTTCAGCTGCTGGGTTTCCCAAGGCCCAGGAAATCCAACCAGTGAGCTGGAACAGAGAAAAAAATCTTAGGCACACGGCCTCATTAGAATATTTAAATGAGGAACCGCCTCCTGAGAGCGGGGTGGTCGCCCACCCCTGGTCCCGTCTCTGTTAAAACCGGAAGTGGGTGGGTTCGGGTTTGAAGCACCCACTTGACCCAACCCACTTTTATTTTGGAGGTTAAAATTACCCCCCAATGTGCTTCGTCAAAAAAGAGCAGCAAAAGCTAAGATTGAAAACTAGTCTTTTGGTAGCAGTCTAAGCAAAACAAACAGAAGTTCTAGTTGGGTGTTCAGAATGTTGGTGCATGACAATAAGGGTTAAAGCTGCGGATATAAAGGCTTCCCTATTAACACAATGCATTGGCCGTCATTGTGTTTGAAGACAAGCAGGGAGCTCTCCCGGTGTCCTGGCCAACATGTATATCTCGACCAGCATCACTACAACTGGTTATTTATTCATTTATCTCATTGGTGTTTGTGAGATCTTGCTGTGCACAAATTGGATTACATATTTGCTTAGTTACAACAATGCAAAAGTGGCCGTGAAGCACTTTGAGACATCCTGAGGTCATGAGAGGTGCTATATAAATGCAAGTTCATTCTTTATTATTTCGGGTTATTGGCATGATTGTGCAGATGTTTTGAATTATGCACTCTTTTGGGATAATTTGATAGTCCCTAGAGATTTACTAGGTTAAGGGTGTATGAAAAGTCTTACCTAGCTGCAAGATAGGATTGTTGCTCTTTTTGAGGAGCTGGGAGGTGATTGTTCATTTGTGGTATAAAAATGGAAAATGCTGGAAATACTCAGCAGGTCAGGCAGCATCTGTGGAGAGAGAAACAGAGTTAACGTGTCTAGAAATGAACTCCAACTCCAGTGCTTTGTTTGCTTTTCTTTATGGCCTTATTAACCTGTGTCACTACTTTTTAGTGATTTGTGCATCTGTACTCCTGGATCGCTCTGTGCCTCTCCTATTTTGACCTTGGGAGCTGCAAAAGGTTTTCTGTAGTTAAACAATTATGAAAAATAAGTATAGATTGTGTGGTCTCTTATTAACTAGTGGTAAAACGGGGACTGCCTCAAACTATTATCTGACTGTTAATTAGTAAACTGTGAAGTTGAACTCTGTGAAGTTGAACTTTGCTAAGTTTTTTAAATCTGATTTCAGATGCCTGATTGTAATATTTTGTTAGAGGTGAAATAACCGAAGCCTGGCACAAATATATTTTCCTCTCATTCTTTGGTAGAATCACAGAGCAGCATGGAGGTGACTACCTCCATCGCAAGCTTAGTAGTCTTAGAACACAAGGACAAAAGGAAGGCCGATTGGCACGTCAAAGCTCAACGCTCTTGCATATTAACTCTCCCAACCTAGCATCTAGCTGCAGCTTCAACTCTCCCAATGTCTGTCATTGCTGCCTTGCCTAGGAGACTATTCTGAACATTTAGCACCTTTTTTGAGCAAATAAAATCTTCCTAATACCTGTTTTACATTTATTTCTCATTAATTGAAATTAAGTCCTCTGGTCTACTAGTCCAACTTACTTTGAAAATTTAGCATATCTATACCACTTAATATTTTATATAACTGGATGATGTTCCCCACACCCCAGCCGTCTTCTCTACAGACGTAGAATTTAATCTCTCTAATCATGGTTCATCTCTTTTGCTGAATCGTGACATCTTGATCTCCACTGTGACCTTCAACAAGGCAGTGAAAATATTTTTCAGTTCTACAGAAACTCAATTTCTTCATGTCTGGTAAGTTTAACTATAAACTAACCACCTTTCTTTTGACTTCACTCAGCCATTCTTCATCTATGGACATTCTTTGCCTCACAACCTCTGTGAGCTCATGGAGCTTCCTCCATCTCCTTTATTATTAAAGCTGCCTTCAAGAAGCGCTGTTTTCTCCTCCTGTCATGTCGATCTTTTCCATTTAACGACTCTTAACTCTTTTTATAAAGCTCAAGTTCAACTAAGAGTTGCTCCCATATCCAGGGATCACTCGTGGTTGGAATCAAGACTCCTAGCGCAATCTTCTATTCTTAACTAAATCTTTCTTATGACCTCAAAACTTGCACTTTCTTATCCCCTCCCTCCAGCCCCACGCAACTGGGCTTCCAAAATCCAAGTCTGGGGTTACCTAATCACTAGTTCCTGATTTATCTTGTCCTTCCTCATCACCATCCCTTTGGGAATACCTTGTACCATGGGTCCAGGCTCCCTCCCCTAGCCTCTAAACAAAAACAGCCAATAGAAGGCCCTTCTCTCTGAAAATGGTGCAGAAACATGTACATATTTTGAAGCTAAAATAAACCTTGAAATCCACCAAAATTTAAAATTCTATTTCCATGCCACTAATCATTTTCTTCCATTGTTAGATGACCTGTTCACACTGCACTGTAAAATTTAAGTGATTTACATCTATTAATAATGGCATGCTTGTAAATAAAGGTTAGTGGCCACCATTATTAGTTATAAATCTGATCATTATTAGTTTTTTCAGTACCCCACTGAGTGAGTGGTTCACTCTCTCAGCACCCCCCCACCTCGTAAAATCTGCTTTTAAAAAAAAAAGAAAATTGCTGCAGCTAAGGAGTTCAGATATAGAAAATATCAGACTTGCGTCTAGTGTACCTTGATTTAAATCGTGCCTTGATTTGGTTGATTTTGACTACTCACTACAGCAGAGTTTCACTAGTTCTCAGCTGTGCAGTTGGATTGAAAACCTCAGGGTGCTGCAGCATCATTTCTTGGCAGGAGGTTCATTTCCTGTGTTCTCATTCGCCATTAAATGGATCACACAGGTGGCCTCTACGTAACTGGGACTAGGAGCTGCACAAGCGTCAAGAAGTGATGCCACTTTTTTTCCCCCTCCTTCTGGTTATGGATCCGGCCTCTGTTTGACTACTCAGCAAAAAATAACCTGGTGCTAAAATATTAATATAGTTCAAGCTAGATATTGTCTGCTGTGTTTTGTCTTGGAAGTGGCTGATAAGGTAGTATGGCCAGAAATTGAAATAATCTATTCCTTTATGTTATGGAAACTGTCTCTAATATTTAAACTTTGAGGATTTTGTATTCTTTAAAATTAACGATGCTATAAATCCAATATCTTTTCCCAAAATACTGATGCAGTATCTACAATAGGAAATGGATCTCTTTTAAATAAAAAAAAATCAGCTTCTAAAATATAAATAAAAATAAATGCATATATCTTGAGCAAAGCATTTGTTCACTGCATAAACTGCTTTGGGCATAAGCAAAGTGGTAATTAAATGCTAAAACTACTACCTATAGTTTTTTACTAAGCCTCTGAGCTAAGGTTAACTCCCACGACATTTCAGCGGGGCATATTAGAAATGTGCACTGAATAAGTACAAATTATAATATCTTGAAGGACAGTTTTGAGTGGGAGCAAAATTCCTAGAAGCTATCCCTCCTGAGCTGAGAACAATTACTTGTCCGAAAATTTCAGCAATGAGACTCAATCTCCAGAGTTCCCTTGAGACTTGTATTAAGAGTTTCAGTTTTACTGTGGTTTGCCGCAGAATCGGTTTCTTGCAGACATGAAAAACTTCTTTAACCGCACACGCTAGTGCTAAACTGGAGCAAAACTAAAGGTCTTGATGCCCAGGATCTTTTAACATAAACCTCTGGAGAATTCTGCAGATAGTGAAGCATATTCTCCTGATGATTTAAAATAAACTTTACCACTTTTAAGATCAAATGGAACAGTTCCCATAGATGAACAGTGATCTGTACTAGCCTCCACCCCTCCCCCCCCCCGGTATCTGGACGTTATTTTGTATTTGACCTTTTGCTCATTTTTTTTTTAGTTGTTGATGTATTTGGGGTGCATTTCCCTTACTGATGAAACAAGCTGATTAACTGGAAATGGAACATTCATTGAGCTGGATTCTCACGTACTGATGATTTTTGTGCCAATTTGTCAGTCCTAACCCTTTTATTTATGTATGGTGGGGGAGGAAAAGTCTGCTGTTTTATTTATGAAATGATCCAAAATCAATTATAAATTAGACTTTCAACGTGACTTTTCTCCCAAATCCATTAGCGATGAAAGCCAATGTTTTTATTTGATATTTTTGAGGGCATCAAATCTCTTTCTTCCTCAGGACTCCCTTTCTCATTCCCCCTCAAAGGTCTGCGCTCTGAATCAGCCATAAAGAGGAGTGTCACAGTGGCTTTATCATGTTGCAACATCTCGGAAGCCAGTCTCGACTTGCGTTGTGCTGATTTCCATTTGATTTATTTTTTTTCCTCACTTGTGCATGTTGCACCATGATTTGAGTGGTTCTGAGAATGGATGTGACCGTGGGATCTTCTGAAATTTGATCTGTATTTGGAGCTGGAGTATGGAACAAAAACGGCTGCTTTTGCATTTTCGACAATAAATGTATAACCGGTGCTCCGCAACAATTTAGTGTTTAAATGTTTATCATGCATAATTTAATTGAAAATCGAAATTCAGTTGTCATTAGTATAGAGTTGCTAATTTACTTGCAGATAGAAGGAGCAGTGCCACTTCACTTGACTGGTACAAAAAGTGTTTTTGCAGGTAGAGTATTTGAAATCTATTGAATGCGGCATGTCACATTTCGGTGTTGTGGTCATTTACAGGGAATGTGGCCTTGGATTCCGATAGTTCATATACTCTGGCAGAATTGCACATTTCTGAAAAAAAACACTGCTTTTACGTATCCATTGATGTCTTGGCGTGGGGCATGACTGACTGACTGAGCTGTGAAATAGGCCTTTTCCATGAAGCACAGTTAGGACCATTTTTAATTTGACATTTTTTGGCCTGATTTGAACCCACTGTTAAAGATTGGCTGTTGACTTGAATCTGTATATTTGATTTGTAGCTGCCTTCTGAGTTCAGTGCTTAGGCTTTTAATGACTACCTTGGAGGGAGTGGCTGGCAGTGGATAGAGGCAACATGCCCACTAGCTTGGAGGGAGGGCTGACTGAACAGTTCTTACTCAGCATATAGTAAGGCTAATTGTAGGAGGTAGTGTTGAATGACACGTAGCTTTATTGTTAGGTGTCATTTGCCCTTCTGTTGCTAGCATCTACAGTAAATCCTGTAGATATTTCGGTCGGTTGGCATTGTATGTAAATTAAGTTGGCTACAGTTAGTATTGAAGGGTTCACACAACGTTAGGTTACGTTATTGGTTACTCCCTGAAAGTCATTTGAAAGGATGTTTGCTTATGGGGTGTAAAACTCTGGGATACATTTAGACAGGTGAGCAATCGAATATTCCAGAGAACAATGTATTTATTCGACCTGTCTGTGCAAGTGCCCTGATGTTACAAAATATATTTTATTTTAACCATAACGCGTGGTTTAAGACGAGGATTGGGTTCGGCAGTGATGCCCTCTTTCTCTTTCCCTCACCCCCAATTTGATTAGTATTTTGACACTTAAGGAAGGTTGGGCTCTTGGAGGAAGACATGAAAGACTGTCCGGATCCATTGATCTGGCATGAGTCACTGCTGTTGGGAGAGATGGTGACTAAGTGGGGGAGGGAGGGTAAACAAAAATCCAGCAGCGCAAGAGGCCAGATTGAGAGAAACCGAGAGTTTGGGGAGGGAGTAGTCGCGCTGGCCGTTCCAGAGATGGGGAGGGCTATGGGCAAGGCCATGGTAGGATTTAAAAGCAAGGATAAGAATTTAAAATTTTAGGCCTGGGAACCAGGAACCAATGTAGGTCAGCAAGGGTGCTAGACGAGTGGGACGTGGCTCGGATACAGGCAGAACAGTTTGGGAATTTTAGATGAGCTGAAGTTTATGGAAGGTGGAGGACGGGAAGTCGGCCAGGCGAGCATTAGAATAGTCGAGTATTTGACTCTATATCCCTAGATAAGTGAGAAACTATTAAGATAAAAGCACCATTGAAAATGGAAAAGTTGCACTAGATTGCACAGAGGTGTACAGCCTATCCAAGTTTTATCAGTAGAGAGCCAGCAGATTACTTTTTCAGATATCCATGTTTCGTTCCAGTTACAAATAAAAAATAATTATTAAGCATTTTCCCTTACCTTTGGTGGCCGTGCCTGGGCCCTAAGCTCTGGAATTCCCTGCCTAAACCTGTCCGCCTCGCTACCTCTCTTTCCTCCTTTAAGACGCTCCTTAAAACTTACCTGGAAAGTGTGAGGTGATGCACTTTGGCAGGAAAAATCCTAGAGCAATTTATTATCTTAATGGCAAGAAACTGGAGAGTACTGAAGTGCAAAGGGATCTGGGGGTCCTGGTGCACGAAACTCAAAAGGTTAGTATGCAGGTGCAGCAAGTGATTAAGAAGGCAAATGGAATGTTGGCTTTCATTGCTAGGGGGATAGAATATAAAAATAGGGAGGTATTGCTTCAGTTGTACAAGGTATTGGTGAGACCGCACCTGGAATACTGCATACAGTTTTGGTGTCCTTACTTAAGGAAAGACATCCTTGCTCTCGAGGCAGTGCAAAAAAGGTTCACTCGGTTAATCCCGGGGATGAGGGGGTGGTCATATGAGGAGAGGTTGGGTAGATTGGGACTCTACTCATTGGAGTTCAGAAGAATGAGAGGCGATCTTATTGAAACATATAAGATTGTGAAGGGGTTGGATCGGGTGGATGCGGGGAGGATGTTCCCGATGACGGGTGAGACGAGAACTAGGGGACATAGTCTTAGAATAAGGGGCTGCTCTTTCAAAACTGAGATGAGGAGGAACTACTTCACTCAGAGGGTGGTAGGTCCATGGAATATGCTGCCACAAAAAGCTGTAGAAGCTACAACATTAATTAAATTTAAAACAGAAATAGACAGTTTCCTAGAAGTAAAGGGCATTAAGGGTTACGGGGAGCGGGCAGGAATTTGGACATGAGTCTAGGTTCGGATCGGTCATGGCCCTGTGGGTAGTGGAGCGGGCCCAGGGACCGTGTAGCCTGATTCTGCTCCTATTTCGTGTGTGCAATTCTGTTAGATGCAGGAGATGGTTCTGTGATAGATAGTAGATTGGCGGTTAGGATCAGATCAGCCATGATCTTATTGAATGGCGGAGCAGGCTCGAGGGGCCGATTGGCCTACTCCTGCTCCTATTTCTTATGTTCTTACCTCTTTGACCAACCTTTTGGTCACCTGTCCTAATTTCTCCTTATGTGGATCGGTGTCAGATTTTTTGTCTTAAAATACTCCTGTGCAGCGCCTTGGGACGTTTTACTGCGTTAAAGGCACTAGATAAATGCAAGTTGCTGTTGTTGTCTTGTAGTATATTGAGGTTCAAAGAAAAAAAATCCAATTTTGATTTCATCATTGCATGTTTGAGTTGCAGTTTAATCTTTCAACGTTTTGATCAGTCACATCACACTGATCAAAATTTATGAACTTTATGGTTTTAATTGTGATGCAGCTCCTAAGTGTTAGAGGCCTATGCAGAGGAAATGTAGCAGGCAATTTATCCGTGGTGCCAACAAATGTTGTAGTATGTCGATGCCAGGCAAAATTGTTGTTTGGCGTCACTGTCTATGGTGGAGCACATTTTCACTTCTGTGATTCCTGCACTACCAGACTTAGCCGTGCCCTTGGAAGGAAAACTCAAGCAGACACTAGCTGCTTCTCCCATCTCCCTCCTGATGGAGTGAGTGGGTGAGAAAGGGACAAGAAAAAAAAAATCAAATGCAGAATGGCTTGGCCAGCTACTAATTGATGGTAAGATATTGACTGTGCCAGGGGTCTGGCAACCACTGCTGTAAAATTGTGTGGGGCATGAGACCTGGAAGGGAGGGGCAACAAATCACAAATGGACAGAGGCAAAAAATAGTTCTTTTAGAACCATTTTTTTTTTTTAAATCACTTTGTTTTTCTACTGTATTTATCTCCCTATTGACCCATATATAATACACTTGGGAATTGTTGGCCAAATGTGCAGTGACACCCCTTGACCTTTAGCTTCAAGCCTTTGGGTCAAACAAGTCGTCATCTTTAAAACCTTCTCCGTGCAACATGCTCAGGATTTGGATGACTGTCTAATACTCTCCCAGTTACATGAAGCGACACTTTGTTATTGTGTCTTCATGTACAGCACTCTCTGAATTCAAACTTGTTACTTGTGCATGTAACCCATTACTCCATCAACCCTTATCTATCTACACAATGTGAAAGTTATCCTCTGTTACAACAGACCTGAAGCAAATCGGTTGGAAAACTAAAGTTTGCTTTCTATTTTTTTTTTTGTAAGGAGCTACTTATTTTAAGCCTCGTTGTGGGCTTGGGCATCTTTCCGTTGGTTTATATGTAACTTATTCATACTTTACTGTGACCTTGGCTGAGCTGTTACTTTATTTAGCAACCATACTTTACTGTAATTTATAAACCCCATGTGTGTTTGAGATGTTCAACTTGAGTTCCAAGATTGAATATTTTCTAAATTGGTTGTCATAATAATTTGGATCATTTGGCCAATTAAAGGTAAAGCAGCAGAATTTTAATTAGCAGAAAATTAAAACAAATGGTTCTCTTCACCGTGGAGCTAAGCAACTGAAATGTGATCAGCACTTGCTGCACATTCAAGTCCCACTCCAGAGACTTGAGCACAAAAATCTAAGCTGACACTCCAGTGCAGTCCTGAGGGAGTGCGGCACTGTTGGAGGTGCCGTCTTTCAGATGAGATGTTAAACCGAGGCCCTGTCTGCTCTCAGGTGGACGTAAAATGTCCCATGGCACTATTTCAAAGAAGAGCAGGGGAGTTATCCCTGGTGTCCTGGCCAATATGCATCCCTCAATCAACATTACTGAAACAGATTATCTGGTCATTATCACATTGCTGTTTGTGGGAGCTTGCTGTGCGCAAATTAGCTGCCGCGTTTCCCACATTACAACAGTGACTACGCTTCAAAAGTACTTCATTGGCCGTAAAGCGCTTTGTGGCATCCGGTGTTTGCGAAAGGCACTATATAAATGCAAGTCTTTCTTTCTTTCTATTTATCTTCCTGCACAGACACTGTTGGCTACAGAGCAATGTTGACCTAGAAATGATAAATCTGTACAAGTTGAAAGCTGAACCCTGTGGCATTATGAGAGGTGGAAGCATTGTCTTGAGCTCTCACATGGTTATGTTCTAATTGTGATTTCCTCCCAGTCTGACTCATGGGTTTGTTGGTGTGAGTGGTTCCATTTTGTGACACAGAAATGAATAAGCATATTGGTATTTGCGGAGAGTGGGCACGCAATTCATAGCTGGACATAGATTCTCACACCTCCCCCCAATGAAATTATGTTTATAATAAAACCAAATTAGCAATCTCACTATTTTGGAATCTGGATGTAGTAATTGTTGAAATGGACCAATTGATTCCTGATTGTGAAGCAGCTATTAATGCACAGGAGTGTGGTCTACTTGGATGAATAGGCTGCCTAATTTCACCTGTCTAAAATTCTCATTCTTGTGGCAAAGTAGAGCGGGGATAATCTTTGCGTGATTGGAGTTAATGCACTCGTTAAATTATGTAGTCTGCTTTTATTGTAATGCTCACTTCATTTCTGTTCCAAGATTTATTTTATTCCACTGTGAAATGTTTCCTGTTAGTTGAAGAGTGATGCTTGAATACCCATTGTGTAGATATAACCCTGCAACTTGTGCCAACAGAGTCTAATTCCACAGTGGAACTGCTATTGCCAGGGAGAAACCTTGCTACCTGTAATAATATTTTCTACTTCGCTACAATAAATGACACAGTGCAGTATTATTATCTGTGATTGTGTATGAAAATATGCACTGTTCTTGGAACTGTGATGTTCATTACCTTGGCTGCAACGTTTTGTCTGTCCATGTGATTATAACTGACTGCTTTCCCACAGATGATGATTTACTTATTTCATCACTTCACATTCCAACTGAAGATCCCTCCTGTTGGAAGATGAAAATAGATGTTAAGTGACAAGCTAACGAAGCAGCATGAAAAGGCAGCTGGTTACTTAAAAAGTTGCCCAGAAAGAGTGCATTAGCAATGCAAACCCAGGAAACTTGCAGCTGCTGCACCACTGGCTCTCACTCTTTGACATATGCAAATGATACCTGCAGGGACTTGGCAGGCAGATCGCAGGAAGGCTCAAAGTTTGAAGGGACTTGGGAGAGCCTTTTAAAGGCGTATAAGCAGCGTAAACAACTGCCAACCGAATTTCCTTGTTTTTTAAAAACCAATTCTATGCTGTTTATACTCTGTTGTTTCTTCCTAAGTTGTTGGTTGGATGAGTTAGCAGTAGATGTCCGTGTGGGTGGCATCTGAGTGCACAGAACATCCTGCATGGGTGAGACACATAGATAGAAAGACTTACATTTATATAGCACCTTTCATGGCCTCAGAACGTCCCAAAGTGCTTTACAACCAATGAAGTACTTTTGACATTTACAAAAGGCATAGTAAATGTTGCATGTCAAAAATGAAAAGGACCCCAGTCAACATAATATAATCAACAAACTACCAAACACAGAAATGAGATTGCACTATGGAAAGAAAGAAATGATAATTGGAATTTTATTTATGAAGGGTCCAAAATAGGTGATCCTGGTACACTTAACCCTGTTTAACAGGCTCGAAGCTATTCAGACTAGTTGAACTGAGGCCTGTATTTGTCATTTGCTGGTTAGTTAAGTTTAGTATCTAACTTCAGTATCCTGCTAAAAGTGCCTGTGCTTTCGAGTTTCATATTTTTTTATAATCAATTGTACATTCAGCTACAGTTAAATAACTGAACACAATCCATGGCTAATGCACTAGGAGTGTTTTAAGCCCATTAAATTGTGAGAATTGCAGTTTGTTTGTTTGTTTACTGACTGGATCTAGTTTCTTCTGTGGCCCAGGCTACTTATTGTAACACTGATCGGATCCATTCCACCTTAAAGTTAAGTTCACTTCACTACTTCATGCATAAGTGTAAATGCTATTGCCCATTGTAATGTAATACTTGGCGTTTAGCCATATTTTAAATTATTAATGTGTTTTTTTGTTTGGTGATTTTTTCCAAAGTATAAATGATTAACTTGTGAGAGCAGTAATATATTCAGTTTAAAAAATGTTATGCATTGAAGGAATTGAATAGTTTACCTACAAATATTTGATTAGAAGTTCAGGATATAGAATCTGGTTATTCCTTACCTCAAAGCTTAAAACAAACTCTAAGATCTTGGCATTCAGTTACAGCAATTTTTACAAGAGTCAACTGTTCATAATTTATTGAGCTGAATGTTAATTTAAAATTTGCAAAGCAGGATATCCTTTTCCCCCAGCTGATATTTTATATAAAGATGGTTTGAAGTGATTCTATATTTCCACTCCCTTCAGTGTGCGCATTTAATAATTTGCTGGTACTGGCCTTTGTTGCTTATTTCTAGACCAGATTATCTGTAATACAAGGGCTGAACATACAGGAAACTCTTTATTAACCGGCACCGGCGTGGTGCCGGTTAATCAAAAAGTCCGGATAACGGAGAGTTATATCTCCCAACATACGAGAGCCCCGTACACACTGACATGCGCCTGCATTTGGAGCTCCGTCTCCCCGGGGACCGCCAGCTGACCATCTGTCGTGTCCGCTGCCTACCCGGGCTGCACATTCCCCATCCAATCTACACGCTCCGATACAAGGCAAACGCCTCGGGGTCTTTTTTAAAGGAGAGATGAAGGAAAACCCCGGTTACCTACTCAAGAATTTTGCCGGTTAAGAGAGATTTCCGGTTATTTGGGTGCCGGTTAAAAGAGAGTTTCCTGTAGTTTGTTAATCTGGAGGTTTTAAAATTTACTTTTAAGGGAAGCGGGAGGAAAAAGTAGGAATATTTACCTTCAGTTGGTTGATTTATTATGTGATCCTTGCATTTCACTCATTATGCATTGATCTAACCAAAATGTATTTTTAAAATTCTCTTTTCCTTTAAGTCTCCTTGCACCGTTCTGAGCCAACAGGTCATCCAAGCCACCAGGCTTGAGTGTAGAGTTCACGAGAATTTTTGATGAAGGCCATTTTAATTCATCTACCCAGAAAGTCCCTAAAGTCACCCCATTGCAGCACCCAGCTAGTTCTTAAATAACTCCAGGATTTTTGCCTCCACAACTCTATCTAGATGTCTATTCCCTGTGTTATTCACTCTCTGTATGAAGAAGAATCTCCTGATATCAGTTCTGGGGATTTACCTTTTCCATTCCGTTAATTATCTTGTATGCCACTGTAAGGTTAGCTGTCGCATATTTCCTTTCCAGGCTGAAAAAAAAAATCCAAGTTTCTCCGGTCTTTCCTCATAACTCAGACATTTGATGCTGTTCTTTGTACTGCCTGTAGTGCTTGGATGTTGTAGGATTAAAGCCACATTCTACCATTCTGTGGCATGATGACTGAAACCCAGTGCCTTTATGTTAGGTTACAATGTCCAGACAGTTGGTCTTTTGAAATTTTGAAAGCACATGCCAGAAAAGTATATATTTAGAAAACATTCCGGGGGCAGCACGGTGGCATAGTGGTTAGCACTGTTGCCTCACAGCGCCAGGGACCCGGGTTCGAATCCGGCCTCGGGTGACTGTCTGTGTGGTGTTTGCACATTCTCCCCGTGTCTGCGTGGGTTTCCTCCGGGTGCTCCGGTTTCCTCCCACAGTTCAAAGATGTGCGGGTTAGGTTGATTTGGCTATGAAAAATTGACCCTTAGTGTTAGGGGGGATTAAATACGTGGGGTTACGGGGATAGGGTGGGATATGTGTTGGTGCAGGCTCGATGGGCCGAAATGGCCTCTATCTGCATCGTGGGGATTCTGTGAACTGTCTTTTACAGATTAACCACTATTATTTTAAAAAAAAATGTAAAGATGTTCGAGAATAATTATTTTGTCAGCTTGGTCTCTTAGCGCTTTGATGTTTACCTTTTCTCCCCCTGAAAATAGAAAATCTTCCATTTTCAAAATAGGCAATTCTGTGGGTATAGATAATATTAATTGGGTGCACCAAACAGAATCAACTGTAGGTCAAGCTTTTTTTTTTACTTTAAGCATAAATCTTTGAGCAGTCTCTGTTCAAGTGTATATAACCACTAGCTGCCACCAGCGCCTCCGAGCCAAAAGTGTAACTCATTGAAGTGCTGTAAATGCAGTGTATAAGTTGTACTTGGGTATGTCATATCTCCATTTTTAAGTGTGTTATATTGAAACTGGTGAAAATGTAAAGTTAAGTAGGAGATATACTTGCATATGTGACTGTATAGTCAGTGGGAAGTAAAATATTGTTATGTTATGTCAGCATGGAGGTCCACTATATGACATCTAATTTTAATTATCTTACAGGAGGGATGCAAGACTACAATTACTTGCAGGGAGACTGTTTTGAAATCACACTGGAACTCACCTGCTGCAAACACCCGCCGGCCTCTGACCTTAGTAAGGAATGGGACAACAACCGTGATTCCCTTCTGACCTTGATGGAGAAGGTACTGTAAGAGAACATGATGAGAAAAAGAAAGACCAAACTTATATTGATATTTAATTGATTTAAGAAAGGACCTAGCACAGGTAAATTGGGAAAGGCGATTGCAGGGTAAAACAGTAACGGAGCAATGGAGGGCATTCAGTGAAGAGATAGATCAGGTACAAACTAGGCATATTTCTTTAAAGGGAAAAGGTAAAGCATCCAAAGCTAATGACAAAGGAAATAAAAGTTAAAATAAAACAGAAAAAGGAGGCCTATGACAAACGTCAGGAGCAAGATTCAGTTAATAAGCAGGAAGATTATGGAAAGTACAGGAGGGAATTGAAAAAGTTAATATGGGAGGCAAAGAGAGATTACGAGAAAAGATGAACAGGCAGCATTAAATTGAACTTTTAAACATTTTACAAATATGTAACGTGTAAGCGGTTTGCTAGGGGGAAAAAGTTGGGCCGATTAGGGACCCAAAGGGAAATCTTCATGTAGAGGCAGAGGACATGGCAAAAGTTTTAAATGAATAATTTGTATCTGTCTTCACAAAGGAAGCGGATGATGTGAAGGTTACACTAAAAGAGGAGAGGGAAGTTATGGATAGTGAAGACGTACTAAAAAGATTAGCATTACTGAAAGTTGGTAAATCACCTGGTAGAGGTGGAATGCATCCTAGGTTGATGAAAGAAGCAAAGGTAGAAATAGCAGAGGTATTGGTCACAAATGTTCAATCCTCATTGGATACAGGAGTAGTGCCAGAGGACTGGAGGGTTGCTATATAACATTAGCCATGTTATACCACTATTCAAGAAAGGGAAGAGGGATAAACTAGGAAACTACAGGCCAGTCAGCCTAACATTGGTGGTAGGGAAGTTATTGGAAACCATTATCAGGGGCAAAACAAACTTTCATTTGGAAAGGCATGGGTTAATCAAGGAGACCCAGCATGAATTTGTTAAAGGCAAACCGTGTCTGACTAACTTGATTGAATTCTTTGATGAGGCAACAGAGAAGGTAAATCAAGATAATGCAGTAGATATTGTATATATGGATTTCAGAAGGCATTCAACAAAGTACCACACAGGAGGCTTATTAAAATGGAAGTCCATGGAACTAAGGGGAAAGTGGCAGTATGGATACAAAATTGGCTCAGTGACAGGAAGCAAAGGGTGGTGGTGGATGGATGTTTTTCAGACTGGGAGGTGGTTTGCAGTGATGTTCCACAAGGATCAGTTTTGGGTCCATTACTCCTTTCAATTTTGATAAACGATCTAGAATCGGGTGTGGGGAGCAGTATTATAAAATTTGCAGATGATCTGAAACTTGGCAAAGCAGTAGATGATGATGAGGATAGTTATAGGCTTCAGAATGACCTAGACAGGATGGTGAAATGGGCAGAAGCATGGCAGATGGAGTTCAATGAGAAGTGTGAAGTGATGCATTTTGGGAGGACTAATATGGAAAGACAGTATGCCATAAATGGTATGATTTTGAAAAGTGTAGATGAGCAGAGAGACCTTGGTGTCCATATACACAAATCCTTAAAAGTGGCAGGGCAAGTTGATAAGGTGGTTAAAAAAGCATATGGGTTACTTGGGTTTATAAATAGAGGAATAGAATATAAAAGCAAAGAGATCATGCTAGAACTGGTTAGGCCTCAGCTGGAGTATTGTGGACAATTCTGAGCACCACACTTCAGGAAAGATGTAAAGGCCTTTCGAAAGGGTACAGAGGGGGTTTACCAGGATGTCACCAGAGATGAGGGACTTCAGTTATGAGGAGAGGTTGGAAAGGTTAGGACTGTTCTCCTTGGAGCAGAGTAGGTTAAGAGCTAACCTAATAGAGGTTTTCAAAATGATGAGTGGCTTTGGTAGAGCAGATAGAAAAAAATTATTCCCTTTTGGAGTGAGTGGGTCAATAACTAGAGGGCATCCTTTCAAGATCATTGGCAAAAGATCTAGAGGGGAGATGAGGAGAATTTTTTTCAGAGTTGTGGGGATCTGGAACGCTCTACCTGAAAAGGTGGTGGAAGCTGATTCCATCAATAATTTTAAAGGGGGACAGGTACTTGAGGATGAGGAACTTGCAGGGTTACGGACAAAAAGCGGGGATGTGGGACTAAGCGCAATTACTCTTTCAAGGAGCCTGAACAGGCACGACTGGCTGAATGGCCTCCTTCTGTGCTGTAAGTTTCTACGATTTTTACAGTGGCTTTCATGTCCTCAGGATATCCCAAAGCACTCTACAAACCAAATAAACTTTCCAAGTATAGTTACGATTGTAATTTGCATAGGAAGAGGAGTAAGTCATTTAGACCCTCGAGCCAGTTCCACCATTCAATCAGATCACGACTGATCTGTACCACAACTGCATGTTACCTCTTTTGCTCCATATCCTTTGATACCCTTACGTTATCGATCACACACAGGAAATTTCAATTGACCCAGCACTCGGTCTGTTTTTGCAGTGTCTACATGGGGGACCAGTACATTACCTGACAGACTAACTCTCTTCGATGCACCCCGCCATCCCCACCCAAAAAAAGAAAACTCACCAGAGTGATGTCTAGGTTCCAATTGGTGCTCGATAATTTGGGCTTGAAACTGTTATGTTTTTACTCCAGTTTGATGTATTCTGAGTAGTTGCTGATCATTTTCCACCAAATGTCAACTCTGTTAAATTAATTGGAAATTGCATTTATACTTGTATTCTGCAGGTCCATATTGGTGTTGCGGGATTTGTCACAGATGCTGTACTTGGCTCAGGGATTCCTAACGCAGCTATTGTAGTCACGGGCATTGATCATAATATTACAACGGGCAACTTTGGTGATTTCCACAGACTGCTTGTACCAGGGACCTACAACATAACGGTTGTTGCACAAGGGTAAGGAAAGTGAAAGCTAGACGAATGATTATCTCTTCTTGGATCCATTGACAAAGGCGTATCCCAGACAAAGCTAAAAGGAGATGAAAACTGTTTTTTTAAGACCAGGCAAGAGAGGGGGCACACCTAGTGCTTGGATCAGTAGCGCAGTCTTAATTCAAAATTGGTCTTTAACTCAAAAATTGAAAAATGTAAATGAAGTGCGATTCAGAAATTGGCCCAAAAATTCGTGAGGGAGCCTTCATGCGAGGGTAAGGCCTCCCCGCGATCTCTCACTGCGCGCTGGCTTTTTCAGTCCGAGCTCGCACGAACTTGATGTTCTGGACAGCAGCTGTGCAGGGCTTCCGTATCCCACAGGCGTAGTTAATTCATGCGAGCTGTGGGATCACGTGACTCAGTTAGAGCCAATGGCAGCACACCATCTTTCATTCATAGCTTTCACATAAGTGCTGTGAAAGCTATGAATCTATACCCCCCCAAAAGAACAGCTAAACCTCAATTAAATTTTAAAAAAAAATCACATTAATAAAATAAGTATAGTTAAATAAATTAACCATTTTAAACAAAAAATTAAATTTTTTAAAAAGTTATAAAAATAAACTTACCTGTCTTTAAAGTCTCTAAAAAAGATATACCTGTTAAAAAAAAATTCAAAATAATACTTAATTAACTACTTACCTTGTTAAAAGAGGGTCTTACGCCTCCTTTCTTTATGTCTAAAATGTTCCATGCTTACCTGCGCGTTCAAAGCACTAAGTGCACTGCGTGCGCGCAGCCTGTAGCGCGCACGCGGTTCACCTAGGAACCGCCCCCTTTTGAATTCACCAAGTGCCGGTTTTCAGCGCATGCGCAGTGCATGCAGAAAACCGGCAATTGGAGACAGAATACGCGAGAGTACACAGTGCGTACTCTCGCGTAGCGGCACTAATTTTTGGGCCATTATCTACTGCAGCTTGTGATGTCATTGTATTTAATAATCAGTGCTTTGTGAGCTTGACTGTGCACAAGTGGTTCTTCTGAGTAATGCTCCTTGTACTGATGTGTGGCCATAGAAATGGCAGCACCTTATTATGTGAGTTGTTGGCATGAAAGCACTTAATAGAAGTCAATGTAAAAATATAGTCTGTTGCTGACTCGCACATCAATTTAGCCTAATCAATTCAGGTTTGATGGCTGAATGTGCTAACGTATGTTTTTCACCCCTCTTCCAAACTCCTGAGTCATGAACTACATAATGGTTTTAAGAAATATATGTGCTTGCACCAACAGTGAAATACCATGCTTTTTATCTTCCTGTTGAACAACTGTCATGGTACCCAAATGAATACCTGGTTTATGCGTATGTTGTATGTCGAGATCATTTACTTTATCATCTCTTGGGTTAGTGCATTTTGGGATCTCTTGATCTGAACAATGTGAGATGCATCATATTGGACTTAATTTAAGTGGAAAAATAGTAATTGATCGTTGAAAGCATAGAGCGTACTGTAAAGCTACAACAGGGCTGTTCAACCCAGACCATGCCATTTGGTGTAATATATTGACTGAGCACTGTAAACCTTTCCGCTATTAAGTATGCACATCTTTTAACGTTGACTTTGACGGGCTAAATTGCCATTCAGACAGCTTGGTGTAAAATTATCAGTTTTAAACTTGAACTTTGCATCCAACAGATCTGTCTTGAGTCTAAGGCCTGGTTAATTTCAGTCATTTGGTTACTTTTTTTTTAATGAGTTAGTGCAAAAGATTTGTCATTTATTGAAAACTGTTTTGAAAACAAATGTTAGAGGTATTGCTTGTGTCTTCACAGTTACATGCCTGCCACTATCTTGAACATCGAGGTGGTTGAGGGCCCAGCTACGCAACATAATTTCACGCTTCAACCTCTAGTAGCTGCAGATAATCATAGCGTAGAGACGACCAACACCACCACCACTGTGGCCACCTCCACTGTATTCAGGACACACAATGTATCGGAAATGGAAGATGAACACCAGTCCAAAGCCATTGAACCTGAGCACTTCAGGCACCATAATTACGCAGACATGGAGATCCTGCTGAGAAAATACGCCACAGAATATCCAGCGATCACACATCTATATACAGTTGGGAAATCAGTGAAGCAAAGGAATTTGTATGTTATGGAAATATCGGACAATCCAGGCGTACATAAAATGGGTATAGTTGCAAGAAAATAGTACAAAATTTGATTTAAATGCATCTAGATTGCAAGATTCAATGAGTGCTACAGAATCCCCTATTCCAACAGCAGAACCAGTTGTTGGCAAGTCACTGGCCTATAATAGTTTTTTTTTTAAATAATTGATCTCAAATAAATATTAAAAATTATATTTCTATATCAGTGTCCGAAGATTTTGAAAAAAGCTTACACAAGAATCTTCCCATCTCTACTGTCACAGTGCAGAATGTTTGTGTATAGTTTTTGGACATTCGGTCTGGTCCAGTAAACAAGCTGTACTTCAGCTCTCACTGGTCTGTTACTAAACTTATTGGCTTGTTCGTTTTGAGAGCTAGGATTGTATTATCCCATTTAGGACTGGAAAAGAAAGCTGCTCAGTAAATACATAATATGAAATTATTTTCTATTCTCTCAGAATGTGTCTAAGTAATATTTTCTATTCCTCGGGAATGAATAATCGTTTCCTGGGTCTTTTTCCTGTTTTTTGTCACCCAAGAATAAAAGGTAGAAATGAGAGATTGAAATAAGAAATAGACATCACTATGAGCATTTCCTGGGGGGGACTAAATGTTGAAAACTATTTTGTATAGAAACATTTGGAATGCCAGGGAAATTTGCAAAAAGAACCCAAGGCTACTGAGCACATTTTTTAATTGCAAGTACATTATATGTACTATGCCTTGTGCGTTCTTACCACCTGCCCTCCCAACCTCTGTCTTGTGTGTCCAGTTCAGCCATTAACAGTTATTTGATGAGAAGCTAGGATAACCTGTCCACACAAGCTATTAATGCTGCTCCACCAGAAGAGATGAAAGCCACCCTTTGTGAGAAGGCCAAATTTGCATACAATTTTATTAGTGTATTTGCATAACTCAGCACCGCTTTCATTTTATAAAAGCAAGAGTTTTTGGAACGTATATAGTAAAACAAGTCGGTGATCTATAAAGGGAAATGTGAATCCATGCTAACTTTTAACTATTTCTATTTAACTAGGTAAACCTGAATTCAAATACATCGGAAACATGCATGGAAATGAGGTGGTCGGCCGTGAGCTCCTCCTGAATCTTATTGAGTACCTCTGCAACAATTTTGGAACTGATCCTGAAGTGACCAGTTTGGTGAAAAAAACAAGGATCCATATCATGCCTTCCATGAATCCTGATGGATATGAAATGTCAACAGAAGGTGATGTTTTCTTTTGAATTTGAAACAGAATAGTTTTTGACAAAGTTCAATAAAATGTTTTACCCTGGATGAAAGGAACTATTCTAATAATCAGTTCCTAGTGTTCCAGTAATAAGTTTCAAAGTCAGTCCTCCAATAGTCACCTTTCAGAACTCTGGATTTATTTTTGGTGTACACCTCTGTTAGAATTTAAGTAGAAAAAAAATCACTAGATATGTTCATGTTTCTGTTGATGTTTACTTTCTGATTTGAGACTTTCTTTTATTTGTTCATGGGTTGTGGGTGTCGCTGGCAAGGCCGGCATTTATTCCCCATCCCTAGTTGCCCTTGAGAAGGTGGTGGTGAGCCGCCGCCTTGAACCACTGCAGTCCGTGTGGTGAAGGTACTCCCACAGTGCTGTTAGGGAGGGAGTTCCAGGATTTTGATCCAGCGACGATGAATCATCGGCGGTATATTTCTAAGTCAGGATGGCGTGTGACTTCGAGGGGAACTTGGAGGTGGTGGTGTTCCCATGCGCCTGCTGCCCTTGTCCTTCTAGGTGGAAGAGGTTGCGGGTTTGGGAGGTGCTGCTGAAGAGGCCTTGGCGAGTTGCTGCAGTGCATCTTGTAGATGGTACACACTGCAGCCACGGTGCGCCAGTGATGGAGGAAGTGAATGTTTAAGGTGGTGGATGGGGTGCCAATCAAGCGGGCTGCTTTGTCCTGGATGGTGTCGAGCTTCTTCAGTGTTGTTGGAGCTGCACTCATCCAGGCAAGTGGAGAGTATTCCATCACACTTGTTACTTGTGCCTTGTAAATGGTGAAAAGGCTTTGGGGAGTCAGGAGGTGAGACACTCTCCACAGAATACCCAGCCTCTGACCTGCTCTTGTTGCCACAGTATTTATGTGGCTGGTCCAGTTAAGTTTCTGGTCAATGGTGACCCCCCGGGATGTTGATGGTGGGGGATTTTGCGATGGTCATGCCGTTGAATGTCATGGGGCGGTGGTTAGACTCTCGCTTGTTGGAGCTAGTCATTGCCTGGCACTTGTGTGGCGCGAATGTTACCTGCCACTTATCAGCCAAGCCTGAACGTCGTCCATG
Organism: Squalus acanthias; assembly: GCA_030390025.1. Classification (NCBI taxonomy): domain Eukaryota; kingdom Metazoa; phylum Chordata; class Chondrichthyes; order Squaliformes; family Squalidae; genus Squalus; species Squalus acanthias. Next base: position 13,275,943 of record CM059448.1, read on the forward strand.
TCTTGTTGCATGTGGGCATGGATTGCTTCATTATCTGAGGAGTTGTGAATGGCACTGAACACTGTGCAATCATTAGCAAATATCCCCATTTCTGACCTTATGTTGGAGGGAAGATCATTGATGAAGCAGCTGAAGATGGTTGGGCCTGGGACACTGCCCTGAGGAACTCCTGCAGCGATGTCCTGGGGCTGTGATGATTGACCTCCAACCACCGCAACCATCTTCCTTTGTGCTAGGTATGACTCCAGCCAGTGGAGAGTTTTCCCCCGATTCCCATTGACTTCAGTTTTGCTGGGGCTCCTTGATGCCACACTCGGTCAAATGCTGCTTTGATGTCTAGGGCAGTAACTCTCGCCTCACCTCTCTAATTCAGCTCTGAGTAAGTGCCGCTTGATAGCACTGTCGATGACACCTTCCATCACTTTGCTGATGATTGAGAGTAGACTGATGGGGCGGTAATTGGCCGGATTGGATTTGTCCTGCTTTTTGTGCACATGACATACCTGGGCAGTTTTCCACATTGTCGGATAGATGCCAGTGTTGTTGCTGTACTGGAACAGCTTGGCTAGAGGCGCGGTTAGTTCTGGAGCACGACAGCTGGGATGTTGTCTGGGCCCATAGCCTTTGCTGTATCCAGTACGCTCAGCCGTTTCTTGATATCACGTGGAGTGAATCGAATTGGCTCAAGACTGGCTTCTATGATGGTGGGGACCTCGGGAGGAGGCCGACATGGATCATCCACTCGGCACTTCTGGCTGAAGATGGTTGCAAACGCTTCAGCCTCGTCTTTTGCACTCGTGCTAGGCTCTATCATCAATTGAGGATGGGGATATTCATGGAGCCCCCTCCTCCCGTTAGTTGTTTAATGGTCCACCACCATTCACGACTGGATGTGGCAGGACTGCAGAGCTTTGATCTGATCCGCTGATTGTGGGATCACTTAGCCCTGTGAATTGCATGCTGCTTCTGCTTTTTAGCAGGCATGTAGTCCTGTGTTGCAGCTTCCCTGAACAAGATTGTTTCCTCTCCAATTTTTTTTCTGTGTTTTTACTTTTTCCCACTTTAGCTTTCTTTACTATTTCCCTCTGTCCTTGCCAAGCTGAAAATGATGTTGGATGTCTTTCATTGTAGAGATTTTTTAAGCTCGACAGTTTCTGTGGCAAATAATTACTCTGCAAAGGGCACCTCTGTATGTAAAATGAGTTTAAGAACATGGATAATCAAAGAGAGTAACAGCTTTATTTTCAGTGTTTTAATGCTTATGTAATCATCTATAAAACATGAGTGACTTAGTCTTAAAATAAAAATGTATTGATAACATTAAGCAGAAACCAGTTGCTGTTAACTTCAAATTTCTTAGCAACTCTGAAAATGCGTCCATCTTCTGCTAATTGTAATTTATATTTTTGCCTACCTATAAGCATATGCCCAGGGCAAGAATAAATTGTACATTTTTTCTTTTTCCGAAATGCTAATAAGTTCTACTAGTCCACAGCTAACTTTTGGTGCCTTGTTTCAGATTACATTACTAAACTATATATGAAATGTGCCTTGCATAGCTCCTAAAACATCTCTGCTTCCACTTGCAGGGGATATGAATGGTGTGGTTGGTAGAAACAACAGCAACAACTTTGATCTGAATCGCAACTTTCCTGACCAATTCTTTCAAATCACTGACCCACGACAGCCAGAAACGTTAGCTGTGATGGATTGGCTGAACAAAATTCCTTTTGTGTTGTCTGCTAATTTACATGGTGGTAGGTACTTTTCCTCTTGGGTGTGGTTGGGGGTTTTAGTAATTGATTTCTATCAGATCTTTTAGACATTTTAAATAATCAGTATGTTTCAAAAGACTGGGCGAAATGATAGTTTAGCCAATGTCCGGACAGCAAATGCAGTTTATTACAAAAATGCTCCAATTTTTTTTCCTTTGCCAAGTTTTCCTCCCTTCCCTTCGGTCTTGAAAACACTGACTCACTGCTGGAGTAGAGTTCATGGGCAGTGATCAACCTCCAGCATCTTGCCCTAGTGGTTATTATTCACATTTCAGTCTTGACAATGAGTGTCAGCAGGCTATTTGATTGAAGGGGAGAACCACCAAGCCTGATTCTCTCTTCCCAAGACATTGACATACCTGCACATCCAGCAGGAGTTGCTGGGTAGTGATCTGGAGCAGTACTATGGCCATGTGTCTTTTCTTTGCCCACCTCCCTGACCCCTGCCACTACCCCAGCTTTGATCAGCTAACTTAGCACAGACCAGGAACTGAACCTGGAACAAAGTTAAAAGCAAGACTTTATTGTATTGCAATTTAGGCACCTGGTTCAGACCTTTCCTGCTGGTGTGATGATCTTAATTCTTGGGACTCGGTCTTAAAGTTGCACTTAATCGCCTCTGGCCCAGTCCTTCTCTCTTATCTGCCCTGGCATGGTCCTCAATGTCCATCCAGCTCTTGTTCCCCAGTGAGGAAATAATTCTGAGAATAGATGATTTCTATGCCACTAGGCCCACCAAACTTGAACAGATGAACACTGTCGGAATGAAGTGTTGCATTAGTGATTGTTCTAATTGAGAGACTGGTACAATACAGTCAAATAATGGGAGACTGGGCTAGGAGTAGATGAATGTAGCTTCAAGAGTTCCACGAGTTGATAAGAGATGCAAAATAGCCTTGATCTATCAAGGTATTAGTTTAAAATACTGAAGTTAAGTTTGGTGCTCGGCACCATGACAACATTTTGATATATTGAAGTTTAGCATTATCAAGACTTAACTTAATTGACTTGAAAGATTGTGTGTGTAAAAAATTTAAAACCTATCCAGCTTTTGTGTATATATGGAAAAATTTAGAGACACAGAGCAGATGTATTTATACAATACAGGAAACTCTTTATTAACCGGCACCGACGGGACCGGCGTGGTGCCGGTTTATCGAAAGTACCGGATAACGGAGAGTTATATCTACCGAGGCTATTTTTAACAAAGAAAAATAAATAAATCAAGAAATGTGCAGTATACTTCCGACAGCGCCAGGAGGCTGAGTAGTGGCACTTTTGAAAACTACCCCTACTGACTAAATCGGCGTTTGCGGACTCGGACTCGGACTCGGGATCGGCAACATTGCCGGTTATTTGAGAGGAGTTTTCGGAGTACTCGGCGTTCGCGGAGACTCGACTGCAACTCGGCAACATTGCCGGTTATTTGAGAGGAGTTTTCGGAGGATGATTTTTGCCGGTTAAGCGAGAATTCCGGATATTTGGGTGCCGGATAAACAAAAGTTTCCTGTACTTACTGATCTCAGAATCCAGAAAACAGGGAACTTGAAAAGTGGAACTGACATAATGTAAAGTAGGGGATTCTTCTTGGAGAGTGGAATTCAAGTGTATTTTTATGGGAATAGGAAGTGAAGGTCATTTATCAATATAAATTTCAGGCAATTGTGTAACCTATTTTAAGTTTTCTTTGAAAGTTCTCTAATTTATTCATAAATATAAGTCTGAACTGTATTGTATCGGTGTGATTCACTTTTATGCAACGTTGTTACTGGTATATCAGAACAAAAGAATCAAACAGTTGTTACGCTCTTGTATTTTGAATAGGTTCCCTGGTAGTGAATTACCCTTATGATGATGATGCAGATGGCATTATAGTGTACAGTAAGTCACCGGATGATGCCATCTTTCGACAGTTGGCACTTTCTTTTGCTAAGGTACCCAGTTTACTTAAGTTTTTTTTCACTTTGGGGAAAAAAATAGTCTTTTGACGAGCTCCCTAAGACGTTTGGTTCTACCAGCTCGGCCAAAGTTGTACTAAATGTAGTGTTGTAAGCTTATCTCATTGTTTTTATAAATGGGTGTGTTCTATGCAACTCAGTTATGCTTGTCACCATATTTTGATTCGTTACTCCAGTAAGATTGACCAAGTTTTGATCGATTTCTGTCAAATAGCAATGCCTAAACAAGGCATAGATTTCATTTGAAATTTGGTTTGCTCTGCTGCTGTTGAGCAAAATTCATGCTATATTGGTTATCAATCTCTTAATTTATTTAAGCTTTTCATGTACAAGTTTAGACTTGCCTTGTTAACATGCTTCCTGTATTAGTTTTAATAATGTAGTAAGTAGGTGCATTTCATTTATCTTGGAGGAAATCAATCTAAATTGCATCATGGGCAGGTAATACTGCCATATTGCAGGTTATAGTGAGTAACATTATTCTTCCAACATGGCTGCCATCTTGGGTTTTTTCACAAGTTTATGGGAAGTTAGTATGAAACTTTATATGAGAAGTTTTTAATTTGAGTTCTATTTTTACATAATACAGTATGCTTAAAATTTTTAACATGTTTATATGCAATAATTTGCTTCTAAGTAATCAGGATTTAAGAATTGTCCAGTTTTGGTGGCCCTCAGGACATCCCGCTCACTCTCCCCATATTCGGTTTGTCTCTGGTGACAGCCCTCCCACAATGGCTGGAACCCGCATCTGCATCCCGCTTGAGCCTGCAGTTTCTTTTTGTGCGGGCGTCGTTCTAATCCTGTCCTCTTTGCACTGCGGCTTCTTTCTGGATAACTGATGGCATTGCTTCTCAATTGAGCCTCTCCCTACATTGCTGCTCCCCGCTTCCCCAAATAGCTGATGCCATCTGTTCCTGCCATTGTGGCCACCTACAGAGGAAACCTTCCCCAATATTAACGTCTGGTTTCAGTTATCTGTAGAAGGACAATTGGATTAAAAAAAAATTCTCGTGACAAGGCTGTCTTGTGTGAGTTTTGTACAGGAATCCCTCCCCAACCGCAGGTTTGCCATACGCGAATTTCACGTATGCGACAATTTTGTCAACCGCGGCAGTGAAAGTCGCGTATCCGCCGTTTTTAATTTAGGAACGAGGTAAAAAAACATGATTTTTATGCTATTTATATGCTTTTTACTAACCACGGGGGTTTTCAGGGACATGTCCCCCGCGGTCGGGGAGGGATCCCTGTATTGCATTGGTTCATTGTCCGTTCTGAGGTGTTGTGAAGTTTTCAATCAATATATTTAATGGTGGGATGTAATTTTTTTAATTAAACTTTTATTCAGTAGTGAAGTCAGAATCTTTTAATCAATTTATTGAATGGTGAATTGTGAAATTTTTCACAAACTTATTCAATAGTGCAGTACTGTGAGTTCTTAAACTTCATTATAGCATTACTCAAGCATGCTGGTTGCAAATCTCTCTATCCGTTCCACTCCTTTCCCCTTTCCACAGCTCCCCCACTTCTGTTTCCCTCGTTCCCGCCCTGCGCGCCCCCCAGTCAAGCACAACATGCTTTTTAAAAGTCTGTCTTGCAGATCAGCCCTAGACTTTCACTAATTTCACCCAGTATTACACACCATTAAAATATACCCATTACCGGGTAAGACTAACTAGCCTCTAATTTCCTGGTTTATTTCCCTTTCTTGAATAAGATTGTAATATTTGCCATCCTCCAGTTCTTTGACACAATTCCTTCTTCAAAAGATTTCTGGAAAATTATGGTTAATGTCTCTGGATCTCCTCTTCAAATAAGTTACCTTCTCCAACTCTCATTTGTTAAATAATGGACAGAGCTATTTATATAAATTAATATTCTCCTAAAGCTCCTTTGCTTAGACCTATTTATGAAATGACATTTGCATTTTGTCTGTTAGTCAAGTAAACATCTAAAGATCGAGCCCTGCTATTTGAGAAATTGATTAAAGGAAATCTCTTTCATGAAAGCACTGCTCCAGCACCCAAACATATCAAGGAAATGTTCAAAAGGAAACTAGAATGCACAAGAGCTTTTAATTTTACTCCATTAAAGTCAATGGACCTTGTTTACAGCGATGCTCTAAATAATATATGCTTTTTGGCCAGAATTTGTGGAATTCTATTTTAACTACTTGAAAGTTTTGCATTTTTGTACTTTTTCATAAAGTATAGATTTTTACTTCAGTCCCATCATTGGCTAATATGGGGAGTGTTAAGTTGACACTGCTAGAAATTGAAACAAAGTTCATTCCCCTTAGAATGAACATCTCTGATCTTGATGTCTAATTTTGCCCATCAATCTAGAAGTTTGTAATTTACACACAATTATCTACAGAGAAAAGAACTTTTAAGAGAATTTAAAAAAAAAAAAACAAGCCTGCAGCAGGCCAAATGATCAGCTTTGTTTGAGACCCAGTTACAGTTCACTTAATTAGTTCATCAATGTTTAATTATTTTTTATTTTATTTAGGAAAACAGTCCAATGTTTGAAGGTCATCCTTGTAAAAAAATATATCCAAATGAATATTTTGCTCAGGGAATCACAAATGGTGCAAATTGGTATAATGTACCAGGTAAGAAGTGTTTCAGTATTTCACAACGCTTTTTTAACCGAAGGCCATTTTTGTTTCGATCAAGAAATCATCCCATTGGCTTATCCATTGCCACACAAATCAGAACTTGAATTATGTAGATGCTTGGAGGGTTGTAAGTTATGTGTTTTGTACAGAGCAATTTAGGTAATCTTCATAATTATTCACTACTTATGCTCCAAGGGCCCAAGGCAAATCTTGCAACCTTCGTGTTCTAATGGAGGGCCTGCATACAAAATGTTAAATCTGTCTATTGTCTTTTTAGATACTGACTCACCTGCTGTGTATTTCCATTAAATTAAGGGCAAGCCGGTGACTAAGCATTGGTCAGGCACATCAATGGTTTTGCATCCTATGCTGCTACTGTCTTTAAGGAACCCATAGGGCTGATGAAAGGTTGTATGGCTGCTTTCTGCACGCTATTTAGTCAGTGTCCAATTGATAGCAGATGCAAAGCTATCACATAGAGCAATCATCACTCATTTACTGAACATAGGAACAGGCGTAGGCCATTTAGCCCCTCGAGGTCGTACCACCATTCAATGAGATCATGGCTGATAAACTCCATATACTTCATTACTGTTTAGAATAAACTGCAACACATGAAATTGCCATTGACGGATCACTTCTGAGGGGTGGTGTTGGGCCTTCTGCTCGGGACCTTTCTCTATGCTGCTAGGTTATGGGGAGGAAGTGAAATAAAGATTTATTTAGATAGGCGGTCATCTTCATTCTTTGAACAATGTGCATCCTCCACACATTATAATTCCCACAGGCTCTGCAAGGGTGCAGTTCTCGGTGGGGTTGATTAGTGCTGTTTAGCTTCAAGTCAAAATGGACTTCTGCTGTGGTGCAAATTCTGGTGCTTTATATCTCATAGGAGTGTGAGTCCAAAGTTAGTCTGTGATGGGATGAAATTGACTCGTAGATGGGGTGAAGTCAGCTTGGAGCACCAACGAACTACGGGCTATATTTCTATGGTGGTATATAGGATGTATATCGTTTTAATTTAAAAGATCTTCCCCTCAGCCTATGCTGCTGTGTTGTAGCAAAATGCATCTCATTGAGAGGGGATGCCCTTTCAGCAATACATTATAGGTACAATCACCTCTTCATTGCTTGGGTGTAGTATATAACCTACAGTGATAACCTGTAAGATAAAGGAAACATTTTTAAAATGCAAGTTGGACTTTATAATGCAGAACTATGTTGTGTAGAATAGTTAACTAAGGGATTGTATTTATTATTCAAGTAGTGCAGTTTGTTTTTATAAATGGTCAAATCCCCTTTAAATGTAATCTATGATTAAATTGATGAAGATTTGACGGAAGTTGTCAGAGGATTTTTTATTTTCACGTTAGACGTGAAGTATTTTGCTCTGAGTCACTCTCTCTTTTCTGAAATTGCTGAGCTGTTTTATAAAATAAATGTGAAATTCTTGCTCCACAGGTGGTATGCAGGACTGGAATTATCTTCATACAAACTGTTTTGAAGTTACGATTGAATTGGGCTGTTATAAATTCCCCTTTGTCGGGGATCTGCCGAAGTATTGGAAGCAAAATAAAAAGTCCCTCCTTCAGTTTATAAAACAGGTAGGCTGAGTCTGACAACAAACAGAAACTCTTTCTTATTTGCATGCATATGAAGTAATAATTATAGACGGGACTCCCGTGCTATACAGAAATTAATAGTGGTGTGCTGCACCCTTCACTGAGGCTGCTTTTAAAAAACATTAACTAAGCACATTTAACGTCTTGGCAACGCTGTATCTTTCTCTCTCCTCGCCCAAAGGAAGTAGGAGGAGAAGCCTACTTCCTTTGGGCGAGGAGAGAGAAAGATACTAACAGCACGCGAAATAGCAGTAATCTGATGTGAAACAGCATAGGATTGAGTACAAAAGCAAAATACTGTGGATGCTGGAAATCTGAAATAAAAACAGAAGATGCTGGAAACACTCAGCAGGTCAGGCAGCATCTGCGGAGAACGAATCAGAGTTAATGTTTGTTTGATGACCGTTCATCAGAACTACCTGAAAAGTTAACTCTGTTTCTCTCGCCAGAGATATGCTGCCTGACCGGCTGAGTGTTTCTAGTATTAAGTACAGTTTGGTGGATTGTCATCGGGATATCTTGGCTTGGGTATCCTATGAGTGGTAGCAAAAGATCAGAGGACATGGGGATTGTTGTAATCTTTCTAGTACTGTACATTTTTGCTGTCTCTGGGTTTAGTATCGGTTGAAAAATCCCTTGGTATATGTACTGGGGAAAATGCAGTAATTGTGACTCACAAGTATGCTAGTGCTTCCTCTGTGGTTTAATGGGTGAATGCCTTGCCTAATGTGAGAGTTAGACATGCAGACAAGGTCTGATTACTGGTCTGTGCTGAGTTGGCGGCTCTTCGGCAGAGAAACATAGTGATTTCAGTGTCCCCATGGTATGGAGGGGTAAGCTAACCTGAATTCCCACTCCTGATTGCTGTTCATTTATTTGGAAAGTGGGAAATTGGAGTACTTATGCAGGCAGTATAACCCAGGTGACATGATTGAGGGGAATTGTTTAATGTGCCTCACTCTTGCAAGTACCTTATGTAAGGGATAACGTTTTAGTATCTGTCTCTGGATTACTTGAGCTGTCTGGCTTTAGCAACCAATTTGAATACTGAAGGGGTGATGGCTAATCTAGATTTAGCCAAATAAGTATTTAAATTATCTCTCAAAATAAATGTGTAATGCAGGAATATTAACATCTGAAATTACAAAGACTGCTAGCTTTTCCATTTTATTTGCTAAAAAAGCTGTAATTCCATAATATGCAATGTTCCCCAATTATATTAAATGATGTGCTATTTAATCCATTGGTGAAAATCTATACTGGTGGCTGATGAAATATACATTGTAACTGCTGTCCCAGTTTTTGGAAGATTTTGTTGCGTTCATACTGAAACTGATCTTTTGTGATTAATATTTTAACATTAGGTCCACCAAGGTGTGAAGGGATTTGTACTCGATGCCACTAACGGAAAGGGGATTTACAATGCTACCATCAGTGTTGCTGAAGTGAGCCATCCATTGAGATCTGCTAAAGATGGAGATTATTGGCGTTTGCTTGTCCCCGGTGTCTACAAAATTACTGTTTCAGCTCGAGGGTAAGAAATAATGAAATGTGCTGTGTATGAATGACCTCACTGTGACTGGCACAAAATAAGATTCTGCTCTTCTCGATATTTCTTGTAATGGTGTGAGTAATAAAGTTACAATTACAGTATATGAAATCATACAACAATATTTTATTCATTCACGGGATCTGGGCGTCGCTGGCAAAGCCAGCATTTATTGCCCATCCCTAATTGCCCTTGAGAAGGTGGTGGTGAGCCGCCTCCTTGAACCGCTGCAGTCCGTGAGGTGAAGGTACTGCTGTTAGGGAGGGAGTGCCAGGATTTTGACCCAGCGACGGTGAAGGAACAGCGATATATTTCTAAGTCAGGATGGTGGGGAACTTGGAGGTGGTGGTCTTCCCATGCGCCTGCTGGCTGCCCTTGTCCTTCTAGGTTGTAGAGGTCGCGGGTTTGGGAGGTGCTGTCATACATGTCTAATTCTATAGTTGAGTCGGCATTTGTGCAGGAAAAGCATTGTTATTATAGTGCGCCGAAGGGAATCTACCATTTGATGTGGAATTAAGATATTCTGTTTGTAGAGAGATCAGCACCATTGTATTAGGTATATTAACTGCTGAAGAGCCCATTCTAATGGGAACACCATTATACATCAATATACAATAAATCAGAACCAAACTTGATCTCCTTCAAGTCGGTGGGAAAGGATTATTTTAAGGTGCATTGCTTCAGTACTTCTGATCTGTATGTCTTAATTTTATAATTTGTAAATTCAGCTGCATATTTTCAGCAGAATATTAATGCTCTACAAAAATTTTGATTAACGTTAATTGTTACTACTCAATTATGAAGATTATGCCATCGTAAGCAAATAGCTGCTTTACTGTAGGCAAGGAAAAATACTTTGCGGATAAAAGAAAAAGTTTGTAACCACAGTTGTACAAAAAATTCAAACTAGGCAGCAGTTTTTTTTCTGCAATGTTTTAATACCCGCATCCTCATTTATTGCAGGTATGTCCCAATGACTAGGAATGTGACTGTAGTGGAAGAGGCTGTAGAAGTCAATTTCACCCTTTCACGTGTTACGGATGACCACGTCAGCAGTCATGATCAAGTGCTGACCAACTCCTCAGCAGAGGCTGGGGAGGAGTTTGAGAAACTTATAAAGAGTTTGTCCTCTGAAGAAGGATTGAACCACCTGATTTTATCCGCACCTGTCGGCCTCAGTCTCTACCGTTACCATGACTACAAAGACCTGTCTGCAGCTCTGCATGGGTTACAAAGTAACTACCCAACAATTACCAAATTGCACAGGTGGGAATTATTTTTTCTCTCTGGATCTCTCCACTTAACTACAAGGTGTTGGAGAGCTGCTTGAGGTTGCTGTCCCTATGGAAAAGTGCCTGGTTTCTGCTCATTGCATCCTTGTAATAACACAGTTGAGATCAGTAACTTGGTGCGTGGGAAATTGAGGTCCTTATCTTACTAATGTATTCGTACTCCTCCGTGCCACTTGATTGAGAAGAATAGCATTTTTGATTGAAGTGACATCCCCCACCAAGTGTTTTTTTATTTTAAGTCCAAAAGTCTATGACTGGACTATGAATAACAGTTTATTAATCTGGTGCTGCGTAATTTCATTACTTAGGACAAATTTCAGTTGAGATATAATGTGATTTATTTTAAATCCTTTATTCTTGTTAGTTTATTATATAATACCTTCTTTCCTGGGTATTTGTGTGGAATCACAAATGTCTATTCATATTTGTAAAGTTTGACCACATCAGAATTTCTATCATGTTTGCGTAACATTGGAGTGGAATATACTTCCTTGTCGTCTTCCCCACCCCTCCAAAGTCTAATCTAGAGTCTGAAAGTGTCAGGATTTGGCTTCTCAGTCACTTCACATCAGGCTACTTCGTCTATATGATTCGACTGCACCGTAGGTTTTAATATTTGTGGAATTTTACAATAATATACTTAAGTACAATTCCCACTAGTATTGTATAATGGGTCCTGCAGCATTTCAGTTTACTCCACAGTCCCATCTACTTCATATTTTCAGTAAGCCCTAGTCACCAAACAGCAATTTTGCACAGTAAAGAATTTATTGTGCAAAATTTATGTACAGTATATGTTTTTGTATTTTATCCATTCTAATATCTACATATTCAGCTCCTGTATTTTTCCATATTTGCCTTGGTACAGTATATCTATTGTGCTTCAACAATGTGATATTGTGTGAAGGCTGTCTGGATGAGCAGTGTTCATTTATTCGGAGCTTACATGAGTCACTTTTTTCAGTAAGTGTTTAATCAGCACTCCTGTGTTTTGTGGCCTACAGTCAATTTGGCACGGTATATCTTTCTGTAATTCACCCCAATAATTCTCTTTCCATCTTTCGGATGAGACGTTAAACCGAGGCCCCATCTGCTCTCTCAGGTGGACGTAAACGATCCCAAGGCACTATTTCGAAGAAGAGCAGGGGAGTTATCCCCGGTGTCCTGGCCAATATTTATCCCTCAACCAACAAAATAAAAACAGATTATCTGGTCATTATCACATTGCTGTTTGTGGGACCTTGCTGTGCGCAAATTGGCTGCAACGTTCCCCACATTACAACAGTGACTACTCTTCAAAAAGTACTTCATTGGCTGTAAAGCGCTTTGAGGCGTCTGGTGGTCGTGAAAGGCGCGATAGAAATGCAATTCTTTCTTTCTTAATTTGGAATTCTAATAATTCTCTTAATTTAGCATTCTTTTCCTTGTATTTTTTTTTGCCATTAGCAATGTACAATCATGCACAGTCCTACAATGTGCAATGAAATAGTCCATTCCAGAAGGACAATTATCTGGTCTGTTGCGATCATTGATTCGAGCTTCAAAGTTCTATATGGATTCTTTAGCCATCTCTCTGCCATTCGTTGTTTGCCATTCTGTCTAAATACACAGATTTTGATGGTCCTGATTATAGTGGAGAAGGTGGAGATCTTGGCAGATTTGAAATTCAGTTTCAATTCAAAAGGAACTAAGCCAAGTCTAAAAAAGGATACTGCAGCTTTAAAATATATTTTTAATAAAACTCCAAAGATAAATTCTACAGCATAACCTTGTATAAAGTTATTGTAAATACCATAAATTCTAATTGCTTGCGAGAACCATACTGTGAACAGTTCTGGTCTCCATATTATAAAAAGGATATAGAGGCACTGGAGAAAGTGCAAAAAAAGATTTGCAAGGATGATGCCACAACTGAGCCAGGAAGATTGAACAGGCTGGGGCTTTTTTCTCTAGAAAAGAGAAGGATGAGGGGTAACCTGATAGAGGTCTTTAAGATTATGAAAGGGTTTGATAGGGTAGACACAGAGAATATGTTTCCACTTGTGGGAGAGACCAAAACTAGGGGCCATAATAGGGAATTCAGGAGAAACTTCTTTACCCAGAGAGTGGGTAGAATCTGGAACTCGCTACCACAGGGAGTAGTTGAAGTGAATAGCGCAGCTGCGTTTAAAAGGGAGCTAGATTAAACACATAAGGAGAAAAGAATCGAAGGTTATGTTGATACGGTTAAATGAAGAGGGTTGGGAGGAGGCTCATGTGGAGCATAAGCACCGGCTTGGACCAACTGGACCAAATGGCTTGTTTCTGTACTGTACATTCGATGTATGCAATAGTATCCTGAGTTCTCTTTGGTGAGCGAGCTATAATAATAATAATTAAGTTACTTTTGAGGGGGGCTCTATTGTACCTCCCTCTTTATAAAATTGATAGTTAGGCAGTCCTGGTTAACTGTTACCTCTATTTTTATGCCATATGTAGAAACTTACATTCAGAAACTCATTGTCCCTCATCATTCAAAGGTACCCCTACAAACTAAAACACTTGGAGAAACATGAGTTAATCTAGACCAATCAGTGTACATCTTAAAAACTAGGTCCTGCTTGACCAGCTATATATAATTCTTTGAAGAAATAACATGAATAATATGGATTTTCCAAAAGCATTTGCTAAGGTTCCACGTAAGGGACATGTGACAAAGGTGGTAATGGTGCACAGAATTCAGGAGAATGTGACCACATGGACAGAGATAGTTGAATGGCAGAAAGCTAAGGGTGAAAGGAAGTTTCTCAGATTGAAAAGGTGAGAGTGATGTTCCCCAGAGGTCTGTGTTAGAGCTGCTCTTGTTTACTATACACACATAATCTGGACTTGGGAATTGAGAGTAAAGTATTGAATTTTGCTAATGTTTCCAAATTTGGAGGTATGGCAAATTGTGACAAAGATTGTGAAAGATTACAGGAGGACATAGGCTAGTTGATGGACTGTAGGAGGCAGTTCAATATAGAAAAACGTGAAATAAGAAATAGGAGCAGGAGTAGGCCATTTGACCCCTCGAGCCTGCTCCGCCATTCAATAATATCATGGCTGATCTTTTACCTCAACTTCACTTTCCTGCACTAACCCCATATCCCTTGATTCCCTTAATATTCAAACATCTATCGAACTCTGTCCTGAATATACTCAACAACTGAGCCTCCACAGCCCTCTGGGGTAAAGAATTCCAAAGATTTACCACCCTCTGAGTGAAGAAATTTCTCTTCATCTCAGTCCTAAATGGCCGACCCCTTATTCTGAGACTGTGACCCCTGGTTCTAGACTCCCCAGCCTGGGGAAACATCCTCCCTGCATCTACCCTGTCAAGCCCTGTAAGAATTTTGTATGTTTCAATGAGATCACCTCTCATTCTTCTAAACTCCAGAGGATATAGGCCTAGTCTACTCAATCTCTCCTCATAGGACAATCCCCCCATCCCAGCAATCAGTCTGGTGAACCTTCGTTGCACTCCCTCTATGGCAAGTATATCCTTCCTTAGGTAAGGAGACCAAAACTGTGTACACTCCCGGTGTGGTCTCACCTAGGCCCTATATAATTGCAGTAAGACGACTTTACTCTTATACTCAAATCCTTTTGTAATAAAGGCCAACATACCATTTGCTTTCCTAATTGCTTGCTGTACCTGCATGTTAACTTTCAGCGATTCGTGTACAAGGACACCCAGGTCCCTCTGAACACCAACATTTCCCAATCTCTCACCATTTAAAAAAAATACTCTGCTTTTCTATTTTTTCCTACCAAAGTGGATAACTTCACATTTCTCCACATTATATTCCATTTGCCATGTTCTTGCCCACTCGCTTAACCTGTCTATATCCCCTTGCAGTCTCTTTGCATCCTCCTCACAACTTACATTCCCACCTAGCTTTGTATCATCAGCAAACTTGGATATATTACATTTGGACCCCTCATCCAAATCATTGATATAGATTGTAAATAGCTGAGGCCCAAGCACTGATCCTTGTGGTACCCCACTAGTTACAGCCTGCCAACCTAAACATTACCTATTTATTCCTACTCTGTTTTTTGTCTGTTAACCAATCCTCAATCCATGCTAGTATATTACCCCCAATCCCATGAGTCCTAATTTTGTTTAATAACCTCTTGTGTGGCACCTTCTCGAATGCCTTCGGAAAATCCAAATACACCACATCCACTGGTTTCCCCCTTATCTATTCTGCTAGTTACAACCTCAGAAAACTCAACAGATTTGTCAAACATGATTTCCCTTTCATAAATCCGTGTTGACTCTGCCCAATCCTATTATTACTTTCTAAGTGCCCAATTACCACATCCTTAATAATAGATTCTAGCATTTGCCCTACTACTGATGTCAAGCTAACTGGTCTGTAGTTCCCCGTTTTCTCTCTCCCTCCTTTCTTAAATAGTGGGGTTATATTTGCTACCTTCCAATCTGCGGGAACCATTCCAGAATCTATGGAATTTTGGAAGACGACAACCAATGCCTCCACTATCTCTATAGCCACCTCTTTTAAAACCCTAGGATGTAGGCCATCAGGTCCAGGGGATTTATTGGCTTTCAGTCCCATTAATTTCTACAGTACTATTTCCTTACTAATACAAATTTTTTTCAGTTCCTCATTCTCACTAGACCCTTGCTTCTCCACTATTTCCGGAACTTTTTTTGCGTCGTCTTCCGTGAAGACAGACACACAAAGTATTTGTTTAATTTCTCTGCCATTTCCTTATTCCCCATTATAATTTTCCGTGTCTCAGCCTGTAGGGGACCCACGTTTACTTTTGCTAATCTTTTCCTTTTTGCATACCTATAGATGCTTTTACAGTCTGTTTTAATGTCTCTCGCTAGTTTACTCTCATTCTATTTTCCGTTTCTTTATCAAATTCTTGGTCCTCCTTTACTGAATTATAAAATCCTCCCAATCCTCAGGCTTGCTACTCTTTTTGGCAACATTATAGGCCTCTTACTTTAATCTGATACTATCTCTAATTTCTCTTGTTCGCCACGGGTGGACCATTTTTCCTGTGGTATTTTTATTCCTTAAGGGAATGTATATTCGTTGCGAATTATGAATTATTTCTTAAAATGTTTGCCATTGGTTTTTCTACTGTCATATCTTTTAATCTAGTTTCCCAACCTACCTTAGCCAACTCTCCTCTCCTACCTACGTAGTTTGCTTTGTTCAGATTTAGGACCCTAGTTTCAGACTTAACTAAATCACTTTCAAACGCAACATAAAGTTCTATCATATCACTGCTCCCCAGAGGCTCCTTTACTACAAGGCTATAAATAAAAATAGGGAAGTTAAATGTACTTTAAATAGTAACATTTTAAATGGATTAGAGGAGAAATGGAGCTAATAAACCTTGGTTTGCTGATACGCAGACCATTAAACGTGGCAGCGGAAGTAGGCAAGGACATAAAAAAAGAAAAAGTCCTTGGTTTTGTATTTCGAGGTGTTGAAACAAAAGCAAGGATGTAACGTTGCAAGAGCTTAATTAGACCGCAGGTTGAGTATGGTCGCAGTTTTGGGCACCCGACTGTAAGAAGGTGCATGGTAGATTTACTAGGATTTTACCAGTGATCAGGGGTTACAGTGAAGAGAGACATAAGAAGTTACTGCTTTCTTCACTATAGTTGAGAAGGTTAAAGGTACCTTAATGGATATCTTCAGGACTATGAAGAGTTATGAGGAGGTAAATGGTCATGAATTGTTTCCATTGCTCAGCGAGACAGCAACAAGAGCGCACAACTTTAAGATGTTCACAAAGAATTAGAGGATGTTAGAAAAAAATCTTTATGCGCAGGGCGGTTATAACGTGGCATTTTTAAAGCAGATTTCTTTTAAAATAGAATTAGAGAGTTTCTTGAAAAATTCGAAAATTATAGAGTATGGGAAATGAAAAGGAGACGGATTCGACTAAGTAACGCATTGAGAAAAACACCAGGGCAGGTTCAAAGGGCCAAATGTCTGCTTATGTGCTGCAGCAGTTTAATGATTCTAAATGTAGTTTTACGATCAAAGCTATATTAAAATACTTACTTGATATTTTAGCTACTGTTCCATGTTGCATTGAAATACTGTGAAACAGCTATTACTCTTTCAGGATTATGGTAGTTTTTTTGGTAAATATTGAAATGTGTTTTTTTTTAGCAAACTATTGATGACATTTTCAGCACTTTACATAAAGGATTAGTTATTGTTGTGTATTTCATGGGGACATGCAATGATAAGACTAGTGCAAACAAAGCAGCACCTAAACATCAACAAGAAAATCTGTTCCAAAATGGATTTAACTTTTGTTTACTTTTCATTTTGACAAAGTTTGGGCCAGAGCGTAGAAGTCCGCCAGATTTGGGCCCTGGAAATATCAAACAAACCTGGAGCAAAAGAACTTGCAGAACCGAAGATTAAGTTTGTTGCTGGAGTTCACGGGAACGCACCTGTCGGGACAGAGCTGCTTCTGGCATTTGCAGAATTCCTCTGTATTCTTTATGGGAAAAATCAAGCCATTACAAAGGTAATATTCTGCCACGGGTCTGAAGTGTTTCATTCCTTCAATATGTATTTTAAAGCAGTTCGAATTGTTTTATTGATCAGTAGAAATGTTGCTTTCATCTTCTCCTGAAATTATCAGTAAGTGCACGTATTATTATTCAGATCAAATTTCTAGACCACGTTTATTAATTGCTTTAATAAGAGCACCATTTCAAAAAAATGTATTTTCACACTTCCCTGTCTGAATCTAGTCTCTCAC
This sequence comes from Squalus acanthias, assembly GCA_030390025.1. Lineage (NCBI taxonomy): Eukaryota > Metazoa > Chordata > Chondrichthyes > Squaliformes > Squalidae > Squalus > Squalus acanthias. The sequence goes on from CM059448.1 coordinate 13,293,551, forward strand.
CCTGTTCTCAATCAGGAAGGCAACTGAGACATACACAGACCAGGAAGATCCTAGGTTGGACGCTGTGTCTATGTAGAGTTGCTTGATTTCAGTTGGGTTGACAGTAAGGACACTACATTTGACATCACTATCCAGCAACTGCTGCTGCAAGTGCCCTTGTGTAGAGTTAGGTGAGGACAGGGTTGGACTTGTTGGCGCTGCCTCTGTGGTGAGATAGTCAGCCATGACTTGATGTGTGGCATTTGTTGTCCGTGCAAAGAAACTGAACTTTAAGAAGTTATTTGAGTGTTAATTACTCCAGCGGTTCATATTTGAAGTCTGGTCCTGTGATGAGCTGTAGAGTTTAGGTATTGAAGTGCTGAACCAGATTGTTATCTACATTTGCTATCACAAGCTTATCACCTCCTCCAGGGCAATTGGGGATGGGCAATAAATGCTGGCCTTGCCAGCGATGCCCACCTCCCATAAATGAATAAAAATAAGCCTGATGGCAACTTCCTTTTGCTTCGATGCATTTTTTTTGATTAGGGATTCTTAATAGTTCCATCAATTACGTTACCTAAAAATCAGCCACTGTACCATGTAAAATACATATTCTGATGCTGTGGGAGAATGCTGTAAAAGATGTATTTTTCTCTGCATTAGATAAACATTTCAACAGTTTTATTGTGGTTAGTATCTCAACTATATTCTCTCTGATAATTGTATTTAATTGGGTCTAATTTGGGGCCTGGGCTAAATAAGTCATAAAAGTTTACATTTTTCCATTCCCTACTACCAGTGAATGTAACATCTTTAGAGGAGTTGGCAATATTTTGTACATTATCTCCTGGCACCAATGGTAAACTGCAAACTCCTTCCCCTGCAATTGAATGCTGAATAATTCTGCAGCTATAAAAACTTTTTTTAAATCAAGTTTACTGAGCTACTTGTTCTGTACAATATCCCTTTTCATGTGCCAACATGTCCTTGTTGAAAGGATCTTTATATACATTAACTCTTCATGGGAATAGCTTTGTGGTAAAATATTAATTTATCTAAATGTTACCATTAACAGCACAGCATTCAAAAGTGTAAGTGCCAATTTCAATTGCTAAGCAAGTGCTTAAGAACTAATAGCAACACCACATTCCCCAAAACTGATCCGTTGAGCTCCAAAGGACTAATTCTTGTGTAGTAATAGAAGATTTAATACAAAGTTTATGGAGACAACATGTGCTTTGTTCACGGGTGGGGGGAAAAACTAATCAACGCATCACACAGGGCCATAGTCCTAAGTACAAGTGCACAAAATGGATCCAGGGCATTTGTTTAAAGTTCAAGTCACTGCAGATTCAATTACAGATCTATTGCAGTGCTGTTTGAGAATTGTGTCTGCAAAGCAAAGAAAAATTGCTGAACTGAAATTTTCTTTATCAGCGTGTATAAGGAATGTACATGACTTAAATGCTCCCTTTAGCCAAATAGGGTCTCCATTAACTGGCATCTTCTGTGTAAGATATGGGTAGTTAATAAGATGTTGACATGGTTGTAATACAACTTGAGCGGTGTAGCTAGCTGGTGTTTGAATGCCAAGAATGCAAATCCTTTCACTTAATTTTAAACACAAAATCATCATCTTTAATTTGCGGAAATTATTTATCCGGGTTCCCTTAAATGCTTATGGTGTGACATTAATGAGTCCATATTTCTAACCTAAGTAATGCATTTAAATGTAGGAATTTGACCATATGACAAACAAGGTTTGTTTTGCCGCAAGCATACTATCTCATGGCTTCTGGCTGATCCCACTGTATAACCATCTCATTGAAGCAGTTGTGTCAGAATGATGCGCCGTGCACAGGTTTCTCTCGCAGCTTGTGTTTGCCACCATTTTAAAAATTAAGTGTTTGTTCTGTTGATTTTACAAACACTTCATGGGCCTTTGGAAAGGCTGCCCCTAAAAAGTTAGCTTTCTTTTCCTGATGTAGTTCATTTTCAGTTTTTTCTGTTTTCATTGCAGCGGTCCAGCATTCTCCATTTTCTTTAACCATTTTGACATCTCCCCTTCCCTTTTCCCCACATGTCATTTTTGAATAATTGATGCTTTAACAAATTCTGAATAGGGACAGGATGGAAGGGTGAGGCCGCCTGATGGTCTCTAAATAAGAGTCAAGAAAATGTGGAGTGGGCATGCTGCAGCAGTATCATTTGCCACATGTCACCATAGCTCTCCGATGCCCTGCGGAATATTGATGTTCTGAATAAGCTAACAACAAATCAACATGAGAAAAAAAACAGACGCAGCAGATGAATGTAATGGTTAAGTAACATCATTCATCGTAAATGCCCTTACAATCACGATCCATTTTACCATTGACAGCTGCCCGCAGTACATGTTTAATTCTATAATTTTAAATTTTAAAAAAAACTTGGCAGTCTTGCTACTTGGGGCAGAAGCTGAGTTTAGCAGTCAAAATAGAAGCAGCCAATGTAGACGCATCCAACAAGAGTTTCTGGAAGGTGCAAACCATGAGATTCTCCCTCCACCCCTTGACTGAAGCACATTAGAAACTCCTGGACTAAACTCTGAAACAGAACCTGGTGAAATGTGGCCATTGTGTTTTATAATTTAAATGTACCAAATGCTGGAGTTTTTGGATGCAGGTGCACATAATTAAAATCGAGCATGGAGAACATTCAGGTTATAACTGATTTATATATTTAATTCTAAATCTCTATCAACTTTACGAGTGAAATGCTGAGAGCTTTTTACAGGCAGCAGTCACATAAATACTATTCAGATTTAGTTTATTGGCTTCTTTTGTTTTCCATTATTAATCCAAAACCCTGTGAAAGTATTTTAGGTAATTAAGAACTGCAGTTTATCTTGCCATTGAGGACATGGTTGTTGTAAAATGTGCATGCTAGTTAAGCTTTATACTTGATAAGATTTACTGTCTAAACAACTGAAAGCTAAATTAAAACTCTTTCTCCAGTTGATTGAGGAGACGAAGATTGTGATTGTACCATCAGTGAACCCAGATGGTAGAGAAATTGCACAAGAGGGGCAGTGTATGTCCAAAGTCGGGCTGACCAACGTACACGGCAAAGATCTGGACACTGATTTCATAGGTAATCTGCTCCAACAGTTTATTTCCAACATGGATCCAGAGTGCTGACATTTGACATCCCATCTCTGGATCAGTTTTTATTTTTAAAAACAAACTAATGTTTTGAAAAAAAAGGTCTTAAGTTTCAAACCCAGTTCCTCACGCCATTTTGGTCCCTGTTATAGCTAGTATTGTTTTGATTAGTGTACTTCACGTGTACATGTGCAGATTGTGTTTTTAACATGTAGCCAAGCTAGCTCATTACCTGAAAAGTGAAGGTGTATTTTGGGAACATTGCTCGTATCTATGCCACCCTGACTAACTCGGGTTAGGCCTATGTGGGAAAAGTTATTCAACCCATTCATCTATTTTTTTTTTAATAACATGTAAGGGCAGTAAATTAGCTGTTTCACTGTTGCAATAAAACTGAGAAAAATAAAAGAATATTATAAAGGCTGGCTTCTAAATTAATGGCTTTTAGTGCATGTAATCTAAAAGTTTTGAAATATTTACTTTATCCACCCCAAATGATTTTCAGCAATGAACCCAGCACACATTACCAAAAATGAATTGTCGTTGCTGATTTCAACTCCTTTTATAAACCAAGGGTTTAACCTAAAATGATCACTGATCATTCTATGTAGTTAAACATTAACCTGCTAATTTCACTATAATTTAAATCATTCTTTAGTTATAGTTACATCATTTTTGAGTGATATGCTACATATATTTTTCTTATCAAATCAGCTACAAGCGTTAGTGTCAGTTTTCATTGTACCTTTTATTAACTGGTTAGGAACAGTGCAATTTGCCTGAGAGTATCTCTTGAAGACTGGTTGTAAGTATTAAAAGTAGAAAACTTGTATTTTACCAGGGAACTCCTCCGAGCAATTCGCAGAGATGCAGCCTGAGACCAGAGAGATTGTCAAGAACCTGATCCTAAACCAAGGATTTACACTGTCTGTTGTTTTGGATGGTGGCTCTCTCCTCACCACATATCCTTATGATAAGCCTGTACAAACAGGTATGTATCTGTATTATATCTCTGTTTATTCCACATTGAATCGAACTTCTCAAAGGCTTATTTTGTCTGCGCAGTGAAATATTTGAATGTTATTTCCCTATTAGCTCAGTGGGAAGTTACTTCACGCGAGTGTATTAGTGAGCAGGACGATCCTAGGTTTGGTTTCTTTGTTGGAGCTTGGTAATTCTTTTAGCAAGTCTCACTCAGGATGGTAGTTGGAAGTGTGGGGATGTTACAATTAGCTTAACATCCCCAGGCTAACGAGGGCAAAAGTATTGACTGGGGTTCATTCCGTTGATCACTGTTAAGTGACAGCTGCTGGTAGGGTACTTGTTTGGCTGCCAGGTGAGAACAAGATCAAGTGGGGTGGGTGTGGTGACTTCCATGGTTGAGCAGTCTGCCAACACTCACTGTCCAGGATCTTGCACACAGCTGGGCAATTGGCTGTGGTACAAGAGGGTCTATCAGTAGGCAGTCCTTTTTTCTCAACAATTACTGTTCCCCTCCATTGTCAAAAATATTTATCCATAGTCCCCAAAAGTGAATAAAGCATGGGCAGTGTAATTGGCATGTACATTATTAATGCTTGCATGGTTATAGCTGGCTGTTTCAATAGTATCTGTAGAATCAACATGAGCCAACCACCCTCAGGAGAGGAGTTATCGGGGCAGGGGAGAAAAAGGTTAGTTGGAAAACTGGAGAAGAGTTTAAAAAAAAATCAAATCTAAAGATGTTCTAAAATTCTGTGATTGGATCATAGTTATACTGTAATTGGAATAGGATATGGTTGTCCAGATATAACTGAACCGTGCTGAATAAGCAGACTTCACGCATGTCTATATTTGTGTGCCTGTTAGCTTTCCTGGATGCCTTTGAAAGTGATGCCAAATTTCAATCCCAGGTGTAAACATTAGAAGCTGCAGAAGTGTCGGAACTGTGCTTGTTCCCTGGATTTTCTGTTCCAGGATGCCTTTGCCTATCTCCTACTAACATTTTTGACATTTCATTTACCTGCCTATGCAAGTAACCACTGGCTTTTTTTGGTATCTTTTCTACAAAACCCCAAACCAAGAGATGCAAAAAAAAAAACCTAAATAGAGCAATTGCAAGAAAAGAAGGTTCAAAAAACATCCAAAGGGCGAGGGACATGCTGAGAGGCCAGCACCAAAGGCAAAAGCTATTTGAGGTGGGGTTAGAAATGGAAAAGGTGAGCCCAAATGTAGAACAATTGGAAATTCTGATAAAATGCATGTTGGGGGCAAAGACCGCAACCTCACTGGCTTAGTGCCACCAGCACTGAGCAGTACCAATATATGGAAGCTAGGTCAATTAAAGCATTTAAGACTGAGATAGATGGATTTTAGTTAGGTAAGGGTATGGAGCATAGGAAGGCAAATGGAGTTGAGGTACAGATGAGCCATGATCTAACTGAATGGCGGAACAGGCTCGAGAGGTACCTATGGGTTGAAGCAATATTTGTAGAAACCAGTGAATTCATTCTTGGATTATTAAGACCAAGGTTTGTTTCTTTAAAAGCTACATGTTTACACTTCAGTCTCAAATTTGAAATGGTGAAACGTTTTGCAAAGTGAACCTGGTAGTATAGTACTGTACTCGAGGTGTTTGCTGTGTGGTCATGTCGCATCCTGGCCAAGGCTCATACACCCCAGCCTCTTAAACTTAAATGTAATGAATTCTCAGCCTGAACATTCAATAAGTATCTCTTTAGGGAGAAGGCAGAAAGGAGGAAGAGACAACACTCCAGCCTTTGCATCAATTATAGAACAGGAAAGGGAATGCAAAAGAGAGTAAATACCTTTTTTTTTTAAAGCTACAAAACCTGCAGTAAGACTTAGACCACCAGTCTGTAACTTTTTTTACACTGTCAATTGCACATTTGCATTTTCAGAATGAAGAGATCAAACTCACTGCATCCCAGATTAATGAATGTTGTGGCAGAGTCTATCCATACGATTTTTGGGCTTCCTGAAGAGTTGCAATTTTTAAAATAAACCCCATTATATGATTTTGATGTTGATTACATTTTTTCCTACCATCTGCAGCCAGTCTTTACTATCTGTTGCAAATGGGTGCTAACATCTACAACAGATATGCGACTGCTATTAACTATATTTGTTGATAGTTCACTGTTGTTAAATGTGAGTGATAATGAAAAGCAGTGAGGTGCAAAGAGCAAAATGTGGATGAAAATGGGAGGTCTGACATCTTGTGTGTTCCGAAAACAGTATAATCAGTCACCCTTTGATGGATTACGTATTCATGAGTTGTCGTTTGCAAGCAGAATTCAGTTGGGGATATGTTTCCAATGTTCCCCAATTCGCTGCTCACGATGTGGTCTCCTCTACATTGGGGAGACCAAACGCAGATTGGGTGACCGCTTTGCGGAACACCTCCGTTCAGTCCGTAAGGGGGACCCTGAGCTCCCGGTCGCCTGTCACTTTAATTCACCGCTTCACTCCCACTCTGACCTCACCGTCCTCGGCCTATTACACTGTTCCACGGAAGCGCAGCGTAAGCTCGAGGAACAGCACCTCATCTTTCGTTTAGGCACACTACAGCCCTCTGGACTTAATATCGAGTTCAACAATTTTAGATCATAAACTCAGCCCCTATCACATTTATATTTTATTTTTTCATCCACCCTTTTGTTTGCCCCCCCCCCCCCTTTTTTTTCCCCTCCTAGAAGCTGGCAGCTGTCCTTCATTCTGCCAGTGCATTTCACACTTTTAGCCTCAACCTGTCACATTAACACCACCTCTTGCCTTGATCATCTCTTAATGTCTCTTAATCTCTTCCTTTTGTTCTTTCATCCCCTCCCCCCTTTTCCCAGCTTTATCCTTGCCTTAAATCTATTTCATTTCCTGCTATTTCCAGTTCTGACGAAAGGTCTTCGACCTGAAACGTTAACTCTGTTTCTCTCTCCACGGATGCTGCCTCGCCTGCTGAGTTTTTCCAGCGTTTTCTGTTGTTATTTGAGAGAAATTAAGATTTTTTTCCTATCCGAAATGTTTTCCTGTTGTATGTTGTAACGGTAGAATGCTACCACATTCAGTACTGTGTGACCTGCGTACAACACAATCTGTTTTCTTCAACAGTGGAGAATGAGGAAACCCTGAAATATCTGGCAACTGTTTATTCCAACAATCACCCTAAAATGCACTTGGGTCATCCAGGGTGTCCTAATAACACAGGTAAGAATTTAAAATAAAATCAATCACAATGTGACCTCAGTGTTATTTTCTTTTGGCGGATTGAAATCAAAAATGATTGTATTAAAATCTGGGAATTCTCTTCAAAGTGGCCTTATATTTTGCAAGCCCAGATCAAACTTTCAGATGCATGTTGCATTGTAGGCCAGGAAGTCTCTGACTTGGTCAAAAGAGACTTTAACCCGAGGGAATCTTGATACCATATCTAGTCTCTTTCCCACATCTCCGCAGGTTTCCAGTTATTTTTTTTTGCCCCTTCGTTTGGTCCCAAAATGTCTTAACTGTCAGTCATGTTCTATACGTTGCTCATTCTGGTGACCAGCCCTGGTTCCAAATGGCTCTGCTTGCAATCTAAAATAGAGTGGACTTGAAAGAAGGAAAGAAGAAAGACTTGCCTTTATAATAGCGCCTTTCACGACCACCGGATGTCCCAAAGTGCTTCACAGCCAAAGAAGTACTTTTGAAGTGCAGTCACTGTTGTAATGTGGGAAACCAGGCAGCCAATTTGCGCACAGCAAGCTCCCACAAACAGCAATGTGATAATGACCAGATAATCTGTTTTATTTGGTGATGTTGATTGAAGGATAAATATTGGCCAGGACACCGGGGATAACTCCCCTGCTCTTATTGAAATAGTGCCATGGGATCTTTTACGTCCACCTGAGAGAGCAGACGGTGCCTCGGTTTAACGTCTCATCCGAAAGACGGCACCTCCAACAGTGCAGCACTCCCTCAGCACTGCACTGGAGTGTCAGCCTAGTTTTTTGTGCTCAAGTCTCTGGAGTGGGACTTGAACCCACAACCTTCTGACTCCGAGGCGAGAGTGCTACCCACTGAGCCACAGATGACACAATCTTAATACTGTAATTAAACCTACAACGCAAAATGAAATTATAAACTAAACAAAAAAGTAAACAAAGTATCAGTAAAAATGTGTGCAAGAGAAAAAAAATGCACTGTAATTATCAGAAGGACATGTGCTGTAAATTACAGTATTATATGCAATGTGCTAGTGACCTCTAGAGGTAGAACTAAATTCTTAATGTAAACCAAAAGCAAAGGACTACAGATGCTGGAAATCTGACGACAGAATAAGTTGGAAGCACTCAGTATGTCAGGTGGCATTTGTGGAGAAACCGAAGTCAGTTGCCATTTCCGGTCTTGAGACCCTGTAACTCAAACTGGATTTTTTTGCTGCTGTGAATCATGTCTAATAGTATGGAGGGAGTTACAAGAAGTTGGGAGAAATAATATAAATTGTTGGTTTGCAAAAATAGTACGGTTTTCATTGAAAATGAGTTTGTGCTTTCATTCCCTGAAATTAAATTTTCATTGAGTTTGGGTAAATAAATTAGACTTGTGGGCTTAAAACCTAAAGTATATAGTCAGATTCCTTGTTCAATAACTTGATGATACCATTGTGAGTTTTCATGGGTGATTTGATATTTTTACTTGGTAAAACTGTTTTTTCCATATGATGTTGCTCACAGAGAAACGAGCCTGTATTGATTTAAAATGTCAAGTCTGTGGACCAGCAAAGTCTGACTGTGCTGAAATTAGTTACTGTGCTCATTTGCTGTGTTTTTCATCACTGTAGAGAATGCTATTGCTGTCTGGTCCTGCAGTGTATTTAGAATATAATTTCATCATAGTGAACTTCTGCTCTCTCGATGAGCTCATTAAACCCAACTTTCCGCAGTACATTGGTTGATTTTAAATGAACCATTATTAGTTTCCAGTCATGTGTTGCAGTGCACCTAGGGGAATATAAATTGGCTACAATGGTTTTGCATTCTCAAATGCACTAAGGGGAATTAATGGTATTCCCCAATGTGACAGAAAAAAACAAAATGATACAAGCTGGGTTACTTTACATCAATGCTGTAAGTGGATCAGGAAACTTGACAAAGGAGAATGCGAGGAATAGTACTAAACTGTTCAAACAATAGAGGGATGTTTCTTTCAATTAAAAACTAATGCCTCTGCACCCAATCAAAGGGGAACGTATTCTTACAGTCAGAGATAGGATGATCTGCATTCCCCAAATATAAAATGTTTTCTGTAGGCTATTTATTCAACTTTGCAAAAGCTTTGTGCAGCAAGATTATAAATGCTCATTTCTGATCAATAAAATTATTCATAAGTGCTATTCAAAAATTGTTATTGTGACATATGATGGCAGAGAGGACCTGAGATTTTTTTTCTTTTGCTTCTGGCATCTGAAGTTTACATCATTCACTGATTTAATCTGTTACAGATGAAAGCATCCCTGGTGGTGTTGTACGTGGTGCACAATGGCATGGTCACATGCATAGCATGAAGGTGAGCATTTGTAGTCATTACACTAAATGAGTCGTCCTAATGAATCCTATAAAAACCCTAACTATATATAACTGAAAATCTGGCAAACATTCTTTTCCAAAAGCCAAGCCTTGATTGGTTCAACCAAAGCAAGTACTGTATGCTTTTCCTATATTGCCCTGTTATGGCTGTTTGAGTGTTGATGTAATTTCGGTGCTAACTTTGTAAGCACTAAGACATGGTTCTCCACAAAATTAAGTAAACTGCACAGTCTTCTGAAAAGTGATGTATTGGAGACTTTTTCAAAGTCATAGTAGAAGAAGACAACAATTTATATGTTTGTGCCACTTGATCAACTGGTTCTCTTACTAATGTTGTGAAGAGCGATAGAATGCTCCTGCATTCCCCAAATAGAAATTGGGGTGTTGGCTAAAATTCCAAGTAAAATTCAACCAGCAACTAAAGGAACCTTGTACTTGATATTGTACAAAGCTTAGTTTTGTTAATTTGAGGCTGAATGTCTGCATTGCTTGTGGTAAAAGTTATGTCCAAAGAGAAATAATTGAGTAAAATCTGTGGTTTAGTCCTTTCGCTAGCTCCTACTGTAAGGTGATTTGTTTTCTCATCTTTTGTCTTGCCAGGATTTTAGCGTCACCTATGGCCACTGCCCTGAGATCACAGTTTACACAGGCTGCTGTAACTTCCCACATGCGAAAGAGCTTCCTACGATTTGGCATGATAACAAGAAGTCTTTACTCGGTATGCTTGTTGAGGTAAGTGACATGAATCTGTCATTCATGAAAGAAAGACTTATGAAATAATACTGAGTGGCCTGCGGGTGGCGCTGTCCAGGGAGAGTATAAATACTCGGGCATGGGCCCAGCTTGCGCAGAGCATTCTTAACAGGAACTAGTGAAGGACAACTAGATCTCCATGTTGTAAAACAGTTAATTAAAGCTTTGTTTAACGCTTAGACCAAGTGCCTAGTAGTTTTCTTACGTCAGTAAGCATCTAGCATCAAACCCTGAGCAAGTCGTTCAATGCAGGCGTGTCCAGCCTGCAGCCCACAGATCCTATCGCCCCCTAATCCCTGGCAATCCAGCCCGCAACACTCGGGGAAACTCACTCCTATTTGTGAAGATATTTCTTAATTTGCTGGTCCATCCTGCTTGATATTTGTCCGCTTGGAGGTTTGGAAAAGGTGGTTGTTAGCACTGATTTTGCAATAGTGGTTAAATCCCAAATCAGAACAACCCAGATGTATTGACATCAGCAACTTGAGATCTACATAAATTAATGGGAAGCTCGAATTTCTAGGCCTGAGGTTAAATGGTAAGCACCCATGGAGTCCACAAAACAAAAAGGTTGGACATCCCTGACTTAATACATTATAGGGAGGTTGTATTGTCACAATATACTTCACCAAATAAAACCTATAATAATTATTCTTTATCTCCAGTTTCAATCAATAGAATCCACGGTGATAGACAAAAGAATGATAAACTAATGCATAATTGTGGAAAAGAAAGATCTGGTTGTAATGTTTTTATCTGTTTCTGCTTTTTTTCCCCCCAACTACTTTGTTTCCAGTTTGCCTAATGTAATCTAAGGCTATTTTAAGTACTCTATTATTTTCTAATCTGATGTTGTTTCTCTCAGGTTCATAAAGGCTTGCGTGGAAAGGTTACTGATAAAGCTGGAAATCCAATTCCAAAAGCATACATTATTCTGAATGAAGGTGTTAAAGTTCTGACTTCAGAGGCAGGTTATTTCCATGTTCTGCTGGCTCCAGGACTGCATGATATTGATGCACTTGCAGAGGGATACCAGCATCAGCGCAAACAGGTATAAGATCCAATTACCTGTTCTAATTATACATCTGCTTAGTTCAGTTTTACGCAGGTTGCTGCTAAACTGTAGGCACCTAGCTGTGTGTTAACAAAAGAGTCCCTGTTACCAGTGGATTAAATTTTAATGTTAAAATAAAGCCAGTCAGACCTTCCGGGAACTTTGTAAACTTGACTCTGTTGCAAAGTTCAAGCAGTGTGTGGCTTCAGTGAGCTAGGGAGTCAGATTTTTATTTTTTTTATTCGTTCATAGGATGTGGGCCTCGCTGGCCAGGCCAGCATTTATTGCCTGACCTGATTCCTGAATTACATTGCCTCTTTCATGTCAATGACATTTAAAACGACTTCACATTGACTCAAAAGGAGTAGTATCATCTCATGGTAAAATAGATGTTCAAAACCCTACTAAGATTTTTTTTTTTAAGTTATTGATAGTGGATTTATTCTGTCTTTTTACAGTTTTGGAAATAATTTGTTGTAGAAACACATGAAAAATCATTCAAAGCAACCTGCAAATTTGTATATCTTTATTTTTTCATAGTGTATCTATATTTGCCCATTTTGTTCAAAATTATTTACTTGTGTCCTCTGCTCCTGACCTGCTCAGTGGCTTTCCTGGTTTGAATGCTTGGTTTACCAAGCTCTACAGCGTGAGGCTGATATTTAAGATTTCCAGTTTTCAGCCAGCTTTGCTCTGATTTTTACTTTTCTAAAATGAGAAAGTGCCAAATTTGCTGTAAACAACAATTTGCTTAAAAAAAGCACCAAAACATGGAAACTCTCGGAATAAGTGGCGCCAGAAGGCAGCCAATGACCATGGCCCATTACTGGAATCTGGAACTGTACCCATGAATTGGAGGGTAGCTAATGTTACCCCACTATTCAAAAAAGGGTGGTAGAGAGAAAGCGGGGAAGCCTGACATCGGTAGTAGGGAAAATGCTAGAGTCCATTATAAAGGATGTAATAGCTGAGCATTTGAAAAACAGTGACCGGATCGGACAAAGTCAACATGGTTTTACAAAAGGTAAATCGTGCTTGACTAATCTACTGGAATTTTTTGAGGATGTAACTGGGAAAATAGATAAGGGAGAACCAGTAGATGTGGTGTATTTGGACTTTCAAAAGACTTTCGATAAGGTCCCGCATAAGAGATTAGCGTGTAAAATTAAGGCACATGGGATTGGGGGCAAGGTATTGACTTGGATAGAGAACTGGTTGGCGGACAGAAAGCAGAGAGTAGGAATTAATGGGTCTTTTTCCAAGTGGCAAGCAGTGACTAGTGGGGTACCGCAAGGATCGGTCCTTGGGCCCCAGCTATTCACAATATACATTAATGATCTAGATAAGGGAATTAAATGTAATATCTCCAAGTTTGCAGATGACACAAAGCTGGGTGGGAGTGTGTGCAGCGAGGAGGATAGCGAGAAACTCCAGGATGATCTGGACAGGTTGGGTGAGTGGGCAGAAGCTTGGCAGATGCAATATAACGTGGATAAGTGCGAGGTTATCCACTTTGGTGTCAAAAACAGAAAGGCAGACTATTATCTGAATGGCAATAGATTGGGAGAAGGGGAAGTGCAACGAGACCTGGGTGTCCTTGTGCACCAGTTGCTGAAAGTAAGCATGCAGGTGCAGCAGGCGGTGAAGAAGGCAAATGGTATGTTGGCCTTCATAGCGAAAGGGTTTGAGTATAGGAACAGGGATGTCCTGCTGCAGTTGTACAGGGCCTTGGTGAGACCACACCTTGAGTACTGTGTGCAGTTTTGGTCGCCTTATCTGAGGAAGGATGTTCTTGCCATGGAAGGAGTTCAGCGAAGATTCACAAGGCTGATACCTGGGATGGCAGGAATGACATATGAGGAGAGATTGGGTCGATTGGGCTTATACTCACTGGAGTATAGAAGAATGAGAGGGGATCTCATCGAAACATATAAAATTCTGACAGGTCTGGACAAACTAGATGCAGGAAGAATGTTCCCGATGGTCGGAGAGTCCAGAACCAGGGGTCATAATCTACGGATAACGGGTAAACCATTTAGGACAGAGATGAAGAGGAATTTCTTCACCCAGAGAGTGGTGAACCTGTGGAATTCTCTACCACAGAAGGTAGTTGAGGCGAAGTCATTAAATATATTCACGGATGAGTTGGATATATTTCTTAAAGGTAAAGGTATCAAGGGATATGGGGAGAAGGCAGGTACAGGGTACTGAGTTTAGATGATCAGCCATGATCTCATCGAATGGCGGAGCAGGCTCAAGGGGCCGAATGGCCTACTCCTGCTCCTATCTTCTATGTTTCTATGTTTCTGACTGCAAATTACAGTTTGTTTAGAATTTACCATCAGTTTTTAAGATTCTATTCAAATTAAGTCATTGGATGGTGGTGTGTATTAGAATTCTTGCTCTTTTGGGTTGATTTCTGAAAGGATATTGCACACCTTTGTGTTGAACTTGGAATCAGAATTGCTGCTGGCTGGACATCAAGATTTAACTCCTTCGTTCATCAAAGTGCCAAAATAGCAGCCAGTCTGTATTTGCTAATGGAAAAACTTGATTTGTTGCCATGACACATGACATATGCTGATATTTTCACGCTCTCTTCCCCTCCCAACACAGTCAGTTGTTTCTCCAGTTTTCTTCAAATTCCAGTAACAACAGAACATGATAGTCCGTCAGCATCTGAACATCTGCACCTGAAATATTAACCGTACTCTTCCCTTTCACCGGCTCATAGACATGCCGTGTATTGTTTGTTTCTGTTTCAGATTTTCAGTACAGTATTAGCTTTTCTTTTTACTAAATTTGTTCTGACGTTAAAATTTCGTGAAACCTTGATTACAAACATGATTACAAAAGACACGCACCCGTTTTCTGGTATATTCCATTTTTTTAGGGAAAAGCTGTTTACAAACACTCTTCTGGTCCTGCTTGAAAATAAAAAGTATTTATTACATTTCTGTATCATAGATATTCGTATCCTCATATGACGCTGCCACCTCTTTGGTAATAGTTGTTGAGGTGGATAATAAATTGTTCGGCCTCCCCAAAGAACTGGTGGTGACAGCAGCAGGTAAGAATTGGTATTATGACGCAGTATTATAAATTGCTTACGGTAAGATTTCTATTAACAATGAGTTATCGTTTGAAATTTGTGAAAATTAGCAATTCATGCATCAATCAAAGTGAGATGACACACGTCTGACTGTTTATTCAAGGTTAAATATTTGATCATGCTTAACTTGGCTATTTGTAATAGTCTTTTTAGTTAATCACGTGAAATTATTTTTATTGTACATTTCTTTATAATTTGAACAAATCAGTGTAACACTTAGCCTTGCCACTGAGAGAGTTTATTGTAGAAATGTGGTAAAGTTGAAGCTAGCAGTCCAGCTGTTTCAGTTTTGACTTACCTACTTAACCGTGTGCTGTTTCCTCAGTTTAGCATTAGACTGAAAGAGTTATAATCCAATATAAATTTCTATTAAGACTCTTAGGGGGGAAAATTCAGTATCGCCCCATTTGGGGTGCAATTATCGGCCGGGCGCAAAGATTAGCGCCTGGCGCTAACTGTCGCCTCCGACTGCAAACTTGGCTTTTATCGCCCCTGGAGGTGATTGGAGCGCTAAATCAGGCGCTTCACACCTGTCTTAAGGCGCAAAGGCCGAGGAGCGAGGCGCTCCCTCAGAGCGCTGGCGAAGCTCATGTGATGTCAGTCAGCAATGGAACAGAGAGACAATGGCGCCGGCCAGTTCTTAAAGGGGAGGGTTGATCTTGCTCTCCATCCACATCCTGCTCATTGCAGCCTTGAATCTCGCCAGGAGAGACCTGTACATCAAATCTGCTGGATAGAACAATGGAGAGAACCAAGGAAAGAGCTCAGAGTGCAGCCCCCACAGTCTCTTCTAAATAGATGCAAGGAAGGGCAAATCAAACTGAACCTGCAAAGTGCTGCTCAGTACCCAAAACTCCTTCACACAGCGTTGAATCTCTCTCTCTCTCTCTCTCTCTCTCTCTCTCTCTCTCTCTCTCTCTCTCAGAATGCGTGGTGCAAAAATGTCACCAACAAAAAAAGGCAGGAAGCGTTCACCTTTAAATAGCGCTCCCCAGTCCCTTCCTGACTGCAAAACGCTCCCCTCAACCTGTCGTTGCTAGTGGCAGGCGGTAAGGCAGGGGGCACCACTCAATATCTGCTTCGGGGCGCTACCGGGGCTTTGCGCACTCGACCGACGTCACGATCTGCCGGCGCAGGAGATCGTGGCGGTAGTGTTTAGCGCTGCCGCAAAATGTCTAGTTAATTTCGCGAGCGGCGCAAACATCGCCGCGCCCGGGCGCTAGTTGCTTCGCGCCCCATTAGTGCCCTCTTAAGGCGCTAACGGGAGGCGCAACCAACTGAATTTTTCCCCCTTAATAATTTAAACATTAAAAGCAATCAATTTCTACACACACACTATTCTTTCTACATGATTATCAATAACAATGTTTATTCGTTGCTCCCGTCACGAGTGGGTGTGTGTGTCGAACTCTGATATTCTAGTGTGTGTAATGCTACAAAGTAAGTAGGAAATTAAACAAGGAATATTTTTATCTTTTCAATTAGGTGCAACCATGTCAGCAATAATTGTGACTGCCTGCATTGTTTGGTGCGTTTGCTCCATCAAATCCAATCACCAAAAGGACGGCTTTCATCGTTTGAGGCAGCATCGGGATGAATATGAAGACGAGATCCGAATGATGTCGATGGGTTCAAAGAAATCTCTTCTCAGCAGCGAGTTTCAGGATGAAACAGAGAGCGACGAAGACACTCTGTATGTTAATAAACATTAACATATCAAACCAGCCCTGCTGGTCTGGCAGTAATGTTCATCTTTTTGCCAAGTAAAATGAACAAATGCTGCATAACCCTCATAGAGGATATGCCTGATCTACTGCACATGGCGTTGGTGGAAATCTTGGAGTGATTTCTGTGACATTCTTAGTTGTCCTTTTGGAAACGTAGATGCTACAAGAAGGAATAGCAACTTGCACCATCACTTGAGTATTGCACATATCCTAAACTGACTGCTGACTTATACTGTGGTTGAATGTCAGCCACGTAAAGAATGTTGTTGCACCCTATCTACCATCTGAGCCTCTGCCTATCATAATACTGAAAAACTATGCCAACATTTAAAGATGCAGTATACCTTTTACTTCCTCTTTTTTTTTAAAAAAAAACATATATGCACAAATCTACCTTTTAAACCTCCAACCATTCATAATGTCCTTTTGGGGAATTTACTGTATTTTGTACAAATAGTTTTGAAAAGAAATGGGGTGAAGTGAAATTTTGCAGTACTGGTGCTGTAGCATTTGTATAAATTGTACATGCTACTTTTAAAGGGTGGGCAAATTTTAACCAAAGGTATACTGCAGCTTTATGTTGTGTACGAATATCGCCAATGGTGTAACGGATGGAAAGTGACTGCTGGATGTGCTTGCCTTCACCCCCACACACACTCCCGCCCCCCCCCAACCCCACCCAAAAAAGTACTACTTTTTGTAGAATTTAAAATTTGGACAATTTTCTTCCTTTTTGCACCATTCCAATTATGTTCAGTTCATTTGTATTTCACTCCATAAAATATAAATTTAGCAAATAGAATTACAAGTAGGAACAGACTAATATTGCTGAGATTTACGTAATTCATAAAGCTAATGCAAGAAAAAATTGGTTAACGATCATTATGCAGAAGTGCATGATGTATTTTTTAAATCATAAATCATAAAATTTACAGCACAAAAGGAGGCCATTCAGCCCATTGTGTCTGCCGGCCGAAAAAGAGCTATCCAGCCTAATCCCACACTCCAGCTCTTGGTCCACAGCCCTGTAGGCCACGACACTTCTAATGTAGTCTCAGCAATTATCAATAGGCTGTATACACTTGAAAGCAATGTTCCTGTTAAGCCGCGCAGCGGTCTGGAAGTCCCGCGCAGGCCGCTTGACGGCTTCACAGTGGAAAAACCATGCATGCGCGGAAATTTGAATGGGCCACGCAGCCCGTTAAAGGGGCCGCGCACCCCCCAAAAAATTAGAGGGAACATTGCTTGAAAGCCAAACTGTTTTTGGGGGGCCAGGGCTGCAGAAAGCCAAATGGACCATTTTTGGAAATAGTGTCTTCAATTTTGTCATGGTTACCTTTTTATTTTTGAAATTGTTCTTGATACACACTGGATCATTTTATAATTGGAGCATTCTCAATTGCAATTACAACTGTTCATAGAGAAACTGAACATCTAATTTTAAAGGTGCTCTTTTATTGTAAAAATTATGAAGTACTGCTAGTGAGGCAGTGAAGTTGCTAAAGTTGAATCATGATGGTAGAGGTGGCTACTGAAAAGTGAAATGAGAATTTATGGTCCTATCATATGCTGTTTGAAGCATATTTTTTCATAGTTTTTATAATCTGCAACTTGGTGTAAATTTTTTTCAATATACTGTAGAGATGTATTGAATGTGGGTGAAGGGTCATCGAATAATGAACTCTGTACAGATGTGTGAGTGTATGTTTGTGAGAGTGTTTTCAGTGTGTGCCACTGAATGTACACCTGAATTGCCTAAATACAGTATATGATGATCACCAGAAATACAGCATTGCCAAAAACACCTGATTCATATTGTTATATATTAGTCAATTTATTAAGAAATGTTTCACTGTACCTGAGTTTTTCAGCTCCATTGTGTTTGGAGAATTACTTCAAAATGTTGGTATTGTCATTCATTAGTTTGTACTTTTTTGCACAGGACTTTTTGTCAATATTGTGTATTTGATTATATACTGTGATGCCTTAAATTTTTCATATTGCTTTCATTTTGTGGTGATGTCACTGGATTTCAGTGAAAGGATTTGGCATCTAAAAATAAATGCTTTATCAAGCACATTTATGTTGTTTATGGTGGTGTATTCAGTGTTTAAACCATGATCATATTTAGTTAAACCTGTAGTTGTCTCCTTTGCTGGGATTTATCGAAAGATTAAGTAACAAGGTGGAAACATTGTACATAACTAAATAGCAAGGCTGATTTAGAATAACCTTGATATCCTTTTCATTGAGTCAATGGATTTTTTTTGTATTATCTAATCATTATTACAGTGGTGGGGTGGGGGGGGGGGGCATCAGTTGGGGCGACTCTCCAATAATGAAATACCAAATAAAATATATTTCTGTTTTAAAACCTGCTTATTCTGACTGATTTAGGTAACCTATAATCAACGCCACTGCTTTACAATGACTGAATAAATCAAATTATGTTTTTATCACAAGGGATCGCAGGTCTTTTTAGAATTTTTACCAGTATTTCGGAGATCAGATTCTGCAATTAGATCCATTCATAATTAGTGTCAATAATTTATGCTAAAGTCAATTCTGTTACTGCACTATTTTTCAGGACACTAACTAGTGATTTGAGGATCGCAATTTGCAATTCCATCCTTTTTTGTACAAATTTATATCTGTCGAGCACTGCAAATCAGAATATACAGACCAGATCTTTCAAACCAAGGAATAAAACTGTCCTTTGCCTCTAAAGTATATGTTTGATCTATATGACATTCCTTTTCGTGTAACTATATTCATTTTTTAAATACCCTTGTGTTTAATAACTGTAATTACTACTACTTTCGTATGACAGAAAAAGCTTATCATGGGATGTCTAGTTTGGCTCTCCATTCGATGGCCTCTTGAGATGCCGAGTGGAGAAATGAGGTGCCTCCCGCAACAGATCTTAGTGGGCAGGTTGATGTGATGTGTTCCATGGTCTGGAACTCATGGCCACGGTTTCACTTCGGGTCTTGTCCCTCATCTTCCACTTGTGGAGCCGGTGGCCGCACCCTCCGTGCCCTGTGCGGATTCGGTTGAGGTGTTGGTTCTTTATGTTGTGTGCGTCCCACGATTCCGTCCATCTGGATAGTGGGTTGATAATCAGCTGCATGAACATTGGCTGCTGCTTCCCAGAATGGCCAGTGCAATTTTAAGCGCTTTCGTGGTGGGTTTTTCCCAAGTCTTCGTGAATGGGAATGTCAGTGTTGCTCATGAATTTTTTCCATCTCACGGAGAATGGCAGGCGGGGCAATGTGGGACAGCACCGGGAGCCACTCAGTTGGAGTGAACTTAAGCATCCCTGACACTGTCCTCATGGCGGCGTTACGATGCACGTCCACGATCTTTGTGTGGCGGCTGCAGGACCATGAGGCAGAGTAGTATTCTGCAGCAGTGTAAACTAGGGCAGCTGTTGTGGGTGTGAACATAAGAAACAGGAGCAGGAGTAGGCCATTCGGCCCCTTGAGCCTGCTCCGCCATTCAATAAGATCATGGCTGATCTGATCTTGGCCTCAACTCCACTTTCCTGCCCGCTCCCCATAACCCTTGACTCCCCTATAGTTCAAAAATCTGTCTACCTCCACCTTAAATATATTCAATGACCCAGCCTCCACAGCTCTCTGGGGTAGAGAATTCCAAAGATTCACGACCCTATGAGAGAAGAAATTCCTCCTCATCTCTGTTTTAAATGGGCGACCCCTTATTCTGAAACTATGCCCCCTAGTTCTAGATTCCCCCACGAGGGGAAATATCCTCTCTGCATTTACCCTGTCAAGCCCCCTCAGAATCTTGTATGTTTCAATAAGATCACCTCTCATTCTTCGAAATGTTAGAAGTGTTCTGTCTGTGCTTCCCCCATGATGTTCCAGCGAGTTTCCGGACTAGGTTCAGCCTGACTTTTACTTTTTGGCTGGTGTTGGTGAGATGAAGCCGATAAGTGAGAGTCCTGTCCAGGGTGACGCCCAGGTATTTTGGATGGGGTTCATGGGCAAGTCGCCTTCCGCAGAAGGAAACGTTGTTCTTTCCCGGCGGCGTCATCGTTCAGATGGAGCGCCGACACAACTGTCTTGTCTTCTCTGGATTGGGGAGCTGATGACAACCTACATGTGGTCTCCCCTGTGTGCTAGTTCACTGAGAACTTGCCAGCTAAAGTCCTCAAGAAGACGACCGGATGCGGTCATAAAAGCATCGAACAACTGTAATTAATATAAAGCAACATCTTTGATCATAAACCAGAAAAAAATCTAAACTGATCAATCGGCAAATGGAACACTAAATTCTTCAACTTAAGTGTAAACATTTGGAAATGGAATAACAAGTCTGACTTCACCTGAGGAAGGAGCGATAGTTCCGAAAGCTTGTGATTTCAAATAAAACTGTTGGACTATAACCTGGTGTTGTGCGACCTCTCACCTCTGTTTTATATTTAACATGAGAGACCGATACTGGGTATCCTTCAATAGATTTATTGAAGTTCAATTTTGCTTTGCTTTTATTGGTGAGTAATTATATTTAAAAAAAAAAGGATATGCACATGACTACTTATTGTCCCAAGTAAACTGAAATCTATAGTTTGTCAGTCATGTGGAAGGTGATTTATGATCAGCTGTTTACTGAAGCCACCCAAGAGAAACAAGTTCGCATTATAACATTGTCGTAAGAATGAGCCTTACGCGTGGTGAACTTAAAGTAAGCTTTAATCAACTAAAAAGGTGCTACATACAAAAGAG
Organism: Squalus acanthias; assembly: GCA_030390025.1. Lineage (NCBI taxonomy): Eukaryota > Metazoa > Chordata > Chondrichthyes > Squaliformes > Squalidae > Squalus > Squalus acanthias. Next base: position 13,314,633 of record CM059448.1, read on the forward strand.
GTCTTACTCTATGCCTCTCCAGAATCCAACTGATCAGTCCAGTATTTATCCTGGACTAATCACAGGAAGTGATGCAATAAAGTTCGAGTCACAGGAAGCTGTATTGTGTTACCACATTCTCCCCCCCCAAAAGATTAGGAGGCCGGGATGCTCCCTCCATTTCGTAGCCGCTGGACGAGGGAGAGCCGCACCCGTTTGGGTTCTCGTAGCGGTAGAGGGCCCCTAGCCCGTTTACCCGCCGCGGGCCGTGGACCAGAGTCCGAGTGAACCAGCCCGCTCTGTGAGGGGTCAGGACGATCCTGACTGTGTACTGGTGCCCGAACGGGTGTCGGGCAGGGCCATGGCAGATCCGTTTCCGAGCGTACGGTACGGGGTGGATCGTGGCTGCGTGTGCGAGCCCCGACGGGCTCATAGTCAGTCTGCCCCAGGTCGGCACGCTGGAGTGAGGTACCAGCCGGCGTCAGATCCAGATCGTGATGAGAGGCACCTGGCGAGCCCAGAGATGTGCCTGGTACAATATCATCCCCTGGTGTCCCTCTATGTTTCGGCGGGCAGGGAGCCAGATCCCGCAATGACACGGTAGATTCCCAACCGTCAGGATACCGAATATAGGCGTAGGTAGGGTTGACGTCAGTGAGCTCAACTTCATCTACCAGGGGGTCATTCTTAGACGCCCGGACATATCTTCGGAGTAGCACTGGTCCCGGTGTAGTCAGCCACGACGGGAGAGATATCCCATAGGATGAGCGACGCTGAAATCGGAAGAACCGTTCATGAGGCGTCGAATTTGTGGCGGTCGAAAGGAGGGACCGTGTGGAGTGTAATGCGTCTGGAAGTACTGCTTCCCATTGCTGGTTGGGTAGGCCCCGAGATCTCAAAGCCAGACGTACCGCATTCCAGATGATAGCGTTAAAACGCTCGACTTGCCCATTCCCGACCGTATGATAAGGCGTCGTTCTGCTGGCAGCAATACCCCGTTCCGAGAGATAGGCCTTGAGTTCTCCTGACATAAAAGAAGGGCCCCGATCCGAATGAACATAGGATGCCATGCCACAGAAAGCAAAAACCTGCTCAAGGCAGCTGATAACCGTGGTCGTCAGCATATTGGGACAGGGAAAGGCAAACGGAAAACGGGAATACTCATCGACCATGGTCAACAGATAAGTGTTGCGAGTTGAAGAGGGCAACGGCCCCTTAAAATCGATGCTAAGCCGTTGCATTGGCTGGGTCGCATGTATGAGTATACCACCCGAGGGGCGGAAAAACTGAGGTTTCAATTCCGCACAGACTCTGCAGTCCGAGCACATCTTCTTTACATCCCCGGTAGAGAATGGGAGATTTCGGGACCGCACGAAGTGTAGCATGCGAGTAACGCCCGGATGACACAACCCATCATGGATGTCTACGAGCGTAGAGGGTGCCATGGCGGAGCAGAATGCTCGTGTGAGGGTATCCGGAGCCACATTCTCCTTGCCAGGTCGATAGTGGATGGTGTAACCAAAAGAGGCCAATTCCAGCCGCCAAAGCTGGATTTTATTATTTTTAATTTTGGTCCGTTTTTGATTATCGAGCATGAAGGCGACCGATCGCTGGTCCATGATTAAGGTAAAGTGCTGGCGAGCTAGGAGATGACTCCACTTCCGTACTGCCTCTATGATGGCTGTAGCTTCTTTCTCGACTGGAGGATAATGTAGCTCAGCCCCTTGAAAAGTCCTGGACAAAAATGCCACCGGACGACCTTCCTGATTCAGAGTGGCCGAGATCGCCACCTCCGAGGCATCACACTCCACAACAAAAGGAAGACTCTCATCGATGGAGTGAAGAGCCGCTTTCTCCAACTGTTTTTTCAGGAGGTTAAAGGCTGCAACAGCCGCTGTGTCTAGTGGGAATGTGCTGGCCTTCAGTAGAGGTTGGATTCGGTCCGAGAAGTTAGGAATCCATTTAGCATAGTATGCAAACAGGCCGAGGGCCCGGCGCAAGGAGGCCGGATTCTTAGGTGGCGGGAGTTCTTGGAGTGGGCGAAGCCTTTCAGGGTCAGGTTTAATGATGCCATTGCCCACACAATAGCCAAGGATGTTGATGGTTGGTTGTGACTCAATGGATTTAGCCGCATTTAATGTCAAATTACGGTGCTGGAGTGCATCCCAAAATCGTTGGAGATTGGCGTCATGTTCCTGCTGATTGCGACCTGCGACAGTAATATTGTCCAGATAAGGAAATGTATCCTTCAAGTCTTCCTGTTTGACCAGGTCATCCATTGCTCGCTGGAAGACAGCCACTCCATTAGTGACCCCAAAGGGGAGGCGACAAAATTGATACAGCCGTCCATTGGCTTCAAAGGCCGTATACTGCTTGTCTGAGACCTTCAAGGGTACCTGATGATAGGCACTTTTCAGATCATATGTTGAGAACACCGTGTACTCAGCCAGTTTATTAACCATATCATCGATGCGCGGCAATGGGTATGCGTCCAAGTCCGTATATTGATTGATGGTCTGTGAATAGTCAATGCACAGCCATTTCTTGTGAGGTTGTAGAGGGTTCTTAACAATAACGACCTGGGCGCGCCATGGCGACGAACAAGGCTCGATGATATCCTCTGCTAAAAGCCGAGAAATCTCAGCCGCAATAAAAGACTGGTCTTCCTGACTGAAACGTCGTGACTTTGTTATAATCGGTTTGCATCGAGGAGGGATACTGGTAAACAGTGAGGGTTCATCCAGTGAAGCTGCTGACAATGCACAGAACGGTAATCGAGGTCGTATATTAGAAATAGTGAGTTCAGGTTTGGATCCGCCGAACTCAATGGTGAGCTTCTTATACGATAGCAAAATACTGCGGATGCTGGAAATCCGAAATAACAACAGAAAACGCTGGAAAAACTCAGCAGGCCAGGCAGCATCCGTGGAGAGAGAAAGAGAGTTAACGTTTCAGGTCGATGACCTTTCATCAGAACTGGGAAGAGCCGGAAATCAAATAGATTTAAGGCCAGGGTAAAGCTGGGAAAAGGGGGAGGGGATAAAGGAACAAAGGTGGAGATGAAGAGACATTAAGAGACATTAAGAGATATGCAAGTCTAGAGGTGGTGTTAATGTGACAGATTAAGGCTGAATGAAGTGTGAAATCCACTGGCAGAATGAAGGACAGCTGCCAGCTTCTAGGAGGAAAAAAAAGGTGGGGGGGACAAATAAAAGGGTGGATAAAATAAAATATAAATGTGATTGGAGCTGAGGTTATGATCTAAAATTGTTGAACTCGATATTGAGTCCAGAGGGCTGTAGCGTGCCTAAACGAAAGATGAGGTGCTGTTCCTCGAGCTTACGCTGAGCTTCCGTGGAACAGTGTAATAGGCCGAGGACGGTGAGGTCAGAGTGGGAGTGAAGCGGTGAATTAAAGTGACAGGCCACCGGGAGCTCGGGGTCCCCCTTACGGACTGAACGGAGGTGTTCCGCAAAGCGGTCACCCAATCTGCGTTTGGTCTCCCCAATGTAGAGGAGTCCACATCGTGAGCAGCGAATACAGTATACTAAATTGCAGGAAGTACAAGTAAATCGCTGTTTCACCTGGAAGGGGTGTTTGGGGCCCTGGACAGTGGGAAGAGGGGAGGTATAAGGGCATGTGTTGCATCTCCTGAGCTTCTTATGCTGCTTTTGAAAATCCAGCCCTAAGATAAGATCACTACATAAATCCTTGAGCACCGAAAGCCGGGTGGAGGGATACCTGTGACCATTAAGTGTTATTTCAACCCTACAAAAGCCAGAAATTCTGGTATTAAGTGATGACTGAGCCATCGCAACTGCCTGGTCCGATGGGAAAACATGTAGCTTTAACTCTGCAACAATCTGTTCCCTAATGAAACTATCAGTGCTACCTGAGTCAATTAAGGCATCTAAAGTATGTCCATTAATTGATGCTTTTGTAGCTGCATGGACTAGGTTCTGAGGACAAGCAGCTGTAATTGGTGTCGTTGCACAAAGAGTGGCTGAAACTCTAGGTGTGTTTCTTCGAGAGGAAACCCGAGAGGAAGCACGATAGATGTTAGCCGGAACATCTTGATAGGCCCTTACCGGGGCAGTTCGGTAGGACTTAGCTTGATAAGCCCTCGTAGAGGCTCTAGATAGGCAAACCTTTGCAAAATGACCCTTTTTGTTGCAATGACTGCAAAACGCATTGCGAGCAGGGCAGAATTTCCGAGGGTGAAACTCATCACCACAAAAGAAGCATTTCTTAGATTGCCAAGAGGCTGCCACAGTGGGGTCATCATCCTCTTCATCAGTGAAGTCATCAGATTGATCGTCAGGGATAAAGACCTCCCTAATAGAGTTCACCTGTGGCCTCTTAAATTGCCTGACTGTAGTTAAGGCAGTAGACCGAGGTCTGGGCACTGTATAAAGGTCTGCATTTCTTTTTGCCAGATCTAGAGAGCAAGCCATGTCATAAGCTCTCTGAAGCTCAAGTGTCTTACTTTCCAGTAGACGCTGGCGTATAAATGGGGAGGCAAGCCCGCAGATGAAAGCATCACGGATCATTTCCTCACGGTACAGCTCAGCTGAGGCCGCCTGAAAGTTACAGTCCATACTAAGTCTGCGAAGCTCTTGGAGGAATTTATCAATGGATTCCTCCGGCCCTTGTTGGGCTGTAGCTAGTAGATGTCTGGCATAGACCTCATTCGGTGTCTTAGTATATAGTCTCTTAAGCGTCCGAATTGCCTCCTCGTAACTGTCCCATTCCTCCACATACTGAAATACATTCGGGGTGACACAGTTGATGAGTATCCGCAACTTTGAGTCATCATCAGCCTTGCAGTATTCAAGAAAATTGTCAAACGTGCGATACCAGTGTTTCCACACCTTACCGGCTGCTGGGATGTTTGGGTCCAAGTCAAGACGCGATGGTTTAAGGATGTTTTCCATGATGGGTGATTCCCTGGATCCTTAGTTCCGAGTTCGTCCAAAAAGTTTGAGTGCGAAGTTTTTCAAAGTTGATTAAATTGTCGTAAGAATGAGCCTTACGCGTGGTGAACTTAAAGTAAGCTTTAATCAACTAAAAAGGTGCTACATACAAAAGAGGTCTTACTCTATGCCTCTCCAGGATCCAACTGATCAGTCCAGTATTTATCCTGGACTAATCACAGGAAGTGATGCAATAAAGTTTGAGTCACAGGAAGCTGTATTGTGTTACCACAAACATTATTGAAATTAACCCTTGGAACACAACAGACAAATTGGGGGGTGACAAAGGAAAATTAGGCGGAGCGTATAACGGGCGGTTGATCCACTGCCGCCTGATCTGCGCCCCCCCCCCTGCTGAAGTTAAATTTCACTCCCATTGTCTAGTTCAGGCAATGTCAAGCTGCCAGTGCTGTAGTTGATGTTTCCAGTTTGAGCTTTTAAGATGTGTTGAAAGATCTAACTGACACTTCAGTGCAGTACTGAGGGAGTGTTGCACTGTCGGAGGTGCCGTCTTTTGGATGAGAAGTTAAATTGAGACCCCCATCTACCCTCAGGTGGACGCAAAAGATTCCATGGCACTATTTCGAAGAAGAGCAGGGAGTTCTCCCTGGTCTCCTGGTCAATATTTATGCCTCAACTAACATAATTAAAACAGAATGTTAATGGGAGGCTGATCTGATATCACTCGTTTTATCCTAGCGTCCAAAGTCAAAATTACACACCTGAAATGAAATCATATATTACTAGAAATGAGATTGAGTTTTATTTCTGTGTTTAGGGGAAATCATTTATCTTGCATATATATTATAAATCATTTTAATTGCAAGGGACTGGCTTAAATAAATAAAATAATATACAGATTGAATTAGATCACCCTAATGCTGCCTGATGTTTTAATTTTCAGTATATTACTACGGTCTGGGCTTTATCACAGCACTGAAAACCAATCATATCTCCAATTGCGTGTTCAGGAAATCTAAAGCAACAGCGGAAACAGCGGGCTTGAGAAGGCATATTGTATGTGAGTTCAGGTACTCATGTTTTGTCCATTTTAGGCTTCTTAAGGTCAAAGATATCAGTGCTGCGAATATTTAGGGACCTAAAGGCTGCATCAAGAACTCCCAGGTCAACACACTGCATATTTAGGTACACAGTAAAATACCCTTTACTCAATCCCAGCAATAGGTCCCAACTCCAACATTAGAATAGCACCCCCATCTGTACTAATCTGACAAGTTTCCATTTCCCATATGTCACCATCCTGTGCCCTTGCTGAAGGAGAGTGCAAATTCAAGAGCAGTTTGTGCTGTGTGGACGCGCCTGCTAGGAAATGGATTTCACCCAAGACCCTTACAGCCAGCAGACAAAAAGGGCATCCCATCCGTTTGAGCTGGATACGCATTTAATTCCCAGTGGTGAAAGGTTAGTGTATAACCCACTGGAGAACCCAATCCACACTCCGGCATTGTTAAACAAAATATATATGATGCATGATATGCTTGTAAAACAGAGGGGTGACCTTTTCATTATTCCCTCCTGAATTTTTCTTCTCCTATTTCTCCATGTCTTTGATTTCCATTTTCACGTTGCAATTTCTGCTCTTCTCTGAACACCTCTTTTCTGTTCTTGTTGACTGCTTCTATGTGCTATTCCGTATCTTTATTTTTGGTTAAATCTTAATAACCATCTTTTTTTTTTTTCTTTTCCGCATCCCTTGTTCATTGTTTAGCATCTTCTATGCCTTATTGTGTGCTTCTGCCAGAATTTAAAACAAAGCGATAATCCTGTTGTCACATTCATTTTTCTGTCTCTGTGGAGCTATGACATCTTGCTGGCTCTTTTTCAATCTGTCAATTTGCACGTGACCAAGAGTTTTTTTTTAAACCAATAGCTATTTTGCTGTATGTTTCCACGTCTTAAAGTATAAAACCCACATGAACATTTCTTCAAACCTGCAGATGCGTTTCCTCATCAGGATAGAATTTCCACAATGTTTGTGGAGGTGGAATGCATAATTTTTGCCCACCCAACTTATGGGCAACAACCAGTCAGGGCTCAGTAACAGCTGAGCGATCTTACTGCCTGAATTGAGATTACTATTGGCATCTTGTGTGTGGGGGTGGGGTGGGGTTTGGAGGAAATTCCATAACTGCTGCAGCCCTTGAAGAGCCGCAGCATGTTAAAGATAAATGTAGGGTCTGAAATATTTTTAAGCTGGCAAAAGGCTGTGGTGGCCAAAACTAGTGGAAGCTGTATAAAGTCTCTGGATGATAATCAGTGGATGGCGACAAAATATGTGGAGGCATGAAACGGAGTCTGTGAGCAGTAAAGGACTCAATCACTCTGTTTGATAGATGAAGTGGAGGTGCTGCTGTGTGAGGCGGATGTGAACAAGGTTGCCCTGTTTGGCACTCCCTCGAAGACAGCAATGCAGCATTACTGGTAGGCGATGGCAGCCAAGGTCAGTGCTGTATACAGTACCTAGAGGATCTCGGAACAGATATGGAACAAGATGGTAGAACTTAAGAAAGCTGCCATGGTATGGCTACCCATCAGTAATATATGTCAGGTATATGCAAATATGCACGCTAAAAAAATGTTGCCTGCTGTGCGTTTACTGATGGCCCATGCAAAGCCCTCAGACAACCTTGCAGTTCTTGCATTGCTTACCATGCATGCCCATACTCCAACAGCTCACACATTTAAACTACATTTTACAACTGAAACCCTTGGTCCATTGTCATCTTTAAAAGGGTTTCATTGATCAAATCAATCTAATATAACCCAGTTAGTAGCATGATTCATCTTCAGTTACTAATAGAAAATTTGGAATAGGCGGCAGGTTGGGAACAAGTCTGTCACTATGTGTTCTTTTAACTTGCAACATCTCGAGACTATTTATCTGCTTGTTGGGCAAGTTGGGTCCTAATGCAAGGAAACAGATTTGAACAGTAATAGATCCCAGAACTTCCAAATTCTTGACTTCCTTTAAGGTTACCCTGGGCATTTTGAATAAAAGAGCATAGAGAAAGTAGGAGAAGCTGAAGCCACAGGTCACTCCCAATCATTACTCCTGTCATTTATCATTTCCTGCTTCTCACTCACCCATAGACATACACAAAGCTATAAATGCATCACACACAGTATCTTGTAATGCAAGCTTGGTTTGAAGATGTCTCTTGTAAGAGTAGGTACACTGGGTAGAATAGCCAGCATTACATTGGGCTGGATGACAGTAGTATTAGAAAGGGTTAATGGAATTAAATCAGTCTCCGAACACAAAGGGGGACAGAGGCTAGCACCAAGGTGTGGGAAGATGCGTGGAAGAGACTGATTTTATGGTGGCCTAGTGCCAGAATATCGGGGATTAGGATGGGAGTGCGAAGGAATAATGAGTTTCTTTGTAATAAATATCTATAAGAGATAAGAAAGTGAAGGCCATTAGAATTAGATACAGTCAATCATGAGTGGAGAATGTTAGGAGAATAATAAACAGATCATGGTCCGGATTTTGCAGTAAGAATAACGGTGAGGCTATCGGCATTCACCGTTATTAAAGTGTAAATCGGACAGCAACTTCCGGCCACCACACATGCACAGTTAAACACGGAAACAGAAAGTTGGTGTTCGAGTTGCCCTGCTCCTCCAGAAGCTGCGCAATACCGGTATCTCACCTGTAGAGGGCGCTGTGCCAAAATGGCTTTCTAATCCCCGCAAGTTCCATTGCAAAACCCCATAGAAAGTCTGTGGGTAAGTGTAATGAACGGCTGGCACTGTTCATTCACCACTGACTGCAAAATTTGGGCCAATGATACTAGTACGCATGTGCAGATGGGGGAGGTAGTAGTTGCGTTGAATAATACAATGATGTATTAGCCGAAAGTACTTACACACTAACTGCACATAGTAAGAACGCGCTTAACCTTGTGCCTAAGTGACGCAGTTAACCCTTTAAAGATACCACAGACTGATACACTTTAGTAACTTTTACTAGTCTTGCATGGGGCTGGCGTGAGCAATCACGATAATGATGTTTGCGACACGCCTGTTGAGTTCTCTGCTCATAAGTATAGTGACGACCATCTTACAAGTACTGCATGTAATGGGGTATATTAGTTTGCTTATCAATAAAAATATTAATCAGACATCTCTCTTGAGTCTACATGCCTATAAAAGGGAAGGATAAGGATTAACCTAAAACCTAACATATCAGTGAGAAGTCACACAACACCAGGTTATAGTCCAACAGTTTTATTTGAAATGACAAGCTTTTGGAGCTGCTGCCCCTTCGTCAGGTGAAGTGAAGGAATACAAATCGGCAAAGCATATATAGACAGAGAACAATGCCTGTGTAGCGTACAATGTCAGACGATTACAGTTAATCTTTCTGACTGCCTTTTATCACACCTCGGCAGAGAAACAATCAGGTCAGGAAGGCATTATATCAAAGACAAAGCAAGATACAGCTAAGACAATGAGGTGGGGTCACAGGGGGTCTAATGTGTCAAATGCAGTCTGTATAAACTTTAAAATGTTAACTTTTTTTTAAATGGAAATCACATCTGTGAACAAGCCAACGACGACTCGAGTCTGGATGACTCTACGTCATGTAGCATGACATGAACCCAAGATCCCGGTTGAGGCCGTCCTCATGGGTGCGGAACTTGGCTATCAGTTTCTGCTCGATGATTTTGCGTTGTCGTGTGTCTCGAAGGCCGCCTTGGAGAACGCTTACCCGCAGATCCGAGGCTGAATGTCCTTGACTGCTGAAGTGTTCCCCGACTGGGAGGTAACAATCCTCCCAGTTGGGGAACACTTCAGCAGTCAAGGACATTCAGCCTCGGATCTGCGGGTAAGCGTTCTCCAAGGCGGCCTTCGAGACACACGACAACGCAAAATCATCGAGCAGAAACTGATAGCCAAGTTCCGCACCCATGAGGACGGCCTCAACCGGGATCTTGGGTTCATGTCACGCTACATGACGTAGAGTCATCCAGACTCGAGTTGTCGTTGGCTTGTTCACAGATGTGATTTCCATTAAAAAAAAGTAAAAATTTTAAAGTTTATACAGACTGCATTTGACACATTAGACCTCCTGTGACCCCACCTCATTGTCTTAGCTGTATCTTGCTATGTCTTTGATATAATGCCTTCCTGACCTGATTGTTTCTCTGCCGAGGTGTGATAAAAGGCAGTCAGAAAGATTAACTGTAGTCGTCTGACATTGTATGCTACACAGGCATTGTTCTCTGTCTATGTATGCTTTGCCGATTCATATTCCTTCACTTCACCTGACGAAGGGGCAGCAGCTCCGAAAAGCTTGTCATTTCAAATAAAACTGTTGGACTATAACCTGGTGTTGTGCGACTTCTCACTTTTGTCCATCCCAGTCCAACACCAGCATCTCTGCATCATGACTAACATATCAGAGCTAGCTTTCCAATATTTATCCTTTTCTATTATTGTAAGCTTTGTAAAATTGAAACAGAACCAAAGAAGGACACATTAGGACAGGTGATTAAAAGCTTGGTCAAAGAGATAGGTTTCAAGGAGGCATCTCTTTATACCCACTCTATTGGTTGGGCTGAGCACACAGTGCAAAATCATCATAAACAACAGGTACGAAGAGTATTTTAAATAGCAATTAAATATATTTTCACAGAACAATGCTCTTGCAGATTCCATTAGAACATGTTAGATTGGCTTTTTTGATGTCTTCTTACATATCGGATTAACCTAGTCTATGAGGTGAGAGTGTTAATTTTCAGTCTTTCATCTTTGAATTGTTTGAATATTACCTTTCAGCCACATAGGCCAATATTTAGAACACTCTTAACTTTCAAATGGATGGTGGAAGCCAGGAAAAGGGAAAAAAGGTTGTTTAGATAATGTTTAGATTTAGTAAGATAATCTAAAAGAAAAGGTAGGGTGAATGGATGTATTGTTCACATAAAATGTTTTCTTTTAATTTACAGTTGTATTTTAAGTATGTACTTTAATTGTATTATTAGTTCTTATTGCAACAATAAAGCCACTCCTAACATTTGAGTATATTTATTACTGTAATATTAATGTCTGTTTCAGCCTCATGCTATGCATTTTCTCTGGACCTGATAGCAGTCCAAAGGTTAAATTAAGAAGATATTTATGGAGCCAATCTATGGAAGAAATCTTCTGGATCTTAAATTATGGAGATATTTGTTATGTTACTGATTTATTTAGGGAATTCATTCATTGAAAAAAGAAAGACTTGCATTTATATCGCGCCTTTCACAACCACCGGACATCCCAAAGCGCTTTACAGCCAATGAAGTACATTTTGAAGTGTAGTCACTGTTGCAATGTAGGAAGGTTAGCATTGACGGAAAGCATAGGAACGCTGTGAGAACTTGGATGTATTTATGGTATTAGATCTAATTTGTACCACTTCCAGAACAGGAGACGTAAATCATTTCTTTCATGTACGATAGTGTAGTGGTTATGGTACTGGACTAGCAATCCAGAGATGGTGAGTTTAGTACAGCAGATGGGCTGAGGGAGGGGCGGAGATGGGTGATATTATGGAAGTGGAAGTCGGCGGTCTTGATGATGGAGGCTATGGGGCCGGAAATTCAACACAGCATCAAGTAGGATGCTGAGGTTACGAACAGTTTGGTTCAGCCTGGGACAATGGCCAGAGAGGGAGATGGAATCGGTGGCTAGGGAATGGAGTTGTGGCGGGGCCAAAGACAATGATTTTGGTATTCCCAATGGTTAATTGGAGAAACTTGCGGCTCATCCAGGACTGGATGTGAGCCAAACAGTTTGATAACACAGAAGCAGTGGAGGGGTAGAGAGAGATGGTGGTGAGGTAGAGTTGGCTGTCGTTAGTGTACATATGGAACCTGATGTTGTGTTTTCAGATGATGTTGCCAAGGAGCATCACGTAGATGGGAAATAGGATGGGATAGATCCTTGGACTTGAGAGGTAATGGTGCGAGGCAGGAAGAGATGCCATTGCAGGAGATTCTCTAGCTATGACTGGATAGGTAAAGGTAGGACTAGCCAAGGACAGATCCACTCAGTTGGACAACAGAGGAGAGACACTGGAGGAGGAGAGGCATGGTCAACTGTGTCAAAGGCTGCAGACAGGTCGAGAAGGATGAGAAGGGATAGTGCACCACAGTCACAGTCACATAGGATCTCATTTGTGACTTGCTGTTTCAGTACTGTGGCTGAAACCTGATTGGAGAGGATGAGTTCATTGAGTGTATTAGGGATGGGTTTCTTGAGCAGTATGTAACTGAACCGACCAGGGGGCAAGCAACCTTAGATCTGGTCCTGTGTAACGAGACAGGATTAATTAAAAATGTCCTAGTAAAGGATCCCCTTGGAATGAGTGACCATAACATGGTTGAATTCCATATTCAATTAGAGGGTGAGAAGGTTGGATCTCAAACAAGCGTGCTAAGCTTGAATAAAGGTGACTATGAAGGTATGCGAGCGGAATTGAGTAGAGTGGATTGGGAAAATAGATTAAAGGGTAAGACGACACATGATCAGTGGTGTACATTTAAGGAGTTATTTTACAACTTCCAAAAAAAAAATATTCCACTGAAAAGAAAAGGGTGTAAAAGAAAGGACAGTCATCCGTGGCTAAGTAAAGAAATTAAGGATAGTTTTCGACTAAAAACAAGGGCATATAAGGTAGCGAAATCTAGTGGGAGGACAGAGGATTGGGAAAACTTTAAAAGGCAGCAAAAAATAACAAAAAGATTGATTAAGAAAGGGAAGATAGATTATGAAAGGAAATTAGCAAAAAATATAAAAACAGATAGTAAGAGTTTTTATAGTTATATAAAAAGAAAAAGGTTGGCTAAAGTAAATGTTGGTCCCTTAGAGGATGAGACCGGGAAATTAATGGTGGGAAATATGGAGATGGCAAAAACACTGAATGAATATTTGCTGGAGTTCTTTGAGGAAGTAACATATAGAGTGGATAAAGGGGAACCAGTGGACATAGTGTATTTAGACTTCCAAAAGGCATTTGACAAGGTGCCACACAAAAGATTATTGCTTAAGGTAAAAAATCACGGGATTGGGGGTAATATTCTGGCATGGATAGAGGATTGGCTATCTAACAGAAAGCAAAGAGTTGGGATAAATGGTTCATTCTCAGACTGGCAATCAGTAACTAGTGGTGTTCCATAGGGGTCAGTGCTGGGTCCCCAACTCTTTACAATCTATATTAACGATTTGGAGGAAGGGACCAAGTGTAACATATCAAAATTTGCAGATGATACAAAGATGGGAGGGAAAGTAGTGAGTGAGGAGGACATAAAAAACCTGCAAGGGGACATAGACAGGCTAAGTAAGTGGGCAGAGATTTGGCAGATGGAATACAACACTGGAAAGTGTGAGGTGATGCACTTTGGCAGGAAAAATCCTAGAGCAATTTATTATCTTAATGGCAAGAAACTGGAGAGTACTGAAGTGCAAAGGGATCTAGGGGTCCTGGTGCACGAAACTCAAAAGGTTAGTATGCAGGTGCAGCAAGTGATTAAGAAGGCAAATGGAATGTTGGCTTTCATTGCTAGGGGGATAGAATATAAAAATAGGGAGGTATTGCTTCAGTTGTACAAGGTATTGGTGAGACCGCACCTGGAATACTGCATACAGTTTTGGTGTCCTTACTTAAGGAAAGACATCCTTGCTCTCGAGGCAGTGCAAAAAAGGTTCACTCGGTTAATCCCGGGGATGAGGGGGTGGTCATATGAGGAGAGGTTGGGTAGATTGGGACTCTACTCATTGGAGTTCAGAAGAATGAGAGGCGATCTTATTGAAACATATAAGATTGTGAAGGGGTTGGATCGGGTGGATGCAGGGAGGATGTTCCCGATGACGGGTGAGACTAGAACTAGGGGACATAGTCTTAGAATAAGGGGCTGCTCTTTCAAAACTGAGATGAGGAGGAACTACTTCACTCAGAGGGTGGTAGGTCCATGGAATATGCTGCCACAAAAAGCTGTAGAAGCTACATCATTAAATAAATTTAAAACAGAAATAGACAGTTTCCTAGAAGTAAAGGGCATTAAGGGTTACGGGGAGCGGGCAGGAATTTGGACATGAGTCTAGGTTCGGATCGGTCATGGCCCTGTGGGTAGTGGAGCGGGCCCAGGGACCGTGTAGCTTGATTCTGCTCCTATTTCGTGTGTGCAATTCTGTTAGATGCAGGAGATGGTTCTGTGATAGTAGATAGTAGATTGGCGGTTAGAATCAGATCAGCCATGATCTTATTGAATGGCGGAGCAGGCTCGAGGGGTCGATTGGCCTACTCCTGCTCCTATTTCTTATGTTCTTATGTTCTTATGTTCTTAAACATGGAGTTGCAGGAAAGATGGGCATGGATTTGGGAGGCAACAACATGTTCAAGGACTTTGGAGAGGAAAGGGAGGTTGGAGAGGGGCGGTAGTTTGCAATGACAGAGGGGTCGTGGGTAGGTTTTTTGACGAGTGGGATGATGATGACAGATTTGAAAAAGGGGGATAGTACCTGAGGAGAGGGAACCATTTACAATATCAACTAGCATGGGGGCTAGGAAAGAAAGTTAGGTGGTCAGCATTTTAGTGGGAATAGGATCGAGAGAGCACGAGTTGGATGTCATGGACAAGTTGGGTTCGAAGCGAGAATGAGGGCAAATAGGAGAGAAACCAGAGAAAGATGCGAGTTGAGGGTTAGGGAGGGCGTGAAACTTGGGGGAAGTTTGGCTTGGTGGGCAAGAGGGAGGGATGTGGCAGAGGCAGCTGAATGGATGGTCTCAATCTTAGATGGTCTTCACCTGAGGAAGGAGCAAATCAATAGCTCCGAAAGCTTGTGATTTCAAATAAAACTGTTGGACTATAACCTGGTGTTGTGCGACCTCTCAATTTTCTCAATCTTAGTGACATAGAAGTCCATGAGCTCCTCATACTTGTTGGAGGGGAGGGTGGAGGTGGCAGGAGAGAAGGGTTTAAGAGGATGGTTGGTAATGAACAAAAAAAGCCGGGGGTAATCTTTGCATTCCAGAATGAGTGAGCAGTTTTGGCAAAGGACAGCAGGGCCCAATGGTGCTTGATGTGGTCCAGCCCGGTCTGGTGATGAATGGCTAAACCAGTTGTGCACCATATACGTTCTAATCTGCATCCCTTGGGCTTAAGGGAGTGAAGGGGTGTCCTTGTATACAAATCACTGAAAGTTAACATGCAGGTACAGCAAGCAATTAGGAAAGCAAATGGTATGTTGGCCTTTATTACAAGAGGATTTGAGTATAAGAGTAAAGACGTCTTACTGCAATTATATAGGGCCCTGGTGAGACCACACCTGGAGTATTGTGTACAGTTTTGGTCTCCTTACCTAAGGAAGGATATACTTGCCATAGAGGGAGTGCAATGAAGGTTCACCAGACTGATTCATGGAATGGGGGGATTGTCCTATGAGGAGAGATTGAGTAGACTAGGCCTATATTCTCTAGAGTTTAGAAGAATGAGAGGTGATCTCATTGAAACATACAAAATTCTTACAGGGCTTGGCAGGGTAGATGCAGGAAGGATGTTTCCCCTGGCTGGGGAATCTAGAACCAGGGATCACAGTCTCAGAATAAGGGGTCAGCCATTTAGGACTGAGATGAGGAGAAATTTCTTCACTCAGAGGGTGGTGAATCTTTGGAATTCTCTACCCCAGAGGGCTGTGGAGGCTCAGTCATTGAGTATATTCAAGTCAGAGATTGATAGAATTTTGAATATTAAGGAAATCAAGGGATATGGGGATAGTGTAGGAAAGTGGAGATGAGGTAGAAGATCAACCATGATCTTATTGAATGGCGGTGTAGGCTCGAAGGGCCAAATGGCCTACTCCAGCTCCTATTTCTTATGTTCTTATGTTCTTAAGGTGAGGGCCGACTAGGATGGGAGAGAGTTAGGGTTTTACTGGGGACAAGGGCATCAAAGTGAGATGTCAGGGTGTTTGAGATTAAGATTGAGAAATAGTAAGGGAAACCATTTTACATGAATTAATACTTATATTTCATTTTCTTAGATTATTTTTGTCGTTTAAAAACCCTAAAATTGAATGACTGTCAGTGTATCAGCACCAAAGATTATTACAGCAGTTTCTCAGGGCAGCTGGCACATGTTTAGATATAGACTTGCCATATCACCCCTAACTGGAGATTCAGGTCTATTCTCCGGCCTCTCCAACCCACCATTAGCACTTTGTGTACAACTTTTGGGAACATACAGACCTAGGACATTTTGATACGGAATGGTACCGAAAGTAGGTAAAGAGTTATGTATGCAAAAGACTATGGATTATCACAGTTTAGAAATAGTATAAAAGAAATGAGTCATGATCACAAAGGGGGAAGAAATCGGAAGGAGTAAAGCTGACCTCAGCTGGCTGTAATGGACTATTCTGCTACGACGGCACCTGATGTATCCTTAGGTGTTGGGCATGAGTATGTTCAGGTTAATTAACCCTTAATAATCCTTCAAGTGTTTGACTGCGTGTGAATTCATTCTTGGCATACAGGGATAGGACTGCAGCCTTTGTCTGTAAATATTATAAAAATTAACATTCCTAATGTGATTGAGCAGATCGGTAGCTGCAGAAGTATCATGGGGAATGGAGGGTCAAAGGCTAGATAGTCGGGAATTTGAAAGTGCCGTTTCAAGTAACTTGGGGGAAAGTTTTTTTCCAGAGGTGGACGCAGAAGGAAGTGTTGGAAGGGCGAGTGGTGAGGAATACAAGAAAGTGATCAGAGATGGCTTTATCAGTGATTGAGATGATGGGAATTGAGAGACAACGTGAGATGGCAAGGTCGAAGGGTAGCTGTAAATATGGGTAGGAGAGTTTATATGGAGGGAGAGGTTAAGGGAGGACAGGAAGGTAGTGAATTTGGGGGAGAGAGGGCAAGGTGAGTTGAGATGGTGGCAAAAGTCACCGAGGATGAGAAGTCATGTAAACACTGAAGGAGGAAAGCAGTGAGGATATAGAAACATAGGAATTACTAGGTGAAAAATGGCCAAGGCCCATCTAGTTCACCTTTTACTATTCTGGTGTTTGCATGATACAATAATGATGGACTTGTTGACTAATCACACCAATCAATTTCTATCAACTAGTCTACAACAGACCCAGAAATGACTCGAGGAAAACCCCAGTGATTGGAGAGGTTTGGGAACCATAGGTCCAAAGTTACCTTTTTGCTCCCAAGCCTGCTATATGTAGTATGTGTTATGTCTCAAATTACTTATATACTGTATCCCAAAATGTTATTTTCTGAAAGAAATCTGTCTAATTTGCATTTAAATGAATCAACACTAACTGCTTCCACCGTCTCCCTAGGATAGATTGACCACTCGCTCACTGAAATATTGTTTCCACAGATTAGTTTTGAATTTACCCCCCTTCAAGTACAGGCGGTGTCCTCTGGTTCTACTATTCTGGACAAGGAGAAATAGCTGGTCATTGTGTACAATATCTAGTCTCTTTAGAGTCATAAAAACAGCTTTCATATCTCTTTTCAATGTTCTCTTTTCCAGTGAGAACGTGCCCAATTTACATAACTACTCCTCATAATACAATCCCTCCATCCCCAATCATTCTGTTTGCTCTCCTCTGTAACCTTTCTCGGTTATCTCATGAGAAACTTGGTGTAGGGCTTGGGTGGACAGTAGAAAACAAGACTTTAAGGGAGAGGCGAGAAGGGTGAACCAAGGTGAGCACAAGGCAATGTAGGATTTTTACCCATCCGATTTTGGACCGGACAGTTCAGTTTTTCAGTGTGCTTTCTGGATATTTCTAATACGTAAATCAAACACCAACATTTGATTTTCCCACCTACTTCTTTGTTTCATGATGAATATTCATTATTAAGCAAATAAATACCAGAACTCAAGTCATGAACTTGACACCAGGAGGCAGACAGTCCTGCTGCTAGACTAATAGTTTTGGACTTGGCAAAACATGGCCACCTTAGGAGGAGGTACTATTGCTGAGGTATATTGAGGGACTCTAGGGTAATCAAGGGATATGGAGATCGGGCGGGAAAGTGGAGTTGAGGTCGATGATCAGCCATGATCTTATTGAATGGCGGAGCAGGCTCGAGGGGCTGTATAACCTACTCCTACTCCTATTTCTTATGTTCTTATGATTATTGCAACCTAGAAGGGCTTTTTCTTTGAAATACATCATTACATCATAACCTCCCAAACCCGCGACCTCTACCACCTAGAAGGACAAGGGCAGCAGGCACATGGGAACACCCTCACTTCCAAGTTCCGCTCCAAGTCACACACCATCCTGACTTGGAAATATATCGCTGTTCCTTCATCGTTGCTGAGTCAAAATCCTGGAACTCCCTCCCTAACAGCACTATGGGAATACATTCACCATAGGAACTGCAGTGGTTCAAGAAGGCAGCTCACCACCACCTTCTCAAGGGCAATTAGAGATGGGCAATAAATACTGGCCTTGCCAGCGACGCCCACATCCCAGGAATGAATAAAAAAAAGTGACAAAAATGACCCTAGACTTTTCTCCCTCTACACCCAAAAGAAGTTTGGCAAACATTTTTTTCATTGATATACAGAGGCATAGAAAATCTCAAGGCTGGAAAAGATGATGGGTCCATCTAGTTCGGCTTCCTGCAGTCTTAAAAATTGTAATTACAGTTGTGTTTCTTTTTAATTTTACTTTGAGATCTAAACTACTTACTCCAAAACCAATCTTGGCAATCTCTCTGTAACCTCCTCCTGCCCTACAACCCTCCGAGATATCTGCGCTCCTCCAATTCTGGCCTCTTGAGCATCCTCGATTTTAATTGCTCCACCATTAGCGGCTGTGCCTTCAGCTGCCAAGGCCCTAAGCTCTGGAATTCCCTCCCTAAACCTCTCCACCTGTCTTTCCTCCTTTAAGACACTACTTAAAACAGACCTACCTCGTTGACCAAGCTTTCAGTCATCTGCCCTAATATCTCCCTATGTGGCTCGGTGTCAAATTTTGTTTGATTATGCTCCTGTGAAGCATATTGGGATGTTTTAATATGTGATAGGCGGTATATAAATACAAGTTTTTTTGTTGTTGTTGACAAGCTATTCCAAAAACCAACCAGTGTAGTATTAGAAACATAGAAACATAGAAACATAGAAACTAGGAGCAGGAGTAGGCCATTCGGCCCGTCGAGCCTGCTCCACCATTCAATACGATCATGGCTGATCATCCAAATCCAGTACCCTGTCCCTGCTTTCTCACACAGAATCCCCATCGAGCCTGCACCGACACATATCCCACCCTATCCCTGTAACCCCACGTATTTAATTCCCCCTAACATATCCCATCCTATCCCCGTAACCCCACATATTTAATCCCCCCCTAACACTAAGGGTCAATTTATCATAGCCAAATCAACCTAACCCGCACATTTTTGGACTGTGGGAGGAAACCGGAGCACCCGGAGGAAACCCACGCAGACACGGGGAGAATGTGCAAACTCCACACAGACAGTCACCCGAGGCCAGATTCGAACCCGGGTCCCTGGCGCTGTGAGGCACCAGTGCTAACCACTATGCCACCGTGTTGCCCCTATGTTCTGAATCTACCCCTTTTCAACTTATATTTGTTGTTTTTTTAATTCGTTTATGCGATGTTGGCGTCGCTGGCAAGCCCAGCATTTTTGCGAGCCTGTAACAAATGAAATATAAAAGCCAGGCTGGAAATCTGAAATACAAACAGAAAATCTGGAAAACTCTCAGCAGGTCAGACAGCAGCTGTGGGGAGAGAAGCAGAGTTAACTTTTCAGCTCTTGAAAACTTTGCATTTTCTTTAATAACTCCATTTATTTTTTGCAATATTCTCTGCAATGCTGCCAAGTCTGAGACTCTGATTTGATTTGTGGCGCTCCTCTACCCGTGCCTTTGATTGGCCCGGCAGGGTGGCAGCAGCCAGAGGCTGACACATCATAAGCACGGGAAAACCCCCCCCCTGACTGACGCGCATGCGCAAAAGCGTGCTGCTGCGCGGCCCCTTTAAAATCGTGGCACGTACCATAAATTTGAGAGCGAACTAAAAGGAACAAAACCTCCACTGTGCAAGACACAGGTCAAGGTGAACAGAGTTAATTCGGGATCAGATGAACGAATAGTCAGCCTATATGGACCGGGGCTTTGTTTAAAGAGTTTGTTTGAGTGGGTGAGAGGATTTATTCCCCCCCTCTGCTGGTTGAACTTCCCCCGGGTGTGGATGAGAATGGGTTGTTCCAGGCGGCTGACGCTGGAAAACAAAGATGGCGGCGGGGAGCAGCAACTACTGGGAGGGTGAGTGGCCGCGGCTCCCGGGGCTGGGCTGGACTGGGCGGAGGGGAGCTGGAGCCAGCCGTTTGTAGAGAACGCTCCCTGAAGTCGCTTGGCCTTGGTGTCTCCTTCACCGAGCGGCAGCAAAGCCGCACGCGACGCGCCGGCCTTGGCAGCGTTCCGGGTGCGTGTTGCCTGACGACGTCTGAAAGTCCACGTACAGCAGCAACAGTGGCAGGAACCCGCTGCGGACCCGGCGCTGGCCGCGGCCTGATTACAGATGTTGGAAGTGCCATTCGATCCGGCAACGTCCCCTCCCAGCCTCTCCCTACCCCACCAGTGACACCCGGGCCGCTGGAACTGTCGCTGGCAGCCAGTGGCTCAGTGGGCAGCACTCTCTCGCCTCTGGGTCAGAAGGTTTTGGGTCCCACTCCAAGAGACTTGAGCACATAAATCTAGGCTGACACTCCAGTGCAGTGCTGCACTGTCGGAGGTGCCGTCTTTTGGATGAGACGTTAAACCGAGGGCCCTGTCTGCCCTCGCAGGTGGATGATCCCACGCCACGGCACTATTTTGAAGAAGAGCAGGGGAGTTATCCCCGGTGCCCTGGCCAATATTTATCCCTCAATCAACATCACTAAAACAGATTATCTGGTCATTATCACATTGCTGTTTGTGGGAGCTTGCTGTGTGCAAATTGGCTGCCGCGTTTCCCACATTACAACAGTGACTACACTCCCAAAGTACCTAATTGGTTGTAAAGCGCTTTGAGACGTCCGGTGGTCGTGAAAAGGTGCTTTTTAAATGCAAACCTTTCATTATCTTTTTATGAATGGACAGAATCTTATTCGAACCAGTGTTACTGCGCACCCACAGAGTAGCTGCAGGGTCACATCTTTCTGTAACTGCCAAGATCTCTATGCTGGTTCTCACATTATACCTGGAATTCCGCTCAAATTTTGGAATTCCACTCACATTGTGTACATTCACTTGGGATGCGAGTCATGTAGCTTCAACTTTATGATTTTTATTTACACGAGAAAACTACCTATGTTGCATGAGTACTCCTCTATCCTCTGATTTAAAATGTATTTTCTGGCCATCTGGCATTTGTTTTGAATATACATTGAACATAAATATTTTGTAGCCCATCCGTGCATGTGCTGCTATTGGTAAAAAATCGTGGGAACGCAATGTTGTCACTAGGATTTCAGTAAAAGAAAGACTTGTATTTATATAGTATCTTTCACAACCTCAGGACGTCCCAAAGCACTTTACAGCCAATGAAGTACTTTTGAAGTGTAGTCACTGTTGTAATTTAGGAGACGTGACAGACAATTTGCGCAGAGCAAACTCCCACAAACGGCAATGTGATAATGATCAGATAATCTGTTTGTGATGTTGGTTGAGGGATAAATATTGGCCAGGACACTGGGAAGCGCTCCCCTGCTCTTTTTCGAAATAGTGCCACAGGATCTTTTACATTCACCTGAGAGGGCAGACGGGGCTACACTTTACCGTCTCATCCGACAGACGGCTCCTCCAACAGTGCACTGGATGAGTGTCAGCCTGGATTACGTGCTCAAGTCTCAGGAATGGGGCTTGAACCCATACCTTCTGACTGAGTGGCAAGTGTGCTACCAACTGAGTCAAGGCTGACACCATGACATGCACATCATGGATAAGATTTATTTCCTAAGGGGAAGATTTGGGAGTTTGCCCCCTAGAAAGTTTGCATTTTGATCTATACATAAACATTGAGGTGTATTATATCTGTGTGCTGAAACAAATCATAGAGTTAAAACGCCATGATTCCTAATGCCTCAGTGAGTTTATCTAGTAAGTAGCTGAGCCATGTAAACCAGGAAGCCTGTAGTTAGCCATCACCAGTAGTACCACCAACAGCAGTCAGCCAGCCATCATCAGCCAAATTGGGTGGGCTGTTCTGCTATCCAGGTTGTGGGAGCAGAGGGATCATCACATGAGTTAGCAGGAGACGAATAGTCAGCAAAGAGCTCTCTGAGCAGGAGAGCTGGCAGGATTGGAAGATGTGATGCGGAGATGCCGGTGTTGGACTGGGGTGGACAAAAGTGAGAAGTCGCACAACACCAGGTTATAGTCCAACAGCTTTATTTGAAATCACAAGCTTTCGGAGCGCTGCTCACCTGATGAAGGAGCAGCGCTGCGAAAGCTTGTGATTTCAAATAAAGCTGTTGGACTATAACCTGGTGTTGTGCGACTTCTCAGGATTGGAAGAGGCACTGTTAGAAAGAGGAGAGGAGTTTGCAGCTGGAGAGTTGCCAAGAGAGGCAGCAGCAATATCTGCAGCGGGAGAGAGACGAATATTTGGAGTGGAAGAGGTATGCAATCAGTTTTTACTGTAAAATTTTTAGTTTATACTGACATCTTGTGCTCGTGCTATGGCTCCTGCAAGACTTCAGTATAAACTTAAAAACTTTACAATAAAACTGACGGAACCTGGCACACCTTTCCCACTCCCAATTTTTGCTGCTTTATTGCTCCTGGCAGCTCTCTAGGAACAGATTCAACTGCAGGTTTTTCCTGGTGGGTCTCTAGCTGTAGTTTGTGGTGTTTTTGTAGCGGGGGTGAATGGCATCATGTAGGTGCCTGAGGCAAGCGTAGGTTGGCATTCATAGCAGCCGAAAAGTGAGCATATACTTGACTGGTAAAAATTTAAAGTTGATATACACCATACACCCACGTATATCCTTGACTATACCCCTAGGATTTCCTTTTTCAGTTTGATGTTAATTGACCCCTTTACGTGATTGCTTGTAAACTCCAGCCATTGTGGGTAATGCTGGTAATATCAGTAGGGCAATGAAATAGGCCCATTGTTTTTTGTGAGTAACCAGCAGATCTTGGGTGCCATTGTTCACGGTGAGTTGAGAGTGGTTGATGTAGTCACAAGTAGACTGAGTCAGGAGGAGAGATTGTCGGAAAAATTGTCACCACACTGGCAGAGAAGAGCACAGCTGTACCAGAGAAGAGGGTGGGGAGGTAGTTGAGGGGACGGCAATGTAAAGAGCACATCGGAACTCGTGGTGAATGGGCAGGAATGGAGAACGCAGGTACTCCGAGGGGGAGAGAGGCTAGGAACTGCAGGCTATAGGAAAGGGGGGGATGTTTGGAGTGGGAGGCCTGGAACTCTGATGGACCAAGAGACAGCTGGATGCTTGGGGCAGAATGTTCAGGAGCTGAAAGAGCAGAGAGAGAAAGGTCAGGATTTGGAGCTCTGTGGGATGGGGGTTTAAAGAGAGTAATGTCAGGATTTGGAGCTCTGTGGGATGGAGGTTTAAAGAGAGTAATGTCAGGATTTGGAGCTCTGTGGGATGGGGGTTTGAAGAGAGAAAGGTCAGGATTTGGAGCTCTGTGGGATGGGGGTTTAAAGAGAGTAATGTCAGGATTTGGAGCTCTGTGGGATGGGGGTTTAAAGAGAGAAAGGTCAGGATTTGGAGCTCTGTGGGATGGGGGTTTAAAGAGAGAAAGGTCAGGATTTGGAGCTCTGTGGGATGGGGGTTTAAAGAGAGAAAGGTCAGGATTTGGAGCTCTGTGGGATGGGGGTTTGAAGAGAGAAAGGTCAGGATTTGGAGCTCTGTGGGATGGGGGTTTCAAGAGAGAAAGGTCAGGATTTGGAACTCTTTGGGATGGGGGTTTAAAGAATGGTCGGGGTTTAAAGAATGGTCAGGATTTGGAGCTCTGTGGGGCGGGTGGGGGGGGGGGGGGGGAGTGTGGAGGTGGTGGTGAAGAGAGAAAGGTCAGGAGTTGGATTCCTGAGGGAAGGAAAGTTCGGTTTTCAGACTTGCTGAAGAAAAGCCACAAAAATGAACTGCAACTACTGCAGTATTGTTTACTGGCAAAAAAGACTGGGGAAATAGAAACTGATTTCCAATTGTGAAAGCAGTCTGATGTATTAGCAGAAGCAACTTGTGATTGTGAGGAGTGCCAATGCATGAAATGTCAGAAGGATGTGCTACTCAAGCAGAACGCTGAACTGGAGGACCAGCTGGCTGCACTCTGCAACATGCATAGGGAGGAAAGGTATCTGAAAGACATCTTCCAGAAGATGGTCACCCGACAGATAAGAACAGTAGTGAAGCAGATGAGAGGAAATTGGTGACTGCCCACAGGGGTACTAAAGACCGGCAGAACCAGTACAGGAAAATCCTGTGAATCTGGACTTGTCTAATAAACAATTTGCAACACCTATAAGGAGGACAATGATAGAGGCACAGAGAAGGGCAACTGATACCAACCATGGAGACACTCTTCATAAGAGGAGTCAAGTGATAGTTGTAGAGTGTCCAAAGTTAGGGGAATCGATGGCCTGTTTTTCAACCATGACTGGGACGTCCCAAATGAAAATACAAATAGGAAGAAAAACTTGAAAAATTGGGTCTCTTTTGTTAGAACAACACAGGTTGTGGGCAATATAATAGAAGTGTTTTAAATTATAAAAGAGTGAGACAGGGTAGAGAAAAACAGACTGTTTTCAGTTGTTGGGTCAAGAATAAGGGGCTATCAATACAAAATTTAAATGTAAGAGATTTAGAACAGAGGGCAGGAGAAGCTTCTTTACATAGTTGTGAGGGTTAGTGGTTGATGCAGAAACGATGTCACTATTCAAGATTAGATTGGATAGATGGGTGAGGAAAAGATCTTGATGGGTTATGGGAACAGGGTGGGTAAACAAAATTAGAACTGTTTGCTCATGTGGAGGGTAAATGCTAACATGGATTGGTTGGGCCGAATGGCTTGTTTCGGTGTTGAAACCTCTATAATAAGACACACCACCTGAGGTTGGAAAGAGCAATTTCACAGCATGGCTATGGGTGCTGCGAGGGAACAAACCAGTCGTCTTCTGCTTCAGAATTCAAAATCAGCTATTGTGCGGTGAGCATATGTTGGTGTTTTAGCCAAAAATAAGTGAGCATATGCTTGTCAACAGAAGTCAAGTAGGCATACACCCACATGTACCCTCCACTACACCACTATTGGTACAGTTTAGTATGTTGGCTTGTGTGATTTTTTTCTGTATTGATATCACAATGCTAAATAACTCTAGTAACAGCACTGGAATGTGTGGGAGCTATCAAAATTTATTTTGCATCTGGGGCAATAGTTCATGCGTCCATGATTTTGGAGTAGAAGCTCTGATGTCCCCTTTCCACTGCATCACCTCACATGTACAATGTGGATATGTCATAAAATATTACCAAACAGTAAGTAGCCAAAGTTAAGTTACTGCGCTTTTACTCGTTTTATTGTACTCCCATGTCCAGCAGATTCTCATCTGTCACTTTTATTTACTGGGTTTTACACATACATAGTTACAACACGGAAGCAGGCCATTCGGCCCAGCTAGTCCGTGCCGGCATTTACCCTCCGCAATATAATATAATGGTCAAATGTAATTTACTTCATTTATCTCGCCCCTTGATTCACAAAATATTCCATTTACAAAAAGAATCATCAATCTATCTAACTTACAGACTTGGCTTGTACCATTTAAAAGGGATCTCACCAAATTTTAGCAAGGATTGCTGATAGGCACTGGGTGTGTTTTTTCTAAATTTAGAATATGTCCATAAAGAATGAATTGTCTCCCCAGAACCAGAATCATACTTTAGTTTTCTTGTAACCAGTTTGTTGAATATGCGGCTTTTATAAATTGTCACCTCGGTAACTCAAAAGTAGTCTGTTGCATTTTGTGAGCATTCTATTTATCAGCCTGTGGATTGCTTTTGAAAGTACACGTCAATGAACCTGTGCAGTGATATTTCCCAGCAATATTCACAATCTGTTGTCAGTTCTTTCACATTTTGAGATGCAATTTTCATTAGGCTCAATTCATTTCGAAAATGGGAAGCCTCCCCTAAGTAAAGCTGCAAAAAGAAAGCTATTTCTTTTCCAAGGCTACCAGACCTTGATTTTCCACCCCCCCCCCCCCCCACCACCGTTACATTTTTTTATAACTGCGTGCTACCCTGCGAATAACGGCAGATAGGACATGCTGTGTCCACCCTTATATAATTTAGTCTATAAATAAGAGCTGCCTGGTTGCTAGGATGAAATACTGTACAAGTAAATTACTTAGTTAATCTCTGAAACTGGAGGTTGTGATGCACTTCAAGGCAATGCATAACCCCAATATATTTCAATGGAAACTGCAAATACTGGAATTACACAGTATGTCTGTCAGCTCCTGAAAAGACAGAGGATGGATTCCAGCAGGTGGTCCATGTAATGCATACAAGTGGAGTTCATGAAGGTGTTTTTCATATTGATTTGTACACGTTTTCTTGCTCAATGCCGTGCAGCAGTGGTTTTAGTGGATATTAGAAGTTAAGAGATTTCTGTAATTTACCAAAGGGTTCCAACCTGAAACAATATCCTATCTCTTTAGTTACTGGTGGACCTGCTGTGTACATTCCCGCATTCATTGTATAAGATAGTGCTGCTATGTGCAGAATTCATTGTGGCTGAACTGCACTGTCTGCCATAATCATCTTTTCAAGATTATGGTTCTGCCACATTGCAAAAATGGGTGTGATAAAAGGCTTCTTCTGAAATGATTGCAGGGTTCACTAATACAGGAATATTTTTGTATGTTATTGGGGGTAAAAAAACCAGCCATTAAATATATGAGAAGACATAGGTTGGAGTGTGTTGCAAGCTAGTAGTGCATTGACGAGTTCAGGTGATGCCTTAAGCTCAGAGTATTATCTGAACATGGCTTGTGTGCTTTAAACTTACTCCCAACAGGCGCTGAATGTAATGCATAGAAGTGGCGGTCATAAATGTGTGTTTATATTGATGTGTGCAGCTTTTCTTGTTTAATGTCATGGAGTTGGTGTCTTGGTGCATATTAGTTGATGCTAAATTTCAGTGATTTGAACTGCGATATAATACTGATATTAGTTGTATGTCAGTATTAAGTTATACTGGGAAATTGAGAGCATTCTGTTCTTTATAAGAGTTAATTGTACAGGGGTTTACTGTAATAGATAATGTAGTTTCAGAAATCATTTATTTAAAAAAAGTTTGGGTAGTGGTGCTACAAAGTGCCATTTAACTGAATGACCAGATATGGATTTGCAACCATAATCTTTCACCCAGTAAATTGCCAATCTCAGCCAGAGACTGGAATGGAGAGGATAGCTAAGGTGTTTCTCTCCTGGCACGGAGGAGAAACTGGTTATGACTCGCCTGGGTTACCCCTGCACATCACCTAATGTGTGGTGTGGACTCGAGTGGTATCAGCAGAGGTCAGTCACCTTAGTTACCTTTCGGCTGGGATCTGGGCACAAGAAGACAAAAATGATTTGGAAAGTGGAAAGGAGGTGGCAGAAGAAGCAAAGTCTGAATGCAATATGAAGAGTCGTGCACAAAAGATATCAATATGTAAATTGGAAATTATGAATCTATTGTAAGTTCTATCAAAAGTATTTTATTTGACTTTCAGAATCATATTAACATGATCAGTAACCTGAATAAAGATAGAATAAGAACCAGTAAGGGAAAAAATTCCCTGTCTGGGGATTCAGGGACATGCTGTGATTCTTCCCTTGCCATCTGTTATTTTCTGCACTCCTGTTTCTGGTTTAAAAACTATGTAGCTGTAACTTGACTATTCCAACGCACTCCTGGCTGACCTCCCAAGTTCTACCCTGCGTAAACATGAGGCCATCCAAAACTCGGCTGCCCGTGTCCTAACTCGCACCAAGTCCCGTTCGCCCATCACCCCTGCGCTCGCTGACCTACATTGGCTCCCGGTTAAGCACCGCCTCGATTTCAAAATTTTCATCCTTGTTTTCAAATTCCTCCATGGCCTCGCCCCTCCCTATCTCTGTAATCTCCTTCAGCCCCACAACCCCCAGAGATATCTGCGCTCCTCTAATTCTGCCCTCTTGAGGATCCCTGATTCTAATCGCTCAACCATTGGTGGCCGTGCCTTCTGTTGCCTAGGCCCTAAGCTCTGGAATTCCCTGCCTAAACCTCTCCGCGTCGCTACCCCTCTTTCCTCCTTTAAGACGCTCCTTAATACCTACCTCTTTGACCAAGCTTTGACACCTGCCTTAATTTCTCCTTATGTGCCTCGGTGTCAAATTTTCTGTCTTATAATACTCTTGTGAAGCGCCTTGGGACGTTTTACTACGTTAAAGGCGCTATATAAATACAAGTTGTTGTTGTTGTAACAATATGGCACTTGATCAGACGCAACCAACCAACGTCCATGATCAATTAGCCTCTTTAAGATGTCATTCGAAGGATATTGATGCCAGAGGAGTTTTTTAATTATTTGTCTTAATATGCAATAATAAATATTCCATCTTTTAAGTCTTGATTGACTCCATGGCATTCACTGTTGCTACAATGGCTGTGCCACCCTGATTGCATTCTATCTTCCCAGGCAGTGGCTTTCTCTGCACTGGGGAGGGGCTGGGGTAGGATGCCAGTTCAGTTCCCATCAATATAAGATTTAAAACAGGGGGAAAATATCAGCCAGCACATGTACAAAATATGCCTGCACGTTCATATTCTCTTAAAATGCCAGCTGCAGTGGCATTTCCTGCACTACTTAATTCAGTGGCAAAAATCATTATACAGGTGTATTGAAGTCATGATCAAACTGTCTAGTGCTCTGGTCAGAACACAACTTCAGTATTCTGTCCACTTCTGGTCACCAAGACACAAGGGTGACATTCAAGTGTTGAAGGTAGTACAGAGAAGAGCCACCAGGCTGATCTCAAGTCTTGGAGATCCAAGTTATGAGGAAAGACTGAAGAAACTGACTGTTTAACCTTGAAGAAGGTGTCCAAGAGGTGATCGGGAAATTACTTGGTTAAATTAGGAGTAAGAGAAGGGGACACAGGTTCAAACTAGTTACAGGTAAATTTAGGACTGATATCAGGAAGTGGTCAAAGAGGTAGGTCTTATGGAGGGTCATGATGCGGAGATGCCGGTGTTGGACTGGGGTGGACAAAAATGAGAAGTCGCACAACACCAGGTTATAGTCCAACAGTTTTATTTAAAATTACGAGCTTTCGGAGCTGCTGCCCCTTCGTCAGGTATACCTGACGAAGGGGCAGCAGCTCCGAAAGCTCGTAATTTTAAATAAAACTGTTGGACGATAACCTGGTGTTGTGCGACTTCTCATTTTTATGGAGGGTCAGCCTTAGCTCAGTGGTAGCACTCTTGCCTGTGAGTGAGAAGTTTGTGGGTTCAAGCCCCAACATAAAAACATAAGAAATAGGAGCAGGAGTAGGCCATTTGGCCCCTCGAGCCTGTTCCGCCATTTAATGAAATCATGGCTGATCTGATCTTGGGCTCAGCTCCATTTCCCTGCCCACTCCCCATAACCCTTCATTCCCTATTGTTAAAAAATCTGTCTATCTCCACCTTAAATATATTCAATGACCCAGCCTCCACAGCTCTCTGGGGCAGAGAATTCCACAGATTTACAACCATGAGAGAAGAAATTCCTCCTCATCTCAGTTTTAAATGGGCGACCCCTTATTCTGAAACTATGCCCCCTAGTTCTAGATTCCCCCATGAGTGGAAACATCTTCTTTGCATCTACCCTGTCGAGCCCCTCAGTATCTTACATGTTTCAATAAAATCACCTCCCATTCTTCTAAACTCCATTGAATATAGGGCCTAAACTGCTCGACCTTTCTTCATAAGTCAACCCCTTACATCTCAGGAATCAACCGAGTGAACCTTCTCTGAACTGCTTCCAATCCAGAGACTTGAGCACATAATCTAGGCTGACACTTCAGTGCAACACTGAGGGAGTGCTGCACGGTCAGAGGTGTCGTCTTTAGGATGAGATGTTAAACTGAGGTCCCATCTACCCTCTCAAGTGGATGTTAAATATCCCATGGCACTATTCGAAGAAGAGCTGGGGAGTCTCCCAGTGCCTTGGTAACATTTATCCCTCAACCAACATCGCAGGTTATCTGCTATTGGTAGGACCTTGCGCAAATTGGCTGGCGTGTTCCCTACATTACAATAGAGACTGCACGTGATAGTACTTTATTCGGTTGTAAAGTGCTTTGGGAAAGGTGCTATATAAATGCAAGTTCTTTGTTCACACAGAGTGATCAGCATGTGGAATGGACTGCTGGAAAAAGTAACAGAGGCAAAAACCCTGGAATCATTAAGAAACAGTTAGATGCTACTTCAGGGTGGGGTACTTCAGGGGCATTCTGGAGGGATGAGTTCAATTGGGTTGAATGTCCTTTCCCATCCGCAATTATTATGATCATTGTGATTGGTAGCAAACTGCAAATGAACGGGGATTGAAAAATTGGTTTCACTTACTGAGGGAGTGCTGCACGGTCAGAGGTGCTGTCTTGAGGATGAGATGTTAAACCGAGGCCCCATCTAGGTATTGGCTCCATTACAATCACCTGAGGATATTCTTGGGGAAAACATACCCACAATTATAAAGTCTAATCCATCTTCCCACTTGCCAATACAAAAGCAAAATACTGCGGATGCTGGAAATCTGAAATAAAAACTGAAAATGCTGGAAACACTCGGCAGGTCAGGCAGCATCTGTGGAGAGAGAAACAGAGTTAACGTTTCAGGTCGATGACAAAGGGTCATCGACCTGAAACGTTGACTCTGTTTCTCTCCACAGATGCTGCCTGACCTGCTGAGTGTTTCCAGCATTTTCAGTTTTTATTTCCTACTTGCCAATATGTCCTTTTTCTACTTTTTTAGATGAATATTGCTTATCTTTCCTTTTGATTTGTTTACATGCACAGACCTGCGGAAGCAGGCTCGGCAGCTGGAGAACGAACTCGATTTGAAATTGGTATCCTTCAGCAAGCTCTGCACAAGTTATAGTGGTGCCGCTACACGAGATGGGCGACGCGACAGGTATAGGTACTACACAGCAATCTTTGCCTTCGTTTTTACTACTCTTTCCTGAGCCCTCAAAAATCTTTGTTTTTCAAACTATTGGAGGTGTAAATGGAATTTCTGAAATTATAACTAACTTAATTTTAAAACTTTAGCAATTGTACTCTGATGTCTGGAGCCTAATTTTAAGGTTCTTGATGTATTTCTATTGATTGCTATCAATCATTGATGGAAACGAAGCAGCACTTGAGAGAAAATACAGGAACGTGGTATTTCTTTCCTATTTGTGGATTACCTAACATTTTAACAAACTTGTTGCAGCTGCTGTTCGATTTCTAAATGTCTCAGTTTACAACATACATTATTGTCACAATTCAGTCACAGCTAGAGAACAGCAAGATTTGCATCTTTGTATGATTTGACCTTTTGGCTTAAGATTTATAACATAAGGTGCCCAAGTTCAAATTCAATTGATACTTTTAATTTGCAGTATATCTCAGAACTATTTTGAGCATGCCTTTTATCACTCTTCAACTATCTATTCCCAATGTTCATCTATAGTGCAGTGTTACCACACATTCTGTTTTTACATACCAGGTACTTGCACCTACTGAAAGATACTTAACAAAATTAATTTGCCCCAGAAAATAAAAACACATTTTTCTTTCTCCCTTCTCAGCCAATTGCCTTTCCTCCCTTCAGAAGTGGGAAACGTGCATTATTTTTCCCTCTCCTCTCTAACATTGAGAAATGAGCCAATTGTTCTGCCCGTAACACTGTCCTAATTGAAATTAGTTAGCCCAACACAGGCCAGGGATTGAATCAGGGTCCTTCCTAGACATTGTTGCTCAGCTAGTCACTGTGTTAACCAGCTAAACCATCCGGGAAACATGTAAAGTGTTTTATTTTTAAATTGCACAATGCTGCCGCCTTAGTTCCTGCTTTCAACACTTAACTTGGGCTAATTGATTCTTTCTCGGCATGTAGGGAATATCATGAGTTGCTGGGCAAGGAGAATTTTATTGGGAGAAAGCCTAGCGTGACGTATTAACTTTATTCAGTGATCATTTGATCCTAATCATTTAGCACAGATTGAATTAAATATAGCAGTTTTGCACCTTTCGACTCACTATGACCATTAGCTGGTCTCGTTGGTCCTTGCGGAAACTGTTATGTAAAATGCTATCACTGGATTGCGTCCAATTTTTATGTCCTTGTATTCCACAAGTATTGAACCTATTTTCTATCACTTGATGCTGGATTTTTTCAGCCATTCCTATTGTGTGTATGAAACTAGTGAAGGGCTTAAAATTAGGGATTGCATTGTGGTCAGGGAATGTGGCGCTGCTGTCAGCAGTCATTAGTGGTGCATTTGACGATGAAAGTGGTACTTGTGTAGTTTGTTACCAGTGTATACTGCCAATTTTGGTCTGTTTCTTTAGTCGCCTCACTAATGATAAAGATGACCAGTAAGTTATTACAGTGCATTCTAGCTCACAGTACAGACTAGTGCGCTTTAAAAGCAATCAGATGCAAGCAAGTTTGATGTACAGACGTAGTCATTTCTGTGCAACAACATGTCCAATTTCTTTCCCCAGCTGTAGTGATGCAAGGTAATTTGGATCTGCTTCTCAACCAATAACTTGGAGAGGTTTAGCAAGAGAATTCCAGAGGGCAGGGGAAGATTGGCCTCCTATGTTAGAGTGGAGAAACTGAATAAGCACTAGTTCAGTCTCAGAGGAGATTAGGGTTGGAAATGGGATGGATGTTTGTAGAAGATTCCTAAGTAGGTGGCAACTTTTAATGCACCCTGATTCCACTACAATGCTATATTGCAAAACAGGAACTGTAGAATTTTCTTAACTCTCTCTCCCTCCCCCCCCCCCCCCCCCCCCCCCCAACCAAAACACAGATTTTCTCTCCTTTCCCTCTTCTCTCAGAGGCAGCGACTCATTCATGCTGAGCTGCAGTCTCACAGGCACCAGTAATCCTATAGAACCCTTCTAAGTGGCCAACAGTGCTTGTTAGATATTTCAACCACTAGTGTCATCATGCCCTCACCCACTCTTTCCAGCAGGCCTTATTGACTCAGGGACCGAGACTTTGACTCCCCACTCCCAGCCTAGGACTCCGAGGCCAAATAAAGCACTATCTCAGCTTCCCTACTGGGATAAGCTAGCTCAACACAAACCAGGGATCAAGCCTGGGATCTTTCTGGTCTGTATGACTTGGTACTGCACTGGTTGGTGCATTTACTCACTCAGCCACTTCAGATTTTCTTTTAAGTGTTGTATATTATTCACAACACTCCATTTCAAAATTCATTGAAAACTGCTATGTCAACCTTTTATGGAATATCCCATTATAAAATTGTCCGCATTTACCTGTTACGCCTGTAGGTGGCACAGTGATTGGGGTTTTCAGTTTTAGGCTTTGCTAACGTTCGTAACATCATTGCGCCTTATCTCAGACAAATCTGGGCAAAATGGTGCCTGTACAAGTAGGTATTTTACAATTTTTAAAAATTAAGGCCTTTTCAAACTTCAAATATTGGATCCTCTTCACTGTTGAAAACTCTGGGTCTATTAAAGTAATAATATTGGCACCTGTGTAGTTTTTACCTTCAATGTTCGAAAAAGCAGCACCTCCTCATTACTTGAAAAATCAGAGACTATATATTTGGAAAATCTGGGTGCACCCAATCCCACTGAGAAACTTTTCCAATCCCTCTGCCTGCCGAGGTAGTTTTGTTAATCCTTACCCCTGCGCTTGATCCAATTATATCCCTCTGTCCTCCAACCTTTCTTGACCTGAAGACAGCATTTGGTCTTGACTATTTATTTGCATTGCCATGGGAGATCAACTATATTAAAGTTTAGACATAAATTTTGTCTATTAATTTTGTTTTAAGTGTGAGTTTGGCTCAGTGATGGCACTTCATGTCTGAATAAGAAGGTTTGTCTCCTAGACTTAAGACATTAAATCAAGGCCTCATCTCCCTGTTCAGAAGGACATAAAAGATCCCATAATACTATTCAAGCAAGAGCAGAGTGTTCTCCTGGTGTCTTGGCCAACATTTCTCCCTCAAGCCACATCACCAAAACAGATTAACTGGTTATTTGTATCATTTGATGTTTGTGGAACCTTGCTGTGTGCAAATCGACTCACTTTTGGCAACGAAACAATAGTAACTACACTACAAAATTAATTTATTGGTTGCAAAATTGATAATTTGATCAGGTTATTCAGGTTTTGTAGAATTGAAAAGCAGAATATTTTAAAAAGGTGAGAGACTAGTAAATGTTGGTTTTCAGAGGGATTTGAGTGTCCTTGTGCACGAATCACAAAGTTAGCATGCAGGTACAGCAAGCAATTAGGAAGGCAAATGGTATGTTGGCCTTTATTGCAAGGGGTTGGAGTATAAGAGTAAGGAAGTCTTGCTGCAATTATATAGGGCTTTGGTGAGACCACAGCTGGAGTATTGTGTACAGTTTTGGTCGTCTTACCTAAGGAAGGATATAATTGCCTTAGAGGCGGTGCAATGAAGGTTCACTAGATTGATTCCTGGGATGTGAGGGTTGTCCTATGAGATTACGTAGAATGGGCCTATATTCTCTGGAGTTTAGAAGAATGAGAGGTGAGACTTATAAAATTCTTACAGGGCTTGACAGAGTAGATGCCGAGAGGCTGTTTCCCCTGGCTGGAGAGTCCAGAACTAGGGATCATAGTCTCAGAATAAGGGGTCGACATTTAGGACTGAGGTGAAGAGAAATTTCTTCACTCAGAGGGTTGTGGACCTTTGTAATTCTCTACCCCAGAGGGCTGTGGATGCTCAGTCGATGAGTATATTCAAGTCGGAGATAGATAGCCATGATCTTATTGAATGGTGGAGCAGGCTCGAGGGGCCATATAGTCTACTCCTCTTATTTCTTATGTTATGTTTTGATCAAAATACAAACTAAAACTTTTTCAGGTGGCACATTATGGTGTATTACCAGAACATTTGGTTCTCAAGACAGATAATGGCCTGTAATTTCCGATAGGAGGCTTCCTGCGTGCGGATGCCTCCTATCGGGAAAAAATCTACGCCCTTACCTGAGGGCTCCTGAGGTCCGGCCATTTCCGATCCTGGGCCTCTCCACGACGAAATGCGCAGGGCCCACGTATCCCGGGGCGCATGCGGTTCGCAAGCGTCCCTGGGATCACGTGGGCCAGGCGAGCCAATGAAAGAAGGGAATCCCCCTTCATACTTTTGACCGATAAACCTGTCAAAATGATGAATGGGGATCACTGAAAAAAGACACTAAAACATTAAATATACTTTTTTTAAATCACGTTTTTAAAATGAGTTAAAATTACATTAAATATTTTAAACAAAAATGTAATTTTTTGAAAAAAAATAGTTGATTTATTACGGGGCTAAAAATAAACTTTTTTTTAAAAGTATTTTTAAATTATAAATGAGTGGAAATTTTTTTAAAACTTTTTAAAACTCTTATGCTGGTAAAAGCAGGCCTTACGCCTGCTTTTACCAGGCGTAAGATTTTTAAGTGATTTCACTGGGCGGAGGTTCTGCAGAAAGCGGAACTCTCCCCCCGCAGAGGCCCTTCTCCAGGGCAGGCATCCGATCTGTGAAGAGGATTCTTGACAGATCGGAAATGCCGGTTTTCAGCGCATGCCTGAAACCGGCATTTCCGATGTCCCTACGGGTGTGTACATAGCCCGTACACACCCGTAAGCATCGGAACATATGGGCCATTCTATCTTTATGACTAAAATCTAGTTAATGCCATGTAAAACGGGTGTCACTGTAGTTTGTCGACTGCCCTATTCAAAATGTTTATATTTGTATAGGTGAAAATTATGTTTTTCCCCCTCTCAGAATTTCAGTGGCGTTAAGCACCCCATGGTACAGGTGTGAAAATATTTAATTATGTTTTTGCTTAATAGCATTTTGGTTTTGATGTGAGAAATGTGCAACATATTGCCCACAACAGGAGATGATGCCTGTAGTCTCCAGAAAATGGCAACATTTGCTACTGTACATCTGTCAGCTCCTGTGGTTTCAGTTCTGCTGGCCAGAGCAAATGGATTGCATTGCAGAATCAGAATCCTGATCAGCAGATCAACTTGTTTACATGTTCAAGATAGATTTTTTTTTTGTGTAGTTTTTAACAAATATATTAACATTCTCCTACAGAATCTTAGAAGTTGGACCATTGCACCTATGCTGGCTTTCAGAAAGAGTTATCCACATAGTTCCATTCCCCTGCCCTTTCCCTACATTCATTTTCTTTTTTTTCTTTTGAAAAAAGTATATACAGTATCATGATTTTTTTTGTAATTGTTTTTCTTTTTGATGTGATTAAAAAGACACACTACAAGAAAATTGAGTACTGCAAAAAGAGTGAGAGATGTACCTTTGCATGTTCTCCAGATGATTTGGCATTTCCAAATTTCCACTCTTTAGTGCTGTCAGTAATGCATTGTCTGTGTGTGTTGAAAAGTTTCAGTAAGGCACCACGTCAGTGTAAAGTAATGCTTTGCGTTCAAATTTTTTTTGCTTCAAGATATTTTGTAAATAAAAATTGGAATAAATATTTGCATTTGTTCTACCCTTTAGACTAGTGCAGAGCAGAAAAATATTAGTTGCATTGAACAGGAAAATAGCAGTGTCTGCTTAACTATAACTTCAGAATGTTTTAACAATTTCTTGCTACACTGACTTTCAAGTGTTTCTTTAACTGCAGGCATGTTGAAATTTAATATCCCTTGGGTCACTTTGTTCAGTTTTATATATGATCTTCATCAGCTGTAGCAAAATTCAAATACCAGCTCAGGTAGGCATCCCAGTTCATAAACTAATCCTTTGACAGCTGAGTTTTAAATATTTGCCATTTATACAGTATCCCGCATGTATATGCCAGCTGAAGGGACAGTGCATACAAAGATAAATCTCTGTCCATACTGCATTCAGTTATTCTGAAGATTCTCTAGCGGGGCCTATAGAATAACATTTTTTAAATTGTGTGTATATTTTTTCATTCTCTGATATCGGCGTCGCTGGCAAAGGCCAGCATTTATTGCCCATCCCTAGTTGCTCTTGTGAAGGTGGTGGTGAGCCATCTTTTGGAACCATTACAGTCCGTGTGGTGAAGGTACTCCCACAGTGCTGTTAGGGAGGGAGGTCCATGATTTTGACCCTGCAACAATGAAGGAATGATGTATGTCAAGGTTAGGTTAGTGTGTGACTTGGAGGGGAACTTTGAGATGATGGTGTTCCCATGCACCTGCTGTCCTTGTCCTTCTAGGTGGTGGAGGTTACGGTTTGGGAGGTGCTGCCGAAGAAGCCTTGGCGAGTTGCTGCAGTGCATCTTGTAGATGGTACACACTGCAGCCACGGTATGCCGGTGGTGGAGGGAGTGCATGTTTAAGCTGGAGGATGGGTGCCAATAAAGTCTCCAGCTTTGTCCTAGATGGTATGAAGCTTCTTGATTGTTGTTACAGCTGTACCCATCCAGGCAAGTGGAGAGTATTCCATTACACTCCAGCTTTGTGCTTTGTAGGTGGTGAAGAAGTTTTTGGGAGTCAGGAAGTGACACAGCCTCTGACCTGCTCTAGCAGCCATGGCATTTATGTGGCTGGCCCAATTCAGTCTCTGGTCAATGGTGACACCTCTCCCCCCCCCCCCCCCCCCCCCCCCCCCCCCAGGATGTTGATGCTGGTAATGCCATTGCATGTCATGGGGAGGTGGTCAGGCTCTCGTGTGTGTCATTCAGTTCTTTTAACTAAAATTTCTGAGTGATACAAGGTACTATTAAAATTAACGCATTTCGAGCTTAACTTGCAAAATGTCAAACTATTTTACAAGCTGTTCAATCAATGTGTATGACGGTACCTGCATAAGTTGAAGCAATGATTGATTGCTTCTTGGGAAGCCTCCAGCTGGCCATAGATGGTGGGTCTTCGAATAACTTTGTGCTGCTTAAGTATTTTGTAATTTAAAGAGGTTCTCTCTCTAAAGGCATTAACTGCTCTTGTTTCTTTGCACTGGAGGTAGAACATACTAGGCTTATTTTTGCTTAATTTAGCTAAAATGTGTTTCTCATAAGTATAAAGTTAGGAAAAATTGTGCAGCTGATGAATATTTCATAAAGCCAAGTATTTTAAATCTTTTAAGAGCAGGCTGAACCACCTTTTTGATCAACTGAACACCCTGTATATTTTCTGATGGTTGAACTTATTTCATTAATATCCTTAAATAAAGTAAATAATTCATGCAAAAAGTCTTAACACTAATAAATGATGCATCGACTCAAAACTCCACCTATTCAATGCATTTCATTTTCTAGGTCAACAAAATGATTTTTGCTGTTCACATACTTGGGTGGATTAATGAAATTAATATTGTAATGGCACTGCGAAGCAATTTATATATGGTCCTACATTTTTCTTGTATTATTGTGCTAGTTTTGTTTTTCTTTCCACCTTTCTAGTTCTGATACAACACCGCTTCTTAATGGATCGAGCCAAGACAGGATGTTTGAGACAATGGCTGTGGAAATAGAACAGCTGCTAGCCAAGGTGAATTTGAACCTCCAGTCAAATATTGCTGCTATAATAGCTTGTTATGAGTAGTTCCAGTCTCTACAGCATTGTAATACCAATTTTTATGGGACTACTAACTGGTACTGCTCCACCCTACATAAACTTCAACGCATCCAGAACTCCATGCCTGTATCCTATTCTCTACCGAACCCTCATTCATCTCTCTCTTGTACCAATGTTCACTGGATCGCTTTCTCTCCTTCCCCCCCCCCCCCCCCCCCCCCTCAAAACAACGACTTCAAAATTCTCATCCTCCTTAAACATAGGAATGTAGGAATTGCTAGATGGGGAAAGACCAAGGTCTGTACTGGTAGTTGCATGATACAACAATAATGGAGCTGTTCACATCCTTCAACCCTGCATCCTAGGTCACACCCTCAGTCTTGACTCAAGTCTTTGGGCTAAAAATTGAGTCGTGCCCCCTTTGGGGCGCTAACTTCGCCGGGGCGCTAACCCGGCGACCGAAATTGAGTGGTTGCGCCCCAAAAGGGAAGCGGGGCGCTACTGGAAGCGCCCCGCCTCCCTCTTGGGGCACTCCGAGGGAATATCACGGCGCTACGTGCCTTCCTCCCCTTCCATCCAGCGGTAAGTCAGGGGGCGCTCCCAAAGATCACGGCCGGGACGCTGCGCACGGCGATGACGTCAGCGCCGCGGGGCACTAGTGGTTACCACCGCCGCTAACCTCCCGCTGAATTTCGCGGGAGGCGTTGGCGGCGACGCCGCAACCGGGCGCTAGTTGCTTTGCGCCCCGTTGACGCTAACTGGAGGCGCAAAGCAACCCAATTTTTCCCCCTTTGAGTCTTGACTACTGTGTGTGTGAGATTGTGTTACCACCCCACTCTAGCACCACCAACAGCCTGCACTCTGAAACAATTTTCCTAAAATGCTATGCCTTGTTTCATCTCTTCACATTTTCAAAAGCCTCTGCAAAACCTATGCTATCCTCT
Organism: Squalus acanthias; assembly: GCA_030390025.1. Classification (NCBI taxonomy): domain Eukaryota; kingdom Metazoa; phylum Chordata; class Chondrichthyes; order Squaliformes; family Squalidae; genus Squalus; species Squalus acanthias. The sequence continues at coordinate 13,354,338 of CM059448.1, forward strand.
GGTCACGTCCCTTAACTTTTCTCCAAATTCCTGGTCACTGTTTTGATTTTTTTCTATCTCATCGTCTCCCCCTTCCCCACCCCCCAAACCTTTGTCAAGCACCTTGAGACATTTCATTACTTTTAGAGGTGCTATACAAGTGGAAGTTGTTTCTTTTACAATGTTGGGAATGCTTACAGCCCACTTTTCCCCATTCACCTGCTGCTCCATATGTCTTTAGGCCTCCCATCACTGCCTGCCAACAGAAGTGCATAAATAACTAACTTTGACAAAGATTTTGTGAATTAACCTTGTACTATTTAAGTTGCAGCATGTGACTTTTATTTTGCTATTCCTCGACAGTCAAATTTCAGCTTGAAAAAAGAAAATCTACAAAATGGCGCAGAAATACTTCAGTAGTTAAACTTGTGAGAATGTCATCGCAAAAATAGCTCAAAAATAATGAAAAAAGCATTGCATAAAAACTGTAATTCCCAGCGCTGCATGTTGTATCGTTGCACATCCCTTGTGTGATACTAGAACTGACTGCGAGCAATAAGATGATTGAAGCAGCTAAACTGCAGTGTAGGCTGTGCAGCTGTGCTTCTCCAGGGCCCCCGCAGTGTCGAAACACTCCAAAGATCCAAATCCAGCTGTATCACTATGCACTGTTGTGTTTCTCCTCTGTGATGCCATCAAGGTTCTCCTTGTTATCCATTGCATAAGCATGGGACCCGCACATTGTCCTTTGCCATTTATGTGTTTTGCACGTGAGGCCTTATTTAGGCTGCACACAGTGACACCACTGTTCCCGGCCCGAATGGAGCTGATTGGGTAATTCTCCAGTCAACCACGCCTGGAAACCGCACTGCTGTAAATGACTGGGATTGATTTTACGCACACAGTTTGTATTATGTAACTATCCTCCTTGCAAGGCATTTTGCTGGAGAAATAATCAATTTGTATTATATAAAATAAGTACCATATAACATCAGGGTAGTGCACTATCAGCTATTTAAATTCCCTTTGAGTAACTTGTTTTTATAACAAAATGTTTTAACCTGTTAACTTTTTTTTTAAATGAGAAGAAAGGTCAAAGCTTGTCCGTACAGTTGTAATGATTTGAATAAGTGATATAAAACAAACCACATGGTCAGAAGCTTTTTTGAAAATTTCTGAAGATCCATCGCTGTGGATTAGGTTAATTTGAATATCCATTTGTTTGTGCCGTCATCCTGGTTATTGGGAGTTAACTGGGAGAGCCATTCGGAATTAGCTAGGAGAAGTTGTTGAGGCTGATTGGGATTGAGGTGAGCTCACTTACATAGTGTGCTGTGTGTTTTTGAGGTTGTGAAACCTATTTTCTCCAGGTTTACACAGTGACCATAGATAAGAAGGACTCCGTGCCACTCTGAGCAGACCACAAGGAGATGTCCACAAGTGGCCCAGGGATGAGAGTCCATGATTTTGTTTTCCTGTACCCCAACTGAGCGGTGACTAGCCTCTCTCTCACCCATCCCCACATCAGTGTGGCTGCAATGGGAATTCACCTTCACACCTGAATTTGCATAGTTGAATAATCTACGTTAATGGATATCTGTCTGCTGGCATTCGTGGTGAACTTGGAAGTATGCTACTTGTCTGTATTCTTAGCAAGAGGAATGGTGCACCAAGTGTGGTGCCTAAAAAGGAGAGGGAAAATGAAAACAAAAATTGAAAAGATATATGTACTGATATGGAATTCTGTGCTAGTATGGCCAGCACTGCCTTTTTTTTTGTATATACATGTTTCAATGTTTTATTCATTTTTGTCTCTAGCTCACAGGAGTAAATGACAAAATGGCAGAGTACACTTCAACCCCTGGCGTTACATCATTGAATGCAGCACTCATGCACACACTACAACGGCACAGAGATATTTTACAGGTAAAAAGAATCTCCATTAAATTGCAGTCTGGTCTTAATGTGTAAGTACAAGTATTTTGTTGTTGGAGCATCTCAGGATATGGGAAAATATGGATAAGTTTGTTTTTCTCCTCCAATCTCTCTTTTCCCCTCCCCCCTCCCCCCCCGGAAAGGCAGTAACTTTTTCTTGGGGTAGTTACATGGGGCAAGGTTGCCCGCCCCTGTACTTCCCCCAAGTAGCCGTTATTCATGTAACTCTTAACAGTCAGTATTGGAAGGCTATTCAGTGATTAATGTTGGGGGAAGAGTGAGGTGAATTATAGCTGAGTCTGCCTTGCCTGTACATACATACTTCAATCAGGCATCCTGGATCTACCCCTCCCTAAGCTAGGGTCACTGGGGACAATTGTATCCAGACCTATCGTTACTCTATAACGCCAGCTCGCCTCATACTGGGGATACAATTGGAGATATTCCTAGTCTGTATGCCTCAGCTACTCATTGGATAAATTGGGCAAGGCTTTGGGAGAGCATGGGTGGAGGTTTGAGGGGGAAATTATGTAAACTTGAGCTCTATAATAAAGTTCACCACAATTTTAGGGAAAAAATTTATCTTCTGGACCTCAAAATGAGATCTGGAGGCACAAATAGTGTAGTAAATGACCAGGAAAGTGAGTACCAACATTTGATTATGAGCAAAGAGGTGAGTCTAAGGAATGATGCTGCATTTAGCGTGAGTGGTGAGATAGATTTTAAATCTGGGGGATTGGGTTCGGGATTGATGATGTGTGCCGTGGGGAGGGGCGGGGGGGAGGATGTTACTTTTATTAATAGAGCAATTAACTGGTACATAGATATTAATGCTGTAGTGATATATTTATAATATATAGAAGCTGACAGCTCTGTTACTGAGCATTACGTTCCAATATGGTGACAAAAGGAGGGTAATCAAATGGTCACTTACTGTACATATAAAAGGTTTTATATCACCATTAATCAACACTTTGCTGCTGAAAATGGTTCTACTAGTGAACATCATCTGCTTGCAAATGTCCACGACAGCCAGAGGAGCTGTAAATTTGATTACTTAAAGCCTATAAAGGAAGGGAGGAAGAGATAGAGCTTTAAGGCAGTCTTTGAGTTAAAAGTATGAAAAAATCTGAGTCCTGTTGGATTCGTTTGAGCATTGTTTTATGTGTGAAGTAACACTGAATCATTGCAGAAGTTTGTTTAAACTTTTTGGTACCATTAGTTCAAACATTTTTGAATACATTATATTAATATTGCGTTTTCTCTGTATATGAGTCTTTTCAGTATTTTTCATTTTACCTACTATGACAGAATACTGCATTAGTTTATTAAATAGATCTAGGTTTCATCATAGGTCATTTTATGTTAGTTATTTTATTTTGAGGGAAGTTGCAAGCACAATGTGCATCTGCTGGTCGTGCAGCTTCTGAATATATTGTCTCTGCGAATTCAAATCAAAGTGATGGAAGAAACCATTAATTTCCATCTAAATAAATTTGTTAAGTGACAGAGCTGAAAGTGCAGTTAAAATATAGAAAGATTAAATCAACGCTATATATAAATGAGGATAAATTGCATGACATGAAGATTTAATGCAGTAGTCTAAACTGTTAATTGAGTGATAAATATCCTCAGTTAGAAGTTGGATGTATAGATGTCAACCTCAGCAAAAAGTGAACAGTGACTGAAAGCTGCTGATTAATAGCTTCCCAAGACACGGACTTTTTGCATTTGAATTTGGCACTGTTGTGAGAATACAGTGGTAACCTATTAAAATGTAGTTGAAAGTAATGTGCCTCATCCTTTTATAAAACTTTGCACCATCCATTCATTATAAATTCAATTTCACAAAATGACAGCTCCACAATAAAATACCACAGCTTTAGACGATTCATTTCTCTTGGGAACCATATTAAAATTATCCTGCAATTCTGTTAACCTCATAATGGAAGGCAAAGTTTTTTTTGTTGCCTATTCTGTGTAATAAAGTTGAAGTAAACAGAAGGTTAAAATAGATTTTAATTGGTTTGGTTTATGAAGTAAAAACTGAACTGCCCAACAGATTAATATTTTTGCAAATGCTACTTGTTATTTCAAAGTATTGTGAAATGTTAGAGAAACATTACTTTTTGAGCCGGAGAACTGCAGTACAGAAAAGTCAATCCTTTATCCTCATGTCTGAGAGGAGAGATTCAAAAATATTACTCCCTTTGGGAGTTGACTAGAGACCAGCTACACCTGCTCTTGCAGCCAGAAGAGAAGCAGTTTGCTGATGTGTGGTGCTCCATCAGCTTGCAGATTTGTTTGTGACTGAATTTGTTAATTTTGGAGTTCTGGGATTTACATCCAGGACTGGGAAGGATCCCGATGGACAATCCTATGAAAACAGCCACTGGACCCACCACATACATTACTGTCTTCCAGACAGCAGATCTGATGTAGCTGATATCCAGCCAGAAGCCAGTGAGTCACAGTCTACTGATAACTCAAAAGTTTTTTTGGGCTGAAAGTTTGAATTGTCCAATAATTATAATTAAGCAATGTGAATAACTTAGGAAAGTGGGATTATATAGTGCTAAAAGAGTTGTCAGGTAATTTGAATTACATGACTAAATTACAAATTGTCTGTAATAAAATTTGAGATTCTCCTCACAGAATAAGGGATTGACATTTTAAATTAGTTATATTTAGGTACATTGAATATGTTCCTACCATCCATAACGTTTTCCACTGCAATATATAATATAAACGTGTCATAAACTCATACTTATTTCAAAATATTTTTCTTTCCACCATTGTGATATTTGAATTGCTAAGATCCTCATACAACATATTAATATAAAACAGAAAATGCTGGAAATACTCAGCAGGTCAGGCAGCATCTGTGGAGAGAGAAACAGAGTTAACGGTTTCAGGTCGATGACCTTATTCTTAAGGTGTAAAATAATTTGTGGATTTTAATTGGTACTTAAGTTTTCATTTACAAATTTATCTTGGATCTTTCTAATTACTAATGTTTTATCTTGGTCCTGCCCAAACATTGTTTTTATCAGTAATATGGTAGTTCAAGCCTTGGCTATAAGTACTTCAGATGTGAAAAACTAATTTGTTGGTTCTTCATGTTTGTAGAACATGTTTTAGTGTAAAAAAAAGAACAAGCAGCAGTGCTTTGTGCTGAAAGCCAACTAAGAACTGAACCAGTGGGCTTTCTCATTAAAATGAAGAAGAAATGTGAGATTCATTTTGAACTGATAGGTTAGATAGAGGGAAACTATTTCTGCTAGTTGGGGAATCTAGGACTAGGGGACATAGCTTAAAAATGAGAGACGGGTCTTTCAGGAGTGAAGTTGGGAAACACTTCTACACGCAAAGGGTGGTAGAAGTTTGGAACTCTCTTCCGCAAACCGCAATTGATGCTAGATCAATTGTTAATTTTAAATCTGAGATTGATAGATTTTTGTTAACCAAAGGTATTAAGGGATATGGGGCAAAGGCATGTATGAAGTTAGGTCACAGATCAGCCATGATCTCATTGAATGACGGAACAGGCTCGAGGCGCTAAATGGCCTACTCCTGTTCCTGTGTTCCTAATTTAACAACTTGCAAGTCTTGATGGGTTACATGCAAAATTTGGAGCTTGGTTTCAGTCATTGCTTTGCCCTATCCAAGGCAACTGTTTGGATGGTTAGAATCAAATCCCCAGTGTGACTTAGGTATTTTTAATTTGTGGAGTGAATAATAACGTTGGCCTATTTGAGTCTTTTGTAAGCCAGTGGTGTATTACATTTGATTTTCTAATTCAAACACAAAAATGTGCAATAGCACTATTTTTGAATTTCATACTCGGTAAGAAATCACAATGTCTTTGACACCTACATAATTAAGAACTGTATACTTTGGCCAACAAATATTGCTATTGATTCTTTTTGTGGTGAAGAGGTAGATTGAACTAATAAAATTCAGTGTAGATAAAAGCAGCTGGATAACCATGTTTCTGTTAACTTGGGACTTGTGGTCCAGTATTGTAGATTTTGAGTTCACACAACTTTTACATGATCACAGTGCAGCCTCCAGAAATGTAATTATTTCATACAGAACTGAATTAGTTTGTTTTAGAAATGTGTACCTGATCGGTCTACTGTGTAGATTCCTCAGGGACAACTAATGGATTTAATACACTTTTCTTTTTAATAGGAAGGGTTAATGGGATTTAAAATTGCTAAGTCACGAGAGCCAGATGGCCTACCCCAAAAACTACTAAGAATTGTGAGGAGATTTTTGAAAACAGGAATTGTAACAAAGCACTGCATGGTGGCAAACTGGATATGGGAGTAGGACTAATTGGATAGCTCTTTCAGAGGTGAAGTGTTTGAGAGGGTAAATGATGAAAGATTATTTCCACTGATTGGTGAATTGTTGAAAAGGATTTGTACTATAAGCATTGACCACGATTTTTGCATCTAATACATATGCCTTCAAAAGGAGTATATCTTTTCAGTCAAGATGCTAAGCAGATTTTTTTCATCTGAGACTGGGCATGATTTAGATTTTTGGTACAATTATATCCACTAGAATTGCCTAGTGCAAAAATTGCTTCATTTTAGCTAAGGCTCTGGTCCTTGCTGAAGGATAACTTTTCAACACAATTGGTGATTCTGATTCAAAGGCCCACCTTTGATCCATTGCAGGGTTGCTTTCAAATATTCTTAACTACAGAGAATCATAATTGTCATCTTTTCACAAGACTACCCAGGATCCATTTTGTCTTGTCTCAACTCTTGTTTCCAAAAGTATGTTGTGAAAAAGGATGAAAATCAACTTTAAGCACGTACAAAATACCGTACATGGAGCATTTCCATTGTCCAAACATTCTGCTCTCGGTGAAAATGGCTTGTGGATGATCCTTATAGTGGGTTGGTTCTGAATTTATAAAATTGTCTAAGCTATGACATTAACTATTACAAAAGACAGCAGCTGCTTTCAATTCTGTCTTTGTAAGAGAAGAGAAATAATGGCTGTTGTCTTTGTTATTACATAAATCCAATATTAGCTGCAAATCAAGAGTTTTTGCGCTGTCCCTTTTTATCCAGTTTTTTGTCGGATTGGAATTGGTACAAGAAGATAGAATTTTAAGTAGGCCTTATTTTTATAGTCTTATGATATTACAGTACAATTGCCAGTGCCAGCTGTAATTTTGGCAGCAGAGGTATAATCAAAGCCATGCTGCTTCATCTGTACGTGCTGAACAACCTGAAGAAGCTTCCTTCCCACACCACCCCCCTGCCTTCTGGAGGCATCAGTACTGGCTGCCATTTCTTTCCCAGCTGTAGACATATTGGCCTAGATATTAGGGGGCACAGGGAACGATCCCCGCCCTAAATGGATAGGCCTGATGTGCATGCGATATTGTGCCTCGGGCCTCATTAACATCGAGCCGCAGACACGATGGGGTGTACCCAGGCACTCGTCGGCGATGAGGAAACCAGCCAGACCGGCTGTGTTCAGGGCAACCCAATATGGCAGAGGGGGCTTCAAACAGCTGTTATGCCCCTTATTTTGAATATGCAAATAGCCAAATGGCATTTTCGGGTGTGGGCCATGGATGCCGATGTTTTTTTTTGCCTGAACCAATATGGTGGGCAGTGCACTTCCAGCTCATAATGAGTGTCCATTTCCTGCCCGCCATATTGGAGGCTGTTTAGTATCCGAAAAACGGATGCTGTGCAGGTGAATTTCTAGGCCATTGAGTGCTGGGCCCAACCATGCAAATTAATGATGGAGATTTTCCAATTCCTAATGTATGTAAGGTGTTTCACAGGAGATGCTAGAGGAAATGTAGTTGTATGGATAGATAGTTGTTCCAACAGTTTACTAGTTTTAATTTTGTTTTTTCTACAGGATTATACACACGAGTTTAATAAAACCAAAGCAAACTTTATTGCAATCCGAGAACGAGAAGACTTGTTGGGATCAGTTCGGAAAGATATTGAGTAAGCGATTGTTGTTTAGCACAGTCATATATAAAACAACTTCCATGATTTTTGTTACTTTATACATATGCGACCAAACCATAGCATTACTAGACGCTTCTTGGATCCAAACTAACAAATTGTGATGCTGAGGCATTTGAAATATATATTGGCCAAAAAGATTCATTTTTGTATATTTTATAATTGTGCTAAAAGCACTACAGTCAAGCAACATTAAAAGACTTTGATAATTCACGTTTCATTTTCAGTGCTCACCTTATTTTCTATTTTATTTTAGTGAGTTTAAAATTAATGTGCAATTTAGTAAAACAAAACTAATTACTCACACTACAGAGACCTATCCACTGTTTAAAGTAAATACATTAAATGTAAAATTACTTGTGTTTTCAAGTGACGAAATAGCCACTGACTTAGAACAGTAAGCCCAGGCGAAAATATTAACAGTATCTTAGTGGTTTTTGCCGCTTACTTTATTAAAATATATTTAAATGCTGGTGGACTAAATGTGCTTAAAAATGTAAGGGGATAATAGTAGTCTGTTGACCAAGTTGAAAAGTAGAATTGAGCTTGGTATGTAAAAATTTAAGAGCTGTGACAAATGTGTTTGTCTGTGGCAGCAAAGTAATATTCTATCATTTACCTTGACCGTTTTAATAAAGTCTTCATATTTCAACTTCAGATCTTACAAAAGTGGGTCAGGAGTTAACAACAGAAGAACAGAACTGTTCTTAAAAGAACATGAACACCTTCGAAAGTAAGTTTATTTCCCTGTGTTTTTCACTGGCTGTTGAACTAGTGCATGTTGATATGTAAGATCAAGGTGAAGATTGAAGGAGGGCAATATGCGAAGAAAAGTATTGTTGGAAATAAAATGCATTGTAGAGGAGGATGGTAATTACAAGGTAGTAATCTAATCATGGGATTCAGATGATGTCATAAACTACAATAAGCTTGAATGCTTTGTGACCCCCAAAGTGAAAGGACAGTCTTTATATCACTCGCCACTCGCACCTAGAGCTGATTCTAAGAACATAAGAAATAGGAGCAGGAGTAGGCCATACGGCTCCTCGAGCCTGCTCCGCCATTCAATAAGATCATGGCTGATCATCGACCTCAACTCCACTTTCCCGCCCAATCTCTATATCCCTTGATTCCCCTAGAGTCCAAACCCCTTGCAATAAAGGCCAACATGCCATTTGCCTTCTTTATTGCTTGCTGTATCTGCATGCTAGCTTTCTGTGTTACTTCCACGAGGACTCCCAAATCTCTCTGAACACAAACATTTGAAAGTTTCTCACCATTTAAAAAATATTCTGTTTTTCTCTTCTTCCTACCAAAGTGAATAACCTCACATTTCCCTACATTGTACTCCATCTGCCACCTTACTGCCTACTCACTTAGTCTATCTATATCCCATTGCAGACTCTTTGTGTTCTCCTAGCAGCTTACTGTCGCACCTAGCTTTGTATCATCAGCAAACTTGGATAAATTGCACTCGGTCCCTTCATTTAGGTCATTAATATAGATTGTAAATAGCTGAGGCCCCAGCACTGATCCTTGCGGCACCCCACTAGTTACAGCCTGCCAACCTGAAAAAGATCCGTTTATCCCTACTCTGTTTTCTGTCCGTTAACCAATCCTCTATCCATGCTACTATATTACCCCCAACCCCATGAGCCCTAATTTTGTGTAATAACCTTTTATGTGGCACCTTATCGAATGCCTTTTGTAAATCTAAATATACTACATCCACTGATTCCCCTTTATCTACCCTGCTAGTTACATCCTCAAAAAGCTCTAATAAATTTGTCAAACACGATTTCCTTTTCATAAAACCATGTTGACTCTGCCTAATCATGTTATGATTTTCTAAGTGCCCTGATACCACTTCCTTAACAATGGATTCCAGCATTTTCCCGATGACTGATGTCAGGCTAACTGGCCTGTAGTTCCCTGTTTTTTCTCTCCCTCCTTTCTTGAAAAGCGATGTTACATTTGCGACCTTCCAATCCTCTGGGACCATTCCAGAATCTAGGGAATTTTGAAAGATCAAAACCAATGCAGCCACTACCTCTTCAGCCACCTCTTTTGGAACCCTAGGATGTAGGCCGTCAGGTCCAGGGGATTTGTCGGCTTTTAGTCCCATTAGTTTCTCTAGTACTTTTTCTCTACTTATATTAATTACGTTAAGTTCCTCATGCTCATTAGACCCTTGATTCCCCATCATTTTTGGTATGCTTTTTGTGAAGACAGATACAAAATATTTGTTTAACATTTCTGCCATTTCCTTATTCCCCATAATAATTTCTCCTGCCTCAGCCTCTAAGGGATCAACGTTTACTTTTGCTACTCTCTTCCTTTTTACATACTTGTAGAAGCTCTTACAATCTGCTTTTATATTTCTTGCTAGTTTTCTCTCATTCTATTTTTTCCCTTTTTTATCAATTTTTTGGTCAACCTTTGCTGGTTTCTGAAACTCTCCCAATCCTCAGGCTTACTATTATTCTTTGCAACATTATAAGCTGCTTCTTTCAAATCTAATGCTATCCTTAACTTCTTTAGTTAGCCACAGTTGGATCACTTTTCCCGTGGAGTTTTCGTTTCTCAATGTTCACTTTGGGTGCCATTAGTGACCATATGTGTACTTGGGTCCTATTGTAGGGGATGATGTCCATACAAGTGGATTAATGATTGTGCTGTTATTGTAATGTATTATTAAGAAAATTCTATGTCCCATATATAAGACATCTTTGAAAGCAATGAGTGGACCAGTTTGGTGTTCTCTTCAAATTATTTCAATGTGCATAAATCATCCCTGATTTTTCATTTAATTAGTTGGAAATAGTTTAGAGACTTGCATGGAAAGTCTATAATTTGGACATTTTATTACTACAGTGGTACTTGGATGTTATAGAACTGTCATTACTTTTTAAGAATATTAATTTTCTGACTGAGGGCTCTTTTATATTTAATACCGTTCGTGCCACTTCATGTGATGCCTTTAATGTGCTTTATAATGAAGTTTGGCAGCATCTTGTATAGTTATTTTCTTAAGTGGGCATGTTGGATTTCTACTTGATATTTAAAAACTGGCATATGGGGAAATTTTACAATTTTCTTTTGCAAATTGCACAGAATTGAGCAGTGACCTTTTCATTAATGAGCACTTGGAAGAAAAAATATAATTACAGTACTTTAGTCAACCGAATTTCTACTTGAGGGAGGAAACCTTTAAATGTTTTTCAGATTGGAATAAACTGATAGCGATTTCTGGAACTTTCATGGCATTAGACCAACACTTAATATTTAGACATTTTATAAAAAAGAACTATGAAAGTTGGAGAAGTAAGTTACTTTGAATGTGTAGTGGAATGTTATGCGGGGTAGAACTGCTCTTCCACAGTTTTGTTGCATATTCCTGTATTGGGTGAAAAATGTGCTGCAGCACAAAAGCTTGAAAGCATCTGGTGTAATATATTTATAGTAATAGCAGGCTGGTCAATTGCCAAGTTCATTCAAGCTTACAGCCTGTAGATTTGAGGCTGTGAGGGTGGCTTTTGTACCAGGATGAGGGATGGTGAGATACTGTCTAGGATCGGAGTGGGTGAGGGTGAAGATGGAGAGACAGACAGTTGTAGAGGAGATGGGAAGAGTTGTCTGTGTCGTCATGGGATGGTAGGCAAGAAGAGGAGGAGGTTAGAATTAGAAAGTTAGTTGGGGTAGTTTTCTTTACCCGGGTGGAACACGATAGCGGAGGTATTTAGTGCAGGAAGAAATGAGTCCCGTCAGTGATGGAGACCGCTGAGGTCTCAAGGCCACGTAATGATGAGACTGGTACGAAGCTCATTTGGAAAGCCACGTTTGTGCACCTTTCCAGCTGCTGGTTACAGAAGGGCCTGGGAGCAGGTTATCTGCCTGTCCTGTCATGATGTGGAGATGCCGGTGTTGGACTGGGGTGGACAAATGTGAGAAGTCGCACAACACCAGGTTATAGTCCAACAGCTTTATTTGAAATCACAAGCTTTCGGAGCGCTGCTCCTTCGTCAGGTGAAGTCACCTGACGAAGGAGCAGCGCTCCGAAAGCTTGTGATTTCAAATAAAGCTGTTGGACTATAACCTGGTGTTGTGCGACTTCTCACGCCTGTCCTGTCAGCAGTGGATGGTCTGTGTTTTTTGCCACCTGTATTTTTGCCCAAGTTCACATGTTGATTTAAACTTAAAAAGTGATGACCAATTTCAGGAATGCGATAGTGTAGCCTGTATAATTAGTAATGCACACTTGTTTTCTTTAAAAGGAATTCCATGTATGCAGTAAAGCATGTACTCTTTCTTCAGAATACATTTTAGGGTCAACATATGACTGACCTGCATTTTATTAGCTGCATTCTAGTTACTATACTCTCAGGATGTCGTCTTGTTGTATAACTGAGGTTTGTCAAAAGGAAGTGGTTGGATATTTTGGAGTAGCCTTTTAACATTGCAGCGAAACTAATTTTGTACTGCTTGTATCAGCAGTTAGAATAATGTGTATATGTATTTAGCACTATGGTATGCTATTAGTTATAACCTACCTCTTTTGACTAAGCTTTGGTCACCAGTCCGAATATCTCTGTGGCTCATTGTCAAATATTGTCTGCTGCTCCTGTGAAGCGCCTTTACTAAAGGCGCTATATATACGCAGGTTGTTGTAATAGCTATATAGCCTTCTTTATTCAAAGCTATCTGATAAGTTTGGAAGTTTAAGTGCTTATTTTGATTCTCCCCTTTATTTTTGTTTTGAAGTGTATGAAGGTTTTTGTGATTAACCAGCATGGTACTTTTGATTTGTTTCTGTAGACCAGCTCAGCACAATGAGGTGGCACTGTGCGTTTCAGCTTTTAGCCATCGAGTGGTAGGTTTGTGCCTGTAATTGCTCATGTAAGGTTTCCCATCTCTGCTATGGAGAGATGCTCAGTGTAGGCTAGACAATTCCCCACTGGGAGGAAGGGAAGATTGGCGAACAGCTACCTAGACTTAAGCGACAGCATTTCTTGCTGAGCATTGGCTCCGTCAAGGAAGGCACATGGCTTGCGAATATTTCAGAGGGAGAAAGAGGAGAAAATTGTATGTTTTTTAAGTTTTAAAATAAAATATAAATACATTTCCTAAATTAGGAACACAACAGTGCAACAGACAATGATTGTTTTCAAAATATATCATAGAATCATACAGCACAGAAGGAGGCCATTTGGCCTGTCGTGCCTGTGCCAGCTTTTTGAAAGAGCTCTCCAATTTAGTCCCACCCACACCCCAGCTTTTTCTCCATAACCCTACAAATTAGTTCTCGAGTGTTTGTTTTCCTTCGAAAGGTTTTCATGAACCTTTTACTGAGGGGTATGATGATTGAGGTGCAGCTAAATCTTTCTATTTCTGATAGTGCTTTAGCACAACTGAAACTATTCATGAAACTTAAATGCTTTCCCTTCAAGCAGCCTGCTCATTGGATACAAATGGAAGTCATGTGCTTGCTGGCATTATAGCCATAGCACTTGTACGGATGTGTAAATTTTGTTTTACAGAATATCATTGATATTCTGGGAGCAAAACAAAACTATTTTAGTTTAGCTGTTAAGTCAGCTAATAAAAGGAATTCAAACAAATTAGGTTAGATTACACATAACATTCTTGATAATTACGGTCAGCTGCACTGTGACCTCAAAGAAAATCAGTTCTGGCTCTTGAGTCTTTGATATGAATAAAAATATTCACTTATAATCATGAGTTTATGGCTTGTACAATTGAAATGCAACTAAATCGCCCCTCCCTCCCCCAGCTCAAGTAATGAAGTAATCTATTTTGTTACAGTGCTCATTTTTCTTATTCTCTGAATGTTTTCTAGCTGCTTGTTCCTCTGGCCATATCACACTCATTATTTCTTTGTAAGACTATTCATATATAATATATGTGATTTCCATTTTTAAAAAAAGTAAAAATTTTAAAGTTTATACAGACTGCATTTGACACATTAGACCCCCTGTGACCCCACCTCATTGTCTTAGCTGTATCTTGCTATGTCTTTGATATAATGCCTTCCTGACCTGATTGTTTCTCTGCCGAGGTGTGATAAAAGGCAGTCAGAAAGATTAACTGTAGTCGTCTGACATTGTACGCTACACAGGCATTGTTCTCTGTGTATATATGCTTTGCCGATTCGTATTCCTTCACTTCACCTGACAAAGGGGCAGCAGCTCCGAAAGCTTGTGATTTCAAATAAAACTGTTGGACTATAACCTGGTGTTGTGCGACTTCTCACATATATAATATAAATTAAGGTCTTTATTTCATAATCCATAACAAAGTTGCATTATCTCAAAATCAGCAGGGATCATGAATATTAGCATTTTAGATTTTTAATATATAATAAATATCATAATATCTTGACGCCTGTAACCTGAATTGGGTGACCTTTTTTGAGGATATTACTCTGAATTGTTTTCTGATGTTGCAATGCTAACCAAATGTCATTTTTTAGCTCATCTGTGTAACCCCTGTTCGGTTGAGAATCATGTCCTTTGATAAGATGCTCATTATTTCAATGAGAATTATATCATATAATGAGTAATATAAGAAACACATCCGTCATAATTTGAGGGTGTTGAGTTCCACCTTAAAGGCTATTTGAATGCAAGAGTCTAACTGTTAGCATTAAAACAATGGCAGAAATCTTCCTCACTAACCCATCAGTTAATTTTAATCAAGGAACCAGCAGCGACTTCAGTCATAAAACTGCGATTGGCAGCATTGCTGCATCATGCTGAAGTCCAGAAGCTCCAGTTTTAACACCTATGGTCTGTGCTAGTCAGTGGATATCGAGACTGAGTTTGAATGGATACTCGAGATCAACTCAAGTTACTGTAATTAGTAGTTTATCCCTTTTATTGACAGAATTGTCACGTGCTCCAAATAAATCGTTTCCTCCTTGTGAGGTTTGAGACATAATTCATCTGGAGGAAGAGAATGTTTGGGTCACAGATGTTCCTCAGATGGTTAACTAGGAAATTAATTTGATTCCAGTTGGACTAGAATGTATAGTGCCCTCCTAACGTGCTTTGAGTCTGGCACTGCCCAGTAAGCTCATTCCTGCTATTGCCCTACAATAAAATCTATATCAAAAGCTTTTTGTTTTCTCAAGCTGTTTTTTATTTTATTTTGGTTGGCGCTTCAATTTACCTGATTGCTATGGATTACATTTGCTTTTGTGTTCCGAATAAAAGTTTTAAGCTAAAAATACTGTTACAGAATATTGTGAAGCATTTTATATTAACTTCAGTAACTTCAAGTGGAAGTGTATAGGAGCTGCAACTGTACTTACAAAGTAAATCCCAGGTAACCAGTATAGATAAGGGAATATGACGACAACTCTGCATTTACTGCTAAAGGAGTAACCAGTCAACTACTGATGGTAAGATCTTAAGATAATCTACACACAAACTTGCTTCTCTGCCTGTTGATAAAAAGTTAAACTGAACTAGTGAAAAGGAGGATATTCAGTATTTTTATCCTTCACTCCTTTCCTTGTAGATTCAAGTTCCATTACAGACAGGATCACATAATTGAGGCCGACACTTCAGTGTAGTACCAAGGGGGTGCCACTTGTCTTGGCCAACATTTGCCCCTCAACAAATGCCACCAAAAACAGGTTATCTGGTCATTCATGCATTTGCTGTTTGTAGGACCTTGCTGTCTGCAATTTGGCTGCAGCATTTACCCACATTGCACTTCACAAAACCTAATCCATAAAGTGCTTTGGGATATCCTGGGGACTTGATAAGACACCATATAAATACAATTTTTCCCCTTTATGAAGCATTTAGCCTTAATTTCTTCCCTGACCAGAAGTTTTGACACAAGTGGAATGAGACACAGAATCCTTTGCTATTGGAGCAACTTTTTGTCCTAATTTTAGTTTTCCATATCTGATTTCCACCCCCTCAATTTATTGGGGAATGCAGCTTTAAATTAAGTAGTTTAGCAACCAGTAATCAGTTTAGCTGGTAAGTGTTTGGGAACTGGCAGCTGATGGGGTTACCTAGAGTTTTGGTGTGCGTTAGTGGTATAGGTAATGTTGCATGCCATGATCACAAATTGCAAGTTAACTTTGAATGCGGGCTGTACCAAGAAAAGACAGGTAGACAGCTAAATACAAAGTGCAGAAAAAAGGTAGCAAAACAAAATGCATAGATTGCTATTTTTGCAGCTGCTTTAGTTCATGGACATGCATGTAGTCAAAAATTGTTTGTATAAAATATGCAGATTATTTGCTTTTTGATACTGAAATAGTATCATGTACAGTTATTTTAGATGCAATTGCCACCAAACTTTGATGGATTCAGAGCAAAAACATCAACTGTGCGGTAGCCTGTACCAACCATCGGAGGTATTGCTCTGTACATAAAGAGATGCTTTATTGAACTGTGATTATAAACCACCCCAGTGTAACAAAATATTTGCTTCTTTTACCTTTGATATAAAGCAAAATATATCTGCAGATATGAGCTGAACAACAGCACTGATGTAAAACATTTGTCTGCTGGATCCTACAGAGAATTGCTAGAAGTAAGGATTTCCGTGAAAAGAAAGGAGTTTACATAATGACATGGTACATGAGAGGCCAAGTTCCCTACAGTTAATTTGCCCTTGAAAACCAAATAAGCACTGATCTAACGCCATGGGATGCTTTTGAAGATTATGTTTTATGGGGTTATTGAAACCAAGTAGTGTATTTTTTTTAAATTCGTTCCTGGGATGTGGGCATCACTGGCAAGGCCAGCATTTATTGTCCATCCCTAATTGCCCTTGAGAAGGTGGTGGTGAGTCACCTTCTTGAACCGCTGCAGTCCGTGTGGTGAAGGTACTCCCATAGTGCTGTTGGGGAGGGAGTTCCAGGATTTTGACCCAGCGACGATGAAGGATCGGCGATATACCTCTAAGTCAGGCTGGTGTGTGACTTGGAGGTGATGGTGTTCCCATGCGCCTGCTGCCCTTGTCCTTCTAGGTGGTAGAGGTCGCGGGTTTGGGAGGCGCTGTCGAAGAAGCCTTGGCTGCAGTGCATCTTGTAGATGGTACACACTGCAGCCACGGTGCACCGGTGGTGAAGGGAGTGAATGTTTAAGGTGGTGGATGGGGTGCTAATCAAGTGGGCTGCTTTGTCTTGGATGGTGTCGAGCTTCTTGAGTGTTTGGAGCTGCACTCATCCAGGCAAGTGGAGAACATTCCATCACACTCCTGACTTGTGCCTTATAGATGGTGGAAAGGCTTTGGGGAGTCAGGAGGTGAGACACTCGCCGCAGAATACCCAGCCTCTGACCTGCTCTTGTAGCCACAGTATTTATGTGGCTGGTCCAGTTAAGTTTCTGGTCAATGGCAGAGCTTGACCTGATCCGTTGGTTGTGGACTTGCTTAGCTCTGTCTAGAGCATGCTGCTTCTGCTGTTTAGCATGCATGTAGTCCTGTGCTGCAGCATCCCCAGGTTGGCACCTCATTTTTAGGTATGCCTGGTGCTGCTCCTGGCATGCTCTTCCACATTCCTCATTGAACCAGGGTTGGTCCCCTGGCTTGATGGTAATGGTAGAGTGAGGGATATGCTGGGCCATGAAGTTACAGATTGTGGTGGAATACAATTCTGCTGCTGATGACCCAAAGTGCCTCATGGATGCCCGGTTTTGAGCTGCTAGATCTGTTCTGAATCTATCCCATTTAGCATGGGGGTATTGCCACTCAACACAATCGAGGGTGTCCTCAGTGTGAAGATGGGACTTTGTCTCCACAAAGACTGTGCGGTGGTCACTGCTACCAATACTGTCATGGACAGATGCAAGGGGATGCTGGACAAACATATGAGGGAGAAGGGAATAGAG
Source organism: Squalus acanthias (assembly GCA_030390025.1). NCBI lineage: Eukaryota > Metazoa > Chordata > Chondrichthyes > Squaliformes > Squalidae > Squalus > Squalus acanthias. Next base: position 13,372,138 of record CM059448.1, read on the forward strand.
GGTTATGCTGATAGATTTAGATGAGGAAAGACCGGAGGAGGCTCGAGTGGAGCATAAACACCGGCATGGACTGGTTGGGCTGAATGGCCTATTTCTGTGCCGTATATCCTATGTAATCCTATGTAATCGTTGACAAGTAGATTGGTGAGGATGAGGTCAAGTGGTTCTCTCACCATCTGCCGCAGGCCCAGTCTGGCAGCTATGTCCTTCAGGACTCCACCAGCTCAGTCAGTAGTGGTGCTACCGAGCCACTCTTGATGATGGACATTGAAGTCCCCCACCCAGCGTACATTCTGTGCCCTTGCTACCTTCAGTGCTTCTTCCAAGTGGTGTTCAACATGGAGGAGTACTGATTCATCAGCTGAGGGAGGGCAGTAGATGGTAATCAACAGGAGGTTTCCTTGCCCATGTTTGACCTGAACCCATGAGACTTCATGGTGTCCGTAGTCAATGTTGAGGACTGCCAGGGCCACTCCCTCCCAACTGTATAGCCTCCTCTGGTGGGTCTGTCCTGCCGGTGGGACAGGACATACCCAGGGATGGTGATGGAGGAGTCTTGGATGTTGGCTGAAAGGTATGATTTGGTGAATATGACTATGTCAGGCTGTTGCAGGACAGCTCTCCTAATTTTGGCACAAGTCCCCAGATGTTAGTAAGGAGGAGTTTGCAGAGTGCCTTTGTCGTGTCTGAAGCTGGTGCTGTGGTCGATGCTGGGTGGTCCGTCTAGTTATATTGTTTTCTGTAGCGGTTTGGTACAGCTGAGTGACTTGCTGGGCCATTTCAGAGGCCAGTTAAGAGTCAGCCACATTGCTGTGGGTCTGGAGTCACATATAGGCCAGAGCAGGTAAGGATGGCAGATTTCCTTCCCTAAAGGACATTAGTGGACCAGATGGGTTTTTACGATAATCCGTCACCATTACTGATACTAGCTTTTTATTCCAGATTCATTTAATTAACTGAATTTAAATTCCCCAGCTGCCGTGCTGGGATATGAACTCACATCTCCGGATCATTAGTCCAGGCCTCTGGGTTACTAGTCCAGTAACATAACCACGATGCTACCGTACCCCATAAAGTAGTAATTCCACTCTCGACCCTAATTTTACAAACTTAATTTCAAACCTTAGTAAATGAAAGAAATAATGGTTTCATTAGCAGGTTTTGGAAGATAACATTTTATCCTAATTAGCGTAGCATGAGTCATTTTAACTGTCAGTATTTCCTATGTAATGCTGGCAAGAGATCAGATCATCCAACCTTTTGCTCATAAATGTAATGCATACAGTTTATAAATATTATCATTTGACAGCTACACTACTATTTTCGAGTAATGCATGACCAGTTTTTATAATTCATTTTTATATTCAAATTTAAACAGCGTGTGTTCATGTCTTTCATTCTAATTGGTTTTCTGGTACTGCAATATAACCACACAGTAATATAAATGTATAAAGGCAAATTAACTTGATTGGGGTGCAGTAACGGAATATTGACTCAAGGTGGCAGAAGAGAAGTGTTGTATTGAAATAGCAAAAAATCTAACATTGCCCCTTATATATGTATGCCAAAGAGAGACTGTTGAGACTTTGAAACCTAGCAGGCTCTAGAATTTCACTGAATGAGGCATAACCTTTTGGTTTTTTCAGGGGTGGGCACACCAACTTTTCTGGAGAAAAGTGAGTTTTTTAAGTCCCTGCTCACTCGCGCGACATGCACCTTGACAAAATCTAAAACAATCAGGTTCAGCAGTTTTTAACTTTTTAATGAACAGCTCTGCAATAATTTATTGCATCTCTAAGTGCCCTGATATTGGGAAGTGTGGAATTAATGGTCTCTTTCACTTGTTTCTCACAGCAACAACGACGACTTGCATTTATAGAGCACCTTTCACGTCGTAAATGGTCCCAAGGCGCTTAAAAATAGAACTTTTTCTTGGCCGCTTTGCATTGCGGACCTTCCTCATCTCCATTGCTGCCCTGCCACTTTAAACAGTGCAAATTTCTCTATTAAATTTGAAAAAACGCACATTTGTGACACAATGCCCACCTCTTTCAATTCAAAACGAGGTTTGGGAGGGAAAAGTGAAGAGATAGCGACTCTGACACACTCACTCGCATCTTGATGGATTCAGTGCCCAAATAGCATCAGTTCTGGATTGCCTGCTGCCTCTGCAATATCAGCTCGGGGCTCAATTTGTAGTTTAGAACACAAAGCAAATGATACGTTAGCTTTTGTTACAAAGGATTAGAGTATAAAAGTAAAGAAGTCTTACTACAATTATACAGGGCATTGGTGAGGCCACACCTGGAGTACTGTGTACAGTTCTGGTCTCCTTACCTAAGGAAGGATATACTTGCCTTAGAGGGAGTGCAGCGAAGGTTCACTAGACTGGTTCCTGGGATGAGGGGATTGCCCTATGAGGAGAGATTGAGTAGATGAGGCCGATATTCCCAAGAATTTAGAAGAATGAGAGGTGATCTCATTGAAACATATAAAATTCTTAAGGGGCTTGACAGGGTTAATGCTGGGAAAATGTTTCCCCTGGCTGGGGAATCTAGAACACCGGGGGGGGAGGAGGTCACAGTCTCAGAATAAGGGGTCGGCCATTTAGGACTGAGATGAGGAGAAATTTCTTCACTCAAAGGGTTGTGAATCTTTGGAATTCTCCACCCCAGAGAGCTGTGGCTGCTCAGTCGTTGAGTATATTCAAGACAGAGGTCGATAAATTTTTGGGAACTAAGGGAATTATGGGGATAGTGCGGGAAGGTGGAATTGAGATAGAAGATCAGCCATGATCCTGTTGAATGGCGAAGCAGGCTTGAATGGCCAAATGGCCTACTCCAGCTCCTATTTCTTATGTTCTTATTTAATTTAATTCTCACTAAAGCTTGACTGAAACAGAAAAAAATGACCTGATCCTTCTGTCTCTGACTTTTTGATTTGAAATGGCAGTACTCCAGTAATCAAATCAAGACGCAAAGGTTAAAGGATTTTTGCTTGGAACTACTACCAGAGGTTGGATATGACTATTATTTGAAATTCTCAGAAGCAATAAAATACGCATTTTACTTTTGATACCCAAGATGAGTAGAGGGAAGCAGGTGAATTTTCTTTTAGGTTTAATGGGACTATTGCTTCTGAACCGAAAACAATTAACTTTCAGACTTCCTTTACTGAAAACCCCTGAAATTTGTAATGTTGAATCATGGACAGTTGGCATAAAATGGATGAACATTAATGACACTATTGATCTCTTAATTTTGCATGGATAATCCAGATGTTTTGCTGTTTTTGTCATCCATGCAGATATTTAAGTTTAAGCAAATTGTTCCCCAAAGAGTACTTGGCTAGCAATGGCAGAACAATACTCAAATTGTTATACAGCAAGAAATGTCTTTTCTTAAAATATGTGGTAAATAATCATGATATTCCTTTTTGCTCACATTTGTGGAATAAAGAATTATTTCTCTCACAAATTTGCAAGCATGAATATACAGAGATCTGTCCTTAGTCAGCGAGAGTTAAATGGGAGCTAGCAGTATAATTAAGCAGCCAACCCCACATCACGATATAAAGGTACCAATCGAAGACAGGATGATACCCAAATTATAACTGAGCCGAAATACTTGATTGTAGTTTAGGGGGTTTTCCGGCTAGTCCCCTCTGCCGAGCACAGCTATATAATACAGTAGAATGTTTCTGTAAAACATGATTGTTTTGGAATTGTAACTATAAATAAAGCACAGGTGTGTACTTCCTCTGAAACTCTACCGATAAAATCTTTTAGAATTCAGCTTGTTGCTGCTTTTTAATTCACCTTGGAAAAGCTAAGAATCCATACCATGAAGAAAGACTTCTGCGCTGAGAAAAATACATTGTCTGCAGTCATTCTTTTTGAATTTTAAGTATTCTTTGATAAATAATTGTTTTTGAATTGTAACTATTTCCAAAGTACAAGTATTAATCATGGCCTTTGTCTCTCTGTCTGTCTAAGGTGGGGGAAAAAAAACTCTCTTCGCTCTAGTGTGAAAGCTTTACCTCCAAAAGCTTTTACATTTCTTTGTTCAGGTTGTTTTGAAATGATTTGGAAAAAGAAAGTGATAAGTGCTGTTCTAGGCTGGATTGAATGCATCATAATACTGCATCCTGGATATCATCACTGTACATGCTTAGACAACAGCATTCTGGGAACAACAGACACAGGTGTATTAGAAACTCTCTTCAGTGATAGCTGTGGAAAAAGTATCAGTTCCGACCCCAAGCTTTAGAAAGAGGCTGAAGCCTCTAGTCAGAAGGTTGTGGGTTCAAGTCCCACCACTCCAGAGACTTGAGCACAAAAATCTCAGCTGACACTCCAGTGCAGTACTGAGGGAGTGCTGCACTGTCGGAGGTGCCGTCTTTCGGATGAGACGTTAAACCGAGGCCCTGTCTGCTCTCTCGGGTGGACGTAAAAGATCCCATGGCACTATTTTGAAGAAGAGCAGTGCTGTAATCCCCGGTGTCCTGGCCAATATTTGTCCCTCACTCAACATCACAGGAAAAACAGGTTATCTGGTCATTATCACATTGCTGTTTGTGGGAGCTTGCTGTGCGCAAATTGGCTGCTGCGTTTCCTACATTGCAACAGTGACTACACTCCAAAAGTACTTCATTGGCTGTAAAGCGCTTTGGGAAGCCCTGAGGTCATGAAAGGCGCTATATAAATGCAAGTCTTTTTTTCTTTAAACAATAGTAGGGAGGGTACTCAAAAACAAACAAAATAGTTTACTGTCATGTAAAAAAAATTTTTTTGAGAATGAGTTGAGGGGGAAACAGTGGCAGACAGATTTTTTTTTTCAGCGATTTGATTTGTCGAGTTTTAGGTTTACTAGATTTTCCAGATGACTCGGGTATGTACACAGTTGTGATTCAACTTTTTAATTTCAGCTGATCAAAAAGTGTGATACTAGAAATGTGATGCTTGCATAACTCAAAATGCAGTAAATTGGCAATTTTTTAAATTTTAATATAGATAAATGGGGGTTGTCTCTTCCACACGATAGTGGATTGCTTGTGATTTTAAATTTGTTTTGTCAAAATTGGAATATAGATGTAGAATTATTTAGGTTTAGTGCAGCTTTCCTTGTTGGGACTTGAATGCCGATGTATTACTTTCGTTGTTTGAAAAAGACTCGCTGTTATCCTGTCATTCAAAAGAGGAGAAAAAAGTACTTTTCTGGTTCTGGACTAAATCTAAATTTTTAAGGTGATATAATCATAAATATATAATATTTATTTAAAAAGCACACACAGCAGTATTGCAGAAATTACTTTCGGGTTGATTGAACTCCCTATGATATGGTTTGTTTAGATTTTCAGGTACTTTTAATATTGTTCCACATGAAAGATTTCTAATTATACTAAAAGCCATTTAAATCCTTGAAGATTGGACTGAATCAGAAACTGTTTTTCAAAAGCAATGAAAGAGTACTTCTAAGTGGAGTAATCGATTTGGTTGGGGGGCGGGGGGAGTTTGGGTGAAGTCCAACAGAGATGAATCCTTGAACCCCTATTATTTCTAATCTATATAAATTACATCATGTCCAAAACAACTGGTCAGATTCACCGACTACTCTCAATGTAGAGATGGTAATGATAAAGAATGGTACAAGATTTGCAAAAGGAAGTTCGGGTTTGTAGTTGGACAGAAACGTGGCAAATGGAAAGTTAGCACCGATTTATGTGTTTTTAAAAAAAAAAAAAAATAAGATTTAATATGTAAGTTTAAAATGATTGTGACTGAGTTAGCACAGGAAAGCTTAGAAAGGGACCTGGGAGTAATAGTAGGAACACCATTTTAAATGTCCAGGCAATATGACAAAGTAATTTAAACAACCTAATAGAATGCTTGGCTGAACAGCCAAACAGTAGAATATAAGTATAGAGAAGCTACACTAAGAAAACTATGCTCAGTTTTGTCACCACACCACCAAAACAGTTTACTTACTTTAGAAGGAGTGCAGAGAAGAGCAACAAGATTGACCCAAATATAAAGATGATGAGCTATGAGGAAAGATGAGAGAAGTTTAAATATTCTAGTCTAGAAAATGGGCAGAGTATCCAATATATTAAAGGTGATAGGTAAGTTAAACTCAAAGTAATATCAGGGAACATAAATGGAAATTAGTGCAAAAATAAATTTAGAAGAGAGATCAAGAGTCTCTTCACGAAGTTTTCTAATGAGCAGAGTTAAACACCTAAAAACATTAAAGTTTTTCAAAATACAATATGCGTGTTGAGAGAATAAATGTACCAGAAGGATTAACTTCATTGGGCTGCATGGCCTTTTCTCATTGTTCACTTCTTAAGTTTATTTCTTTGGGGAGAAACAGTCTGATGCTGGAGATTATGTTGAATGGATTATCGTCTCTATACTGTCAGACGGCTTGTCTGACATCCAGCACTGGATGAGCAGAAATTTCCTCCAATTAAATATCGGGAAGACCGAAGCCATTGACTTCGGTTCACAAACTCCGTTCCCTTGCCACCGATTCGAACCTTCTTCCTGGCAACTGTTTGAGACTGACTAAGTCTGTTCGCAACCTTGGTGTCATATTTGATCATGAGTTGAGCTTCCTACCTCATATCCGTTGCATCACTAAGACTGCCCATTTCCACCTCCATAACATTGCCGATCTCCGCCCTTGCCTCAGATTATCTGCTGCCGAAACCCTCATCCATGCCTTTGTTACCTCTAGACTTGACTATTCCAAGGCACTCCTGGTCGGCCTTCTTCGTTCTACCCTCCATAAACTTGATGCCCTCATGTCCTAACTCGCACCAAGTCCTGCTCGCCCATCTCCCCTGTACTCGCTGACCTAGATTGGCTCCCAGTTCTCATCCTTGTTTTCAAATCCCTCCATGGCCTCGCCCCTCCCTATCTCTGTGATTTCCTCCAGCCCTATAATTCCCCCAGTTCTCTGCGCTCCGCCCATTCTGGCCTCTTGAGCATCCCCAATTTATTAACTCCACCGTGGGCGGCCGTGCCTTCAGCTGCCAAGGCCCTAAGCTCTGGAATTCCCTCCCTAAACCTCTCCGCCTCTCTACCTCACTTTCCTCCTTTCAAGATGCTCCTTAAAACCTACCTCTTTGACCAAGCTTTTGGTCACCTGCCCTAACATCTCCTTATATGGCTCTGTGTCAAATCTTTTTTTTATAACGCTCCTGTGAAACTCCTTGGGACGTTTTATTATGTTAAAGCTGCTATCTAAATGTAAGTTGTTGTTGATGGTCTCCTGAAATTCTTAAAGTTGCAACAGATCAAGTTTGACAATCTGAAGAATTGTATCTGGAGATACAATGTTGTTGGCACATCAGCAGATTTAGAGAAGGATTGAACTATAGTTTATTCAGCATTTTCTTACCAATACCCTGATGATCTCACCAAATAGCGAGGGTGAATGGGCAGATAGACTACTTGCCCCACACTGAAGCCAGAGGGACTGTTTGAAATATTCAGGCTTTCAGGAAATCTTAATGAAGTTTGTATCTTCTTGTGTTTTTCTTTTATAAAAAAAAAGCACACTCCATTAAGACAGTAAGATTTATATTCCCAGACTGCTCGATGCAGCTTCGGACTATACGGAATTAGATTTGATGTAATATTTCAGTTACAGTTACTGCAACAGAAGTATGCCCTTATTTACAAAACTAAAACTATTGACAAGGCTGGTGTTTGCTATGGCACAGGAGATAAATGTGTCTATTTCTAAATAAAATTTGGATTGAGGCTAAGAATATTTGGAAAGTATAATCGGTTTCAATGGCCCTTCTCATTGAGGAGCCTCATTTCAAAACCCTAAACAATATTGGGCTTAAAGATAATTAAATTTTTATATAAAAACTTCAATAAAGCCCCTTTGGACTTGGTGTCTCTGACGCAGGAAGCAGTCAACGACTTGACTTTTTTTCCAATTGAATAGGCTTATCCAAAAAATCCCTCTGTTGCTGTGATACTTCAGGGAGTGTTACATCGCCAAAACAGACAGTCAGCTCTGCTACTGTAGAATTACGCTTCAAAGAATCTCTAAAGTACTTATTTTCCTTTGGATAAACAGAGCCTCTCTTGCTGAAAATAATGGCAAAGATGCAGCTCGAGTCTTTCTGCTTAATAATGGGAGCCAGCAGCATCCCTGCACTCTCATAAAATTCAAAGAATTTTGCTTGGACACCCTTAAAAGCAAAGCACAACTTTTCATACGAGTTTTAACCATAAAGTGATGTCACCTGGATGGATGATTTTTCAACGTTCATGTTTTTAATTGGGTCTTCCCGCCAGCAGCTTGGGTGAATTCCAATGAGCTTACTTTCAGACTGCAATCTGCTGTAACAACAACTTGTATTTATATAGCGCCTTTAACATAGTAAAACATCGCAAGGCGCTTCACAGGAGCATAATCAAACAAAATTCTGACACCGAACCACATGAGATATTAGGGCAGATGGAGGTAGATTTTTAAGGAGCGTCTTAAAGGAGGTAGAGAGGCGGAGAGGTTTAGGGAGGGAATTCCAGAGCTTAGTGCCTTGGCAGCTGAAGGCACGGCCGTCAATGGTGGAGCGATGGAAATCGGGGATGCTCAAGAGGCCAGAATTGGAGGAGCGCAGATATCTGAGTTGTAGAGTTGGAGGAGATTAGAGATAGGGAGCTATGAGGTCCGGAGGGATTTGAAAACAAGGTTGAGATGCAAGGGAGCTGCCGCCACTAGTCCTAGTTTTGTATCACATAAAGAGAGTTTTTGATGAATTGTACTTGTAAAATCAGTAAGAGATTTATAAGTGGATCCCTGAACATTCTTGCCTACATAGTCATAGCCAAAGAATCTCCTGCAATGACTTCTCTACATTCTGCCTCACACGACATCATCCGAAGACAAAACATCAGGTTCCACGTGTAAGTTGATGACACTCTGCTGTACCGCACCACCACCACCTCTCTCAACCCTTCTACTGCCTCTGTGTTGTCAGACCATTGGTTCAACATCCAGTCCTGGATGAGCCGAAATATCCTCCAATTAACAACAACTTGTATTTATATAGCGAGATTACAGAGATAGGGAGGGGCGAGGGATTTGAAAACAAGGATGAGAAGTTTGAAATCGGGAGCCAATGTAGGTCAGCGAGCACTGGGTGATGGGTGAACGGGACTTGGACGAGCAACCGACATTGGGGAGTCCGAAGCCATTGTCTTCAGCCCCCGCCACCACCCTATTCATTACCCTAGCCACCGAGTCCATTCCCCACCCTGGCTACTGTCTCGGGCTGAACCAGATTGCTTGCAACCTCTGAGTCTTATTTGGCATTGAGCTGAGCTTCCCACCCCATATCTTCCCTATCACAAGACTGCCTACGTCCACCAACGTAACATTGCCTGTCTCTACCCCTGCGTCAGCCCATCTGCTGCTGAAACTCTCATCCATGCTTTTGTTGCCTCCAGACTCGACTATTCCAATGCTCCTGGCCGGCCTCCCATCTTCCATCCTCCATAAACTTGAGCTCATTCAAAACGCTGCTGTCCGTATCATAACTCGCACTAAGTTCCGTTCACCCATCACCCCTGTGCTGCACTGGCTTCCGGTCCAAAAATGCCTCGATTTTAAAATTCTCGTCCTCATGTTCAAATTCCTCCGTGGCCTCGCCCCTCCCTATCGCTAACCTTCTGCAATCCTCCGAGAACTCTGCATTACTCCAACTCTTGCCTCTTTGTGCATGCCCCACCATTGGCAGCCGTGCCTTGATCCGTCTTCGCGGCAGGAACCTTCAAACACAAACACACTGATTTGTTCAGTTATGTGTATGACTGGCAGCTGCTGTTGAATTTTAGCTGCTAGTTGTTCAAATTCAAAACTGCTTGTGGGGTGTTTACATGCCTGAGCTTTTCAAATCTTTGGGAGTGGATTGGAACCTTGAGGGAGAGAGAGATTAGGCCAGTTAGCTCCTGCAGTTGGAAAGACTCTGTCGGAAAGGAATACTGCAAATACATTGGCTAACTGCAAAATAATAGCTTAGCATAAAGTCTGTAAACGTTTCTTTTCATTTGAGGGGTTAGTTTATATAATAATAGTTGGTAAATCGATAAATGTATTATTACTGTTACAGATTCACTTTCCCATTTATTCAAACAAATTTGCTTTTTAAAAAAAAAAAATCTAAAATGCGGTCTGGTGACGTTGCGTTGCCGATTTCCAAAGACTTGAGAAAGTTTTGGTGGAGGCACAGGAGTGGCCAAAGAACAGTTTAAAGAAAGGTTTTCTGTTTTTTATCTCTGGGTATGTTACTAAAAGCATATGCAAATATCAGGGCCAGTATAGATACTTTGGATACGATGCAACACAGTGACTATCCAGTTAATTATAGTCTAGATAATGTCCAGGCACAGCTGACCCAAACTGAACAGGGTATATAATGGCCCAAAAATTAGTGCCGCTACGCGAGAGTACGCACTGTGTACTCTCGCGTATTCTGTCTCCAATTGCCGGTTTTCTGCATGCGCTGAAAACCGGCACTTGGTGAATGGAAAAGGGGGCGGTTCCTAGCTGAACCGCGTGCGCGCTACAGGCTGCGCGCTTGCAGTGCACTTAGTGGTTTCAACGCGCAGGTAAGTACGGAAGATTTTACACACAAAAAAAGGAGTAAGACCCACTTTTAACAAGGTAAGTAGTGAATTAAGTATTGAATTTTTTTTAACAGGTATATCTTTTTTAGAGACTTTAAAGACAGGTAAGTTTATTTTTATAACTTTTTAAAAGATTTTAAATTTTTTCAAAAATTTAATTTTTTATTTAAAATGGTTAATTTATTTAACTATACTTATTTTATTAATGTGATGTTTTTTTTTTAAATTTAATTGAGGTTTAGCTGTTCTTTTGGGGGGGTATAGATTCATAGCTTTCACAGCACTTATGTGAAAGTTATGAATGGAAGATGGTGTGCTGCCATTGGCTCTAACTGAGTCACGTGATCCCACAGCTCGCACGAATTAACTACGCCTGTGGGATACGGAAGCCCAGCACAGCAGCTGTCCAGAACATCAAGTTTGTGCGAGCTGGAACTGAAAAAGCCAACGCGCAGTGAGAGATCGCGGGGAAGCCTTACCCTCACACGAAGGCTTCCTCACGAATTTTTGGAGAACTGGAATGAGTCAGTTAGTGTGCAGGGCAGTGTTAAATTTTCAAACTGATCTCTACACTGACATTCTAAATATGCAGGAATTGCACATGAGCTGTTTGTTAGCTTGATTTAAATCTCCTGTGTTGGTTGTGCAAGTTGGATGCACTGGAGTGTTTAGGCATACGAGCCACAGTAGCAAATTCATGGGCAAAGTAGTTAAGAAATATTGTTGAGATAATTTTAAGATAATTGAACAGTTGGTCTATTTCCAGGGTAATCGGAAAGCCTCAAAAAGTCTAAGTGTTGTGAATTAGATGAACTTTAAAAAAAAAAAAATTAATTATTCTTTGGTGTACATTTGGGTGCAGATTTCCTGAGTTTTCCATGTGTATGATACTGCGCTAGATCATTATCTGCAGTGCTTTGTGAAGTTCCAGTGATGGCGTGGAATAAAGTGGATGAGTTTTGGGGAAACCAACTAATAAATGAATAAATTGCTCCAACTCTTTACTTGTTAATAAATGATTTAAGATGGTATAAGTCCTCTTTAGATCACATGCCAGCAGTTGAAAACGAACCCAGACAAACTGATCCTTAACTAGTCTCACAGTCTGAAACTGTGATTGCAATATAGGGAAGTGCTGTTAATGATTTTTCCAGTCTTCCTCTGTTAAGCTGATTTGGCATGTGGAAGTAAATTATTAATTTCTATCTTGTGATAATATTCTTCATCAAAAGGTTTTTAGCATTCTGATTGATGAATCAGATAGGAGTAATGGTGTATCAACTGACTTAAGGATATTGCTGTGGTAAAGCTTTGTTGGCTCAGCAACTGGGCTCCGACAGCAAAGTCAGTAGGTCTTAACTGCACAGATTGACGCATATCAGTTCAGTAAATAGGTGTACGATATTTATGCTGCATCTAGAATGGCCTAATTGTTTCATTTCTATCATTCTGCCTCACTAGTCTTGAAACGTGGGCTTTTTTGGGGCCAGTTTGCTCTCCTGCACTCCTGAAGATACTGGCTCTTGCCTGGGTATATATCCACGGTCACCCGCATTTCTCTGGTTCCTTGCCCAAGCGGCTATTTTTATGTGAGCAAAGGTAGTGAGCGTTGGGAATCTAGTTATACAGGGCATCATATGACCCATGTCCATATACAACAATTTCCAGGTGAAGTCAATGTGTAGCAAGCGGGAGTGGCTGATTTCATCATTTGTGCCTTGGCTGATGTCAGTTAACGGAGCAAAAATCAAGCTTTTGTCCTTCATTTAATGTGGCTTCTTGAGAGAGTTAACTTTTCGGGACCTAAGTTCTGACGAAAGGTCATCGACCTGAAGCGTTCTCTCTCGTTCTCTCTCCACAGATGCTGCCTGACCACCTGAGTATTTCCAGCATTTTCTGTTTTTATTCTACCAAAAGACCTTCTTTCTCTGTTAACTTTGTGTGTTTAATTTATGCTGAATATTTTTGGTAGTACAAGTTTGATCTAATGGATTCAGACCAAATTTCAAATCGAGTTAAAAGAAAATTTAGATGAGTAGGTTTTATTTTGACTATACAAATATTAATGTACCTTTTTGTGTATTGAACTTGTTGATACGGCAGCTTTAATAATTGTGTGTTATGAAACTTGAACTTGTATTGTGACCAGTCGTTTTTCAAAATATAAGTCTTTGGGGGTAATTTTAACATAATTTGCCTGGTGGGAAACTGACAATCAGATTGGCCGCCCATTTTACATGCTGCCCGAATTTACTTAGCATTGAAGTCAGTGGAAAGTAAAAATGGGCCATCGATCTTGTCACATCTGTTTCCCACCAGGTGGGTTAGGTAAAATTACCCCCTTTGTCTTTTTCTGTCCTTTTTTGATTTGTTTCAACTGAATGCTAATTGTATTCTCGGGATCGGGACCTGGCCAAGTTACTGACCTGGACAGTGCAAGGAGCTGAGGTCACATGTCCTCACTGCAGTTCAGCGGTTAAGACTTTAAACCAGAGCTGAGGATGTCAACAGCGCTCGCTGTTTGAACAGACACATGCAAGCTCCCTGAATGACTCAGCAAGTTTATCAACTGAGTAGTTAAAACGGTACAGACCAGGAAAATTCCAGCTTCAATCCACGTCTGTGCTGAGTTAGCTGATCTCAGCGAGGCTGGTGGTAGCAGCACGACATGGGCCAGTAAGAGGAAGATCAGCCCAAATGTAATGCTCCTGATGACTATCCAGTTGTTCCTGCTGGAAATGTGCAAGTAGAGACAGGAATGGGCTCACCTGTGATTTCCCCTCCCCACCACACTATCTAGACTAACACTTTAATATTGGCCATATGCGTAATGTACCATAGGGCCCTTGGTGCATAAGGAACTGCACCCCATCAACCAGCCTTCAGGAGGGAGCAAATACATTTTTAAAAAAGCAGTCTTAATTCTTTAACTTTTTGATAGTATAGGTAATGGATAGTAGCACTAAATATTGTGGTGTGCTGCTGTTATAGTAAGTCTGTTGAAAGCGGAGACTTGCGTCTTTAGGGGCATTTGAGCTAGCTGGAGTAAACCTGAAGTTTATAAAATAAATCCTTGGCCAGCTGTGGCTCTAGGTTGTCTGTGCAAGTTTCATGTGTGCTATTCCTACATTGGGCATAGTCGGATGCAAATGCCATCAGCTCTGGGCATGTGCTTCTCCCACAGGGGGCAGCATCCTTAAAGTCAAATTGGAGGATTGGCGAAGACTTTATTTTTTCCCTGCTGTCTGCTTAAAATAGTGCAGCAAGTTTATTTTGGGGCTTCGGCTGGCTGCAGTCCTTGATGGCACTAGCACAGCACTAAACCAATATGAAAGTAACTGTAATCTATAGGTAACGAATACATGAAGCTGGCTGCATACAATCTGACTTCAGTGGAAAAGAAATAGGTTTCATAGTGGTGTTGACGGCCCAGAATAAAGAGCGAGCTTGCATTTATATAGTACCTTTCACAGCCAGTGATGTACATTTTTGTATAGTGATGATGTTTGAGAGCTAAGTGTTGGCCAGGACACACAACGCCCTTCACCTCTTTGAATAATGTTGGGTCTTTTATGTCCACTTGAGAGGGCAGATGGGCCTCAGTTTAACATTGCATCCGAAAGATGGCGCCTCCAATAATGTAGCGCTCCCTCAGTACAGCATTGAAGAATCAGCCTGGATTATCTGCTCCAGGGTATCTGGAATAGGAAAAATAGTTTGGTAGCAACATTTTGTGATCATTTTTTAATGTTTCTGATTGGTTTAGGTCTGTTATCATGCTAGCTCGTGCTACAGGATGGAATAGAATATTTTTCTGTTGACATCCTACCAGATGGCGCTCTCTGTTGGAACTTGGACAGCCAACATTTAAAACTTCAAAAGATCTACTTTTAAGATGGATCATATTGTACAAAAATTAAGAGCTGAAAATACTGGACTTACTGCTTGTCAACATCTGAAAAGATGAATTAATGTTTTGGTTAGACACAGTGTATCAGATTTATTTCAGATTTTCAAAGATTTTCTGTCTTTCCTTATTTTATTTTAATTTCTAATCTTTCTGGACTGTTTAGGAATATGTTTTGTAAATTTCTGACTGTAATCTGTTGTGGTTGTGTTATATTTCAATTTGTATAAAACAGCAGTGTGCCATCGCTGAGGAGCAGTTTAATGCCAAATGCATACCAAACAAAAAAATCTAAAATTATGTGCTGATTAATGTATTAACGCAGAACTGCCGAAAGTATCCAGTTTAAAAATCAATTAATCTCTAAGTCTAATTACAATGCCACTTCGATTTACAATACCTTTGCTGCAGTGTCAGCAATAATACAACTGATCTCACTCTAAAGAAGTTTATGCAGAGCCCTCTGAAGGAAGTCAAATAAAATATTGCATTCATGTAATGTCTTTTCATGTCCTCAGGACATCCCAAAGCACTTTACAACCAAAACATTGTTGAAGTGCAGTAATTATCGAGCCAAACATGGCAACCAACACGTGCACCGCAAGATTCCACAAACCGCAAATGTGATGAAATGAGCAGGTTGTTTGTTTTTGGTTGAGGGAATATGTTGGCTACGATGGGAAGAGAACTCCCTGCGCCTCTTTGGAAATTTTATGTCCAGCTGAGCAAAGAGATGGGGATATCTTTGATTTGTGCAGTGGAATCTTTTATGTCCACCCGCAAGGGCAGATGGAGCCTCGGTTTTACGTCTCATCCAAAAGACAGTACCTCTGACAATGCAGTACTCCCTCAGTACTGCACTGAAGTGTCAGCCTAGATTAAGGTCGCTTTACTGATGTCAATTTCCAAATCCCAAATTTTGTTTTTAAGTATGCGGACAAATCGGATTGTACTTCATTTTCAACAAGATAACAAAGTTAAACTCTACATTACCAAATGTCTTTGCCGGATGTGATTACAGAATTGATTTAATTTTAATATAAGAATACATGCTGCATAATTAAGTGGAGCTGAGGCGAATGTAGTAGAAAAATGAATAAGTTTACATTGTTTAATGTATTAGTTCTCTTGATATTCAACTCAAAATTGAATGCAATGCATAGATATGTTTCTTAGTGTGTAGACGCCATGGAATACTCACACTTTGGGTCCTTTACAGGCACGTTTTCACATTTTTTCATAAACTTGTAACTGAAATTGCAGCACCCCAAAGTATATTTCAAACTATTAAGTGAGACGGATTATAAATGTTTGTTCAAAAATCAAACGCTGGAAAGTGCAGAAGCTGAGAGCACTGACCCAACTGTCACATCATGACTGACCGCTAATCCCAGTGTTTTCAGCTCTGCACTCACCAGCAAGTGATTTTTCTCTCTCCACCCATTCAGTTTTAAGAGGTGGAAAATCACTCTGATTGGGGTTTTTATACACGGTGACCTAATGGTGCAATGCAGAGTGGTAGGAAGGTTTTACACTTATAATTTCCAATACAGCTTGGGTCATCAGCAGGCGGTGCGGGGAACTTCCTCACTGGGAGAGAAAATTGATAGTTGAGTCACGCAACCCACATCTTTAAACCTTTTAACGGTTGTTGCAAAGTTCTGTAGGTAGTGGTTTGGGAGGTCACAGTCTGTTAGATTATTTTTAAAAATTCTATTTTCCTTCCTTAAAAGCCTCCTTCCTATGTCGTACACTATACTCCGCTAGAGAATGTGATGTAGCACAAGGAAAACTGAGGCGAGTGGGTGGGGGGGGGGGGGGGGGGGGGGGGTTTGCAGGTGGCTGTGGAGAGAATAAGAACAAACTTTGCAATAGAGGAAAATGATTAAAGGATTTGTTTTAAAGTAAGCGTTCTTACGAAATATCACCACTGTGTCTTCTCCAAACGACTATGCTTGGTTGATGATGAAGTTTCCCTGGCAGTTTGTAAAAATTCAGTGACTAGAAAGCCAGACCCTGGGGATAAATTCAAGTATTGTTTGCTATTGTTTTAATCCCTTGCATTATAACTCACCCTGAATTATTTTGAGGTAAAACAGATGTCAGATTTTTTTTTTACAAGCGTGCTGCAATGCACAATTTGTTAGCTATCAGCTCCCCTGATGCCTTAATGAATTCAGCCAGTGAAATACCGAATCACAGCGACCAGGAGAGTCCAAAGTTCAGTCTCCTTTCTGTGCCGAGTCAGTTTGGGTGTCAGTAGGGGTGCTAGACTTGGCTTCAGAACTCCTAGGTTAGGGAAGGTGAAAATGCCCAGCGTCACTGCTTTTGGTTGCTAACCATTGGCTCATTCTGGAAGTGCACGTGAACATTGGGTGAGGGCTTGATTGCACTCACAAATGAGCAGTGGCCCCCCGTGAAGTAGCCTGCCACAGTGTTTTGACTGTGCTTGCAAATGAACAAGGGTCACTTAGGTGAGATACTGGAGGTCTACCCATGGAATCATACCTCCCAGGCAGAGTCCGTGCATTCAGGACAGGAGGAGGAAAATAGGCACTTTATAACGTGTAAACAGTAGCTGCAAATTCCAAGGTTCCTGTTGGGAAAATGTATCTGTACTTCATATTTAAAATGTTCTTTATAAATGCTATACTATTTAGTAAACCCCCTCACCCCCCAGAAAAATCTCAGCCCTATTTTTGAGCTAACCAGTTGCAATATGACTGCTCAGGGGTTACTGCCTTTAAGTAATGAGGTGTTATTTATGATGTAATATGTCTGATAGGGTTAACATAAAGATACAACGTTTTAATCTTCTGCTTCAAATTGTATATCTGCCTTGGTTTGCAGTAATTTTTCCAACCTGTTCAAGTGTTTGTGCAGCTGTTAGCAGAGCCCTGAGGCAGCGTTAATGCTCGTATTCATGGTCCTATAGGGCTAAATCAGGTTATTTTACTTGTAATTGTATGGCTTCTGCCATCTGTTCTGAGGAGCATTAAAGCTCCCAGTGGGAGTTTCATATCTGTTTTGGTTAACAGATGATGAGCCAGTCCTGTGTTCATTGTGATGATAGAGCCTGCCGCTCTTTCAGGTATGAAGTATATTCCTCGATCCTTTAGGGAATGAGCTGTCTCCTTGTTCTAGACAAGCGTCAACTCACTATTGACAGACATTTTTTTCTCCCTGCCCCCAAAAGCAGATATTCTAAATTAGTACTGCATATAGTGCGCTCTTTGTTTGTAATTTTTTTTTAACTGATTTGAGTTGAGGGAAGTTGAGGAGAAATGTTTTCACCCAGAGGGTGGTGGGGGTCTGGAACTCTGCCTGAAAGGGTGCTTGAGGCAGAAACCCTCATCGCATTTAAAAAGTACTTGGATATGCGCTTGAAGTGCCGTAACCTACAAGGCTACGGACCAAGAACTGGAAAGTGGGATTAGGCTGGACGGCTCTTTTTCGGCCGGTGCGGACACAATGGACCGAATGG
Organism: Squalus acanthias; assembly: GCA_030390025.1. Taxonomy (NCBI): domain Eukaryota; kingdom Metazoa; phylum Chordata; class Chondrichthyes; order Squaliformes; family Squalidae; genus Squalus; species Squalus acanthias. Next base: position 13,390,180 of record CM059448.1, read on the forward strand.
CCTCCTTCTGTGCCGTAAAGTTCTATGAGCATCAAAATAGCACTTTTTAACCTACCTTGCAACATGCAACTGTGTAATTCACACTTGATTTTTGGACCATCCTGGGACTCCAGAGGTAACGGAGTGGGAGGAGAAGCCATTTTTGAGATTCTCTTGCTACAACTGAATAGGTCAGAGTTGAACCAGGTGAGGGCAGTCCCATTCTGTTGGACAACGGAGGAGAGGCGTTTGAGGTGAACCAACATAAGCTGCTCCAGTCCCACTGTAACTGGTATCTGGGTAGTCCAGATTTGGTCTGCTGCCTTGGCTTCCCCAAAAAGGGTGATTATAGGGTGCAAGAAGAGAATGAAAGGAGCATTGCACCCCATTATGGTGAACAGAATAGGGATGACCTGCTCCCTTTGTGCAAAACTTCTTCCTCATCACCCAGCCTGATGATGAAACTGTCTGGCTTCGAGCTGCCATGCCAACTCTGGCGCAAACTCAACCGTTTTAGATGTGGCATGGTAGGTGTGCGGCAAATGACCACTCAATGGGACTCCGGAACAGTCCTCCGTGGAGCTGCGGTGTAGTTGAGGGCACTGCACATCTATTGAATGGCTGCTCATTTCATGCTGGTCTATCAAGAGGGCTTTCTCCATTGTGCTGATCCCGAGGCTACTGAATGGCTAAACCGTGTATGATGCTTCCCTAAGCCCCTTGATGCTTTTGACATTTTTGACTCCCTACTTTATATTTTGTGTTTTGAATTTGCCAATATTTATTGTGCCACTTGTGCATTTGCAAATAATAATGGTTATTTAATTGATCTTATTTGGAATTTATAAATCCCACATTTAGAAAGAAAGAACTAGCATTTATATAATGGGCTGGATTTTCCGACCCCCTCCCCCCCCCCCCCCCCCCCCCCCGCCCCCCATGGGTGCGTACGAGGTGCGCGCGCACCCGTAGGGGCCTCGCAAGTGCCGGTTTCAGGCATGCGAAGCACATGCGCTGAAAACCGGCACTTGCGATCTGTCAAGAATTCTCTGGACAGATCATCCGCCTGCCTGGGAAAAGCGCATCTGTGGGTAGAGAGTTGCACTTTTTGTACAACTTCCACCCACTGAAAGGCCATAGAATTCTTACGCCTGGTAAAAGCAGGCGTAAGGCCTGCTTTTACCAGCTTGAGTGTTGAAAAATAGAAAAATTAAATTTGATAATTCATTTATAAATTAAAAATACTCTTCAAAAAGGTAAGTTTATTTTTAGCCCTGTAAAAACATTTAATTTTCCCAAAAACATATTTTTAAAAAAATATTTAATTAGATGTAATTTTAATTGTAATTAAAAAAATATATATTTAATGTTTTCGTGTGTTTTTAAATGTGATCCCCATTCATACTTTTGAAAGTTCTGTGCGTAGAGAACTGTCAAAAGTATGAAGGGGGATTCCCTTCTTTGATTGGTTCGCCTGGCCCACGTGATTCCAGGGGCGTTTGCCAACCGCATGCGCCCTTGGGATACCTGGGCCTCTGCGCATTTCCAACAGGAGAGGCCTAGGATCAGAAGCCTCGGGATCTACGGAACCAGCAGGTAGGTTCGTAGATTTTTTTCAGATCGGAGGCATCCGCCCGCAGGAAGCATCCGATCGGAAATTCAGGGTCAATGACTTTTGCAATCTCAGGATGTCCCAATGCACTTTGGAGGCAATGAGTTACTTTTGAAGTGCAGACACTGTTGTATGTGTGGTTAGACATACAACAGAAGATTATTTATGTCCATGTGAGAGATACTGGCAAGCAGCCACCTGTCTACACTACCTTTTTGTTAAGTGTCTATGATTTTAAAAAAATGTTCCTGCTTACTGAGATGACAAATGTTAATACTGAGGAATGGCACAATTTCCCCTGTTTGATGCTCCATCGAAATCAAACTGGTCAGATGTAAAGAATGGAACTCTGCCCTAACCACAGAGCCACCCATGTTTTGTACCTTTGTGAAATTACCATGTCGGTCATCCTTCTGGCATCTGAGTGAGATTGCCAGTTTGAGAGAAATTGTGGCTAGCTTTGTCCTTTGGAGCCATGCTACAAGGAACTGGGCTGAGACTGCTCACTCATTTCTTGCAAGATCTTTACAGGCGACAAAAAGACAAGACTTGTTTCACCAGTATTGGTTGTATTTACTCCCAAAGATGAAAAAGGTGTGCTGTCTCCTCCAGATCCCCCAAGCTACTTAATGTAATTTAACTTGTGTAGTATGCCAGCCAATGCATTACAATCAAAAGTAGGATCCATCTCTTATTCTAAGTTGCTTAACTCAAAATTATTTGATAGTTCCTTTTTTTTAGCACTATATGCCCACTCTGTATTTACATTACTCAATTTAAATTACTGGATCATTCCATTTTTACCACTGCAAAAATGTCTGAATTATCAGGCGTAGACTATAATTTGGGGGTATAACATTGTGTAATGCAAAGTCTGCACCTTTCTTCTTAAAAACATTAATAGTGGAAACCAGTTTCTTGTCATTCTTTCAAAAAGCAGCATTCGAAGATAGTTCTGAATAATTTTATTTTGATGCTCGTCAGTGTACAGCATTAATGTTGAAGCATGCTATTGCTCAACACGCAGCAAACTTCTATTTCCTGCATGAAGATTTGGAGTGATTTCATGGTTTTTATGTCCCGTTTCATGATGTCACCTTCATGTGTAGTGAGGGTTGTAATAACTGTGATGCTCTAAATCAGCTATTGCGTGTGTGGATTTACACTTCATTGTAATAATCTATAATGTAGTAACAGCTCTAAAGCTAAAGTGTCAGTTGTACAAAAATCCAGGTTGAGATTAATTTGAGTTAGTAAAACAGAATCATTCTAAACTTTAAAAATGCCATAATAACAACAGAAAATGCTGGAAAAACTCAGCAGGCCAGGCAGCATCCATGGAGAGAGAAACAGAGTTAACGTTTCAGGTCGAAGACCTTTTGTCGGAACTGGAAAAAAGCAGGAAATTAAATAGATTTTAAAGCAAGTTTACAGCATCTGCAGTATTTTGCTATTGTTTAAAAATGCCATTATGCCTGTGTCATGTACCCCTATGCACAATATTGATTGGGTTTGCAGTATGGAGATCTGCACATAAAATAGGTCACAAACTTCACTCGTTAAACAGTTGATCTCCTATGGTTTTGTATAATGGGCAATTTTTTTCCCCTCCAAAATGTTGTGTCTCATTTTAATCCAGTGGCTCCAGGGCTGCAGTGATGCTGTTGTATATTAGGCCCTTGATATCAAACTGATTCTGTCAGGTGATTGGCACCTTTTTTAATACTGCCGTTTGATCTATGCACCTTTTTTTAATACTGCCGTTTGATCTATGCACCTTTTTTAATACTGCCGTTTGATCTATGCATCATGAATTAATCCAAATTTTATTTTCACTTGCTGGATCCGAACTACAGAACTTCAACAGTTTGAGAGTGGTCAGAGAGGGCATCGGGGAGAGTGGGACTGCTTGAGGAATTTGCAGCAATAGCGTGCGCGCATGAAAAAGGCTGAGGCCCAGAATAATATCTTATACAATGGATTGGGGTATGGTCAACCAACCAAAATGGCTGTAGACGTGCATGCATTTCTTCACGTGCTCTGGTGGATTAGAGTGAATCCCAATTGTATCTGAAATTGAATTGCTTTCATAGAATGAAGACAATCATCGCTTTAATGGGTGATCTCATGTTCAGCACTCTTACATAAATTTGCATTGATGTAATCCTCTTGTACATAGATTTAAATTAAAAAAACAAAAATAATTAATCATTGGTTTCTTCAGTAGCTAATTGTTTTAATTTGCTTTCATAGTAATCCTACAAATCCCTTGTGATGGTATGATTTTGTTTACAGCATAGTACAGCCTAAACAGTTAAGATAATGAGATTAAACTAATTTCTTTGAGTTCTTGTTTCAGTATAAATTCAGCTTGTTGTGTCCTTGATTTATTCTGCAGTCTTATTTTTTATATATATATATAATCTTCAAAATGTTTTTTCATCATAATACTGACACTGTCAAGTTCATTTATGTAAAGGAATTCTAGCAATTACAATAGCAGTACAGTGTTGTAAACAATTACAATTTGACACGCAATCATAATATGATGCAAACTTGCCCAAATACATGTGGACATTTTTATAAACCTTTGAATATAGCTGTCCATTTGCCTTCATTTATGTCATACATAAAAACATTGTTTTGCCAAATACATATTCCGTGAAGTAATTGGGTCTCTTGCATTTCATTTCCCAACCTTCTATAAAAAAGATTTTGAGAGAAGTAGAAAAAAATTCTGATGAGTCTCCAATCAATGTTACTCTCGGAGTTCCCCTAGTAATTCGCTTTAGAACAAGGAATGGTTTATTGGAGAGTAGTGAGAAAAATAAATGATGGTTGGAACGGTGCACATGACATTTCAATGTCCTTTTTTTAACCTATCGTTTTTGCTCTGACAACAACTGACTAACAATGCATCCAATTCTCTATATACTGAATTATAAATGGTCAATAAAGTCACGCCTGCCCTAGCCTGAATTGCTTCCCAGCTCTGCTCTGCTGTGCCGTGCAGTCAGAGTCCCTCTCCCTAAGCTCTGCACAGCAGCTAACACCCATATTTCCTGAAAATCAGATTTCCAGTAGAAATGTCTTTAATGTATTGGTACGTGGGAAGGTAGTTCACCTCCAGAATTGGATTCAGTTCTGATCGAATTGAATGTGCATTTTCTTAGCAACATGTTCCTGTTTTCATTGACTGCTTTTAGTTTAGGAAGTCTTTTTTTTTACACTGGTCGGTTCAGCATTGTCTCATTTTCAATCAACGCTATAATTTCCCACTTTTTCACTACCAGCTGATAACATTGGATATTGGTCTGCAGTGTTTTGACCCTCTGCAGCTAATGTGAGAGAATCCAACTGAGGGAATTTGTTTATTCGGAGGAAATAAATGCATTGTTTGCAGTGTATCTCTTGTCTGCTGTCCACCGAAAGAGTGGTTTTTGCAAGTGTCCTGTGTTTGTGCCTGACAGTTCAAGGGCTGAGCAGATTTTTGAGATCCAAAAAGAATGAGTCAGAGGAAAGGGTTAATAAAGGAAGGGTTAAGATACGAGAATAATGAGCTTTGATGGGCGGGAAAAAAAAGTCTTGTCTTGAACTTTATCAAATGTGTTGCTTCAGAGTTACTGGTTACCATGGCTTCCTTTTTAAAATATTAAGAGATCAGATGACTCGGATTTGTGGTTTTTTTTGAGCCAGGACATTCCTAAAATTATCGACTATAATTAACCGCTGGTGGCATTCACCTTCCAAAAAAACCAGGAATATAGTGTACTGGTACTGAATTTATTCATGTTTACAAATTTTAGTTGTCCCGTGATGGATTTACAGTTAGCAGTGAGGGTTTGCTTATATCAGCATATTCTGGAAAAATCGCAGGCCGTGCAATTCAGTGTTGGCAGATTCCATTTGCTTGAGAGGGGGTTAACACACTTAATGTCAGTAGGATTGAAAGCCTTGCAATAATTTCGAGACAATCTGTTTGAACTTCACTTTTCAAGATGACAGCGGAGCAGAATATCATGTTGCCTTTTTAATTTGTGATCTACCATATATTGGGGAACATTTATAAGACTGTAAAAGGAGAGGTTTCTGAGCTGTTTTGTTGGCGCCTCTTTTTTCTGCCTGAAATGGATTTGGAAATAATTTTAGCTGGCAGTACATTCCTGGAAGGGCATCAAGCAGTTGAACAGAATTATGGTTTATTTATGAGATACATTATGTTGATGCCATGTTACCCCTGAAAGTCTTGGCACAATTGAGGATATCCCTTCCATCAACTGCTGACACAAATCGTATCTATCTTGCCAGAGACATTTGTTGGAGTTTGCTTAAGTTAACACATTGCTGCAATGAAGCATACGAGGCAGAGACACGAGAAATGTATTGATTTACCTTCTCAATGTTAGACTAATAATTTTCTTAACTACAATTGAGGATTGCCACTATAAAATCATCTTGGAGAATTGTATACTTCCCGCAGTGCTTAATGCGTTTGGCAAAATATAGTTGAAGCTTGTTTAAATGGGATCGCCCTGCTTGTCAAATGGGACCCATTAAGCAAAACCTCTTTGTTCTTACCATAAGGGACATTCCTACATATTTGTGATTCAAGTAATCAAAATGCTAATATATCCATTTTTCTTTTGGAAGGAAATCTAACTGCTTATGTTGGTGTGTATATTTAATACATGTAAACTAATATCGCTTGGATCATTACCGTACATCACCAGGTTGATTTTGAGTTCATCAGCATGGAAGTCCCAGATCAAAAGTTGTGACTGACAATTAAGTAGTGGCAATTAGCATGGGAACAACAAAAGACTCTAAAAAATCTGTAAAGAAATGTATCTTATTTGTAGCCCAACCAGGAAGGACATACTACTTTTATAGTGCTAACTGAGAAATTGTTCTCCTTTGAATTCATATCCTATTCAACTCCATCTCCATTAACTAGCATCAAACTTCCATGGGTCCTGTGACTTATAAAAGTTTATGTTGGAGTTCGAATGATTTGTGACATTTCTAAATGTCTGCAGAAATGCATTATTTCTTAAATTCTAATTGCATTCATTTTTAATTCTGAGAAATATTTAAAGTGCATCTCCCCACTTGCTTTCTCCTTCACAGTTCTACGCATGGTATAGATTGCATGTGCTAAGCAGTCAGGAGATGTGTTACGAGGTTGTATTCGCGCTTTGGAATAAGATGCCATTCACAATCACTCCAGCATTCCTCCTTTTGTTTATAGGATCCACCAATGATTTTTTTTTTTAGGTCTAGTGTGCTTTATTCTATGCATTCATAGTTGTAGAAGACATTCAAATGGAAATTTTTATTCTTGTATGCAATTTGGTCAATTTTAGCAGGGTCAATGATTAAATTTCAGACCGCATTATAAGACTGTCATCTTGGTAAATGTTGTATTGAATCTGTTAATTTTAAATTAACTACAATCTAGTACTTCAGACAAAAGCGAATAGGTCCAGCTGGCTGCTGCAGTATTCAGTGCTTCCAGGGTAAGGGGGAAATAGGAGTTAGTAAGAATCCCATCTGGATAAATGAATCATTTCCTGTTTTTTTTTTCTTCCGCTGGCATTTTATCGAAGTTTTTTTCTTTTTTTCCTTAGTAAAATGCACTGGTCATTCATAGTAACCAGCTGTAGTGGCTTATCGTCATAGAAACATATGTAGAAATTGTTCTAGTCAGTGTTCTCGCTCAGGCCAACATCCCCAGCATCGAAGCTTTGACCACGCTTGATCAGCTCCGATGGACAGGCCACGTCGTCCACATACCCGATACGAGACTCCCAAAACAAGCGCTCTAATTGGAGCTCCGACACGGCAAGAGAGCCCCAGGTGGACAGAGGAAACGCTTCAAGGACACCTTCAAAGCCTCCTTGAAAAAGTGCAACATCCCCAACGACACCTGGGAATCCCTGGCCCAAGACCGCACAAAGTGGAGGAGAAGCATCCGGGAAGGCACCGAACACCTCGAGTCTCTTCGCCGGGAGCAAGCGGAAGCCAAGCGGAAGGAGCGCACGTCAACCCAAACACCCCTTCAACCACCGTCTGCCCCACCTGTGACAGAGACTGTAGGTCCCGCATTGGACTCATCAGTCACCTGAGAACTCATTTTTAATGTGGAAGCAAGTCATCCTCAGTTGCGAGGGACTGCCTAAGAGAAGAGACATAGAAGGCTGGTTAACAAAATTGAGGCTCACGGAATAGCTGAGTCAGTGGCAGCTTGGATAAGGAATTGGCTTAAGGACCGAAAACAGCGAGTTGTGGTAAATGGCTGTTTTTCAGACTGGAGGATGGTAGACAGTGGTGTTCCTCAAGGGTCAGTGCTGGGGCCACTGCTTTTTTTGATATATATAAATGACCTGGATATTGGAATACAAAGTAGAATTTCTAAATTTGCCGATGACACCAAACTTGGGGGTGTGGCAAACTGAGGATGATACCAATCGACTGCAACAGGACATAGAAAGGGTAGCAGAATGGGCAGACAAGTGGCAGATGGAATTTAATACAGAGAAGTGTGAGGTGATGCATTTTGGCAGAAGGAACAGGGAGAGGCAATATACACTTAATGGCACAATTTTCAAAATTGTGCCGGAACAGAGGTGACCTGGGAGTTAATGTGCATAGGTCCCTGAAGGTGGCAGGACATATTGAGAGAGTGGTTAGCAAAGCATATGGGATCTTGGGTTTCATAAATTGAGGTATTGAGTACAAAAGTAGAGAAGTTATGCTGAACCTTTATAAAATGCTGGTTAGGCCACGACTGGAGTATTGCGTCCAGTTCTGGTCACCACACTTTAGGAAGGATGTGAAGGCCCTTGAGAGGGTGCAGAGGAGATTTACCAGAATGGTTCCGGGGATGGGGATCTTCGCTACAAGGACAGGTTAGAGAAGCTGGATTTGTTTTCATTAGAGCAAAGGAGGTTGAGGGGTGATTTGATAGCAGTGTACAAGATTATGACGGGTTTCGATAGGCTAGACGGGGAAAGGCTGTTCCCACTAGTTGATGGTACAAGGATTAGGGGACGCAGATGTAAGGTTTTGGGCAAGAGATATGCGGGGATGTGAGGGAAAACGTTTTTACGCAGCGAATGGTGAGGACCTGGAAATCGCTGCCGACGGAAGTGGTGGAAGCGGAAACACGCAATGTTTTCAAGGGGAGACTGGATAGGCACTTGAGGGAAATAAAGGGCTGCGGGGATAGAGCGGGGGAATGGGACTGACTGGATTGCTCTACAGAGAGCCGGCACAGACTCGATGAGCCGAATGGCCTCCTTCTGTGCCATTATGACTCTAATACTTCTCCAGTTATGATTTTCTTCCCTCAATGCAGCCACAACAAAAGATAGAGACAAAGAAAATGCAGAAAAGCATGCAGAATCTCCATTTGTTTCTTTTGTAGTAACACACTCTAAAGCACAAGTGCAGACACTTGGAAAATTTCTCTCTCAACCATTTTTGGAAACAAAGGTTACTTCAGTCATTTTAGTACAAGTGTTAACACTTCAGAAATTGACATTTCTGGGACACTAAATCCTTTTCGGGTACAAACGGTAAGTTAATCGTGCCAGATTCTTGCAATTTCTGTTGTGCAGGATTCTTTGATTTACTCTTTCTCACTGTTAATTTTTTACTGTATATTGCAAGAATTCAATTTCACAGATGTGAATAATCTAATGCATACTAATAATTTTGTAAAATGAAGCCTGACAGCCAATTCTTAAGTGCCATGGAAATGGAGCGAAACATGATCTTGTAAATTAGTGTGGCTTGTCAGCTTCACTTTCCAGCTCAATATTATATCCTACGTCTTCGGAATTTTCTAACAGAAATGTGGCTTTGGTTCGGAAAAGACAGTTGGCCAGGGATCTCGCTCAGAATATGCAACCCTTGCTGAAAGCACGTATATTTAAATGCAGAGTGAGAACAGAACTGGGCTCATCTGTGATGGCCTGCTAATACTTAATGCCAAAGCTCACGAAAGAGTAATGGTCATAGAATGGTTACAGCACGGAAGAAGGCCATTCGGCCCGTCAAGCCCGTGCCGGCTCTCTGCAAGAGCACTTCAGCTAGTCCCACTCCCTGCCCTTTCCCTGTAGCCCTGCAAATTTCTTTCCTTCAGATACTTATCCAACTCCCTTTTGAAAGCAGTGATTGAATCTGCCTCCACCACCCATTCAGACAGTGCATTCCAGATCCTAACCACTCACTGCGTAAAAAAGTTTTTTCTTACATCGCCTTTGGTTCTTTTGCCAATCACCTTAAATCTGTGTCCCCTGGTTCTCGGCCCTTCTGCCAATGGGAACAGTTTCCCTCTCTCTACTCTGTCCAGACCCCTCATGATTTTGAACACCTCTATCAAATCTCCTCTCAATCGTCTCTGCTGCAAGGAGAACAACCCCAGCTTCTCCAGTCTATCAACGTAACTGAAGTCTCTCATTCCTGGAATCATTCTCGCAAATCTTTTCTGCATCCTCTCTAAGGCATTCACATCCTTCCTAAAGTGTGGTGCCCAGAATTGAACACAGTACTCCAGTTGGGGCCGAACCAGGGTTTTATACAGGTTCATCATAATTTCCACACTTTTGTACTCTATTTATGAAACCCAGGATCCCGTAAGCCTTTTTAACTGCTTTCTCAACCTGCCTTGCCACCTTCAACGATTTGTGCACACATACCCCCAGGTCTCTCTGTTCATGCACCCCCTTCAGGATTGTACCATTTAGTTTATATGTCCTCTCCTCATTCTTTCTACCAAAATGTATCACTTCACACTTTTCTGCATTAAATTTCATCTGCCACATGTCCGCCCATTTCACCAGCCTGTTTGTCTTCCTGAAGTCTATCACTCTCCTCCTCACTGTTCACCATACTTCCAAGTTTTGTGTCATCTGCAAACTTTGAAATTGTGCCCTGTACACCCATGTCCAAGTCACTAATGTATATCAAGTCACTGAGGCAATATGTGGGAGGGTGGCTGCTGTCCTGTAGAACCAGAAGGGTGTTATTGCCTTTGGTTGAGGAGAGGAGAGATGAAAAAAAAAGAGTTGTGCAAAATCTGTGTAAATTGTACGTTTGAAGATTTTTCAATTATGTGAATCATTTATAAATTGTTCCAGAGCAGCAGTAGCATTTGTACAAAGTTGAGAACTGAGGGAGAAACTGGGAATTATAGGATTTTTTTTTTTGCTGATGACTTGGTTGCAGGCTTTTTTTTATTAACTTTTTGTTTGAAATCTTGGGACATAGTTGGTTGAAAAGCTTTTAAATGCGTGCAAATATTTTTAACTATTGCCTGCTAAGTAGTAGTCTTCAGTGTAAAACTGGGTAAGCAATTCCCATATGTATCTAGTGTTTTTTTGTCTGCATGAATATAATTGGGTGATGCACTTTAATATTGGAGACCCTCCTAAATTGCTGACTTGTCCATGCTAACCATCAAACATCTTGAAACGTGAAAGGCAGCCATTTTTTTAAGAAACATGCTACTTTATTAATTTTAGCAATCTTTCCTGTTTATTTTTTGTCTTGTACCACTAATTCCTGACCTGCTCCACCTCTCTACTCATCCCCCTTCTCCCTGAGCATGCTCCCTATCTAGGTTCCAGAACGCTTAGTCTCTGTTCCAACCTAGGCTTTCTGCCTCATCCAACCCAACACTAACCTGGTGTTTTCCGAGCCTCCCAGCCCCAAATGGCATGTATTGTACCAATCAATCTGCTTGGTGTTATTTCCCAGTAACTCTCGCCTGGTTTGAATTTTTTTTTCTCACCACCTTTTCTTGTTTTTCTGCTGGGAGTGAGAGGTCTGGTAACGTATTAATTTTGATTGCAAGCCCTTCCTGATTTGTCAGTTCGATTTCTGTGTGCTTGATTATAGGGAAGAGCATGAAAGAAGGGGTAATACCCAAGATAAGGGCTGGTTTGTCTCTCAATCATCAATGATGGGCCCTTATGTTAGGCAACAATACTGTATGCTTTTATACAGCACCTTTAATGCACTGAACATCCCAAAGTGATTGCCAGAGGTCAAAAGAAATGAAGGAAGAAGGATTTGGGATGGTGGCTAAAAGCAAGATCGAAGGGGTAGGTTTTGAGGCAGTAGTAAGGCAGGGTGAGGGCTTAGAGAGTGTCCCTGTGCCTGGTTGAAACTGCTAAATTTCCATCTCGGTGATGGAGGGGGTGGATCCAAAAGAGGCCAGAGTTAGAAGAGTGGAGGGCAAGTGCAGGAACGTAGGGCTGGAGGAGGTTGCAGACGTAGGGAGGGGTGAGGCCATGGAGACGTTTGTAACTGAGGACAAGGATTTTCAAGTTGCGTTGGTAGATAGGCATCAGTGAAGAATAGCGAGCAGAACTTAGAGCGGGCGTTTTAGACGTGTTGCAATTTATAAAGGGCAAAGCTCGGGAGGTCAGCAAGGGGACGGCTTTGGGTGAATTTTAATTGCCTTTGGCAAAACATATATTCATGTTTGTTGAGCTTTCCTATCACTGTATTTTGATATTAGAACGGGGCAGTAGATTATGCAATTAAAAAGAAAGAAAAAATGTTGAATTCGGTCTAGATTTTAATTTAGATTATTTCTTACAATTGGATGGTTTTTGACTAACCAGATACATATTGAATACTAGTGTTCCCACTGACCGATTAGTTCAGTAAGATACAGTAACACTTCATTAAACCAGCACTGTGTCAGAAAGAAAGGAGCACTTTGCAATTTTGGCTCTGTGAAATATTTAAAGAGTTCAGAGAATCGATAAGTTCCATTGAGAATTGTTCCGCAGCATATTTTTCTTGCCAGAATTAAACTTTCCGTATGGTTAACTAATCAGAAGTTCTGTGTTTTTTTTTTAAATGTTAGTGCTCAATATTTCCCAACTTAAAAGCTTTAATGTAAAGTTTTCCCCCTGTCTACATTTTGGCAAATAAGTGTCTTTTACTCGTAAATCCATTGAGCAGATTTAATATTAAAACTGTGGATTGTGCACCTGTTCTATCTCTTAATTGTTATAGAAATTAAGGAATTCCACAATAGAGGAAGATTAACTTATTTTAATGAGGGTGGTGCCAACTTTCTTCCCTTTACGCCTCCACTGAAGGCATTGAGTCTTTGCTGGGGTACGGCTGCTGCGCAACCTCCAATACTTGGCCCAACAGTTCATTATTCATAGAAAAGGCTGGAAATACTCAGCAGGTCAGGCAGCATCTGTAGAGAGAGAAACAGAGTTAACATTTCAGGTCGATGACCCTTCGTTCTGACAATTTGCAAGAAGTACAAGTAAATCGCTGTTTCACCTGGAAAGGAGTGTTTGGGGCCCTGGACAGTGGGAAGGAAGGAGGTAAAAGGGCAGGTGTTGGGGGTGAAAGAGGAGTGGACCAGAGTGTCGTGGAGGGAGCGGTCCCTTCGGAATGCTGAAAGGGGAGGTGAGGGGGAGATGTGTTTGGTGGTGGGATCACGCTGGAGGTGGCAGAAATGGCGGAGGATGATTCATTGAATGTTCCAATGTTCGAGTGTAAGAGGTCGAGGCGGAGAGCTCGAGGAACAGCACCTCATCTTTCGATTAGGCACTTTACAGCCTTCCGGACTCAACATTGAGTTCAACAATTTCAGACCATAACCTCTGCCCCTATTATTTTTTTTCTCTCCCACATGGTAGCTGTTGATGATTCTGCCATTGCCATTTACACTTCATCTAGAGTCATCTTTTGTTTATTAACTTGTCCCATTACCATCTCTTTTGCCTTGCACCGTCACAATTTTTGTCTCTTAATCTCTCCTGTCTTCCAAAATATCACAGACCTTCCCTTTTGTTCTTTCCTCCCCTGCCCCCCTCTCTCTGCCCCTACACTTGCTTAGTAACCTGTTACATCTCCAACTTTTTCCAGTTCTGATGAAGGGTCATCGGCCTGAAACATTTAACTCTGTTTCTCTCTCCACAGATGCTGCCTGACCTGCTCAGTATTTACAGCATTTTCTGTTTTTATTTCAGATTTCCAGCATCCGCAGTATTTTACTTTTGTTTCGGTTCATTATTCATGTCTGTTCCTTGATAAAGTCAACCATTGAAACAATGCGCCAGAGCCTTATCCTGTCTTCACCTGATACCCACCCAAGTGCACATCCAGCTGAAGCCATTGAACAGTGTTCAGGAACCCTAGCCAATTTGTACCTTCCGAAACCAGAAACACTGAGGCTCCTTGCTGCGCTCCCAACTGCTGGCCTGGCTGAGATCAGCCAAGATGAATTTTTTGAAAGCTGTTTTTCACACAGTTGTACCTGTACTGGAAAAGTGTCCATGCTTCCTAATCCCTTTTAACTGGCTGCTTGTCTTATGAAATGGTCCTTCAAGCTGAAAGTGTTACATTTCTTCTGTAGTTTGAAAAACAAATCTATAATCTGTAAACATAGGGAAACAAAATTGATTCTCTCCTCCGCATACATAGTATGTCGTTCACGTCTCTGTGAGCCTGGTTTACTTAATAGAAATTGGATGGAATCTAAAATTAGCAGTCAATTGCTTGGCACAGGTTTATGAAATTTTATCCGTTTTGATTTGTGTTGGTGTTTTTTAAACTAGTTTTTCCTTCCTACAATTAGAATATCTGAGTATATTTGAGCTAATGCTAACAGCAATTTAATTTTCAGGTTTTTTTTTCTCATTTTATAAATGGTTCTGAAATGATCTGTAAAATAAATTGAACCCATCATGAATAGAGGATGCACGTAAGTCACCTGTTGTGGGTGAAATTTTGAAATTTCTAACGCAAGGGAGCAAACTTGTATGAAAAAATCTTAAATGGTTTATCAGATCAAGATCACCGGCGAGGATCGGTTCATTTAAGCCACTTAAACAGGTAACTAAATGAGTATTGAAAATTCTTTTGCATTTTTAAAGAGCTGTACCCTATTTTTTTTTTTAAAAAACAGATGTCGCTTTGTTAGCTAAAATGTTACCTGCCAACTATTCTGAGCCTTGTGCTATGGTGGTGTGAAGAAATCCAACTCCTAACATCCAGTTGTTCAGTTCCTCCTCCCATAGCACTGAGACTGCCACAATCTGGGAGGCATCATGCAATGCATCCTGGGAAAGATTGATGTGCCACCAGCTTGCTGATCTAACAAATTAGAACAGTGACTATTATCGCCAATGCAGGCTACTAATTCCCTTCCTAAACCTCTCCACCTCTCTCTCCTCCTTGAAGACGCTCCTTAAAACCTACCTTTTTGACCAAGCTTTTGGTCACCTGTCCTAATACCTCCTTATGTGGTTCAGTGTCAAAGTTTGTTTGGTAACGCTCCTGTGAAGCGCCTTGGGACGTTTTACTACTTTAAAGGCGCTGTATAAATGCAAGTTGTTTTGTCGATGCCCAGCTCTACCCCTCCACCACCTTTCTCGACCCAATTCACTGCCTCTTTTTTTTTTCCAGACGACTTCTCTGATAATCCGTGAGCTGCAATTTTCTCCAGTCAAGCATCAGGCAGACTGAAGCCATCATCTTCACCCCACCCCACGCACACACAATCCTTACCCTCACCACCGATTCCCTCTCCTTCCCCAGCCATTGTTTCAGGCTGAACCAAACCGTTCACAATACTGCATCCTGTTCGACCAAAAGCTTCCAACCCTTTTTACTCTCAACACAAAGACCGCCTACTATCACCTCCGTAATATCACCCACCTCCGCCTCTACCTCAGCCCATCTGCCACTGAAACCCTTATCCATGCCTTTGTCACCTTCAGACTCAACTAGTCCAATGCTCTGCTAAATGGCCTCTCATTCTCCATCCTCCATAAACTTTATATCATCCAAAACTCTGCTGCCCATCTATCCAAGTCATGCTCACTTTTCATCCTTGTCCAAGCTGACGTACATTGGCTCCTGGTCTCTCTGTCTCGTATTTAAGACTCTGCTCCTCGTGTTTAAATACCTTCATGGCCTTTCCCCTCCCTATGTCTGTGACCTCCTCCAGCCCTACAAACCCCCTTCTATATATCCTTTCCTCTGACTCTAGCCAATTGTGCATCCCATCCCTTTTGTCCCATCATTTGCGGCCTTGCCTTCAGCCGTGTAGGCACACACTCTGGAATTCCCTTCCTAGACCTCTCCACTTCTCAACCTTCCTCTCTTTTTAAGACCCTTCTTAAAGCCCACCTCTTTGACCAAGCTTTTGATCACCCCTCCTGATATCTTTCTTTGTCTCGGTATCCATTTTTTCTGATTACGCCTCTGTGAAACATAGTGACCCGTTTTGCTATGTTAAAAGCACTATATTAATGCAAGTTCTTTCACTACCTTTCTTGATTAGTATCATAGTGCCATTCGGCCCATCATGCCCGTGCCAGCTCTTTGAAAGAGCTATCCATTTAGTCCCGCTCCCCTGCTCTTTCAATATAGCCTTGTAAATTTTTCCTTTTTAAGTCTATATCCAATTCTAATGTGATCTGAGATTTAGCCAAATTGAAATAAAATATGTACAATTCAATATTAGAATAAAAGACAGTTTTTAAAAAATGTAATAAATCCTTAGGTGTACAATATCCTCTTGAATACCTGTATCCTCCAATGTGTATTTTTTAAATTTTAATGTTGAACAATGTTGAAGCTAAATTAACTAAGGCAACATATGCCAAATGATGAATGCTACCAGAGTTGAGAGGTTCAAAATAAAAAAACACTCAATTTCATAAAATTGTTACAATAAGATTACCACAGTAATTTTACTCCGATATAAATGATCTCTTTGAAGTTATATTTTTTGCATTCTTTGGTGCCGACTGTAGTTTCTTTTTCCAACATTTGACATTAATATCGTTTCATTTTTATTCTTTGTTCCTATATAAACCAAAGTAGGTACACTCATAGAATTGACTTCGATAGTATTCAATGTTTTATCCTTGGATCCTTGTTGATTTACAAAAAAAAAGCTTGTACTTTGAAATTACCATTATTTATTCATTTCTTGCAGTTCCTGGATGCGTCACAATTTATTAAATTTTTTTTGACTCAAACAGGTTGGGAAGAAGAAAGAATTTGCATTTATATAGTGAATAAAATACATTTTCTATATTCCTAATAATTATACTAGACTTTGGCTAATCAATGTTCATCTACTTTTTTTGACTCTGCCAGCATCCTCGGCAGTTGCATGAGCAATGAACTTAATTTTTTTGTCATTTAATCTTGTACATGTCTTAATTGCTTCTGATGGATTAAGGAGCAAGGATGTCTTACTACAGTTATACAGGGCCTTGGTGAGACCACACCTGGAGTACTGTGTGCAGTTTTGGTCTCCTTACCTAAGAAAGGATATACTTGCCATACTTGCCATAGAGGGAGTGCAGCGAAGGTTCACCAGACTGATTCCTGGGATGGCAGGACTGTCGTATGAGGAGAGATTGGGTCGACTAGGCCTGTATTCACTAGAGTTTAGAAGAATGAGAGGGGATCTCATTGAAACGTATTAAATTCTGACAGGGCTAGACAGACTGGATGCAGGGAGGATGTTTCCCCTGGCTGGGGGGTCTAGAACAAGGGGTCACAGTCTCAGGATATGGGGTAGGACATTTAGGACTGAGATGAGGAGAAATTTCTTCACTCAGAGGGTGGTGAACCTGTGGAATTCTCTACCACAGAAGGCTGTGGAGGCCAAGTCACTGAATATATTTAAGAAGGAGATAGATAGATTTCTAGACACAAAAGGCATTAAGGGGTATGGGGAGAGAGCGGGAATATGGTATTGAGATAGAGGATCAGCCATGATCATATTGAATGGCGGAGCAGGCTCGAAGGGCCGAATGGCCTACTCCTGCTCCTATTTTTTTCTAAGATCCATAAACATCCAAAGGAATCGAACCTATTTTCTTTTTGAACCTGCTCTTCATTGATGTTTGCTTTGGATTGTTGGTGTTAAAGGTGTCAACAAGGCTTTCATGTCCTTGTGATTCAGAATAGCTCTAATTATTCCTGGCGTAGACTGGTAAGCTCTTTTTAACACTCCATGCAATTGGCATCAATCTTCAGTAACTCCAGAGTTCAAGAGTCAGAGTTAAACTATTGGTCAGATTAAAATTTAAATTGCTTCATCTCAGTGAAGGTAGAGGGGAAAACAATACAGGTCTCAACACACTGAGGGGGAGAAATTCAGTATCGCCCCATTTGGGGTGCAATTACCGTCGGGCGCAAAGATTAACGCCTGGCGCTAATTATCGCCACCGACTGCAAACTTGACTTTTATCGCCCCCGGAGGTGATTGGAGCGCAAAATCAGGCGCTTCACACCTGTCTTAAGGTGCAAAGGCCGAGGAGCGAGGCGCTACCTCAGAGCGCTGGTGAAGCTCATGTGATGTCAGTCAGCAATGGAACACACACACAATGGCACGGGCCAGTTCTTAAAGGGGATGGTTGATCTTGCTTTCCATCCACATCCTGCTCATTGCAGCCTTGAATCTCGGCCTGGAGAGACCTGCACATCAAATCTGCTGGAAAGAACAATGGAGAGTACCAGGCAAAGAGCTCAGAGTGCAGCCCCCACAGTCTCTTCTAAATCGATACAAGGAATGGCAAATCAAAATGAACCTGCAAAGTGCTGCTCAGTACCCAAAACTCCTTCACACAACGTTGAATCTCTCCAGAACTCTCTCTCTCTCTCTCTCTCTCTCTCTCTCTCTCAGAATGCGTAGTTCAAAAATGGCACCAACAATAAAAGGCAGGAAGCGGTCACCTTTAAATAGCGCTCCCCCAGTCCCTTCTTGACTGCAAAACGCTCCCCTCAACCTGTCGTTGCTAGCGTCAGGTGGTAAGGCAGGGGGCGCCACTCAATATCCGCTCAGGGGCGATACCGGGGCGTTGCGCACTCGACTGACGTCACGATCTGCCGGCGCAGGAGATCGTGGCGGTAGCGTTTAGCGCCGCCGCAAAATGTCTAGTTAATTTCGCGAGCGGCGCAAACTTCGCCGCGCCTGGGCGCTAGATGCTTTGCGCCCCATTAGCGCCCTCTTAAGGCGCTAACGGGAGGCGCAACCAACTGAATTTTTCCCCCCGAGTGTCCCAGCAGAAGAAACACTTAACTCACCTGCATGAACCAGTGGGGTTACCAGTTTTGCAGACCAATAACTTTCAGCGAGAGACAAAAGGAAAAAATGTTAAATAATGGTATTTTGAAATTACACAATCGGATGGGCTGTGGAAAAAAGGTCACTAGAGAAAGAAACAGTATGGAACACAGAGACAACAGAAAATGATCAGTTTTATACTGCATCGAAGGGTGCGGTATAGCAATTGGTCTTTTTTATAGAGGAATCCAAGTGGAAGCAATATCTTCCCTTTCTACTTATATCTACTTATATCATTGGTGAAAGTGGGGAAGGCAAAGCTTCGAATAGTTAGACACATACATGGACCACTACTTGCTGGTGTGTCTCCCCACCCCCTCCTACTATAATTTTTTTTTAATGATTGAGAAGAGCTATATGCTCAGCTATTTTCAATTATCACAATGTGAATGATTGCACAATGTGCCACTGCCTTGTTTTTTAACTTTGAGCCTACTTTCTTTGCCAGGGCTTTGCACTCACTGCTTTATGCTGCGGCCAGTGCCCATCCTTACTTAACAATGCACTGATGTGTAATTTTATTCATTTTATGCGGCACTTCTGGCATTGCATCCACACCCAAGAAGGCTCCTCAACAATACCAAAAGTACAGCATAAGATCAGCATAACACATTTGTAAAATGATACACTGATTGCTTGAAAGCAATCTCGGTTTAAGAGGTCGATTATTGTATTGCACAGTGATGTGCAAATTAGGGCTCAAGGTGGTGCATGCGGTCAAGATTATTTGTCCCTGCTTTTGATCATTTGTCCCTGATTTTTATGGGCTGGGCCCACGCCTCTGGCAGGTTACCAGTTCTGACGTTCTGGATATCACAAATGCATTGGGAATCTTTTCATGGTTTTATTCACTGCATTGCAGCAGTTGAATGAGCATGCTTATCCACAGCTATTCATTAATAAGTCACTGTAAAGGTTAAGCTGTAGTGACTGGAAGCAGTCCTCTCGGATGCTGTTTGCAATGCAGAACCATCCAATTAGATTTCCTTTTGTTTTGCACCGTAGCCTGAACTCGAGCATCTACTGTATATTGCGCCGTTGAGCAGAAGCTCAACTTTTGTGTTAACGTAGCCTGACTTGATGGGCTGAGCCAAAAGCCTGAGTGTAGTTTCTCAAAACAAAGTAAACAGTTTAATGAAAGGCCAGGCTTTCCCTCGAATTAGGATGAATAATGTTGCTTTCTGGTTCCACTGCCTTTAAAGAAGCTCATTTTGTTTCTTGAAGTATGTAGCATAACAAAGCGATTAAGCAGGATCTCTCTGGTGTGGCAGTGGCAGTTAATTTGCCGCAGAGCCAGGATCCCAAAGGATGCAGCAGAGAGAATTGGAAAGCTAGTAATTGAAGAAAAATAGTACATTTATATGCGAAAAGATACCCCAAGAACTAATATTTTGAATGGAAACAACAAGCTGCATAATGTAGGAATACCAGTTCAAAGTACGTGCTGCTTGGAGTCTCTTTGTTAAAAATAGCCTCGGTAGATATAACTCTCTGTTATCCGGTACTTTCGATAAACCGGCACCACGCCGGTCCCGTCGATGCCGGATAAACGAAAGTTTCCTGTATGTACGTGATGGAAATATATTTCAACTAAAACGCCCGAGATAGGAGAAAGAGGAAAGTACACAGAATTTGTACAAGAATTCATAGGGTGACAGCAGTAAAGGCCTACAATTGGCGCTAGAGCGGGGAAAGAATCAGCTAGGGTTCCCTCACCTAATCAATATCCGCCACGGAAAACTGTGTGCATAGATGTCAAGCAAGGGCGGGATAGACTCCAGTGTAGAATAATCTGTTGAGTCCTGCTGTGTAGACTGTCAAACAAAGAATGGCCAAATGAGTGAGGTTCCAGAGACTAGTTGGCATCCATGGCATCATATTCCAACATGACTCAGTGCCTTTAGAAGAGATGGGAAGAAAATTGAGGGAGCAAGGGAAGCTAAATAATGTATAAGGCATATACAAAAAATACCCGACTAATCCAGACATCAATGAGCAAATTGAAAACCTGAATGGATTTAAAAAATGTGGATGAGATTCTGAAGAACTGTTCATTGCAACTAAAGCTGGAGTGCAATATTTCTAATAGCTTTGCAGTTCAATTTGGACTGTGTAAAATGGCCATATTCGACAAAACCCATTTATTTTCCCATTCCAATAAATGGAGTTAAAATAATAGCTAGCACAAATTGTCTTTTACAATGTTATTTTGTGCATAATGCCAAGGAATTAGCCAGACAGTTAATTTTCTTTGTCCAGATTGTGCTGTGAATGTGTTGTAAGCTCATCTCAGTTATTGAAGTGATGTCAACTGCTGGTGTCAACCTTTAGTTGACAGAATAGGAAGACGTGACTAACAGGAAATTGAATGGAATTTCTTTTTGAAAGAGATTTTCTGCTAATGTAGGTAAATAATGGCTGCTGGTATTAGTCTTGACAGAAGTCAGTGAAAACAAATCTTAACTTTTATTTTTCTTCCTGTCATCTGGCCCACTTTAACTACATTTCCCCCCCCCCCCCCCCCCCCCCCCCCCAATTCCATCCCCAGTTTCCTCCCCTTCACTTCTGAAGGCAATGTCTCATGCTGGGATGTGGTTACACAAATGCTGGTAAAGCTTTGCTTCCTCACCCAAGTAGCCATTCTTCACATGAGCCTAGACATTGTGTGTCAGCAAGCTATTCAAACATGTGGAGCATCACACCGAAGTCCTATCTTGACCTCAATCTGATGTCCACACAGGCACACTCGGCAGCAGAAATCACGAGAGAGCAGTCCGACGCGAGAACCCCGTCTGACTTGTATGTTTCTTCCTCCCTCATCCAGAGATTTTGAGACCAATTGCATTTCTCCTCCATCCCTTCTTTGGGTGAGATCATTTAGCATCAGAAGTTGAGCATTGAAGGAAAAACCATGCCATAGACCAGTTTAAACTTCAATTGTCGACAAATGTAGGAAAGCATTATTAGCCAAATAAATAATAACGCCCTCATAAATGCAGACATGAAAAGTATTTCCACAGTTCCTAGAGCAGTATCTCTTTGCAGTGCCAGTGAAAAGGTTAAAATTGCAGTCCAGTCAACCTTTCTGTCATTCAAACTTTGACTACCCTCTGCCTGGATTTCATAATTTCTTGATGTCTGATTGATTGGAAAAACTCAGCTTTGAGAGCTTCGAGAACTTTTGTACTTGTAGATTAGTTTTGTTTCTTGCTGCTGTTTTATTGGAGAAAACACCCATTCCCCTTCCAGTAGATTTTTTGGTGGGGAGGCATGAAGGTGGTGAGTTTAATGCAAAACTGTGGGCTGGATTTTCTTAATGGGGAGCTTTTGAGGCAGGACTCCCACTTGTCGGGTTTTAGTCTCGCCTCCATCGACTTGTGGCCAACCCACGCTATTTTCCCTTGATTGAACTTGTTAAGCCCGGTCAGCGGGCTTAGCAGGCCAATTAAGGGAAAGCCGGTTACAGGTGACATCAGTGAGTGACGTTTCATCTGTCGAGAGCTTTTGACAGTTGAAATGTCAGCGTTTGACGGCTCTGTGAAGCTGTCAAACACGGACAATCTGTCCTGTATGTTGAGCCCTTCCACTCAGGCTCAGTTAGAGAGCTCTCCTGAGCAGAAGGCTGCAGCTTTTGACAGTTCAGCGGCCATTCTGCTTTCTGTGCCGGTGAGCTGAGGGGATGAAGCCTGCAGGAAGAAGTAAAGGTAAGTAAAACTTATTAAAACACTTTACACTCACCTCACACACTTACCTCTCCACACTTGCACTCATCACTCACCTGCACACTGGACATCTCAGCCCCTCCGACCCCCGCAGACCGACGGCCCGCCTCGCTGACCCTGGCGTGGTTTGGAGCTGTTGGGAAGCCCACACTTCAGGGCTGAAAATAGGGATTCTCCAAATTGGCACGAATCCCCTTCCCACCTCGAGGAGACGGGACGCGGGTCGGGTGCCCGCCTCCTGGGAAGATGGCACGGAGGCGGGTTGGGGGTGGGATGGGTACCCGCCCCCAGATTCTGCCATTTTCCCGGCAGTTCCGCCTCCCCAGGGCTGGCAAAATCGCCCCCTAAGTTTCTGCACTTTATGGTCCAACCCATGCCCTAGTTGCTCTGCCGGCCGTTTTGTGTTCGTACAGGATTTGGGAATTGTTAAACTGTCACTATTATTGGAAATTGTTCATTTTGCCCGCATGCTGTTCGAATTTTATATTCATTTGTCACATTTGATGACCTTTCTAATTAGACTGTTTACCTTTTCGCACCAAAGAATATATTGATCTGTGAATCCAGGAAAATTATGCAATGTCTTTATTGACCCCAGCGTTATTTAGCTCTATTCCAGTCAATAAGAAGCCATTAAGACTTGTAAGAGTGTTACTTTCTGTGTTCATTTGATTTAGGTAATGTTTAATATTGTCATCTTATAATGATTTTTTATAGCATTGCTGTTAATTATAGACGACCAAGTGTTACGCAAGATACATTTCAGTTTTGTTCTCAAGTGATTGTTAAAACCATGCACTTTGAAGTTATTTTCCTTCAGAGAATCTGGCATGTCGACTATAAATTTTGAGTGGGGTTTCCATGTAAAACCTTTCCACCAATATTAAAGGATTTGTTTGTGCTACATTCAATTGCGCAAGAGGAATTTATGTTTTGTTTTGTAAAATGTTCTCCCCCCCATGCCCTATTCTGGGTCTCCTGTCATGCTTTTAATCCCAATTGAAGGGTTGGGCAGGCAATCTGCTCGCCGACCAGTGCCTGTTCTACTGTTACATTCACCACAAGGAGTTGTAGAATAACAAGCCAAAAGTATGTGTGTCTTCCATTTGTCTCCCCCTTCTCCTCGGTAGGATGTTCAGCATCCTAAGAACATGAACAAATCACCCTGCCAGAGAGAGCACGTTGGATTCTGTTGTAGATTCTTGTAGAAACGCATAGTTATTGCAGATAAATAATTATGCCTCGTAAATGGAGACATGAATAATTTTCTACAGTCCCAGGCTACGTCAGTGGTATAATTAATGACCACTGAATCACATACAATTGCATTCCATGCACATCTTTTATGATCAAACCACTTTTCGATCATTCCAATGTATAAAGTTTATTTGAATTGAAATAAATGTTTGGCTTAAAGCATTTTCAAGTTGGTAACACTTTTTCTTTTAAACCTATATTTTGCATAATAAAGGAGTTGTTTCTTTTTATAAGCAAGTGTAGTGCCAGTATTCAATCTGCCTCCTAATCTACCGTGCCTATTTCCTTTGTCACAAGTTACGGAATGTCTATTGAGTTTCCACTGTGTTAGCCAATGAGTTGGAGGTGGGGCGGGACTTACTGCAGGACTCACAGCAAACAGTCTATTTTACGGCAAGCAAAGTCTACTTAGCAAAGCAAACAAAGTCTATTTAAAAAGATTCTGCATCTAATAGAACACATGACTGAAACTGCAGCAGCGTCTCCTGCTAAAAGCAGGATGATTTCTCCAGCAAAATGCAGTGAGTGGAGGATAGTTGCATACAAATTATGTGTGTAAAATCAATCCCAGTGACTTACAACAGTGCGGGCTCCAGGCGTGATTGATGGGGGAATTACCCAATCATTTGCATTCTGGCCGGGAATAGTGGTGTCATTTATATTTAGCGCACAAGTTGTCCTATGAAACCAAATGCACCCAATAAAGGTTTTTTTGTTATCCACCCTGGACTCACCAAGTAAACAATGTACAAGCTTTGCATAGCGACTGCATCTAGGTCGATGGCTACAATAACATTTGAATGTACTTGGAATGAGGTAAGTCATCTGCTTCCATCGTTAAACAGTGCAAACAAACTGTGAGCAATGCAAAGTGGTACAATTTGTATTGCAATATTTGGCTTAATGAGGATGAGATTGTTAACAGTATGACTGATGGTGTGGCCTGTATCCAGCAAATATCTTTGGGGTGTCTAGGCTGGCAGCTCTAATTTTAATTTGTCATGATCTGGGGAATTCAAAGTACTGGCAGTTCTAATGTCCCAATTTGTACATCTGTTTCCTACGCAAGGTAAGTTTCATGCTAAAGTTGAATATGAAATCCTTAAGGAAATGGTACAAAAATGTTGACTGCACCAAATGTTCTCAAAATTGCCACATTGGACGAAACATTTTTTAAAAATTATATATATATTTTCGCCCCTTCATCTTTGTGTGCACACTCAGTGAGCCGAGGCATCAGTTTTGGGGCATGTATACCCTTGTTGCATCATTGTAGCATTGCAGTGAAATGGTTTGAAATGTAGAACTTTTGTACTAAATGTGGCTTGAGTGATCAGGTCGATGTATTAATTTCAACTCGGAAACTCAGCACATTGCAATGATGCTTGGGCAACAACAACAATAACTTGCATTTATAAAAGGGGACTGCCATTGTAGGGATTTATACTTCATTTATAAAGTTATTTATCCCTTTGTCTATTATTTCACTGTTTGCCGCATCAGAAGAAAGTCACTGCCTGAATATAGCATTGGAACAATATATGGATGTGCAACGCAATGCTGAAATGCCATAAGATGGATGGGATGTGTTGATGCCAGCATTGAAAACTGTTGCTGTTCTAAATATTACAATGCAACACCATTAATCACACTAGTATTTTGTAGATGAACCAAGATAAAAGACTTGTTCAGAAAAACGAAATCATCTGCCTGAAACGTGGGTTTAAAACAGGCTACTTTGATGAGATGGCCAGCAGTAGGCGATATCTGGGAGCTGTTGGTCTCGAGCTGCTGGTTGGAATAGTGAAATGTGGCAGAGTCCCCTTTGTCCTCAACTTACATGCCACTAGCCTTTGCATTTGGCAAATCGTCTTTCACCATTTACTCCCCTTGATCTCAACAACAAGCTTGTTTTCACCTTTCTTCCCCACCCCCTCTTCATTTTCCAGAGTGACCATTCCCTCTGGTTTAGCGCCCTTCATTCTTCCACCGCTCTAACTTCCAGCTGTCCTTCCCCACTTTCTGGGTAAATTGCAGTAGATACAGCACCTATCCAGTCACCTCTTCCCATGCCACTTTCGGGGGGCACTAAACTTTCCTGTGTGAGACTGCAATTTACATGTACGTCCTCCAATGTAGTATAGTGTATTCATTGCTCACGAAGTAATCTCCTTGACATTAGGAAGAGCAAACACAGATTAGGTGGCCTCTTTGCTAAACATCTCCTTTCTATCCCTGTGTGGCCCTGAGCTAACTACTTACTGCTCTTCCCATTCCCACTCTAAGCTTTCCCATCTTTGGCCTGCTGCACTGCTCCACCAATCTCAATGCAAGCTTCTGGAATAGTATCATCTTTTTCCTTGGCACTCCATAGCCCTCTGGTCTGAACATTGACTTTTACTTGAGACATTTACTATATTCCCCTATTTAGCTTTCAGCAGTGGTGCTAGCGTGTGGGGTGGGTCTGTCATCCCCCACGGTTTGCCACACTCCATCAGAATGCAGCACTGACGGTGGATACTGCGCAGGTGTTGTCTGTCTGTCTTTTCTCCTTGCGTTTTGGGGATTTTCTGTTTGTTTCCAGCATTTCCTGTTTTCATTTCTGGTCTCATGCCTTTCCTGTGCTTTTCGCTATCTTAGCTAGTCGCATATTTTGTTTTTCTAATGTCTTTGTGTTTGCCACACTGAGATGATCTTTCGTATCATATGAAAGGTTCCTACTCAATGAAGCAGTTTGCAGGTTATTCAGTTAACTCATTTCCTCTTGGTTAGTACAGTCTCTGTTGACACTTTTTCTCATCTGCTTTTATTTTCCTCTCTTTCTCTCCCCGCATCCCTCCACATAGGTGTTTGCTTATCTAAGTTTTCAGTTCTGTAGAGAGTTATACAGTCAATGTTTACCTGTAACTTCTTATTACAGATACTGATGGACCTGCTGTACATTTTCTGTTTTTTATTTCCTATTTATATCTTTTTTAATTGTTGCTGTACTGTCTCTAGTCCTGGCACATTGCTAACCCAACACCTATAGTCGGTGAATGATTGCTGACTTCCTCCATCCAATTTCCCCCTCACTTTTTCTTCTTTTATTCTTGTGTGCTGGGGTTGAGCGAAGGATGCATAATTCTGTTTTACATGCATATTAACCTGGTACATCAATGGTTGCAACATCAAGTTATAATATGCTTAAGAACCTCTATGTGTTAGCTATACTGTTTAATTTTGCATGTGCTTTGTGGTGCAGTAAACAGTTCTTCCTCAAAATATGGTGTCCACATCTGCACAACCCTCTTGCAGGCTTAAAAAAAAAACTAAGTAAAATTGTTATTTCAATTAAAAGATATTCCAGCGCATGTTAGAAGCATTTAATTTTAAATAACAGATTATAGGTGTTCCCTGCAACTATTTCAGAAATTTCAAAAAAGTAGCTTATGCATTTCTGGAGAGTTGGGGCACCAATTTTAATCCGCCGAGGAAAAGGTGAGATGCTTTTGGCTGGGTTAGTAAGAAATAGAGACTTCTGCTCAGTGAGGGTGTTGAACTAGGGAGTTGTCAGCAAGTGCTATTGCTCTTGAGGTGCTTTGGCCACCTTCAGCAAAGAAGATCGACATACTACTACTAGACACCGTTCTGGTTCTATGCCTCTAATAATGCACCTCGTTCAGGCATTTGTTTTGGGGGAGGGAAAGTGAGGCCATGTTTTAGCAAGGTGTTTTATCATGAGTCTCCTGAGGATGGAGGTTTGCTCCCAGGCCACCCTCACATATACTCTGAAACCAGATAGTAGGAGGTATGCAAAAGTAGTCTGGGGTGTTTCTGTGCAATTAATTTCTTGCCACGCTCTCTTTTGCGTTCTGCTGGGGCACAGCTGAAATTGTGAACTATGCGTGTTGGAGATGCCACGTGTGAAACTATTTCTCACCAGTTTGTAATAGAGCATGTGACATTGGAGATGGAAAATTAGAAGAAGAAATGTGAATTTATGTAGCAAGAGATTTTCTCATTGTATTGATTTTCCCCCTTTCTTTTGCAGCTCAGATCGGCTGATAGAAGATACAATAAGGTAAGGCAGCATGAGCAAATTTATTAGTCTAATTTCAAAGTAATTATAAGGTATTCATTTAGCGCAAGCTTACAACTTGTTTTAAGTTTGTCCTTGGAGTAAAGCTTGTTGATTGATTTCTACGGTTTTGTACCAACTGCGTGGACTTCTGTATTTTCTTTTCCTATTTACTGCGTTTCATCGTACTTTTACAATTGTTCCGTAATGCTAATATGATGAATTATAAATTATTGCATTATTCTGCACCAATCAGAGTCAACTTCCAGCTTATTATAAAAAGTAATTTTTAATGAAGATCTCTATCCTACATTATCCAATCCAAAAATTGTGAAACTTGAATGAATTCCTGTCCTTCTCAACATTTCTCTTTATTCAAGAAATGATTCCAAGACCATTTGTTAAACACTTTAGATTTTGGCTACATCATGTTTGAGCAACCTTAATTCAGCTCCTATTGAGCATGGGCCAATAGCACAAAACTGTCATTAAATTAGCAATCTCATTCAAAGGGGTTAGAAGAAAGTTGGTGTGGAAAATAGGAAAACATTACACTGGTGCAATAGGGTATGTTCCTCTGAGGTTGATTCTAGGGTATATTGTTGGAGTAGAGTGAGTTTTATTCTACAATGGGTCTTGCAGTAGTTGGTGCTTATATTGTTGGGTACTTGAAGGTGAAAAATGTCCCATTAACCAGCAGTAACATTCCTCCTCTTGATGAGCGCAAATAAGTTATTTTTTTAAATTTGTTCAGGTAACTGCTTTGTTGCAAGACAAAATTCTTTGTTTTTCCTCTGTTGATGTGATATTCTGATAATTCTACTTTAGGTGCAGTGAAGGGATAATTTTTCTTAATTTTTTTCAAAATAAAAGCAATGTTGCAAATAACAAATTTATCTGGAAATACTCAGCCGGTCAGGCAGCATCTGTAGAGAGAGAAACAGAGTTAACGTTTCAGGTCAATGATCCTTCGTCAGAACTGGAAAAAGTTGGAGATGTAACAGGTTTTTAAGCAAGTGTAGGGGCAGGGGGAGGGGAGGAAAGAACAAAAGGGAAGGTCTGTGATGGGATGGAAGGCAGGAGAGATAAAGAGACTAAAGGGATGATGGTGCAAGGCAAAAGGAGATGGTAATGGAACAAGTTAAGAAACAAAAGATGATTCTAGATGAAGTGTAAATGGCAATGGCAGAATCATCAACAGCTGCCATGTGAGAGAGAAAAACCAAATGATAGGGGCCGAGGTTATGGTCTGAAATTGTTGAACTCGATGTTGAGTCCAGAAGGCTGTAAAGTGCTTAATTGAAAGATGAGGTGCTGTTCCTCGCGCTTACGTTGAGCTTCATTGGAACAGTGTAAGAGATCGAGAACGGAGAGGTCAGAGTGGGAGTGGAGCGGAGAATTAAAGTGACAGGTGACCGGAAGCTTGGGGTCACCCTTACAGACTGAATGGAGGTGTTCTGCAAAGCGGTCGCCCAATCTGCGTTTGGTCTCCCCAATGTAGAGGAGACCTCATCGTGAGCAGTGAATACAGTATACTAAATTGCAAGAAGTACAATTATAGGTGAACAAGTCGATTAGGCACTTTACAGCCTTCTGGACTCAACATCGAGTTCAACAATTTCAGACCATAACCTCGGCCCCTATCTTTTTTTTCTCTCTCTCTCTCTCTCATGGCAGCTGTTGATGATTCAGCCATTGCCATTTACACTTCATCTAGAGCCATCTTTTGTTTCTTAACTTGTCCCATTACCATCTCCTTTTGCCTTGCATCATCCCTTTTGTCTCTTAATCTCTCCTGCCTTCCATCCTATCACAGACCTTTGCTTTTGTTCTTTGCACCCCTCCCCCCTCTCCCTGTCCCTACACTTGCTTAAAAACCTGTTCCATCTCCAACTTTTTCCAGTTCTGACGAAGGGTCATCGACCTGAAACGTTAACTCTGTTTCTCTCTCTGCAGAGGCTGCCTGACCTGCTGAGTATTTCCAGCATTTTCTGTTTTTATTTTGGATTTCCAGTATACGCAGTATTTTGCTTTTGAACAAATGTATCTGTGTGGTCTGAATATTTAACGGAATTATTTAAACCCATTTAAGAAAAAATTCTCTACCTGTAAGTGGCAGAGGGCTTTGGTGCTCCCAAAATGTAGTTATCAGCACGCAAGTTCCTGATCTTAAAAGTACCATCTGAAGGAGAACTGTGGATTTTAAATATTGTCTGCAGTTTTGGGCACTCTACCTTCACAAAGTCATTCTAACATTTACAGCTTTCTGACCAGCTTGTTCAAGACAATGGAATGGAGGATGAGCGACACCAGGTCTTTTTCCTCACTCCTTTAATTAGATTTAGCACAAGTAACCCTCATTTGTTTCATTGAAAGTGAAAAGGCTACTGCACCTTAAAAAATCAACACCTAAAAATGGCGTCCGGTGCTCCAACTGACAACTTATAAACGAGTGAAAATACAGAATTTAATTAAAAAAAACTTTGTACAATTTTTTTAAGGTGTCTGCTCAAGCGGAAGGAGTTTTGTTACAGATGCAAAATTATTCAGTCAATTGAAATAATCTGTGTACGTATTTTGGACAGCGTATTTATATCAATTTTAACGTCATAACACACGGTGCCGTTATGCAAAATGAAAAGAAAAATCCTGTTGCTGTTCCCCCTGAATCGCGGAGCGTATTCGGTGTTCCGGCAGCTTTGTTAACTGTTGCGAGCATGATTCGTCTGCCACTGTGTCGTGTTTGGAAAGGATTAAGCACATCTGCTTGAGATTTGAGTAGTGGGTGATTTTAGTTCGATTGTCAGTTGCGTTTCGATGCTTTTTCCTTCTGTTAGAAGCAGGAGAAATGCCACTTTGAGGTACACCTCAGCTGGCTTTCTAAAACCTTGGGACACACCCACCCTAGTTATTCTAGCATTGGTTGCTGTCATTCAGTAACTTTTTATTATAGTAGTTTAGTTCCAAACCTAGAAGTGCTTCAGGTTTTAGATTGCCTAATGCATTAGAATACATATCTGCAGATTGGTATGAAGTAAAAACTAAATTGACCAAAGTAAATTGCGAATATTTTAAAATTGGCAGGAGTTAATGGGATTATCTGTTAAATATATTCCGATCTAGCTTGCATTTCATATCTGGTTTCAAATGTTATGTACGATTGCCTGCAATAATGAATCCCTTCTGAATTGTTAATGTCAGAATTATTTTGCCTCAAGAAATGTCATTGAAATAAACTACTGCGTTCTTTCACATTAAGAATAAATGTTGGCTGTAATTCATGCACATACATTTTGATATAGATTTCTCGAGATTAGAAAATTGTGTTCAAGTTGCCTTGTAGAAAGCTCTGCTGTAACCATATCTTGATGTAGTTTGCTCAGGAAATGGTCACTGCAATAACATAACGAAATAATGGCATCACTTCCTTTTAGGCCACAGATACCATTTGTTCCTTTAAACAATTATTTTTAAACGTTTTTCTAAATTTTGTGGCAGCTCAGGTTTATTGTATTTTATTGACAGGAACTCTGTCATTGTAACACACCTCTGTACACTGGGAAAAGTCTGCAGTAAGCCTGTTTTAAAAAATCCACTTTGTTCTCAGACTGCACAAGTTCTCACATTGGCACAGTCAGTAATTTTAATTTACAGTGCATTTTGTTTGCTGAGTCACTTGGCTATCTCATTGAGAGCCAAATATAGTAGATGTTCAGCAAAAACACTTCCATATGCAGTCTTCCTTTTATGCAGTCATTCCTATTGAGTAAATGCTGTTACGAGTAGAGTCAACCTTTGTTATAATGAAATGTTCAGCAACTCTATTTTTCTATCTAAGAGGGTCTGCCATAACCTCCTCCAAGGCACTCTACCAGTGCTACTATGTAACTGGCTGTTAGGTGCACAGGCTGACTTCATTCACTTGCTGACTTAAATGATCTTTTCTATCCTGCTGAAGAAGCACCTCCCATCCACTTAAATTTGAGAGCGGGTACCCATCCCCTACGATAACATATTGCAGCACATTGCACCAACTTATGCCACCAGCCACAGCCTTTCAGTTTCGAGAAAGAAAACAATTGGCGTGATAGGCCTTTGATCAAATGGTACTGACATTGATTTGGAGTCTCATACAGACATTGCTGGGCCATTCTTCACCGTTCTCCCTTCACTGGATTTTTACAGGTTCTTTTTCTGCATCCGCTCTGTATGATCGTTTTTCTTTTCCTCTCTATAATTTGACCTTTCTCTGAGAGGTCTCTAGGCTGGATTATAGCTCTCAGCATACTTCGGGTTAAATGAAGTAGGGTTGGAGGAGGTTCGTGCGGAGCATGAACACCGGCATAGACCAGTTGGGCCGAATGGCCTGTGTCTGTGCTGTAAATTCTATGTACTTATTTTCATTTTTCTTCGTGGTCTCCTTGCCTTCTCCACCTGCTCACAGATGAAACCACCTTGTTCTTTTCCTCCCGCCTGCTTGCAGCTGAATGCTTTCACAGTCTCTGTCCCATCAGTTATACTATGGTAATTGCTCTGACTATAAGCACACCTTCGGAGGCTTACGAAAGAGCTTTGCTCCCTGCCTGCCGGGGCAAAACGGTGTACTATAGGAAATGTAAATGCGCAGTATTGGATCATGTATAATTCAGAAAATTCACCTTATTCGAACAAATGGACAGCATGTACAGTGGTTTCATCAGGTTCTTTTGATGTTCTCGTTCCAGATATCTACCGTGCAAATCTAAAAGAATGATTGGTGGTAAACAATTAGCAAATTGGTACTGATCTAATTGTAAATTGTAAAATGGGGGAGTGAGAGGGTAAGAGATTGTGCACTTATTAATCCCAGTGGGTATGTCCTTGCCAAAAATCAGAAGCCTGTTAACCCACCTTTGATGATGCATTTATATTACAGCTCTCATGCTGATCTGGCCATTGAACGGTCACAGCTGTTAACTAAAGGATTATGACCCTTTTTGGTGAATACTTTCATGTTTCCTGAAAGCTTTCCATAAATAAACCATATAATGCTAAATGGAAGAGGTTGGTCATCTGTTTAATCAGGAAACTCGATCCATTCTCTTGAGAATTCTTGCAATTTGGAGCATCTACGATACTTGCTAAACGTTAATCCAAAAATTAGGCATCATATTGCACCATTGGGGTATTCTCTGAACATTCTCTCGAATCTCTTCCATCTCATTTCATGAAAAAGGCTTGGACATCTTAACTGCTTAAATCCTGTCATGGGTTTTATATCTGATAATTCATAAATTTATATAATCTCCTTTTGAGTGTTTTATATTTTTCTGAATTTGAATTTCTTGCTAGAAAATGGCATTGCAGTTGGTGGTGGTTTTGGTTAGAATAGAGGAACTGCAAATCTGATTGTCAACCAGTGTACCTGATGTGGCATGATTAGATCTCTCCCTAAAAAAAAAATTCAGAATTACATAGATACATAGATACATAGAAGATAGGAGCAGGAGTAGGCCATCCGGCCCTTCGAGCCTGCTCCGCCATTTAATGAGATCATGGCTGATCCTCCAATTCAGTATCCCGTCCCCGCCTTCTCTCCGTAACCCTTAACCCCTTTTGCCTGTAGAAATATATCTAATTCCCTCTTAAATATATTTAATGAGCTGGCGTACACTGCCCTCTGTGGCAATGAGTTCCACAGGTTCACCACCCTCTGAGTGAAGAAATTCCCCCTCATTTCTGTCCTAAATGGTTTAGCCCTTATCCTTAAATTATGTCCTCTAGTTCTGTTCTCACCCGCCAAGGGAAACATTCCTTCTGCATCTAGTCTGTCTAGACCTGTCAGAATTTTATACACTTCTATGAGGTCCCCTCTCAATCTTCTAAACTCCAGTGTGTACATCCCTAAACTACATAGTCTCTCCTCATAGGTCAATCCCGCCATTCCTGGTATCAGCCTGGTGAATCGCCGCTGCACCCCCTCCATGGCAAGAACATCTTTCCTCAGATGAGGCGACCAAAACTGTACACAGTACTCGAGGTGTGGTCTCACCAGTGCCCTGTACAGCTGCAGCAAGGTATCCCTGTTCCTGTATTCCAACCCTTTTGCTATGAAGGCCAGCATACCGTTTGCCTTCTTGATCGCCTGTTGCACCTGCATGCTTGCCTTCAGTGACTGGTGTACAAGAACACCCAGGTCTCTCTGTACTTCCCCCTCTCCCAATTTATTGCCATTTAAATAATAATTTGCCCTCCCGTTCCTGCACCCAAGGTGGATAACTTCGCACTTGTCCACATTATAGTGCATCTGCCATTTATCCGCCCAATCACCCAGTCTGTCCAAATCGCTCTGGAGCTTCCTGGTCTCCTCCTCTGAGCCCACCCCCCCTCCTAGTTTAGTGTCTTTCAGAATTTTGCTTACAATAAATTGTTGCTCCAAATCTTGTGCCGCCTTACAGGCAGGATGAACATTTAACCAGGTAAATGGGAGCGGTGGAAGAAGAGGGATTTTTTATTATATTTTAACCAAGAACTTAAACGAAGAATTTGTTAGTTATTCATATCTTGTGCAACCTTTATGTCCAGGTGTCTCATTTTGAAGCAAAGATCGATGAACAAGATAACATCGAACAATCTCCGTAAGGCAATTATCACACTTTTGCCAAGCGTAGGATGACCTTATTTTAGCACAGACTATAGATCATCCAGATAAAGATGGCTCAATTATCTCCAAGACACTAGGGATGGATTCCTCCAATATGTCAAAGTTGTACAAAAGGAAGAAGTTGGGTTACCTGCCTGATCAGATTATCTGTCTTCAAATAGATAATCCTGCAAGACCATCCCCAACCTACCCCTCTTTTTAGAGTTTTTCCATATAGTGGGGGCAGGGTGGACTTCATATGGTATGAGTTAGGAAAGTCACAGGAATGCCAGAGTATCAAATGTACTCTATCTCTCAATATTTTTGTACATTAGAGGTGCTATGTTAATGCAAGTTGTTGAGATAAAAGTGCTCCATAGGGTTGTCTATTGAATGCCAACAGAGGCAAGTTATCCATAAGCTGCTTAAATTAATCTACTATTGCATCATCTGTTTAGAAACATCTTAATTAACAATTTTTACAAAATCACCACACTTGCTTAATGACATACAACTGAAATGTTGACTAATCCAATAATGACACATTTGCAGTGGTGGCTCAGAGTATGCCTGGTCTTTAAAATACTAACCCCAGTCTCGGCTACACTGGTGAAGCAGAGTTATTCCCAATATAATATCAAGAGGATAAAGCTGCATTTCAACAAATGTTCCCATTGTAGGGTTTTAGTTCCGACCGCTCTGAATTGCATCCTGTAAGTTCCATGCCAAAAAGTGACATTTTTTAATTGAATATGTTGGTATGAAATGTTTAACAGCAAAGGCACTGAGGCAATGGTAATACAAGTTGTGAAGTCTGCTTCGGCTACTGCAGCAAAAGTTTCTAGCACATCTCTAAGTCCGTTTGGTTCAGTTGGTGGCACTTTTGCCTCTGAGACAGGAGATTGTGGATTAAAGCCCACTTTAGAATTTGAGTACATAATCTAGGCTGACACTTTAATAGAGTTCTTGAGGGAGCGGTGAACAGTGCTGTCTTTCGGATGAGAGGTGAAGATGAGTCCTTGTCCACCTGTTGCAGTAAAAAGATAATGTAGTTTGACTCGATGAACAATTCAAAATATCAACTTGTCTTTTCTCTTTACAGATCTTTCCAGCAGATTCTGCTTTTGTTTCACATTTCTAGGATAGGCAGGTTTTTTTTTTCTTTCTACCACCTGTAGTCATTGCTGGAAGCACTCAATAATTTGTACTGTATGTTAAACAACATCATCCTTATTTTAAGAAGGAATTGCTAGATGGGATATGCTACTTGTGGGCCTGAGAGGTTTCTGTTGCATTTCAGAAAGGCCAAATACCTGAAGTATAAACGTGCAGCTGGAGCAGAATGCCATTGTACTTTTGAAGTCCATCCCTGTGACCATAACTTGCCAATTCCAGTGGCGCACTCAAAACAACAATTTGCTTCATTCTTCCTTAAAGATCTTGAGAAACATTCAGAACAGGAAAAGGCCATTAGACACTGACAACCTGCCCCTTTTTAAAAAAAAAAAAATAGATTTTTGCAATTGGCTCCAAGCTAATGCAGCTAATTTCCCTTGGTAACTAATTTATCATGAAATATGTAAGTCTCTTGCACATACGTTGTTTTTATACATTGAAGGCACAATATAAATTCAAGTTGTTCATTAAGGTGCAGTCCTAGAAGATTTAGACCACTTTCATGGTTCATGAGATTCTGATTTGGTTTCTTGATTTAATCCATGAGCAGTATTTTTTTTTACAATGTATGGGAAACCAATACTGTTTTATACAACTAGTTTTTATTTGGCTATTGTGTCTAATACCACACAGGACTCTTTTTGGTTTTGAAACTTTTACTGTATATTTAAACCTTATCTTCCCTTACAAAAAACAAAAGTCCCTTTTTAAAAATTCCAGAGTAGGTGGAGCAGCATCCCACATTTTCTCTCCGTTTCTAACAAAGGTTGTAGCCTGATTACCCAGTTCCCTGAAATGGGTTCTTCTTGAAATTAATTAGGCTGTACACATCAATTTATTGCAAAAGGCTAGAATGGAGGTCCCGTCCACCTCTTGCGTTATACGTAAAAGATCCCATGGCACTACTCGAAGAACCGGGGAGTTCGCCCATTGTGGGACCTTGGTGCACGCAAATTGGCAAAATCACCACATTTGCTTAACTGCAAGCTGTTGTTGTTGAAACTGTAAGCTTAAAAAGTTTCTCTTCGCCACATAACAAGCAAGCATTTGATTTGATCCAAATTTTGCAGCTACAGCATTGAGTTCCAGTGCAGAGACCATGATCGTTTTTGAGTATGAATGTTGAAAATCAGTTTTGCAGAACATTTTTTTTTTTACGTCATCCTTTGAATAGTTTTCTCTTGCTGCACTTGGCAGTAAATTGATAATAGTGGCTTTTACTTTGGGTGACCAGCTGATAACTGAAGAGACTGATGTCTGAATAGATTTTTTAAATTCATTTACGATATGTGGGCCCTAATTGCCCTTTGATACAACTGGCTTATTAGGCCATTTCAGAGGGCAGTCAAGAGTCAATCACATTGACTGTGGGTCTGGACTCGCATATAGGCCAGACCAGCTAAGGACGGCAGATTTCCTTCCCTAAAGGACATTAGTGAACCAGATAGGTATTTACGACAATCCGGTAGTTTCATGGTCACTACTACTGATGCTAGCTTTTTTTATTCCAGATTTTATTAACTGAATTTAAATTCCCCAGTATACCCTTTAGCCAAAAAATGAACAACAGCTTCAGTGAATCCTTGAACAAGATTTAAATCTGTTCAGTGGCTGTTTCAGTCATCTGATAATTGCTTGCTTTGTGAATAGATTATTTACTGTTCAACACAATAGGTTCTTTGTTTTAAAACAGGGACATAAATCATTAAAAATCTTATTTTACAATGTAGTTAATTATTTGAAACATACACTTAGTACATTGAACTAGGGAGAAAATGCACATTTCATCTTATCTACTTTCACTTTCCCCTTCAGCCCTTCTCTTTAGCTTTCACTCTTGACCCTCTAACCTTGCAAACTACTGTCCCATCTCCATCCTCTCTTTCCTCTCCAAAGCCCTTGACCGTGTTATTGCCTCCCAATTTTGAGCCCATCTTTGCTGCAACTCTCTTTATTTTTGCGTAGAACTACATAGACGCTACAGCATAGAAACACCACACAAGCCTCCTCTCACTAATGAACTCTTCCTGCCCTGTAAATTTTTTCTTCTTTACTTCAGAACCTGCTCTACAGTGTGCATGGACAGTTTTCACAGCATCATCGTGCTGAGACAATACACCATAACCATTTGTTGAAGTGGAATGTGCAGTCTGTCTGAGATTCTTAGCAGTAAATCTGTGGAGAAATTCTGAAGCTTTCTTCCCATTTAAGCACATTGAGTTATTTTCAGTACAGTGACGACTACCAAGTGGTATGGGCTGAGTTGTATTTTATGACAAACTTTATATCCCAATGCTTAACAGAAGTTTGTATAAGGAGGCTCGGGACAGGTTGACTTTTAATTTCTGGAAACCCTGGATACTTGCTGTCCACGCTTACAAACACTTGGGAAAGGTACAGGGGGATTCCTGGCATGAGTCATTGTATCCTGAAAAGGAAGCAGTACAGAGGGAGTTGTCTTGAAAGGCAGTAGTTAGTTATGGAGTCTCTGCATAGTTGAGTTTAGGGAAATAATACAGGGGTCAGAAATGTTGCATTGCGTACCGTAGTAGAAAGTTTTGAGAGAATTGCATCTTTTAGTTTAAGATTTGTCTTTTAATAATTGAAAAAGAGTGCTCTCTAAATTTGAAATAAGGAAAAGAAACCCTTGTTTGCAATGTTCCCTCTAATTTTTTTCCCCCCGAGTGGGCCCTTTAAATTTGCTGCTGCAGCCACGCATGCGGTATTTCTTCAAGCGGCAGCGCTGGTGAGTGGCCTGCGCGGGACCTCGCGATTGCTGCGTGGTTAGGGGGAATATTGCTTGTTTGTTTTGTTCCTGGTGTGCTTATGATGGAATCAGTTGTCCCAGGAAAGATGGATTTTATTCTTGAATAACTGACTACATGCCAGAGGCACCATCAAACAAGTAGCTGGAAAGTTAAGTGCATATGGACATTCAAAGTTCATTGACAAAGTCACAGGCACCCAAAATCCATAGTGGGCTATTTTAATGTTTCCTTTTTAAATTAAATTAAGTCTAAATTCAAATGGATTTGGTCTATTATAGATTGGCTGAAATCAGCAGCAGACATTCCCATCTGAGCATTGCCACTTAAAACAATTGATTTGTTACTTGAAATATTATAAAAATGAAATAACAGGTAGATGGAAGCAAATTGTTTCCAATTGTTGAGGGGCCAGGAGTGAGGGTGGCATAGGTACAAGATTAAAGATAAGAGCTTTAGGACCGAGTTGTGAGGCTGTGTATTCACTTCCAGGGTTAGTGGTTGTGGTGTGATCTGTGTCAACATTCAATATTAGATTGGATAGGTAGATGAAGGAAAATTAATTGAAGGGATACAGGAGCTGGGTGGGTAAATATGACTCTCACTATTTGCCCATATGGAGGGTAAACACCAACATGGACTGGTTGGGCCACATGGCCTGTTTTTAAGAACATAAGAAGTAGGAGTAGGCCATTTGGCCCTTCGAGCCTGTTCCGCCATTCAATATGATCATGGCTGATCTTCTACCTCATCTCCACTTTCCTGAACTATCCCCATATCCCTTGATTCCCTTAATATTCTAAAATCTATCGATCTCTGGCTTGAATATATTTTGTGTGTAACTTCTGTGTATTTCTATGCAAGTGTTGGCAGGTCTAAAGGAATTCCTGAACCAGGTACCTTTTAGAGGTATTCAGCTCACACTGACGTTGAAACTGACACTAATAAACATCAGTAGCTTACTGTAATGTTAAACCTATCTTATGACAATAAACATAAAATATTACATTTTAAGCACATGTTCACCGTGTGTTCCTTTTCTCCATTCTCTCGTCTGTATTCTCATTTTAATTTTACTTTCGATTATTTCCCTCTAATCTAATCTAAATCATTTGTTATTTTTGGAAAAAGCTTGAGCACTTAGCTTATCTTTTCAAGCCCTCAGGACCACTCTGTACAGATGTGGGAGCTAAGAAATTGCTCTTTTGATTGCCTGAAAAGCATCTCCAAAAGCTGGATATTCGGCTAGTCCTGGTTTCAAAGTGTAAGGATTGATTGGTCACGTCTGTGATTATCATGCAATGTAATGCACTATAATCTATTTAAATATTTCATAGTTTACATATAATTTACATATAAATTATGCTGTGCTGTATTAATTGTAAATAAAGGTGGTTGACATGCATTATGTGCTCTATCAATATGAAACAGGTGGGGACAATTTCATGACCCATGCACTTAAATCACGGTATCAGTACTGAAGATGATTTATCACCATTTTGCAATGTTAGAAATCCATCTGGAGCATTGTGTGCTTGGGTAATAAATAATTTCTGAAAGTAATACAAAGAGCTCTTTATGCTTTAAATGCAGGAAATAGTATATATTTATCAAAAATGAGCAGTTAATGGATACATTTTGCCCAGAAATTTGAGAGAGGAAGTCTTTGAGTTAATTTCTCCCTATCTGTCAGTGTTAGCCGTGGCTCAGTGGGTAGCACACTCGCCTCTGAGTCAGCAGGTTGTGGGTTTAAGTCCCGCTTCAGGGAGCTGAGCACATAAATCTAGGCTGACACTGCAGTGCAGTGCTGGGAGTGCAGCATTGTCGGAGGTGCCGTCTTTCAAAAGAGACGTTAAACCGAGGCCCTATCTGCTCCCTCAGGTGGACGTTAAAAATCCCATGGCACCATTTCGAAGAGGAGCAGGGGAGTTATCCCCAATATTTATCCCTCAATCAACATAACAAAACAGTTTATCTGGTCATTATCACATTGCTGTTTGGGGGAGCTTGCTGTTTGCAGATTGGCTGCCGCGTTTCCCACATTCCAACAGTGACTACACTCCAAAAGTACTTCATTGGTTGTAAAGCGCTTTCAGACGTCCGGTGATCGTGAAAGGCGCTATAAATGCAAGTCTTTCTTTCTATCTCGCCCACCACAACCCATGCCATAGAGTTATAAGCAGACAAACTCCTCCCAGGCCTGTACCTATGCAGCTGGATAATCAGTCACCAGGAACATATGTAACTCTCCCTTCAATTCTTGCTCTCTCTATGTGGAGAGGAAGAGATTGCCTGGTCTCTGTTTAGCACCTCTCC
Organism: Squalus acanthias; assembly: GCA_030390025.1. Lineage (NCBI taxonomy): Eukaryota > Metazoa > Chordata > Chondrichthyes > Squaliformes > Squalidae > Squalus > Squalus acanthias. Next base: position 13,430,823 of record CM059448.1, read on the forward strand.
ACAATGGAATGACTAATGGTGGTAACTCTTCATGAGAGAAGGAAGTACATCCCACAATGACTTCCCCACCCCCCTTTCAATGTTTAAAGTTTTTTTTAATCCTCTGAGGAGGAGCTGGTCAAAGAGGTGCAAAGGAGGTATAACAGGCCATAAAGGAACAGATGCAGCAAGGAAACAGAGAGAAACCACAAACCTTTAGACATGGACCAATAAACACACTGTTACAAGTTGTCAGATTGCTTTGTATTTCAGCTCTTCATTGCTGAAAAGTAACTTAGTCCAGGCTAGTTGGTGTGTAGAATTTTCCAGCCTTGTCCTAGTCTGATTATTGGTCTCAATGGACTTTAACCACGGTTAAATTTAGAATGCAAATGTAGAAAAAAAAAAGTCCCAAGTCTGCACATTTGTTAAACTGGCGCAGGGACCGAGAGGTAAGTAAAGAGAAAGAAGGATGAAGATTAATTGGAGGAAATTGGAAAAGTGAGCAGCTGTGGGAATACCCAGTGCGCTAGTGCCAGTCGCATTTATCAAAGAAACAGACTGGGGTGTGTATTTTTGATTTTCTGTCTGTTCAGCTTGGAAATTGCAGCAGACTAAGCAAGCTATTCTTAGCAATGATATGATGTGTTTTCTTTCTTTAGCATCGCCATGGCAACAAAAGAAAATGTGACATCACAACGAGGAATACTGAAGTCAATACAAAGCAAAGTGAACTCCTTGGCCAGTATCCTTTGTAAAGCATTTTTAGAAAATCTTCCATATAGTCTCTAGGTAAGAATAAATTGGAAGGTAGAATGTAGTGGGAAAGGCTTGTGGACTTAAACCTTAGCCTGCTGAATAAGCCAGCCTCATAAGAGCATAAGAAATAGGAGCAGGAGTAGGCCAATTGGCCCTTCAAGCCTGCTCCGCCATTCAATAAGATCATGGCTGATCTTCTACCTCATCTCCACTTTCCTGCACTATCCCCATATCTCTTGATTCCCTTAATATTCAAAAATCTATCAATCTCTGTCTTGAATATACTCAACAACTGAGCCTCCACAGCCCTCTGGGGTAGAGAATTCCAAAGATTCACCACCCTATGAGTGAAGAAATTTCTCTTCATCTCAGTCCTAAATGGCCGACCCCTTATTCTGAGACTGTAACCCCAGTCAAGCCCTGTAAGAATTTTGTATGTGTCAATGAGATCGCCTCTCATTCTTCTAAACTCCAGAGAATATAGGCTTCGTCTACTCAATCTGTCCTCATAGGACAATCCCCCCATCTCAGGAACCAGTCTGGTGAACCTTCGTTGCACTCCCTCATTGGCAAGCATATCCTTCCTTAGGTAAGGAGACCAAAGCTCCAGGTGTGGTCTCACCAGGGCCCTATATAATTGCAGTAAGACGTCTTTACTCTTGTACTCAAATCCTCTTGTAATAAAGGCCAACATACCATTTGCTTTCCTAATTGCTTGCTGTACCTGCATGTTAACTTTCAGTGATTTGTGTACAAGGACATCCAGGTCCCTCTGAACACCAACATTTCCCAATCTCTCACCATTTAAAAAATACTCTGCTTTTCTAGTTTTCCTACCAAAGTGGATAACTTCACACTTCTCCACATTATATTCCATTTGCCATGTTCTTGCCCACTCACTTAGTCTGTCTATATCCCCTTGAAGCCTCCTTGCATCCTCCTCGCAACTTACATTCCCACCCAGCTTTGTATCATCAGCAAACTTGGATATATTACCTTTGGTCCCCTCATCCAAATCATTGATGTAGATTGCGAATAGCTGAGGCCCAAGCACTGATCCTTGCGGTACCCCACTAGTTACAGCCTGCCAACCCGAAAATGACCCTTTATTCCTACTCTCTGTTTTCTGTCCTTTAACCAATCCTCAATCCATGCTAGTATATTACCCCCAATCGCATGAGCCCTAATTTTGTTTAATAACCTCTTGTGTGGCACCTTATCGAATGCCTTCTGAAAATCCAAATACACCATATCCACTGGTTCCCCTTTATCTATTCTGCTAGTTATAACCTCAACAAACTCGAACAGATTTGTCAAACACAGTTTCCCTTTCATAAATCCGTGTTGACTCTGCCCAATCCTATTATTTTCTAAGTGCCCTGTTACCACGTCCTTAATAATAGATTCCAGTATTTTCCCTACTACTGATGTCAGGCTAACTGGTCTGTAGTTCCCCGTTTTCTGTCTCCTTTATTTCTTAAATAGTGGGGTTACATTTGCTACCTTCCGATCCGTGGGAACCATTCTAGAATCTATGGAATTTTGGAAAATGACAACCAATGCATCCACTATCTCTATAGCCACCTCATTCAAAACCCTAGGATGTAGGCCATCAGGTCCAGGGGATTTATTGGCTTTCAGTACCATTAATTTCTTCAGTACTTTTTTTTTTTACTAAATACTCATTTCTTTCAGTTCCTCATTCTCGCTAGAGCCTTGGTTCTCCACTATTTCCGGGAGGTTTTTTACGTCTTCTTCTGTGAGGACAGACACAAAGTATTTGTTTAATTTCTCTACCATTTCCTTATTCCCCATTATAATTTCTCCTGACTCAGCCTGTAAGGGACCCACATTTACTTTCGCTAATCTTTTCCTTTTTACATACCTATAGAAGCTTTTACAGTCTGTTTCTATGTCTCTTGCTAGTTTACTCTCCTATTCTGTTTTCCCTTTATCAATTTCTTGGTCCTCCTTTGCTGAATTCTAAAATCCTCGAAATTCTCAGGCTTACTAATCTTTTTGGCAACATTATAAGCCTCTTCCTTTGATCTAATACTATCTTTAACTTGTCTTGTTTGCCACGGTTGGACCATTTTTCCTGTGGGGTTTTTGTGCCTTAAAGGAATGTATATTTGTTGTAAATTATGTATTAATTCTTTAAATGCTAGCCATTGCTTGTCTACTGTCATACCTTTTTTAATGTAGTTTCCCAATCTACCTTAGCCAACTCGCCCCTCATACCTACGTAGTTTGCTTTGTTTAGATTTAAAACCCTAGTTTCGGATTTGACTAAATCACTTTCAAACTCAATATAAAATTCTATCATATTATGGTCACTCTTCCCTAAAGACCTCTTTACTACAAGGTTATTAATTAACCATTTCTCATTGCACAATACTAGATCTAAAATAGCCTGTTCCCTAGTTGGTTCCTCAACATACTGATTTAGAAAACGATCTTGCATACATTCCATGAATTTGCCTTCCACACTATTACTGCAAATTTGGTTTGCCCAGTCTATATGTAGATTAAAATCCCTCATGATTACTGTATTACCTTTGTTACATGCGCCTCTAATTTCCTGATTTATACTCTGCCCTACATTACAACTACTGTTTGGGGGCCTATAAACAACTCCCACCAATGTTTTCTGCCCCTTGCTGTTTCTTAGCTCCACCCAAACTGATTCTACTCCTTGATTTTCAGAGCGAAGATCCTTTCTCTCTATAGTCTTTATCCCATCCTTTATTATCAGGGCTTACCCCTCCTTTTCCATTTTGCCTATCTCTTCTAAAAGTTAAGTATCCTGGAATATTTAGTTCCCAACCTTGGCCACTTTGCAACCACATCTCTGTGATGGCTATTAGATCAAACCTGTTCATTTCTATCTGCGCTATTAATTCATCTATTTTCTTGTCAATGCTTCACGCATTCAGATATAGTGCCTTTAGCTTTGACTTATTTCTATTTTTCCCTGATGTCACCTTAGTCACTGATGCCTTATTACCCTCTCTGTCCCTTCCTGACCCACTCTGCTTATTTTTACCCAAAACTCTACTCTGTTCTAGAGCCTTGACATTTCTCTTGCTGCTTTTAAATTTACTCTTTCTTGAATCCTCCCAGCACCCTCTTCATTAGTTTAAAGCCCTGTCTACTGCCCTAGTTATTCGGTTCACCTGGCCACTAGTCTCAGCCCAGTTTAAGTGGAGCCCATCCCAACAGAACAGCTCCCTCTTTCCCCAGTACTGGTGCCAGTGCCCCATGAACTGAAACCCCTTCCTCCCGCATCACTCTTTGAGCCACGCATTTAAACCTCTAATCTGTTTGTCCCTATGCCAATTTGCGCGTGGCTCAGGTAACAATCCAGAGATTATTACCTTTGAGGTTCTGCTTTTTAAATTGGATTCTAGCTCCTCAAACTCCCGCAGCAAAACCTCATTCCTAGTTCTACCTATGTCGTTGGTTCCTCCGTGGACCACGACAACTGGATCCTCCCCCTCCCACTCCAAGTTCTTCTCCAGCCACGAGGAGATGTCTTTAACCCTGGCAGGCAACTGAACCTTCGGAACTTTCGGTCGCGGCTGCAGAAAACAGTATCTATCCCCCTGACTCTACTGTCCCCTACCACAACTACACCCCCCCCCCCCCCCCCCCCCCCCCCCCCCCCCCCCCCCACTTGAATAACCTCCTGCACCATGGTGCCACGGTCAGCTTGCTCATCCATCCTGCAGGCTTTTCCCTCATCCACACTCGCTAGCAGTGCATCCAGAGTTTGTATATCCTTAGGTGGAAAACAAACGTGTTTTAAACTTTATTGAACTATTCTGCACACATAGCTGTGATGCATCAAACTACTGCATTTTATACAAGAACTGGGTCAGTTGGCACAGTAACTAATTTTGTTGAACATAGTGAATCACATAAATTCAATGCAAAATATTAAAGTTTCAGGGCAAATTGCCGTAGATGCTTCAGAAAGAATCAATTTTCAAAAGTATGAATCTTTTATATGGGAAAAATATGTAAAATTTTGAATGAAAACCGTAAGTAAAGGTTATGGCAAGTCACAATTTTACTACACAATGTTCTTGGTAATGTTCTAGACATGTTTTTGGGTATAGATATTAAGTACCATCATTATTTTAACTAATGAGACAAACGCTCGTGAATTCTTTTTAGACTTTTCTGTTGTAAGTACTTGGGTATTTAATCAATCCATAATGCACTGGTCACAAAGCATATTTCACTCAACAGGATCTTGTGATCCATTATCCTGCTTATTGCCTATCTCTTTAAATGGTAATGCCTGCTCCAATTTGTACATTCTGAAATAAAAGTTGCTGATCTCCTCAGTCAGGGAGGCTCGATCTTACCCTGTGGCGTTCAAGCCCAAATAGGTTGGCTTTGGCTGAGTTTGGCGCATCCTTTTGCTGGCGCCCGTGCTTGGAACATATGTGCCCCATCCCATTGATTTGCTGGTTTCTCTAATATTATGACCGATACCAGTAAATGAGGTTTTAGTAGACCTTGTACAATTTACAGTATATGCCTGTGCGATCATTTGTCACTAGATTGTTTGTAACAGATTCAAGAACTTTAGGAAACAAATATAACTCGCTTAAGTCAATATTGTAACAATAATGTGCTTTCTACGTTACTGGAACACAGAACTTGCTGGTGTTAGGAGCACACAATTTGAAGTTTGAGAATTGAGATTTAATTTAGTCACATCAGCCTCTGAACTGTGGAAAAATGCACTGAATTAGGTCATTGTGTTCTTTTCAAGCCCAGAGAGACGTGAAGAAATTCTTTTGGTGTGGAGCTGTATTAAGTGAAAGGTGCTTGGGCAATTGCCATTGAGTGCACAAGTTCGCAGTACAGTTTGCCCGAAAAACTGGGGTCAGAGCCATGGCAACATGTCCACCTGCTGAAATCTCCCGCAAGCCCCCAGCCGTACTCCAAATCCTCTTGAAATGTTATTGTGGTTTATAGTGACAGGCGTATTTTGGAGGGAGCAGTGAAATTAGCTCTAGCTCGAATTAAGTTACAACATAGGTCTGGATTTTTTTTTTTAAGTAAATTGATAACTCATCCAGAGTGTTCTATGATATGAGTAGTTGAGCCTTACAAACCAGAAAGGTTCGCAGTTCGATCTCAGGTTTGATAAATCAGGTAATCTGAGCTGGGGTGCCAATAGAGAGGAGGGTCAATTGGCATCAGCGATCTTTGTTAGAAAGGTGAACACCAGCCAGGATTCCCACTTCTGATCCCTGTTGGAAGGATCAATATAGGGGTATCAGGTGAGGACATGATTGGGCTTGGTTGTGATTCTCCTGCAGTTGAATAGCTGTCAACATTTAAACATACAGGCTCATACATGAAGCACAGTCACACCATAGAATGCTTGGCATCCATGGAAATATATCCCATCAAGGAATCTCTGCCTTCAGAAAAGGAGAGAAGATGGGGGGCGCGCGGGGAAAGACCTAAAACCGTATTATTGTTGGATGTTATTTTAATAAATTGAAAATAAAATGACTTTAGGTTCCTTAACAACAAATCCAGATCGATTTCCTGCCATTAACAGCCTGGTTCAGAGGATAAATTTGAGGAAGCGCAGGGACACGTTAATTTTGGGAGGTGTTATTGGCATTTGTACTATCTTATTGCTACTGTATGCCTTTCACTGATGAAACATCTCGATAAGATGTTTCCACAGCTACAAAGCACTGGGGAGGGAGGGGGAGCTTGTGGACTCAACCTGCATATTTTGGATGGATTGCTAGGGTGATGGATTTAGGTTACTCTGGAATGCTAAGGAGTATTCCTTCAGGCCATAGTTCCGTGATTGGTTTATGATCAAATGTAAAACCTCTTTTTTTTTTTTAAGTAACTATGCTCTTGGAATATATAATTTTGAAGTACAACACATTGATGTATTCTTTCACAGTGATAGAACATGGTCTGTTTCCACCTCTCCTCTTCCTCCACCTCCATTATCCAGATAGTAAGTTAGTGTCTCATTTGTGAACAATTATAAAGTCAGATTTAAAAATAAACTGTGTTCTTTGAATCATAAATGTATGTAGCCAAAATATGTGTTTTCAAGAGCATATGTAACGTGTACTTAAAAATACTTTCAGACGCAAATGCACTGCAGCACCATTCTGTGTGCTGTGTCACACGGTGATAGGACATGGGTTTGTTCCTTTTGATTTCTTCACATGTCCTGTTTCTGCTCTCTTCTGGGAGAAGTACCCAGATGGATGGTTCTAAATTCACCTCCAAGTGATTTGGTTACAAAGCAGCGTTGGCCGAGACCTGAGAGCAGATGCTTACCCATCCTCATGGAAATGTGACGAAGACTTAAAAAGAGAAATGAAAAGCAGGAAATTAGAGGTTTTTTAAAAAATATATATATATCCATACAATCACAAGTTTTGAATTTTGCAGCAAGTCTCCAAAAGCTTTTTAATCTGACGAATTTCTAAATAGTTATCATTTTGGCCATGTGCACTGTTTGTGCATGGATGTGTAATCTTGAACTGAATGATTTGGGATAATTTCCTAAACATGTATACATGCACATACATTGCGCATTTATATCAATTTGTACTATGCCATTGAAAACTATGGTAATACATTGGAATAAGCTGCTGAAACACCTCCCATATAAACCAAGCAATCTCACTTCTCATTTTTTATGAAATATAGGTGCAGTACATTGAAACTTTTGGACGCCTCTGCAAAAATACAATTGCCAAAGCCTACTTTTAAAAAGAAAGAAACCATAAAAACGTTAGAATATTTGTACTAAGGAGCAACATCACGGTGAATATTTGTTAGTTTTGCGTTTTTTCAGATAATTTTGCGGTGAGGTTGTGATTGGCCCTTTATCCCATTTTTGTTTTTAAATCACAGTACATTTATTCACAAACCACTAACTGTGGCCGCCTTAATGATTTCTGGAGAATATAATAAACTGTCAGCTCCTATTAAGAGGAAGAGTCTGTTTCCATTCCTCAGATCGGGGTAACCAATTCGAATGTTGTGGTTTAGAATTCATGCAGGTACAAACTCAATGCTTGGAAATATGAATCATTCCAATATAGAAAGAAACAACACTTTTTTTGTACATAACGCTGTCTTTTGGATATAGGCTATGATCTATTTACCATGGCACCCTTTATGAATTAACTTGACACTATGGCAACCAGAAGTTGACTGGCTAATTGGATCGTTCAAATTCAGCTCGTTCAATTGCGTAGCTCGATTTTTGTTTACTACACTGTTGAGTTGATCCATGTAAAAGGTGCAGTTTTGCCCTAAGATAGAGTTCACACAGCTGCTGTGTTCTTTCGTTTATCTGTTCAAAGCTTTTGATGTCAAAAACCTATTCATTTCTCAGATGTTTCCCCTCTCTCTTTGCCCTTCCTCTCCCACCCCCACCCTCCCTGTTGCTTCTTTAAATGCTTCTGGAAATTTTGTTAATGTAGATTTTAATAATCTTGTAAAATAATTTTCAGTTCTCTGCTAATGTGCATTTTCTGCATTGTACAGAGGAGCTCTGACTGACTGTGTATGTAATTTGTTAATAAATTAGAATCCTAAGTGAGCCTGCTTGCTGGTGTTTGTATATGAGATCCTGAAATTACTATTAAATCTTAATGGAGTCTTTGTTGCCATGGTTACTGACTGTAATAACTCATTCTTTTCACAAAGAATTCATTGATTTTATACAGATACATCAGATTTTACCACTGTCCATAGCCCCAGCAACTGTTTTACCTCAATCTTCAGGTGTTGCTGTTGCAGGGAAAATCGTATTCCAAATAGTCAGTATTCCTTTAATTGTGTCTGACCATTAATCTTAAACCCAGAATACATTTCAAGCAGGCCAGACTGGCTGCTATTAGTGCCTTTATGATAACTTCACCAAAGTCAAGCTGAGTAGTCCAGTGAAACTTAATAGGTATTAGAGGTGACTCTCACTCTGACTCCAAACTTAGTATGTTCAGTTTAGCTTTGATCAACCCTCCTCCCAAAAAGTTCTAACTTGTTCTGCTCCCTTTCTCTGAGCACTTTGCACTCTCAGCCACTTTATTGCATGCCATATGCACTTTATAATTGATCCTTGGAGCTGTTGAAAGTTTTCTGCTGTTTTACTTATGCTAAGGAGATTGAGAAAGTTTGTAGGTAATGGGCAGACCAGATAGAGGAAGAACAGTGTTCAAACCCACTGTTCGTCTGTCTGGTCTCTTGTTTATCTATGGACTTCCCCAACCTCCTGAGCACAGTGGATTTGAACATTCTCATCTTTCTCCCAGCTATAAATGAAAGAAGCGTTGCCAATCTCAACCCAATTCCAAATGGATGCAGATCCATGGCACAAAAACAGCTCACACCCTGGCACCAAATTGGCAATGTCTTTCAGACAAAAGCATGGAAAGATTGGGTACATTTTGTGTTGTATAATTTTCCTGTGGAAGATTTTATACAAGTATTGGGTTATAAAGAATAGAACTAAACTATCAGAACATAATTACATTTATTAGATATTCTCAGTTTAAAGGGATCCAATGTTCTCATCAGTTTCTAGGTTTCTTATAAGAAGTATTACTGGATATAGTTTCCCAGAAATGACTCCTGCCCCTGCCCAGTGTCCCTCTTCCAATTTGACGTTGCAGCAGCATGCTACATCAGGTGTGGCATCCTGGATACAGCAACAAACTGAGAGGAAGTGTAGTGACGACGGGACAGAAATTGTGATTAATGATTGTGGTTGTTTGAAATCATTCAAATATTTTTAATATGAAATAGCAAATGGAAAGCATAACCAGAAAAAGAACTTAATCTCAAGAAAGCAGTAATGAGGGATAGAGAGGTAGTAGCAGTTGTGTCTTGTTCAGTGGCATGAGCCAACACCTTTAACCCACTATGTCAAGACAAAAATGAACATTACAAGCTCGACTGGTAGTAATCTCCAAATGCTAGGGGGAGAATGGCCAAGATTGAGATCGGGTAAGTTTAACATTTGTGCATATTTGTTGAAAAAACCTTCCCAACAATGCTGACATCTATTGCAATATCAACTCTATCCAGATCATAGGTCATTTAGATAGATTTTATTTAACCGTTTTCGTGCATAAAAAGGAAAAGAATCATCATCAGAGATGGCTGCAGAGGCAACAAGAGAGAAAAGTGTATGTGAGCCATACAGAGAAGCAGAGGCCAGAGTGGAAGACAAATGAAGACCGAGAAAGAGAGTTGCAGCAAGAGACTTTTTTTACTTTTGTCCATGAACGAAACCATGGAAGATGAGGTGTATTGATGCTCTGTATAATTTAATAAATCCTGATATCACTGCTGGTTAAATCAAGTGATGCACACATGGAAGTTAAAATCCCATTTTTCAATGTGAATACTAACTGCCAGGTAAATGATGAGAAATGTCAAGCATTCTCAATTTTTTTTTAAAGTATCGCGTCTTTGTTATCTCAATAGCTCAACATGTCACGATATTCTAATGTACTCCAGACTCTCCCATCTTCAATTTGTTGCAGTTACATTTGGCATCCACATGTTTTATTTTGTTTCCTTAAAGTGTCAGATGTTACGCAGGAAGGCACTTGATTTATTAACACAGCATATTTGTGAAACCTAATTTGGTCATTTAAGTAGTTGCTAGAACGTGTTGTATGGTGTCACACAAGTTTGACAATACAGAAGAGCCCTTAAGTTGCATGCAGCACATATCTATATATATGTCAGAAGTCTTGCATGTAGCGCACGCTTCCTGTAAATGTCACACTTACTTCCTGTAACACTTCCCCGTCATGCTTTGTTAATAATACAACTATTGTTATAAAACAGCTTAACCTCTGACTCCTCATAAAAAAAAATCTGCTAATGATTCAATAAATTTATAAGATTTGAATTCTGACAATATTAACCGTGAAGTTTTAATAAGACGATGTGTCCTTATTTGCAAATGAAATACGGTTAAGTATTGCTTATTTCTGTGCAACAGTCTTTTATTTTTTTAAATGTTAATTGTTGCATGTGAATTTATCGATTTTCTACCTCTGGTTTTAAAGGAAATCTGTTAACCAACAAATAAAATTTTAAAGCATTTTTAAAGAGCTTGGTTTTCAAATTTAAAACCGATATTAGTGCTTACTCGAAGTGCAGTTATTGAGGGGCACAGCTTAGAGAATCCTGTACCTTTACCTCCAATATTGGCTTAAAACCAGCTGATGAAGGTGGAAAGCCTCCTCGCTGATGCCTGTTGAGGGTCCAAAGTGAAATGAGCTGTGATGGTGCCAGTTGAACTCTCAGTATCGCTCTCAAAACCATTGACAGCTCAGCACTGATTTGGCTAAGTGGTGCGGAAATGCCACACTTGTCAGGCGGAGTTGAAGGCCCTCTGTTTTGGCAGAGCGCGAGGGAAATCTACATTACATTTGAGTACATGATGATGATGTCAGTAGATGGAAAATTGAAAACATGTGCCATTCTTCATCAGTATCATCTCTCACCCTGAAACTTTTCCTATTTCTTCATTATCTGACATGTTCAGCCTCCATTGAAGTCCATTTCAAAAGAGGACAGAATTGACGAGTGAGTTATTTCTTAATAGCTCCTAAAAGTTAACATTTCTGATACCTTCATTTAACTAGAAATGCATAGCAGGTGAATCAGTGTCTTAAGGGGAGAGCTTAACGTTCCAGATACAACTGGCTTCGGCACAGAAATCATCTTAGTTTGTAGGTTAATTACTTTCCCAAACCAATGGCACGAAATGAAGTTTGGATTTTTTAAAAAATAGTATCAAATTTGACTAATCTTATTGTTTTGAACATGCTTTATTTTATTCATGGAAGTAATTTCTCTGACAAAACAATGTCAGAGTCAAGCTTTTATCTTGAGTTCTAGCTGCTGCTCTGAGAAGGTGCACCAGATGATAAAAACCTTCTTGACGCATTTTGCATCAAACTACCCTAGCACAGACTGTTCCTTCTTCCCCTCCCCCCGCCTCTGCACCTGCTTAAAACCTGTTACATCTCTAACCTTTTCCAGTTCTGATGAAGGGTCACAGACCTGAAACGTTAACTCTGTTTCTTGCTCCACGGATGCTGCCTGGCCTGCTGAGTGCTTCCAGCATTTTCTGTTGTTATTTTGGATATGGGAGTTTCTTTTTATTGGGGGGAAAAAAAGAGCCAGGAACATTTGTGAAATCGGACGTGGTCATCCCGAAGATTTAAATTTGCAATTTGCTCAGTGTTATCTATTACTGGTTATAATGCTACAAACTGCAGTGCTGTATTTGATATATGCTGTTTGGTGAGATTTATGAATATATTCTAATTTTCTGTAATCATGGGATTATGTTTAATAAACTGACCTTGTATAAATGGAGAGATTACTTGTGAATGAATTTATGTAATAATGTATTAACTGCATTGATATTCGCTTTTATCGTTGTATTTTGAGAATTAATCACAATAGAATTTTGATACTGTTACTGTTTGATTTACCATAAATATTGTGTAATAAAACATGAGTATAACCCAAGCAATCAGTTTGTGTTTAAAATTTGTTTAAAGCTTGTTCCTAATGTGGTGGTGATGCAGTATTTCTACATAAAAAGGTATTTGTTTTTCACTTGCCTCTCTGACATCACACCATACCCAGGCAGTAGGGCAGGCACATGACCTCCTCACTGGTCTCTGCTTATTCCATTTTGAGGCAATGCACCATGGTCACAGTCACAGAGGATATTATTTGTGACTTTGGTTAGGGCTGTTTTGGTGGTGTGGTAGGGGCGGAAACCTGAGTGGAGAGATTCAAACGGATATGTGGGAAAAGATGTGGGAGGCAACAACACATTTGGGGTCTTGGGAAAAGAAAGAGGTTGGAGATAGGCGGTAGTTTACAAGGACAGGGTGGGCTGATAGTGAATTTTTTGAGTCGGGAGATGATGTCGGTGGTTTGAAAGGAAGGGAGTGATTTTGGGGGCCATACCACGGGGAACAATTAAGATGGAAGAGCGTAAATGTTTTACTGGGATGAGGGTATCAAAGGTGGAGGTGAGGGAATGGTTGATTGAATCGACAGCTGCAGAAATATTGTGGCGAATGGAGGACCAAAGGCAAGGCAGTGGAAGTATGTAAATGACTGGGGAGTAGGGGGGCGACAGACTTTTTTTCCAAGGACGGATGCAAAACAAAGTGGGATTGGAAAGTAGTATGGGAATGTGGTTAGTGAGGAATACAAGCAAGTGGTCGGAGATATCTTTGTGATTTATTGAAACCATGGGAGAAGAGACACCACATGAGATGGCAAGATCAAGAGGGTGGTCTGAATATGGGTAGGAGAGTTCCAGATGGGGAGGTTTAGAGAGGGCAGTGAATTCAGAGGGGAGAGGGCAATGGGAGCAGAGATTGGTGATTGAAATTATTGAGATTGAGGAATTGCTCAGTGCAGAAGGTGAGGGAGGAAAGGAGGGAGGGGACCTTAATGAGAAACTGAGGGTGGGGCTTGGCCGGTGAAGGTGCCAGAGGAATAGAGAGAAGAGATCAAGGTGTGACTTGATAACGACACCACCACTACCGTGGTATGGGTGGGGCAGCTGGTGGAAAGTATAGCCGAGGTGAGCGGCTTGGGTAAGGGCAAGGTGACTCCATCATGAGCCAAGTTTCATTCAAAGCCGGAATATCATTGCAATCATCCACAATAAGGTCGTGGATGGTAAGGGCCTTGTTCATGAGTGAATGGACATTCTGGAGGGAATTGTGGAGAGAGGTGATGACTAATCCACTGGTAGTCCAAAGAGATGGTGGTTGGTGGGGTCAGTGGGATGGGAAGGAGTTTGACAAGGTTAGTCCCCAGCGGTAGGTGGGAAGGTCAGCGAGAGAGGAGAATGGGGCAGTTGGAGTTGCTACTCAAAGGGGATGTGATGGGTGCCTCGAAAGGCCCTTTGGAGAAGTCAAGAGAGGCACAGAGGGTAGCAGTGGGCTTATTCAGGGGAATTCAAGCCGGAGACAGTAGTAGGGAGGCAGAGGACTAGTGATGGGTTGGGCTACGGATTCGGAGAACAAAGTACCCAAGAAGGGAGGAATGAAAGGTGGCATTTCTAGGTGATAGCATAGGGAAGAGACAGGAGAGAAAGGCCCAAGAGAAGTTCAGGTTAAAAAATGAGAGAGAAGTAATAGACTTGGGTCTGGAGTGGCAGCCAAGATGTGAATGAACAGAGAGTTCAGGTTACAAAGGCATAGCAGAGATTAGAAGAGACATTGGTAATAAACAAAGGACCTTCCCTCTTATTTTTTTATTTGTTCGCGGGATGTGGGCATCACTGGCAAGGCCAGCAATTATTGGCCAGAATTATTGCAGGTGCCTTGTATCAGATGGATCAAAAATTGTTACACTCAGTACCTTAATGTTACAATATCTAATCAATCAACTGTAAGCCCAAATGTGTAAAACTTCATTGGATCAACAAACACTAGAGCACTCCACCAAGCAAAGCTCACATTTCAACAGAAGTTGTCTTTTTTTTAGTGAGTCCATCGTTACGGGTTTACTGGGTAAAAGCACCGTTCTCTGGTCTGTCCTGATTCCCCAATGGTTTTCTGAGTAAAGGTATTAATGCTTATTCTGTGTTTAATTGCTCAATGGTTTACTGGGTACAGGCACCAATCCTTGGTCTGTGCTGATTCCCTGATGGTTTACTGGGTAAAGACACCGATCCCCAGGGTGTGCTGCGATGGTCCAGTGACCAAGCAACTTTGGTGCACACGAGTGTCTCCAATCCTTTCCTGATGCAGACTTCCAATATTTCTTTAATATACTCTGTTCCCAGGGGATGACAGCAGGCTTCTGTTTGCCACCTCTCCCTAATGGTACAGCTGAAATTGAAAGCTCACCTTGTAATCTGTTACAATAAGCTGTCTCCTACCACTGTGCGGCAAAGTATATTGGAAGAAATAGATAGAGTCATAGAGTTTTACAGCACAGAAAGAGGCCCTTCGGCCCATTGTGTCCACGCCGGCCATCAAGCCCTGTCTATTCTAATCCCATTTTCCAGCACTTGGTCCGCAGCCTTGTATGTTGTGGCGTTTCAAGTGCTCATCTAAATGCTTCTTGATTGTTGTGAGGGTTCCTGCCTCTACCACCCTTTCAGGCAGTGAGTTCCAGATTCCAACCACCCTCTGGGTGAAAAAGTTTTTCCTCAAATCCCCTCTAAACCTCCTGCCCGTTACCTTGAAACTATGCCCCCTGGTTATTGACCCCTCTACGAAGGGGAAAAGTTCCTTTCTATCTACCCTATCTATGCCCCTCATAATTTTGTACACCTCAATCAGGTCCCCCCTCAGCCTTCTCTGCTCTAAGGAAAACAACCCCAGCCTGTCCAGTCTCTCTTCATAGCTGAAGCGCTCCAGCCCAGGTAACATCCTGGTGAATCTCCTCTGCACCCTCTCCAATGCAATCGCATCCTTCCTATAGTGTGGCAACCAGAGACAGTCATGCCAGTCATTAAACTATAAGGAGTTACCTTTCAAATGAAATCTGAGCACTGTGGTCAGATCTCTCATTGTTAAATCAATTATATTTGCTTCTGCTAAATATTTGTGTTAAATAATTTTTACTTTTCAGGAAATGGTTAACAGCTTTTATTAAATCAGTTTACCGGTTATAATTATAGTATTCCGTTTAAGGGGAAACATCCTCTCAGCATCTACCCTGTCAATCCCCCTCAGAATCTTGTATGTTTCAATAAGATCACCTCGCATTCTTCTAAACTCCAATGAGTATAGGCCCAACCTTTCGTCATACGTCAACCCCTTCATCCCAGGAATCAACCTAGTGAACCTTCTCTGTACTGCCTCCAATGCAAGTATATCCTTCCTTAAATAAGGAGACCAAAACTGTACGCAGTACTCCAGGTGCGGTCTCACCAGTGCCCTGTAAAGTTGCATCAAAACTTCCCTTCTTTTATACTCCATACCCCTTGCAATAAAGGTCAATATTCCATTAGCCTTCCTAATTACTTGCTGTACCTGCATGCTAACTTTTTGTGTTTCGTGTACTAGGACCCCCAGACCCCTTTGTACCGCAGCATTTTGAAGTCTCACTCCATTTAAATAATAATTTGCTTTTTCATTCTTCCTTCCAAAGTGGATAACTTCACATTTTCCCACATTGTACTCCATCTGCCAAATTTTTGCCCACTCACTTAATCTATCTATATCCCTTTGCAGACTCTTTGTGTCCTCCTCACAACTTGCTAACCCACCTATCTTTGTATCATCAGCAAATTTGGCAACAGTACACTCAGTCCCTTCATCCAAGTCATTAATATACATTGTAAATAGTTGAGGCCCCAGCACTGATCCCTGTGGCACCCCACTAGTTACTGGTTGCCAACCGGAAAATGACCCATTTATCCCGACTCTCTGTTTTCTGTTAGTTAGGCAATCCCCTATCCATGCCAAAATATTATCCCCAACCCTGTGCGCTCTTATCTTGTGCAGTAACCTTTTACGTGACACCTTATCGAATGCCTTCTGGAAATCCAAATACACCACATCCACTGGTTCCCCTTTATCCACCCTGCTCGTTACATCCTCAAAGAACTCTAGCAAATTTGTCAAACATGATTTCCCTTTCATAAAACCATGTTGACTCTGCTTGATTGTCTTCTGATTTTCTAAATGTCCTGCTATTACCTCCTTAATAATGGATTCCAGCATTTTCCCAATGACAGATGTTAGGCTAACTGGCCTATAGTTTCCTGCTTTCTGTCTCCCTCCTTTCTTGAATAGTGGCGTTACATTTGCGGTTTTCCAATCCGCTGGGACCTCTCCAGAATCCAGGGAATTTTGGTAGATTACAACCAATGCATCTACTATCTCTGCAGTCACTTCTTTTAAGACCCTAGGATGCAGGCCATCAGGTCCAGGGGACTTGTCGGCCTTTAGCCCCATTAGTTTGCCTAGTACTTTTTCTCCAGTGATAGAGATTGTTTCAAGTTCCTGCTGTAATGAGACCTAATTTCAAGCAGCTAATGAGCACTTCTGCTACAAGAAAGTACATCTGTTATATGAGGCCTCTCCCTTCCAATATTTTTTCTCTGCATACTGAACAAGATATAAAAAACATGGAACAGAAATTTACAATGGGAAAAGTGGACATCTCGTGCAAAATGTGACCAAAAAACATGACAACAGGAAGTAATGTTTTTAGGCAAAAAATGCATGCAGATATCCCAACAGTTTTGAGAGCTGTCAATCACTTATGAACATGTGCAGTTTGCAGAATTTCCCAGCATGCAATCTGTGTAGCAACAGGATGTGAAAGGTCGAGGGCTATGTCTCTTCTTCCTGTGAGGATTTTCAGAGTTTGCTTTTTCCAAAAGACTTTGAAAGAAATGGAAGGTTGATTTGCCAAAGATTTTATTGCAGGCAAGTCTATCATTTATTTAAATTTAGCAAAAGTCAAAACCGGTGAATATGAGCACGAGTGAACAGAAGCACCTGTGATTGTGGCTTCACTATTTAACGTTAAAGCAGAAAACAGAGATTGTTTATAGAGAATGGATTGTTTAATCCTACTGAAATTCAGTTAAAATTTCTCAAACATTTTTGAGTCTTAAAGATTTTTATTATATGGACTGCATAAAAAATTATCTTTTGAACATTTTATGAAGTAACTTCTGTTTATGGATATTTATGTTTATTAAAGACTTTATAAGTCAGCAAACTCACTTAGTGCGCTAAATTTTTCATTTATGCGCACAGCGATAGTATGAATCAGGAAATTGTACCCTCCAGCCCATGATTTTCTATCCATTCCTTTTAGGAAGCATGAAAATGTATTCTTATGTGCTCTAAAGCAGAAACATAAATACAGGAACTGGTTGACAATAGGGAAAGTGGTATTGGGAGGAGGTACTTGAGAGTGCAAAAGAGGCTTAGGATAGGTCAGGAGGAGGCTGGTGGGTGGGAATACAGTGGGGTGGGGGGAAGATTGGAGCTTGATGGTTTGAAAGGAGCCAACAGCAGTTTGGATCCCATTCTCCTCGCTTCCCCCTCCTCCACAAGGCTGTTGCACCCTGCTCTCTGGTATATTGCCAGACTCCCTCCCTAACAGCACTATGGGAGTACCTTCACCACTCGGACTGCAGCGGTTCAAGAAGGCGGTTCACCACCACCTTCTCAAGGGCAATTAGGGATGGGCAATAAATGCCGGCCTTGCCAGCGACACCCACATCCCGTGACTGAATTTTTAAAAAACTATGACAAATGCTCCAAAACACCCTTCTCAGTCTTGTGGACCCCAGGAGTCCCCTCTTCAGACTTCTCCTCCTTTCAGTGCTCACAAACCGATCGCACATTCACATCACTCCTTAATATCTGAACTGGCCCATTCTCCTAGATCCTGAGTCCTCCCTCCCCAACGCCTCCAGATCTCATGAACTACCCCAGGGTTCCTGTAGCCCTAAGGCATGTCTTCCAGGGCTCCCAGATCCTGGAAAACACTCTTGAAATACTGCCAGACCCTGAGACCCCATCTCAATACTGCTGGACCCCAAGCTCGTGCTCCCAGATGCCAGAGCCACCCCCAGTGCTGATGTTGGTGCCCCTGGTAATACTACTTGGCATAACAGTCATGTTCTGATAAAAATCATGAAGAATGCCATTACAATGGTATTTTAATCAAAGGTTCCATCTTCATAAAGTGGAAACTTTATGTTGTGGTTCTGCCTATTCATCATTGGGCAATTGGCTTGTTATACGAGCTACTAAAATACATAATCCAACTTAATTGAACTTTGTAGGTTCCTTTTTTTCCTCATAAATGCCAAGAGCTGTCCACGTTGTGATTATTATGTGATGTTGTGGAACTCAGCATGGATGGCACAACCATACACTTAAACGTAAATAACCTATCTTCCATCGTGCAGCACCTGCAGACACGAGGAAGATTAAATTGTGTCGAAGAGAGAACTTCATGTTTGTTCGACAAAGATAAGTCACTAGATGGAAGAAATAATGCAAAGTTTCACATATGGTGCATTCTCTAAATTCATCAGTCTCCATTCGAATTGTTCTTGGTGATCCAGATGCTGTTAATTGAAAGTTAAATGTTCTTCCCCCCCCCCCCTTCATCTGATCATAACTGGACAACACAATACATAGTAGAGTTTGATCTGGCTTGAGTCCACCAAGCATCTCCAGTTATTATACACGTATAATACATGTATGTCCGCATGTCCGATACGAGACTCCCAAAACAAGCGCTCTACTCGGAGCTCCGACACGGCAAGAGAGCCCCAGGTGGGCAGAGGAAACGCTTCAAGGACACCCTCAAAGCCTCCTTGAAAAAGTGCAACATCCCCCCCGACACCTGGGAATCCCTGGCCCAAGACCGCACAAAGTGGAGGAGAAGCATTCGGGAAGGCGCCGAACACCTCGAGTCTCTTCGCCGGGAGCAAGCGCAAAGAGCGCGTGTCAACCCAAGCACCCCACCCACCCGCCCCTTCAACCACCGTCTGCCCCACCTGTGTCAGAGACTGTAGGTCCCGCATTGGACTCATCAGTCACCTGAGAACTCATTCTTAATGTGGAAGCAAGTCATCCTCGGTTCCGAGGGACTGCCTAAGAGAGAAGAAGGTTAATACATTGTGTAATTAATATAATGAATGGGATGACCATGTTTCTTCAATGTTAGGTGCAAAAAGAAAACTTAAAGCTCTGAGGCAATATTAAAACATCTCCAGTATAGTCAACGCTGGTATAGCCACAAAAAAAGAGGGTATCAGATTAGTGAAAGAAAAAGTTGAATTAAAGCTATTGCTTTTCAGCAGAACTTGGTGACCTTTGGCCCCTTATTGAGATATAAATAAAAATGAGTCACCAGTCTTGGCTGTGCTACTCCAGACAGGTGCTGAATAGAGGCCAGGCACTTCTTATTGATTTTGTGGGAGTAGGTATTTATCAATGACCGCATAACCGCACTCAAAAGTTATTGCCTTTTTTTTTCTAGTCTCCCTGGTCATACACAAACTGAAGCCAAGCGAGCGAGTGGTGGACGGGTGTGTGACTGACTTTCAAGCCTCTGCTGAAGGAACACAAGGGCTGTTCAATTTTGGCTCCAGCCTGCCGCTCTCCTCCACACCCGCCCCTCCTCCAAAATCATCGAATGAGAAGATTGGAGGGGGAAAGAGGCTACTGAATTAAAGGGGCACAAACTGCATTAAAAAAAAAAGTGCTTGACTAACTATTTCGTTTGAGCAAATTGAAACCTATCATCGCGTCACTTGTGCATGGCTCCATGATCAAAATGGCACTTTTCTCTTCCCTAAATTACGTTTTGCCAAACACTTTTCACGAAGATCCTGCTTCTTTATCACTGTGCATATCACACCCTCTCGAGTTTAGTTAAATGGAGTTCTGAAGTTTCGGCAAAACACAGTTCTGCAGGGATCAACAGACACCTTTTTAAAAGGGGGCTGGATTGACATCTGTTGAAAAGTGGGGGTGAGTGTCCGTGATATCAACGGCACTCCTTGGTTCTTTTTTCTGGTGAGGTTGGGGAAAGATTGTGTTCCTTAAAATACATTTATTTGTATAGCACCTCATTATGTCCTCCTTGCATCTCAAAGCACTTCGAGTCCCATTAATCACTTTTGAAGTGTAGTCACTGTTATATAAGCAAACACAGCAGTCAATTTTCACATAACAAGATCCCACAAAGACTAGTTAATTTTTTTTTGATGGTGTTGGGCGAGGGAATAATAGTGGTCAGGACTGGAAAAATTCTCTGCTCTTCTTGAAATAGTGCCACGATTACATCCACCTGAAAAGGCAGATAGGGCCTTGGTTTCGGATCTCTTCTGAAAGAGAGCACGTCAACGGTGCAGCACTCCCTCAGAACTGCAGTGGAGTGTCAGCCTGGATTACGTGCTCAGGTCTTGGAAAGGTGCTCGAATCTCCTGCCGCAGCAGCAAGAGTGAGCCAAGGTGAGAATTCAAGTAAGGGATTAATTGGTGGCAAGGAGGAGGTCCAGGATAGAATAATTATACGTGGACTCTGGATGGAATAGGCTTGTAGAGCCCGATGACTCTTTTCATATAGAATATACAGCACAGAAACAGGCCATTCGGCCCAACCAGTCTATGCCGGCGTTTATGCTCTACTCGAGCCCCCTCCCATCTAACTCTCCGCATAACCCTCTATTCCCTTCTCCCGCATGTGCTTATCCAGCTTCCCCTTAAATGCATCTATTCTATTCGCCTCAACTGCTCCCTGTGGTAGTGAGTTCCACATTCTCCCCACTCCAGCCTTTGTTTTCGAGTCTGTAACAGGGAAGGCATCCTTTTTGGCCTTTCTATCGAAAAAACCTGCTGCAGAAAATGAAAAGAATCGCCTGGAAAACTATTGAACAGGGCCTGCCACACTGCTTCCTGGGCCTGATCACACTGAGCCCTTGAGTCCTGAGCTCCTGGAATTCCGCCTAATTGCTATGTAAGGGTTCATCTCACTGCAGTGACTGCAGACAGATCCATTCCTTATCGACAACGTGTTGAATTACTGTGGAAAATAGCCCAGTCAGATAAAACAAGCACTCAGCGAGAATAAACCCAGATTAAGTCTTCATACTCGGGTCTCCATTTCTGCATAAACAGCCGCAACACAAAACACAGCAACAAAATGTGGCAGAGCAACTCACTCAATAAGAAGGACAAGCAACTCAATAATCACAAGAACCTTTTTATCTGTATAAGGGGGGAAACCAAATACAGACAGGGTGATAATACCCACACAGATTCAAACAGCAGGTGTCATCCGTAAACCACTCTTTAATTATCTACTGCTCATGCTCGTACCAGCTATAACGATACATCAACAGTTTAATATGCCTTTGGCATTGCCTACAGTCAGTTGATGAATAATGTATATGTTTTTTTTAATATACGTAAAATGGTAACAGAAACTTGCTCCACAGCACCACTTACTGGCCAGAGCCTGCAACTACATTGTCGTAGGCACATTTTTTACATACAGGATTTCCATTCGAAATGTTTACATAGGCAGTTTCAATGTTAAATGCTGACATAAAAGCATAAATAAAAATTTTCGCAACAGGAAGTGCATGCATACATGAGACTTTTAATAATATGATAGATCTACAATATGTAATGTGTTCCAAGAGAGTGTAACCAAAGAACTCTCAGTTAAAATATAAGTTCTGGCCTCCTGTTTAAACTCCCCCCCACCCGCCCCTTTTTGTACAGGCACAGACTTGTACTGGGATGCGGTTCCATGAATGAAAGTTGCCCTCACGCAAGTGGCCATTGAGAACCTGGATAGTTAATGTCGGTAGCCTATTTGTTAAGGGGGGGTGGGGGGGGGGAAGAGGACAGCTGAGTACACATGCACTTACTTCCAGGAAGAGATTGAATAGTGAGTAGGAGTGGGAGACCTGGTTGCCTTTTTCCTTCTTCCTAGCTCGGAGCCACTGGGGCCAATTGCAGCGTTTCCACTGCCAGCTTGGATGAGGTCAGCTAACTCCGTGCAGACTGGGAATCAAACATGAGCGCTTTGTAGTCTGTGGGAATCAGTCACACATCAGGCAGCGTGCCTACAACACAAAGACCGGCATTTATATAGCATTTTCAGGACCTCCCAAAGCACTTTACAGCCAATGAAGTACTTTTGAGCTGTTGTAATGTAGGAAACACACCAGCCAATTTGCGCACAGCAAGCTCCCACAAACAGCAATGTGTTAATGACCAGATAATCTGTTTTTTAGTGATGTTGATTGAGAGATAAATATTGACCAGGACAACGGGGATAACTCCCTTGCTCTTCTTCGAAATAGTGGCCATGGGATCTTTTACGTCCACCTGCGAGGGCAGACGGGGCCTCAGTTTAACGTCTCATCCAAAAGATGGCACCTCCGACAGTGCAGCACTCCCTCAGCACTGGAGTGTCGGCCTAGATTTTGTGCTCAAGTCTCTGGAGTGGGACTTAAACCCACAACCTTCTGACCCGTAGTTGAGACTGCTACCCACTGAGCCACAGCTGACACTAATCCAGGTCAATGGGGTGGGGGCAGAAAATAGTTTAAAATAAGACATAAGAACACAAGAAATAAGAGCAGGGTAGGCCATACGGCCCCTCGAGCCTGCTCCGCCATTCAATATGATCATCGACCTCAACTCCACTTTCCCGCCTGATCTCCATATCCCTTGATTCCCCTAGAGTCCAAAAATCTATTGATCTCAGCCTTGAATATACATGACAGTCGACTATAACATCATGTAAACAAGAATCATTTTCTTATGTTGAAGTTTGTGTGAAAGTATTGGTGAGGATTATATCAATGATAACTGAGGATTATCAGAAGAAGTACTCCCCGAGCTCCTAGATTTAGAAAGTCTGGTTCTATGGCAGAATTACATGTCATTTATCAAAGCCATTAAGTAGGTTGAATAGGATGCGTGCTCTCCTGCCTTAGGGAGCGAGGAACTACATTAGAATGTGATGCATACTGGCAGAAGGCCAACTCTTGAGGGGATCGTGAGTGATGTAAAGTTGTGACAGTGACTGATGCTGTCCAGATCAAGAAGCAAGAAAAAACCTGTTCATTTCAGTAATGATCATGCAGCTTATTGTGAAAGACCAAAATATGCTATACATTGGCAGACAATTCTTTCTTTTGGAGGGAAAAAATATTTGATTATGTTGTGCATAATACTGAAAAATGAAGAGATTTTTTCCCCCCCGAATTTGAACCTATACATAACATTTTTGATGTTTTATTGTGTTGTGTTAAAATCTTTGGTGATGCAGCACTATAAAGCAGCAGCACAGGGTGCACGCAAGGGAACGGGCAGGATCAATACCATATTTTAGCCGAGTACCTGATCTCAGCTGTGGGGAATCACTCGGAGCAAAAACAATCAGAGAGTCATCACCAGGCCAGTATCAACAGTTGGCTGAAAAATAGTGATTCCGCAAAAAGTGCGGAGGCTTTCGTCAACTGGACAGAGAGAGAAAGAAGGACAAAAGTCGGGCGTCTCTTACCAACGAAAAATTCTGAATAGGTCTCGTAGCTTTGCACAGTTCTTCACAAGAACGTGAGATAAGTTTGGATGAAGAAGGCCCTTGAACCTATTCAGTCTCATCCTTCCTCATTGAAACATATAAAATTCTTAGAGGGCTTGACAGGGTAGATACTGAGAGGCTGTTTCTCTTTGCTGGTGAGTCTAGAACTAGGGGGCACAGTCTCAGGATAAGGGGTCGGCCATTTAAGACTGAGATGAGGAGGAATTTTTTCCCTCAGAGGGTGGTGAATCTTCGGAATTCTCTACCCCAGAGGGCTGTGGATGCTCAGTCGATGAGTATATTCAAGACCGAGATCGATAGATTGTTGGGCACTAAGGGAATCAAGGGAAATGGGGATGGTGCGGGAAAGTGGAGTTGATGTAGAAGTTCAGCCATGATCGTATTGAATGGCGGAGCAGGCTCGAGGGGCCGTATGGCCTACTCCTGCTCCTATTTCTTATGTTCCTGAATACCAACCCTACCACCTTCATATTATAGTTTTAATGTCCTTCTGAGCAGGCAGACAGGACATCAATTTAATGTCTCACGTGGTGCTTATTAAATTGAATGGATTTGGATTCATAGCACGTATTTGTGACCTGTCTGTTGAGGGTACACCTGCAGTATAGCAAAAGCACACGAGATATTTCGAGTTTAAAGAGGCTGTTTTTCTTAGAATTACAATGGTTACAAAACATTAAATAATTGATGAAGAAACGCAGTAATTAACGTTGGTTTTAATGAGATTCTACCGAACTCCCTCACGCTGTCAGATAGCAGCTGCTCCCTACATCATTGTATGAAGGAAGTTGATCTCTGCAGATGAGTCCATACCGGGGCCTGCCAAGTTATAGAGCTGTTAACCACAGCACTACATTGGGGAGGTTACCAGGGGGGAAAAATTCGGTTGCAACTAGCGCCCGGGCGCGGCGGCGCCGCCAACGCCTCCTGCAAAATTCAGCGGGAGGTTAGTGGCGGCGGTAACCGTTAGCGCCCCGTGGTGTTGCGCCGCACGGCGATAACGTCATCACCGTGCGCAGTGCCCAGGCCACGATCTTCAGTAGCGCCCCCTGACTTACCGCCGGACGCTATGAGGGGCCTACCTGCGGCCGGGGCGGCGCTATTTAAAGGCGAGGTGCCGGGCGGCCATTTTTGTTGCTGGCCGCCTGCCAGCACCTGCCTCCGCTGCCATCCCCGGCCTCCTGACCAGCCCCCCCGTGGAGTGCCGGCTGCGCTCCGTGAGCCCAGCACTCCTCTTGAGTGCCGGGCTCTTTTGCCGGGACTCCGATCCCCGGTGGCCCAGCTGGGCCCCGGGTCGCGATGCGCAAGACCCCTCCCCTTTAAGAAGGGGAGGAAGGCCTGCAATACTGCAGCACGTAGCGCCCTCGCAGCGCCCCAAGAGTAGCGCACCGCTTCCCTATGGGGCGCTACCACTCAGGTATAAGGGCATGTGTTGCATCTCCTCCGCCATTTCCGCCACCTCCAGCGTGATCCCACCACCAAACACATCTTCCCCTCACCTCCCCTTTCAGCATTCCGTAGGGACCGCTCCCTCCGCGACACCCTAGTCCACTCCTCTACCACCCCCAGCACCCCTTCCCCTTCGCCCGGCACCTTCCCGTGCAAGCGCAGGAGATGCAACACGTGCCCTTATACCTCCCCTCTTCCCACTGTCCAGGGCCCCAAACACCCCTTCCAGGTGAAACAGCGATTTACTTGTACTTCCTGCAATTTAGTATACTGTATTCGCTGCTCACGATGTGGACTCCTCTACATTGGGGAGACCAAATGCAGATTGGGTGACCGCTTTGCGGAACACCTCCGTTCAGTCCGTAAGGGGGACCCCGAGCTCCCGGTGGCCTGTCACTTTAATTCACCGCTTCACTCCCACTCTGACCTCACCGTCCTCGGCCTATTACACTGTTCCACGGAAGCGCAGCGTAAGCTCGAGGAACAGCACCTCATCTTTCGTTTAGGCACGCTACAGCCCTCTGGACTCAATATCGAGTTCAACAATTTTAGATCATAACCTCAGCTCCAATCACATTTATATTTTATTTTTATTTGTCCCCCCCCCACCTTTTTTGTTCCTCCTAGAAGCTGGCAGCTGTCCTTCATTCTGCCAGTGGATTTCACACTTCATTCAGCCTTAATCTGTCACATTAACACCACCTCTAGCCTTGCATATCTCTTAATGTCTCTTAATGTCTCTTCATCTCCCCCTTTGTTCCTTTATCCTCTCCCCCTTTTCCCAGCTTTACCCTGGCCTTAAATCTATTTGATTTCCGGCTCTTCCCAGTTCTGATGAAAGGTCATCGACCTGAAACGTTAACTCTCTTTCTCTCTCCACGGATGCTGCCTGGCCTGCTGAGTTTTTCCAGTGTTTTCTGTTGTTATTTCGGCATAGACCTTCCTGTGCTAGCCTGGGCGGTGCCTTCACCCACTGAAACATCAGGAGAGCTAAAGTGGAAGGTTTGCTATTTATATATGTCTATATCTCAGAGATGTCCAAACTTTGGTCTTTGTCAGTCACATGGCGTGCGTACCACAGAGCCTTGGGCCACATATAAAAAAAGGAAGGCTTGCTGAAAGCGGCACAGCCCCTCCCCTCTCTTTGTTCACATTGATGAGCTGAGCCCAGTCATCACTCCCACTTGTCCTTTTACCTTCATATTCTACCACTCAGCTTTTGTTCAGAAATCAAACAGGGAATTCGGAAGAAACTTCTTTACCCAGAGAGTGGTGAGAATGTGGAACTCGCTACCACAGGGAGTGGTTGAAGCGAACAGTACGGATGTACTTAAGGGGAGGCTAGATAAGCATATGAGGGAGAAGGGAATAGAGGGTTATGCTGATAGAGTTAGATGGACTGGTTGGGCCGAATGGCCTGTTTCTGTTCTGTATATCCTATGTTACATAGCGCCTTTCACAACCACAGCACGTCCCAAAGCGCTTTACAGCCAATGAAGTACTTTTTGAAGTGTAGTCACTGTTGTAATGTAGGAAACGCAGCAGCCAATTTGCGCACAGCAAGCTCCCACAAACACAATGTGATAATGACCAGATAATCTGTTTTAGTGATGTTGATTGAGGGATAAATATTGGTCAGTACACCAGGGATAACTCCCCTGCTCTTCTTCGAAATAGTGCCATGGGATCTTTTACGTTCACTTGAGAGAGCAGACGGGGCCTCAGTTTAACATCTCATCCGAAAGACTGCACCTCCGACAGTGCAGCGCTCCCTCAGCACTACACTGGGAGTGTCAGCCTAGATTTTTGTGCTCAAGTCTCTGGAGTGAGACTTGAACCCACAACCTTCTGACTCAGAGGCGAGGGTGCTACCAACTGAGCCACGGCTGACACTGCTTAAAGTTTAAATCCAGGCTCCCAATAATTTGCATATAGTTCAAGCTGCTGTTCGGATTTAGGATTTATCCTCCAATAAGGCAATAGTGCTCGAAACAGAACCTTTCAAACCTCCAGGCCCACAACATTTACAGGATGTACAGCAAACAGGAAGGATAAGGTATAAATAGGATTCGGTTACCTGGCCTTTGAGATGACAGAGCAGATGTTCATGCTTTATATAATCAAAGGATTTTCATAAAAGTTAAAATAATGTTTAAACAACAATATATCAACAATTCTCAAATGGTGATGATAAAATGTGATTACAAAACATTCAGCAGTGATGATGCCAACAGGAGGTATGAAGTCTGATAAAAAGATCCTTAAACAAGCAAGGTTCAAAGCGCCCTCTGCACCAAGGAGACATGAGGAACGTTGAGTGGAGGTTTTAACAATGGGATGATCATGAGATTATGAACATTTTATCTCACTGGATGACGCACACATCATGTTTCACGCACCCTGCAATGTCCCAGTTTTGAAATCACTACAGCCTATTTATGGGACACTAGTCACGCCTCATAGTTCCAGGTAGATTATACAGTTTTCCTTACTTTCCTTTCCCCTTTTGAATGCAACTGATTGCTATAAACAGTTCTCATGCATTGAGGACAGCAAATTTTATTCAGGAGAGTAGCTGTTGCTTTTAAGCTTAAAGGAACGATTTGCAACAAATATTTCAGTTATACTACTTTGAAAATACCCCTGGATTTGATACTTTGTGTGACAGGACACTAATAGCTGCTTTCCTGTCACAAGGTACCTCTCGCGCTGTTCAAAAACTCTAGTGTTGTTTCACAGCTCGATCAGTCTAAATATGGAACTGAAGGGTTAACCGTTCGAATTCATCACTCTCATTCTTTCTAACCCCCCTGCCTTTTGGTCTTGACTGATTTCACCAATGTAAAACAAGAAATTGAAAAATATTGTAAATTTAAGTGAAACAGAACATCACTAAACAACCATTTTAAGTCAAAACTATCTTTGTTAAAGGAATTGTGCACTCTTTTAATTATGTATTTAACTTCCACCCACCATCTCTAATTAATTGTGCATTAGATATAGGTACCAAAGTGGTATCCTAAAAGATGCTCTAATTAAAGTGATACCAAAGTTCAGATCGGTATTAACTTAATCTATAGGCAGTACACTTTAATTGGATAACACCGTATATATTCACACACGACGACCACCCTTTAAATTTCAAAAGTATATGCGCCCCGTATAAGACGAAGGTCAGCCTTATTTCTACCCACCAAGGTTTCCAGCTTCACGTCCAGAAATATACTTTCTCTGTTCTTTCTCATTTCAATCAGTTGCTTCCCATTAGCTGTTGCTCCAAGCAATGAAATATTTAAATAGCAGTTCTTCCTCCTGACTTCAGCATTAGTGACTTCTAATCTCCTCTCCCTGTATTTATCCTGCAGGGCTATTGGAGATTAAATCAGCTGAACCTAGGGTACAGTCAGGAGTTCCATTTGAATCTGGCAGTGCTGGAGGAGTAGAGTAGAGCAACAGCTGGTAGGAATGCACTGCTGTGGTATCACTCCTGGGACCACCAGCTTTGGAAAAATTGCTGCATTAGGAGGGCATTCTGAGGGGGCATATGACCTGCACATAAGATGTCCTCTACTTTAGGACTTGGACGTATAATCTAAATTCAGTGCAATACTGAGGGAGTGCTGCATCATTGGAGGTGCCACCTTTCAGATCAAATGACAATCTAAGACCCCATTTGCCTGACCAGATGGATGTAAAAGATCCAATGGGGCTACTTGAATAAGAGCAGAGATTTCTCTTATGATCTTGGTCAACATTCTTTCCTCAGTCAACAATGGTCCTCTATCGCATTCGCTTTTTAAAATTCGTTTATGGGATGTGGGCGTCGCTGGCAAGGCCAGCATTTATTGCCCATCCCTAATTGCCCTTGAGAAGGTGGTGGTGAGCCACCTTCTTGAACTGCTGCGGTCCGTGTGGTGAAGGTACTTCCACAGTGCTGTTAGGGAGGGAGTTCCAGGATTTTGACCCAGCGATGATGAAGAATTGGCGATATACCTTTAAGTCAGGATGGTGTGTGACTTGGAGGGGAACTTGGAGGTGGTGGTGTTTCCATGTGCCTGCTGCCCTTGCCCTTCTAGGTGGTAGAGGTCGCAGGTTTGGGAGGTGCTGCCGAAGAAGCCTTGGCGAGTTGCTGCAGTGCATCTTGTAGATGGTACACACTGCCACCACGGTACGCCAGTGGTGGAGGGAGTGAATGTTTAAGGTGGTGGATGGGGTGCCAATCAAACGGGCTGCTTTGTCCTGGATGGTGTTGAGCTTCTTGAGTGTTGTTGGAGCTGCACTCATCCAGGCAAGTGGAGAGTATTCCATCAAACTCCTTACTTGTGCCTTATAGATGGTGGAAAGGCTTTGGGGAGTCAGGAGACACTCGCTGCAGAATACCTAGCCTCTGACCTGCTCTTGTAGCCACAGTATTTATGTGGCTGGTTCAGTTAAGTTTCTGGTCAATGGTGACCTCCCAGGATGTTGATGGTGGGGATTCAGCGATGATAATGCCGTTGAATGTCAAGGGGAGGTGGTTAGGCTCTCGCTTGTTGGAGATAGTCATTGCCTGGCACTTCTGTGGTGCGAATGTTACCTGCCACTTATCAGCCCAAGCCTGAACGTCGTCCAGGTCTTGTTGCATGCGGGCATGGACTGCTTCATTACCTGAGGAGTTATGAATGGCGCTGAACACTGTGCAGTCATCAGCGAACATCTCCATTTCTGACCTTATGATGGAGGGAAGGTCATTGATGAAGCCGCTGAAGATGGTTGGGCCTAGGACACTGCCCTGAGAAACTCCTGCAGTGATGTCCTGGGGCTGTGATGATTGACCTTCAACCACCACAACCATCTTCCTTTGTACTAGGTATGACTCCAGCCAATGGAGCGTTTTCCCCCTGATTCCCAGGACCTTGCTGTGTGCAAATTGGTTGCAGTGTTTGCTGACATATTAACAATGGCTACCCTTCAAAAGTAATCCATCGGCTCTTGTCGTGCTCTGGGACACCCCGAGAATGTGAAAGGTGCTATATAAATGTATAGTTGCTTTCCGGGTTACACCAGCTGAAACGCAAGTAACTTTTAAGTAACATCAGTGTTATTATGCTTCCTTTCAGCAATCTCTCATTGTTTCTTTGCTCCACTTTCTTCTTGCTTTATGGCCTGCAGCTCTTCTTTATCTGACTGGCCATTTCTTAATTTGTACCAAAGGTGGATTTTCATCCTCTTTTAAAGATTGAATTACTTTGGATAAAGAGTTTTGAGGAAAAAGTAGATTGATATACTTGAGTACAACGAACAGTCAGAGTCATAAGATAATTATGGATAAGGAAGGCCGTTCAGACATCTTCAATCATCCAACAAGAAAGATCCTAAAGTCCACCCTCTTCCCCCATTTCAGCATCCAATTGTTTCTAAATGATCCGAGGGTTTTTGCCTCCACTACTCCTCCCAAAAGTCCATTCCACACGTTGATCACTCCGTGTGAAGAAGAATTTCCCCATAGCGGTCCTAAATTTACCTTTTACCTGTGTTCCCTTGTGCGACAAGTCATTAAAAAGTAGCAGCTTTTGCAACATTTCTCCAGCAACATCAACAACAGAGAGGGTCCAGGTGTAGCTTGACTGAAAGGGCACTACAGTCTTGTCCTAAGGGTGTAGAATCTATGTTATTTCTTGGTTTTAAAATAGACTTTGATGCTCCCCATACCATATCAGGTTAAACTAGCAAAATTAGTCTTTGCTGTGTCCCTAACGTGGAGTTACTTTGAGTAAAAACTGATGTTCAGTATATGAGCACAAGTGGCTAATATGAAATTCAATCCCATTGCACATCCAAACCAAGAGTTGGGTGGCGCTGTGGGTGAGCACATCATTGGTCTGCCCTTTCACCTTTGCGGCCCACATTATAGTCCAGTCCAGACTGGTGGGATGAAAGTCTTCCTTCTCTGCCAGGAGTGAATTGAGTTTAAATACTTTCAACCCAGTTCCCAGTGATTGTGAGTCTACAGAATAAAATTACTGCAATTTGGCACCTATTCAGATGAGCCATGACAATGGCTGGCATGCAAAATGAAAAATACCGCAATAGTCTATACATCGTCTTCCTCTGAAGTTAGGGCACATTGTTGGAGTGGTGGGATCTTTACTCTCGGCCATGCTGCACCTGGTCTTCAATTGCTTGATGCAGGGAATAGGTGCCAGAAGCAAAAAGCTTCCCTTCCCAGTACTGATTTTTTTTTATTCGTTCATGGGATGTGGGCATCGCTGGCAAGGCCAGCATTTATTGCCCATCCCTAATTGCCCTTGAGAAGGTGGTGGTGAGCCGCCTTGAACCACTGCAGTCCATGTGGTGAAGGTACTCCCACAGTGCTGTTAGGGAGGGAGTTCCAGCATTTTGACCCAGCGACGATGAAGGAACGGCGATATACTTCCAAGTCAGGATGGTGTGTGACTTGGAGGGGAACTTGGAGGTGGTGGTGTTCCCATGCGCTTGTTGCCCTTGTCCTTCTAGGTGGAAGAGGTCGTGGGTTTGGGAGATACTGTCAAAGAAGCCTTGGCGTGTTGCTGCAGTGCATCTTGTAGATGGTATACACTGCAGCCACAGTGTGCTGATGGTGGAGGGAGTGAATGTTTAAGATGGTGGATGGAGTGCCAATCAAGCGGGCTGCTTTGTCCTGGATGGTGTCGAGCTTCTTGAGTGTTGTTGGAGCTGCACTCATCCAGGCAAGTGGAGAGTATTCCATCACATTCCTGACTTGTGCCTTTTAGATGGTGGAAAGGCTTTGGGGAGTCGGGAGGTGAGACACTCGTCGCAGAATACCCAGCCTCTGACCTGCTCTTGTTGCCACAGTATTTATGTGGCTGGTCCAGTTAAGTTTCTGGTCAATGCTGACCCCCAGGATGTTGATGGTGGGGGATTTGGCGATGGTAATGTCATTGAATGACAAGGGGCGGTGGTTAGACTCTTGCTTGTTGGAGATAGTCATTGCCTGGCACTTGTGTGGCGCGAATGTTACCTGCCACTTATCAGCCCAAGCCTGAATGTCGTCCAGGTCTTGCTGCATTTGGGCATAGACTGATTCATTATCTGAGGAGTTGCGAATGCCACTGAACACTTTGCAGTCATCAGCGAACATCCCCACTTCTGACTTTATGATGGAGGGAAGGTCATTGATGAAGCAACTGAAGATGGTTGGGCCTAGGACACTGCCCTGAGGAACTCCTGCAGCGATGTCCTGGGGCTGTGATGATTGACCTTCAACAACCACAACCACTTCAACTTGATGAACACAAAGAAATCAGAAAAACAAATCACAAAATAAAAGTAAAAACCAAGGATCAAGCCAAAGAGGATCATGGAATGCAATCCTGCCTCATGCACACCAAGGTGAATAACCCCCTACCCAAACTCCCCCCTCCCCCCTCCCCCCACCGTGAGAGTCCGAGCCATAATATATGAAATGAGACTTTGCTCTAGAGGAAATATTTTCTCCCAGCCATTCTCCAATGATCCACCCTTGGTTAAAATGCTGCTGAGATCTGTTACTGTGTGTTTGTGTGGTCCTGTGCATAGTCCCGAGGTACTGAAGTCTGCTTGTGCTTCAATGGTTCTAAGTGAAAATTAGATTGTAAATCTCAACCCAGTTCCTCCTCCATCAATTATTAATGGCCACATCAGACTTATGCTTCAATAATGGAGAAGGTCAAAGCACTCAGTGCTCCCATTCTTTCACAATTTTTCTGGAGAAATATTGTCACAATGATCTCCACCCAATGAAAATTGGTGAATTACAGTACAGTGTGCCTGGGGATTCCCCTAGCCTTTGAACATTACAAATATCGGTCTTTAAGCTTCATACAGACCCTGAAGCATTAAAGGAAAAGCACTGAATTTGTATTCCTGCAAGAGTAGCAGAGGCTTGACTGTAAGCGGTATATGTAATGCACTTAATCCTTCAGTGTGCTGTGCAGGGATTCTTTAGAACTTAAATAAAACCAATAGTAGATTTTCATCACCAGTGATATGACGCGTCGGCTATCAGTGTCAGCTGTGGCTCAATGGGTAGCACGCTGGTTTCCGAGTCAGAAGGTGCTGGGCTTAAGTCACACTTCACAGACTTGAGCCCATATTCTAGGCTGACACTCCAGGGCAGTACTGAGGGAGTGCTGCACTGTCGGAGATGCCGTCTTTCAGCTGAGACCTTAAACTATTGCTCCATCTGCCCTCTCAAGTGGACATAAAAGATCCCATGGCACTATTTCGAAGAAGAGCAGGGGAGTTCTCCTCGGTGTCATGGCCAATATTTATCCCTCAATCAACATCACTAACACAGATTATCTGGTCATTAGAAACATAGAAACAGAGACAAATAGGAGCAGGAGTAGGCCATTCGGCCCTTCGAGCCTGCTCCACCATTCAATATGATCATGGCTGATCCTCTATCT
Source organism: Squalus acanthias (assembly GCA_030390025.1). Lineage (NCBI taxonomy): Eukaryota > Metazoa > Chordata > Chondrichthyes > Squaliformes > Squalidae > Squalus > Squalus acanthias. The sequence continues at coordinate 13,464,577 of CM059448.1, forward strand.
CAATACCATATTCCCGCTCTCTCCCCATACCCCTTGATGCCTTTTGTGTCTAGAAATCGATCTATCTCCTTCTTAAATATATTCAGTGACTTGGCCTCCACAGCCTTCTGTGGTAGAGAATTCCACAGGTTCACCACCCTCTGAGTGAAGACATTTCTCCTCATCTCAGTCCTAACACATTGCTGTTTGTGGGAGCTTGCTGTGCGCAAATTGGCTGCCGCGTTTCCTACATTACAACAGTGACTACACTTCAAATGTGCTTCATTGGCTGTAAAGCACTTTGGGACATCCTGAGGTTGTGAAAGCGCTTTATAAATGCAAGTTCTTTCTTTTCCTGTTTTAAAATTGAGCAGTCTGAAATGCATATTTAAATGATTATTTATCATTCGAATTTCACTTTGCTTTCCCGAGGTGCAGACTCATTGTGGGGTAATGTTCCATGGGTGCTCAAGCATCTCATCCAAGTAGCTTCACATCTCAGCCCAGAAAACTGGGAAACGGGGAGGGTTTGTTTTCCAACATTTATTCACAATGGCCTGGATTTTGTGGTCAGTGACAAACTAACGGCGCCAGCTGTTCATTACACTTGCCCACAGACTTTCCATGGCTTTTGTACTGGAACTTGCGGTAATTGGAAATGCTAAACAGTGCGGCGCCCTCTACAGGGGATCTGGGACCTGTGGGAACAGGGCAAGCAATGGTGTGTCTCCTTAACCAATCAGATTGATGAATCCTTACTGAGACATGCAGGGGGGAAAATTGGGTTGATTTGCGCCTCTAGTTAGCGCCCCCGGGGGGCGCTAATAGGGCGCAAAGCAGTTAGCGCTCGGGTGCGGCGCTGCTAACGCCTCCCGCGAAATTCAGCGGGAGGTTAGCGGCGGCGGTATGCGGTAGCGCCCTGCGGCGCTGCGCCTCTGGCGATGACATCATCGCCATGCGCAGTGCCCTGGCCACAAACTTGGCTCGCACCCCGTGACCTACCGCTGGACGCTGTGTCCGACAGGGTCAGGACGGCGTTTTTGTGGCCGGGGTGGCGCAAATTAAAGGACAGTTGCTGGGCGGCCATTATTTTTGTGCCGCCTGCCAACACCTGCCCCCTCTCGCCTCCTCCTGCGGGGTGCCGGCCGCGATCGGTCAGCCCGGCACTCCTCTTGCGTGCCGAACTCTTTTGCCGGCACCCTGCTGCCCGGTGGTCCAGCAGGGCCCCGGTGCATGCTGCGCTAGATCCCTCCCCTTTAATCAGGGGTGGGAGGCCTGCAGTACCATGGCGCTACCTGCTGACACACGTGGTGCTGCTGCACGTAGCGCCGCGATATTCAATGGGAGCGCCCCAAGAGGGAGGGGGGAGCGCTTCCAGTAGCCCCGCCTCCTGCTTGGGGTGCTACCATTCAATTTCAGGCACGGGGGTGCTAACTTTTTCAGGGCGCTAAAAGTGGAAGTTAGCACCCCAAAGGAGGCGCAACCCAATTTTTCCCCCAAAGTTTAAAAAAAAAAGTTTTTAAATTAAATCTCCAACAATAATTAAAATCTGAAGGAATGAGACTCCACACTTTTAAAAGTAAATTTTCAGTGCCAGAGAGGTTGTTTGACAATAATTAAGTCTTATCACGACGTTAAAAATTCACTTACACGTGAATGGACAAGCCCAAACATTTGCTGGCGTCTTTAGTGGGTATCTAGTGGGTAAGTACCACAACTTCACACCCTTCATGTATTTGAATGCCGAGTCTCTTGGCAAGATACTGTTAAAGCAAAGCTTGTGGAGGGGCAAGGTAACTCGGACAGCAACTTCCTGATTTCCATGTTTAACGGATGCCGTAAGTTGCTGTCCGATTTACTCATTTATGGTACGTGTTGTTGTTCTTATCGCAAAATCTGGGCCAATATTTTTTTTAATAAAGACTAGTTTTCACAGATGGTACGTCAAAGGAGCCAAAATGATGATAGGGTTCCTGCTCCTCATCACTATCCTGTGACCCTTGCTGGAAAGCCCTGTGTGAACATTGGATGACAACAGGAAGTGGGCTCAGCTGCAATAGCCCCACAGCTAATACTTGATGCCTGGGTTCACACATGAAGAATGACCACAGGGTACCAGAGAACCGTTGGCACCATGGAATACAATACTCGTACCCGAGCCTTCGAAAGAAGAGGGAAAAATTGTTGGGGGAAGAAAAATCTGAAAAGATCTTTCACTCTTTGGTGGGATAATCCATCACTGCTTTTCAAAAGTTCTCAATAAACTTCTAAGTTCTGGCTGATGCAAAATTAAACTAAAGATTATTTTAGCTAATGATTTCACTGACTATTCAAATATAGTTTTTAGTCCTATCTTTCAAGAACTGCAGCTATTCAGTGTAGTGCTTTCCTGCAGTTCAGCAAGGCAGTGATTTTTTATTTGACTGCAGATACTTTGGTACGTCCCCCAGGAATACAGGGAATGTTTGGAGATGAGACAGCTTAGATCAGTCTGACACAACTAATTTCCAGATACACCTGTTATAGAACAATGAACAGTATTGGTAGAAACAATATCTCTTGGCTGAGATGTGATGCATGGTATGAGGCTGGAGGGGCGGGGGGGGGGGGGGAGTGGGTAAAACTGGGGGAGAAAAAACCTATTTGTACAGCATAACTATACAGATTTATTAGTTTATTTCGAGAACGTTATTTGCATAATTGCACCCGTATGATTAAACCCAGCGCTTTGAAAGGACATCCTTAAATCCAATTCAGGGGTATATTAAATATATAGTCAATATTAATTAAAGAAGTATGAAGTCTTGGGGACAGAAAAGCAATCTCTTTAGAAGCGAATACATTTGTCAAATAGTACATCAGGAAAATTAGATTTGGTGCAGTTGTTTGACAAATTGCATTTTAAATCATCAATCTGCCTTTTGAACTATGAAAAGTCATAAAACAGAGCCTTACCCCTCCCAGAAAGTTTACTTTTATATGACCCTCTTTATCCATTTCATAGAATTTTAATTCCAAGATATTTAAAGTTACTCATTTGTAGCTGATAAGTGATGTCAATTTAAAAGGGATCGTCATTCCAATATATATTTTGCATGCAGCTAATTTTATGTTCTATCTCCGTTTATGTCTCCCCTTTCGACACGATATTCCCTAACTGAGAGACAGCTGACCTGGTCCCAAGTTTCTGCTAAAACTGCTTTACCCTGGTGCAGAGAAGTATGCAAATGTGACCTGTAAGTGATTTGTCTGCTGATCTTCCTATGTTCATACATTTGCAAAGCCAGCAGGGCTCATTAATTATCAGACTTGTGCTCCAGAACTAGCCGCGCCACTAGCCAAGCTGTTCCAGTACAGCTACAACACTGGCACCTATCCGACAATGTGGAAAACTGCCCGGGTATGTCCTGTCCACAAAAAGCAGGACAAATCCAATCTGGCCAATTACCGCCCCATCAGTCTACTCTCAATCATCAGCAAAGTGATGGAAGGCGTCATCGACAGTGCTATCAAGCGGCACTTACTCACCAATAACCTGCTCACTGATGCCCAGTTTGGGTTCCGCCAAGACCACTCGGCTCCCGACCTCATTACAGCCTTGGTCCAAACATGGACAAAGGAGCTGAATTCCAGAGGTGAGGTGAGAGTGACTGCCCTTGACATCAAGGCAGCAGTTGACCGAGTGTGGCATCAAGGAGCCCTAGTAAACCAAAAGTCAATGGGAATCGGGGGTGGGGATAAACTCTCCACTGGCTGGAGCCATACCTAGCAAAAAGGAAGATGGTTGTGGTGGTTGAAGGTCAATCATCACAGCCCCAGGACATCGCTGCAGGAGTTCCTCAGGGCGGTGTCCTAGGCCAAACCATCTTTAGCTGCTTCATCAATGATCTTCCCTCCAACATAAGGTCAGAAATGGGGATGTTCGCTGATGACTGCGCAGTGTTCAGTGCCATTCACAACTCCTCAGATAATGAAGCAGTCCATGCCCGCATGCAACAAGACCTGGACAACGTTCAGGTTTGGGCTGATAAGTGGCAGGTAACATTCGCGCCACACAAGTGCCAGGCAATTATTATCTCCAACGAGCGAGTATCTAACCACCGCCCCTTGACATTCAACGGCATTACCATCGCCAAATCCCCCACCATCAACATCCTGGGGGTCACCATTGACCAGAAACTTAACTGGACCAGCCACATAAATACTGTGGCAACAAGAGCAGGTCAGAGGCTAGGTATTCTGCGGCGAGTGCCTCACCTCCTGACTCCCCAAAGCCTTACCACCATCTACAAGGCGCGAGTTCTTAATGAATACTTTGTGTCTGTTTTCACAAAGGAGAGGGGCGAAGCAGACATTGCTATCAGGGAGGAGGACTGTGAAATATTAGATGAAATAAACAGTGAGAGAGGAAGAATTAAGGGGTATGGCAGCTTTAAAAGTGGATAAATCCCCAGGCCCGGATGAAATGTATCCCAGGCTGTTAAGCGAAGCAAAAGAGGAAATAGCAGAGGCCCTGACCATTATTTTTCAATCCTCTCTGGCTTCAGGTGTGGTGCCGGAGGACTGCTAATGTGGTACCCTTGTTTAAAAAGGGAGAAAAGGATAGACCGAGTAATTACAGGCCAGTCAGCCTAACCTCGGTGGTGGGAAAATTATTGGAAAGAATTCTGAAGGACAGGATAAATCTTCATTTAGAAAGACACGGATTAATCAAGGATAGTCAGCACGGATTTGTTAAGGGAAGGTCATGTCTGACAAACTTGATTTAATTTTTTGAGGAGGTAACAAGGAGGGTAGATGAGGGTAGTGCTTTTGATGTAGAGTATATGGACTTTAGCAAGGCTTTTGATAAGGTTCCACATGGCAGACTGGTCACGAAGTTAAAAGCCCATGGGATCCAGGGCAAAGTGTCAAGTTGGATTCAAAACTGGCTCGGAGACAGGAAGCAGAGGGTAATGGTTGATGGGTGTTTTTGTGACTGGAAGGCTGTTTCCAGTGGGATTCCGCAGGGCTCCGTACTAGGTCCCTTGCTTTTTGTGGTATATATCAACGATCTTGACTTGAATATAGGGGGTATGATTAAGAAGTTTGCAGATGATACTAAAATCGGCTGTGTGGTTGATACTGAAGAAGGAAGCTGTAGACTGCAGGAAGATATCAATAAATTGGTCAGGTGGGCAGAACCGTGGCAAATGGAATTCAATCCGGAGAAGTGTGAGGTAATGCATTTGGGGAGGGCTAACAAGGAAAGGGAATATACATTAAATGGTAGGACACTGAGTAGCGTAGAGGAACAAAGGGACCTTGGAGTGCATGTCCACAGATCCCTGAATGTAGCAGGCCAAGTAGATAAGGTGGTTAAGAAGGCATACGGAATGCTTGCCTTTATTAGCCGTGGCATAGAATACAAGATTGAGAGGTCGCACAACACCAGGTTATAGTCCAACAGTTTTATTTGAAATCACAAGCTTTCGGAGCTATCGCTCCTTCCTCAAGGAGCGATAGCTCCGAAAGCTTGTGATTTCAAATAAAACTGTTGGACTATAACCTGGTGTTGTGCGACCTCTCAATTTTGTCCACCCCAGTCCAACACCGGCATCTCCGCATCATAGAATACAAGAGCAGGGGGGGTTATGCTTCAACTGTATAAAACACTAGTTAGGCCTCAGCTAGAGTACTGCGTGCAGTTCTGGTCTACACATTACAGGAAAGATGTGATTGCACTAGAGAGGGTACAGAGGAGATTTACAAGGATGTTGCCGGGAGTAGAGAATCTTAGCTATGAGGAAAGACTGGAAAGGCTGGGTTTGATTTCCTTGGAACAGAGGATTCTGAGGGGAGACCTTATTGAGGTGTATAAAATTATGAGGGGCATAGATAAAGTGTATAGAAAGGACCTATTTCCCTCAGCAGAGGGGTCAAAAACCAAGGGGCACAGATTTAAAGTAATTGGTGGAAGGTTTAGAGGGGAAACTTCTTCACCCAGAGGGTTGTGGGGGTCTGGAACTCACTGCCTGAAAGGGTGGTAGAGGCAGGAACCCTAACCACATTTAAAAAGTACTTGGATGTGCACTTGGGATGCTGTAACCTGCAGAGCTATGGACCAAGAGCTGGGAAGTGGGATTAGGCTGGATAGCTCTTTGTTGGCCGGCGCGGACATGATGGGCCGAAATGGCCTCCTTCCATGCTGTAACTTTCTATGATTCTAATTAAGGAGTGTGATGGAATACTCTCCACTTGCCTGGATGAGTGCAGCTCCAACAACACTCAAGAAGCTCGACACCATCCAGGACAAAGCAGCCCGTTTGTTTGGCACCCCATCCACCACCTTAAACATTCACTCCCTCCACCACCGGTGCACCGTGGCTGCAGTGTGTACCATCTACAAGATGCACTGCAGCAACTCGCCAAGTCTTCTTCGGCAGCACCTCCCAAACCCGTGACCTCTTCCACCTAGAAGGACAAGGGCAGCAGGCGCATGGGAACACCACCACCTCCAAGTTCCCCTCCAAGTCACACACTATCCTGACTTAGGATTATATCGCTGATCCTTCATCGTCGCTGGGTCAAAATCCTGGAACTCCCTCCCTAACAGCACTGTGGGAGTACCTTCACCACACGGACTGCAGCGATTCAAGAAGGTGGCTCACCACCACCTTCTCAAGGGCAATTAGGGATGGGCAATAAATGCTGGCCTTGCCAGCGACACCCACATCCCATAAACGAATTTAAAAGAAAATCAGGAGCAGGACCCCTGGTGGATTTTTCCACTCTCTATCCCAAGCCTCACTGCCATGGCTAAGATTGTCTAACACAACACAACTGGGGATCAAACCTGAGACCTTCCTGATGTATAGGACTGAACTACTTACTTCCTTTGCAGCTGAGCCATCAGGGAATCCATAAATCTGCAATCTAAGTACATTACACACTGTATGTCAATGCAATGTTAACATATCAGTTATGTGGCCCGGATTTTGTGGTCAGCGGCGAAGGAACGGCGTTTGCATTCATTGCGCTTACAGACTTTTTGCGAGCTTTTGAACGGCAACTTACGGTAGAGATCATTTTCAGCACGGCGCCCTCTACAGGGGATCTGTGGCGTGTGTGAGCAGGACAAACAACAGTGTGCCTCTTCAACCAATCAGATTGAAGAATCCTCACTGAGACACGCAGTGTCTCAACCGGGAAGTATAAATTAGATTATTTAATTCATTGTAAAATCACGTACAGAAAGCGAAATAAAGAGAGGGAACGAAAGATGGGATTAGGAGAGAAAAAAAAAGTTTTAAATTTTTTTTAAAATCTCCAACAATTAAATTCTGAAGGAATGAGACACCACTCTTGTAAAATTAAAGTTTCAGTGATAGAGAGGTTGTTTGGGAGTAATTAAGATTTATCACGCTGTTAGATATTCACTTACACCTGAATGTACCAGCCCTAGCTTTTTCTGCCGTGTTTAGTGGGTAACTACTGGGTAAGTACAGCTACTTCATGCCCTTCATGTATTTCAATGCCGAAACTATCAGTGAGGTACTGGTTTAGCGAAGCTTGTGGAGCAGCAGGATAAATCGGACAGCAACTTCCGGATTTCCGTGTTTAACTGCGCATGTGTGGACTCTAGAAGTTTCCCCATATGCTGTAGAGTTTTAACTCCATAGCGTGCTTTTTTTTCAACAGGTTCCACGCCTGGAAGCCAGCCTGATTGACAGGCTTGGCTCCCTGTCTGGGGGGGAGCACTCCGGAGGATGCCGCAGTTATAGGAGCAGGTAAGGAACCCGCTGCTACAGTAGTAGGAGCGTGGGGTCTGGATCTTGGGAGGATTCGATCCCCGACAGTCGGGAAGAAGGTAGCTTAGTGGGCTGGAAGCACTCCTATGTCTCCTGGTCCACAAGCAGTGCCATAGGGGCATTTACCTTTACCCCGAAGCTGTCCTTGCCTCCCTTGAGCTGCCGGGTATCCCGAGGCCCGAGAAACCCAGCCAGCCAGGGTTAAATCTATAAGAAAGGATAACTGTGAGGCTCCCAGCCTCATTATACTATTTAATGGCCAATCTGCCTCCTGGGAGCGGGTTGGCAGCTTACCCCTTGCCCTGCCTCCATTAAACCCGGAGGTGGGTGAGTTGGAGGCAGTCTGGGGTTGGGTTTGAGATTTTAAAATTTTTACATCTCACCTGACCCCAACCCACCTATTTTTGGGGGGTTAAAATTACCGCTCAGAATCTAAACCAGGAAGTATAAAGCAGGAAATATAAATTAGATTTAAACCATGTACAGAAAGAAAAATAAGGATTGGGAAAGACAGATGAGATTAAGAGAGAGAGATAAAAGAGACATACAGAAAAAGTAAAAAAAAAAATTATTTAAATTAAAAAAAAATCTCCAGCATTAATTAACCTCTAAAGGAATGAGACACCACGCTTGTAAAATTAATTTTCAGGGCCAGAGAGGTTGTTTGACAGTAATTATCACTTATCACACCGTTAAAAATTCAGTCACTCCTGAATACACCAGCCCTAACTTTTTCTGGCATCTTTAGTTGGGAACTAATGGGCTTGTACCCCAACTTCACGCCATTGCAGTGATTTCAATGCCGAGTCTATCGGCGAGGACTGCTACTGCGCACCCTGTGGAGGAGCGGGGTATCTCTGTCAGCAACTTCCGGATTTCCACGTTTAGGTGTGTGGATGCCAGAAGTTGCTGTCCGATTTACTCTGTTATAATGTGAGCGCTGATAGCCTCAGCATTATTCCTAGCTCACGATCCGGGCCATAGTCTGTGATGTTAACGTTGTCGACGGTTATGGGACGGTCTCATTATCAGTCAGCTAAGAATACCAGTAATAACGTTTTGATAAAGGGTCCTCGCCCAAAAAGTTAATTCCTCTGTTTTTGTTTAAGATTTCCAGCATTTGCAGTTTTTTTTTTGCTTTTTGGTAATAATGTTGTTTAATCAATGATGCGGTGTTTGAAATTTTATTAGCGTATTGGTGGGACATATTAGCAAAGATTTTACACTTGCTTTTGTTAATGTAAGTCAATTGTAATTCACAAATAGTGACCGTGCATGTTACATTTTATTCCATCCCATGCAAAGTTATACAAAATAAGCATATGTACACAGTTTTTCCTTTTCAACTTGCAAGAAAATAGTCAACAGACATATCAAAGCCCCAGGTCAAAGATACCAGTGGATTCATGCTTTAGCAGAGCTGTTGTGTGAATTCAGTCATTCACAGGAGATTTGGTCATACAACCTTATAGAATAGAAAATTGTCATGCTTGTACATTGATCGCAGTAAAGCAGTAACCATGATATAATGTAATAAAATCAACATTGAAGATAAACCTATTCCTACAGTATATGAGAAGCCTAGAGATACTTGCTTGAATAAAAGAAAACATTTCAGTGCAATGTGGGTTAGAACTTGAGTCTGAATTATGGAGGGGGTTTTATAATGGCAACTGACAAGCCAGCTCTAATGTATAGGTATGGACAAATAACCTACCAGATAATAATGCATGAAAAGGTGGCCTTTTACCGTGAAGAATCTATGCATTGCATTCCCTTTGCTCCTGTTGGATTACTGTGATTCCTGTACAGTGGCACATGCAACAAGTGGTTTGTTGGAATGGCTGAGAAACTGTCATTTATCATGTGTTTTTCATCAGCTAATCCCAAGTCCCAAGATTTTGAATGCTTGGAACCGATCTTAATTCATTTCTATCAAGTGTTTATTGAATTGTGACATTCAGTTTGGGTGAGGAGTGGAGTAGATGCTTTCAGTAAAGGGAGCAGGAAGACACTCTCTCAATAGTCAGTCACGCCAGCTTTATCTAACATTCGCCCAATATTTCAGAATGACGCAGCATGTCTGAATAATGAAAAATTAGCATTCAGCTCCTAAAGCTCTCGTACTTACTCTGGAGCGCGACCTTAGTTTATTGAAAAACTGAGAGCTATATTGCAGGACCCCATCAAGGTTGAAAATAGTAGGAGAGATGAGGTAACTCAAGAAATAGCAATTAGTTGCTGCCAAGCTTTAAAAGCCTGTAGATCATAGGAGAGAAGGGAAGTCTGAGGGTAGTAAGGCATTCCATAGGTTTATGGAAAGAATGAATTAGAGGGGGAGACAGGGCAACGAGACTTGATTTTAATATAGTGAAGAGGAAGTACATTTAGGACAACATGTAGCATGAAACCAAAAGGTTTCCGTGAACAGTGACGTTGGAGGTTCGGAGTAGGCGAGGGGTTGTCTATCAGATAAGTCTTTTCTTCTATTTTGCCCAGCAGTGTGAGAGAAGTGTGAGAAGAGTCTCCCTAGATATGATTCAATTCAATATGAAATTCAATCTAATGTGTTACTGCTACTTATCGCCTTGTTAAAATGTGTTTAGCGAATCTTTGGGAAACAGGATATTAAAAAAAAATAAAGTGACTGACTTGCCAGGAAATAATGTTTTATGAGTCATTTTTTTTAATGCTTTAATCGTGCTGCCTGCGATACATCCTGCGTGCAGTTTAATACATGCAGAGAGTCGACCCAGGGGAAGCAGCCATTAAGGCTTAAAGTATATTTTATATCTGGATTCTCGAGGAAATATGTGAGCGTTAATGGATCTCTCAGTAATATCAAAAACAATAGCTGGAATAAGTAGACATTAAAGGGATGAAATGAGTGTCAAACACAATAAATGGCCAGTCTGGCTCTCTATTAAGATATTGAATGAATTCAAAACATATACATGGGAAACTTGCAAGATATATGCAAGTCTAGTGAGGCATCAACGAACTTAATCAGTTTTAAAGGGGCAGGGATGGTTTTGGCCTCTGCACTGCCTTTACCAAAAACAAGGAGCAGTAAGCCAAAACTCCGAGAACACTAATGACTTCTATAATCCTGCTGTAGAATTACAAATTATTCGTCACACCATCCTGTGCAACGGTTGATATCAGTCTTCACCGATAAATATCAATGAGTCTCTCATAGTCGCAGTGTAATCTGAGCCTTGCCAGTGCCTCCCACATCCCAAGAACAAATTTAAAATAAAACTTCTTTTAGCGTTTGTTTTCATGTGTGTATTACAAAAAAAAATGGAGGGTACGGGGCTGTAATTTTACCTCGGTGGCTTAAGCTGCCATCTGAGAGCCTAGAGTACACGGCCCCATCAGCCATCCGTAACTCTGTACTTACTGCCCTAATGGTTAACGATGGAAGTGTACATTTACACATAGTCCACATATATTACCAATAAGTGCATGACCGGTCCTACAGCAGGAGCGGTCCCCACCCCAGCTTCTGGGCCACAATGCATGCTGAGATTTCAAGATGCACACTGCTGTCACAGACCAGCAAATACCCACTTCAATTCTTTGGGTGGGGAGAGGGTAACTTTTAATTGATGTGGGTGGGGGAATTAATCGTACCAACTTTGCGAGTGGCTTTAGCAAATTGCTGCAATTAAATCACTTCCAAATGGTGCTTAATAAGTATGTAATTAAGTTAATGAATAAACTCAGATTTAACTCCATGTGAAATCCTCTATATAGGCAACTGAATATATTTAATTCCATATATTTGTGTGACTAATGGTGTGTTTATGTGAATTTTATTGGAACTGCTCAGCCAATCAGAATGTACTTAATTCTAATGACTCCAAAATCAATTCCCCTCCCCTGCTCCAAATATTATGTTTTCATAACTGTTGTTTTGGCCAGTCCCTAATTCAAAATAAATTAGGTGCAAAGATTGATTCTTCTGTAGGTCATTTTTCAGCTTCAAAAAACCTTCCTTTTAGAATGACAGAATTACTTTTAATCAATAAGTCCCTTGAATTGCACTTTTGAGTTTAATCTCCCCCCCCCCTAATATATTGCCAAGCAAGTAACGGTCCTGTGGCCCACAGATTGCTTCTCAAATACAATCAATCATTTTGTGAAAATGAAAAAAACATATAGAAAGAGCTAAAATATTTGGACAACACTCATTCTCTTGGCAAATACAGCCACAAAAACACGTATAATACAACAACGACCATATGACTAATAAATCTGCGCCCACAGATACCTCAACCACTTAACTCAGTCGTGATACGTTCATATTCCGCATGCAAGTGGTAATTTTTTTCATCAAAAGTACAAAATCCTGCTATTTACCAAAACTAGTGTCACAGTCCCCAGCAACCAATGGTATAAATGTTGGTTCTCTTCTCGGTTCCAATTTCTTCAATTCTCAGCTTCTTTTCTCCATTTCTTTTACAGTATGATTTATACTTTGCTGCTGGCAGGTTTTAGCTCCACAGACAACACGCTGTCCTTTCCTTTTGTACAAAAAAGGGGCAAAAAATCACAGTGCGCACTAAAGAGTTTTTGTGCAATAACATGGAAAAGGATTGGTAAACATATTTTCTAAAATGGTAAGAAGTTTCTCTGCTTTAAGGCGCATGCACTTGTGCCATTCCTAACAACAAGGATTCTGAAGAGCTGTCCTCTTTTCAGGTATCTCATTGGAGTTGGCCGAATAGCTTTGACATCTATTGAAAGACGTCAAGGGGTTCAACTGAAAGTAATGTTGTTTCCAGCACTCATTACGCTGAGGTGGAAGTGATGCACATCGAGCTAAATTGGAATGGCTAGGTAGCTCTTGCTGAAGACCCTTCATCTTGTTCTGGAGTTGGCAAACTGGATTTTCCATAAAGAGACAGACTTCATCTAGTTAAGTCCCAAAAGGAACTAATCCAAAACCCTCTTGTGGTGTGGCATGTTTTCTACATACCAACTGAAAGAAGCATAAAGAAGGCATTAGAAGTTACTTCAACAAAATATGTTCTAACTTATTGATTCATATTTGTTTCCAAGAACTTTCTGTTGGTTACATTGAGAATAATGGAGGGATGCTAAGGTGGTCATTTAATAGATGGATTCAGATGGGATCATAGCTTATAAGATTAAGTTTCAAAGGAGTCAAAATCTGATTTCTTTTGTGGGGGGGGGGGGGCGATACAGGGGAAAAAGACACTCTTGGGTTCAATCCCCCGGGACCCTCACTAAGTGCCGCTTGGTTCCCCAGACACCGATCCTGTGGTTGGCAGCCAAATGCAAGACTGTTGGGAACTGTTTTTAGTGAGGGTTCAGGCGCCAGTCTTGATGAATCCCGGCAGGTTTTAGTTCGGATTGCAGGCAGCTGGGTACACGAGACTCAGCACAGTGGAAGACCGTTTCAAGGAATGGATGTGGAGAAGAACCACCAGCGTACTGAGGGACATGATCATATGACGAGACGGCCTCAAGCACAGCACGCTTTTAAGGAGCACTTGCTTCACACTTCATGGTGTTAACATGGAATTGCTTGCCAGCTAGCATGTGAATGTGGAATGTCATGGCACTGAGCCATACTGCTATGGCAGGCACGGCACATTTAGCGGCTTCCTGAAGGGCCAGTTAGAAATGGGTCCTGTGGCCCACTGGGCTCAAAGAAAGCACAGTTTAGCTTTCAGACACTGCCAGCTCCAGCGGCCTAAGGTTATCATAAAAACAGATATTTCTCTTGGGGCGAAAAATTGAGTCGCGCCCCCTTTGGGGTGCTAACTTCGACAGGGCGCTACTTCCCAGAAAAATTAGCGCCCCCGCGAACGAAATTGAGTGGTAGCGCCCTAAGAGGGAAGCGGGGCGCTGCTGGAAGCTCCCTGCCTCCCTCTTGGGGCGCTGCGAGGGAATATCGCGGCACGTCGCGCCGCGGTATTGCAGGCCTTCCTCCCCTTCTTAAAGGGGAGGGGCCTTGAGCAGCGCGCCCCTGGGCCCCCGGGGATCGGGAGTGCCGGCAAAAGAGCCCGGCACTCGAGAAGTGCCGGGCTTATGGAGCACGGGGGGGCGGGTAAGGAGGCCGGGGACGGCAGCAGAGGCAGGTGCTGGCAGGCGTCCAGCAACAAAAATGGCCGCCCGGCACCTCGCCTTTAAATAGCGCCGCCCCGGCCACAGGTAGGCCTCCCTGACCCTGTCGGACATAGCGTCCGGCGGTAAGTCAGGGGGCGCTACCGAAGATCGTGGCCGGGGCACGAGTGGGGCGCTGCGCACGGCGATGATGTCATCGCCGGTGGCACAGCGCCGCGGGGCGCTAACGGTTAGCGCCGCCGCTAACCTCCCGCTGAATTTCGCGGGAGGTGTCGGCGGCGCCGCGCTGGACGCGTGTTGCTTTGCACCCCGATAGCGCCCTCTTTGGGCACTAACGGGAGGCGCAAAGCAACCGAATTTTTCCCCCTTGGTCTGTTAAACCCCGTGATTAGATTAATCCTTTTAATCACATGCTATCTGTTTTTTTAACAAACTAGTATGTGATATATATATGAAAGGGGATTCCCTCTGTTTGCTATTTGTAGTGAAATCATAGACAAGAATATTAAAAACAAAAGCAAAATACTGCGGATGCTGGAAATCTGAAATAAACACAGAAAATGCTGGAAATACTCAGCAGGCCAGGCAGCATCTGTGGAGAGAGAAACAGAGTTAACGTTTCAGGTCGGTGACCTTTCGTCAGAACTAGAAAAAGTTAGAGATGTAACAGATTTTAAGCAAGTGCAGGGGCAGGGAAAGCGGGGGAGGGGAGGAAAGAACAAAAGGGAAGGTCTGTGATGGGTGGAAGGCAGGAGAGATTAAATGACAAAAGCTATGATAGTACAAAGCAAAAGGAGATGGTAATGGGACAAGTTAAGAGACAAAAGATGAGTCGAGAAGAGGTGTAACTGGGAATGGCAGAATCATCAACAGCTGCCATGTGAAAAAATAGGGGCCGAGGTTATGGTCTGAAATTGTTGAACTCGATTTTGAGTCCAGAAGGCTAAAGTGCCTAATCGAAAGATGAAGTGCTGTTCCTCGAGCTTACATTGAGCTTCGTTGGAACAGTGTAGGAGGCTGAGGTCAGAATGTTAAGAATATTAAAAACATGTTTAAGACAAATAGCAAACACCGGAAATCTTTTACATGTATTATTAAGTTAGGTAGGAGGTTTTAGATCCGTTTTTGTACCAGTATCAGCTCCATGGTTTTGATGTGCATGCTGCAGCATTAGCTACTGAGATGCCATTACTTCAAATTTAATTAAGACATTTTCCTAAGTGCAAAATGTACTCTGTTATATTAGAATTAATGGGAGAAAGTACTTTAAAAACCCACAGTACTTCCCTCTTAAATGCTATAAAAAAAATGTCTCAGTGTCTCCTCCGTGAGAGAAAACATTCTTCATCTGGTGTACCAGCAACTTCATGGCGATCTGCCATGTTGGCTCTTCTGGATAAGAGTAGCTGAGATGACCCATCTCACAGGTTTGTTTCTGGCTGGATCCTACTGACCTGCGCCATAAATCGGCATCCATCCCACTTCTGCATACTGATCTCAGTGCTCAAGTATAAATGTAACATTTAGGGCTGGATTTTCTCAGCCCCGAGGAGGCGGGTATGGAGGCGGGAAAGTTGCAGAATTTGGGGGCGGGTGGCAAACCCACCCCCAACCCGCCTCCGTGCCGTCTTGCCAGGAGGCGGGAAGCCGTCCTGCCCCGGGTCCCGTCTCCTTGGAGGCGAGAAGGGATTAAAGCCTATTAACTGCCTGTTAACAGGTAGCTAACAGGCAGAAAATAGGATTACCCCCATTTTTCGTGCTGAAGTGCGGGCTTCCCGACCTGGGAGAACCCTGCCGGGGTGTAGGAGGTGAGTAGGAGGTCTGCGGGGATCGGAGGGGTCTGAAAGTGCGATGTAGAGGTGAGTGATGGGTGCAAGTGTGGAGTGGTAAGTATGTGAGGTGAGTGTAAAGTGTTAGAAAATGTTCACTTACCTTTGTTTCTCCCTTCAGCCGCTGTGGAGCCAAAGTCCCCGACAGCTCCATTGTAGAGATCACAGACTGGCTTTTGGATCCTCCGATCCAATAGCCAGCTGATTTCTGCAAAGTAGAAAGGTTTGATGAGTCCTGAACACAAGGACTCATCAAACTACACAGAATGTCAGTGTTTGACAGCTTCACAGAGCTGTCAAACGATGACATTTCTTCTTTCAAAAGTTCTTGACAGATGACACGTCATACATTAACGTGCTCTGACACTGACTTTCCCCCTAATTGGCCTGCTGAGCCCGCTGGGCGGGCTTAACAAGGTCAATCAGGGGAAATTCCTGCTGGTTGGCCAGAAGCTGATGGAGGCGGGACTGAAACCCGGTACGCTGCAGTCCCACCTCCAAAAGCTTCCCATTCAGAAAATCCAGCCCTAAGTGTCAGTTGGGTGTTCCGGCAGTGCAGTGAGAACTCTCCCTGACAGCAACACGGCAGCTTTTGATTAAAGGTTTTCAGACCGCCCCAGCCAGTTGTCATAAACAGCACAAGATCTTATCATCTCGTTCTCCTTTCTGCCAACTCCCGAAACTGTTTGACTAGTGAGACTGCCTGAAGCTAGCCTCTTACAATACCTGCCTGAAACCTCCCTAACGTGGTGCACGTCTAACATTTTCCTGTTACAGCGCTTGATTGATAAAATCTCAACCCTCAAGTTGCTCACCGTTCAAAATGAGAACAATCTTGGTCCACAAGACACTTCACAACCCCATGGTAATGGCAGTAAAAAATTAAATAAAACAAATCCTTTCTGCACTAAAATGGTAAGTAGGTGGAACGGAAATCTTTGAAAAGGCATTACAATGCAATGGAATCTTGCTCTGCTCTCTCTCTGTTGCTACAGACTGAAAAATTTCAAGTGTCCAATAATGGGCCAGAATTTACTATAACAGGCAAAACAATGGCACCCGCCACTTGTTAGACTTGCCCTTGCTCGTTTAATTTCCATGAGACTTTGTACTGCAAGTTGCTGTAAGTGCAAGATGAAAACAGCTCGGCACCCTCTACAGGGCATCTGGACCTGTGTGAACAGAGCAAGCAACTGTGCATCACCTTAACCAATCAGATGAAGGACTGAGGATTGACCAGCGTGGAGTCTAAACCAGGATGTGTAAGTTAGATTAGATTCAAATGTCAAATCAGGTACAGAAAGCAAAATAAAGAGAGGGAAAGAAAGATTGGATTAAGAGGAAATAAAGCATATGGGATCCTGGGCTTTATAAATAGATGCATAGAGTACAAAAGCAAGGAAGTTATGCTAAACCTTTATAAAACAGTAGTTTGACCTCAGCTGGTGCATTGTGTCCAATTAGGGCATTGCACTTTGGGAAGGATGTGAAGGCTTTGGAGAGGGTACAGAAGAGATTTACTAGAATGGTTCCAGGGGTGAGGGATTACAGTTACGTAGATAGAATGGAGAAGCTTGGGTTGTTCTCCTTAGAGCAGAGAAGGCTAAGAGGAGATTTGATAGAGGTGTTCAAAATCATGAAGGGTTTAGATAGAGTAAATAAAGAGAAACTGCTTCCAATGGCTGAAGAGTTGATTACCAGAGGGCACAGATTTAAGGTGATTGGCAAAAGAACCAGAGGCGACATGAGGAAAAACTTTTTAAAGTAACGAGTGGTTAGGATTTGGAATGCCCTGCCGGATAGGGTGGTGCAAATAGATTCAATAGTAGCGTTCAAAAGGGAATTGGATAAATACTTGAAGGAGAAAAAAATTGCAGGGAAATGGGGAAAGAGCGGGGGAGTGGGACTAACTGGGTTGCTCTTCGAAAGTGCCGACGCAGACTTGATGGGCCAAATGGCCTCCTTCTGTGCTGAATTATTCTATGATTCTAAGAGAGAAAAAAAGAAACAAAGAAAAAGTACAGAATTATATATATTTTTTAAAATCTCCAACAATTAAAAGCGGAAGGATTGAAACTCCACATGTAAATGTTAATTTTCAGTGCCAGAGAGGTTTTTTGGCAGTAATTAAGACTTATCAGGCTGTTAGAAAGGATACTTAGACTGAAATGGACAAGCCCTAACTTTCTGTGGTGAGTTTAGTTCATATCTACCATGCAAATACAGGAACTTCACACTATTCAATACATTTGAATGGTGAGTCAAGACAGCAAGGTGCCATTTTTAGGAAGCTAACAGCGGAGTGGTGCATCTCAGACAGCAACATCTGTATTTATGCCTTTAACCAGGCACCTGCCCTCACCTGAAGTTGCTGTGCGATTTGTGCGTAAAAAATGGTGAGCACTGTTAGCCTCACCGTTATTTTGACAGTAAATTCTGGCCTGTTCTCTTTTGATCTACAGTCGAACTTGGGAAAACTGACAACTGGAAAACACAGCCATCTTGAATCTGCCTTGTGATGTCACCCATGGCAGTGCATTTGTTATTCCCACTTCATTGTCCCCACAGATCAAGCAGTGCTCAGAAAAAGCCTGTGTTCAAAACAACATCCAAACCAGTGACTACAGACCAATGACAGGTGAGATTAAGTCGCAAACCAATCTCCGCGCTCAGTAAAAATGCTGTGGCTCAAGACACAACAGGCAATTTTTAAAGATCTTCTCTGGTGTTGCTCGCAATAAGATGTCAGATACGTTGTTTTGACATTCCTATGAGCACATAGATGTTTTTAGCATTGCTTCTTTGGCTTATCTTCCTTATTGATAAAGAATTAATATATGTTTAAAAAATGATTTGCACTGTGATATTAATGTTGAGGACTAATTCCAGTTATATGTTTGCAATGTCATGAGAAGAAACTAGCAGCTTCCCTGAAATCCTTAGTTGCTTCTTGATTTATGTTCATAGATCGGTATCTGCATTAAGGAAACATAGCAAACCTCTTCCTTGTACAGGTTGAGCGTCCCCGAATCTGGCAACCTCGGGACCGAGGCCGAGCCGGTTTTCGTGTTTTTCCGGACTTCGGAACGTGTTTCTGATGTCCGAAGTCCGGAAACGCCCGAGCCCAGGTTGCGATATTTCCGGACTTCGGACATCAGAAACACGTTCCGAGTCCGGAAACGCCCAAGCCCAGGTTGCGATATTTCCGGTTTTTGGTAAGCCTCCCTCAGGGTGTCCGGATTCCGGAACATTTTACGGATTCCGGACGACCCTGCCACCAATCGTCCCGGATTCCGGAACTCCGGATTTTGGAGGCTCAACCTGTAGTTGTTTCTAATGAAACTATTCTGCTTGAAGTACAGGAGCTGAAACCTCTACTTCTTTGTAGTAAGTATCCCGCTGGGGCAATGCGTTAAAAACACTGCAAGTCTCTTTTCCTTGCAGCGGGTATCAAGGATATCATCCAGAAGCCGCAAGAGGCAGCAAAGAGAAGTGGATGGTCAGCCAGAAAGAGGAGGGATGGCCACAAAGAGGCGAATAGTAGCGGGAGTTGGGTGGGAAACCCATTGCCAAAGAGTAAGGGAGAGGCAGCGATGAGGAGTGGGGCAACAATCAGATGTGGTGAAGTCAAGTGGAGGGCCAAGAAAAAGCTAGCCAGCTGGCGGATAAAGTTTTATGCAGAGCAAGTTGACCCGTGCGATAGCGCCACCACTGGTAGCAGGACTGAAAGGCAAATATAGTGGTAATTTTAACAAGCGTTACAGAATTACCGATTAAAAGCAATAGGAGCAGACATTACCAAATGTCACAAGGCATAAAGAAATCATGATACAGGGAGTAAGAAAGTGTGACAATAGAAAGTTTGTGCAGTTGCAAGAATTTTAATATATTACTTATAATGATGTAAGGGCTCTGTCTTTATTGAAACATACCATTTCTGTAAGATTTGATCCCATTTAAGTTCAAATATATTCTACTGAATTTCCCCATTATCCTAAAAGTTATAAAAAGAGGTTTCGATCTACTGGTTTGTGTCAGTTGTAACAGTATGAAGTACTTTAGACAGGGTACTGTGTACAAAACTCTCCCTTATGTGACCATCAAGAACATTGGGCTGACAGCATAGTCCCCACTTAAACTAGAGTGAAACTTCATAATGTCAGATCAGGGAGAGTTCGATACAACACATCAGCTCCTTGACTGCCTCTAACCAGCAGTTCAATACAGTAAGAAGAGGAATCTGAAAGGTGCCAATAAGTACACAAGTATCTAACTCCCCTACAGCATTGAGACTATAGGACAATTTTGTAAGAGTGGGGGCTGCCCAATCTCTGGCCCTAAGGCCACATCCAGCTGGTCCTCGAAGCCCAAGCACCTCAGCCCTATTGCGCTTATAGTTCTTGCTCACTGGTTTGTCTGATTTGAATTTTGTCAGCCTGGAGACTTGGCAATGGCGATTTTTCATGGTATTGCCTCATTAAACATAAATCAGAATATCAAATTCTGTCAGTATCAGCAACTTGAGACATATGAAAATTAACGGAAACATTGATATGTGACCACCCACCACCCACCCCCCCCCCCCAACAAGGCTCCATCTTATCCCTCTGTTATCCACAAAGATAAAAGCTTGGCCACTTTTGTCGTAGAATATAATGCCACTTAAATAACATTATTCAGAACTTGATAGGTTGATTGACCAAGAGGAGTAGTTTGGATCTTCTCAGTTTCAACCTCTACCTTTTTTTAATTTATTCTCAGGTTGTGGGCGACACTGGCAGAGCCACATTTATTGCCCATCCCTAGCTGCCCTGATGTGTAATGGGCCTTCTCTAGAACCACTGAAGTACTTGTGGTGATGGTGCTTCCACAGTGGTGTTAGGTAGGATATTCCAGCATTTTGGCCAGCAACGATGAACGAATGGCTATATATGTTCAGGCCAGGACGGCGTGTGACCGAGAGAGCATTTTGCAGCTGATGGTGTTGTTGCTTTTGTCCTTTTGTTTGATGGCAGAGGTCACAGGACTGGGAGGTTCTGTCAAGGTAAGCCTGGAGAGATGCTGCAATGCATCCTGTAGACCATACATATTGCAGCCACAGTGGTGGTGGAAGGGGTGGATATTAAGTTCAGTAGCAGGGTGCTGATCGAGCAGACTGCTTCATCCTAAATGGCAGCAAATTTCTTCAGTGTCGTTGCAGCTGCACCCATCCAGTGAGTATTCCGTCACATTCCTGATTTGAGCCTTGTAGATGCCGGAGTGGCAACGAGGCGTCAGAAAGTGAGCCACTCGTCTCAGAATATCCAGCCTCTGCCCTGCTTTTGTAGCCACAGTGTTGATATGGCTGTTTTTAAACAATTCATTCACGGGATGTGGACGTCGCTGACAAGGCCAGCATTTATTGCCCATCCCTAATTGTCCTTTGAGAAGGTGGTGGTGAGCCGCCTTCTTGAACCTCTGCAGTCCGTGTGGTGAAGGTACTCCCACAGTGCTGTTAGGGAGGGAGTTCCAGGATTTTGACCCAGCGACGATGAAGGAACAGCGATATATTTCCAAGTCAGGATGGTGTGTGACTTAGAAGGGAACAGTTAATGATCATCCCCAGGAGATTGAAGGTGCAGGACTCGACAATGCTGGTGCTGTTGAAGGTCAGGAGGTGGGTGTTTGTGCCTTTTCTTGTTGGAGATGATCATTAACAGACACTTGTGTGGCACAAATGTTACCTGCCATTTGTCAGTCCAAGTCTGGATATTGTTCCACACCCACTGTAGTCAGGCAAGGGCTCCATTATCAGAGAAGTTGTGAATCAAGCTGAATCTTAGGCTGCTCTGTCTCATTTAATTCAAAACTCTGTTTGTATTTATTAATTTGCATCATTTAATCCTTTGACAGAGTTTTAACCTAGACATCACATTGTAATCACACTCGGGAGCTGGCAACCCTGGAAATACTTTTCATATTAACAGGGACAAAATTAACAGTCACTTGGACAAGTGTGGATTAAATACGCAAAGCCAGCATGGATTTGTTAAAGGCAAATCATGTTTAACTAACTTGACTGAGTTTTTTGATGAAGTAACAGAGAGGGTTGATGAGGGCAATACGGTTGATGTGGTGTACATGGACTTCCAAAAGGCATTTGATAAAGTGCCACATAATAGGCTTGCCAGCAAAGTTAAAGCCCATGGAATAAAAGGGACAATGGCAGCATGGATATTAAATTGGCTAAGTGACAGGAAACAGAGAGTAGTGGTGAACTGTTGTTTTTCAGACTGGTATTCCCCAGGGGTCGGTACTAGGATCACTGCTTTTCTTGATATATATAAATGACTTGGACAGGGCACAATTTCAAAATTTGCAGATGACACAAAACTTGGAAGTATAGTGAACAATGAGGAGGATAATGATAGACTTCAAGAGGACATAGACAGGCTGGTGGAATGGGCAGACACATGGCAGATGAAATTTAACACAGAAAAGTGCGAAGTGATACATTTTGGTAGGAAGAACGAGGAGAGGCAATATAAACTAAAGGGTACAATTCTAAAGTGGGTGCATGAACAGAGAGACCTGCGGGTATATGTGCACAAATCGTTGAAGGTGGCAGGGCAGGTTGAGAAAGCGGTTAAAAAAGCATACGGGATCCTGGGCTTCATAAATAGAGGTATAGAGTATAAAAGCAAAGAAGTTATGATGAACCTTTATAAAACACTGGTCCGGCCTCAACTGGAGTATTGTGTCCAATTCTGGGCACCGCACTTTAGGAAGGATGTGAAGGCCTTAGAGAGGGTGCAGAAAAGATTTACAAGAATGGTTCCAGGGATGAGGGACTTCAGTTACGTGGATAGACTAGAGAAGCTGGGGTTGTTCTCTTTGGAGCAGAGAAGGTTGAGAGGAGATTTGATAGAGGTGTTCAAAACCATGAGGGGTCTAGACAGAGTAGATAGCGAGAAACTGTTCCCATTGGCGGAAGGGTCGAGAACCAGAGGACACAGATTTAAGGTGATTGGCAGAAGAACCAAAGGCGATATGAGGAAAAACTTTTTTACGCAGCGAGTGGTTAGGATCTGAAATTCACTGCCTGAAAGGGTGGTGGAAGCAGATTCAATCATGGCTTTCAAAAGGGAATTGGATAAGTACCTGAAGGAAAAAAATTGCAGGGCTATGGGGAAAGGGCGGGGGATTGGGGCTAGCTGAAGTGCTCTTGCAGAGAGCCGGCACAGGCTCGACGGGCCGAATGGCCTCCTTCCGTGCTGTAACCATTCTATGATTCTATGATATTCCTACAATATAATGCCTTTATATGGCCTAATGGTTTGCGATGGTGTTTCTCTGCTTTTCTGATACGAAAGGAACAAGAAAAAACAATTTTAAATACAAGTAAAGCGCAGCAAGTGGGAGCAACAAAATACCCAAATGGCTCGCTGTGAAATAACTGTCCCATTTCCACCTGGAAGATATCCAGTCAGCCTCACTCAAGCAAATCGAATTCCTATTCTATTAATGGTGAGTATCCTCAATATACATCTACAGTTACAAGTAGTGAACAATTATTCAATGACTTGTTAAATGCAGTGCAGTGCAGTTATAATGGCAAACATTCTGGGAATAAAAAACCTTTGGATGTGAAATGTATATTAATGAAATTGCTCTACATTTACCAAGTACCACATCTGATTTATCATTTAATTCGGGGGGGGGTTTTCCGCTCATGGTCTAAGCTTTACAACAATGAATATCGATTCTACAAAATTATTTGAGATTAATCTGAGCAACATAGCATGGCTGTTGTATTTCTTTTATTATTAAATACAATGCTGATTTTATAAAAGACTATACATATACACAGTGCCTCAAATGTGGCCCATTTCTTAACCACCATTACCTCCATATTGGATAACACAGTAGGTGACTATGACGAGTACCCCCAGGACTATTGCTACAATACTCAGTAATCTGGAGAGATGTCCCAGTCTCCTGGCTCCATCCGTGTCACCTTGTTGTAAACTGTTTCTAGACTATTGGTGAATAAATAGAAACAAATATTAGATTTTTAAAAATACATTTCAAATGGTGAACAACTCTGTTTTGCTAGGTAGCTAAATGTGGGTTAAAGCTAGAACTTGATACTGTTGAACACTTGTAAGTAAAACCAATCAAATACAGTCCTACTAGAAAAGTCCAACAGTTAAGCATGTTATTGTTAAAGCACAAATCTTGGAGGGTATCCAGTATCGATAAGGGACAGCGAGGTGAGGAAGGAAAGAGTTGTAAAACTAAGCATGTTTGGTCTTGAATTATCTTTGTAGCCATTTAAATATGTATTTTTTAAAAGACTTGTTAATTTATTTTACGCTGGAGTCCGTGAACATTAATATTAGTGTCCCCCTTAATAATTGCATGCTTGTCAATTTCAGGTTAATTGATTTTAAAACATTTTAAATGATGAGTGATTGCCCGATACTGGGGCTGATTTTAGAAGCAGCCCTTTACTAAATGGATCCAGTGTAATATAATTCAAAAAGGAAATCTTCAACATAAATTGAAATGATATCATTACAGAACCTCAAACAGGGATCCTTATAATTGTATTTGCTCACAAAAGTCATTACTGTACAGCTTATAAAGGACCAGAAAAGGAGATAGGAGGTTAAAAATTTTTACAAAACTTATTATGTCACAATTTTCCAAACAAATTGCAAGTGGTTTACAAGGCTGATAGATAATTGATTTATTATAAGGAATGGAACTGCCTCTAGCATACTACAAAGCCCTGTTAGAGATGCATCAAGCTCTCAAGCCTTTTCTGGGATTTACAATTGTATTGATACAGTCTCTCATTCATTTAAAAAAAAAACGATTCTAATATAAACATTTTAAAATTCCCCTACAACGAGATTGGCCTTGTGATCTGAGCTGTCATTCTCCTGGTGATTCCCTGCTTCTAGGGATAGTAGAGTCACTGAGCCGTAACACCTTTACGCCTGGCTGAATGTCCCTGCTGCTCAGCCTGCTGTCTGTACTGTTTATGCGGCATTTCTCAGATAGAACGAAGACATGCATTCAAATCATCAAGTCACTTTCATTTTATAATTAGACTTGAATTTTTTACGGGATCACCAGGTGGGGGTTCAATCAATACAGAAGGACATTAAGTGTTTTTACATGCTGCTAAATTACTGTTATTCAGTAGAATATATTCTGCTGTATGTAACGCTCATCTCTATAGACTGGATCCTCACTATCTTAAAATTACTAACAGTATGATTTCAAAGTATACAGAAAATGACTCCTAAGCTGGTTGGTCTGCAAGTCCTCGTTCTTGCTCAGAAATTCTACCAACAGTACCACAGCAGGCTGGGCAGCCTGAGAGCATCTTGGCAGGCACTGAGATGCTATGACTCAGTCTTTCAGCCTCCCTCGTAGAAGGGAATGACCAGGGAAATTATATTTCCACCCACCAGGGCAGTCACAGGGTATAGAAATTTTAATATGTTCACTTTAAACTCATTGATAACAATTTAAAAAGAAAAAAAAATCTGGAGTTATATTAATATTAAAATAGCTCTCGGATGAGGCCATTAAAGAGGCTTGCTGTGGAGTATTTCTTTAAAAGGGCATACCTATTTTCCCAAGAAAAATGTTCTTGAGAACTAGGTGGCTCTGTGGTTTATAACGCACACTGTTCTTTCACCTCCGGGACCTGAATTTCAATCCAGCCCAGATGCAAGTCTCGAATAGCAAAAGGGTCTTAAGTAAAGTGAGTTTATCTATTCTCAAACCATTGCCTAATGGGTACAAATTCATGGCATAAAACTCAGCATCAATCGGTGATCTCAAACAAGCCATTGGGATATTTGATGTGGGTAATGCAAATACCATTCTTTAGTGGAATATTTTTGGGACATAAAAAAGCCTTATCCTACCTCTAACCCATATTGTACTCAGCAGTGTTTGATACTGCTAAAAAGTGGAATCTGTTAATTTTCTTTCCCAACACTGACATCCTTCATCTTGATTTGCTCAAAGTTTCACCCTGTCTCCCAGTTTCCCTGCTGAGTATTTCCAGCATTTTCTGTTTCTATCCCAGTTTCTAGGTTGTCCAAAAAATATTCTTATAAAGCAGGATGCCCAAACAACATGGTTTCATACAGACATGTTGCCAACGCACTGCGTTGGGTATATCAATATGGTGTGCCAAATAGTAGTAGGATAAAACTAATCTAATCAGCAGATGGTAAGTATCCTTTTTCAACCAAACGGTCATAAGGCTGCAAGTGATTTTCCCACAGGTTAAACTTGGAAAGCAAGGCAACATGTGCCGCTCTGGACCATTTTGATAAAGTTGATCAGACAGAACCCTCAGACTGTTAGTAGTCTGGGAGTAGGTTACCTCCCTGATCTCTCAATCGGGAATGGTGTTTGCTGCAAGTGGGCATCTACAAGAGCTAGGAGGCAAAAGAAGCAAAATGGGGAGTTCTTATAAACAGAATGTTTTTATAAGAAAGACTGATACAGGAGTTTTGCTTTATGTGGTATTTTTAGTTGATTTTATCTTGTACTTGATGTAAAATATAGATTTTATTAATGTCAGATACAAAATGTATGAATGCAGCTGGTCATGAGAAAGGGTGTGGTATGTTTGGCCAAGACACACAACACTGCATTAGAGATTAAATCAGGACTGGATGGTGCAGCCGATTACAGTAAATCAATACACATTCATTACTGTAACATCACTTGAACCAAGTAGTCTGGTTTCACAGTTTTGCACTTTCTTGCAAATTGTTAAGAGACTGGGCAGGAGCTGCAGATCTGCATTAACAGTTCTGTTGCTGGACATATGCTACAGCGTAGCAAGAGCTTCAATAATGACCACTATTAAATTACAGGTGGTCTTAAAGGAGGTTTTCTGACTGGCTGAAAAACATTACGGAAGCTCCTGTCAATAAATTTTCACTCCGCCTCACCATTAGTAATTTGTTCAGTGGAAGAACTGTGCCGTCAGAATGATCGACAAAAAACACTGGGATTTAAAAACAGTGAACGCAAATGGTTAATTCTAAAGGTGACATTGGGCTTGAAGCTGTGTTGTTTATGCAGAATTTGGTACGCTGGGGCAGTTCTTAACTTCACAACAGGATCCCTGGTGTGCTAAAATCCCCAATGAACCCGGGAGAACCTTCTTTCTTATGACTGACTACTCAGATTAGAATAAAATTAAACACTAATCAAGATGCAATTAAACAAAAGTGTAAGTTTGTTTTTAATTATACACATGAATATGTTTCATTCTACAAATTAATTTTAAGTTGCAGAACTCAATTGTCCTTTATCCACCCAACTTTTCCACCCCGTTCCCCCCTCCTCTGGAGGCACTTGACTCCTTGATAGAGTACAGTTCCACAAACACTGACCAGCCTCTAGTATCTTACATTTTTTGAAGTGCCTTGGCAGTCATCGTGCTATTTAACCATGAGGACATCACAGCCAAGTCTTCCAGTGCACATTTCAGCAGGGGTCACGGGGTAGCAATTAGGAGCAGGAGCCCTGGCTGGGTTTCCCCCTCTCTAACCGAGAGACATTAAGGCTAATTGTAATGCCTGAAATTTTCCAAGCCTGAAATGGACAATGTCAGTCGGGAATGATTCTGTTTTGTTAATGGGGAGGAGCAAGCATTGATCATACATTACCAACCACATCCTAACCTTCCCTTTTCCTCTATGACCCAATAATAATTACTGACTCACTAATATGATTATAAAATTGATAAAATTCAAATAGCTGTAAAATCCATTTCTACACTTTTACTGATAGCTGAGGAATATTCAGCATAATTGCTTTGTCACTGGAGTAATATGTATTTAATCAACTTTTAATTTAACTTGTACGCTCAACTTAATCACCCAGAGGCGGCCCCGAAAAATGTAAACATCTGAACAATTGATTTGTCTACAGGTCCATCCTTAAAAAGGTTTATATCTGTGGTCAGAAGTCAGTTTACAAACATCAGATTATATTACATTTTAAATGGTAGATCTTTACTTCAATAGGGAAATGCCAGCCTTTATTGTGCACCTGCCTGTAGGCAAAGTAAACAAAAGCTATAACATGCTTCAATTGACATGTACTTTGTAACTGTAAACCAGTCACATCATGCCATCTCTTACCCTGTGGTCCCTTTTGAAATGTAGTGTTGACTTGGGTAATGCAGTGGTTTAGTGCCAGAATTACATATACTGTCTCTGTAAGCAACTATCAGAGTTGAGGGCAAATCAATGAAGGGCACATCAACAAATAACTATTCCAAGCACAGAATCCCAAATTTTCCAAATGGATCTCCACTCAATCCTGCTAAACAGAACAGCTGACTAACTAGTTTCTTCACTGACATAAAGCAAGAACTGCACATTTTAGATGTCCAATCATATTTTTGTCAAATATATATTTCTTTGTTAAAGGAGGAAAGACTGATTGAGCACTCTCTACCCTCCAACCTCCTTTCTTTTCAAAAAAAAAATAGACATTATCAACCAGCCTTTAGTAAGTATTTTCATTTTTTGCCATATATTTTTAGTTTTGTGGAGACCGGCCATTTTGAGTCTCCCCTGAGTCACTCTGGTGATGTAGTTATCCAAAGCCTGGAGGAGGAGAGGGGATCCAACCACCCCCCGCTCCTCCCCACCCCAAACTGGGAAAACAACGACTAACTGGACACACAACCAGGGTGAGATTGGGTGGCTTCAGATCAGAATTTGTGCTGAACACTGACTCCTCCTAAAATAACTTGAGTGCTCTGGGACACAGATGGACTTGCATAGCCCACAGAATCAGAGAACCTTGGGAGGGCTACAGTAGAAACCCACAATAATGGGTCTCTATAAAGCTAAATATACCCTGCAAATATAAAGACATTTCGTACAAAGCAGTGATACATTATTTTTAAGAGACAAATTGATGGATACTTTGTACAGGAAGGATTTCCCAGATCTTTGCATCTCCTTTTAAGTGCTTCTTCTGTTATCATTTGCTCGTTTCAATTGCTGAATGGGTAATTAAACTTAAGGGGGCGGGAGGAGCCAAACAAACAAAGGAATATTTTTAAAAATCAATTCAACCTAGTAAGTCAAAAACAACCCAATCAGAATTGTGTCCCCTCCCCAGTTTTAAGGCGTTGGCTCTTGTTGAGCTACGGTTCCATGGACAGGTACCCTCCAGTACCTCATCCAAGTCCCCATTTAACATGTGCGAGCCGAGAGAATTGAGTGCCAGCAGACGATCCCAATCTTGCCCACACCGGCTCATTTTCCAGGAAGGGGCTGGGTGGGGTTCGGGGGAGGGGGCTGGTTGGGGTTCGGGGGAGGGGGGCTGGGTGGATAGGGATGAGGAGCAGGAATCCCGGTTGAGTTTCAGCACCCCCCTTGGCCTGGACCCCGAGGCCAATTGCTGCACCTGCTGACATTGGCGACCTATTCACAGCCAATAGGTCTACAGACACTTTTACACCAGTGCATGTTCAGTACGGATTCAGGGAGAGCTGCCTGTATGTTGACAAATCTCCTCTGGTGGCAGGATTGGAGACTCAGATGGGTTTTTTTTGCACCCCCCATGGGCAGATTAAAGGCGGTGGGAGTTGGTTGAGGGACTCCCAGAATCTGGAGATAAGGTAAAAGCGTCTTAACGCGCCAGTATCAGCAGAGCTGCCGAGTTGCGGGTAACGGGGACGTGACTGGCGAACAGCCCCACCCTCCGACTGAACTCATCCCCAGCTGGTAAACGGCATCACGTTAGAACTCTTGTTTCTCTCTCCACATCATCAGCTCTGCCAGCCGCATCCCATTTTTTCCCAAAAAAATGATGTGTATCTGCCGGCACTGTAACACTGAAAGAACACAACTGCTGCTGTGTGTGGTTCCCCCTCCTTCCCTCCCACCCACCCACAATTATGCAGCCGCAGTGACAGAAGAGTCAACCGCGGATTTAATCCGCATCGCCTCCAGCTCGGATAACACGACCTGGGATTGACCCGAGTTGGGAAGGAGCGACTCCCTCCCTCACTGCAGCCCAGCGCTGCCGCGGCTCCCACCTCGCTCAAGTGTTGTTATCCGAACTGGCACTGGCACACCGTGTCTTTTATTTCATCTCTGCATAAACAACTGTAAAGATCGCTGCACCTTGTCCACATTTTTTTTTTAAATCCACACACACCAGACATTAAAACAGAAAGCACGCTGGTGTTAACTTGGGCACGATTTCTCTGATAAAGAATTTATTCCCGCAATGAATACTTCGCGATTCAAATTTTTTTTTTTTTACCGATTAAAAGGAAAAGTGATTGTCATCTTGGGAGAAATGTGTTTCCCACTGAGGGGACAATCTTCCCAATTTAAAATCGGAAGTTTTCTTAAACCCCGGTTCTATGTCTTTTATTTGTTAAAGAGCTCCCGTTGTTTCCACTACAATTACCGAGCTCTTTTCAAGTGGGAATTACCTCCCCTGTTTTGACAGCGGTCCCACCAGGGGCATCGCTTCAGATGCTCCCTCAAGTGGCGATGGTATCTTCTCGGCCGCCCACCGCTCCCGGTGCACCAGCTCCCAGAAGCCGTGCACACAAGTGTTTCACTTCATAGACCCTCTTCTCCAGCACATTCGTAAACGTTGCTATTTAGGCATTTTTTTTTAAGATCCAGTTGCTTTCTCCCTCATCAGAGGACAACTGGATTTGCCACGACTTACTTTTTCCTCCCGGGCAAAGTACAGACCTGATCAAAAATCACCCCTGCTTCAGCAAAACTTAATGGGACTGCACTGAACACAGTAGAGTGGAGTCCAGATGAGCTACATGCAGATTTCAGCTAAGCAAAAACGCTAAAAGAAGTGCCTTGGCAAACCAAGAGCGCTTGTTAAGGTAGAACTTTTTTTTTGCTGTTGCTGGCACATTTAGAAAGTTGCAGAAATCGCCGCCCACTTACCATGATGGAATAGACGAGTGCCACGATATTGAGGGGCCACATGAGGCAGAAACAGGATACGATGGCCAAGATCAGGTAATCCCTGGGCCGGGATTGGTCCTGGGCGTTGGTGGTGGCTGTGGACGATGCTCTTCCCAGACTTGCCCGGGATGGGGATGCAGGAGGGTCGCCGATCTTCGACATTGACTCCGAAGATACGTACGGCATGTTGTAGCCATTGGGCTCGGTGTCCACCACCTTCCCGCTCGGCGGGCTAACGGTGAACGACTTGGAGTTCTTGATCCCATTCTCCAGGTTGCCTTCAGGGGTGGCGAGGAGCTTTTCCGTCTCCTGGTGGTCCTTGGGCAAAGCCGTGTCGCCAGCTCCGCCCAAGTTCTTCTGAAACTCGATGTCCGTGTTTATTGCCATCTTTACTCGCTGGAGGAGAAGTGCCAAATGTGTAGAGTGCGTGTTACAGTTTCATCCTCAGGGAGGAAGAGAGAAAAAAGTAAAACATTAAAAAATAACGTTTGTAAAATAATGCCTGGAAGGTTAAGGGGTGGTCCAAGCAGATTGCAAGGATGGAGATCCCCGCCAAGTAATGTATCCACCAGCCTTCTTTCTCACTGAAGCAATGCCACACTCTGCGTGGAGACACTGGGGTCCCTCTCACTAGACCAACCCAAGGAGATGTTGCGGATTAGTCCATTCCTATCCATCAGCATAAATAAACAACGTCATCTCCCTAAAACTGGCCCGCGGAGCCCTTTGCCCCTCTCCGGCTATCCTATTCGAATCAGCTCCGAGCCAATTTTTAAAAAAAAAAATGGGATTCGGCGTTGAAAAGTAATATCATTAACTTCGCGCGTCCGTCGCCCTACCTACCTGTGAATGACTTTGCCCAAAAGCTTTGTAACCAGCAGACAGCGAATGAAGTTTGCTGCCTGCCTACTCCTTCATTTAGCGTTCCCTAGGGAATACATGCATTTAAAGCATGCATCTCTCCGAGTCCAGGCTCTCCTTATTACACTTCCTCCCCCCCACCCCCCCCCCCTCCCTCCAACCCCCACTCTCAACAATTTTATTGCTCTGTGCATAATTCATACAATTGTATTTGCAGTGACGCAGAACATCCATTAAAATATAATCGATATCACAAATAATTTCCGCTAATGCATTTAGATGGCTGGGATCCGTTTAAAACTCCATCATTTGAACTAGCTGCAACAAAAAACATATATTATCCCGATTCTACATGATCAAAGTCAGTTTTAATGCGAGGTAAGTAACGATTTATTGGATAGAATTATAAGTGCCCGTATTTGATATGTGCTTGTCAAATACTCGAACTAGTTTGGCCTCATTGACCACTGTTCCGGATTAAAGTCATAGATTGTAGTTTTGTAGACAGACATTCGACTTTACATGTGAAAAAAGTATAAGATTGCGACACCTATCGGAGTGATTTGAATTGAAAAGAAACCACTTGTCCACTCAAGTTTTCTTCACCTGGGTATGGGCTGTAACAGGTTGAGCTATTACCACTGAAAATAAATTTAAACTGCTTCAGTTGAGTGTTTAATCCGGTTCTGTTCTGCCTTATTTTCCTTGACCTCTCTGCAGATGGTCAATCACACCACCCTCCTTCACTGCGCCTCCTCCATGGCATTGCCTCACATGGTTCTGTTCCTACCCGCTCCAATGCAGCCAACAATGGATTCTCCTCCTGTGCTCACACAGCTACCTCCAGTGTGCTCCAACATTCCATCCCTTGACCCCTTCCTAAGCTTCATTTTTATGTTGCCTCTTGCCGTCGGTAAGCAGAGGACCAGCTTTCATGTGTACAATATGCCAACAGTGCCCAGGTCTCCACCACCAACTTGGATTCCACAACTGCCGTCACGCTGTCCAACCCCCTGTCTGACATAAAGTCGTCGGTGAACAAGAGCTTTTCTGCAGCTCAACACTGACGGGAATGAAGCCATCCAGCTCAGTCTCTGCCAGAAACCTGGTTTCTTAGCCCCTGATCTCAACCATCCCCCACCCACCGATACCCACCGATGCCCACTTAAGCTGAACCCAATGGTGCACAACCTCAGTGTCCTGCTCAATCTTGAACTGAGTTTCAAACACAACAAAATCCATCACGGTGACTGCTTACGTTCACCTCTGTTTTAACGCCTGTCTCTGGATCTAGCTCATCCCACTGTTGCTGAACCACCCATTCATGCTTTTGTCTACAGATTCAACTCTTCCAACACCCTCCTCATCAGCTTCCTGAACTCCAGCCTCCATAGACTTCGACTCATCCGGAATGCCACTACTTGCATCTTATTCCACACAAAGTCCCACAATGTAGCATTCCCTCAGTGCTGCATTGAAGTGTTAGTTTAGATTATGTCTCTGGAATGAGGCTTGAAACCACAACTTTCTGCCTCAGAGGTGAGAGTGAGCCAAGGCTGACACCAAATTTTGTTTTCAAATCCTCATCTTCATCTCCAAATCCTTCTACCAACTTGCTCCTCCTTAGCTCTACAACATCCAACCCTACATTGCCTGTGCTCGTCACTCTTCAATCTCTACTTTGTGATTCCCCCCTCCCTCAGCTCTATCTGGTGTGATTAACGGCAGAGCTTCCAGTTATCTTGCTCCCACACTTGAATTTTCTTCTTAAATCAGTTGCCTTGCTACAGACTCTCCCCAAATTCAAAAACCTCTTAAAAACCTCCCTCTTCCACAGTGCTTTTGCCTACTTCCCCTAATTTCCCTTCTGCAGCTTGTGTTGGATCTCCAATTGCGAAGCACTTTGGGATATTTTGCTATGTTAACGTTGCAAAGCTTGCTCCACTTAATAAGCAGTGTGAACACACTCAGAATGGTTCCAGTCTATAGAAACATAGAAAAATAGGAGCAGGAGTAGGCCATTCAGCCCTTCGAGCCTGCTCCACCATTCAATATGATCATGGCTGATCCTCTATCTCAATACCATATTCCCGTTCTCTCCCCATACCCCTTGATGCCTTTTGTGTCTATAGAAACATCTCCATTAAAGAAATAACTTGAATTTATATAGCGCCTTTCACATTCTCGGGACATTCCAAAGTACATTACAACAACAAGTGGTTAGGATTTGGAATGCAATGCCTGATAGGGTGGTGGATACAGATTCAATAATAGCCTTCCAAAGGGAAATGTATAAATACTTGAAGGAGAAAAATAGGACCAGGACATCGCTGCAGGAGTTCCTCAGAGCAGTGTCCTAGGCCCAACCATCTTCAGCTGCTTCATCAATGACTTTCCCTCCATCATAAGGTCAGAAGTGGGGATGTTCGCTGATGACTGTACAGTGTTCAGTGCCATTCGCAACTCCTCAGATAATGAAGCTGTCCATGCCCGCACGCAGCAAGACCTGGACGACATTCAGGCTTGGGCTGATAAGTGGCAGGTAACATTCATGCCACACAAGTGCCAGGCAATGACTATCTCCAACCACTGTCCCTTGACATTCAACGGCATTACCATTGCCGAATCCCCCACCATCAATATCCTGGGGGTCACCTTTGATCAGAAACTTAACTGGACCAGCCACATAAATACTGTGGCAACAAGAGCAGGTCAAAGGCTGGGTATTCTGTGTTGAGTGTCTCACCTCCTGACTCCCCAAAGCCTTTCCACCATCTACAAGACACAAGTCAGGAGTGTGATGGAATACTCTCCACTTGCCTGGATGAGTGCAGCTCCAACAACACTCAAGAAGCTCGACACCATCCAGGACAAAGCAGCCCGCTTGATTGGCACCCCATCCACCACCTTATACATTCACTCCCTCCACCACCGGTGTACCGTGGCTGCAGTGTGTACCATCTACAAGATGCACTGCAGCAACTCGTCAAGGCTTCTTCGGCATCACCTCCCAAACCCGCGACCTCTTCCACCGAGAAGGACAAGGGCAGTAGGCGCATGGGAACACCACCACCTCCAAGTTCCCCTCTAAGTCACACACCATCCTGACTTGGAAGTATATCGCCGTTCCTTCATCGTTGCTGGGTCAAAATCCTGGAACTCCCTCCCTAACAGCACTGTGGGAGTACCTTCACCACACAGAGTGCAGCGGTTCAAGAAGGCGGCTCACCACCACCTTCTCAACCTCATCCTGCTGTGCCACTCATCACATCCCCATCACTCTGCCTTCCCTACCCTACTCCTGCACCTCCTTACTCACACCAACTTACCTTGCACCTCCACCCATCCTTCTCTATCTACATTATCACTTCGCCATCTCACTAGCCACCCCTCACACTCACCCTCATCTTAGTGCAAGCATACCAACAAGGGTAGGCACTTGGGTGTTTTAGCCAATGTTCATGTGAAGTTTCTGTCAAACATTGAAACCTTTATTTTCAACACTTTGCGTTCTTGGATAGATTTGTGTGCACTTTTGGAAGTGGCTTAGTGAGTTGCAGTGAATGGTGAGACATAAAGGTACACCCCACCCCACCGCAATGGTGACGAGTGTGAAAGGAATGGCTTGGGCATTGTAGGGATGCTTTATGGTGTTGGTGTGGGGTGGTGCCAACCTGGCGCATCATGTGGCAGCCAGGGTGTACAGCGTCAAGTGAATTAAATCTGGCCATGGTGAGGCCATTGCTGGCATCCTGGGCAGCAATGTGGTCGGGTGCTAAAGCCCTGTGTCCTGTGCAGCATCAGTTGATTACAGAGAAGCTTGGTGTTGATGTTGGTGCTGCTGGTGTGCCCGGTGATGCTGGTGTTGGGGCTGATCATGGTGGGATTCTGAGGACCAAGGTGAGATTTCTTCAAGGGCACCGATGCTGATGGAATAGATGGCAGGTGAGGTTGAGATGACAGAAGCAATCTGTCAATGGTGAGAGAGGTTGATCCAATGAAGAGACACTGGATAGAGAGTTTGCTCCAAACACTTGCTAGCTGCATAAAGCTCAATCTGTCTTCCAAATGCAGTAAGCAACAGCTTCTAACCTTGGAAAGTGAAGACCTATGAAATGGGAGCTTTTATAGACCATTTGCAGCTGTCAAGTTAGTAAATCATCCCATGCTGACACAACTCCCGACCTCCTTACCTGACTTGATCCCGAGCAGTGGGGAAGCCATTGGCGACCACTAAAACTCTAAAGGTAAGCTTAAAATACTACTTAATTGCCTCTTAACAATCCAGCTAATGATCTAAATTGCCTCCCCTGCCGCTTGGTGTCGGGTCTATTCAGCGCTGACAGACCCGACACCTGGGAGACTGGCGTGGAGGCGGGTTGACAGAGGGGTCCCGATCCGCTGTCAATCATTTCAAATTTCACAGCTGACCCACCTCCGATCCCGTCCTCTCAGCGCCGGCAAAATTCTGGCCAACATTTGAGGTCGATGAGCTGACAAAAGGTCACCAACCTGAAACATTAACTCTGTTTCTCTCTCCACATCCCTCTCCACAGATGCTGCCTGAACTGTTGAGAATGACCAGATAATCTGCTTTTGGTGGTGTTGGTTGAGGGAGAAACATTAGCCAGTATACAGGAAGATCTCCCTACTTTTCTTTCAATATCATGCCATGGGAACTTTTGTGTCAGAAATGGCCTCAGTTTAACATCTCAGTTGACAATGTAGCCTGCCCTCAGTAGTGCACTGAATATCAGCTTGAATTGCGTGCTTAAGTCTGTAGTGGGGCTTAAACCCACAACCTTCTGACTCAGAGGTGAGTACTACCAAATGAGCCTAGGTGATACTTGAACATAAGAACATAAGAAATAGGAGCAGGAGCAGGCCATTTAGCCCTCAAGGCTGCTCCACCATTCAATAAGATCATGACTGATCTGATCTTGGCCTCAACTCCACTTTCCTGCCTGCTCCCCATAACCCTTGACTCCCCTGTAGCTCAAATATCTGTCTATCTCCGCCTTGAATATATTCACTGACTCAGCCTCCACAGCTCTCTGGGGTAGAGAATGCCAAAGATTCACGACCCTCTGAGAGAAGAAATTCCTCCATATTAAATGGGCGACCCCTTATTCTGAAACTATGCCCCCTAGTTCTAGATTCCCCCACGAGGGGAAACACCCTCCCTGCATCTACCCTGTCGAGCCCCCTCAGAATCTTATATGTTTC
This sequence comes from Squalus acanthias, assembly GCA_030390025.1. Classification (NCBI taxonomy): domain Eukaryota; kingdom Metazoa; phylum Chordata; class Chondrichthyes; order Squaliformes; family Squalidae; genus Squalus; species Squalus acanthias. The sequence goes on from CM059448.1 coordinate 13,501,354, forward strand.
AATAAGATCACCTCTCATTCTTCTAAACTCCAATGAGTATAGGCCCAACCTGCTCAACCTTTCTTCATAAGACAACCCCCTCATCTCAGGAATCAACCTAGTGAACCTAGTTGAAGGTCAGTACGAGCTATAGGGATTTGTTTTGAGGAGGTTGGCAGTATTCCAGCGTGAAATTTTTCTCCAGGAGGTTCCTCTTTGCTCTTAAAACAATGTTGGTTTCATTTAATTGCTGGCCACAAATGTCATGTGTCGCAATTCTGAGCAACTGAAATATCACACAATGAGAGGGTAAGTGGATCTAGCTTCTGTTCATTAGAGCTATGCTCAGAAAATGTGAGTCATATACTCTGCCACTGGAACCGAATTGTTTACTTAGATTACTGAACCTTCAGGATGATGGACACCCCCCTATATTTTGTTCTTGCCGATGTGTTTGGTTAAACCTTTAAAGGAGCATAATCGTCATACAAAACTGGTTTACATCTTTGGGGAGCACACACTATGGCTACAAGAGCAGGTCAGAGGCTGGGCATTCTGCGGCGAGTGACTCATCTCCTGACTCCCCAAAGCCTTTCCACCATCTACAAGGCACAAGTCAGGAGTGTGATGGAATACTCTCCACTTGCCTGGATGAGTGCAGCTCCAACAACACTCAAGAAGCTCGACACCATCTAGGACAAAGCAGCCCGCTTGATCGGCACCCCATCCACCACCTTAAACATTCACTCCCTCCACCACCGGTGCACCGTGGCTGCAGTGTGTACCATCTACAAGATGCACTGCAGCAACTCGCCAAGGCTTCTTCGACAGCACCTCCCAAACCCGCGATCTCTACCACCAAAAAGGACAAGGGCAGCAGGCGCATGGGAACACCATCACCTGCAAGTTCCCCTCCAAGTCACACACCATCCTGACTTGGAAACATATCACCGATCCTTTATCGTCGCTGGATCAAAATCCTGGAACTCCCTCCCTAACAGCACTGTGGGAGTACCTTCACCACATGGACTGCAGTGGTTCAAGAAGGCGGCTCACCACCACCTTCTCAAGGGCAATTAGGGATGTGCAATAAATGCTGGCCTTGCCAGCGACACCCACATCCCAGGAACGAATAATTAAAAAAATTATGCCACGGTTACTGGTCATACACATCATTTCTTGTGTCTTCTATGCACATTGATTCTGTTGTCTAGAGATAGAGAAGTTGTTGAGAGGCAAGATCCTGTCAGGGATGGGCTGGGGAGTGGGTGGGTTGAGAGTGTCCTTGTTGAGATGCTGGGGCAGAGAGAGAGAGAGAGATTGAGAGACAACCTGGCGAGCAGTAGATGTGGAAGGATAGGGGTGGGGAGAGAGTTGTACCAGATCCACATTACAAAACAACACATCCTCTGATTTACTGTAATCAATGTCATAGGAGATCTACCAGTATCTAGAATTACTTTTGTAATTGGAATCTTCATCTAAAACTAACAAGCTGATAGAACTGTTCTGTATTAACAGACTCCCATCAGCTCTGTATGGTCAGCAAATACAAAGGAGCCAGGGGCCCAACTGTTCAAGGTCTCATCAGTGAACCCCCCCTCCCCCGCCCCCCCCCCCCCCCCACCACCCTCATCAGATAACAACACTTCTTTAATAGTCATACCTTCTACATTTTGATCATTATCATTACTTTGCATTAGTGCAATATTGTTATCTTCTGATTTAAATGAAAGTAACAAAGGCCCTCAAGGGCTCAGTGTATTGTAATGTTGAGTCATAAAAAACCAGGAAGACTCCATGTGTGATCTATGATTTGTGTTGTCAGCCAATCTTAGCCAGAGCACTGGTCAGGATGCTAGAATTCAGCTCAGCATCAGGAAGGGAAGAGTTAGTCACGGATCTTGCTGCTGACTCCAACCCAGTGAGCACTTCCGGATGTTTGGATGTGGGATGAGGATAGAATTGGTTCAGAATTGATTCCACAACCTGCTGGTATTCAACTTCGCTCCCTCAAGTCCAAAGGGAACAGATGGGCATATGTGGCACACAATTGGTTTAGCCGGCCATCACCAGATCTGACTATACCACATCATGTGCGAGCAGGCCTCATTCTGCTCTGACAAAACCGTCCATTACTCCAGGAACATCCTAAAGAGCTAAGATAGCCTCCTTGGCATCTTTTCTCCACTACCAACCCTCTTCCCCGCCCTTCCACCCTCACCTCCAACAACAAGTGTGAGAAGCTCATGGGCTTCTTTGTCACTTAGATTGAGACCACCTGCTCAGCTGCCCCTGCTGTTTACTCCCTTCCTCCTGCCCGCCAAGCCAAGCGCCCCCCGCCCTAGCCTTGAACCCACATCATCCTCTAGATTCTTGTCTATCTCCTCTTGTGCCATCTCTCCCATGAAATCCATCTTCTGATCCCTTGACCCCACATTCCCACTAAACTACTGACCACCCAACTTCACTTCCTGGTTCTCAAATGACCTGACATTGTTAATGGTTCCCTCTCCTCAGGCACTGTCCCCCTCCCTTTCAAAATCACTAGCATCATCCTCCTCAAAAAAAAACACCCTCGACCCCTTCGTCCTTGCAAACTACCACCCCATCTACAATCTCCCCAGCCTCTCCAAATCACCTGCCATATCTGCACACATCTTCTGCAACTCCATGTTTGAATCTCACCAATCAGGTTACTGTCCCAGCTATAGAACTGAAACAGCCATAATCAGTCATCAATAATGTCCTCTGTGACTGTGACTATGGTGCATTATCTCTCTTTGTCTTCCTCTACCTCCCTGCAGCCTTTGACATGGTCAATCACACCATCCTCCTCCAACGCCTCTCGTCCATTGTTCTGCTCAGTGGGATTGCTCTTGCTTGGTTCCACTCTTACTTATCTGATCTTAGCTAGAGCATCTCCAGTAATGGCTTCTTTTCCTGACCCAGCAATGTTACCTCTGGAGACCCCCAAAGATCTATCCTTGGTCCCTTTCTTTTCCTCATCTACATGCTGACTCTTGGCAACATCATCCGCAGACATGGGGTTAATTTGCTCATTTACGTTGACGACACCCAACTTCAGCTCATCCAAAACTCTGCTGCCCGTATCCTATCCTGCATCAAGTTCCGCGCACCCATCACCCTTGTCCTTGGCTCCCAGTCCCCTAATCCATGAAGTTTAAATTCTCATCTTCATGTTTAAATCCCTTCATGGCCTAGCCCCCCCTAACTGTGTAACCTCTTCCAACCCTGGAACACCCCTGAACTCTCTATTCCGCCAACTCTGGCCTCTTGTACATCCTCCTCCCTTCAACCCACCATTGGCGGCCGTGCCCTCAGCTGCCTAGGGCCCATGCTTTGGAATTCCCTCCCTAAATCTCTCTGCCTCCCCACCTCCCTCTCCTCCTTTAAGACCCTCCTTAGCCCCTCTTTGACCAATATTTTGGCCACCCCATCTAATATCTTCTTTTTTGGCTCAACGCCCATTGTTTTATGATTATGCCTCTGTGAAGCGCCCTGGGACATGTTTCTATGTTAAAGGGGCTATATAACTGCAAATTGCTGTTGTGGTTATGTGTATGCTGGCGAAGGGCTGGATGCCTCTGAAGAATGTACCATATGGATTTATTATTGTTCTTAAGGCCTATGCCCTCTGCATCAGCTCTTAAAATCCTGTGCCTGTGATAATACAGGCTATAGAATTGGCACCTTTTCATGGTTTGCAAAAAGGAAATTACTTAGTGCCATTGGAAAATTGATAGAATCCTGCTCAAGTCTGCTTTATGTCATCTACCCTTTCCTTTGGCAAATTGCACTGTTTAATTATGAAATATAATTTTTGTTTTAAAAATTGATGAATGTAGTACATTTATAAATGCTCAGCGATTCATTACTTCTCTGTCATTTTGCCTTGTTCTATTTAGAATGAAAACATTTAGAGAAATTAATTCTCTCAGATACTAAATAACAGAGAAAAGGCCATCATTTTGAAAGGTGTGACGAGCTTGCACCACACAGAGTTAAAGGGACACTCCCATCCTGACTAGAAGGATAATAATTCCCATTATGATGGTGTAAGGTATTGCTATTGTCCAGCTGACAGTAATAGATGGGGATGGACATTATATAAACAGTTTGGGATCTTTATTAATGTCACAGCACAGATGGTCTTTTCACGAGCAGGCTAACCCACATGTCTCGCATCAACCAAACTATTTCTGTCCAGCAAATCTAAATATCACACGGTTTAACGCACTTTTGAGTTAGAGAACCAAATTTATTTTATATGATTTCTGAACTCTTCTGTTTCTCAAGGGAAGTCCTTTTAGTTCTTTGGTGATTCCCTACTGTCTGTACATTTCCCGAAATGTTTCAGTCATTATGTTATGAGCTGCTGTGGAGAGGGAGATTGCATTCCTAAGTCAATTGTTTTCATCCAGGATATCCTACTTGGGAGCCCAGCCAGGCATCTGCAGATCTTCCTTCACTTTAAACTCGGAACCAAAAATCAGATAAATTAGCTGATCAATCTTCACTCTTGTCACAATATTTCAGGGCAATGTTGAATTTTAGATAGATCCAGCAATGACGCAGAGCTATTGTGATAGCATTACAACAAACAGTGCTACCTTATCATTTCATGGTTTACATAGGATTACATAGGATATACGGCACAGAAACAGGCCGTTCCGCGCAACCAGTCCATGCCGGCGTTTATGCTCCACTCGAGCCTCCTCCCGTCTTTCCTCATCTAAATCTATCAGCATATCCCTCTATTCCCTTCTCCTTCATATGCTCGTCTAGCCTCCCCTTAAATGCATCGATACTATTCACTTCAACCACTCCCTGTGGTAGCGAGTTCCACATTCTCAACACTCTCTGGGTAAAGAGGTTTCTTCTGAATTTCCTATTGGATTTCTTGCTGGCTATCTTATATTGATGGCCTCTAGTCATGCTCCGCCCCACAAGTGGAAACACTCTCTCTGTATCCACTCTATCAAAACCTTTCAAGATTTTAAAGACCTCTATTTGGTCACACCTCAGCCTTCTTTTTTCCAAGAGAAAAGAGACCCAGCCTTAAGCTTGGGCGTGATTTGGTAGATAAAGGTTTTTTTTATTCACAAGTGTTGGTGGGGACAGGTTTTAGAGACTCGGTTTTATGGGTAAGGGACATAGAAAAAAAATCGGCAGCAGGTGGTAGGACTCAAAACTGTTTTATGGTGGTTTTGCAGGATTTGGAAACAGAAAAGAGCAAAGGATGCTGACTCTTGCTGCCAACACAGTTCCACAGATGCTGGCAGTCCTCTGGTTCCTTCGAGTTTCAGATTCTAGTTCATTTCAGAAAATGCTAGATACACTCAGCAGGTCGGGCAGCATGTGTGGAGAAAGGAAGGTAGGATTAGCGTTCCAGGTTTATGGCCTGTCGTCAGGGGTTCAGACCCACAGGTCAGAAAACCTGAAACGTTAACGCAAGCTTCCTTTCTCCACAGATGCTGCCTGACCTGCTGAGTGTTTCCAGCATTTCCTGTTATTATTTCAGATTTCCAGCATCTGCAGTTCTGTTCTGGTTGATGTCCCAGCAGTGTGGCTGCAGTACACAATTTCTGTCACTAGATGCCACCATCATGCTATAAAAGCTCTGTTGCCATCTAACGGCATAAATCAAGTACTGTACTGCCGTCACCTCGTCTGTTCCGCAAAGTCAATTCAATATTAAGACAAATTGCAATAATTTCACTTGCAATAATGCTGTATTTTATACCATGTCTTACAATGCCCACTAGTACGAAATTTAAAATAAGACGGGTTGTCGAGAACAATGTAATGAGTTGGTGTATTTTTTTTTCAGTCAAATTTTCTCCTTATTGATTTCTATTTTCAATCCGTTTGTTTCATTTGTTCTTCAGATGTGGGTGACACTGATAAGGCAATATTTATTAGTTGTCCGAACAACATCAAGAGTCAACCAGGTAGGGGTGGCAGGTTCCCTTCCCCAAGGGGGATTAGCAAACCAGTTGGGTTTTTACGACAATCTGGCAGCTTTCATGGTCATTTTACGGTGCAAATCACCAGATTTTACTGAATTCGGTTTCACAACTTGCCAAAGTGGGATTTGAACTCTGGAGCTTTGGGTTGCTAGTCCATTACCATAACCATTAAGAAATAGTATTATTGGCTTTATTCAACATTAAACACATTTACAACATGGTGATCTTTCCTTTGTACCATACAATCATTCCTTTGCCAATTTTTAGCTTCAGAAACTAAAGTCATCATTAAAGACATTAGCAACATCGTTATTATTCTGTTATACTGTACAGTCTTTCCTTTACCATTTATTCGCTTCAGAAATTAAAGTTCAATTTGTCGCCCATGACATATATTAATCTATTGAACTTCAAAAAATGCTGTCCTTAAATTCTTTCCCGAATAATAAATCCACAAAGCCTGGAACTCCCTACCTAACACGGACTGCAGCGGTTCAAGAAGGCCCACCACTACCTTCTCAGGGTAACCAGGATGAGCAATAAATCCCCACCTTGCCAATGATGCTCAAATGCCGGGAATGAATAAAAGCAAAGTTGAGGCCCATAGTAACCTTGACTGCAACAGGCACTGCAGGGGCAGCTGTGGAGCAAGCCAACTTCCTCAATGTTTCTTCACAGCTTATATTCTCGAACTTGTCCCTTTTGATTTGCACTCTATCCCATTGCAAATGCAACCCAGTACCTTATTTCCCATTTTTTAACTGCAGATTTATCCAGGATAACCCCAAGACCTCTTTCCTGATCCTATACGGTTGCTCTGGTCCATTCAACATTTACTCCCTCTTTATTTTCGTACTAATTATTTTTTCACTTATCCACATTGAACTGGACCCAGTGAGCTAACTGAACATAAGAACATAAGAAATAGGACCATTTGGCCCCTCAAGCCTGCTCTGCCATTCAATAAAATCATGGCTGATCTTCTACCTCAACTCCACTTTCCTGCACTATCCCCATATCCCTTAATATCCAAAAATCTATCGATCTCTGTCTTGAATATACAGAACCCTGTGAGAACCTCTCTGGGTACGTCGAAGGCATCCTGAAACCCATCGTACAGGGAACCCCCAGCTTCTGTCGCGACACTACAGACTTCTTGCAGAAACTCAGCACCCATGGACCAGTTGAACCAGGAACACTCCTCACCACGATGGACGTATCGGCACTCTACACCAATATCCCCCACGATGACGGCATCGCTGCGACAGCCTCAGTACTCAACACCAACAACAGCCAATCTCCAGACGCCATCCTACAACTCATCCGCTTCATCCTTGACCACAATGTCTTCACCTTCGACAACCAGTTTTTTACCCAAACACACGGAACAGCCATGGGGACCAAATTCGCACCCCAATACGCCAACATCTTCATGCACAAGTTCGAGCAAGAATTCTTCGCTGCACAGGACCTCCAACCAACGCTGTACACCAGATACATCGACGACATCTTCTTCCTTTGGACCCACGGCGAAGGATCACTGAAAGGACTACACGATAGCATCAACAGGTTCCATCCCACCATCAAACTCACCATGGACTACTCCTCAGAATCGGTTTCATTCTTGGACACACGAATCTCCATCAAAGACGGACGCCTCAGCACTTCACTCTACCGCAAGCCCACGGACAACCTCACGATGCTCCACTTCTCCAGCTTCCACCCTAACCATGTTAAAGAAGCCATCCCCTATGGACAAGCCCTGCGAATACACAGGATCTGCTCAGACGAGGAGGAACGCGATGGACACCTACGGACACTGAAAGACGCCCTCGTAAGAACGGGATATGACGCTCGACTCGTCGATCGACAGTTCCGACGGGCCACAGCGAAAAACCGCATAGACCTCCTCAGAAGGCGAACACGGGACACAACCAACAGAGTACCCTACGTCGTCCAGTACTTCCCCGGAGCGGAGAAACTACGCCATGTTCTTCGCAGCCTTCAACATGTCATCGATGACGACGAACACCTTGCTAAGGCCATCCCCACGCCTCCACTACTCGCCTTCAAGCAGCCGCCTAACCTCAAAAGTATCATCGTTCGCAGCAAATTACCCAGCTGTCAGGAGAACAGTGACCACGACACCACACAACCCTGCCACGGCAACCTCTGCAAGACATGCCAGATCATGAACACAGATACCGTCATCACACGTGAGGACACTACCCACCAGGTACATGGTACATACTCATGTGACTCGGCCAACGTTGTCTACCTGATACGTTGCAGGAAAGGATGCCCCAGAGCATGGTACATCGGCGAGACCATGCAGACACTGAGACAACGTATGAACGGACACTGCGCAACAATCGCCAGGCAGGATGGTTGCCTCCCAGTCGGGGAACACTTTAGCAGTCAAGGGCATTCAGCCTCGGATCTGCGGGTTAGCGTTCTCCAAGGCGGCCTTCGAGACACACGACAACGCAAAATCATCGAGCAGAAACTGATAGCCAAGTTCCGCACTCATGAGGACGGTCTCAATAGGGATCTCGGGTTCATGTCACGCTACAGAACGTGACTTGACATCGTTGTCTGTCTTTCCAGTTTTTAAAAAACAAACACAAAAAAACAAACCCAAAAAACAAACCCCAAAAAAGACGGAGAGAGAGGAAGGGATATGGAGAGAGATCTGCTGCAGACAGCAGGATTTGACACGTTGGACCCCCTGGGACACATCTCATTGTCTTGGCTGTGCTCTTGGTGTGTCTTTGATGTAAGGAAAGATTGTATCTCTGCATTTTCTGTGTTTATATTCTGTGAACTTTTGTAGATTCACTCATTGTAACTTTACCTGAAGAAGGGGCAATAGCTCCGAAAGCTTGTAATTTTAAATAAATCTGTTGGACTATAACCTGGTGTTGTGCGACTTCTCATTTTTGTCCACCCCAGTCCAACGCCGGCATCTCCGCATCTTGAATATACTCAACAACTGAGCCTCCCCAGCCCTCTGGGGTAGAGAATTCCAAAGATTCACCACCCTCTGAGTGAAGAAATTTCTCCTCATCTCAGTCCTAAATGGCTGACCCCTTATTCTGAGACTGTGATCTCTGGTTCGAGACTCCCCAGCCAGGGGAAACATCCCCCTGCATCTACCCTGTCAAGCCCTGTAAGAATTTTGTATGTTTCAATGAGATCACCTCTCATTCTTCTAAACTCCAGAGAATATAGGCCTAGTCTACTCAATCTCTCCTCAAAGCACAATCCCCCCATCCCAGGAACCAGTCTGGCAAACCTTCATTGCACTCCCTCTATGGCAAGTATAGAAACATAGAAACATAGAAACTAGGAGCAGGAGTAGGCCATTCGGCCCGTCGAGCCTGCTCCACCATTCAATACGATCATGGCTGATCATCCAAATCCAGTACCCTGTCCCTGCTTTCTCACACAGAATCCCCATCGAGCCTGCACCGACACATATCCCACCCTATCCCCGTAACCCCACGTATTTAATTCCCCCTAACATATCCCATCCTATCCCCGTAACCCCACATATTTTAATCCCCCCCTAACACTAAGGGTCAATTTATCATAGCCAAATCAACCTAACCCGCACATTTTTGGACTGTGGGAGGAAACCGGAGCACCCGGAGGAAACCCACGCAGACACGGGGAGAATGTGCAAACTCCACACAGACAGTCACCCGAGGCCAGATTTGAACCCAGGGTCCCTTAGGTAAGGAGACCAAAACTGTACACAATACTCCAGGTGTGGTCTCACCAGGGCCCTATATAATTGCAGTAAGGCATTTTTACTCTTATACTCAAATCCTCTTGTAATAAAGGCCAACATACCATTTGGTTTTCTAATTGCTTGCTGTACCTGCATGTTAACTTTCAGTGATTCGTGTACAAGGACATCCAGGTCACTCTGAACACCAACATTTCCCAATCTCTCACCATTTAAAAAATACTCTGCTTTTCTATTTTTCCTACCAAAGTGGATAACTTCACATTTCTGTAAAACTGGAGAAGTGTTGATATTCTGTGCTCGCTGACCTACATTGGCTCCCGGTTAAGCAGCGCCTCGATTTCAAAATTATCATCCTTGTTTTCAAATCCCTCCATGGCCTCGCCCCTCCCTATCTCTGTAATCTCCTTCAGCCCCACAATCCCCTGAGATATCTGCGCTCCTCTAATTCTGCCCTCTTGAGCATCCCTGATTATAATCGCTCAACCTTTGGTGGCCGAGCCTTCTGTTGATTGGGCCCTAAGCTCTGGAATTCCCTGCCTAAACCTTTCTGCCTCACTACCTCTCTTTCCTCCTTTAAGACACTCCTTAAAACCTACCTCTTTGACCAAACTTTTGGTCACCTGTCCTAATTTCTCCTTATGTGGCTCGGTGTCAAATTTTTTGTCTTATAATACTCCTGTGCAGCGTCTTGGGACGTTTTACTTACATTAAAAGTGCTATATAAATACAAGTTGTTGTTGTTGTTATCCCTTGATTCCCTTAATATTCAAAAATCTATCGCTCTCTGTCTTGAATATACTCAACAACTGAGCTTCCACAGCCCTCTGGGGTACAGAATTCCAAAGATTCACTACTCTCTGGGTGAAGAAACTTCTCCTTTCAGTCCTAAATGTCCGACCCCTTATTCTGAGACTGTGACCCCTGGTTCTAGACTCCCCAGCCAGGGGAAACATCCTCCCTGCATCTACCCTGTCAAGCCCTGTAAGAATTTTGTATGTTTCAATAAGATCACCTCTCATTCTTCATTCCAAGGACACCCAGGTCCCCGCTGAACACCAACATTTCCCAATCTCGTGTGGAAGCAAGTCATCCTCGGTTCCGAGGCACTGCCTAAGAAAAAGAAGAGAAGTAAAGAGGACACTTTCCTTATAGATCAAACAGAGGTACAAATAGGACATGTTTTTTTAAAAATTACTGTAGACATAGGTACTCGAGATAACTTATCATATGGCTATTCAACTGGATGTCCTTGGAAAGTCCCTAGACACTTGAGTAGGATTTCCCTGGCAGGTATCTGGCTGTAAGAATTTCTCTGTCTCATATGTCACACGTTGGCTTGTTCAAGAACCTGACACCCTGTCTACGTGTAAATGAAACCTGGGAGTACAATCATTAAATAATGCTTTCACACATACAAAGGTGGGGAAGTAAAGCATCGACTGTCTCTTCACTTTTGCAAACTGGCTTGTTTGGATACATTATACTAAAATCAATATTTGATGGAGAACGAAGTAGTGAAATGTATCTTATTCTTTGGATAAAGTACCTATTCGTTGAGGGAATAGTAGCCTAAAGTGTAATAATGGTAGATCTCCCGTGGGATTATTCATGACTAGTTGGGTGATATGTTGTTTTATAAGGATTGTTATGCCATGTAATGTGCAATGTATTATTTTGCTAAGCATTGTTTGCTCAAACAAGCCTTCTGCATTTCCTTTCCCATGAATAACTGAGAGTAGCATGAGAGGGCTGTGAAACTTTACAATGTAGCAGGATTTCCGAAGGTACAGAGGGTTATAGATTGCATTCGACATGCTCCCTTGCACATCGCCACTACATGAATCAGAAAGGATTCCATTCTCTAAATATTCAGACGTGTGCTTTATTGAAAATGACTGAACGAGAGAATAGGATGTGAAGAAAGAGCATGAAACGATTTGCATGAACCTTGACCTGGAAGCAATCCTCCAACTTCCCCTGGTGTCCTGGCCAATGTTTGTCCCTCAACCAACATCACTAAAACAGATTATCTGGACTTTATCACATGGCTATTTGTGGGAGCTTGCTGTGCACAAATTGGCTGCTGCGTTTCCTACATTACAACAGTGACTACACTTCAAAAAGTACTTCATTGGCTGTAAAACGCTTTGGGATGTCCTGAGGTTATGAAAGGCGCTATAGAAATGCAAGTCTTTCTTTCTTGCACACTATCTATGGCCTCTCTACCCAGAATTGCAAGCGCATCCTGCTTTATTTGGAGTTAAAGGACCTATGTTGAGAGGAATCCTCCTATTTCTTTTCTTTTCTTGTGGACTGTCTTCTCCCACAATTAGAGTAAAATAAATTCCAATTTTTTAAAAATTCTCAGGATTTGGGCATCGCTAGTATAGCCAGCATTTATTGCTCGTCCCCAGTTGCCCTTGAGAAGGTGGTGGTGGGCGTTCTTCTTGAGCCACTGCAGTCCTTGTGGTGAAGGTACTCCCACAGTGCCGTTAGGAAGAGAGTTCCAGGATTTTGACCCAGCAACGAATTGTCATGATGACACTCAGTGATAAGCAAGGGTCAGTGTGCCCATAATGGGTGTGATGACATTTGATGGGAAGATTAGTTTGGGCTGAAAGCATGTCAGACTGCAAGTAAAAGACCACTTTTAGTTGAAGAATCTGCAAACACTCTACTGAGTGATCACCATCATAAGTACTGAAAGTAACTGTAAGTGGCATTCAGGCCGCACACAGTACATTAATGCATTCTCCTATCTTGGCTGACCTAAAAAGGTCATTAAATTTCTTCCAGCACTGCTTTCATGCATGCTGTTTGGTGGATGTGCCGTTAACACTAGCCGCCACCGCCTCCCATTCTCTCAGTGCAGCTTGACCTAAGGCCCGGTGATCCTCACTGCTGTAAAGAACCCCCTTCTCTGCCTCACCCCCACCATCCTCCAGCAGAAGTAAGAAAAGCAGACGTTACCATCACTGCAGCATGGCCTATTGATTGCATTACACCAAGTGTCACACCTATGACCAACTCGAAATAAAAACGCAAGGATTTTAATATATTATATAGATTGTGGTGAAAATGAAAGTTTGAACTGCCTCACTTCCCCAATACGCTAAGATACTTCTACTTGCAGCTTTTCAGACGCTTGTTTAATTCATGAAGTGATAAGTACATATTTAATGGTGATCACTAAATCGCAAGCTGCTTACAAATTGTACACATTGGTATTCAATGCACATCATGACTTTGCTGGCTAGTTACCAAAGCAGACTTAATTGATATGTTATGAAGATCAGGCCACAAAAATTGTGGATGCAGCAACTGCTAAATTTCCATTTCAATCGCACAAAGGGCAGTCCCTTAAAGTTTAAAGCAATCAGAGTATTGTATAGGCTCCATACTCCAGTATAGTGGTAGCTAAGTGCCTCAGTGGATCATTTGCTTTTCACTAGCTCTATCTAGTGGTGTCTCGCATGCTGACATCTGCTTTATACTTCAAATGTAAGACACCCATCATTTTCACGCCAGCACACTCTTCCACAATCGTTTACTTTCTGTTTCCCGAATGCACTGGTGCAATGTGTTGACAAGCAGGCAGATGAAACGTTTGCCACAAAACCCTACAGAAAAGGAGCTCCTTAAAAACTCAATTGCTAAATTACCGCCTTGTGTGCAATTTAGTGATATAGGAAGGTCTCAGGCTCCATCCCTGATCTATGCTAAGGTCGCTGATCCCAGCTAGGACTGCAGCTGTGGTGTTATAATTGGCCTCAGTGCCACTGGGTAAAAGATGGGTCGAGTCAGCCAAGTCAGGACCAATGACTGCTGTTCCAAAGTGCATTGTGTGGATATAGGAAAAGGTGGTCCATCACCGGCGCACCGTAGCTGCAGTGTGCAGCATCTACAAGATGCACTGCTGAAACTCGACAAGGCTTCTCTTTTTTAAATTATTCGTTCATGGGATCTAGGCGTCGCTGGCGAGGCCAGCATTTATTGCCCATCCCTAATTGCCCTTCTTCGGCAGCACCTCCCAAATCCGCGGCCTCTACCACCTAGAAGGACAAGGGCAGCAAGTTACACACCATCCTGACTTGGAAATATATCGCCGTTCCTTCATCGTCGTTGGGTCAAAATCATGGAACTCCCTCCCTAACAGCACTGTGGGAGTACCTTCACCACAGGAACGGCAGTGGTTCAAGAAGGCAGCTCAGCACCACCTTCTCAAGGGCAACTAGGGATGGGCAATAAATGCTGACCTTGCCAGCGACGCCAACATCCCGTGAATGAATTTTAAAAATTGCCTGTCAATGCCTACTCTCCGGGCTCACTTGGGCGAGGTAGCAGAGGGCAACTGGCACCACGACCCAGCATGAGTCAACTCCTTCAGGAAAGCAGAGGAGAGGAGAGAGTTGGCCCCAAAAAATTAAAGAAAGCCTGTAGCTGAGAGAATGCTGGAATGTTGTATTAAGTTCTTGATAAACAGATGAAGCGAATTATGTCCGTTCAACTTTCTTTTTTGCCAATTTGTTTCTTTAGGAATTTTCCAACTATCGTAATTTTTGCACCAAAAGTAGGAACAAACTTGCTGTGGTCGGTTTATTCAGTGAACATGAGGGTGGATTTTCTGATAGTTTCTGATGTTAACTCAGCACGAGGACATCTAAGGTTGGCACGGAGTCTGCGCTTGATGGATTCCCGCCCGTAGCACAAGCAACAGCTTCCAATCAGGCAGGACTTGGGGCAGGGGAACCTGCCTAATACAGGCAGGTGCTTCATTTGTGGGTCCAATTCCCACTCCAGAGACTTGAGCACATAATCGAGGCTGACACTCCAGTGTAGCACTGAGGGAGTGCTGCACGGTCCGAGGCGCCGTCTCTCGGATGAAACATTAAACCGGAGGCCCCATCTGCGCTCTCAGGTGGATGTAAAAGATCCCACGGCACTATTCAAAGAAGAGCTGGGGAGTTCTCCCGGTGTTCTGGCCAACACTTAGCCCTCAACCAACACCTGAAACAGATTATCTGGTCATTTATTTCATTGTTGTTTGTGGGACCTTGTTGTGCGCAAATTGACTGCCGCGTTTCATACATTACAACAGCGACTACACTACTTAATTGGCTGTAAAGAGCTTTGGGACATCCTGAGGTCGTGAAAGGCGCTATATAAATGTAAGTTTTTCTTTTCTATTTGAATATATTGTAATGAAATGTAAATTCTTATAATGAAGAGACACACAATTTCCCCTGTTTCCACTCCAGGAAAGGGATGTGCCTTCATCACATCCATATAAATATGGCCGTTCAGAATTGCTAGGTTCTCTCCTGAAAGCAGTGAAGGGGGTGATTTTCTCAATGGGGAGCTTTTGGAGGCGGGACTCCCACTTGTCGGGTTTTAGTCCCGCCGCCATCGATTTGTGGCCAACCCACGCTATTTTCCCTTGATTGACCTTGTTAAGCCCGCCCAGCGGGCTTAGCAGGCCAATTAAGGGAAAGCCGGTTGCAGAGCATGTCAACGTATGACGTTTCATCTGTCAAAAATTTTTGACAGATGAATTGTCATCGTTTGACAGCTCTGTGAAGCTGTCAAACAGCGACATTCTCTGCAGTTTGATAAGACCTCATCAACCTTCTTTCTTTTACAGAAATTAGATGGTTGTTGCATCTGAGAATGCAACGGCCATCTCTCATCTGCAACACGGAGGTCTGAGACTCTCCGCATACAAACCGACTGAAGCCTGCAGGAAGAAACAAAGGTAAGTACACTTTTAAAAACACTTTGCACTTACCTCAGATACTCACCTCTACACTCTTCACCCATCACTTACCTTCACACCACACTTTTGCAACCCCCCCGACCCCCGCAAACCCAGTACTCGCCTCGCTGAGCTGGTGGGTTTTGGAGCCTTCAGGAAGCCCATACTTGTGAAGGCAAAAAGGGGATAATCCTATTTTCTGCCTGTTAACTGCCTGTTAACAGGCAGTTAATAGGCTTTAATCCCTTCCCGCCTCCAAGGAGACGGGACCCGGCACGGGACGGCTACCCGCCTCTTAGGAAGATGGCATGGAGGCGGGTTGGGCACCCACCCCCAAATTCTGCCATTTTCCCGGCAGACCCGCCTCCCCAGGGCTGTCAAAATCGCCCCCCTAGTTTTAAAACTGCACTGACTTTTTTTGATCTATGAGGGATAATTGTATGAAATCATGCTCCTGTTGGGGAACCTCATCTGACTGGAGAGCAAGACGGTGATTTGGGGGCTTGCTCCCCATGTTTTTCCGTGCACTCATTTTGGGTTACAATTTATGCTAAGAATTTGAGCGACTGCATTTTCTTTTGGTGCCATTTAAATGCAGGAAATTGTGTTTGCCTTCATTGTAATACATTTAAATGTAATTATAGTAGAAGTAGATCTCCCGTGATGTTGCACACGGGGAGTTTAGACCAAGTGTAGTCTTCAGATGAAGCAGAGTTAGAGGGCAGGAGATAATTGGATCAGGGGCACACAGACGCAATTCAGTCCATTTGTTACTGTCATACATTGTGACCTTAATTTTATATTTCCACATTAAAAATTCCTATGTCCACATTTATAATGGAAACTGTCGATATAAACTTGTCACACTGCAATTCTCCCCCTCTTCCAGATGATATGACTGACCCGAGGACCTCTGGCAGTGGCGGGGGTTTTGCCGCAGATGTCCATGGAGTTAACACATGCCCCATGGTGTCCTGCACTGCTACCAATTTGTCAGTCATTACTGCGCAGATGTGGGTAGTGGACTCCTCCACACTGTCTTGCAAAGTCTCCATAGACTCTACAAAGATGTGGGCTCAGAAAACATCCCCAAGAGACCTACAACCCTGATCTCCATACCTGAGGATGGTGAAAACTGCCCCTTCAGAAAGCAGGCTCCTGCTCCTCTTGTGCCCCTCATCAACTTTTCCTGCTCAGATGCACTCTGTGCATTACCCAGTGTATCCTCCACTACCCCACTATCTAAATCACATGGGTAGCTGTACCTGAGCTGGTTCTTGTGCTGCTTAACAGTGGGCGACCCTAGATGCTGTAAAGTGATCCGCAGTTCTGGGCCACTGAGTGTTTGACTGAGTGAGCTGGGTGAGAGGAAAGTGCATGAGAGGGATAACGCAAACTGTGAGCTGGGCAGAGACCTCTAATTTCACCATTGATCTCTGGGCCAGTGATTTGCAGGGTGGCCTCTCTGAAGTCACTTAATGGCCTGACATTATCAAGCCCTCCTCTCGTATAGTTTTGCTCATGCCTATTATAGAATCACAGAACGATTGAAATTTACAGCACTGTAGGATTGCAGGGGCAGCATCAAAGGAGTGGGAGTACCTTCACCACACGGACTGCAGCGGTTCAAGAAGGCAGCTCACCACCACCTTCTCAAGGGCAACTAGGGATGGGCAATAAATGCTGGCCTTGCCAGCGACGCCATCATCCCAGGAACGAATATAAAAAGTAGATAATTCAGTCCATCTTCTCTGTGCTGTTCTTTGCTAGGGCAATCCAATACTAATCCCACCTGCCCGCGTTCTCCCTATAGCGCTGTAACCTTCAACTTTTTATCCACTTTTCTCTTAAAAGATGCAATGGTTTCTGCCTCAGCCACTTACTAAGGCAAAGCATTCCATCCTCCAACAATTCTCTTTGTAAAGAAATTTCTCCTAACCTCTTTCCACACTGTCTTAGTGACCATTTTAAAATGATGACAAATTGTCACTGGCTCCCCAGCCAAAGCAAATGGTCTTTCCCTGTTCACCCAATCAAAATCTTTCATAATGTTAAAAGCTCTATTAAATAGAAATGGTCCCAGTATTTCAAGTCTTTCCTCATAACTATAGATTCTCATGACTGGTATCATCCTGATGGATCTACACCGTATACTCTCTATGGCTTTAATGTTCATTTTATAATGAAATGCCTAAAACTGCACACAGTACTCAAATTGTGGCTTCACTACTGCCTTGTACAATTTTATCAGTACCTCTATGCTCTTGAAATTTATGCCTTTATTTATAATACCCAAAATACTGTTGGCAGTTTTATGACTTTATCTTCCTACACTTTCAAGGAATGATGTATTTGAGCCCCCAGGTTTCTCTATTGATCCACAACATTCAGTGTATTTTCATTGTGTGCATACTTTAATCTTTGTCTTTCCTCCCAAAATGTATTACCTCACACTCCTCCACATTAAATTACACCTGCCACCTGTCTGCCCATCAATCTCTGTATATCTTCTTAAAGTCTTTTAGGGAGGGAGTGCAGCGTAGGTTTACCAGAATGATACCTGGACTTCAAGGGTTAAATTACGAGAAGAGATTACACAAACTAGGGTTGTATTCCCTGGAATTTAGATGGTTAAGGGGTGATTTGATCGAAGTTTTCAAGATATTAAGGGAAACAGATAGAGAGAAACTATTTCCGCTGGTTGGGGATTCTAGGACTGGAGGCATAGTCTAAAAATTAGAGCCAGACCTTTCAGGAGTGAAATTAGGAAACACTTCTACACACAATGGGTGGTAGAAGTTTGGAACTCTCTTCCACAAACAGCAATTGATGCTGGATCAATTGTTAATTTTAAATCTAAGATTGATAGAGTTTTGTTAACCAAAGGTATTAAGGGATATGGGGCAAAGGCGAGTATATGGAGTTAGGTCGCAGGTCAGCCATGATCTCATTGAATGGGGGAACAGGCTTGAGGGGCCTGGATGAGTGCAGCTCCAACAACACTGAAGAAGCTCGACACCATCCAAGACAAAGCAGCCCGTTTGATTGGCACCCCATCCACCACCTTAAACATACACACCCACCACCACCGGTGCACCGTGGCTGCAGTGTGTACCATCTACAAGATGCACTGCAGCAACTCGCCAAGGCTTCTTCGACAGCACCTCACAAGGGCAGCAGGCGCATGGGAACACCACCACCTGCAAGTTCCCCTCCAAGTCACACATCATCCTGACTTGGAAATATATCGCCGTTCCTTCATCGTCGCTGGGTCAAAATCCTGGAACTCCCTCCCTAACAGCACTGTGGGAGTACCTTCACCACACGAACTGCAGCGGTTCAAGAAGGCGGCTCACCACCACCTTCTCAAAGGCAATTAGGGATAGGCAATAAATGCTGGCCTTGCCAGCGACGCCCACATCCCAGGAGTGAATAAAAAAAAAATATGGGCTACTCCTTTTCCTACGTTCCTATGTTCTTATGTTCCTACAATTCTCTATGTTGTTTTCTAAATCCCCTACTTTTGTAACATCCTTCAATTTCATGATTGTATTGCTTATATGTAAATCCAAATTATCTATATATATGAGAGAGAGAGAGAGAGAGAGAGAGAGCGAGCGAGCAAAAGTGCCTCCTGCACTGATCCCTAGGCACAGCAGTTTCACCACTTCTCCAATTCAAGCAACACCTACTGCTGTGTTTCCTGTCCACAACCAACTTTTTATCCATACCGTTACATTTCCAATTACAACATACTCCTGGATTTTTCTAACAAGCCTCCTGTCAGACAACTTATTGAAAACCTTCTGAAGATCCATGTAAACCACATCTAGTGCATTTCCTTTAGCTATCCAATAAATCACTTCTTCAAAAAACCCTATGAAGTTTGTCAAACATGACTTAACTTTAACAAACTTGTGTCAACGTTCTTGATTATCCTCTACTTTGCTAAATCCCAACTAAGTCGATTGAAAATTATGGATGAATAAAGTCTCATTGTCATTCAAGCCCCGGTTTATTATTTCTTAGGATTTCTTGTAGCCTTTAGAGTTCTGTGATAATTTAAATAACAATTATGACAGTTTTTAAAACATAATTTGGAAAAAAAAATTCCTGACTAGAGGAGATGGAAAAAATGAAAAGCAAAAGTGATGTTTTTGACTAAAACTTTATTCAAGACCAAAATTAAAATATGACTAAAAGTTATATATAAAAGATGAGACTAAAATGAGGACTATTTTCTTTTCAAATATATAAATAAAATAAAATAAAATCAAATAAGACTATAATTCGAGGAGATTATAAAAATAAATTTGAATTATTCGTAAATTTACAAAAACATTCTTGTGTCAAGTGGATGTTTTTACTTTCCATGTTTGTAAAAGCGAATATGTTCTCAGTTTGCTTAAAAAAGTAAGACTATTCTTGTAAGGACATGTAGAAACATCATCATTTTAATGCTTTATTTCTTTGAAGTTTATGAAGTGCTGTTATCCATTGCCATTTTCTTTCAAAACATGCTGTAATTTTTGACAGATTATAACCTAAGGTGTTTGCAATTTTAAGAAAATAAAAGAAAGCAGGATAGGTGAATTAAGTCAAAGGAAGTGGTGTTGAGTTAATTTAGAGTAGTATTGATGCAGTAAATTATAAATCAGCTGAAAGTATATCCAGTTAGAGTGTAAACATAATGGAATATTAATTCGTCTCCTTGTTTATAAAGACCAGCTTGCTTTTTCTGCATTATTTATCCGCTCAGTCAGACCCATCGCTTTAATGCTAATTTCAGGAATCTGAAGTTTGATGGGAAATGTACCATAAAGTCATTAGATGTCTTCACTTTATTTCAAAAATATATAAACAGGATAATTCTTCAGTTATAATTTATAGAAATCCCTATATGATATCATTAGTGTCAGCTGTGGCTCAGTGGGCAGCACTCTCGCCTCTGCGGCAGAAGGTTGTGGGTTCAAGTCCCACGCCAGGGACTTGTAGCACATAAAGCTCAGCTGACACTCCAGTGGAGTGCTGAGAGAGTGCTGCACTGTTGGAGGTGCCGTCTTTCAGATGAGACGTTAAACTGAGGCCCCGTCTGCTCTCTCAGATGGATGTAAAAGATCCCATGGCACTATTTCGAAGAAGAGCAGGGGAGTTATCTCGGGTGTCCTGGCCAATATTTATCCCTCAACCAACATAACAAAAACAGATTATCTGGTCATTATCACATTGCTGTTTGTGGGAGCTTGCTGTGCGCAAATTGGCTGCCGCGTTTCCCACATTACAACAGTGACTACACGCCAAAAAAAAAGTACTTCATTGGCTGTAAAGCGTTATGAGACGTCCGGTGGTCATGAAAGGCGCTATATAAATGCAAGTCTTTGTTTTTAAACTAAGGTACAAAACCATTGTTCTATTTCACAAGATCACAAAATAATGGAAGAGGAAGGCTATTTGGCCACCTTGATTCAAACATCCAGAAAGACCCTAAAGTCTCCCCATTGCTGCATCTAATTATTTCTTAAATGCTCTCAGGGTTTCTGCCTCCACTCTATCTGGAAGTCCATTCCAAGTGTTATCACTCTGTGTGAAGTGGACCTTCCCGATATCAGTCCTAATGTTAATGTTACCTTTTACTGGTTTGAACCTCACTCCCCTTGTCCTACTCTCACAATTTAATTTAAAATAGTATTCTGGCTTTATCTTTTCCCTGCCCTTATTTTATGAAACATTACAAGATCATCTCTCAGACACCTCTTTTCCAGGCTGAAAAGCCCAACTTCCTTCATAACTCAGACCCCTGACTCTAAAGATCAGTCTCATGGCATTTCTCTGCACTGACTCCAGTGCTCGAATATCTCCTTTGTATTTTGGCGATCGGTACTTGCCACAATGTTCAGGGTGCAGCATTGCTGGTTAAAGAGGAGATTAACACAATAGTAAGGAAGGATATTAGCTCTGATGATGTGGAATCTGTATGGGTAGAGCTGAGAAATACCAAGGGGCAGAAAACATTAGTGGGAGTTGTATACAGACCCCCAAACAGTAATGCTGAGGTTGGGGATGGCAATAAACGGGAAATTAGAGACGCGTGCAATAAGGGCACAGCAGTTATCATGGGTGACTTTAATCTACATATAGATTGGGCTAACCAAATTAGTAACAATACTGTGGAGGAGGAATTCCTAGAGTGTATACGGGATGGTTTCCTGGACCAATTAGGCTTATATTCGCTAGAGTTTAGAAGAATGAGAGGGAATCTCATTGAAACTTATAAAATTCTAACAGGACTAGACAGACTAGATGCAGGAAGGATGTTCCCGATGGCGGGGGAGTCCAGAACCAGGGGTCACAGTCTAAGGATAAGGGGTAAGCCATTTAGGACTGAGAGGAGGAAGAATTTCTTCACCTAGAGAGTGGTGAACCTGTGGAATTCTCTACCACAGAAGGCAGTTGCGGCCAATTCATTAAATATATTCAAGAAGGAGTTAGATATATTTCTTAAGGCTAAAGGGATCAAGGGATATGGGGAGAAAGCAGGGACAGGGTACTGAATTTGGATGATCAGCCATGATCTCATTGAATGGCGGAACAGGCTCGAGGGGCCGAATGGCCTACTCCTGCTCCTATCTTCTATGTTTCTATGTCTGACCAGAGCGCTGTGCAGTTTGATTACAACTTGCCTGGACTTATAGGGGGTGAAATTAATCTAGGGCGGTAGTGCGAAACAGGCGATAGCAAATTGGTAGCCTGTTTTATACTCCGACTGATATTGACTTCAATGGAAATGAAAATCAGGCGAGATGTAAAACGGGCTGACGATTTGGTCTAGCCAGTTTTGCGCTACCGCCCAAAATCAATTTCACCCCCATATTCTGCTGTTTTAATAGTTCAATATTCTAACGGCTTTGTTGATTGCTGCTTTGCATTGGTTCAAAAGGTTGAGCACTGAGTCCACTAAGATACCCAGGTCTCTTTCAACTTCAGCCTTAGCTATTTCAACACAATTCATGGAACACAGTTTCAACACAGTCCATTTTTACTTCCTATGTTCACACTTATCTACATTAAATGTTATCTGCCATCGTTCTGCCCACTAATTTTGTCCAACATTTTCCGTAATTTCTGGACTGCCTCATTGTATCCACCTCCCCTCCTAGTTTGGTATTGTCTATATATTTGACCAATTTTATATTTGGTTTCCAAGTCGAGTGCATCAGTGCAAATGCTTGACTGAATGGGTTCCTAAAATATTAATGCGTTACTTTTAGCCTCAGAATTTGGCATGATTTCTTATATGTAAGGAAAAGCTTATCAAGCATTGTTGATCTTTGTAACATTGTGTTGAGAGGACAATGAGGCTCATTAAAGTCCTAAATTTCAGTATGAACAAATTAATATGCAGCCTTTGCTTGAAGTTTTAATGGTGTATCAACTTTGAATCTTGAGGAAAAAGAACAGAAAATGCTGGAAATACATAAAAGTCTGAAAGGACAAAAGAAAGGTTAATGTTTCAGGTGTAAACTCTTTGTCAGAATGCCTTTTTGGATGCTGTGTATTTCCAGTACTTTCTGGTTTTATTTCAGATTTCCAGCATTTGCAGTTTCTCTTTTTGACTCCCCAGAGAAGTGTTACTGCCATCTAACAACTATCTGTACCCGTTATTCAATAATATAAAATTGACCAGATTGATTTTTGCATTGCTTACTTATCCAATCTGTGTTATTGCAGTGTTTTACAAGAATCAATAGCAAGGTTGAGTGGTGTGTTTTGATGGCAGGTACCTAAAGCCATGTATGCCAGTCATTCTGCAATGATATGGACTTTGATATCACTGAATAGTACATGGAAATATCATACCTTGCATGTATTAGAAGGCTGTAATCAAACAGTTTGGTACTGACAGTAAAGCTTATAAATTAACTTAAACGAATGAATGAAGCAAGAATTTAGACAGCGCCTTTCATTACTTTGGGATGCCCCAATGCACTTTACAGCCAATTAAATACTTTTGAAGTGTAGTGCCTGTTGTAATGTAGGAAATGTGGCAGCCAATTTGTGCACAGCAAGCTCCCACAAACAGCAATGTAATAATGACCAGATAATCTGTTTTAGTGATGTTGATTGAGGGATAAATATTGGCTAGGACACTGGGGAGAACTCCCCTGCTCTTCTTCAAAATAGTGCCATGGGATCTTTTACATCCACCCGAGAGAGCAAACGAGGCCTCGGTCTAACCTCTCATCCGAAAGATGCCAGTCTTCTCCTGCGTGTATTTACTTCTGCTCGGGTACAGTTCTTTGGGTGTCAGTCATACTCCAGTGGCTCTACAAAGTTGCCATCCTCCATGTGTAAGCCAAGACAGTGAGGATGCTATTCAACCTTGGCGGCATCACAGCTGAGCCTGATCTTCTGTTCACCCATACACGCACATTCCAGCAAGTGTCAGCTGATGGTGATGGAGGGGTGGCAATAGTGAATGATGTTCCCTTCCCTACCCTAGGGATGCTGAGGCCAATTGTAGCACTCCTAACATCAGCCAGCCTAAGACCAACTAACGAGCACGGACCAGGAATCGAACCTGGAATTTTGTCTCTATGGCTTACGTACAGATTTCTCACTACCAACTGAGCCATCGGGGAGCTCCATCTTTTTTTCTTTGTTAACCTATTACGAGCTTTTCTATCTAAGCTTTACCATTGTCATTTTATATTGGAATAAGATACATGGAGGGCTAGTTGTCATGTTGCCAGCACCCCCAAAATGGGGCGGTAGTGAGACGATAATTGTTGGGGGGGGGAGGAGATCGACTTATCGCTGAAAGCCGGCCCATTCTAATTATTGGACAGGCCTCGATTCAGGCACCTGCCGTTACTGCTGGAAACAGGCGGAGGCCGAATTACAATATTCAAATAGGGGTCAGAACTCCCACTGCCATTTTTGTGTTATCTGCGCTACTTCCTTAACCTGCCCACAAACCATGGGCGGTACAGCTCACGGGGGGCGGCCATTACAGAGCTATTTAAAGGGAGCTTCAGCTGCACTCTGGTACAGATCCTGTACATCGCCCTTTAGCCCTAAATAGTGAATGACAGCGGGCTATTTGCACAAGGTGGGCATCACAGCCCGACTCAATGCCTGTTCTCAGCTGATGACAACACCTACACTTCCCAACAGTAATCACTGCACATCGACCAGGAGCGGGAAGGGACCCTCCAGCTCATTTTCCCCCCTCCCAAACATTGAGGCCAAGTGCAGAACTCGCGAGTCTAGGCAGATCGTTTTGCTTAATAAACCATTTTCATGATAAAAAAATTAATTGTTGCAACGTTTTCCCAGTCAAAGTTCTTGGGAGAAGTAGTGTTTATATGAGTTACATTCCTTATTTTTCAGATTATTAAATAGCCATAATTACTGTTTATGGTACGATGTATGAAACATTAGGTGCTTAAATATGACAACATCCACTTTCTAAAAATGATAACATCCATGTGTCTCGTATAGTCCGTCCACTTCCCGTGTATGCCTGTAAAAAATGAATACCTTACAAAAGCTGAAACTATCCTTTGTTTACTGCTGGGACTCGATGTTAAAACAAATGCTGCTTCGATAGATTGTTACATTGAATTATCTACAACAACAACTTACATTTATATAGCGCCTTTAACGTAGTAAAAACGACCCAAGGTGCTCTAGACAGTGATATACAGATTTAATGTTAAATAACCAAGAATATTGTGTTGTTATCGTCAAATGTATTTTTTAAAGAATCCTTGCATAAGAGGGACAATGAGTTGCACATTTTGAAAATAATGCATTTTTATGCTTGGGCTCAAATATCTTACTTTACCTTTTACTTCTTTTCTTTAAAAAATTGAATGCAACTTAATTTGGACCTGTTAGAAAGGCATTCAATCCCTTCTCTATTTTTGTCCTTGTATTTAAAAAGGATGTCCCTTTAAAAATCAAGAAGAATTTAGATCAACTTTGACTTCTCTGATTTCGCTCCGCCCTTCGGTTGATTTTTTTTTAAGGAAATTGACATTAACGCTGTTGAACTGAAATGGCTTGTGTTCGTGATGATATCAGTTAGTGTTCCGTCAGTCAGCGCCTTCCTACAGCTGGAATCAATAAACACTCCACGTGTGCCCCAAATTCACTGCTCCAACAATTAAAAAAAACAGAAGTAGACAGAAAGAAATTCAAAAGAGTCCTCTAAATTAATAATTATTTATGACCGCTTGATTTCCCCCCCCCCCCCTAAAAGTCCGATGAGACTCTCTGTTTTGTATCAAACCAACACAACCCCATTTCCAACAACTTATATTTATGACCTAGAGGGGGGGTGTCAATGATTAAAATGGGCTGAATGACATAAATGGAGATGGTGGAAATCAATCAGGATGTAATGCATTTTAATTGTTATGTCCCTGCAGACTATAGAAAAACAACTCTATGATGTTGCGGCTACCAATGTTTACAAGCTAGGTGAGTGAAGAAATGGATATCCTGGTAAAATACATTTACAATCTTATATCGAAGGTTGCAGGTGTTCGTTGATTGCTTTTTAGCACAGTGCTATCGTGCCAGACTTTGCTTGTCTCTATTATCATTCCTTGCGCCCTGCGATATTTCAGCTATTGGAACTATGGCGTCCTACAGTCTTTGATAAGATTCAGGTTTTTTTTTTAAAGTGCATTTCAT
Organism: Squalus acanthias; assembly: GCA_030390025.1. Classification (NCBI taxonomy): domain Eukaryota; kingdom Metazoa; phylum Chordata; class Chondrichthyes; order Squaliformes; family Squalidae; genus Squalus; species Squalus acanthias. Next base: position 13,527,533 of record CM059448.1, read on the forward strand.
ATTGTAAAGATCATTTTGGATGAGAGAAACTTCAAGACTGTTCAACGAGTCTCATTTTCCAAAAAAACGGATTTTATTCTTCATATATTGAGCATTGGTTTCATTTTAAAGATTGTGCAGCAGGGAGAACATGGACACGTTAAATAATATGTAAACATGCTTCCAAACAAGTAACTAAAATGTGACACCGCGTTTAGATCCAAAGTACTTATACAGATTTCAGATCGCCATGATACAACAATTGAAGAATGTTTGCAGTTTCACTAATAACACACCAGGGGACACGCAGTCTCATCAAACTGCATTCTTTACAGTTTGTCCGGGCCTCGCTTACATCTTAAAGCTGCCGTATCATGTCATCGACCTGTTATTATAATGATTGCATTTATATAGCACCTTCTTCATACGAGCCTCAAAGCGCTGCACATAATAATGATTCACCTTTTGAAGTGCATTGACTGCAGTTATGTGAACAAATGCGACAACCATCCTGTCCCAGCGGTAGCACTCAGACTGCAGTGAAATGAACGACCTGTTAACCGGTTTCTCATGGTGTCGTTTTAATTATTTTAATGCTGAAAAGGATGGGCAACCGCCAATCCCTGTGAATTTAAGTGATTTCTAATCACAGAACTGCCAGTCAATCGTTTCGTGACATTAAAATTAAACCGGTTTACAAATGCAGTCAGGATTCACGGCACCTTGTTTAGATTTTGAAGAAAGATGTTACAACTTTAAATAATAACCTGTTGTCACTTTCCCCTGGGAATCAGAGAAAGACGGTTTTGAGAAGGATCCCTAAACACAAACTTACATCTCAACACCGATATCACAGTTGAATAAAAAAAAATCCTTTTTATAAAAACACACAAGCATTTGTTCAATGCATTGGGAGGGTCTGTTGGTAGTTACTTCCTGGGAAATAATTGAATTGCCAAGTTAATGGTACCGAAGAGGAGTCTACAAAGGTCTCCACGTGATTTTGGTGGCAAGCTGTCCTAACTCCAAGCTGGTAGTTCCCACTTGAGTAATATTGTGGACTGGGCATCAAACACTCATCCTTTGGGCTGGTGTTCGGAGGCTGGTGGAAGTAGAAGGGACTTTCAGGTGTGCACTTGGGATAATGAGGCGAGGGACAGGTGGGGATGTGGTTCGGGTCACCATAGGATGCATCTGGAGGCAAGGAGCAGCTTTCGATTGGGATCTGGTAGGCTTGAAGGCAAGAATCCCCCATTCTCGGCTCCTCAGCTGAACTTTGACACTCGGTGTGATTGCACGTCCATCTCTGGGCAGTAGCCGGAGCAGAACGCAGGAACATGGACAGAGTCGAGATCTTGTTGATGGCCCTCCTCAGAGTGGCGATCTTGGACAACCTTTTGCCATTCAGGTCATGCTTGAGACTCAATCGCAGCGCGTTGAAAGCTTGGTTGTAGTCCAGTATTCGCTTCCTTTCTCTGACGTTAGCAGCAATTCTCCTGGCTTTGGATCGCACGGGTCTGGTGCGTTTCTTCGCCTTGGATTCTTCAGCCTCCTGTGGGCAGCTGTCCGCGTGGCTTTTGAAAGACTTCGATTTGTTCCTCTGCTCTTTAGCCGCTTCGCTGTTCTCTGGTGGGTCGCAAATGCCATCCTCTTCACCAGAGTAATCCGCCGCTTCCAGAGTAGCCTTGTTCTTGCTTCCTGATCTGGGCATGGTTTGAAGCAAGACTGATCGGCTCCGATGATGCGCAGGGAATTCCGAGCATCTGACGATGCTCCAGCCAGGTTGACAGATGAACTCCTTCAAAGCAACATCGGCCCTTTTAAAAAAAAAAATCTCAAGGTGTGCCACGTGATAAGGCTCACCTTTCAGCACCAGGGGGTTCAATTCTTTCCCTGCTCGTTTCAATCTCTCACTTCCCATGAGCTCAACCTTTAACTCTTTCAAGGCTGTAGCTGCTTCCTTCGTGTGACAAGAAGATACTGTCAAAGGCGTTTGCTCGTTTTTCAAGTGTAATGGTTCACCCAGGACTGTGGTCCGATTGGAACCCAGACAGCAAGTGAAATGATAATATGTCATCGTTCAGGAAAATATAATATTCTTTCAATCCAAATGCAGTTAAAACAGTAAATATATATTGTAAGGTGTGTACATAACAATTTGTTAAGATGTGTAAATCGAAAGTGCTATACACTGGATGGGCAGAATTGATTGATCCAAGTATTGGGAATGATTCTGCGGGTCCTGCTATTGTCCATCTTCAGTCCCCAAGGTGGAGTGATTTGAAATGACTGTACCTGCATCAGATTTGCTGCCTCAAGATGTCGACGGCATTGCATTGTTAATGTATTCATTTCGAAACATTATTGGGAATTATTTTAAATTAACCCAATGCAATTCAAAGTAACTCGGTACTTGTTGCACAGCACAAATGTCGTTTTTTAGCAGGTTACTGGATTATACTACAGCACAAACTTAATTGTAATACACTGTACAATTTAGCTCCAAATAAATGGGTGCTTCGAATAGGGTCTGGTGGAATCTGGGATGATGTAATTAGAAATCAAGTCTATGATACAGTAATTCCTTCTAATATCAAAGATCCGATTGAGTTTGAATCAAATGCACTTTCCTGGTGTTTATATTGTACTAAATATGTATCAGGACCATGTGAATTTACTCGATATATACTCGGTGTAGGAAGTCGCACTCAAACTGATATTACGAGAGAAAATATTTCGGGTTTTGCTTTGCAATGATAACATTTAAAGTTGGCTTGAGAGCGTGCTGATGATGTTCTGAGGGTGTGTTTACACTACAAGTTTAACAAGTAGGTTTCGGCTTCATGCCAACTTGTGTCGTGTAAACTGTATTAATGCCCGAATTGATTCCGAAGTGGAGTGAGACAAAAGGAGCGAGACTCCCTTCTCCAGGGAGTCTGATTCCATTTCGTCCCAGTGTCAGATGAGCCCCTGACTTCGGGGGCCATTCGTGCTATTACTGCCGCGTTGATGGGAATCAAGTGACAATACTGCAGTCGTGTGATGCACCCTAGGGTGCAGTTATTCTTCGGCAGTCATTGAGATTCTCCAGGAGAGGGCTCTGCACCTGGTCCACAGTTATTCTCCGTGCACTGTTAAGTTCAAGTGTGACTTGTCTCTTTCAAGGGGCCTTGCAACACTCTCGACCTAAGTTAGATCAACCCTGCCTCCAGAGTGAGTTTGCCTTTATTCACTATTACATTCATCAGTAGGCTATGTTGATCTTCCTTGGAATTCGTGCATACTGCACAAGCATTGACTGCGGCGAAGCCTACAGCGGCGAACTAGCGACCTAAATGCTACAAAATCGTGGAGTCCCTGGGAGTGCGTTAGAATTAATAAAGGCATTTTGGCACACTATCCATTTCTATTTTGATTGGAAGGGCCCGGGAAATGCAACAAATGTTTGATCTGGTCATTATCACATTGCTGTTTGTGGGAGCTTGCTGTGCGCAAGTTGCCTGTCGCGTTTCCTACATTACAACAGTGACCACACTTCAAAAAGTACTTCATTGCCTGTAAAGTGTTTTGGGACGTCCGGTGGTCGTGAAAGGCGCTGTATAAATTCCAGTCTTTTTTTCTTTATAATAAATTGCAAATCCTATTTTAGTTTTTTTTAAATGAGAAGTTTATGATTTCTGATATGAGAACCAGTTGTTCTTATATAACAATCACTGCACTCTAAAGAAATTACTTGGGGAAGTACTTTGGAGAATATTTCGAAGTGCTCGGAAGCCATATAAATGGAAGTATTTTGTCACTTTTATGTCATGGGTGCTCTTCAGCTGCACGCTGACAATCCCATCTGGCGTGAAGTCACACTCGAACTTGTACTTGTGGGAGGAAAGTGCCCACACTGCGGTTTAAACGCAGCTTGAATCTGGAGGCAGTGCCGAACCTAACACTCCAACCAAGAGGAGTGAGGCCCCCGGGAGGAGATAATCCCACTCCGCTTCGTTTTGAAATCAGGCCTGGCCTTGACACCCGACTTAGACTCAACACTTTAGTGTCAGTGTCCTGTTGAAACCGCTTCTCAGCTACTCCGTGCGTGTGGTGTGACTGCACCGCAGCATTTCTCGTTTATTGGGGTTCTACGGACCTCAGCAGGAGTCCATGCTTTTGTCAGTAGATCCGATCATGCCCCTGCCACTAACCTAAAGCAGCAAAAGGCAAACAGTGAGAACTGAAGCAATTCCGCTATCATTTCTCTCCATTACACACACATGACTTCTCTTGTCTTATCACCAAGTTTGAGTTGATTGGGGCGCCTTAACTACGCCAATCGAACGAACCCATGATCTAAGTAATGACAATTCTTCAGTCCTGTTAGAGCACAGTCGTTTCCATATCCTGCACCCTGATCTGGCCGTTTGTCGGAGGTCAAAAATGAATGGGAGCCAAAGTGCTAATCATCGCCAGTGTAAGGAATGTGTTGCCATAAAGCCAATTCTTGACCATGAAGTTCACTGGAACGAAGTATTAGGTATGCGAAATAAGAATGAATAGGAGAGGCAGACTGAAGTGTATCCAGCAATAAGTGCAGGCTGTGCCGCCAATAAACTCGCCGGGCCTTTGCATTCAAAAGGACATTCTCCAGGTGATCAGTAAACAGGTGAAGGGATATCTCCTGGAGGAGGCCCAGCCTAAAGTGATATCTGCTCCCTGGATGAAGATGACCCATTACTTACGCTCCGTCTCAACTGCTTTGCCTCCAGAAGGAACACAGTCATGTCCAGCAGCCCTTTGCTTAACTCACTAGCAAGAGAGAACTTCGAGGGTCTCAGAAATGTTAACACTTAAACCATGATGCGGAGATGCCGGTGTTGGACTGGGGCGGACAAAAGTGAGAAGTCGCACAACACCAGGTTATAGTCCAACAGTTTTATTTGAAATCACAAGCTTTCGGAGCGGCTGCTCCTTCGTCAGGAACGCAGCAGCTCCGAAAGCTTGTGATTTCAAATAAAACTGTTGGACTCTAACCTGGTGTTGTGCGACTTCTCACTTTTGAACACTTAAACCAACCATTATGTATCATGCAACCCAGACACAGCCCCCCATGGGAAGCTCCTATTCCCTCCAACATTAAGTAAGGTACGCAGCAACATCGCCACCCTTTATTCGAGGTCACTTTATCAACCCGTAATGGACAAATGAGGAACAGATTAGAGAGTTAGAAGTGTCTTTATTTGGATTTATGGTTTCGGTGTGTTTGGGGGTAATAGAGATTCGGAGTTTCAGTGTTGGCATTTGGCAATAACTAAATCTGCCGAAACTTGAGCAATTATGTAAATTTAATGGGTTTGGTATGTAAAACGTTGTTGAATAAACCTTTCCATTAAATCTTTGAACAACACCAGTAGATGGCAATTATTTTGATTGAATTGGGTAATATTTAAGGAAATTGTTCTTTTAATTAAGGAACATTTTGAAAAAATATTATTTTTGTTATAAATAAGGAAGCAGCGGGCATCTGTTGTCGTGTTTATGGCGCAGTTTCCCATCGCCGACCAATATCTGCGATACCAGCCAGGAAATACCCAGTTTGAACTGTCTGTCTGCAACTCTGATTCTTATGCCCAGTAGAGAGTTGGCTCCTGCTCCTGGGCTCTGAGTCCGGATAACTTTAGCATAGGCACGACACTAAATTCGCAGTGTAAATGCACTCTTAAGGAGTTTTGACTTCAAAAATAAATTTTAGAAGCATTTCTCTACAATTAATATGCAGATTGTTGGAGGAAAAAGTTAAAGGAACTGTTTTAAGGGAATCAATCAGGTGAAGGAGTGCAGGTCCACATAAGGTCTTAGTGCAAGCCTGTGTCCCTGAATAGGAAGTGACTGGCTGTGCTAACACTCCATAAATAGCCATGGTCATAGAGCAACGTGCCAGTGAAATATCGTTTTAACTTCACTGCTGCTGATAGTCCGCAGGAGTGGGAACTCTGGCTGATTTTTATTCCCCCCCCTTTAAAACTTACCCCGGGTTAATGTAAGTGTTGAGGGAGTGCGATGCTCTCGCCTGTGCTGTGCAAAATTTACATTTCAACCCCTGGGAGAGGAGCATATTAATATTTACACACAGAGCTCTCTCCTGGACAGGAGGACTGCAGTTGGGGTCAGGCAATATATATCGGCTACTGCCTGACTGGAAATGGTGCAGTCGTTACCAGCCTGAGACCAGGGACAACTGTCATGTGTGGATCTTGGTGGTTGCTTAAGCGCCGAATAACTTGGAGGAATCGGACTAGGTTGTCATCAAACAAGCAACATATTTCCCATATAACAACAGAAAACGCTGAAAAACTCAGCAGGCCAGGCAGCATCCGTGGAGAGAGAAACAGAGTCAACATTTCAGGTCGAAGACCTTTCGTCAGAACTGGAAAAAAGCAGTAAATGGAATAGATTTTAAAGCAGGTTTAGGGGCTGGGAAACCACCAAACGCATCTTCCCCTCACCTCCCCTTTCAGCATTCCGTAGGGACCGCTCCCTCCGAGACACCCTGGTCCACTCCTCTATCACCCCCAGCACCCCTTCCCCTTTGCCTGGCACCTTCCCGTGCAAGCGCAGGAGATGCAACACATGCCCTTATACCTCCCCCCCCCCCTTCCCACTGTCCAGGGCCCCAAACACCCCTTCCAGGTGAAACAGCGATTTACTTGTACTTCTTGCAATTTAGTATACTGTATTCGCTGCTCACGATGTGGTCTCAGCTAGATTGGGGAGACCAAACGCAGATTGGGTGACCGCTTTGCGGAACACCTCAGTTCAGTCTGTAAGGGGGACCCCGAGCTCCCGGTGGCCTGTCACGTTAATTCACCATTTCACTCCCACTCAGGCCTCACCATCCTCGGCCTCTTGCACTGTTCCACGGAAGCTCAGTGTAAGCTCGAGGAACAGCACCTCATCTTTCGATTAGGCACTCTACAGCCCTTTGGACTCAACATAGAGTTCAATAATTTCAGATCATAACCTCGGCCCCTATCACATATATATATATTTTTATCCACACTTTTTGTTTGGCCTTTTTCTCTTCCCTCCCACATGGCAGCTGTCCTTCATTCTGCCAGCGCAATTCACACTTCATTTAGAGCCATCCTTTGTTCCTTAACATGTAACATTACCGCCTCCTCTTGTCTTGAATATCTCTTAATGTCTCTTAATCTCTCCTGCTTTCTATCCTATCACTGACCTTCCCTTTTGTTCTTTCATCCCCTCCCCCATTTCCCCACCCCTAAACCTGCTTTAAAATCTATTCCATTTCCTGCTTTTTTTCCAGTTCTGACGAAAGGTCTTTGACCTGAAACATTAACTCTGTTTCTCTCTCCACATATGCTGCCTGGCCTGCTGAGTTTTTCCAGCGTTTTCTGTTGTTATTTCGGATTTCCAGCATCCGCAGTATTTTGCTATTGAACATATTTCCCATAGTCTGACCCTCATTGCCACAACCTTCGTCCAGCAAATTATGGTTAATTAGGCATTTGAAAATTTGCAGAGAAGGGATAGGGATCAAAGGAAGCTGTTCTACAGACACGAAAAATGATGTAGTAAGGTTCCTGCTAATATTCAATGAAGAGTTCAGACAAAATATTGAGGCTTTGCTTTAAATACTAACCACAGCAAAATCCTCCCAACAGTGACGATATCACTCACTTGTTTTCATATGGGATGCATTATTTAGGTTATCATAGAATGATACAGCACAGAAGGAGGCCATTCGGCCCATCGTGCCTGTGCCGGCTCTTTGTTAGAGCTATCCAATTAATCCCACTCCCCTGCTCTTTTCTATAACCCTGTATTTTTTCCCTTCAAGCATTTATACAATTCTCTTTTGAATGTCACTATTGAATCTACTTCCGCTGCCCTTTCAGACAGTTATAAGGTTACATTTTCATTTTATTATATTAGCAGATATATACATCTTAAGTCTGTGTGCACTTCCTATCTACACAATGTTACTTTTGGTTGTCACACTTTTGTATCATTTTTTCTCTTTTTTAATAAATTTCCATGTCTATATTTTAAACAGAGCTTGCCTATGTAAACTTGTCACGTTGTAATTACACTGTCTCACCAGTGGTGGCGGTACTGCATCCTTAGTATTACAGAGAAACTCCTATGCTCCAACCAGCTCTACTTCTCTGGTTTCTAAATTCCCTATAGTTTTACCAAAAATAGTATCAAATCGAAATATTATATAAAAATAAGCACCCAAAGTATGACTTTAAAATGGGCGTGCATTACGTCCCATTGCAGGCCCTGCTCCAATTATCCACACCCTCTAGTCAATCCCCCCAGCCCCACTTTTACCTGACAGCTACACCTTTGCTCCGGGTCCAACGCCAGGGGAGATCAACTTTTTTTTTGTGTGTGTCATATATAAAACTGGCCCTAAATTGTACACAAATCACCATTAATCGGTTGGGGAGAGGTTAAACACCATAAGCTACATCTCCCTCCCTCATTGACAGTGGTGGGGAGCGGGAGACGGTGCTGTTCAGAAGTACTTGTCCTCTGCTCCAGCACATACTTCCCAAATATAAAACGGAAAACGCCTGTTAACCAGAACTGAGCTCGTAAACCGCCTATTGGACATAACCAAAAATGAGAAATAGGTACTGCAGTAATGATTTTTCAGACCTATGTCACTAAATCGCTGGTCAGTCTGGGGTCGATAGAAGCGTCGGCAGATGGAAACCCCTTGTTTACATTTCAATCCCAAAATGGTAACTTGTCTCAGAAAAAGAATAAAAAATTCGCCTTGAAGTCATCATTCTTATAAAATTGGTATTAAACCCGCTTTCTTGTTTGATGGAACCACTGGTTACTTTCTCGTGTCCCGATTCTTCCTCAAACCTCTCTCTGGACCACCAATCTTCACCTGGAACATGTTTTTCCAATTCTGATTGTTACTCGATATTATCCAATTTAACATTAGTGGCAGCACACCTAGACTTGGTATCACAGTGAACGGCACATCTTTAGGTGCACAAATATTCAGTATGTAGCGATGAAATTAGATTATCAATCTCCAGAAACAAGATTCTGTTTTGTTAAATAATCAGGTTTTAATTTACTCTCTACATGAAGTAAGCAACGGGAATAAAGTTATTCTATGTGAAGTTACATTGCTAAAAATGACTCTTAAAGACAGTTGGTAATAGCTAACATTCCTACTCAAGTCACTGTGACTCTTTAAAACTCTGCAGGCACTGCACGCCCCCAAAAAAGAATAATGTAGGAGACGCTTCTGGGAGATGTGACCGGGCACTATACAAATACCAGTGTTTTCAAAATCTGATATTTTTATTGTAATACTGAATTTATTGTTTTTTTAATTAAATATGGGAGCCGTTATATTATTTCTACATTACATAAAATATGCTAATTAAATCGCAGAAACCGCATGAAACATACTGGCCCTTTAGTACTAAACACAACGGCAGTTTGACCTTCGAATTATTGAAGTATTGCATTGAAACCAAATCTTTTAGATCTTGAATGATGGCTGGACGGTTATATTTGACAAATTGCCGTCTTATCTAATCAGCTAGAGTCTAATGGCGGTTTAAGTCTAAAAAAAAATCTTTATCTGATTATCTGAAATATAGATTTCTCCGTAGATACAATTAGCATCAGCCTATTTGTCTATTACCCCAACCCATTGCAACTCCTTTGAACTTTGCTCATTTACGTGCCTGCGGTATAACATGCCAATAAATCACAGGAAGGAGTCCCCCCGGCCATGGAAGGTAGTGGACAGCACTTCAAAGGTTAGAAAAATGCTCCAGCAAAAAAATATATTTTACAATTAGCACCTGCGATGACTGTTGACTTTAGCCGTCACCCTTGAATTACATTGCTGGCTTGTCACCTGTCTTTAAACGGAACCGTTTGCCTAAATTAATAGATTACCAACGCCGGCAAATAAAAGGCAAGTTTCGTGTGATTTACTGTAAGGTGGATTCCTGGAAAAAGGTGCCACTTATCTCTTTAGGAGCTATCATTTTGTTTTTGAGCCGGCAATTTTTCTCCCTCAGATATTTTTCTCTCTTTTTCCATTGTATGTGTAATTTGCACTGTGATTATCTGCGATTGTGGAGGGGAAACTGGACGGGGAATTAACCCTGTAAGAACAGTCTGCTTGAACAAAACACAAGTCAGCCACTGTGGGAACGACCTGTGCTTTTGCAGTTTTTCCCTTGGAGATTGAAAATTCATTTTTGTTGTTGTTGCATATGTTCGCATTTTTATAGAAGTTATTTAATGTTTTGAAATTTGCAAGAGAATTTCTGCTCACAAATCGGGTGCCATTTACCCCGACGTTTCGTCTTTCAGGCGGTGACTTCAGTCATGCCTCGTCTCTTGCACTGGACGCTGTGGAATTGGAAGAGGCGCACAGTGCAGCCCATGTCCCCACTCGAGGTTTGCCCAGCACTTGTCTAAGAAAACTGTGCACCTTTTTGAGCTACAGTCTGAAATCCAGAACACATGTGGCAGTTTGCTCTTCGCAGACAGCTATGGATATACTAAAATATATACCCGTAGAGTATATCAAAATGTACAATTTCATTTTATGCTAAAGCTAGTTAACAGAGAGAAGATGTGATGTGGAGATGCCGGTGTTGGACTGGGGTGGACAAATGTGAGAAGTCGCACAACACCAGGTTATAGTCCAACAGCTTTATTTGAAATCACAAGCTTTCGGAGTGCTGCTCCTTCTTCAGGTGAAGATGCTTCCACTTGTGGGGGAGACCAAAACTAGGAGCCATAAATATAAGATAGCCCCTAATAAATCCTACAGGAATGCAGGAGAAACTTCTTCACCCAGAGAGTGTTTAGAATATGTCCCCCAAGGATCTATCCTTGGCCCCCTGCTATTTCTGCCCCTCTGCAACATCATCCGAAAACACAGTGGCAGTTTCTACATGTACGCTGACGACACCCAGCCCTACCTCACCACCACCTCTCTCGACCCCTCCACTGTCTCTAACTTGTCAGACTGCTTGGCCGACATCCAGTACTGGATGAGCAGAAATTTCCTCCAATTAAATATCAGGAAGACTGAAGCCATTGGCTTCGCTCTCCGCCGTAAACTCCATTCCCTAGCCACCGACTCCATCCCTTTCCCTGGCAACTGTCTGAGGCTGAACCAGACTGTTCGCAACCTTGGTGTCATCATTTGTCCCCGAGATGAGCTTCCGACCACATATCCGCGCCATCACTAAGACCGCCTATTTGCACCTCCGTAACATCGCTTTACTCCACCCCTGCCTCAGCTCATCTGCTGCTGAAAACCTCATCCATGCCTTTGTTACATCTAGACTTGACTATTCCAATGCACTCCTGGCTGGCCTCCCATTTTCTGCCCTCCATAAACTTGATGTCATCCAAAACTCTGCTGCCCGTGTCCTGACTCGCACCAAGTCCCGTTCACCCATCACCCCTGTGCTCGCTGACCTACATTGGCTCCCGGTTAAGCAACACCTCGATTTAAAAATTCTCATCCTTATTTTCAAATCCCTCCATGATCTTGCCTCTCCCTATCTCTGTAATCTCCTCCAGCCCAACTACACTCTGAGATATCTGCATTCCTCCAATTCTGCCCTCTTGAGCATCTCTGATTTTAATCGCTCCACCATTGGTGACCGTGCCTTCAGCTGCCAAGGCCCCAAGCTCTGGAATTCCCTCCCTAAACCTCTCTACCTCTCATTCATTCTTAAAGGTGCTCCTTAAAACCTACCTCTTTGACCAAGCCTTTGGTCATCTGCCCTAATATCTCCTTATCTGGCTCGGTGGGAGGAGGCTCACGTGGAGCATAAACACTGGCATGGACCAGTTGGGCTTTTTTTAAAATTTGCTTATGGGATGTGGGTGTCACTGGCAAGGCCAGCATTTATTGCCCATCCCTAATTGCCCTTGAGAAGGTGGTGGTGAGTCGCCTTCTTAAACCGCTGCAGTCCGTGTGGTGAAGGTACTCACACTGTGCTGTTAGGGAGGGAGTTCCAGGATTTTGACCCAGTGACGATGAAGGAACGGCGATATACTTCCAAGTCAGGATGGTGTGTGACTTGGAGGGGAACTTGGAGGTGATGGTGTTCCCATGCGCCTGCTGCCCTTGTCATTCTAGGTGGAAGAGTTTGCGGGTTTGGGAGGTGCTGCCAAAGAAACCTTGACGAGTTGCTGCAATGCATCTTGTAGATGGTACACATTGCAGCCACGGTACGGCAGTGGTGGAGGGAGTGAATGTTTAAGGTGGTGGATGTGGTGCCAATCAAACTGGCTGCTTTGTCCTGGATGGTGTCGAGCTTCTTGAGTGTTGTTGGAGCTGCACTCATCCAGGCAAGTGGAGAGTATTCCATCACACTCCTGACTTGTGCCTTGTAGATGGTGGAAAGGCTTTGGGGAGTCAGGAGGTGAGACACCCGCTGCAGAATACCTAGCCTCTGACCTGCTTTTGTTGCCACAGTATTTATGTGGCTGGTCCAGTTAAGTTTCTGGTCAATGGTGACCCCCAGGATGTTGATGGTGGGGGATTCGGCGATGGTAATGCCGTTGAATGTCAAGGGGAGGTGGTTAGACTCTCGCTTGTTGGAGATAGTCATTGCCTGGCACTTCTATGGCGCGAATGTTACCTGCCACTTATCAGCCCAAGCCTGAACGCCATCCAGGTCTTGTTGCATGTGGGCATGGACTGCTTCATTATCTGAGGAATTGTGAATGGCACTGAACACTGTGCAGTCATCAGCGAACATCACCATTTCTGACCTTATTTTGGAGGGAAGGTCATTGATGAAGCAGCTGAAGATGGTTGGGTCTAGGACACTGCCCTGAGGAACTCCTGCAGCGATGTTCTGAGGCTGTGATGATTGACCTGCAACCACCACAACCATCTTCCTTTGTGCTAGGTATGACTCCAGCCAGTGGAGCATTTTCACCCTGATTCCCATTGACTTCAGTTTTACTAGGGCTCCTTGATGCCACACCCAGTCAAATGCTGCCTTGATGTCAAGGGCAGTCACTCTCACCTCACCTCTGGAATTCAGCTCCTTTGTCCATGTTGGGCTGAATGGCCTGTTTCTGTGCTGTGCATTCTATGTAATTCTATGTAATATGTAATGTTGTTTCAGGGAGGAATGTTGGCCAGGACACCAAGAGAACTTCGTGTTCTTTGTTCAACAACAAGGCCATGGGATCTATAACATCCACCAATGAAAAAGGCAGACGATACCTTAGTTTAACATTGTATCTCATTCAAAGGATGGCATCTCTGACAATACAGCACCTCCTGAGTACTGCGCTCGAGTGAAATCTAGATTATGTAATCCTGAGTGGGCCTTGAATACACAGTCTTCTGACTCAGAGGTAAGAATGCTACCAACTGAGCCAAGCTGACAATTCATATGAAGAATTTCTTCCAGTTTTTTGACGATAATGTGATTTCCTAGGCTAGATTTTCCAATTGGTGTTATTTTAATACATGTAGTAACACATTTATTTTAAATGCAAGCAAAAAGAGTGGCCAGCTGCATTAACATAACATTGATCAATAAATCTAGGTTCTTGTGTTTAGGTGCTAAAATGAAAAAAAAAAAGTACCAATAACAGAGGGCAATGGGGAAATGTCCAGAATATTTTAAGTAGGGCAAATATATTCCTATTTAAATAGTCAAGAAATAAGTTCTGCTCGCTTCCGATGGTCCACTAACCTACTGTTTGCCAGAGAATGAGGGGTAACCATGCAGGCAGGGAGTTCTCTTATGTAAAAAAAAATCGTCTATTCATGGGAGATGCATAGCTTTGGAAATGAAAGTATCTATATTTGAATCACCCTATAGGGTGTTTGAGAAGTACTTGTCCTGCCCTCCAACATCAAAAGAGCTGGTAGGGATGTGAAAATACGACTTGAAAAAGAAGAGTTAAAAGCTAAAGAGACAAAATTCTATTTTCCTTAATTCTGCATTCTTCCAATGTTTCAGGTGTTTGAAATATAATTCTCTAAGATCAAGAAAAAAATATGCACAAGTCAGTATCTGCACCTCTTTAATGCACTTCTGAAGAGGAACACCACCATTACCAATTACTTGCGTAATTGTGGGAAGTAAGCCAGATCTGAAAATTCCATGTTTAGTCACATCCCATCTGTCGTTTTGTGGGTTATTTCATTGATCCTAGTCTATGACTAATTATACATGTAAGGGAAATGGGAAAGATGTTTCTAAAAAAGAAAACATATCAATAAAATAGCATATCCTGTGCTGAGTTAGCTAATCTCATGTGAGGTGGCAGTTGGGGCACTAAAATTGGCCCTTAGCACTCCTGGATTAGCGAAGAAAAATTGCCCAGTGGTTCTGGTCATGGACCCCATCTAGTCACTCCAACTGGAAGGTGTGCCTGTGGCTGTCGATTTGAGGGCCGAATCATGCTTGGCTGTGATGTCTCCTGCAGTCAACCTATCAACTCTCACTCTCTAGGCTCACACATGAAGAATGGCCACTTGAGTGAGATACTGGTGGCCCTTTGGAACTGTACCCTAGTGAAGATTCATTGCCTTGAGAAGAGAAAGAGGGCAGTGGTGAAAATTGGTGAAAAATGTAGGGGGAAAAGAAGAGATAGCATATCTTCCGATGGAGGAACTCAAAGCTTCCAGGTGCTCTCATTCACATAGTGCTGAAGAGATGGCATGGCAAGGATATTATGAAGGTGAGTTAACCTTCAGTCATCCACAGAAGTGGCAGAATTCAATTTCTATTAATATTTACAATCAGAATTCCAACTTGCCAAATGTTTAAGTATGCCTGTCTGATACATGCTGTGCACTGGGGACGTCTTGTCTCCGAACTTTTGAAAGCCGACCTCTATTAGGGCATATAAAACACACTAAGCTCATGGTCTACAGAGCAGCAGTGATACCCGCCCTCCTGTATGCTTCAGAGACATGGACCATATACAGCAGGCACCTCAAAGCACTGGAGAGGTACCATCAACGCTGCCTCCGCAAGATCCTGCAAATCCATTGGCAGGATAGGCGCACCAACGTCAGTGTTCTCGCTCAGGCCAACATCCCCAGAATCGAAGCTTTGACCACGCTCGATCAGCTCTGATGGATGGGCCACATCGTCCGCATGCCCGATACAAGACTCCCAAAACAAACGCTCTACTCGGAGCTCCGACACGGCAAGAGAGCCCCAGGTGGGCAGAGGAAACGCTTCAAGGACACCCTCAAAGCCTCCTTGAAAAAATGCAGCATCCCCACCGACACCTGGGAATCCCTGGCCCAAGACCGCACAAAGTGGAGGAGAAGCATTCGGGAAGGCGCCGAACACCTCGAGTCTCTTCGCCAGGAGCAAGCGGAAGCCAAGCGCAAACAGCGGAAGGAGTGCACGTAAACCCAAGCACCCCACCCACCCGCCCCTTCAACCACCGTCTGCCCCACCTGTAACAGAGACTGTAGGTCCCGCATTGGACTCATCAGTCACCTGAGAACTCATTTTTAGTGTGAAGCAAGTCATCCTCGGTTCCGAGGGACTGCCTAAGAAGAAGAAAACACATTGCAAAACACGCTTCATTATAACATAGTTACCAATTCACTGTGCTTATGATTTTGCTGATGCAGAGCAGCCAGAGGAAATCTTACCTCAATGGTGCAAAATCGATAAATTATTAATGACATCATGAGTGCTATCAATACTCAATATTGAACAATAGTTTTATTGGAACAATCTAAGAAGATATAGATATAGCAGGATTTCTCCAATCACAGGGAGGTAGGGCGTTCAGGTGACTCCATTGCTCCCTGTAATGGAACGCTAGAAGTTCATTAAAAAAAAATTCTCCTGTACATTTATTACAGGCCTGTCAGAACACCATCATTTTAACTGGATGCTATCTGATATCTACCGGTGAAGATAAGGTGAAAGGGGAACATTTCACACATCTCAGGGCATGTCTGTGGCTGGTCCATACTGCTACCATCAGTCTTAGTTAGATATCACAGTTACACAGGCTCCCAGCAGTGTACTTTGAAAGTACTTACCACAGGACTCTCAACAGATCAACAACAATAACAACACTGCATTTATATAGCTCCTTTAACATAGTAAAATGTCCCAAGGTGCTTCACAGGTGTGCTATCAAACACCGAGCCACGTAAAGAGATATTCGGGCAGATGAGATAGGTTTTAAAGAGCGTCTTAAAGGAGGAAAGCGAGGTAGACAGGTGGAGAGGTTTAGGGAGGGAATTTCAGAGCTTAACTCCTCGGCAGCTGAGGGCACGGCCGTCAATGGTGGAGCGATTAAAATTGGGGATTCGCAAGAGGCCAGAATTGGAGGAGCTCAGAGATCTTGGAGGGTTGTGGGGCTGGAGGAGGTTACAGAGATCGGGAGGGGTGAGGCCATGGGGGGGGGGGATTTTAAAAGAATTGATGTCTTGCTCAACCGGGAGCCAATGTAGATCAACGAGCACAGGGGTGATGGGTGAACGGGACTTGGTGCGAGCAAAGTGAAAAAGATCACAAGCAAAGTGTGTCAGCACTCCCAAAGTGCAGTTTTACCCGCACAGTCGGGACAGGGGCATCAACAACAACTCTAGAGATTGAATATATTTGGTTCCAGAATGGACTCCCTTAGTCTCTCTTCCACTCAGAAATATGATGCTCCTCTCCCCGGACAACTGACTCACATAATAATGTCTGAAGAGAATAATTTTGCAAGGACTGAAACTGTTTGGACGTGTAGAGGAATGACCTAATAACAACTGGCATTTATATAGCGCCTTTAACATAGTAGAACATCCCAAGGCGCTTCACAGGAGAGTTATCAAACAAAAATTGCACAAAGTTACCATTTAATTAGAATGGTCTATGTAGAAACTGGCTGCTTCCTGTGTCACACATAAGTTTAATTCCGCACTTAGTGATTAAAATTATACACGCAATAAATTTCTCTCTCTCTTATACCATCAGCACTCATAAGAATTGTAACTCGTGCAAAATACTTACCAATGAGGCCATAAACTGGTACACTGCTCCCAAAAATAATCTGGGCCGCTGCTGCCCCAAGATCCCCACCTTCCGTGGTCACAACCCTCCCCCCCCCCCCGCAGCTTACCGTGCGGCCTGCTGCTCCGGCCCGATCTTGAGGCCTCAATCCAGCGACCTGCAGCTCGCCTGCCAAATTAAAATGAATCCAAATCGCAGGGGGGACTTTGACACGCTGGTCGGTCGCCCAAAAGTCAAAATCCACCCCAGGGTCATGGCATACATATAGATGAGTAAAGCCACACAGTCCATCACAGCTCAACGGTCCAAAAATAATTTAAAAAAATGACAGTCCTCCCATATTTCTCAACAGTTTTTTTTTGCATTTTGGATTTCTACTTATTGTTAGGGATGGCCTTGGGAAATAAAGGGATAATATGGGAAATGTGACAGGATGTGATAGGCTGTATTGGAGGATATTGCAGTTGCTCCTTTTGAATGAGTTGCTCTTCTAGCTTGTTAAGATTTGGCATTTACAATAGGGGAAGTGCAATCCAGTCTCTAATCACAACAGGATGTCCAACTCCACAAAGACAAAACATCATTTATGGTTAGCTGCACATAAAGATATAATCTGAAAGTTTACAGAATATATGTCAAAAAAAAATCACAAATATCAAGACAAGGACTGACCTTTTTTGTCAGCCAGCAGGCACATGAACTTACAATTAGAAGAGAGGCCAAAACTAAATTGAAAACAAAGTTCTCGCTCTCTGGAAATCTGCAACTCTCTCTTCTCTCTCTCAAAAGCTGTTGAGGCTGGAGGTCAATTGAAAATTTCAAAACTGAGATTTTTGTTAGGCAAGGGTAATAAGGGTTACGGAGCCAAGGCGGCTAGATGGAGTTAAGATGCAGATCAGCCATGATCTAATTCAATGGCGGAACAGGCTCGAGGGGCTGAATGGCCTCGACCTGTTACATACATAGATACATAGAAGATAGGAGCAGGAGTAGGCCATCCGGCCCTTCGAGCCTGCTCCGCCATTTAATGAGATCATGGCTGATCCTCCAATTCAGTATCCCGTCCCCGCCTTCTCTCCGTAACCCTTAACCCCTTTTGCCTGTAGAAATATATCTAATTCCCTCTTAAATATATTTAATGAGCTGGCGTACACTGCCCTCTGTGGCAATGAGTTCCACAGTTTCACCACCCTCTGAGTGAAGAAATTCCCCCTCATTTCTGTCCTAAATGGTTTAGCCCTGTTCCTATCTTCTTCCCAAATTAGGCCACTTTGGGTTTATTTGCAAAATCCTAAATGTTGTTTTGCTTGGATCATCCTGTGTTTGAGCTGTCCTGCCCCTTTATAGACAATAAAAGAAGAAAAAGACTTGCATTTATATAGCGCCTTTCATGACCTCAGGACGTCTCAAAGTGCTTTACAGCCAATGAAGTACTTTTGAAGTGTAGACACTGTTGTAATGTAGGAAATGCAGCAGCCAATTTGCGCACAGCAAGCTCCCACAAACAGCAATGTGATAAGGACCAGATAATCTGTTTTTGTTATGTTGATTGAGGGATAAATATTGGCCAGGACACCGGGGATAACTCCCTGCTCTTCTTCAAAATAGTCCCATGGGATCTTTTACGTCCACCTGAGACGGGGCCTTGGTTTAACGTCTCATCCGAAAGATGGCACCCCCGACAGTGCAGCGCTCCCTCAGCACTGCACGGAGTATCAGCCTAGTTTTTTGTGTTCAAGTCTCTGGAGTGGGACTATGAACCCACAACCTTCTGACTCAGAGGCGAGAGTGCTACCCACTGAGTTATGGCTGCCACTTTAGAAAAGAAAAGGGGAAAATGCACAGCATACAGAATACACAATGGCCTTTGGCAAATGTCAGTCACTATTTTTTCATTTTTCTGCTTGCCATGTCTTCCTTCTGCAATGATTGGTGATGTAGAAAGTGCCATCTATGGATGGAACTACAGCAGGAAGGGTAGTCTGTATTTTGCTGGGTGATTTTTGGGGGCTTGTTTGTAACTGGTCACATGCAGGCCAAGATTTGAGGGAGGAGAAAGGCAGTTTTTGACGAAGGTGACATACAGCACCCCTCTTTTCTTGGTGTCTCTCTTTTGAAGAGAAAACTTTATTCACATTTGGATTCTTTGCCAAATGTTTCTGTATTACTAGATTCCTTTGCAAGAAAAATCTACAGACAACTTATTATTCCATTACAATGATTGAATGTGATATCCTTTCACTGTGTAAGTTGCAACGACCCTTAGTGACTAATAGATATATGGCAAGAGTTGTAGGCTGTTGCTAAGCTAATCATGAAAGGTGAGAGAAAGATAATGAAGCTTTTCCAGCAGCTTGTCTTATTGGGGATCGGAGATTTTTTTATGTGGTGTTTAACTGCCAGCTGCCCAATAAAACTTAATTTAAACATAAAATGACCCTTACAGTGTTTTCCAGCTACTCCTCTTAATAGCATGTGCCTAAGGAAAAGATCAACCCCAGCAGAACAACATTTGTTTTCCACACAGAAAGATGAATTCCACAACTGAAAATAAAATCTTAGCTTCCTTTTAAGAGAAAGAGAAAACGATCGCATCCGTATCTAAACCATGACCGAGACTTCTGAGGGCAACACCGCTTTGGTTTCTCTTTCTCCCCCACTCTCATTGACACTTTTAGAAAGGACTTGCATTTATGTAGCGCCTTTCACAACCTCAGGACTTTGCAAAGTGCTTTACAGCCAATGAAGTACTTTTGAAATGCAGTCACTGCTGTAATGTAGAATCACTGCAGCTAATTTGCGCACAGCAAGCTCCCGCAAACAGCTCTGTGATAATGTCCAGATAATCTGTTTTTAGGTGTTCGTTCAGGGATACCGGGGAGAACTCCCTTCGGAACAGTGCCCTGGGATCTTTTACGTCCACCTGCGAGGGCAGACGGGTCCTCGGTTTAACGTCTCATCTGAAAGACGGCACCTGCGACAGTGCAGCACTCCCTCAGCACTGCTGAGTTAGATTCTGTGCTAAAATCTCTGGAGTGGGGCTTGAACCCACAACCTCTGACTCCAAGGTGAGAGTGCTACCTACTGAACCATGGCTGAAACTTTTCTAATACTTTCCCAGATGGAGCAAAATGAACAATGAAAAAGATGATTACAATTTAAGAAAATGTTTTTGTGACAGAACAGAAAATTTGCATTTGCTGTTTGCTTGTATTTAATCATTTCAAGGGTATGGCACTTGCTTTCTTAGGTAAACTTTGGCAGGCATGTCGATTATTATATGCCTTGCTTTGTCTGTTTTTATATCCTGTGTATGTATGTGTCAGTATTTTCACCTCTGAGTCACCAAGGTTGTGAGTTCAAGCCCAACCCAGGTCTGGAGCACACGCGACACAAAAGCAAAATACTGCGGATGCTGGAAATCTGAAATAAAAACAGAAAATGCTGGAAACACTCAGCAGGCCAGGCAGCATCTGTGGAGAGAGAAACAGAGTTAACGTTTCAGGTCAATGACCCCTTGTCAGAACTGGAAAAAGTTACAAATTTTTAAGCAAGAGTAGGGGCAGGGAAAGGGAGGAAAGAACAAAAGGGAAGGTCTGTGATAGGATGGAAGGCAGGAGAGATTAAAAGGCAAAAGGGATGATGGTGCAAGGCAAAAGGAGATGGTAATGGGACAAGTTAAGAAACAAAAGATGGCTCTAGATGAAGTGTAAATGGCAATAGCTGAATCATCAACAGCTGCCATGTGAGAAAAAAAAGAAGGAAAAGGGAAAAAAAAAGTAGGGGGCGAGGTTATGATCTGAAATTGTTGAACTCAATGTTGAGTCCAGAAGGCTGTAAAGTGCCTAATCGATAGATGAGGTGCTGTTCCTCGAGCTTACGTTGAGCTTCATTGGAACAGTGTAAGAGGCCAAAGACAGAGAGGTCAGAGTGGGAGTGGAGCTGAGAATTAAAGTGACCGGCGACAGGAAGCTCGGGGTCACCCTTACAGACTGAACGGAGGTGTTCTGCAAAGCGGTCACCCAATCTGCGTTTGGTCTCCCCAATGTAGAGGAGACCGCATCGTGAGCAGTGAATACAGTAAACTAAATTGCAAGAAGTACAAGTAAATCGCTGTTTCACCTGGAAGGAGTGTTTGGGGCCCTGGACAGTGGGACGGGAGGAGGTAAAAGGGCAGGTGTTGCATCTCCTGTGCTTGCACGGGAAGGTGCCATGGGAAGGGGAAGGGGTGTTGGGGGTGATAGAGGAGTGGACCAGGGTGTCGCGGAGGGAGCGGCCCCTTCAGAATGCTGAAAGGGGAGGTGAGGGGAAGATGTGTTTGGTGGTGGGATCACGCTGGAGGTGGCGGAAATGGTGGAGTATGATCCGTTGAATGTGGAGGCTGGTGGGGTGAAAGGTGAAGACAAGGGGAACCCTATCGTGGTTCCGAGAGGAAGGGGAAGGGGTGAGAGCAGAAGTGCGGGAGATAGAACAGACACGGTCAAGAGCCATGTCAACCACGGTAGAGGGGAATCCTCGGTTGAGGAAAAAGGAAGACATGTCAGAAGCACTAGTATGGAAGGTGGCATCGTCAGAGCAGATGCGGCAGAGACGGAGAAACTGGGAGAATGGAATAGAGTCCTTACGGGAAGTGGGGTGGGAGGAAGTATAGTCCAGGTGGCTATGGGAGTCAGTGGGCTTGTAGTGGATGTTTGTCAATAGCCTATCCCCAGAGATGGAGACAGAGAAGTCGAGGAAGGGAAGGGAAGGGAAGAGTCGGAGATGGACCATGTAAAGGTGAGGGAAGGGTGGAAATTGGAAGCAAAGTGAATGAAATTTTCTAGTTCAGGGCGAGAGCAGGAAACGGCACCGATACAGTCATCAATGTACCGGAAAAAGAGGTGAGGGAGGGGACCTGAGTTGGACTGGAACAAAGAATGTTCCACATATCCCACGAAAAGGCAGACATAGCTAGGACCCATGTGGGTGCTCATAGCAACACCTTTAATTTGGAGGAAGTGAGTGGAGTCAAAGAAGAAGTTGTTTAATGTGAGAACAAGTTCAGCCAGGCAGAGGTGGGTGGTGGTGGAAGAGGACTGGTTGGGCCTCTGTTCAAGGAAGAAGCAGAGCGCCCTTAGGCCATCCAGGTGGGGGATGGAGGTGTAGAGGGATTGTACGTCGATAGTGAAAAGGAGGCGGTTGGGGGGCCAGGAAACTGGAAACTGTTAAAGTGGTGGAGGATGTCGGAAGATTCCTGGATGTAGGTGGGAAGAGACTAAACAAGGGGAGAAAAAATAGAGTCGAGATAGGAAGAGATAAGTTCCGTGGGGCAAGAACAGGCTGAAACGATGGGTCTACCAGGGCAGTCCTGTTTGTGGATCTTGGGAAGGAGGTAGAAGCGGGCTGTGCGGGGTTGAGGAACTATGAGGTTGGCGGCCATGGAGGGAAGTTCTCCAGAGGAGATGAGGTCAGTGACAGTCTTGGAAACGATGGCTTGATGTTCGGTAGTAGGGTCATGGTCCAGGGGGAGGTAGGAGGCGGTTTCAGAGAGTTGGCGTTCAGCCTCTGCTAGCAGGTTTAATGACAATGTTGGGGTTGGATCTGAGAGAATGGAGTGCTGCAAGTTCAGAGCGAGGTAGGTTGGAGTGACGGAGGGGAGCAGATAAATTGAGACGGCTGATGTCACAGTGGCAGTTTGCAATGAAAAGATCTAGAGAGGGTAAGAGGCCAGAGGGAGGGGTCCAGGTAGAACGAGAATTCTGAAAACGGGAGAAAGGGTCAGCTGTGCTGGGGGAAGACTCCTGGCCAAAGAAGTAAGCGCGGAGACGAAGGCGATGGAAAAAGGGCTCAGCGTCGTGCCGAGCTCGAAATTCATTGAGGTGGGGGCGTAAGGGGATGAAGCTCAGGCCTTTGCTGAGGACTGATCGTTCGGGGTCAGAGAGGGGAAGGTGAAAACACGGCAGGGGGTGGGATTGGAAGAAGGGATGGGCTCAGAGGAAAGTGAAGGGGAAGAAGGTTCCAGAGGGGCGTTGGTGTCCAAGAGTTGTTGAAGCACACAGTTACTTCAGTACAGTACAGTACTGAAAGATGTTGGACAATTAACTCAAGGCTCTGTCTGCCCTCTCAGGTTGGTGTAGAAGAAAAGAAAGACTTACATTTATATAGCGCCTTTCGCGACCACCGGACATCTCAAAGTGCTTTACAGCCAATGAAGTACTTTTGAAGAGTAGTCACTGTTGTAATGTGGGAAATGCAGCAGCCAATTTGCGCACAGTAAGCTACCACAAACAGCAATGGGATAATGACCAGATAATCTGTTTTTGTTATGTTGGTTGAGGGATAAATGTTGGCCAGGACACCACGAATAACTCCCCTACTCTTCTTCGAAATAGTACCATGGGATCTTTTACATCCACCTGAGAGAGCAGACTCGGTTTAATGTCTCATCCGAAAGACGGCACCTCCAACAGTGCAGCACTCCCTCAGCATTGCACTGGAGTGTCAGCCTAGCTTTATGTGCTCAAGTCCCTGGAGTGGGACTTGAACCCACAACCTTCTGACTCAAAGGCGAGAGTGCTACCCACTGAGCCACGGCTGACACTAGAAAAGATTCCATGGCACTATTCGAAGAAAAACAGCAGAATTCTGCCAATGTCCTGGCCATCAATTATCCCTCAACCAACACCATTAAAAACAGATTATCTGGTCATTTATCTCATTGCGGTATTCAAATAGTTCTCACGTTTCCATACATTACAACAGTAACTACATTTCAAAAGTACTTCATTGGCTGTGAAGTGCTTTGGGATATCCTGAGGGCATGCAAGGTGCTATATAAATACATGTTCTTTGTTTTCTGTGCAAAAATAAAAAGAGCGCACCATTGCCTTGAAGTTATTACAGGGTTGTGAACTATGTTGCCTATTTATCTTAATAAATCAGGTCCTCACACTTAATGCACTCTGCTCAGGAAACTAATATATGGATGTTCATTATAATCTAAAACTACTACAGGGCCAGTTGATATGTTTCTTTTATTACAGCTTACGGTTCACAGAAAAATAGTACATTTTCAAATACACTTTCTAAAATCTTTGCAGCATAATAAAACAGAGATTATGGGAGACAAGATTTAATAACAGGCTACTCCTGGGTTTTTTTTGGTCTAAAATTAATAGTACTCCCTTTAGTAGAGCTGCCTCCACTCCAACAATCCACATTCTGCAATGCAAGCCATTCTTTGCCAGTAGGTAAACTAATTATTGCTATTGTCTTTTAATCTGAAATACACGGGGCACAAATTACATGACAATAGAACGTGAAGTGGCAGGGAGCTATCAGCCCAGCAGATCTAGATGACACCAGTGCCGATAAGCAACCCAGCAATAACCACAGTAATGGCAAGACTTCTTGAAAGTGCCTTGACCTGCAGCTATATGGCTGATCTCGTTTCCTGAGTAGACTTGTTTTGTTTAATTGTATAGTACATCATGCACTATAATTAGAGCTGTTAAAGGACTATGGAATGAAGGGAGTCTAGAGTAATGGGAATATAGAGGGCTAGGTTTTTTTGTGGGGGCGGGGAGTTTAGAAGTTGATAGTAAAAGAATGTGACCCCCTCAGTGCTTCTATGGGACAGTGTTAGTTCCAATTTGTTCTGAATTTACAGTAATTCCAAATATACTTGATACAACTATATTTACCTTTGCCCTGTTGCATTCAAAATTATTTGTTTCGAACCAGAAGTCCTGTTTAAACTTTAGCTACATGCTCAGATTGTTGAAAGTATAAATGTACATTGTTATCTATTCACAGCAAACTTTGAGTAGATATTATTATTGATTGGAGAGTGAACCAGGATTGTAAACAAAGACTTTGGGTCATATTTTCCCCCTTTCTCAAAAATAACGGCTGCAATGTCCATTTATCATTATCATAGAATAGTACAGTACAGAAGGAGGCCATTCCGCCCATCGAGTCTGCGCCGGCTCTTTCGAAGAGCGATCCAGTTAGTCCCACTCTCCGCTCTTTCCCTATATCCCTGCAATGTTTTCTCCTTCAAGTATTTATCCAATTCCCTTTTGAAGGCTACTAATGATTCTGTAGCCACCACCCTATCAGGCTGTGCATTCCAAATCCTAACCACTCGTTGCGTAAAAAAGATTTTCCTCGCAAATTACAGTGTAACAAGAATGACAGAAGCGTGCACTTTTGGGATATGTGCTTCCTGAGATGCAATATTGCTGCAGAAGTAAAAATTAAAAGCCAATCAGAATAAGGTACCTGCAACATTGATATTTTCCCATCAGTTAATGAGCCATTTAAGTGGGATAAATATTCTTTAATCCAGCTGTGGAATTGTTGGCATGTGGAACTCGGTCAATTCAGCTTCTGAAAGGTGTTCATGTTTAGTTCATTCAATATAGGGAAAAAGTGTGGTTGATATCATTGGAGAGAGAGAGAAAGAGACGGATTTCACTTGGCAACAGCTGGTGTTTGTAACCAACCGGCCTTGGATATTTGACAACAGCAAGGCTGTGGTGTTTTTACGTGCTTCTAACGTTGTTGAATAAAATGCGGACTTGTGTGTCTGGACTATGTAGTAGCCAGAGACTAGCATATTAGACAATGCCTGCTCCAGTTTGATAAGAAAACAGTGTATAAATATAAGCTTTTGCCTTTGTTCAGGAAGCACAGAAAAACCCATGCCTAGGTTTGCATGCTCTATCTGTGACTATACTCTGCTTGTAAATTGCTTTTTATGCTGAAGTTAAAGAATAAAATGATTATAACCAGAAGACTAAATTTGTTACTACTCAAGTGAACAAGCAGAAGTTTGTTTTAGACAATAGGAATGTTTAAGTTTTTTGGTACACGGCACAATGTTAAATGAGGAGAAAAAATTGATTTTATCTGCAATGCTTTGTGTGCACGCAGCCACTGACTTTCCTCGTCAAGAAGTACAGTCGAGAGAAAGGTGTTCATTTTTGGCCCTGGTGGAAAGTTTTCTCTGTGTGCGAGTGCATTCACAGTTCCTTGTAACACAAAATCTGAGGGAGATTTTCTGCTTCGTCACTCCCGGTGCATATATCAGGAAGTTGCACACTGCCAGCCCATGTTTGTCTACCCAGTATGGGCAGGAAGCAGAAAATCTGCCCTCTGAATCGACGCTGGGTTTTGTGTGAATGTGTTTGTGAGTGTGGGGTTAATTTTGACTTTGGGCGATGGTGTAAAACAGGTTAATATCAGAGCAGCCACCCATTATACATCTCTCTCGAATTTTCTGAAAATTGGGAGAGAGGTATAACAGGTGGCTGAACCGATATCGCCCATTTCGCACAATCGCCCCAAGTTTAAAATGACCGTGTGTGTGTTTTATTTCAGGTTTCCAGTGCAGAGCAAGATTCCTTTTTTTTGCAAAGAAAACCAGAGTCACACTCAAACAAAAGAGTGCTCATGTTTTTGACACTCTATGGGGGTGAAATCTCTCTCTGTAGTATTTCTAATGAACGTTAATCCATTTCAGCTGTGGCTCAGTGGGTAGCACACTTGCCCCTGAGTCAGAAGGTTGTGGGTTCTAAGTCCCACTCCAGAGACTTGAGCACAAAAATCTAGGCTGACAGTCCAATGCAGTGCGGAGGGAGTGCTGCACTGTCGGAGGTGCCGTCTTTCGGATGAGTCGTTAAGCCGAGGCCCCGTCTGCTCTCTCAGGTGGATGTAAAAGATCCCATGGCACTATTTCGAGGAAGAGCAGGAGAGTTCTTTATCCCTCGATCAACATCACAAAAACCGATAATCTGCTCATTATCATATTGCTGTTTGTGGGAGCTTGCTGTGCGCAATTTGGCTACCGTGTTTCTTACATTACAAAAAGTACTTCATTGGCTGTAAAGCGCTTTGGGAGGTCCTGAGGTCGTGAAAGGCGCTATATAAATGCAAGTCTTTCAAATAAATTAGTTGACAAATGCAGTAAAATAGTGCACAAATTTCATATCAACCAGGTAATGAGTTTACAAATAACACAGAGAGCAGCTCCATCCCCTATGATGGCTTTACAAGAAAACAAATGGAAAGATGTCTAAATCTTAGGAACTGGTCTGGCCTGTGGGTCGCCCTTGAAAAGCAGAGACAAAACAGCTCAAAACCAACCAGCCAAAAAAACCTTCATTTTTAAAAAGTATTCTTTACTCACCCAGTCACCCTTCTGCACCAGGAGTAGATTTTTTTTTAAAAAGGGAACCTGATCTTAAAATTTTAACAAATACCTGAGTAAAATATTCATCTCCGTAAAGTCAAATAATTTATAAACTATTTCAGCACTTTGAAATGCTCAGTGTTTCAGGCTGCAGTGAATTTCAGAAATACATTTTTTTTAAATAATGCATGTCAGACATGACAGTATAAAGCAAAAATACTGCAAGTGCACTGGCCTCTAAATGACCAGATATTCATTTCAGAAATCCCAACTTTGTGGGTTGTACTCTCCCCTTTTGGCCTTAAAGTCCCAACTCAAAGGCAGAAATGCCACATGCTCGCATGGGACAGTATAATAGAATCACAGAATCATAGAAATTTACCACACGGAAGGAGGCCATTTTGGCCCATTGTGTCCGTGCCGGCCAACAAGGAGCTATCCAGCCTAATCTCACTTTCCAGCTCTTGGTCCGTAGCCCTGTAGGTTACGGCACTTCAAGTGCACATCCAAGCACTTTTTAAATGTGGTGAGGGTTTCTGCCTCTACCACCCTTTCAGGCAGTGAGTTCCAGACCCCAACCACCCTCTGGGTGAAGAAATTTCCTCTCAAATCCCCTCTAAACCTTCTACCAATTACTTTAAATCTATGCCCCTGGTTGTTGACTCCTCTGCTAAGGGAAATAAGTCCTTCCTGTCCACTCTATCTAGGCCCCTCATAATTTTATACACCTCAATAAGGTTTCCCCTCAGCCTCCTCTGTTCCAAAGAAAACAAACGCAGCCTATCCAATCTTTCTTGTAGCTAAAATTCCCCAGTCCAAGCAACATCCTCGTAAATCTCCTCTGTACCCTCTCTAGTGCAATCACATCTTTCCTGTAATGTGGTGATCAGAACCGCACGCAGTATTCTAGCTGTGGCCTAACTAGTGTTTTATACGGTTCAAGCATAACCTCCCTGCTCTTGTATTCTATGCCTCGGCTTATAATCTCGGTAAAACAATCTTGTCTTCAAAGTTAGCGTTTTTAATATTTGTGTATGAATCCTTAACGCATTTGTTTGAAATTCCCTTCTCTGTTATTTCAATGAGGGCGCTAACCTGAAACAGGCCAGTGCTTCTGTTAAATATCAGAGCACGGAGTTCCATAGGAGTACAATAAGTGCCCCAATACTAATAATCAAAAAGACAAATGTCAAAGGCACTTGCGTTAATTTGTAATGATATATTCCCAGATCTCCCGCAGCGTTGCTGATTGTGAGTCAGCAGACATGCTATTTTATAATAATAGAGGTGTTGTCAATAAAGTGTGATGGGGGTGGGACGTCACAGGAATTAAATGGGACATTTACAGGAAGTGTGCTCTATACGTAGGGTTGCCAACTCTAGTTGGACATATTCCTGGAGCTTTCATCACATGCCCTCCTTGCTCCAAGTGCCCTGACCAGTCGAACACCCTTTTTATTCCCCATCCCCAATATTGTTTTATAACTAATTATGGAAGTATTCAAGGAAAATGACAAAAAAAACACACCATTTTTTAAATACCCCTGGATGGATGCATCTCCTGGGTGGCTCGCAACAGTGGCCAGGAGATTAATCTTTAAATCCTTGAGACTCCAGGACAATCCTGGAGGGTTGGGAACCCTAACTATACATAAGACTTATAGATGAGGTTAAAATACACCAACACATTAAAGTCATTATACTTTCTGGATAATTTTTTGCACAATTATATAATTAGCCTACTTCTATTTTTACATGGAGCTGCATGGATGTTTGCGAGTACAGAGTCTGTAGTGTAAATAGAATTGATAATACACACTGTTTACTTTGCTGTTATAAATATGAGCCTCAAATCTCCACAGGGCCGTAAGTCAGCTTGGACTCCGGTGAGGCTGCAGGGAAATTGGCTGGACCCGGATTCAGGCCCATGCCACAGGTTTCCGTCAGGCCCGTTTAAGGTGGAACCTCGCTCTGCCCCAAACATGACATCAGAGGAGGTAGGGTGGAGGGGGAGGGGAAGGGAAATCCCTCACTGGGAAATTCCTGGGCCCTGGCATTCCCTAACATTGAGCAACCTGGATGAACCTGGAGCACAGGTCTGCTCGGCATTTCAAGTGGGCCTCACCTTGAAATGCCCTAAAAGCATCAGCAGAAGTATTATTTGGCTCCCCAGGAGAAGACGGGGGAGCTTTAAGAAAATCCTGCTGGCCGGCAGCACCAGCAGAGGCACTCGTGGCTGGCCGACTAGACTTGTCTCGTGGCTGCACTCCCCTGGCAGGCAGCCCAATGCTACGGGTACCTCTTGCTGTCATGTAAATGAGGTGACCTCCCCTCCCTGGCACTGGATGCTCCAGCAGGGTCTGAGGCGGAGGTCATCAGTGCCTGTTCCACCACCCGTCTGCTGGCCAGAGTGCCCCTGAGGATTTTTGCCCTATATTTTGTAGTTACTATTACATTTCTAAGAGAGTTGGCATTTTAAAATCGGAATAAGTATTCTTGTCTTCCTCCAAGCCCTCAATTGCTGCCCTAATTTCTAAACCCATCCATTAGCCGTCACGTATCATTGGACTGTATTAAAAATATTGCCTCAGCTTTCATTAAAAAATTAACGCCTTCCAAGGGAACAAACTCTCCATCTCTTTGCTGTCAATGTGAAATTTTGCTTCTCTCATGTGGTCCACTGTTTGTCTTCCCTTTTCTTTCCTCCTATGTTTTCAATCACTCACACTCTCTCTCTCTCTCTCTCTCTCTCTCTCTCACCCACACAAATAAGGACATATTTCAATGAGAGTGAAAGATGCCCATTGAATTCACAGGAGCTGCAGAAAATTGGTGTTGCTAAAAGGGCAGATGTAATCATTTACGTATGCTTCCACCTACGTAACATTGCCCGACTCCACCCCTGCCTCAGTTCATCTGTTGCTGAAACCCTCGTCCATGCCTTTGTTATCTTGACTATTCCAATGCTCTTCTGGCCAGCCTCCCATCTTCCACCCTCCATAAACTTGAGCTCATCCAAAACTCTGCTGCCCGTATCCTAACTCGCACCAAGTCTCGTTCACCAATCACCAGTGTGCTCGCTGATCTACATTGGGTCCCGATCCGGCAACGCCTCAATTTAAAAATGTTTTCAAATCCCTTCATGGCCTCACCCCTCCCTATCTCTGTAACCTCCTCCGGACCTACAACCCTCCGAGATCTCTGTGCTCCTCCAATTCTGGCCTCTTGTGCATCCCCTATTTTAATCGCTCCACTATTGACGGCCGTGCTTTCAGCTGCCTAGGACCTAAACTCTGGAATTCCCTCCCTAAATCTCTTTGTCTCACTACCTCTCTCACTTCCTTTTAAGATGCTCCTTAAAACCTACCTCCATCTATCCGAATATCTTCTTATGTGACTCGGTGTCAAATTGTGTCTGATAACGCTCCTGTGAAGCGCCTTGGGACATTTTACTATGTTAAAGGCGCTATATAAATGCAAGTTGTTGTTGTATTATTACAATCATTACAAGACCATTTCACTTGCAACTGTCATTCAATCCTCTGTGATCTTATAAACAGTGAGGGTTTTATATTTCAAATGAATTTGTTACATAGAACAATATAACTGCTGGATCCTCACTATAAGAAGCTGGCTTCTAATCACACAGCAGCCAACATACCAACCTTTCCAATTTTCTTTATAGCCCTTTGCATTTTTTTTATATTACAGCAAAATTCCAAAAGTTGTAAAAAAACAATATAATTGCTGGGTACAAGTGATACCTTGTTCGTTACACTCATAAGGCAAGGCTATATAATTTACAACATTTGTTGTGAAGATATAATACTGAACTCAGTCGTGGTAAGAATGTTATTTCCCCTGTTCCCATCAAACATGCTCTTTACGTTCCTGCACATTGATTATACGCCATTGAAAGCAGATCACAATATGTTGAGACAAAGGAGAAACACAAGATGCAGTGTCTAATGGCAACGCAGATTAATCATTCACGACTATCTTCCATCGGCAGTGATTCACATTCTGTATAAGCCTGTCACCCCTAGTAAATTATTATGGAAAAGGTGAGTCACCTAAAAACCTTATAACAAATTATCATGAAAAGATGGAGTTGATGACAGATTGCACCCAACCCACTGTGATTGGTATGATATGGAATGTAGAATAAATAAATATATTTTACAAATTGTGCCATTATGTTTAGTGTTAAACTGACTACCAAAAGATCATGGGGTAGAGCTTCCGCTTCAGGTGCAATCGGCAATCCGGGCTCAAATTGTGCTCAAACTTGCGCTAGCTTTCAGAAGTGATTTTTTTTTAATGCTCAAGTTTCCACTCAAAATCTTTTGCATATCGGCGAATGTAAAATCTTCCATGAACCAACGCAATCGGACAGTGTTTTAGAAGATGATTTTTTTTTGCATTAAAAATATTCCTTGATATATTTAAGAGTGGTAACCTGGTACAGTTTTACTAATACAGCTGAAAATGGGTTTCTCACTAAAAAATAAGCATTTTTAATCAGAGTGTCTAGTCCACTACCTGTGAGTAACCCAATTTTAAATAACTGAAAATGACTTTAAAAAACTATACTGATCCATTTACTTGTCTTATTAGTGTGCAGCAGTCAGTTTCTTAGTCAATTTAATATTTAAAAGCTTTTAAAAGGTACCTATTAGTGCCCTTGCACCAAAAAAAAAAGGGTTAATTTTAAGAGCCTCCTCGAAGGCCCACAAAAGGAAAATTGCAATGGTGATTCATTCGATTTCGGGGTGTGGCCAGTCTTGTGGGCGGGATTGGTTTCCAGTGCGATGTTTTTTAAACTAGCAAAAGATTGTGGAAACTCAGTTTGCGCTGGATGTCATTTGCACTTGAAATTCCTCGATTTTTAACGTGCTTTGGTCGATTTTGGGCAAATTGCGCAGAAAAAAACAGCGCAACCTAGCGGAAACTCCAGGCCCATATCAGTAAGGTTTTACCTTGTATCTTATTATTTGAGTATCACTTTCGGGTTAGTTGGACCTTTGCTTTGGAGAGCTGAAACTTTGGATAATATGCACAGCAGAATCCAAAGTTAAACTGATGCCCAAATATGAAAACCACAGTAGGCAACTCAAAGGGTGGTGGGTTTTGGCAATGCTCCTCAACCTATGCGAAACTGTTTCCTTCCACTGTTGCCACTTTGATCACAGTCCACAATTCTTCTCCACTTACACCAGTTTATGACTGAAGAAACACCACAAGTGTTGATGGTGCTTAAACCTGACCTCAGTTTGTGACAGGAACAGAGGAGATGTTGCAGTTACACCTCAGCAATTTTGTATTAATCCATCTGGAAATCCAGTAGCAAATTTCATATTCTGTGTCTTCTGGTTGTGACACTCTAATCCAGATGATGCAATTTGCTGGAAGGCGACCTCCTGAAGTTCAAACCCCATCTGAACTGGGGTTGCAGGAACATGCATTACGCTGTAGGATTTTGGTTGCAGGTTGTAATTTAGTACAATTTCTCCAACACCTTGTGCTTACAGCAACCATCATGGCTAAATTCTTGAGACACTGGGCCTCATTATAGAGTACTCTAGCTATACTCTACTTTATAAATAAAAAAGGGCGATAGATTATATATTGTAAAACCCCGGTCAAGCCATAGGTTTCCTGTCCTGGCCAATATTTATCCCTCAATCAACATCACTAAAAGCAGATTATCTGGTCATTATCGCATTGCTGTTTGTGGGACTTTGCTCTGCGCAAATTGGCTGCCACATTTCCTACATTACAACAGTGACTACACTTCAAAAGTACTTCATTACCTGTAAAGCGCTTTGGGACATCCTGAGGTCATGAAAGGCGCTATATAAATGCAAGTCTTTCTTTCTGTCGGTCTTGGGTTACATATGTAATATTTTACTCTAATGTCTGGTGTAGGCCGTCTGTTCCATGGCAGACTACTAATCCATTTTCCCTTGTGCTTTGGTGGACTTGACAAAGCCTCAATGTAACTATTTTCTCTAATAATATCTTGGAAGATATGACATTTCCAATCTCCCTGCTCAGCCTATGTTGACTGACTGTGTTAGAATTAGATTTTTAGCTTTGTATATTTCCAAATTTATTGGAACTCATGCTGAGACTCTTAAGACTCGAATGCTTGCCCCAATAAGTTATTGAGATAAGACAATTGAATATAGATTTTTTTTTGTCCTTGGATGTATGGGATTATTAACAAGGGACAATGTTATTAGCTCAAATTTCCAGTGGGATAATTCATTTGCATGACATGTTTACTGTTGGAGAACAGGATTTAAAAAAATATTGGCCTGGATTTTTGTGTTCAGCGGCAAAGTGACAGCGCTCACCGCTGACCTCGAAGAAATCTGCCCACAAAGATCTAGCGATCTCCGTGGCGTCAATTTCACCTTTCCCGATGTTAATTTGATTCTGGCGCCAAGTCTAGGGGATCTCTGGCATCCAGCAACAGTGATGTCATCAAGCAGGCTAAGCAGCCAATCACATTAAGAATTCACAGACAGCAAACCAGGAAGTAAAATGCTCTGATTATCCTTCACTTTAAATAAATTTTACAGAGAGCAAAATAAAGATTAGGACACACACATGGGATTGAAGTAGAAACTGAGATATCATAGACAAACGTAATTTTTTTATTATGTTAAAAATATGGAATTTTTATCATAAAGGAAAAATTTGACATTCCACAAATATAAAATTAGTTTTTCAGGGCCAGAGAGGTTGTTCCACAGTAATTATGACTTAGTACACTGCTAAAAAGCCAGTTACAGCTCATTGAACAAGGTTTAACTTTTTGGGGCGGTTTTAACAGCGATATTAGAGCGTAAAAGCTGAAGTTTTCATCAGTTCAGTGATTTCAAAAAGATTGCTGCCTGTGGTGTCTTCAACAACACGCCCTGTGGAGGAGCAGCGAATCACTGACAGTAACTTCTGGATTTCCGTGTCTAACTGCGCATGTGCTGACGCCAGAAGTCGCTGTCAGTTTCACAGGGTAACGATGGCGAGTGTTGACAGTTTCACCGTTATTACAACCGCAAAATCCGGGCCATTATATTGTTTGCTGCAGAGTTGAGTTTCAAGTCAGAGTTGCCCAAGTTCAGTGAATTCAGATGTTTCTGAGTTTGACTCAATTTGTACTTTGCATGTTGCACTCATGTTAGTTCAGATAAGTCCAGGTGGAAAAATTCAAAACATCTGAAAGTGTTCCAGCCAATGAACGTTAAACAAAGAACTCCAAAACTAAATTTCAAATGTGCTCTTATCTGATAAAGCTTAACCAAAGTGCATGCATAATAAGTGTTGTGTAGCTAAAAAAACAATATTTCAGAGATTTAACAGAAGTTTCCCTTTAAGAATCCCTGGACTGTAGATGAGAGGGCAATCTGCTACCAGGCCCCTATCTGGTATATGAGGACGAGTGGCCCAGAGTCATCCCTGATTTTCTCTCTGCACGTGTAGGTAAATACTTGATCTCCATTTGCAAAACAATAGAACACCCAGATGTGCCGACTCTCCTGCATTACGTATGAGATTGCGATCTCCCGCCCTTCTGCCTAAGGAATGTGCTCTTGCAAATGTATATTGTGTCTCTAAATGCTGACATTTTGCATTGCCCCTGAAGGTTGAGTGAAATCAAGAGAATGCTATGGAGACTGGGTTACCCCGCATCCATAACAGAAGGAACAGCCCTCAGATAAAAGGATCGGACCTAGTGAGAGAAACCAAGAGAAAACTCTTGTAACTCTCAGTTAGGTGGGCTATGAAGAGAAGATTAAAGAGGAAAAGCCTATAATAATGGGCCGTATTTTCCGATCGGAGGCTTCCTGCGTGAGAAGGCCTCCGATCTAGGAAAAAAATCTACGGACTTACCTGAGGGCTCCCGAGGTCCGGCCATTTCCGCTCCTGGGCCTCTCCAACTCGAAATGCGCAGGGCCCACGTATCCCAGAGGCGCAGGCGGTTCGCAAGCGTCCCTGGGATCACGTGGGCCATGGGTAGCCAATCAGAGAAGGGAATCTCCCTTCATACACTAGACAGATAGACCTGTCAAATATATGAATGGAGATCACCCCAAAAACACTGTAAAACATTAAATAAACTTTTTTTAAAAAAATCACATTTTTAAAATGAGTTGAAATTACAATAAATTAAATATTTTAAACAAAAATAAAAAAATTTGAAAAAAATAAAGTTTTTTACGGGGCTAAAAATAAACTTAACTTTTTTTAAAAAGTATTTTTAAATGATAAATGGGTGAAAAAATTTTATTTTTTATTTTTACTTCTTTCAACTCTTATGCTGGTAAAAGCAGGCCTTACGCCTGCTTTTACCAGGCGTACGATTTCTAAGGGTTTTCTGCGGGCGGAGGTTCTCCAGAAAGCGGAACTCTCCACCTGCAGAGGCCCTTCTCCAGGGCAGGTGTCCGATCTGTCAAGAGCATTCTTGACAGATCAGAAATGCCGGTTTTCAGCGCATGCACTTGGCATGTCTGAAACCAGCATTTCTGATGTCCCTACGGGTGTGTACACAGCGCATACACACCCGTAGGGATCGGAATATACGGCCCAATCTCTCTTGTCTCATACCTTATGGTCCCTGTGACAGACACAGCTTGTTGCTTTTAACCACATTTATCTTTTTGACATGAATCATCACCTCAGATGTACAGTTTACATAGGATTACATAGGATATACAGCACAGAAACAGCCATTCAGTCCAACCAGTCCATGCCAGCGTTTATGCTCCACTCGAGCCTCCTCCCGTCTTTCCTCATCTAACTTTCAGCACACGATACTCTAGCTCAGGCCTAACCAATGTTTTATAAAGGTTTAGCATAACCTTCTTGTTTTGTACTCTATTAATAAAGCCAATGATCCCGTATGCTTTTTTAACAGCCTTCTCAACTTGTCCTGTCAACTTCAAAAGATTTGTGTACATACACCCCCAGGCCTCTCTTCCTGCACCATTTAGTTCATATTGCCTCTCCTCATTCTTCCTACTGGCCAGAGCCTCTGCAATTTCCACCCTTGCTTCCCTCAGTAACCTAGGGTGCATCCCATCCGGACCAGGTGACTTTAATACTTTGAGGACTGCCAACCTTTTAACTACCGCCTCTTTATCTATTT
Source organism: Squalus acanthias (assembly GCA_030390025.1). NCBI lineage: Eukaryota > Metazoa > Chordata > Chondrichthyes > Squaliformes > Squalidae > Squalus > Squalus acanthias. The sequence goes on from CM059448.1 coordinate 13,563,873, forward strand.
TTATCTTGTCCAATATCGCTACTGCCTCCTCCTTTACTATTACATTGGCAGCATCCTCGTCTTTAGTGTAGACAGATGCAAAGTACTCATTTAGCACCTCAGCCATGCCCACTGCCTCCACAAGAAGATCTCCTTTTGTCCCTAGTCCTTTAACTACCCTTTTACTATTTATACATTCAGAAAAGACTTTTGGATTCCCTTTTGTTATCCATTAATCTATTCTCTTACACTCTCTTTGCCCCTCATTTCAGTTCTCCTCTCTACTTTTTGTATTCAGCTTGGTTCTCTACTGCATTACAAACCCGACATTTATCGTAAGTCTCCTTTAGAGAGCAATCAGGGAACTGGGACTGGACACAGCCCTCCAATCCACCACTGGGAGCAAGACCGAGAAAACAGGGGAGATGAGGCAAGTGGATTGGAGGAAGACAGAGAATGTGCTGAAATAGAGCACGCGATTCACCCGCAGGCTGCTGTAGAACTCATTGTGATGGAAGTCCTAGGAGTTATCCAATGCTAATAGTTCAGTGAAAATATCTTGAAAAATATTAGTGGACAGTGAATGAAATGTAAGAAATGCAGAATTTGTTTCCCATTTTCTGTCGCAAGCACAACTCAAATGTTGAATTACCTCAACATGAAGCAGGAGATCTCAAGCTGTGTGGTGGGGTGGAATAGGGCTTGGGACAGGCAAACAATTAGGATAATGGTAATACAATAAACTGACCCTGAGTCCAGGATTGGGGAAAGAAATGGCTCACCTAATTGCAGAAATGATTGCTGACAGCTAGTACAAACCTTGGAAGTTGGCGTTTTTAAGAGATTTATGAATTACGTTTAACTCAACTAATCAGAATAGAGAGAACAGGATAGTGAGATTGAATACGTGGCTTGAGCAGTGGTGCAGGAGGGAGGGATTCAAATTCCTGAGGCATTGGAACCAGTTCTGGGGGAAGTGGGACCTGTACAAAAGGGACGGTCTGCACTTGGGCAGGACTGGAACCGATGTCCTCGGGGTAATATTTGCTAAAGCAGTTCGGGAGGATTTAAACTAATATGGCAGGGGAAGGGGAACCTATGTAGCGAAACAGGGGGAAGTAATATGCAGTCAGAAACAAATGTTAGAAGGGTGAGAAACAATAGGGGAAGGCCGAGTAAACAAAGGCAAGAAACACAAAGGGCCATACTAAATCATAAGTCTAAAAGGACAAAGGATGTTAATAAAATAAGCCTAAAGGCTCTGTGTCTTAATGCAAGGAGTATCCATAATAAGGTGGATGAATTGACTGTGCAAATAGATGTTAACGGATACGATGTGATTGGGATTACAGAGACGTGGCTCCAGAACAATCAAGGCTGGGAACTGAACATCCAGGGGTATTCAACATTCAAAAAGGATAGAATAAAAGGAAAAGGGGGTGGGGTAGCATTGCTGGTTAAAGAGGAGATTAATGCAATAGCTAGGAAGGACATCAGCTTGGAGGATGTGGAATCAATATGGGTTGAGCTGCAGAACACCAAAGGGCAGAAAACGTTAGTGGGAGTTGTGTACAGACCTCCAAACAGCAGTGGTGAGGTGGGGGAGGGTATGAAACAGGAAATCAGAGGTGCGTGCAAAAAAGGCACGGCAGTTATCATGGGTGACTTTAATATGCATATAGATTGAGCTACTCAAACTGGAAGCAATACGGTGGAGGAGGATTTCCTGGAGTGTTTAAGGGATGGTTTCCTAAACCAATATGTTGAGGAACCAACTCGAGGGGAGGCCATCCTGGACTGGGTGTTGTGTAATGAGGAAGGACTAATCAGCAATCTTGTGGTACGAGGCCCCCTGGGGAAGAGTGACCATAGTATGGTGGAGTTCTACATTAGGATGGAGAAGGAAACAGTTAAGTCAGAGACCATGGTCCAGAACTTAAATAAGGGCAACTTTGATGGTATGAGGCGTGAATTGGCGAGGTTAAATTGGCAAGCGATATTTAAGGGGCTATCAGTGGAAGGGCAATGGCAGACATTTAGAGATCGCATGGATGAACTACAACAATTGTACATCCCGGTCTGGCGTAAAAATAAAAAAGGGAAGGTGGCTCAACCATGGCTAACAAGGGAAATCAGGGATAGTATTAAAACCAAGGAAGTTGCATACAAATTGGCCAGAAGTAGCAGCAAACCCGGGGACTGGGAGAACTTCAAAACTCAGCAAAGGAGGACGAAGGGTTTGATTAGGGCAGGGAAAATAAAATATGAAAGGAAGCTTGCAGAGAACATTAAAATGGACTGCAAAAGCTTCTATAAATATGTAAAAAGAAAGAGGTTAGTAAAAACAAACGTAGGTCCCCTGCAGTCGGAAACAGGGCAAGTCGTAATGGGGAACAAGGAAATGGCAGATCAATTGAACAAGTACTTTGGTTCGGTGTTTACTGTGGAGGACACACACAACCTGCCGGAAATAAAAGGGGTCAGAGGATCTGGTAAGAGGGAGGAGCTGAGGGAAATCCTTATTAGTCGGGAAAAGGTATTGGGGAAATTGATGGGACTGAAGGCTGAAAAATCCCCGGGGCCTGATGGTCTGCATCCCAGAGTACTTAAGGAGGTGGCCTTGGAAATAGTGGATGCATTGACGATCATTTTCCAACATTCCTTAGACTCTGGATCAGTTCCGATGGAGTGGAGGGTGGCCAATGTAACCCCTCTTTTTAAAAAAGGAGGGAGGGAGAAAGCAGGGAATTATAGACCGGTCAGCCTGACATCGGTTGTGGGTAAAATGATGGAAGCAATTATTAAAGATGTCATAACAGACCATTTGGAAAGTGGCGACATGATAGGTCCAAGTCAGCATGGATTTGTGAAAGGGAAATCATGCTTGACAAATCTTCTGGAATTTTTTGAGGATGTTTCCAATAGGGTGGATAGGGGGGAACCAGTAGATGTGGTGTATTTGGACTTTCAGAAGGCCTTCGACAAGGTCCCACACAAGAGATTGGTGAGCAAAGTTAAAGCACATGGGATTGGGGGTAATGTGTTGACGTGGATTGAGAACTGGTTGGCACACAGGAAACAAAGAGTAGGAGTAAATGGGTACTTTTCAGAATGGCAGGCAGTGACCAGCGGGGTACCGCAGGGTTCGGTGCTGGGACCCCAGCTGTTTACATTATATATTAATGATTTGGACGAAGGGATTAAATGTAATATCTCCAAATTTGCGGATGACACTAAATTGGGAGGCAGTGTGAACAATGAGGAGGATGCTAGGAGGCTACAGAGTGACTTGGACAGGTTGGGTGAATGGGCAAATGTATGGCAGATGAATCTATGGAATTCTCTTCCACAGAAGGTTGTTGAGGCCAGTTCGCTAAATATATTCAAAAGGGAGTTAGATATAACACTCACAACTAGGGGGATCAAGGGGTATGGCGAGAAAGCAGGAATGGGGTACTGAGGTAGCATGTTCAGCCATGAACGCATTGAATGGCGGTGCAGGCTCGAAGGACCGAATGGTCTACTCCTGTACCTATTTTCTATGTTTCTATGTTTCTATGTTTCTATAACACCGCCTATTGTTAGGCTAGAGCAGTGTACTTTTAAAGAGACATTTGGATCATTGTGAAATAAATGATAGCTATACCTCTGCCATATTGTTCCATGACATAGATGTTGGATGCATTTCTTTCATATTTAATAAGTATTCAGATAGTAATATGACATAAGAGCCCTGAAATTGCAAGACTCCACTCCCAGCATGGAATCTCACTCGCAAGTACACATATCAAAGAATTAGGTGCGGAGGACAGCGTCCATGATTTCACAACCATTAAAAGCACAGTTTCAGGGCTAATAAGTACTGTAGTGCAGTGACTGCACAGCGAATATTTTTCCCCCCAACTGAACATTTGGGGCAGATTTTCCTGTTCCTGCATTTGGGGCTATTCGATCACCCGGGGCTATTTTGCAGAACCCTACAACTCTGCTGTGAATGTGATTTTCAATGGTTAGGAATGAATAGTAAAGTTGCCTTTAAAAATAAGAGCGTGTTTGTATTTTTGGACGAGATTTTTTGTGCTCACTAAGGTGAAGGGTGTTCCTGCTGGGAAATGAAATAATTTTCCATTGCAGACATCCATACCAATACTGTATTAACTTTCCCAGGTTCTACTGGCTGAATTCTATTTTTGAGTTTGGGTGGTCTCACTCCAGTTTCTACTGGGACCCAAGCATAAATTTGACTAATTTACCAAAAATTGGCAATGTCATTCCAAGATGCCACTAGGATGATCAATGTGGGAAATGGAAATCCTCTGTTACTAATTAGGAGGCCCAGAAAGAAAGAGCTTGCATTTACATAGCGCCTTTCACACCCTCGGGATGTCTCAAAGCGCTTCACAGCCAATTAAGTACTTTTGAAGTGTAGTCACTTGTGATGTAAGGAAACGCGGCAGCCAATTTGCCCACAGGAAAGTCCCACAAATAGCAATGAGATAAATGACGAGATAATCTGTTTTAGGGCTGTTGGTTTAGAGCCAAGGAGCATTGGTAGAGCAGGGTAGAGAAAACTACACTCTAAAGCTTCTTACGCTGCAATTGGCCTAGGAGTCCTCAATGCTGATACTGGATGCCTGAAATGAGAAGCAGAAAGCCCTGAAGAAACGGGATGCATTCTTGGCCAATGTGTTTTGTTCCATGTTTGATTCGGTATTTAAAAAAAATGTTTTAACTTACTGGAAAGTTCAGAACATGCCCAGTGTACTTACAGGTGTTGGGCCTTGGCTGAGTAGTAGCACTTTCACCTCTGGTTCAAACACCACTCCAGAGACCTGAGCACGTAATCTAGGCTGACACTTCCGCGTATTATTGTGGGCGTGCTGCATTGTTGTAGGTGCCATCTTTCAGATGAGCTGTTAAATTGTCTGCCCTCTCAGGTGGACGTAAAAGATCCCATGGCACTATTCCAAAGAAGAGAACGTGAGATCTTCTGGTTTCCATATTTATCCCTCAACCACCCTGCTGTGTGCAAATTAGCTGCTATATTTTCCTACATTACAACAGTGACTAGACTTTTTTTAAAAAAGTACTTCATTGGCTGTAAAGCACTTTGCGACATCCTGAAGTCATGGAAGGTGCTATTGAAATGCGAGTTCTTTCTTCCTTTAATTGTTGCACTGCGATTAAAAAGTGTACAAGCACTGGAAGTAAATTTCAAAATTTTGATGACGAAATGTAGAAAGACCTACAGACAATGAAAAGCAGTTTAAAATAATTCACCTTTCAAGGTTTCTCCCATAAATTCCTTACCTTTTTTTTTGCATTTACCTTTGTTGAAAGTTTACTTGCTATAAGGACGGAGTTGTAACACAAGGCAGCTCTTGTTTCCATCTATTTGGTGTGTACTCGACTTTGCTTCTAATTGCAGGCCTCACTGCAGAAGTTACTAGCGTGGGAACATAAATTCAATCACTATCATTTTAAAAATGGTTGCCAACAAAGCTTTAAAATACAAACCTTTTTTTTTTAAAAGGGGAAAAAAAACCGATGTAAGCCTCAGGGAGAGGTTTCTTTTTTATGATGCTGTCAATCAGTAAGTGCGAAAATCTTCAACATCCATAATCAGACATCACCCCAAACAGAAAGCCCTGAAGAAAGGGGCTTGTAAGTGCAGATTGTAACATACCATTAGTGCAGGAGACTTTAATTTTAATACTTGTAATCATTCATCTTCCACTATTCATTCTCTTGCTGCATTTTTACAACTGCTGTGTAATAAGCAATATATGGAGTGGACAATGGCAGATTGGAGACTCAGTCCTCTTTAGGTATTTGCTGGAAGCTTTGACCCAATTGAGGCTGATATTCTCGTCTGCCTGCAGTGTTTCAGTTCTCAATCAGCCAGGTGCCCACTGATCTAGTTGACTTGTAGCCACCTATGGGATGGCTTTTATTTTGCTGCATTCTGTCATTTACGTCAACATTTACACCAACTGGGCCTGTTGCATCAATGAGGCCATGGGGTAGGTTAGCAGTGTGTGCCATCTACAAGATGCACTGCAGCAACGCGCCAAGGCTTCTTCGGCAGCACCTCCCAAACCCGCGACCTCTTCCACCTAGAAGGACAAGGGCAGCAGGCACATGGGAACACCACCACCTCCAAGTTCCCCTCCAAGTCACACACCGTCCTGACTTAGAAGTATATCGCCGTTCCTTCATCGTCGCTGGGTCAAAATCCTGGAACTCCCTCCCTAACAGCACTGTGGGAGTACCTTCACCACACCGACTGCAGCGGTTCAAGAAGGCGGCTCACCACCACCTTCTCAAGGGCAACTAGGGATGGGCAATAAATGCTGGCCTTGCCAGCGACGCCCACATCCCATGAATGAATAAAAAAAAATCTCTCACCTAGAGGTGAGTGATTTACATAGATAAAGGAAGATTCGAAGCACTAAAAACTGGGATCAGATGTAATCAATGAGAGACGGAGAACCTCCCAAAGGTATTTCTGGTCCTCTCACTGCTGTTAATTTTAGTTACATTTTAGATCAGCAGGTAGCAGAGCTCTCGGTCTGCCTCAGTCACCTATGCAAGGACAGGACACAAAACGCCACAGCCAAGTAAAAGTTCTTCTCTCCCACTGTGGTGTGATTGCTGGTTCTTAGGATGGAAAGATGGGGCCACATTGAATGTCACGATGCCAAATAGGCCAACTGGCACGGCCAACCTGTGTCACCACATCACTATGTCAATGGAACTGAATATCAGGCACTGCGTATAACGGAAGGCCGATCCGACACCGTCCGTTTTGTGCGACTGCCCAAGATTAATTTCTAGGCCTGTCTATTTGTATGAACATGCTGAGGTATCTCAGGTTTACCTAATTTAATATTATTCACTCTCAGCTTATTACTGAACTTAAGGATAAAGGATATTTCAAACATGGTTAGATTTAACAGCAGAGCTCAGATAAAGCTTTTGCAACAAGTGTCAAAACATAGCACACAAAGCTGGAGGCAAATTACATTTCATAAATATTTCATCATTCTGTTCTTGCCTGGCTTGTCTTTCAATCTCTCTCTATATTTCACTTGTCTGTGTGTGTTTTCTTGTATCTTGTGATCTTACAAGTCATAAATCTGTAATATTCCAAGATTTCTCAACCTCTGAAATGGTAAACAGAGGAGAATTATCATTTTTTTTCAATGCTGTCTGTTGTTAGTTTCTGACAGACAATGTTCAATGTGGTGGTAAATTGCAGTTGTGTGGGGTTGGGAATGATCAGTTGAGGAGCTTGCAATGATTTTCAACTGAAGAATTTAAAACTAGTCGTGATGCATGGCCTCCGATCACTGTGGTGATCTGGCATGACCTCCACCTGGGCTGGCACTCTCGGGTAGTACTGTAGGAATGGTGCACTGCTGCCCTTCAGGTGATACGATGAACTCAGGCTCCAGCTGCCTGTTCTGCTGGTTCAGCTGAATGTTAAAGATCCCGTGGAACTATTTGGAAAAAGAGCTGGGAGTTCCCCGCTGTCTGGGCCAACATTCCTCCTTCAACCAACACCGAAAACAAATTAACTGGTCATCATGTTTGTGGGACTTCACTATTCACAAAATGGCTGCCACATTTACCTACATAACAACAGTGGTTGCACTTTTGTACCATCTACAAGATGCACTGCAGCAACTCGTCAAGGCTTCTTCGGCAGCACCTCCCAAACCCGCGACCTCTACCACCAAGAAGGACAAGGGCAGCAGGTGCATGGGAACACCACCACCTCCAAGTTCCCCTCCAAGTCACACACCATCCTGACTTGGAAATATATCGCCGATCCTTCATCGTCGTTGGGTCAAAATCCTGGAACTCCCTACCTAACAGCACTGTGGGAGTACCTTCACCACACGAACTGCAGCGGTTCAAGAAGGCGGCTCACCACCACCTTCTCAAAGGCAACTAGGGATGGCCAATAAATGCTGGCCTTGCCAGTGACGCCCACATCCCATGAACGAATTTAAAAAATCTTTAAGAAAAAATGTGATTCATTAGATGTGAAGTGATATGGACATCCCTGAATGATGTGTTAAGATGCGATATAAATGCTATTAAAATTCTTTTTTTCATTCAAAAATGTCACTATTTAAGCGCAAAATCTGGGCCATTATGTCTGGGATTGGGAGTAAGGTACTGATTTGGATAGAGAACTGGTTGGCAGATAGGAAGCAAAGAGTTGGAATAAACGGTTTTTTTTCCGAGTGGCAGGCAGTGACTAGTGGGGTACCGCAGGGATCGGTGCTAGGACCCCAGCTATTCACAACATATATTAATGATCTAGACGAGGGAAGTAGATGTAATATCTCTAAGTTTGCAGACGACACAAAGCTGGGTGGGTGTGTGTGCTGTGAGGAGGATGCAGAGAAACTCCAGTATGATTTGGACAGGTTGGGTGATTGGGTAGATGCATGGCAGATGCAGTATAATGTGGATAAATGCGAGGTTATCCACTTTGGTGGCAAAAACAGGAAGACAGATTATTATCTGAACAGCAATAGATTGGGAAAAGTGGAAGTGCAACGAGATCTGGGAGTCCTTGTGCACCAGTCGCTGAAGGTAAGCATGCAGGTGCAGCAGGCGGTTAAGAAGGCAAATGGTATGTTGGCCTTCATAGCGAGAGGATTCGAGTACAGGAGCAAGGATGTCTTGCTGCAGTTGTACAAGGCCTTGGTGAGACCACACCTTGAGTATTTTGTGCAGTTTTGGTCACCTTATCTGAGGAAGGATGTTCTTGCCATGGAGGGAGTGCAGCGAAGATTCACCAGACTGATACCTGGGATGGCAGGAATGACGTATGAAGAGAGATTGGGTCGATTAGGCTTATATTCGCTAGAGTTTAGAAGAATGAGAGGGGATCTCATTGAAACTTAAAAGTTTCAAACAGGACTAGACAGACTAGATACAGGAAGGATGTTCCCGATGGCAGGGGAGCCAAGAACCAGAGGTCACAGTCTAAGGATAAGGGGTAAGCCATTTAGGACTGAGATGAGGAGGAATTTCTTCACCCAGAGAGTGGTGAACCTTTGGAATTCTCTACCACAGAAGGCAGTTGATGCCAATTCATTAAATATATTCAAGAAGGAGTTAGATATATTTCTTAAGGCTAAAGGGATCAAGGGATATGGGGAGAAAGCAGGGACAGGGTACTGAATTTGGATGATCAGCCATGATCTCATTAAATGGCGGAGCAGGCTCGAGGGTACGAATGGCCTACTCCTGCTCCTATCTTCTATGTTTCTATATCATCTGCAAATGTATAATTTGCATTAAGTTTCAGAACCAAAGCCATTGATGTAAATGAGAAATCCTCAGCTTTGCTCCCAATAATCAATTCCAGTGTTTTACATGGAATTTTAGTAAGATTAATGGGCCTGTGGTTGCCCATGTCTGCATTGAATGTGGGTACCAGTGAAGCTTGTGGAGGAGCAGGGCAAATCGGACAGCAACGTCCAGATTTCCGCGTTTAACTGCGTATGCGCAGACTCCGGGAGTTGCTGTCCGATTTACTCCATAATAACGGTGAGCACTGACAGCCGCACCGTTATTCTAAGCGCAAAATCCAGGCCATTATGTCTGCAGCGAAAGGAAGATGCTTTACTTTTATTCAGCTCACTGTCAAAATTAACACACAGGATCAATTGCTACCAAAAAAGACGAGGTACAACACAGAAGTGTGATTTGGACATGTCCACCCAAAAGGGCAGACTCGAGAGTTATAAAATATCACATAGTGCAGATAAACGAAATACAGAATATTTATTTCAAAGTAAGTCAGGTTAACTTAAATTACATTCATGAATCAAAAATTTAAAGCATGCGTATCAGGAAGAACTGTTTTGCTCAAAGGATAATGATGTTTGGAATATTCTCCAGGCAGGCTGGTGGAGACAATGACATTAGGGCTTTCAAAATACAGTAGGATGCTCGGCTAGGGATAAGCTTTGATGGGCCAAATGGTCTATTCTCATCCTTGATTGCTTTTGTGCTATTGCAATTATTTTGATAAGATTTTGGAATATGATTTCTGCATGGTTTTCCTAGAATATTGTGTTACAAAGAGAGGCTCCTTGATCGTTCATCAGCAAAGTGATTCTGGGTGAGAAAGTACTTGACTGCCAAATAGCACTTTACATAAAATAATTGGACAGAAGTTCTCTATAAAGAAGTAATTGGGTTACTAGCTCTCACTTGGAATGATTCGGTTAATTTTATGAATCCATTCTACAGCTTTGCCTGCCAGTAACCCATGTTGGAAATTCAAGTGTGAACTGTTCACAATATTCCAACCATGTTCGGAAAATCATGGACAGCATTGCTGCAAAACTTGAGGTTCTACTTTGACAAACACGCATTTGTTTTTAGATAGTTTAGCACAAAGTTAGACACCTAATCAGGCTTAAGCCTGAGGTTGATTGGATGCGGTAGGTTGTTTCTCTCAATAGCTGGTAAGAAAGAAAAAAAGAACTTGGATTTATATAGCGCCTTTCACGACCACAGGATGTCCCAAAGTGCTTTACAGACAACTAAGTACTTTTGAAATGTAATCACTGTTGTAATGGAGGAAACACGGCAGCCAATTTGCACAAAGTACTGACCTGTGAACAGCAATGAGATAATGTCCAGATAATCTGTTTTTAGTGATGTTGGTTGAGGGATAAATATTGTCCAGGACACCGGGGAGAACTCCCCCTGCTCTTCTTTGAATAATGCCATGGGATCTTTTACGTCCTCCCGAGAGGGCAGACGGGGCTTCGGTTTAACGTCTCAACCGAAAGGCGACACCTCCGGCAGTGCTGCACTCCCTCAGTGCTGCACTGGAGTGTCAGCTTAGATATTGTGCTCTGGAGAGGGATTTGAACTCACGACCTCCTGACCCAGAGTGCGAGACTGTTGGCAAACACAGCAGCTATTCTGCACCAGGACATCAGGCATTTAAATGAATGACTAGCTAATCGTGGTTTTTTTGGTGGTGTTGGTTGAGGGAACAATGCTGACCAGGGCAATGGGAGATATCCTAGCTCTTCCTTGAATGGAGCCATGGGATCTTTAATATCCACCTGAACTGCTAGAACAGGCGGATAGGACCTGAGCTTAACATCGTCTCAGCTTCAACAATGCAGTGCTCCCTCAATAACACACTGGTGTGTCAGCTTACATTATGAGTTTAATCCGCTTCTGGTCTAGAGGTAAGAATGCCTCAGTTGAGCCAAGCTAACGTACTGCTATTCACTAGGATGACAATATTACAGACATACATAGTATTTACAGCACAGAAACAGGCCATTCGGCCCAACAGGTCTACGCCGGTGTTTATGCTCCACATGAGCCCCCTCCCACCCTTCTTCACCTAACCCCATAAACATATCCTTCTATTTCTTTCTCTCTCATGTGGTTATCTGACTTCCTCTGAAATGGATCTATGCTTTTCGCCTCAACCACTCCCTGTGGTAGCGAGTTCCACATTCTCACCACTCTCTGGGTAAAAAGGTTTCTCCTATTGGATTTATTAGTGATTATCTTATATTTATGGCCCCTCATTCTGGTCTCCCCCGTAGTTGGAAACATCTTCTCTACGTCTACCCTACCAAACCCTTTCACAATCTTAAAGACCACTATCATAAGCTGACATGTGTAAGGATTCTTGACAGATGTGTAGGTGCCTTGTTGATTATGGTTTGGAGATTGGATCATATGCCCACATATTGGGGATGACAAGCAAATGTATAATATTCCTCTTTGACCCTTCCCCCATTCATTATTTTAGCATACAGCTGCATCCAAATAATACACTGCAGATTAAATTCAGTTAAGCTTGCAGTAATTGTGTTATGAGTTCCAAATTTAAATGAGGACTTCATAAGTAACAATTGAAAGGAGAATTTTGGGTGTCTATTGGCCATGATACCCTACCCCCTACGCAGTAACACGTCGCTATAATTTGGATTACAAATAATGCTTTGATATATAACAGAGAAAACACACAGTGGATGGGAGTGATTACAATTGTCTAAGGCTAGAGGATCTTTTAAACAGGGAGAGTAATGCTGCAGCAGTTTCTTGCCATCTGAAGTCTGAGGTGGGAGCATGTTGCCATGGAGGGAGTGCAGCAAAGATTCACCAGACTGATACCTGGGATGGCAGGAATGACGTATGAAGAGAGATTATATTCGCTAGAGTTTAGAAGAATGAGAGGGGATCTCATTGAAACTTATAAAATTCTAACAAGACTAGACAGACTAGATGCAGGAAGGATGTTCCTGATGGCGGGGGAGTCCAGAACCAGAGGTCACAGTCTAAGGATAAGGGGTAAGCCATTTAGGACTGAGATGAGGAGGAATTTCTTCACCCAGAGAGTGGTGAACCTGTGGAATTCTCTACCACAGAAGGCAGTTGAGACCAATTCATTAAATATATTCAAGAAGGAGTTAGATATATTTCTTAAGGCTAAAGGGATCAAGGGATATGGGGAGAAAACAGGGACAGGGTACTGAATTTGGATGATCAGCAATGATCGCATTGAATGGCGGAGCAGGCTCGAGGGGCTGAATGCCCTACTCCTGCTCCTATCTTCTATATTTCTATGTTTCTCTGTTTTTGTATACTTTATGCCTGATAGTGCAAAAAATGACTTTGAATTATCAAATTGAATTATCCAATAATTTGAATTAAGCAATCTAAATAACAATGGGAATTTGCTGCAAAAAAAGTGAATGATCAAATTAAGCAACTTTGAATTAGGAGAAGCAGCCTTCTGTTGCCTAGGCCCTAAGCTCTGGAATTCCCTGCCTAAACCTCTCCGCCTCTCTACCTCTCTTTCCTCCTTTAAGACGCTCCTTAAAACCTACCTCTTTGATCAAGCTTTTGGTCACCTGCCCTAATTTATCCTGATGTGGCTCGGTGTCAAATTTTTTGTCTTAAAATACTCCCGTGCAGCGCCTTGGGACGTTTTACTATGTTAAAGGCGCTAAATAAATACAAGTTGTTGTTGTTGTTGTTATAATCATATCCACCTATTATTCTCATTTTAATTCATAATGTATATGTGTCTGAAGAAGATTAGCTTAAAGAGAATAATTCACTTTTTTAAACTGTACAAAGATGGCTTATTAGGGCGTTGGTGCGATCACACCTGGAGTACTGCGAACAGTTTTGGTCTCCTTATTTAAGGAGGGTTGGGTCTATACTCATGGAGTTTAGAAGAATGAGAGGTGATCTTATTGAAACATATAGGGGTAAAAATTCAGTTGGTTGCGCCTCCCATTAGCGCCTTAAGAGGGCGCTAATGGGGCGCAAAGCCGCTAACGCCCGGGCGCAGCGATGTTTGCGCCGCTCGGGAACTTAACTAGAGATTGTGCGGCGGCGCTAAACTTTACCGCTGCGACCACCTGCGCGCGCAGATTGTGACGTCATTCCATGGTGCAACGCCCTTGTGGCGCCCCGGAGTGGAAATTGAGTGGCGCCCCCCTGCCTTACCGCCTGGCGCATCCAACGACCAGAAGACTGGAACGCTATCAATCGCTGTGGGGCTGGGGGGGTCGCTATTTAAAGGGGGCCTCTTCCTGTCTTTTATTGTTGGTGGCATTTTTGAACTACGCATTCTGAGAGAGAGAGGGAGAGACTTCTGGAGAGATTCAACGTTGTGTGAAGGAGTTTTGGGTACTGAGCAGCACTTTGCAGGTTCATTTTGATTTGCCATTCCTTGTATCGATTTAGCAGAGACTGTGGGAGCTGCACTCTGAGCTCTTTGCCTGGTACTCTCCATTATTCTTTCCAGCACATTTGATGTGCAAGTCTCTCCAGGCCGAGATTCAAGGCTGCAATGAACAGGATGTGGATGGAAAGCAAGATTAACCATCCCCTTTAAGAACTGGCCCGTGCCATTGTGTGTGTGTTCCATTGCTGACTGACATTACATGAGCTTCGCCAGCGCTCTGAGTTAGCGCCTCACTCCTTGGCCTTTGCGCCTTAAGACAGGTGTGCAGCACCTGATTTAGCGCTCCACTCACCTCCCGGGGCGGTAAAAGTGAAGTTTCCAGTCAGTGCCGATAATTAGCGCCAGGCGCTAATATTTGCGTCCAGACGATATTTGCGCCCCAAATGGGGCGCGACCTAATTTTTACCCCATAAGATTCTGAGGGGGAATCTAGAACTAGAGGGCATGATTTCAGAATAAGGGGTCGCCCATTTAAAACGGGGATGAGGAGGGATTTCTTCTCTCAGAGGGTCGTGAATCTTTGGAATTCTCCACCCCAGAGAGCTGTGGAGGCGGAGTCAGTGAATATATTCAAGGCTGAGATAGACAGATATTTGAGCTACAGGGGAGTCGAGGGTTATGTGGAACGGGCAGGAAAATGGAGTTGAGGCCAAGATCAGATCAGCCATGATGTTATTGAATGGTGGAGCAGGCTCGGGGGGCCGATTCTCCTGCTCCTACTTCTTATGTTCTTAGTGTTGCTCTTAGTGATTAGCTCTCCTAAATTGTGTAAAATTACATGAAGAATTTCTGATAAGTTTATAGATTTCGGATAGCAATCCGCCTCTTGAACTAGCTGAATGAACTGCGATGGTGCTGAGCAGAACAGCACAATTGCATAGAGCCAGCCAGCATTCTGGGAACACAAGTGCAGATTGTACTGTAGGTGCCAGGTTGGACCAGCTGTTCTTCCTCAGTACATCATTCAGCTCTATGTCATGTCTAATGCATGTATTCAGTGGGAAAAATGTGTCAGTTAGTATCAATTATGCTTAAAGTGTCCCTTCATTTCCTTTCTTTTTGGTAAATGCAGTAGTTAGCGCATTTATGGACTTAAGAAGAAAAATTGGAGATGCAGGCGAACAGGAATAAAAATCAGAAAATGCTGGACCTGTACAGCAATGTTCCCCTGAAGGTGCGCGGCCACAATTGGGAGGTCCCGCGCAGGTCGCTCACATAGAAAAATAGGAGCAGGAGTAGGCCATTCGGCCCTTCGAGCCTGCTCCGCCATTCAATACGATCATGGCTGATCCTCTATATCTCAATACCATATTCCCGCTCTCTCCCCATACCCCTTGATGCCTCTTGTCACCCAGCTGCTGCCGCTGGGAAATGCACCATGCATGCGCGGCCCTGCAGCAAATTTAAAGGGAGCGCGCGCCAAACAAAAAAAATGAGAGGGAACATTGTACAGCAGGCGAGTCTGCACCTGAAAGAAAAAGACAGGCTAACACTTTGGGTGCATTCAAGTGCGAATGGAGGATTCCTACAACAAGGTTCACCAGCCTTTTCTCTTCCAGATAAGGACTGACCTGCTGCGTTTTTTCCGGTCAATATATTTCTGTTCTGTAGAAAATGTGATCTTCGCTTTGCTCACAGGGTGAAAGCACACTGCATGTGACGGGGCTGTAGAAATGTTAGCTCGTTCAGGGATTACACAAGCTGGTGCGGCTATTTTTTTTTAAATGTCCTGCTTGGGCTGAACTAACTCGCCAAAGCCGATTCAAGCCGGCGGTTTCATGTGCCAGGCCAGAGTGTTTTGCCCAATCTCCAGATGCAGCTATTATTCAATTCAGATACCGATCGGAAGTATAAATAAATCACGAGGGCAGGGTTCGACAGTGCACCTATAATTATTACATTTATAGTTGGCGTGGATGCTTCCTTTATTAATTTGCAAAATAGGCTTCCAGTGCTTACAGCCATACCACAAACCTGAGTAATGCCGCCCTCGTGCACAGACAGTCTTTACTAAACCCATTGATTTATGTCTATTTATGACAGATTTATTGCTTCAGATAGAAAGCTAAAAGTGTGTCTTTGGAAGCTCCTGTGCACTGCTTTGACAGATAATCCGAAAGTAGTAATTATCAGTCGCCACGAATAAATCACATGGTTTATTGTGCAAGCCGTGGCACCCTTTCCGAAATAATTTTGCCAAAACAAAGCTTAACGGCCGTAATATTTCTAAACTTGAAACACGTCCCTTTTAATGACTAGGTTGCTGGACATTATTAAAGGTCTGTGTAATATTTTATAGATCCAAGTTTTCCTGGGTGTAGTTAAGCTAATAGTTAAGTATTGGTTGCTGATGTGCCCCATCACTGAGTGTCGGTATGGTAATGACCAGTCACTGCAACATTTTTCTAACTTGCTAAGGGCAAGACCTCAGCCTCAATAGCTATGTTTTTCTCCTTTTCTTCTTTCACTCTTGTTTTGCATTTGTCAAAATGTTTTAGTATCGGAACCAGTCTGAGAGAATGCTGCCCCAACAAGTATTTCCCAGTGAAATCTCTTCTAATTGCTTCTTCAGTTGGCTGGCTTGGGTGTGTAACCACAAACAGAGAGGCGCAATAAAACCTTGGCTTGCTCCTTTTTTTTTTCTCCTCCAGTTTTCTGCCTCCTCCCCTGAAGATGCTGAGCTACGATTCCCTTGGACACCAGGAGCCCTCGAGTACCTCACCCAAGCGACCATTTTTCCACATGTGACCCCAGGAAGAGTGTCTCAGCAGACTGCTTGATGACGGGTAGGCATCACTGCAATGCTCAATCCTGTCCTTAACCAATGTCCACCTTCAAACAGGACTCACAGGGGTTAGTTTTAACTTCAGATTACACAAACTAGGGTTGTATTCCCTGGAATTTAGAAGATTAAGAGGTGATTTGATCAAAGTTTTCAAGATGTTAAGGGGGACTGATTGGGTAGATAGAGAGAAACTATTATCCCTGGTTGGGGAATCTAGGACTAGGGAACATAGCCTAAAAATTAGAGCCAGGCCTTTCAGGAGTGAAGTTAGGAATCATTTCAACACACAAAGGGTGGTAGATTTTTGGAACTCTCTTCCGCAAACGGCAGTTGATGCTGGGTCAATTGTTAATTTTAAATCGGCGATTGATAGATTTCTGTTAATCAAAGGTATTAAGGGATATGGGGCAAAGGCATGTATATGGAGGACACAGATTTAAGGTTTTGGGCAAGAGATACAGGGGGGATGTGAGGAAAAACTTTTTTACGCAGCGAGTGGTGATGACCTGGAATTCGCTGCCGACGGAAGTGGTGGAAGCAGAGACACTCAATGTTTTCAAGGGGAGACTGGATAGGCACTTGAGGGAAATAAACTTGCAGGGCTACGGGGATAGAGTGGGGGAATGGGACTGACTGGATTGCTCTACAGAGCCGGCACGGACTCGATGGGCCGAATGGCCTCCTTCTGTGCCGTTATGACTCTATGGGGTAAAAATTCAGTTGGTTGCGCCTCCCGTTAGCGCCTTAAGAGGGCGCTAATGGGGCGCAAAGCCGCTAACGCCCGGGCGCAGCGATGTTTGCGCCGCTCGAGAACTTAACTAGAGATTGTGCGGCGGCGCTAAAACTTACCGCTGCGACCACCTGCGCGCGCAGATTGTGACGTCATTCCATGGTGCAACGCCCTTGTGGCGCCCCGGAGCGGAAATTGAGTGGCGCCCCCTGCCTTACCGCCTGGCGCATCCAATGACCAGAAGACTGGAACGCTATCAATCGCTGTGGGGCTGGGGGGGGCGCTATTTAAAGGGGGCCTCTTCCTGTCTTTTATTGTTGGTGGCATTTTTGAACTACGCATTCTGAGAGAGAGAGGGAGAGACTTCTGGAGAGATTCAACGTTGTGTGAAGGAGTTTTGGGTACTGAGCAGCACTTTGCAGGTTCATTTTGATTTGCCATTCCTTGTATCGATTTAGCAGAGACTGTGGGAGCTGCACTCTGAGCTCTTTGCCTGGTACTCTCCATTGTTCTTTCCAGCACATTTGATGTGCAAGTCTCTCCAGGCCGAGATTCAAGGCTGCAATGAACAGGATGTGGATGGAAAGCAAGATTAACCATCCCCTTTAAGAACTGGCCCGTGCCATTGTGTGTGTGTTCCATTGCTGACTGACATTACATGAGCTTCGCCGGGGCTCTGAGTTAGCGCCTCACTGCTCGGCCTTTGCGCCTTAAGAGAGGTGTGCAGCGCCTGCTTTAGCGCTCCACTCACCTCCCGGGGCGGTAAAAGTGAAGTTTCCAGTCAGTGCCGATAATTAGCGCCAGGCGCTAATATTTGCGTCCAGACGATATTTGCGCCCCAAATGGGGCGCGACCTAATTTCTACCCCTATGTCTCTGAGTTAGGTCACAGATCTCATTGAATGGCGGAACAGGCTTGAGGGGCTAAATGGCCTCCTCCTGTTCCTATGTTCTATTGCCTGGCATTAACGGGGCAGTAATGGCCTTAAAATCGGCTTGGGATCCTTACCGGCCCGTTAACACTGACAAAGAGGTTACAACATTATGAAAAGGGCCTACCGCTGGGAGCCCGCCTGTCTTTGGCAGTAGGCCCCTTTTAATATGTAAATCAGGGTCTGAGGGCCATGCACACAATGGCCAGTTCCACAGGCGATGGAGCCAAAGAGGCCCAGCCAAGATAAATCTGGAATATTTTTGTGGGGCCTAGAGGAGCAGGAGTGCATCGGTGGGCCCCACAATAATAATCTGGGCTGCTGTTGCCCGAGGCCCCCACCCTCCACTTCCCTGCGCCCCCCACCCCCGCATTTACCTTGCTGGCTGAGGTGGCCCAATATTGGGAGGCCTCAATACGGCAAGGCAAAAAAGAAAATCAGCAGACTTTAACCTCCTGATTACTATCCTACTATCCAGTGCCCCTTACTGAAAAACTACTTCTGCAGCAGTCGGGCAAGGATTAAGCTTGCCTCCCTCGTGGTCAAATAGCCTGCTAAGACTCACTGTCAACCCTCTCACTTGAGTAATGGCACTTTGTCAAGAATCAGAGGGTAACCAGCATGTGAAAAATTGCCAAGGAACATGTGATAAAAACAGCATTACTAAAAAAAAAAAATGGCCTTATTCAGGAAATTGTTACTCCGAGCTGAGCAACATTGTCCTCCAGTAAGTTCTTTGGTACACTAATTTTTCCTCCAGTGGATATAATTTTAGCAAACATAAAATATGTGGGAGGACAACAGAGGAAATCATATTTAATGCTTGCGTAAACGTTTTTGCTAAAATTATCGACGGGAGAATTTCACTTTCTTATTGTGAAATACCACACAATTACAGATCATTTTCCAATGATACAAAACTTTTTTTTTTCATTATCGTTTTACTGCCAAATTACTGCCCTCTCATCTTTGCTCAAGGTGTTTTCTCCTTGCTGAGGTAGAGTCCACAGATGTTTATCATCATTTAGTGCTTTGTTCAAGTGGCAACGCAGCCCAGCCTAGCCTGATCTTTCCCTCGTCTAATGTCCACATGCCTACCTACATCAGCATTGCAATCAGGAGCTAGAACAAGGACCAGGGCTGATTTTTTCTGCGTAACTCAGAGACACTGTTGCTCCCAACCATGACCAAGCTGAATTCAATTATTTTAGCAAAGACTGGAGATTAAACCTGGGACTTTCCTTGTCAGTAAGCTTTAGTTATTCCCTGGATAACTCACTGAGCTGCCAAAAGAGTTCCTTTTCTTCCCAATTTTTCATGAGTAAGTTTTTTTTAAACAACAACTTGCATTTATATCGTGTTTTTAGTGCAAAAACATCATCAGGTGCTTCACAGATAGGCATACGGAAAATGGATGCTGAGCCAAGTAGGGAGAAGTTGGGAGAGGTGACCTAAAGCTTGGTGGAAGAAGAAGGAGGAGAGAGAGGTGGAGAGACAGAGAGATATAGGGAGAGAATTCCAGAGCGATAGGACTCAGGCGCTTGAATGGTGGGATGAAGCGAGTGGGATGGACAAAAGTCAGAGGAAGGGAATGTTTGGGGTGGATATGTTTGGGTTGGTTGTAGAGATAGAGTGGGGCAAGTCCATGAAGGGATATAAAGATGAGGACAAGGATCTTAAATTTAATGGGGTAAGTCAGCAATGACAGGGATGATGGGTGAATGGATTTAGTGCAGGACACAATGCATGCGGCAGAAATTTAGACAAGTTGGAGTTTATGGAAGGGAGGATAGGAGGCCAGCAAGAAGGCATCAGAGGAGTTGTATCTGGAGATGTTTCAGCAGCAAAAGGGCTGAGGTCAGGGCAATGGCAGGCAATATTCTGTAAATATGTGGTCTCAGGATTGTGAACAGTGCTGTTCAGCCTGAGAGTGTCATGGGAGGAAGAAGGAATCGGCGTCAAGCGAGCTAAATTTGTGGCAGAGGTCAAAGACCATGGTATTAAAAAAGAAAATGCTGAAAATACAGAGGAGTCTCCCTGCTGTCTGCCACAGGGAAAGTCATCGCAAGAATCCTCCTCAATCGCCTTCTCCCAATGGCTGAAGAGCTCCTCCCAGAGTCGCAATGCGGATTCCGCCCACTAAGGGGCACAATGGACATGATCTTCACCGCACGTCAACTACAAGAGAAATGCAGGGAACAGCACCAACCGCTGTACATGGTCTTCTTTGACCTCACAAAGACCTTCGACACCGTCAACCATGAGGGATTATGGAGTGTCCTCCTCAAATTCAGCTGCCCTCAAAAGTTTGTCACCAACCTCCGCCTGCTTCACGACGACATGCAAGCCGTGATGCTGACCAACGGATCCACCACAGACCCAATTCACGTAAGGCTGTGTCATCGCACCAATGCTCTTCTCGATCTTCCTGGCTGCAATGTTCCATCTCACCCCCAGTAAGCTCCCCGCTGGAGTGGAGCTAAACTACAGAACAAACAGGAAACTCTTCAACCTCCGTTGCCTCCAGTCCAGATCCAAGGTCGTCCCATCCTCTGTCATCAAATTACAGTATGCAGAGGATGCTTGCGTCTGCGCACACTCTGAGGCCGAACTCCAACCCATCGTCAACACCTTCACCGAAGCGTACGAGAGCATGGGCCTTACACTAAACATCCATAAGACAAAGATCCTCTACCAACCTGTCCCCACCACACAGTACTGCTCCCTGATTATCAAAATCCATGACGAGGCCTTGGACAACATGGTCCACTTTCCATACCTTGGGAACCTACTGTCAACAAGGGCAGACGTCGATGACTAAGTCCAACACCGCCTTCAGTGTGCCAGTGCAGCCTTCGGTCACCTGAGGAAGAGAGTGTTTGAAGACCAGGACCTCAAACCCGGCACCAAGCTCATGGTCTACAGAGCAGTAGTGATACCCGCCCTCCTGTATGCTTCAGAGACATGGACCATGTACAACAAGCACCTCAAAGCACTGGAGAGGTACCACCAACGCTGCCTCCGCAAGATCCTGCAAATCCATTGGCAGGATAGGCACACCAACGTCAGTGTTCTCGCTCAGGCCAACATCCCCAGCATCGAAGCTTTAACCACGCTCGATCAGCTCCGATGGATGGGCCACATTGTCCGCATGCCCGATACGAGACTCCCAAAACAAGCGCTCTAATTGGAGCTCCAGTGCGGCAAGAGAGCCCCAGGTGGGCAGAGGAAACGCTTCAAGGACACTCTCAAAGCCTCCTTGAAAAAATGCAACATCCCCACTGACACCTGGGAATCCCTGGTCCAAGACCACACAAAGTGGAGGAGAAGCATCCGGGAAGGCGCCGAACACCTCGAGTCTCTTCGCCGGGAGCAAGCGGAAGCCAAGCGCAAGCAGCGCACGTCAACCCAAGCACCCCACCCACCCGCCCCTTCAACCACCGTCTGCCCCACCTGTGACAGAGACTGTAGGTCCCGCATTGGACTCATCAGTCACCTGAGAACTCATTTTTAGTGTGGAAGCAAGTCATCCTCGGTTCCGAGGGACTGCCTAAGAAGAAGAAGAAAAAAGAAAATGCTGAAAATATTCAGCAGGTCAGACAACAACAACTTGTATTTATACAGCACCTTTAAAGTAGTTAAACATCCTAAGGCGCCTCACAGGAGTATTATAAGGCAAAAAATTTGACACCGAGCCATATAAGGAGAAATTAGGGAAGACGACCAAAAGCTTGGTCAAAGAGGTAGGTTTTAAGGAGCGTCTTAAAGGAGGAAAGAGAGGTAGCGAGGCGGAGAGGTTTAGGCAGTGAATTCCAGAGCTTAGGGCCTAGGCAACAGAAGGCACGGCCACCAATGGTTGAGCGATTATAATCAGGGATGATCAAGAGGGCAGAATTAGAGGAGTGCAGATTTCTCGGAGGGTTGTGGGGCTGAAGGAGATTACAGAGATAGGGAGGGGCGAGGCCATGGAGGGATTTGAAAACAAGGATGAGAATTTTGAAATCGAGGCGGTGCTTAACCGGGAGCCAATGTAGGTCAACATCTATGGAGAGAGAAACAGAGTTAACGTTTCAGGTCAATGACCTTTCGTCAGAAAGACAATGGTGTCAGTTTTCCCAATTGAGCTGGTGGAAGTTTTGATACTGGATTTTGGATGAATAGTTTGGCAGAACAGAAGTGAGATAGTGGAGGGAATACAGCTGGGTGTCGTTGGTGTGCATAAGGAAGCCGACTGCATGCCAGAGTTCTTTCAGATTTTTAACTGCTGTTCAAATACTAACAATGCCAAAAGCTTTGTCAAATTCAACTTTATTCAGGGAAGCAAAAATCACAATTTTTAAAAAGGACCATAAAGTGTGGTTTGGGTGATCAATTCAGTTAGTTTACAAGCGCGTTAAATGTTTGGAAAGGCATCGCCACATCACCTGCATGTAACATCACTCTGCTGGGAATGGTCGACTGCTCATCTGGCTCACCTTCCTTCCCAAACAATGCAGGGTTTCTGAACTTTTTATAGTTAAGCCCTTAATAAATAGAGAATTTTGTTGGTACTTTTGTTAGACTGACAAATTGCAGGATTGGAACTGGCAGAAAATAGATTACGATATATCAATATTCTACGTTCGACAGTGAGAGTCTAACTGATTCTTATTGTATCCCTCAGGTTGTCCTGATAAAGAAATTTCATCTTCAACATAAATGGTAACATCAATAAACAGAACACCTTTGCAAACAACTACTGTAGTCGTTCTAATTCCTTTAAATCATAAATGTTTGCGATTACCTGAGCAGTGGTATAATGGGTCTAGTGCTTTCCTATGGGGGGTGTGGGAGCTGTGGCTATTGGAGATGGTTACAATGTAAGGGTTGGAGAAATTTGATCTATTGTTATCTTTGTACTAACAATAGCCCCGATATTTACGGGGTTGCTAATGGGGGCTAGTGTTGTTGTGGCCGGGTAACTCGGAGGTCCTGCCGAATTTAACAATTTTGTCTCCGTTTCCCGGTCGGCAGCCAGACAGATTGAGAGGCTGGCTGGCTGCTGTGCAGGAAGGCCTGCCCTGGTAGGCCACAGCCAGGGAGCAGCGAGGAGGGAGGGAGAGATGGTGTAAACCGGGAGGAGGTCAGAAAGGCTACACTTACTGAACTTCAAAACAGCGAATCTTGATCCTTGACTGATAGGTTTGGTGGAAGAAATGAAACTGATGTTGCAAGACTGCAGAGTGTGAATTTTCTCATTATTAATGCCACCAGCAATTTTTTGTCGGGCAGGACGGGGGGGGTGGGGGGGGCAGGAAGTTATTGATGAAAACGGGCAAGAGCTTCAGAAAAATATTATAGGACAGAATTTCCGAATATGCGCTGGTGGTGGGGATCATACAGGTTAATGCCCATTTCCCAGGTAATCCATAGTGCCCCCATTATTTGACCCCCAAAGAGTGCAAGGCTGAGCAAGGATACCCTCTTTGAGTCCTGACTCATGAAACCTCCACAACAGGAGGGAGTGCAGCGTAGATTTACTAGAATGAAAACTGGACTCCAAGGGTTAAATTACGAGGAGCGATTACACAAACTAGGGCTGTATTCCCTGGAATTTAGAAGATTAAGGGGCGATTTGATCGAACTTTTCAAGATATTAAGAGGAACTGATAGGGTAGATAGAGAGAAACTATTTCCGTTGGTTGGGGAGTCTCGGACTAGGGGACATAGCTTAAAAATTAGAGTCAGACCTTGCAGGAGTGAAGTTAGGAAACACTTCCTACACGCAAAGGGCGTGATTTTGCCAATGGGGACGTGATGGAGGCGGGACTGCTGCTTGTCGGGTTTTAGTCCCGCCTCCATCGATGTCCAGCCAACCCACGCTATTTTCCCTTGATTGACCTTGTTAAGCCCGCCCAGAGGGCTTAGCAGGCCAATTAAGGGAAAGCCAGTTACTGGTGACGTCAGCGAGTGACGTTTCATCTGTCAAGAACTTTTGACAGATGAATTGTCATAATTTGACAGCTCTGTGAAGCTGTCAAACACTGACAATCTGTCTTCTAAGTTGAGACCTGGGACACAGGCTTACTTAGAGATCTCTCCTGAGCAGAAAGCAGAAGGCTGATGCATTTGAGAATGCAGCGGCCATTCTGCTTTCGCTGCTGGTGAGATGAGGGACTCCCGAGACCTGACGGGTTGAAGCCTGGAGGAAGAAGCAAAGGTAAGTAAAGCTTTTAAAACACTGAAGACTCACCTCACACACTTACCTCTGCACACATGCACCCATCACTCACCTGCACACCGGACATCTCGGCCCCTCCGACCCCCACAGACCCACGGCTCGCCTCGCTGACCCTGGCAAGGTTCGGAGCCGTCAGGAAGCCCACACTTTAGGTGGCAAAATAGGGATTATACAAAAAACTGCCTGTTAACTACCTGTTAATGGGATGGGTACCCGCCCCCAGATTCTGCCATTTGCCCGGCAGTCCCGCCTCCATACCCACCTCCCCAGGGCTGGCAAAATCGCCCCCAAAGGATGGTAGAAGTTTGGAACTCTCTTCCACAAACAGCAGTTGATGCTGGGTCAATTGTTAATTTTAAATCTGAGATTGATAGATTTCTGTTAACCAAAGGTATTAAGGGACATGAGCCAAAGGCGGGTATATGGAGTTAGTTCACAGATCAGCCATGATCTCATTGAATGGGCGGAACAGGCTCGAGGGACGAACTGGGCTATGTTCCTAACAGGTATGAACTGTTGCTAAGCTCAGATACAATGAGGTGTACACAGATACCAGAATCATTATCAAATGCACCGCAGGTATTTTGAAGCAACACTTCAGGTACCTTGCCACATCGGGGCATCCTGTTATATAGCACGGCCAAAGTCCTCAGGGTTGATGTGGTTGATTGCCTGCTCCACAACTCTATTGTATCAACAGATCTCTGTCCATCTTCACCAAGCGAGCATCAAAGACACCTTCACCTACATTGCCTCACCCACAAATAAACATAAATTTTGAGGCATGCAGCCTAAAAGGTGGCCAGTTTCCTGGTTGCAAAATGTGGCACGTGGGCCCCATTTCCTGAGCACTCACACGCAGCCAGGCTTTGCCTCACCAGCGGACTCTTGTCATTTCAGGGCTTAAATGTTTTGGATGAGTAAAAGTGGTGAGGCTAAATAATTAGTAGTAATAATCAGTTCCTCTGCTCTCCCTCAGATATTTTTCAAAAGTGGAAGCAACTTTACTTTAGGTGTTCCTATCTTACACCTCCTGTCAAGGTAAGTTTACGCTCTGAAGCCCTGACCAGAGAAATGATATCTCGGCTGTTGACTGACCATCTCTTTACATACCAACCAGTGCAGGTGCCGACAGTCTCCTGTCTTGCATGGATTGTTACAATAACATTGTCCCTATTACATGTTGCCTTCTCCACATACTCTGCTGACATTCACCAGAGGTGCACCACAACCACAGGGTTAAGATCGAGGTACAGTTTTCCAATCCTCAAAAGTCGCTGTATGATAATAACACTGAGCCTTCGACTGACTCTAAAGAAAGAAAAATGCTGGGGGAAAAAAAACTTTGGCTGAATATAATTTGATGCATATATTCATGTAAATGAATTGGCGCGAGGACAGTGATATACCTAATTGCTCATGGAATAATGAATGTGCCTTTTATTGTACAGCTCGATTGGAATGACCGTCTAACATTCTGGTGCGGGCTTGTCACAGCAGTACTGCAGGAGTTCATAATTAATGAGTTCATTTACATCTGGAATGAGAAGCAAACAAGGGTACAGTGTCCCCTTGCCATTGATGGAGAAGGAATCTGATTTGGCGGAGGGAGGTGTTCAGAGCGCTGGTGTCCTGCTGCAGCTCACCAGTTTGGTGAGGAGGAAGATCGGCTGGATGCCGGGGCGGGGTGTGTGTGGGTGAGAACGGGCTGGCAGCGGGCAGGACGATTCTCCTGCTCCTCCTGGCCCAACAAAAATCCATTCTTAAAAATACAAAACACTTACCTTTTGGGTGAAGCCTCCTCAAGGACCACCAGTAAGGCCTCTTGATGCCTGGAGAAAGTGGGACAGGCGAGTGCCGCGCATGCTTCACACATTTCTCATTGAAAGTTTCAGTTTGGGTACTACAACAGGCGGAGGAGGAGAGGTGGTACAGTGTCCCCTTGCCATTGATGGAGAAGGAATCTGATTTTAGCGAAGGGAAGTGTTCGGAGCGCTGGGGAATGGGGGCGGGGGGGGCGGTAAAAGGGCTGTTGGCCGATGTTATACAGAGAGATGGAGAAAGGAAGGGGTGGAAGTTTGTTTCGGGCGGTGGCACAAAACGGGTGGTATTGGACCGGCCACCTGTTACACGCAGCGCTTGAACTGAATATCCGCCGCTGCGTATAACGGGCTGCCGATCCGATACTGCCCGTTTTGCCCCACCGCCAGAGACGAATTTCATCCCCGAAGAGCTGTACTCAGCCTTGCTACTCTGGCCATTGAACCTTTTTCTCCATTAAATCCAGGTCCTGGGGATAATGCTCGTTGAACTGACGAGCTCAGCCACCTCTCCCTAGGCCTGATGGACGTTGGCCTTTGGAATCTTCTTCCCATTCGTTGGTAAGAGAATGTCTCTCCTTGCCCCCTCACCACTTCACACAGGGACCCTCAGGGAGGCAGCAGGGAACTTGGGGCTTGCTTCCGACTCGTTTCTCACAAGCCCTGTTTTTGCAGCAGTAGAATTTCCCGGACGTGAGTGCAACCTCCCTTTTAAGAAGTGCAGTCGTGCTTTAATTAGGCCTGTGGAGGCTCGCTGGGAAACCCGCCCTGCAAGTGGGCAGACTGCCCGCTCTCGACATTGATCGAGCGGGTAGTCCGCCAAACAGATAGAAAGAGACCGGCAGTTACAATCGATCCAGCCTCACTCTGCTGACAGTGGCGTGTCTCTTATCTCCTCTTTCGTGGCCTTTTCCCCACTTTGTACTCTCTTCTCCAGCAGGAAGAGTAGGTAACTGAAGCGCACACTCCTTCCAAGTTTTTGATATCAGTAATACTGCTCCAGATATACCTCAACCCGCAGCACATATTCTTGTTTTGAGTCAGGATGGCCCATCTTGCGATATAGAAAAAATATACAATTGGGCACTGACAAAATGTATCACCATATACTACTTAATGAGGCAGGGCATTGAAACTTAATCCTACCCATATATTAGTGCCGTATTTGGAATCACATTTACAAAATCCTGTGATCCCTATATAAAGTCACACAGCTTCAGATGTTGCAAGTTTCAAATAAAGTTCTGAACTTCAAGGACGACAAAATATACAACAGTGATGATAATTCAATTACCTGTTAATTAAGTGAAGCCATTTTCCAATTAACAGCTGAGTCATTTATCCCTTATTGAGATAAATGCTCCTGGGCTGTCTGCCATCGATATTAAGTGAGCTGCGAGATTGTTGGAATTACCACCATTTCATTAATCTTGTGATTGTGAGCTGTAAGAAGACAAAATGGTTAAGTGAGGAACATGTCTATACAAATAGTATCGCAGCTACAACTATCTTAACGGGTTTGGTTGGACTTTTATTCTAAAATTGCAATAATGGAAAAGTTGTATAAATTCTAGTCATAAGTACAGAATATATTTTTTTTAAAACCCCAAACATTTAGCTTCAGTGGAGGGCACCAGTAAACTAAAGCTTCTTGGCATTAGTCTCACCTGCAGCATGAGGTAGAAGCAATAATATTCTGGCCGTGCTGCCAAAGCTGCATATCTGAGGACTGTGCTGAAATCAGCTGTCCCTCTTATTGGCACACGGGCACCTACTGGAGTGCCAAGGCACATATTTACTTTCAACGTCAAGACCAACTACCCGCCGCAGACAATAGGCCACTTGTACAGATGGTGGCAGCCATTCCTCCACAATATGTGGTCTAACGCCCTGAGTTATTGGCAATATGTCTTTCTAAAAAGTTTTATTCCACGGTGCTGGACCAAGAAAAGAAAAAAGACACAGTTGCCCTGTCTTCCAAACAGTCTGGGGGAGTTGCACAGTAATAGCAATCCTGTGAGAAGAACATAAGAACATAAGAAATAGGAGCAGGAATAGGCCACTTGGCCCCTCGAGCCTGCTCCGCCATTCAATAAGATCATGGCTGATCTTGGGCTCAAAGCCACTTCCCCGCCCGCTCCCCATAACCCTTCACTCCCTAATCTTGCAAAAATCTGTTTCTCTCCACCTTAAATGTATTTAATGACCCAGCCTCCACGGCTCTCTGGGACAGAGAATTCCACAGATTTACGACCCTCTGAGAGAAGAAATTCCTCCTCATCTCAGTTCTAAAAGCAGTTCATCGAGCAGAAACTGATAGCCAAGTTCCGCACCCATGAGGACGGCCTCAATAGGGATATCGGGTTCATGTCACGCTACAGAACGTGACTCGACATCGTTGTCTGTCTTTCCAGTTTTTAAAAAAAAAACAAACACAAAAAAAACTGCAGACAGCAGGATTTGACACGTTGGACCCCCTGTGACACATCTCATTGTCTTGGCTGTGCTCTGGCGTGTCTTTGATGTAAGGACACCTTCCCTGAAAGATTGTATCTCTGCAGCTTCTGTGTTTATATACTGTGAAATATTGTAGATTCACTCATTGTACCTTTACCTGACGAAGGGGCGACAGCTCCGAAAGCTTGTAATTTTAAATAAATCTGTTGGACTATAACCTGGTGTTGTGCGACTTCTCATTTCAGTTCTAAAAGGGCGACCCTTTATTCTGAAACTATTCTAGATTTCCCCACGAGGGGAAACATCCTCTCTGCATCTACCTTGTCGAGCCCCCTCAGTATCTTATATGTTTCAATAAGATCACCTCTCATTCTTCTAAATTCCAATGAGTGTAGGCCCAACCTGCTCAACCTTTCTTCATAAGTCAACCCCCTTATCTCTGGAATTAACCTAGTGAATCGTCTCTGAACTGCCTCCAATGCAAGTATAGGAATAGGACAGGGGCACTGTTGCTTTACTCTTTGGGATCCTGGTTCAAATGCTCCTATAGACCCTTTCTGAGAATGCTTTGTCCCCAGTCCTATTCTATCATGCTTGAAGTACAGTATGCATTGTTAAATCTTTGCTATTGCTGTAGCCGTGATCTGAAAGCCTATTCAAGTATGTTTACCATCTGATTATTTTTCAATTCTAAGGGGGTTATTTTGACCAAAGCGTGAAAACCGGCACTAAATGGGTGCAGTGCTAATAAGACTAGCCTGTTTGAAATAACAACAGAAAATGCTGGAAACACTCAGCAGGTCAGGCAGCATCTGTGGAGCGAGAAACCGAGTTAACATTTCAGGTCGATGACCCTTCGTCAGAACTGGAAAAAGTTCTGTTGTTATTTCAGATTTCCAGAATCCGCAGTATTTTGCTATTGTATTAGATAGTTTGGATTTAGCACACAATTTTGGTCCTAATTGCTGATTAGCATCTCCAGGCAAGTTCAAATTATGGTAAACAGACTCCTGCAGGTTTAGCACTCAAGTGCTGATTAGTCGCAATTTACGTGGAGCAGCATATGTGGGCTCCTTGCACCCACATCCACTGAAGGTGTGGAGTACTCTGGCTGCAACGCAGCGGCACATTGCAGGATGGCTCAGGGACTGAGGGAGAGGGCGCACAGGTTCTCGGATGCAGCACCGGAGGTCTTGATGGAGGAGGCCCAGAGGAGGAGGAAGGTCCTGAACCGGCAGAGGGGAAGGATGCCACCTCGCCCACCTCACCCTCCTGTCCCGCTATCCTGCAGCAGCTGGTGCTGCTTTGCCTGGCCTCATGTCCTCCTCCCATTCCTCATCCAGACCAAGGGGGACCATGACCAAGCATTCCCTTTCTCCTGATGACTCCTATAATGTATCCAACAAGGTGCAGTAGCACAACACTTACTCTTTTTAGGTGAAGTCCTCGGAGAATTTCCGGAATAAATGTTGCTCGAATGTTGGTGAAGTCTTGACAAAGTGTCCCAGAAAGTCTCCCGATGTGTTTCAGAGGCCCTCTCCACAGCTCAAGCAGCAATGACCATGAAATGGTGAGTATCCCTTTAAGTGGTGAGTATTCCTTTAATTAGCGTTTAAAAGAGACATCAAGGCCATGTTTACTCCCAAACAGTTGGTCGCCATTAGGAGACGCCGTTAGTTGAAGCGCTAGCCACCAAAATGCCGTGCAGCCTCTTTAATAAGTGCTAGCAGGCATTTTAAGTGGCAATCATCTGTTTAACAAGCCTCCAGGTGGCCGTTCCTAGCGCTGGCTTCAACTCCTTTACCAAGATGACGCCTTGCACTAAACGCGGGCTAAACCGGCGTTTCAGTTTAAGACCCCATCTTGGCCACTGCTTCACCTCTTTTACTCCTAATGTATTTGACGAAAATTGCCCCCTTAGGTTTTGTGCACACCCCATTAAGAAACACGTTTATGAAAGTGATGAGAATATCTGTTCTTGTTGGTCAATGATATTGAAAAGGTTGATATTTTGCAAAGGGAACTTGTGAACAATGGTGTTTTGAGCATGAATACTGCATGTTGTGCCCCTGTGTGGTGGTTTCAGTCTTATTCTGTTTATAATATTATTGAATCTCCCATGGCCTTGCTCAATATCAGTTGGAGGAAATAGTTTGTCGTTTACTTGTGTTCATTATGACATGCTGAGAGAGGTTACAATGCCACTCCTGGAACAAGCAACAATAACAGGGATTCTCAGAATACTGCATTAGTTTTAAAAATATGTTTGGATGAAATAAGAATTGCAGGCAGTGCCATTATTATTAGGGCAATACCCATTGATATCAATTGGCTGGGGGCATTAAGCAATACCCATTGATTTCAATATGCCAAGTGTTTTAATTGTGACAAACTCAAAGATTTTAATATGTTATAAGCAGATCACCTCTGGCGTAGTTCACGGTGAGTTGGAGGATAATCTGCTTTATGATAATAGAGGTATTATGCCATGTAACACAAAATATATTATTGGTGCCCTTGATTTACAGGGATTGACTAAGTCAAATTCTGTCCTTTCAAAACAACAAACTGTGGCAGGGAGACTGTGATGGGAAAAATGTTACTTGAAGTAAGTGTGACACTTGCAGGAAGTGCATGCTGTATGCAAGACTTTTAGGGGGAAAAATTCGGTTGCTTTGCGCCTCCCGTTAGCACCCCGAGGGGACACTAACGGGGCGCAAAGCAGGTGCGGCGCTGCTAACGCCTCTCGCGAAATTCAGCGGGAGGTTAGCGGTGGCGGTAGCGCCCCGTGGTGCTGCGCCGCCGGCGATGATGTCATCGCTGTGCGCAGTGCCCCACTTGCTCCCCGGCCACAAACTTGGCTCGCGCCCCCTGACCTACCGCCGGACGCCATGGCCGACAGGGTCAGGGTGGCGTTTTTGCGGCCGGGTCGGCGCAAATTAAAGGGCAGGTGCTGGGCGGCCATTTTTTTTGGGCCGCCTGCCAGCACCTGCCTCCTCCTGCAGGGTGCCGGGCTCCCCGGTGGTCCAGCAGGGCCCCGGTGCGTGCTGCGCTAGGCCCCCCCCCCTTTAATGAGGGGAGGGAGGCCTGTAATACTGCAGCGCTATGTGCCGATGGGCGTGGTGCTGCTGCACGTAGCGCCACGATATTCAATGGGAGCGCACCAAGAGGGAGGGGGAGCACGCTACCATTCAATTTTGGTCGCGGGGGCACTTACTTTTTCAGGGCGCTAAAAGTAGTGCCCCGGCGAAGGTAGCACCCCAAAGGGGGCGCGACCCAATTTCTTCCCCCTTAATCTAGATCGATACATTGGGCAATGCCATTGCCTAGTGGTGATCACTAGGGCAGATGATTAGTCATGGCAACACACAGCAATAAATCCCCAAATGTTGTGGACGTACCTGTGACCGTGTAATAAGAACATAAGAACATAAGAAATAGGAGCAGGAGTAGGCCACTCGGCCCTTCGAGCCTGCTCCGCCATTCAATGAGATCATGGCTGATCTTCTGCCTCAACTCCATTCACCGGCCCTATCGCCATATCCCTTGATGCCTTTACTAGTCAGAAATCTATCGACTTCTGTTTTGAATATACCCAATGACTGAGCCTCCACAACCCTCTGGGGTAGAGAATTCCAAAGATTCACCACCCTCTGTGTGAAGAAATTTCTTCTCATCTCAGTCCTGAATGGCCTACCCTTTATCCTGAGGCTGTGGCCCCTGGTTCTAGACTCCTCAGCCAAGGGAAACATTCTCCCAGCATCCACCCTATCAAGCCCTGTAATAATTTTGTATGCTTCAATGAGATCCCCTCTCATTCTTCTGAATTCAAGAGAATACAGGCCTAGTTTACTCAATCTCTTCTATTTTTCTATCCAACAATCTTCCAAAGTGAATATAAATCCTGGTTTCTGCATGCTGTTGGCTCTGCGGCCATTCCTGCTCTGCAGACCACCTTGCATATGAAGAAGTCAGTGCACTGTTCCCTCTCCAGCCAGTGCTGTCATCAACACCTGGCCAATGAAATGTTAGTGAGCCAGGTTTGAATGATTCCACCTATAGCTCCTTCAAACTGTGTGGGACCGAAGTGTCTGACTGACTGTTCATCATTTATTCTGCTGGGGCCTGGGCTTTGTTTCCTTGCCACCATTTTTGGCAAAAAATATGCAGTTGGAAAGAAACACAACAGAAAAAGATGTTTCAACAGCTTGCTATTCACAAAATAAAACACTGAACCTACATCAAAACAGCTGCAGCTTTAATGTAATTTTTAACAAAATAAGGTTAGTTGTTGAACAAAAATAAGTGGACTGTGTCTTTAAAACTGACACGGTATTACACCCGCTTAAAGCTTAACTCAATGTTTTCTTATTTTGTACTGATTCCCCCTAATCCTCCCCTCAGTAGCTCAAATAACTTATCAATCTGAACAGAATCTATTCTCGTCGTCATTTTCATAATTTCTCCCCAAAGTCTACAAGGGGAATTTTTCCAGCCTGGGGAGGCGGGTATGGAGGCAGGACTGCCGGGAAAATGGCAGAAACTGGGAGTGGGTACCGACCCCGCTCCCAACCCGCCTCCGTGCCATCTTCCCGGGAGGCGGGTCCCCGAGTCGCGCAGGGACCCGTCTCCTCGAGGCGGGAAGGGGATTAGAGCCAATTAACTGCCTGTTAACAGGTAGTTAATGGGCAGTTTTGAGGCTTTTCCCCATTTTACGCCTGCAATTGTGGGCTTCCTGAAGGCTGCGAACCTCGCCAGGGTCAGCGAGGCGAGCAGTGGGTCTGCGGGGGTGAGAGGGGTCGACATGTCAGATGTAGAGGTGAGTGATGGGTGTAAGTGTGGACAGGTAAGTATGAGAGGTGAGTGTAAAGTGTTGGAAAAAGTTTCCTTACCTTTGCTTCTTCCTGCATGCTTCAACCCTTGGGGATCCAGAGGTGCCTCATCTCAACGGCAGAGATGACAGAATGGTTGCTGCATTCTCAGATGCAGCAGCCATCTGCTTTCTGCTGAGGAGATAGGTCTTGGTGAGCCTGTGTGCAAGGGCTCACCTTAGAACAGAGATTGTCAGTGTTTGACAGCTTCTCAAAGCTGTCAAACACTGACAATTCATCTGTCAAAAATTTTCGACAGATGAAGCGTCATACGCTGACATCATCTGTCACCGGCTTTCCCTTAATTGGCTGGTAAGCTCAAAAGGGGCGGGCTTAACAAGGTCAATCAAGGGAAAATAGTGTGGGTTGGTCAGACGTCGCTGGGGGCGAGACTGAAACCCGGAAACCAGAAGTCCCATCTCCAGCACGTCTCCATTGAGAAAATCCAGCCCTACGTTTCTCTAATGAGGAGAGTTCCCTGTAGCTATTTTGATAACTAAGTGCCTTAAGAGTTGATATCAATCATCTGGCCTTGATTTATATTAGTGGTGGCATTGAACAGTTGTGATATTCCACAATGGGCACTGAAAAGTACTTACCTATACTGCCTCCAATTTTCCACATGCACAGCAGATTAAATCAGTGGCTTACAGCCTCATTATAATATTTAAAGTGCTAACCTGCCTCCTGGGAGTGGGTTGACTGCCGGCCCCATCCTGCCTCAGTTAAACCAGGAAGTGGGTGGGTTGGAGGCGGGTTGGGAGTCGGGATTCACATTTTTATAACCTCTCACCCGACCCCAACTCACCTGTTTTTTGGGGTTAAAATTCCCCCCATATATGTATTGGTCATTTTGAGCGCTAAAGAATACAAGGTGTATAACATACTGCATTACATACTTTTATTATATTGGAATTATACTTTTGTCAGATGTGATTACTTTCTTATTATTTTGAAAACATGTACACTTGGAAATAGGAGTCATCTATACTGTGTCTTCCTGGAAAGAAATGGAACTGCAGAGATTAACATTTAAATACAACATGAGTCTTAAGAGTGCAGAATTCCCCTTGGCATTTTACATAGCTGGAAGCTAGCTTTTAGTACCTGCCATCTCTATAGATAACCGTTCAATACAATTGAGATAATGAATATAATAAAAGCAGACTGGATTAAACACACATTCTTCCTGCAAATCTTCCCAGGCCTGACTGGAAATGCAGGGTATGTATCCCATTTAATATGCACTAATGACTACATAAAGCTTTGTGATAAGTTTAACCCATTTGCCATAATTGTATTGTTCATTCAGAACAGCCTACCGCCTCCCTCTGTCTCCAGCGTTCTTCTTTCCTCTCCTAAAGACAGTGACTTATGTTGGAGTACAATTTCACATGAGCTGGCTGCCTCTAATTCTTGAAATATTGGATAGGTGAGTGTCAGAAGGCCATCTGAATGGGGGGAGAGAAGGGATGGTTGAGAAGGTGTATCCCAATCCTGTTCTCACCTAATGTCCAAAGACATCCACTTTTCTGTAGGGGTTTCCAGATTTCTTTTCCCCTAACCTTAGCTTGGGGATGTCAAGGTCCCATGTGGCAATTGAGATAAGTTGATTCAGTAAAGGCTGGGAGGTTGAATTTGTCACCTCCTAACTAATTTGCTCAGTTCCATATTGTATACTTACCAAATGAAGCATGTAGGAGGACAGCTACTCTTTTCAAAACTGACAAACCGAGGTATTGTAACTCTGACATCTACACCAATGTAAACTCGCCAAATACTGTGCTCCGAACTGACCGCGTCATAAAGTAAATCCCCCCTCTAGAGTAATTTAAGGGAAGGTGGTCACTGGACTTCCAGCTGCAACTGTTCCAGCCAACCTGTCCCATTCACTCTGCCCATTGTATAATGAATGGGCATTGAAGCAATTGGACTCAGCAGAAACCAGCTAGGAAAAAAAATGTATACAAACTAATTAAAGTGGCAAATGAACTATAATGGGCTTGGCAAAAATGTCAGGTGACCATGGTCATTTTATTCAGCAAAACATCATGAAAAAGAACCTCGCTGACAAGCCCAGTTTTTCAATGTTTCTTTATGAACCAGAAAAAACAATTGCTGGTTTCTGTATTTTTATTAACATCTTCCAAAATGTTGCAATGCAGCATAAGTACATACAAATAACAGATAATGCATTTTTCGGATGTGTT
Source organism: Squalus acanthias (assembly GCA_030390025.1). Classification (NCBI taxonomy): domain Eukaryota; kingdom Metazoa; phylum Chordata; class Chondrichthyes; order Squaliformes; family Squalidae; genus Squalus; species Squalus acanthias. Next base: position 13,599,644 of record CM059448.1, read on the forward strand.
TGTGTGACAGAGAGGGAGAAAGAGATTTATGCATTTAAAAGGCTAAATTTTGAAATAAACCACCAGCAAATTGGGAGCACTGCAAAATTGGCTGGGGCCCCAGCAAAAATTCCTATGGGACACTACTGCCTGCCAATCAAATAATGTTCCTTTCATCTCCACTCTCTGCTCCCCTACCTCCTAACCAGTTTCTGAGCTATGCCATGATGCTACCTCCAATTCCATGCACCTCAATTTTAGTTAACAAGCCCTGTTATAATTGTTGACTTTCAAACATATAAATGAATGCAGATAAGACTTTTTATGAAGGCTTCAAACTCTGGGCAGAATGTTGACCTGAATTTTGGACATTTTAAATGTATTGATGATAATTGAAATTGGCCGCAGTTGTGATAAAGCTTCAGTTTGTACTTATCCTCAGTGCCACTTTGCTATAAAAGGTGGTACAAAAGTGCCGATCAGTTTTCTGTGTCACACCATTGCATTTCTCCCATCGTAGCATCATTGCTTTGAATTCCACCACAGGTTTCCCTACTGTCAGGTAAATATTATTGATATTGGGCACATGTTTTTCTCTGTTGTTGGGGGGAGTGAATTCTGTGGCTATTAAAAGGTAAAAGAGTAGAACATTTTTCCATCAAGGAAATCAGTCACAAGTCACAAGCTTGGTGCTGGTGCAACATAGCAGGCTGTTTGCTTATAATTTAAACAGTGATGGACTAAAACCATTGAGGTTTGATGTACAGTAAGATGTCATCTCTTGCACATACAAGCTTGTGTTCATCTCCCCTAAGAGTCAGCAGAACCGTTCCTGACAGTTGCTTCCTTGCTACTTTTCAACAGTAGTAAAAGCCCAATAAGCAAAACGTAAGCACATTGTATGAAGACAAAAGGAAAAGTGTAACCACTAATTAAAATTTGGCAGATCTGTTTGTTTGAGGGTTTGGGCGTGCCTTAATTCATCAAAATACAAAGCTCCTACATGTCCTGCAGCCACCTCTCTTGGAATGTGATTTTTATTTTTTAGTTTCTTCCCATTCTGCTCCAGGCATGTTCCTTCCGGACACTGTCAGCTTTGTAACAAGAGGCAGTAGAAATGGGGACAAGGTTTATGACTGTCTGCAAAGACTGACATTTATCCGCTTAATGGTGGGTCTCTTTCAACATTCCTCCCTGCAGTTACTTCTGAGTATTCCTTGTTTTTTTTTTAATGGTAAACCAGTTCACAAGTTGGCAATAACTTGTCTAACAGAGAACAAAACAAAATTAACCAGATTATTATGCGATGCTTCAAATCTTTTCTGTTTTTGGAATTGTGGCTTCATAAAAAATCAACGTTTGAATTATTTGCAGCAAGCATTTCTTTTATGTACTAATGACTGATGTTTTCAGAGCTATATATCTAACCACCAATTCATTATTAATGGCATACAGGCATATACCTTAAACATACTGTATGTGTGTCATTAATAGTGAACAGGTGGTTTATTATGCGGATATGTGTATATATAATTAGTACATGTACAGACAATGGAGCCCTTTCAACAAATTTTCAAATTACTGATCATTTTTTTGTGATCTTGGGGAGGATTTGATTTCAAAGGACATGTCTCAGTATTGCGTTAATGATGGCAGAATGATTAAAGGGGAAGATATCTATGCAGAGAGCGCCATCAAAATTATTCCTCTCCCCGTTCTGTTGTTTTTAAATGTGTGTTTGCGATTTCTTAAATCTTTTATCTGTTCGAAACACTTAAGCCTATAAATGACTGTTGCAACATTACCATGCAAACTCTTAATGAGTTTACATTAAATTCCTTCACGCACTATTTCAACTTGCTTCTTAAAAATAGTGAGCAGATGAAAACTTTTTAAAATTTGTTCATAGAACTTGGGTGGCACAAAAAAAGGCTGTGTTTATTGCCTATTCCTAGTTGCCCTGAGAAAGTGCTGGTGGGCCTACTTCTTGAACTGCTGCAGTCCATGTGGTGATGGTGCGCCCACAATGGTGTTAGGTAGGGAATTCCAGGATATTGACCCAGCACCGATGAAGGAATGGCAGTATATGTCCATGTCAAGATGGGGAAATTGGAGGTGATGGTATTCCCATGGCATTGCTGCTCTTGTCCTTCATGGTGGTAAAGGTCACAGGGGAGGGAGGTGCTGTCAATCAGAGCTTAGTGAGATGCTGCAGTGCATCCTGCAGATTGTACATACTGCAGCCGCAGTGCACCAGTGGTGGAGGGAATGGATATTGAGTCCAGTGGAAGCAAACTGCTCTGTCTGCAATGTTGGACCTGAATCTCAGTAAAACCTAACTTAGCTGACGTCAGAGGCAAGTTAATTATTGAGTTGCTCCACAGCCGCGGTGATTCTGATATCAATCCAGAGGCAGCAACTGCTGGAAGATTCCATGCTAGCCAATACACTGCACCAACGCCTACAGTGGCTTTATATTTTACTGAATGTAAATGAATGCACCTAAAATGAATTCTCCCTTGTAATGGAGTGAGTGTTATTTACATTCAACGAATAAGCAGCAATTCACCTGAGTGAAAATGAAAACAATAATCTGATCAAATATATCCATCACATATGGATCACCAACCATTTTCAAGAATGAATTTAAATATCACCCAAAAGCACTGTCTCCTCACTACAAATGAAATCCTTAGGTGAGACAGAATGTTTGGTCGATCATAGAAAGTTCCAGCTGTTCATTCTGTCTGACAGAAGCATTTATTAAACGTGCATCTGTGTCACTGGTTTTTTTTGTGCTCACAAAAGGACACCGTCGCCCCACCATTCCTGACGGCAGCCTGTGATTCACAGCTCACCTAATGTTTTGAAAGTGGATGTATCTGCGTGGCCCTGAGTAGCTCTACACTGGTTAAATGGTCAAAACATTTACCGAATCAGCCAAAAGAGAAAAAGTTTCCAAAGAGAAAGTAGTTCAGAAGAGTAATTCAAAATCTAGAAGGGGATGAAATGGTCTTTGTCTACTCTCTGATGACTGGTTAGGGTCACAAGCAGAATGAACTGTGCCAGTCTCAGCTCAGTTTGAGAGCTGATAACATAATGAAGTGTCACCAGATACCTCTGCAGACTGCGACTCATCACTGAGAGGGTTGAACATGTCATGATGATGTAGCAGGTGGTGCTGTTCTATAATGTGGTTGAAGTGCATTGTCAGAGCTATCAAAGGAGACCCTTGGAGTGAAACTGAACATGCCATACCCAATCACGTACCTCGTTGACTGTGCAGGCAGACCTTGCATTCACATGTAAGTATGGATGACTATGATCTCTCTTTGGAAAGCACAACCTATTGAAGGCCAGACTTTGCAAGTGGTTGAGAGAAACTTCAGCAATGAGACTGGGTCCTAGAGTTGAAATATTTGTCTTTGCTAAAAAGTAGACCTGAGTATAAGTTTCACCGCTATATACTAAAACTAGCAAACACCTGAATTTCAACCCCCTAGACCAGTGTGAGGAGAATATAGGTGCACATATTTAATGCCTAAATCCCATGTGCATATATAAAAACATAGACGCTACAGCCCCCAACCAATGTGCATCTTCTCCACCCCACATCCAGTCTATAGCTAGATCATCTACCCACACAGTAGTTTCCTCCTCGCTACTTTTGCCTTTTTACACGGACCAACTGAAACTATCTAGATAAAAAAATACAGTACAGTAGTTACCTGAGGCATTTGTTGGTGTAAATGGCCATAAAGTTCAATGTATGAGCAATGCAAGTGCAATTCAAGCCCATGGTTTAATTGTAAGCTTTACAGATTGTGCCAGTGTATGTCACAGCTTTATGTTGTGAGAATATAAAGAAAGTGAAAGGATCTCACGTGGAATTGCTCATGGCAAGTCTGAGGACAGACTGGTTTGAAACAGGTGCGTACAAAGTATGAACGGGAAGTCTCAGTGACACTCAGAATGGCTGATCTGGTGGTGGGCAGTGATCAGTCTGTTTGCCAATGGGTCACTGGTCTCTGGTCTCTGGTTCTGTGATCTGATTGGTCAAACAGGTTCTGTAGTGACACCACACAGACTCAAAACATTTAATGATCAAAATAGATAGATAAAAGTGTAATTTATATGCCGTGGTAATGGGCATGGTAGTCCCACTCCAGAGACTTGAGCAAAAAAATCTAGGCTGACACTCCAGTGCAGTTCTGAGGGAGTGCCGTCTTTCGGATGAGACGTTAAACCGAGGCCCCGTCTGATCTCACAGGTGGATGTAAAAGATCCCGCGGCACTATTTCGAAGACGAGCTGGGGCGTTATCCCCGGTATCCTGGCCAATATTTATCCCTGAATCAACATCACTAAAACAGATTATCTGGTCATTTTCACATTGCTGTTTGTGGGAGCTTGCTGTGCGCAAATAGGCTGCCGCGTTTCCTACATTACAACAGTGACTCCACTTCAAAAAGTACTTCATTAGCTGTAAAGCGCTTTGGGACGTCCGGTGGTCGTGAAAGGCGCTATATAAATGTAAGTCTTTCTTTTCATAAAGTTAGCCATGGAGGATACTCACTGCTCGTATGTTGGAGAGGCCATGGTCTGGCTGAACACAAAGCCTGGCACAAATGAGCTGTCATCGGTCAGTATGAGAAGAACTGATGAGCAGTTGATGGATGTAGTCTGTGCTCTAACAGCCTTTGTTTTTGTCTTCTTATTTCCCCTCTGGCTGGGTACATGCAGTGGGAGGCGTTTCTTCCCCGAGATGTTGACATGTTTTTGGTTGGATTATGAACTATGGAACATGCTTAAATTACCAATATGCTCTTGTGGTTTTTCTTTGCCTGCAACTTAGTAGTTATTTTGGATTACGATAAGTAGATGAGTCATTTTGATTGGTTTTAAGATCTTTTGATGTTTGAAGAAATATAATAAGCCTCTCGTTTGACAAGTTTTTGATTTTTTTTGGGGGGTTGCATTGATGTGGAAGCCAATCACTACTTCAGGTGTGGTCCTACATGGGAGATTGTGCAAGGTATGTCTCAATAAACAACCGTACACACAGATTGCAAGATCCCAGATTCAAGTCTAGTCTCTGCTGTGTTTGCTGATCTCAGCTATGCAGGCTGTAGTGGCACTGTAACTGAAACCAGTGCTCCTCAGCTTGGGGGAGGGATTTACTGTGTTTAGGAATCAGCCATGGCTCAGTGGCGGCACTCTCACCTGTGAGTCAGAAGTTTGTGGGTTCAAGTCCTGCTCCAGAGACTGAAGCACTAAATCTAGGCTGACACTCCCAGTGCAGTACTGACAGAATGTTGCATGTCGGAGGTGCTATCCTTCGCATGAGACATTAAACCGAGGCCCCGTCTGCTCTCTCAGCTGGACGTAAAGGATCCGACGGCACTATTTCGAAGAAGAGCAGGGGAGTTATCCCTGGTGTCCTGGCCAATCCCTCAACCAACAACACTAAAACAGATTGTCTGGTCATTGTCACCTCCTGTTTGTGGGAGCTTGCTGTGCGCAAATTGGCTGCGGCGTTTCCTACATCACAACGGTGACTGCGCTTCAAAAAGTACTTCATTGGCTGTGAAGCGCTTTGGGACGTCCTGAGGTCGTGAAAGGCGCTATATAAATGCAAGTTCGTTCTTTCTTTCATTACCTCTCCTGATCGCTACACCTGTGGGCAACTGCTAGAAAGCATGCATGTGACAATGTGTGAGGACATGATCAGGTTTGGCTATGATGCCTCCCACAGTCAAATATCCTGCCAACGCTGGCTGAATTCCCACTTGAGTAAGGTACCAGAGAGCACCCAGTGCCCGTGGAACCACACTTCAGCCAAAATCAGCATCTTTAGGGGAGGAAGGGGGAAACTGGCTTAAAAAAAACCAAACAACAACTTGATAAATAGGAGCATAGGAACAGGAGTAGGCCGTTCCAATCCTGTTTCTTGATTCACTGCTGCGCTGCACGGTTCTTTTTTACATTGAGAAACCTAGAACAGAACCAAAGCCCAGAGAGCAAGTTAAAAAAGAGCAGAAGAGAAGGTGAAATAAGTCAACAGGTGAAGCTAAGGTTTGATTTTAAAAGCCTTTAGTTTGCGAGGGGAAAAGACGGGACGAGGTAAGGCGGACCCCAGCAAGGTGCTATATAAACTCAACATAGTGCTGAGGTTCTGGGAAAGGATGAGTTGAAGTTTGACAGCAGAAGATAGATTTTTCTGAGTCCTTGCTCGCTACGAATTCATATCAGAAGATCGCAGGCAAATTCCCTGCTCCTGGCAGGTGAGGGCTTGGACAAACTACAATTGACTTTCGACATACTGAGGATCCAGTAAAGAGGAAGATTATGTAGTACAGAATACTCGGAGTTCAGGAGAAACAGAAAACTGAAGTTCAGAGGATTAATAACTCTACTAATATCAATGAAGTCGAGAAAGGAGAGACTGGAATCTATCACGATGTTGTTCGTTCCAAATGTTCTCCTCTCCCTCTCCCTCTCCCTCTCCTGAAGGCCCTAAGTCTTGCTGGGGTAGAGCTCCACAGGCACCAGCAGTCCTTCAGTACATTGCATAAGTGGCCTCTCTTCATGCATGAGGTGGACAGTATCGGTAAGCCATTCAATCCTGCACCACAGCCTGAACCTGGCCCTGGACAATGTCCACGAATGCACACTTTCCAGGGTGAGTCTCCAGATAGCAGTCAGGAGCAGACACCCAGTCTGATTTTTTTCCCCCTCCCTGACCTAAAGGCACTGCGGTGAATTGCAGAATCCCAACTGCTACTCTGGCTTAGATGAGGTAACTGAGCACAGACTGGAATCAAACCTGGGACCTGACCACTTGGCCATCAGGACAGCTAAAATATAGTTATGATGCCAGCAATCACCATACTGTACTCTGTTGCTGAAAATGTAGTTGTATAACCTCTCCCTGTGTTAGGAGAGGTTAAAAGGAACCTGCGGTCACTATAACACATGCAGAAAAGGAAGGGGAATGGAAAACTCAACACAGATGTTTGTCGGTCTACCATATCTCTTGAGTATAGAAGATTGATCTGATTGAGGTGTTTAAAATGTTAAAAGTACTTCATGGGGCAGATACAGAGAAACTATTTCCTCTAGTGGGGGGAACTAAGAACAAGGGGACGTAATCTTAAAATTAGAGCCAGGCCATTCAGGAGCAAAATCAGGAAACACTTTTTCACACAAAGGGTTATAGAAATCTGGAACACTCTCCCCCAAAAGGTTGTAGATGCTAGGACAATTGGAGCTGTCAAGATTGAGATCGAAAGATGTTTGTTACGTAAAAGTATCAAGAGATATGGAGTAAAGGCGAGCAAATGGACTTGAGGTACAGCTCAGCCATGGCGAAGCAGGCTTGAGGGGCTGAATGGCTTACTCCTGTTCCTAATGTTCCTATGTTCCTACCAAGATCACCACCCATGACAAAATGCTGTTAGATTTACAGTCACCGTATGAGATCTGTACTGGGCTAAATACTCCTCCCAGTGGCTTGTTTCCAAATGGCATTCACAGATAAGTCGGCCGACAAACCAGCTGGAGAGACAGTGCTCACCTTTTATATGCCAGTGGTGATTATAACTTGTGCTGGGGAGTAATCAATGAAACAAAACAATTTTCTTTACAATTGCAATGTTATCTGTAACCTCGGCGGGAAAAGCATTTGGCTTTGGAACCTGAAAAACACCCCATAGAAATATCATCATATTGTAAAAGATGGGGGCTAAATTCGGTTGATTTGCCCTTCAGTTATAACGGGGCGCAAATCAACTAGCGCCTGGGTGCGGCGCCGCTATCGCCTCCCGCGAAATTCAGCGGGAGGTTGGCGGCGCTAAGCGTTATCGTCATCGCCGTGCGCAGCGACCCGGCTGTAATATTGGGTGGCGGCCCCCAACTTACCGCCGGATGCTATGTCCGCCGGGGTCAGGGGGGTCCTACCTGCGGCTGGGGCGGCGCTAGTTAAAGGGGAGGTGGTGGGCGGCCATTTTTGTTACTGGCCGCCTACCAGCACCTACCCCCGTTGCTGTCTCCGGCCCCCGTGAAGCCCCCCCACGGGGTGCCGGCTGCTCTTCATGAGCCCGGCACTCCTCTTGAGTGCCGGGCTCGTTTGCCGGCACTCCCGAATCCTGGTGGCCCAGCTGGGCACCGGGATGCGCTGCGCAAGGCCCCTCCCCTTTAATAAGGGGAGGAAGGCCTGCAGTACCGCGGCACGTAGCACCGATATATTGGCTCGCAGCGCCCAAAGAGGGACGCGGGGCGCTTCCAGTAGCGCCCCACCTCCCTCTCGGGGCGCTACCCGGGAAAATCGGCCGCGGGGGCGCTAACTTTTTCGGGGCTCCGTCCCCAAAGGGTGCGCTACCCAATTTTTACCCCAAGGAGTATTATTTAGTTAATTGTTAGCTGAAATGAAGTTACTGTGAAACACTGGAAAACAGCGCAATGTCACGAAATGGGTAGGACTTGATTACCCTGAAACTTCAGTACATTGAAGTGAAGGCCCGAGTGGTAGCCTAGATTGAACCCGTAACATTAAAGTTAAGGGCGGTTGTGACATTTACAGCCACTGGCAGTGTGGTGTCTGTGGTGAGGGTGGGCTGAAGGTCAGGTTGCAGCATATGACATAACTCAGTGTTGGCTTTCTTTGTGAAGCACATCTCCACAAGCACTGCTCCTGGTGCTGACAGACCAGCCCTGTTATTCCTCTGTCCTTCTCTTCCTGCAAAAAGCAAAAATAAAAGGGAATTTCCAATGGAAACCCATTTTGCCATGTCTGAAATTGGAGGAGATGGTGTGTGTGTGTGACAGAGAGAGAGAGGGGTATGTTAATTCATTAGGGAAATAATGTGGGTGAAAGGAATGGATAAAGTGTTATTTCAATTTTCAATGAATAAATCTACTGTCACTGTAGAAAATATAATGCTTTTGTGTGTATGCATCATATATGCTTGTATATAGGAAAATATTGGATGAAGGGACAAAAGCCAAATGATATCATATGAGGCAACAAGGCAGCAGGTAATGGTTGCAATGCAGGCAGATCTGTGGAAGGACAATTCTTTGATCAAATGAAGTGGGATCTTCACTTGTACTTATCAGTTACTATCTGGTGCAAGGAATGTACTCAGTCTGATAGCCTCACAGCAAGTCTCCGAATGCAGGAGAGCATTTAAGACACATGCAATATAACTGGGAATACAAATTACCTGCAGGGAAGGGAATCATTGCTAGGTTCTTGACTCCTGATTAAAGCATAGCTTGCATAGTTTTTAATTCTAATGTTAATCACCTTTTACTGAAAAGTAAGACTCAGATCTCAAAGAAAAGTAAATATGTTACCTATTAAAATGTTGTGATTCATCTTTATATTGAGCAGATTACAGGGAGTGTGAACACTGGTCTGGAATGGTTTCAGATCTCATGGGGTTGTGGTACAGAGTCCTTTGTTTCTCTTGTACTGTCAGCCCTCTGGTGGTGGCTTAACTGATTCACTGCACTCCCTGTTCAACTAACCTCAATAGCTTTGATGATATGAAAAACAAAAGCAAGTCCTTTCATGTTAATGGCAATTTTATTTCATTAGAATGCATTTTTCTTCTTATTAAAAACTTAAGGAGTGTGTGTTGCTCACCCTTCCAGTCTTCCCATTGTTAATGTTAAATTTGCACTTATGTCTTTGAACCTGGTCATGAGGAGAAATGAAAACGGGAAACACAGTGGAATAGATTTTCCAATCTGGCCTCCAATCGGGCAACGTATAAAATTCTTACAGGGCTTGACAGGGTAGATGCTGGGAGGATGTTTCCCCTGGCTGGGGAGTCTAGAACTAGGGGGGTCACAGTCTCAGAATAAGGGGTCGGCCATTTAGCACTGAGATGAGGAGAAATTTCTTCACTCAGAGGATTGTGAATCTTTAGAATTCTCTACCCCAGAGGGTTGTGGCTGCTCAGTCGTTGAGTATATTCAAGACAGAGAGCGATAGATTTTTGGATACTAAGAGAATCAAGGGATATGGGGATAGTGCAGGAAAGAGGAGATGAGGTAGAAGATCAGCCGTGATCTTACTGAATGGCGGAGCAGGCTCGACGGGCCAAATGGCCTACTCCTGCTCCTATTACTTATGTTCTTATTAGTTGGATGATGTGTTATTAGCTGCTAATGTACTGACCCCACCTGTTTTTCTGGCGACGGCTTATAGGCCCAATTTTAACCTGGAGTGAGAATCACGCTGGCGAGGGCCGAGGCGAGCGGCAAACACCCCCCCCCCTCCCCTTTTGACCTCAGCAGCATGAGCGATTTTAACTCCCAGGCCTCATCTACCTTCACCCGGTCAGCTGCCCACCCGAGACCGAACGCACTACAGGAGGCTGCCGGTCAGGACTGAAGGAACGGTTGCCGGCACTCGGGTAAGTCATGGGGAGGGGATTTTGGGAGGGTCGGACGATCGGAAAGTGGGGGGGTGCAGAGGAGCCTCAGGCAGGAGAGGCCTAAACCTTTCTTGTGGGGTCCGGAGGAGTACTCCTGCCCGATGACGTCATCAGACCCCCGATCTGCATATTTAAAGAAGGACTCTGCCAGCTCTCAGAAGAGCAGGTTAAAATCGAAGATATCAAGAATGGAGCAGGATGTCGACGAGTAAGTCTGCCCAGGCAATTTTAACTGCCCGCCCACCTGGTTTCTGCTGAGCAGGCCGGGTTAAAATTACCCCTTATAGCTGAATGAGCTCCTGGTCCATATTGGCCCTTCTGTTTGCAGCTCAAGAGAGCATGTGTAAGGACTCCATTAAAGCGCTGCTCACAAGAGGTGACGGGTAAATTTAACGATAAGTGGCCACGTGGGATAAAAACGATAGCAGCCATTGAAAAGGATGCTAATATTTTTAATGCATATATCAGCCTTCGCAAAAGCTGTCTGGGTAACAAAAATGTTGGAAACCGAGTCTGTGGCCAAATGCTGGAGCAATACAATACTCCAACCCATTTGAAAGCTGGCAATGAGGAGGTGGTGAAAAGAGTGGGCACTATGGGGAAAGTGCCCTCTCTTTTCTCTATTCCAGGGCACTTTCCCCCTAGGGCAGCACTGCAGCATGCCTGGAGGGAAGCAGAGGAAGGGGATTTGAAGGTGCAGCCAGTGTTAATGCCAGTGACAGTGCCAGTCCCATGGTGCATGTTGTGCTACAGGTGTCCTTGCAGGTGGTGGCACAGCTCTACGGCTGGCACTGGGCAGCCAGTTCTGAACAGCCAATGTCAGGTAGGTGCACTTCTATCTGTAAATACGGGTGGGAGGGTACTAGCAAGTTGCTGTAGCTCGCTTTCAGTGTGCCCTGACGTGCCTGGCATCCTTGTGTTACTCCTCTTCTTCCTCTGGAAAAAAAACCTAAGTAGTGGGGAATTTCTATTGAGAAACCTACTGATCCAACATTGCGGACATACCAAAGCATTAAAAGTACCAGGACTCCTGGCACAAAGCCTTCTGACCAACTGTAAGTGGAAACAGGAAATAAACAAAACAAGTAAGAAAAGAGGTTCAGAAACAGCCTCAAAATGCAGCTACAAATCTTCCCGTAGAGCTCTTTAAATGCATGTCCATAAATAGCACACCCTAGAAGCCCTGGACAGCCATTTTACACGGGCAGGGAGATGATTGAGCGCACACTAGTGTAATGCACCAGGAAGCTGCGTGAACATCTACGTGACATCATTGGGAGTTAATCTTAATGTAATTAACTGGAAACTGGCAGGTGTTTCTGGCACCAGTACAAAACCCAGCCGTCAATTGGACGGAGCACATAATGGGCGGAAATCCGGCATCTTGTATCCTTTCAGCCCCGCCGCTGGCCACGGGCTCAGCCGTGCCCCTGCCAAGAATGGCCAGCACCATCTCCTCCAAGGGGGTGAGGTGATGCAGGCGAGCCTGTCCCCCCGCCGGTTAAGGTCTGCTGCGCCGGTTACGCGCCACCTTTTCCTGCGAGAAAAGAGAAGTGGGCCGTTGCGTGTGGTGTAATGTGTTTGGGTGATGTGGCTGCCATGGTTGAATAACTGACAGTGTGTTCAAGCTGTGAGATGTGGGTGTGAGGCTTGCAGCAGTGTGAGGGTGAGGTGAAGCTAGGAATGTGAGGTGTGCCACGTGTTTAGTAGAGATTGTTGGTCGGTGAGTGATTGGGGGGGCGGGGGGGGGGGGGTTTGTGCATTAAGCAGTGTGTGAGTCTAGTGGTGCAGTTGGTAGGAGACGGCTTTCGAAGATGCATTCACTGACCTTGACCACTCATTTGAGGTCATTAAGCTTCTTTGGGCACTGGAGCCACATCCTGGTGGCGACGCTGCTGGCAGTGTAAAGCCAGCCTCGCACGAATATCGAGAACTTCAGCGCCCAGCCGAGCGCACAGCCAGTCAGCAGCGCGTTCAGCGCTGGGCTGTGTGCTGCAATCATGCAAACTACGAATTTTACGTGGTGCCTGAATTTTTTGGGGGCCTAATCGAAATTCACCCCCAGAGTTCCCCTAATGGCTCAGTGAGTTTATCCAGTGAGGGATAACTGAGCCATGCAGTCCAGGAATGGACCCAGGTTTTGTCCCTGGGAAGGAGAAATTCATTATAGCCCCGTTTGTGGCGCTAACTTTTAAAAGTTGAGAAAATTAGCGTCCGGCACTAATGTTTCTCAACTTTAAAAAAAATTCGGTTGTGCGCTCCAGGGAGGAAGTGAAATGCTAAATCAAACGCCGTGCAGCGCTGCCACGTTGGAAGGCTCCTTCCCTCCCTTAAAGGGAAGGGCCATCGCTGCAGGCTCTGCAAGGAAAAAACTTACCTGGTCCCCGACGGCAGCTGCGATCCGGCCCGATCAGCCCGATGCACTGCAGCAGATTGCCGGGCTGATCGATGGCTGGCGACGGGAAAAAAAAACCGCAAAGAGCATTTCAGATTTTTTTTTTCACCTACCTCGGCCACCTCGCCTTTAAGTCTTGTCCCCGAAGCGCCCGGCCTCCCGATCAACGCCTCCTGCGGCTGTCGGTGTCATCGCCCGGCGATGCTGCAGGGGGCGGAAATGAATTTCGGGTCCGGGGCGCGACCCGGACGATGCGCAGCCGGATGACGTCACGATCTCCGGGCGCAGGAGATCGTGGCGCTAGGGGTTACCGCCACCGCAAACCGGCAGGTGAATTTCGCAGGCGGCGGTAACATCGCCGCGCCCGGGCGGTACGTCCTTAGCGCCCCGTTATCGCCCCACGGCGGCGCTAACGGAAGGCGCTGAGGCACCGAATTTCTCGCCCCGGGTCTTTGTTGTGTTAGTTGATCTCAGCAAGAGTGCTGCAACTGGGGTCTCACAACCTTGGATTTAGGAGGATACATTGCTCAGGGTTCCCACTCTGATGAGGACAGCACCAGGATCAACGATGATGCCCACCCTGGTCAAATAGCCTGCTGGCACTCACTGCCAAAGCTCATACATGAAGCCTGGTCAGTTTTGCGAGGTACTGGGGCGAGACCAGTGCCCGTGAACCAGAACATAGCAGGGAGTCAATGCCTACAGGAGAGGAGCTGAGGGAGGAAAAATTGATGGAGAAAATTGGTGAAGGGAAAAAAACAGCCAAAAGGTGGCGGAGGATAAAGCAGAGGGGAAGAGAGTAAATGGGGCCGATGAAGCCATGTCTTATTAGAGGCTAGTGCTCATCCAGCTTATGCTGTGACTGCAGTAACGCTCCCTTTCATGTATTCCCTACATCTGCACCTTTCCGCATAATAAAAGAAGCCTTTAGATTGTAATGCTATTTATAACAGTACTACCATCACAGTATAGTGATGTTTTGCAGTTTTCATTTCATTTCAAACGTGCAAAACGTCTGATCTAAGTGCAATAGTAACATGAATAACAAATGCATGTTTTTTACAGAACATCTAATACGTAAAAACATCCTCTCTCAATTTCTAAAGGTGAATGACGTAAATTAGACAAATATGCAGAATGTTTCCTCACTCTCTGTGCTTTTAGCATAAATTAAAAGGTTATAATCTCCTCTCTGTAAATGTTCATTGTTTTGGTGCAGAAATACTTCTGTACTAAATATTACGAGATGTTCTCTGACTATACAAGAGATGAATACAATGCCTGTAGGAGGCATTGGATTATGATTCTCTTAAAAGACCACTAATAATTGCTCCAGTTCTGGAGATGGTCACAAAATGTGTTCCTAATAAAAATTCACTGGAATCAACCTTTGATTCAATATAGTCATCAGTGCAAGTGACTCATCAGGAACTATGGTAATCCCTTTGTGCATCCTAATTGGGTTTATTATTTTTTTTGGATATTTAACATTTCAGTTTGCCCTGGTTCCTGTAAAGCTCTTTAATTTCTCATCTAAGCTGTTCCTGCCTGGAGTTGTTATTGTTCAACTTAACCTGCAGTTTTTGACACTTGGCTTGCGGCCCGTTCTCATCTGTGATAGCTCTTCCAGCTCAAGGCGTTCAACGCAAGGTTTCAGGCTGGCCTGGGCCAGCATAATCAGCATGTTTACAGTAGTAGGATTTGGAACTCATCTAATTGAACAAAAACATTGCATTTTGGGACTCTCTTCATACAGTGCAACCCCAAATATGTGCAGTATGTACAGAAAATTGAGTGATCTGGTTAGTTGATCCTCAGTATTTACTTATCTGATACAGACTGAGGAAACATGGATGTTGTTACAGGAGTGGCATTTTATGAACGCTGCATATTCCAAATTTAACTCGTGCAGCCATGCAGAACAAACTCTTAAATGATCTGATTTTAAATAAAATATATCAAAACGGTGAAAATAATGAGCTTTTCAATGATTTGCTAATAGTCAGCTAAATATAAGAATATATTGAAAGAAACTTCATCATTTTTTTGGGTAATTTTTGGGGGGGATTTAAAAAGATAGCCTGTGCAGGTTATATGTTAGGTGCTGTACAATGGAGTATATATTAGGTGCTGTACAATGGAGTATATGTTAGGTGCTGTACAATGGAGTATATATTAGGTGCTGTACAATGGAGTATATGTTAGGTGCTGTACAATAGAGTTTATATTAGGTGCTGTACAATGGAGTATATGTTAGGTGCTGTACAATAGAGTTTATATTAGGTGCTGTACAATGGAGTATATATGCTTCCCTACTGATTTGGAGAGAAAACCAAGCACCTTCCAAGCTACTGCTGAAAAAAGAAAAAAGAACTTACATTTATATATTGCCTTATCATACAACAACATCTTCTATTTATATAGTGCCTTTAATGTAGTGAAACGTCCCAAGGCGCTTCTGAGTGTTATCAGACAAAAAACATTGACTCCAAGCCAAAGAAGGAGATATTAGGACAGGTGACCAAATGAGAGGCGGAGAGGTTTTAGGGCGAGAATTCAGGAGCTTAGGGCCCAGTCAGCTGAAAGCGCGGCCGCCAATAGTGGGGTGAAGGAAGTGGGGGATGCACAAGAGGCCGGAATTGGAGAAACACAGAGTTCGCCGAGGGTTGTAGGGCTGGGTGAGGTTACGGAGATAGGGAGACTGCTCAGAAACATCTCAAAGTCCCTCACATACAATGAGTTGAAGTACAGTCGCGGTTGTTATGAGGTAGCCATTTTGCACACAGCAAGGTGCCACGAATTGAAATGAGATGAATGACAAGTTGATTTTATTTTAGGTGGTGATTAAAGAAAGAATGTTGGCCAGGATACCAGGAGAACTCCCTACACTTCTTTGACAAGTGCCATGGGACCTTTATCAGTTTAAAAAAGGGTTGGGTGTGAGTTGTCTCCCCATTCCCTGAGCTGGGAATGGTTTGTGACATACTGAACACTCTAAAGGAGGCGAAAATTAGTAACATGTTGGAAATATGAAATAAAAAGCAATAAAGAATGCAAGAAATATCATGGGAGTGCTGATGTGAGTGGAGTCCGGGCTTGATTGTTGATTGCGTGGAAGCTCATTTGGCTAAAGATTTTCAGCCTATTTAGGAAAACCAAAAGGAATACTGAAGTTTCAGTGTGTGTAATGGCAAGAAGCCTAGAAAGATTTTATTTCCCCATTCAATTTTTTTCGTTAATTTACTGTGGAATAGCTCACAAACCTCCCTACCAATTACAAAATAAAAATCCACCATCGGTGTGTCTGGATGTTCGTGTAATTTGTGGAGTTGCCAGAAGAGGGCTTAAAGCGAAGGAAACTAAAAAAGATAAATATACATTTTCCATACTTGCACATGGATATTAAATCAACAAGACGGACTGCATTTGTTGAAGTTATCTAAGAGCACATCCCCAGTATACTGAGCCTTCAGAGGACATGTTAAACCAGCTCCCATATGCCAGGTTCAGTTAGATGTTAACTATCCTTGGCATTTTTGGAAGAAGAATAGGGAGCGTTCCTGGTGTTCTGGCCAACAACCCTCCCTCCATGAGTGGCACCAAAAAAACCCAGATTAGCTGGCCATTCCCCATATTGCTGTGTTTCCCTACACAAGTCACTGCACTTCAAAGATATTCCACGGTGGGAAGCGCTAGGAGATGTTCTGATGTGACAAATGCAAGGCGTTCTTATTATAACCATTTCTTAGCTACATAACGAATTGTTACAACAACCTGTAAGCCTCAGATGGAACATTTATACTGAATATTATGGTATGCCTCTACATTCATTGATGTCTAATCAATTTCTAGTCTTGGATTACTTTTGTTGGGAGCATTTACTGCACCAAGGCAACGCTGCTTCATAATTAAAGGAGATGACGGGATGGTCAGGCTTTTTGGATCAATTGTCTTTTCCTGTCTGAAGTACGTTACTATAGATTTCACAAAGGCTCGGTTGATGAGGTGTCATCCTTCTTGGTGATTTAGGCAGGTAATAATTGAACACTGAAAGATCAATTCAAAATACCTTCTTACAAGGGTCTGCCTTCTATAAAGATTAATGATCCAGAGAGGCATTTATTGTGGGCCTGTAAGAAAAGGTCTAGGCACCGTATTTCCCTCAGTTCAATGATTTCAGCGACAATATCGACTTCTGTAAAAAGTGGTGGGTGACAACTTGCACTTATGTAACGGCTTTAACAGAGCAAAGCATTGCAAGGCACTTCACAGGAAGCAGGGGTGCAGGAACAGAGGTGGGGTGAAGTGAGGCCATGCACCACCTGTAGGAAGTGCCAATCGACTATTCATCTGCGTTTAACATTACTCTGAGGATCTTTCTATTAAAAAAAAATTAATTGCCAAATAATAACGTGAAGGAGAACACTGATTTTTTTTTTTACTTGATATGGCCTTCTTGAAAACCAAACATGAAAAACCCAAGCAGAATTTCACAGGTGGAAGAAAATTGAAAAGTGTGTTGAGGCTGCCGCGAAACACGAATGGAGGCTGAATCCATATGTGGAAAACAAGAAGCTTTTATTCACTGCATGGCAAAACAAAATGTCTCAGAAACTGCTCCCAGAATTCTCTGGGTAAACTCCCAGAATTCTCTGGGTAAAACCTGAGGCCCCGCCCCCTTCTGCCTTAAAGGGAAGGGGCTGGAATTTGTCCACAGACGGAAGAGTGGATTATGCCCGTTTTAGGTGGCGATCCGCCACACAGCTCCCCCCAGAATCCGCTTAGGAGGTGTGGACGAGACGGTGCGGCGGTCTGATGGGCCGGCCGGAGCGGCTCTTGTAGGACGCCGGTGGACGTGGGACGGCCGGGCGTGGAGCAGCCGGGTGAACCGGCTTGAGGGCAGGTCGGCCGCGTGGAGGTGGACGAGCTACAGGGACCTGCTCCCCGGGCTCCGAGTGCGCTGGCTTGAGTCGGTCCACCGACACTTTTTCGGTCCTGTCGCCCACTTGCAGGGTGAAAAATTTGTCCCCAGCCTGTAGCACCTTGTAGGGCCCGTCGTACGGGGGTTGAAGGGGTCCGCGGTGGGCGTCGTGCCGGACGAAAACAAACCGTGCCTGGTGCAGGCTTAGTGGGACGTGTGAGGTGGATTCGCCGTGTCGGGCAATGGGCACCGGGGCGAACTGCAGCGCCGGTGAGGCGAAGTTGTGGCGTTGCTGGTCGGCTGACCAGGGTGTCGTGGCGGTGGGCAGGAACTCGCCGGGTACGCGCAGCGGCTGACCGTACACGAGCTCTGCTGCCGATGCGTGGAGATCTTCTTTAACCGCAGTGCGCAGGCCAAGGAGGACCCACGGAAGTCGGTCAGTCCAGGCGCCATCTTGGAGGCTGGCTCGAAGAGATGCCTTCAAGGATCTGTGGAACCGCTCACACAGTCCGTTGGCTTGGGGGTGGTACGCTGTGGTGCGGTGGATGGTCACCCCGAGATTGCGTGCGATGGCGGTCCAGAGTTCAGAGGTAAATTGCGGACCTCTGTCCGACGTCATGTCGGAGGGGACGCCGAACCGTGCGACCCAGGTGCTGACGAAGGCTCTGGCGATGTCGGCGGTGGTGGTAGAGGTCAGTGGAATTGCCTCAGGCCAGCGTGTGGTGCGGTCAACGATGGTCAGCAAGTGCGTGTGGCCTTGCGACGGCGGCAGGGGCCCGACGATGTCCACGTGGATGTGGTCGAATCTCCACGAGGGGACGGTAAACTCCTCGAGGGGTGCTTTCGTGTGTTGCTGTACCTTGGCACGTTGGCAGGATAGGCAGGAGTTGGCCCAAGTACGCACATCCTTGCGAAGGCCGCACCAGACAAAGCGGTTGGCTACCAATTTGATGGATGCGCGGGCGCCGGGGTGGGAGAGGTTGTGGAGAATGTCGCATATCCGGCGGCGCCAGGACGCTGGGACGACGGGCTGAGGTTGACATAGGGATATGTCGCACTTGACCGTGACTGCGGTCGGGCCACAGGCGACGTCGGCCAGGCGTAGCCCTGGTAGGTTGGTGGGTGCGGAGAGCAGATCCGGGTCGGTGATCTGGTCTGCTGCAAGTTGAGCGTAGTCGACTGCTAGGTGTGCGGCATGGATGGTGGGGCGGGAGAGGCAGTCGGCTACCACATTGTCTCGGCCGGAGACGTGTTGGATGTCCGTGGTGAACTCGGACACTGCCGCGAGCTGGCGCTGCTGCCTGGCGGACCAGGGGTCGGTTGTCTTTGCCATTGCGAATGTCAGGGGCTTGTGGTCGACAAACGCAGTGAAGGGGTGGCCCTCAAGCAAAAACTGGAAATGGCGGACCGCCAGGAACAGCGCGAGGAGCTCGCGGTCGAAGGTGCTGTACTTGACCTCCGGGGGGCGTAGTTGGCGGCTGAAGAAGGCAAGTGGTTGCCAGGCGCCGTCGACCCACTGCTCATACACGGCGCCGACCGCGTGGTCGGAGGTGTCCGTGGTGAGCGCTACCCTGGCATTGGGCCATGGGTGCGCGAGCAGGGTGGCGTTGGCGAGCGCGGTCTTGGTGGAATCGAAGGCGGCGGACGCATCTGCCGTCCATTCGACCGCCATCTCGCCGCTCCTGCCCCGGAGGGCTTCATACAGGGGCCTCATGAGGGACGCCGCTTTGGGGATGAAGCGGTTATAGAAATTCACCATCCCGAGGAACTCCTGGAGGCCTTTGATGGTGGTGGGGCGGGGAAATTGTTGGACGGCCTGCACCTTGGTGGGTAGGGGAATGGCCCCAGCATGGGTGATGTGGTGGCCGAGGAAGTCGATCTTGTCCAGGCCGAACTGGCATTTGGCTGGGCTGAGGATGAGCCCGTGGTCGCTGAGGCGCCCGAACAGGATGCGAAGGTGTTCGAGGTGTTCCTGCTTGGAGGAACTGGCTACCAGGATGTCGTCCAGGTAGACGAACAGGAACTTCAGGTCCCGAAGGACCGAGTCCATGAGCCGTTGGAATGCCTGGGCCGCGTTTTTGAGGCCGAAGGGCATCCGCAGGAACTCGAACAGGCCGAAGGGGGTGATTACGGCCGTCTTGGGGACGTCCGCGGGGTGGACGGGGACTTGGTGGTAGCCGCGCACCAGGTCGACCTTGGAAAAGACTGAGCGGCCGGCCAGTCTAGCCAAGAAGTCCTGAATGTGCGGCACGGGGTACCGATCAGGGGTGGTGGCGTCATTGAGGCGGCGGTAATCCCCGCAGGGGCGCCAACCCCCGCCTGGTTTGGGGGCGATGTGGAGTGGGGAGGCCCAGGGACTGTTGGAGCGGCGGATGATGCCGAGCTGTTCCATGGTGGCAAACTCGGTCCGCGCGATCTCCAGTTTGGCCAGGTCCAGCCTGCGGGCGTGGGCGTACACTGGGGGGCCTGTGGTGGGGATGAAGTGCTCCACCCCGTGTTTGGCGGCCTCCGCGGAGAAGGTCGGATTGGTAAGGGCCGGGAATTCTGCCAGGAGTGCCGAGTAGTCATCCGTGGCCCGGGCGTGGCACTGTGACGCCATGTCGGCGGGTTGGCGGGGGGGCCATGGCGCCCAGGATGGGGGACATGGTGTTCATGTCCACGAGGCGGTGACGAGGGATGTCTACCAGTAAGCCGTGGGCACACAGGAAATCTGCGCCGATGAGGGGGGAGAGCATCTTGGCAGTGATGAACTTCCATCGGTAGCGGTGACCAGCGAGGTCGAGGGTGACTGTCCGGGTGCCATACGTCTGGATTTCCGAGCCGTTAGCAGCAGCCAGCGCCGGTCCTCGTTCGCCCTTTTGGATGTCGAGGGCGGAGGCCGGGATGATGCTGTGCTGAGCCCCAGTGTCACACAGGAACCGGCGGCCGGTTTTGTCATCCGTGACGAACAGCAGAGAGCCCGCGTGGCCCACGGCCATCGCGGGGGCTGGAACGGGGGCGGACTTGAAAGAGCAAGGAGGTGTGCACCGTTGTGCCCTGGCGCCGAACCGTGCGTGGTAGTAACAGTGGCCCGGGTTAGTGGGGCGTGAAGGCCCCGTGGGCCTGGTGACAGGCCCTTGTGGCCGTGTGCTGGATCGTGAGGGGCGCGCCCAGGCATTGGCTGCCAGGTCCGGAGTGACGTCGCGGCTGGAGTGAGCGGACAGCAGCTTGTCGGCCTCATTGGCCAGGGCTTCCAGGTTCGTGAGGCCGGACGCCACGATCGCTGGGCGGATGCTGAGAGGGAGCTGGCGGATGAACAGCGTGCGGAAGAGGGATCCGGGTGGGCTCTCGTCGGTGAGGGAGAGCATGTGGGAGAGGAGGTCTGACGGTGAGGCATCACCGAGGCCTGGAAGGTCGAGGAGGTGGCAGTTTCGCTGATATGCCGAGGCCGTAAATTTTTTAAGGAGCGCTGTTCTGAGATGTGCGTACTTGCCTTCCTCTGGTGGGTTCTGCAGCGTTGTCCAAACCTTGGAAACTGCGACGCTACTGAGTGATGTGACGAGATAGTCGTACTTCGTCCCATCTGTGGTGATATTTCGCAGCCGGAAGCGAGATTCAGCTTGGAGAAACCAGGCTTCAGGCTGGTTTTCCCAAAACTCCGGCAGTTTCACGGAAACTGCGTTCGTGTCCACCATTGCAGTGCTCGGAATACGTTCTGAGCGTCGGGGTCACCAATGTTGAGGCTGCCGCGAAACACGAATGGAGGCTGAATCCATATGTGGAAAACAAGAAGCTTTTATTCACTGCATGGCAAAACAAAATGTCTCAGAAACTGCTCCCAGAATTCTCTGGGTAAACTCCCAGAATTCTCTGGGTAAAACCTGAGGCCCCGCCCCCTTCTGCCTTAAAGGGAAGGGGCTGGAATTTGTCCACAGACGGAAGAGTGGATTATGCCCGTTTTAGGTGGCGATCCGCCACAAGTGAATATTTAATTCACCACATAGAGACATATTTAATGTAATTTGCTAACACTGAAAGTGAGATGCATTCTAATTTACTTAAAAGTAAACACCATACAGTCAAGTTCACATTCTATTTCACAATTGGAGTTCTTAAACTGTAAACTTGGTATATAGAGTGTCACTCGTGGCTCAGTTGGTAGCCAGAGTCTGTGGGTTCAAGTCCCACTCCAAAGACTTAAGCACAAAAATCTAGGCTGACACTCCAGTGCAGTACTGAGGGGGTGCTGTGCTGTCTTTCGGATGAGACGTTAACCGAGGCCCTGTCTACCCTCTCAAGTGGACGTAAAAAATCCTATGGCACTATTTTGAAGAAGAGCAGGGGAGTTATCCCTGGTGTCCTAGCCAATATTTATCCCTCACTCAACATCACTAAAACAGATTGGGGCAGAATTTGCGGTCGATATGAAGGCGTACTCTCAGAAATTGAACTTGACCGCAAGTTCGGGATTTCCACATGTGCTAAATCCCGAACTTGCGATCTGTCAAGTTCCGACTTGGCAGATCATCTGCTGTGACTGTCAAATCCTCATTGCTGGCGCAGAGTTGGGCTAATTGGCCACCAACTGCCCAGCAATTATGCAGGAAAATTTTACGGCTGGTGCAAACAGGCGCAGGAGTCTGTTTGCACAGCGTAAGGGTGGGGGGTGCATGTTTAAAGTAATAGTTGTCCATACTGTTTTAATATTCAACATAGCTTTGTATTGCCATACAAACACTGCCATTACTTTGGATTGTTCTCAATCTGCTGTCTATCACTCTGATTATGAGTTATTCGCAACCACCAGACTTTTGCATAATAAAGAAATTTGATATTGAAAGAAAGAAAGAAAGATTTGCATTTATATAGCGCCTTTCACAACCACAGGACGTCCCAAAGCGCTTTACAGCCAATGAAGTACTTTTGGAGTGTAGTTACTGTTGTAATGTAGGAAACGCGGCAGCCAATATGCACACAGCAAGCTCCCACAAACAGCAATGTGATAATGACCAGATAATCTGTTTTTGTTATGTCGATTGAGGGATAAATATTGACCAGGACACCAGGGATAACTCGATAGCAAAATGCTGCGGATGCTGGAAATCCGAAATAACAACAGAAAACGCTGGAAAAACTCAGCAGGCCAGGCAGCATCCGTGGAGAGAGAAACAGAGTTAACGTTTCAGGTCGAAGACCCTTCGTCGGTCTTTGACCTGAAACGTTAACTCTGTTTCTCTCTCCACGGATGCTGCCTGGCCTGCTGAGTTTTTCCAGCGTTTTCTGTTGTTATTACACCAGGGATAACTCCCCTGCTCTTCTTCAAAATAGTGCCATGGGATCTTTTACGTCCACCTGAGAGGGCAGACTGGGCCTCAGTTTAACATCTCATCTGAAAGACAGCACCTCCAACAGTGCAGCACTCCCTCAGCACTGCACTGGAGTGTCAACCTAGCTTTATGTGCTCAAGTCCCTGGAGTGGGACTTGAACCCACAACCTTCTGACTCAGAGGCGAGTGTGCTACCCACTGAGCCACAGCTGACAAGTGTTGAAACAAGATTTGCTACCTAATATTTCTTTGCCGTACTTCACTTTGAATAATTGTTGTTTTTATTCATTTCACTCTATGTAAGTAAAACTGGACAGATCCTCGAAAAGGTATCCGTGTTTATTTAACAAAAATTATTCCTTGCCAGTTTAGCTTGAGTGTTACAATGATTAGCATTATTATTTACAGTGGAAGTGATAAGTCATCAATACCTTTCAAATCAATATTCACACTGTTTAATTTAAAATTTGATTGATGTCGGGCATCAGAGATTTCTGTTTCCTGATTGGCGCACCGCCCCACATGATCCCAAGTACGCTTGTGTACACGGTGCACCCCTGGGATCCGTGGACCAGTATACTGCGCACAACTCCGCAGCAAAACAACGCAAGTTTTCGAAGGGGGCCGTGCACACCAGTTAATTGCGGATTTCTTTCGGAGGTTGGCGGCGTACTCCTTAGCTACGCCGCTGACCGCAATTTCAGGGCCATTATCTGGTCATTATCACATTACTGTTTGTGGGACTCTGCTGTGCAAAATGTTTCCTAAATTACGACAGTGACTACACTTCAAAAAGTACTTCATTGGTTGTAAAGCACTTTGAGACGTCTGGTGGTCGTGAGAGGCGCTATATAAATGTAAGTCTTTCTTTTTTTCTTTTCCTATTTAAGAAATAAATGTACAGATTATTGATTTAATTGGGAGTAAAGGGATAGAGGGTTGATGTCAAAGCAGGAGGCAGATGGAAGTGGTATGAGCAGATCCTGTACAGGGACTTGATTGACCAGATCAGCTTGGATGGGTTAATGGCTTTTCATGTTTCTACTTTCAGTTGTTCTTATAGACTGTCAGTAACTTTGTTATTGGGACTTCACAGCAGGTTGATCAGCATCTGAAAGAGAAAGACAGGTTACGGTTTCATGAGTTTACGTTAGTGTTTCAAATACTGATTGGCCTGCTGTGCATTGCCAGCATTTCCTTTTTAATTTCTGATTTCTGGCATTCACGGTTTTCTTTCACCTCTGTTTTATGGGCATGTATATTTAATGGCATCACTTGCTTGGGCACCAGTAAATTCCCCTTATCTCTCGAGAGCATGTGCGTAGCGAGAGTGACTGAATAAAGGAATGCTTTTCTTGCCACAGGCATTTTACGATGAGCATGTTGTTACTGGCAGAGGCATCAAATAAACAAAAAGACCATCCATGAAGTATGTCTGTGTTGTTTTGGAAAAAGAGCACAGATGCTGGCGGGGGAGGGGGGACAAGGGGGGAGGTGGGGGGTTTAACCTAAGTGCATGTCTGTTATTTTTAACACTTGTTTTTGGCCGGCTGCAGTTTGGTGCCAGCTCCCCTTGGGGAGTTTGAATTTTCAGCTTGGTGAGAGAGCGCAGCATCACGAGTGTGGTCATGAGAGGGGCCACCCTACTGCTTCAGGGAGCAGCCGCATCCAGGCAGTTGCATATTGAGATGTGTATCAGTTACTTTTCTGAGCACAGGGGATGCCCAAAGTGTATGCAGTATGAAAGGGTTCAAAAAGTCGACAATTGGCAACAAAGTGTCAGGAGAGAGCCAAGAAATTGTGACTTTCAGCGTACATATTTTATGGACGATCCCCACCAGACTGACCAAGTGGTAGAAAGATTCATTTTATTGAGAAGCTTTTTCTTTAGGATTGCATATTCCGCATTCGCTGACTTCTACAACACATGTTTATCGAGGTGCTTTACCGTTAAGCTTGCGGCCGATCGCACAATTTATGCTGCATTTATCAAGGCTAAGCATTTAACATGAGTAAATGTAAAGCCTGCTATCATTAAGGCAAGCGATTTGCTATTGCTCAGATCTATTCAGGAGCCAGGGCCTAGAAATTGGATCGCGCGTGATTTGGGGTGCGATCCCGGTGCAGTGCATGCTCCACATGCCTAACTAGGTCGGTGGTCGGACCGTGGCAATTTGGCCCACCGGCCTCGTTAAGATAGTACAGGCGAGCTATGGGCACCAGTCATGGCCCCAGAGGCAACTCGCCAGTCACGGAGGGCAAGCTAATTCGGCCAGCTCGGACACTGGTGAATGCCTCAGGAGAGTCCGGGGGGTGGGGTGGCAGGGGGGGAGCAATTGTGAGGCGAGGGCGGCGAGTGGTTTTAATGTGGAGCCGAGAGGAGAATACTTGTAATGTTCTCTGAATAGTTGAATTACTGAGTTTAGTATTTGGAGTGAGATGAGCCTCTTGGGCTGCATTTACATTACAGCTTCACACTTATACTAAGAAGTTGTGGATTAAATCCGGAGTCTGGACCCAGCCTGACTCCAGAGTGAAATTCCCTCTTCCAGAGAATCTCAGCTCAGGTTGCTGTGCAATCAGTCCCTGACTCTGGGTTTATACTGCAACTTTGGCTTTGAAACTGCTTCACATCAATGCTACAGTTGCAGTGTAGTAAATGCAGAAGAAACTATTTTGGATTTTAACTGAGTTTTTGTACCTCTCTAAAAGATACAGGAGGAGGAATTATACATCGCTTCATTTTGCAACTGTTTATTTTTCAAAGGCGATATTGAAAGGACTTTTGAAGACTGGGTTTAAGCATGTAGCCCTGGGATTTTGTTTTTTTTTAAGAAAAGAAACCAAACTGTGCAAAATAACACACCATTTGTTTTGATGTGTTAAGAAACTGCTCATTTTGTACTCGTAAATTAACAATATTTAATTTGCTGTTGTCAAGGCGCCTTTAATCTGCCCATCAGTTGGCTGTTCTGCAAGGATCACCCATTGCCTAAAGCTGTGGGGCACCCAGCATGGGAAACCATTGACCTCACACTGGACCAGAAACAGTCACAGTCTTGAGAGGCTGACTGTCCAGATTTGCAACAGAAAGTTAATTTTTGCATTCTTATTCTGTTCAGGTTGGGCAGGGAAGCCATGAGTTATGACATTCACTACACCAACGTAATAACCATGAATAAGGAACTGAAATTCTAAATGTAGCCTGTTGGCCCCAGGCTACTATAAATCTACTTGTCTAGGTTTTTTTTATAGTCATTTTTTGTCTCGTGGAAGGCAACAATCTTGGGCCCTGAGTATTTTTCCTTGTAGTCAGCCTGAATTGGGGACAAAAAGCATCTTGGTGCGTGCCTGGAGGATCTTTCCTAAATCATCATTGACTTCAATTAGGAATGAATCTGGACGGAACCGGGATACAAGAATGGCTAGGAAAATTTCAGTGCAGGCTCAGATGTTCTATGAGGATGAAAGCAATCAGTTTTTATCCTTGCGTCAGCTCCTAAAGAAATATTTAAAATAGGACTTTTAAAATGGCCCTAAAAATTCAATGCCTAGATTCTCTATGATGGGAAATGGGTGATCTCTCACCACCAGTGTTCTGTTGGCAAAACTCAAGTAATCCCCTACTGGTTCCTGTGCCCCACTGAATTGAGTTGTTGTGATCTGGAATGCGCTGCCTGAAAGGGTGGTGGAAGCAGATTCAATAGTAACATTCAAAAGAGAATTGGATAAATACTTGAAGGGAAAAAATTTACAGGGCTATGGGGAAAGAGCACGAGAGTGGGATTAATTGGATAGCTCTACCAAAGAACCGGCATAGGCATGATGGGCCGAATGGCCTCCTTCTGTTCTGTATCATTCTATGACTTCAAGATCCTCATTCTTCCTTTCAAATCCTTCCATGTCCTCAACCAGCTGGGAAATGTTCTCCAGCTATATTTCCCATAAGTGTTGTTCTTGTTCTTCAAAGTAATCATCAGAGAATCATCAAACTTTATGACAGGAATTATATCTCATTCTTCCTTCCCATGCTCACATACATATAATCAAGCATGGATACCTGTTGCCTCTGGGGTCTACCTGCCTTTCTTCCACCACATTCCCGGGCTAAGGCAACACTCTACGCTTTGCCAGATTTGCCATGCATCCCTCCCCCTTTTGCTATTCTGCTGTAACCATTTATGTCTCCTCTGTACCCATCTTTTGTTTCCATACCTGTCCCATTATCACCTCCTTTTGCCTTGCACCATCACCCATTTTGTCATTCAATCGCTCTTGCCCTCCACCCTACCACAAACCTTTCCCTTTTGTTCTTTCCCTGCCCTCCTTTTCACTGGATCTCTACTTGCTTAAAAGCTGTTCATCTTAAACATCGTTGAGATCTGATGAAATGTTAACTCTGTTTCTCTCTCCATGGATGCTGCTTGGAGAAGTCTTGTGATTATGTCACCATAACTCAAAGAAATGAAGGGATACTTTTCAAAGGAAATTCTATCCTTTTCCAAAAATTGGACATTATTCTGTTTTACTCACAAACAAAACCCTTTTTTCCAATTCTTTGTTATTTAGGCAAGTGTGGCAGCCGAACTAAGCACAACGAGGTCCCACAAACAGCAAAGAGATGAATGACCAGCTATTCTGTTTTTGGGTGGAATGTTGGCTAGGACACTGAAAAGTGCTCCGGGATCTTTAATGTCCAACTGAACCACAGGAACAGGCAGACGGGGCCTTGTTTAACGTCTCATCTGAAAGGTGGCATGTGTGGAAAGAACGATGTGTGGTTCTGGCAAATTCCAAGTTTTAACATTGTGTTCAGATTAGTTGACAAGTAAACAGTTTCCTTCTTGCAGTGCATTTTGGGAAGGTCAACATCACTTTGGCAACTCAGCTTGCAGTCAGTAGCTATTGCTAAAGTATTTTCCACAGCATCTTTTTGGCTCCTGGTTAGAACAAATATATATATATGAGTCACAATTCTATAGAAGCAGACATCTATTTATGCACAGTTTTCTGAGGGACTGTCTTCAAGGTTACAACATCAATCAAACAATTCACAATTTTCTAAAGCACATTTCTGAATAAATTGAATATTGCTGAATTCCAACAAAATAAACAAGTTGGAATAAATCCAGACTTTTTTTTGCCTCTGAAGCTTATTTTGAATGTGCAGTACTTCACTTCATGTGAAAGGTTCAGGACTAATCATATAGTCAGGCTATGTTGGAACGACTCAAATTTCAAAAATTCTTCCAAGACCAATAAGACCGTTGCAGTAAAGTGTGACTCTTTTCTTAATTGTATTTCAGTCATCCCTCAGGTGAAAGTCTATTTATTTATTCAAAATGGATTGACTTCTGCAGTCATCCATTTTCCACCTGAAAGCCATTTCTTTTTTTCCTTCTGCATGAAGTATGCCCAGTTGCAGGCATTGATGGATGAATGGATACTCTATGGTCATTTATCTTTCCTTTTGTTTCCACGTAAGGGATTTGCCTACATAATTGTTCAACAAAGACTCGGGACGTGAAATATTGAACAATATGTATTTTTTAGATTGGACCAATATTATGTAGTAAAAAGTATAAGCAAAGGAAGGAAAGACTTGCATTTATATAGCACCTTTCACGACCACCGGACGTCTCAAAGCGCTTTACAGCCAATGAAGTACTTTTGGAGTGTAGTCACTGTGGGATACGCGGCAGCCAATTTGCGCACAGTAAGCTCCCACAAACAGCAATGTGATAATGACCAGATAATCTGTTTTTGTTATGTTGATTGAGGGATAAATATTGGCCAGGACACCGGGGAGAACTCCCCTGCTCTCCTTTGAAATAGTGCCGTGGGATCTTTTATGTTCACCTGGGAGGGCAGACGGGACCTCGGTTTAACGTCTCATCCGAAAGACAGCACTTCCGACAGTGCAGCACTCCTTCAACAGTGCACTGGAGTGTCAGCCTAGATTTTTGTGCTTAAGACCCTGGAGTGGGACTTGAACCCACAACCTTCTGACTCAGAGGCAAGTGTGCTACCCACTGGGCCACAGCCGAGACTAATGATGTCTGTTTTCCTTCTTCCTAAGATGGAGTGCATTGTTCCCATGTGGTACCTTGGTTAGCAGTCAAAGGAACTGTAGAAAATCACCTGACTGGGGCGGGTGATTCTGCTGAGAATCCTGAGATGTGCATATTCTATTTCTTGTGCTTGTAGGCCCCATTCTCTAACCCAAGAAAAAGGAGGGGTTGTTACGGTGTGTTTTTTATTCATTAAATAGTCTAACCCAATCCTGTCCTCACCTGAAGTCTACCTGAGGTCAAATGGCCTAATTCAATCTAGTCCTCACCTGAAATTCATTTAAAAATTAAATTTTTTCCACTTGGTTTCAACTGGAATCATCGCAAAGACTTCAGAGTTGTCAATCGAGTTGTGGGATATAAATGATATGCCAGAAGGCAAATACAGAGTGGTTTCCAGCTGTTTAGTAATAAAGGACAAGTCCCTCAAAGGTAGTCTCCGGGGTAAATTTATTTCACAGAAATGGGTCAGTTATTTTACAGGGAGGAGATAAATTGGATAAATTCCTTTCTCATCTACGTAATGCCCAGTTATGCCTCTCAGATCATTTTGGAAATGTTTATATTGGCTGATTGGAAGGATCTATACTGGCAGCCATGATTCCTAAATTCTCAATCCATAAAAGTTGTTTCATTTAAAATGACTTGTCAATTGCTGAAAAAGATGATTGCAGAATAATGGTAGATTCTGACTGAAGGGATTACAGCACTGCACAGTCTGAGGCCGTCCTGGTACACGAGCACAGAAACATTTCTTGGAACACCGAGCTAACTAAATGCTAGTGGCATCAGTTCAAGCAGAGATTTACTGGCACTGCTGAGACTGGTCTCCTTCTCCTGATGGCCAGTACTCCACTCAAGAAAGCTGCTAATTTGGAACAATTCTGATAAACCAAGCGGGATTATAGGATTGAGTGCAAAAAGGAGAATGGATAAAGCCAATTTGGATCCAATCCAAATTTTAAAATGCATTATTTGCGATGCTGGGTTCATTCAGGATTTTGCATCTGACAGCAGATTACAAGACGATGAAAGCAGCATATGGAACGTGAAACAGTTTATTTTAGGAGCCTGATCCAGGATCATTCCTGTGGCATCCCAGATCAGCTGAATCCTAATCAGTTATTCAACCGACTGTGAATTGCAGTTCTATTCTCGTGTACATACTCACATCAGTGGTGCTGCAGCAACATTGTGACATCATGACGCCTCCAAACCAACAAGATGAGTGACTGATAAACTAGACTGGGGAAACTGAGCAAAAGCTTCACGAGCAGTGAGTCAGTGTGCTGCTGGCCATTTCAGTAGTGTTTTTACTGATGACATGAAACCGTATTGCATGGGAACATCTGAGCTGGCTCATTTTCAACAATTCAATCATTTCAGACCATAACCTCTGCCCCTATCCTTTTTCTTCCCATTTTCTTTTCTCTCTCCCCCACATGGCAGCTGTCTTTCATTCTGCCATTTACACTTCATCTTGAGCCATCTTTTGTTTCTTAACTTGTCCTATTACCATCTCCTCTTGCCTTGCACCATCTCTTAATCTCGCTTAATCTCTCCTGCCTTCCATCCTATCACAGACCTTCCCTTTTGTTCTTTCCTCCCCTCCCCCCTTTCCCTGCCCCTGCACTTGCTTAAAAACCTGTTCCATCTCCAGCTTTTTCCAGTTCTGACGAAGGGTCATCGACCTGAAACGTTAACTCTGTTTCTCTCCCCACAGATGCTGCCTGACCTGCTGAGCATTTCCAGCATTTTCTGTTTTTATTTCAGATTTCCAGCATCCGCACTATTTTGCTTTGGCTCATTTTCTAATTGCCAATGGAACCAGAGCACCAAGGGAAACATAGTGATATTATGGGCACGGGCAGTTTTATTCTGTTTCATTCCTGACCCATTTAAATGGAGAGAAATTGGACTGTATTAGAAAAGCATGGTCTATCTTTACACTGTATATGCTGCTATGTTTGAAAACCCATCAATGTAAATTGGTTACCTTTAAGATATTTACAATGA
The DNA here is from genome assembly GCA_030390025.1 of Squalus acanthias. Lineage (NCBI taxonomy): Eukaryota > Metazoa > Chordata > Chondrichthyes > Squaliformes > Squalidae > Squalus > Squalus acanthias. Next base: position 13,630,776 of record CM059448.1, read on the forward strand.
GAAAGAGGACATCTATTTATTTTCCCTCAAATGCAGATCAGGAAAGTCCCAGTCAGGTTCAATCTCTGACATGTTAATTTAATTGATTTCAGTCCACTACGATTGGCCTAGGTGTCCCTTGATTAGAGAAGGGGGAGATGGACCAGGGTTCCCATACCCAATCATTAGTTAGAGATATTAATGCACAGTAAACCAACTGTAATAGGTGCGTGTCTTTTGCCTCACTCTGAGCACCGTCTGCTGGCTAGATGGCAGAAGTGGCAACTAGGAAAAATGTAATATTCTGCACATTTTTGCAATGTCACTCGGAAAAAGGCCACTCATCCACTGGAAGTCAATAAGGTGTAAGTAAATCAATATTATATAGGTTAACAATCAAAACTACGCCTTGCAGCATTTATTACGACAGAAAGAAAATGCCACAAGGAAAATAGCCAGGCACCGTGAGAGCAATGGGACCACCCCAACTTGGAAAATAATTTTTTTTACTCATTCATGGGATGTGGGCATCGCTGGCAAGGCCAGTGTTTATTGCCCATCCTTAATTGCCCTTGAGAAGGTGGTGGTGAGCCGCCTTCTTGAACCGCTGCAGTCCGTGTGGTGAAGGTACTCCCACAGTGCTGTTAGGGAGGGAGTTCCAGGATTTTGACCCAGCGACGATGAAGGATCGGCGATATACTTCTAAGTTAGGATGGTGTGTGACTTGGAGGGGAACTTGGAGGTGGTGGTGTTCCCATGCGCCTGCTGCCCTTGTCCTTCTAGGTGGAAGAGGTTGCGGGTTTGGGAGGAGCTGCTGAAGAAGCCTTGGCGAGTTGCTGCAGTGCATCTTGTAGATGGTACACACTGCAGCCACGGTGCACTGGTGGTGGAGGGAGTGAACATTTAAGGTGGTGGATGGGGTGCCAATCAAACGGGCTGCTTTGTCCTGGATGGTGTCGAGCTTCTTGAGTGTTATTGGAGCTGCACTCATCCAGGCAAGTGGAGAGTATTCCATCACACCCCTGTCCATAAATCACTCAGCTGCCCTCAGCTAACAGGGATTGGGATCAGAATTGCGATATTCTAAACAAGTTGGCCTGCATCTCTTTGCTCCTCCAGGATAACTGCAGCATTTTATTATCCCCATTTATACCGCAGTGCAACCTGCTGCATTTTCATTCCACAAGGAAACCCCTCGCACTGCAGACCATTTGCTGGATTCAAATTATGAAGTGCTAATTGAGCATTTCTGTTTCAGAAATCCAGCTAAGCTGTACACCGAGGCACATTAATTGAATAATGGATCATTATTGATTCCTTCACCTCGCTATCCTCGGCATACATAAAGGTCTTGCACCCATTGCATATCTGTCACACCTCAAAATATTTACAATGCAAAACAGTCTTCAGGAGTGTATTTTAAAAAAATAAGGAAAACCAGGCATTTCCTGCCTTATTTTCTGCTCGACAATTGAACCACTCTTCCGTGCAGGAGCCTGGTGTTTACAAGTAGTTGCTGAACTACAGAAACTTCTCTCAGCAGTTAGCCTCTAACCTCAGGAATGCTTATTTAGACCACTTCTTCACAGAGAGTTCCTGAACAGTGGCCTTAAAGGGCCAGGTCAGCTTAAACACAGTTGCATGTTGGCAGTTAAATATTCGGAATACTTGTGAGCAATGTCATGGATGATCTGGTTTTAAACTAAAAGCCTGGAAGTAGCTTATTCTCCAGGACAGCACGTTGTAAATGCTATTGCTCCACTGCACTGACAATGAGGGACAGACTGCCGTAAACAAGTTGTATTTTCCCCTTCTCCCCCTTACTCGTGAACACACAAGGGCTGTTCTTGCTTCACTATGGCCGTGCAAAGCTTGTAAAATCAGGCATGTGACCTCCAATTCCCTTTGGGTGTTGTGCTGCATGATTTAGATGAGGACAATTTCATGAGGGGCGGTTATATGGAGGTGTGACGACATCTCGGGAGGTATGTGCGCACCTGTATTTATCGATCCTGAAAATTATACCTGGGCATGTCTGAGGAGACTTGTCTCCACTGCCTCTATCTCATTAGGGTAATTGTGACAGGCCTATGCCACCTGCTCCAGACTGATCGGCAGACAACTTCAAGAACTGTTGAATTGAACGGAAGGCTGTTCCCGGAACTGTGAAGGTCACCACTGCATTAAGATTGTGTGCTACAGGATCCTTCCTGGGCTATGTGCCAAATCACCCAGCCTGCTGCCCATTAAGTAAGCGACAGACACCATATTTGTCAAGGAAAACAACTTCACAATTTCCCCGTGGAAAGGAGACAGCAGCTCCAGACGGCACCAAACTTTTGACATGTGCCAGGCTTCCTAAGTACACAGGAAATTATAGATAGTACTCACATGGCCAGTCCATATCCTTCCTTTGGGTGGGGCATTGGCAGCAGTACTTGTTTCGTGCAAGCCAGTAGTTGGCTCCAATAGAAGTATGCCCTACAATATTGAGAAAAGGGGTAAAGGGTATCTCCATGCTATATCACTGACAGTGCAGCAGTTCACCATTTGTGCCATCCCTTTCTTGCCCCTGCAGTATTGGGCTTTGAACTGGGCCATGTAGCGCCTGTTTTTTTATTAGTTGTTACGTGGCAACCTCGGGTTTCAAAATGGTGTCCCAGATACGCGTGCTTTGATGGGAAATGCACAGGATGCCATCTTGGAAAAGGTTTGTGCGCGCACCTATTAGCCACTGGCATTATGCAGAGCAGGGAGATCGTGATGCAGATCAGTGTGCAACGCTGAGTAGAAGTCACCGCCGCCATGTTGGAACTCCGCACACCAGCCAACCTCGCACAGCTAAGCACGACATTAAACGACATGAAGGACTCCCCCCGCCACCCCGCCAGTGCTATTCAAAGGGATCATGAAGTACTTACAGGTTAGTTGATAGATTATTTATTCTGGCTGCTGGTGCAATTGTACGCATTTTTGGAGGTTTCCTATACTTGGCTAAAGATCCAGTACTCTACAGGGAGCTGTCTGGCTGGTCTTACAGTAGTTTTTGTGCCATTTAAAAAATTGTGCTGAAAGAAGTTGCTTCCAGACATGAGTGGCCTGGTAGGGCTTCCTCTGGGGAATTGAACGTGACTGGGAGAATGAAAAGAGGCCACACAGAGCAGGACAAGCTGCTAGAAGAGGGAGGAGGAGGAGGGGGGAGAAAGGTTCTCAGCAGGAGGCCATAACTGCCGAGGGTTTTCAGGGAGCAATTCTCTTACCTCAACATCAATGTTGACCAGTGCATGAGATATCTTTGGTTCACAAAAGAGGTTATCACTGAAATCCGTCAACTGCTGCAACCTCAAAGCAGGGCGAGGACAGTATTGCCTGTGGCTGTCAAGGTGACCGTGGCTCTTAATTTTTATGCCTCTGGCTCCTTTCGGGCGTCTGCTGGAGATATAAGGACCATCTCGCAGTTTGTAGTGCACTGCTGTATGAGGTAGGTCACTGAGGCTCTCTATACACAGAGAGACAGCTTTACCTCGTTCCCTCTTGCCAGCAGTGTCTCCTCCATGTGGGTTAAAACGTGCAGGCGCATTTGTCCTCCTCCAGTTCTTTGCAGCTGCCTGCTGTTATGCGCCACCTTCTCCTGCAAGAAAGATGGAAATGAGTCATTGTGTGTCCATCATGGGAAGGGGTATCGCAGAGGCCGTGGCCACTGGCGGCGTTGGAGGGATCAATGATGAGGGTCTCTGCGTCCCTAATCCTCCTTCTCTCTTCCCAGTTCTGCCTCATCCCACAATCTCTTCTATCTCTGTGTCCTGCAATATGTTTGGGTGATGTGGCTATCATGGTGAATAACTGCCAGTGTGTGTGAGCTGTGAGTAGTGGGTGTGAGGCTTGCAACAGTGCTAAGAATGTGAGGGTGAGGTAAACCATATGAATTGAAGGGTTGATTACTGATTAATAGAGATTGTTGGTAGGTGGGTAATGGGGGTGCAGTGAATTGAGCTGTGGATGAGGATAGTGGTGCAATTGGTAGGATATGCCATTTGAAGATTGAACTCACTCACCTTGACAACTCGTGTCAGGTTATTAAACTTCTTCCTGCACTACGTCCATATTCTTAGAGTTACACTCCTGGCATTGACCTCTGCCGTTATATCTTCCCACTGTCTCCTCAGCATATGTCTCGAGGATCTTCTGCTCCCTTGCGGATACAGGATGTCTCTCCTTCTCTTGCACCAAGACCTCCAGTGCATTATCAGAAAACCTTGGTGCTCGTTCTCTCGCATGTTCCTCAAAGTATCATATTCAGTTTTCAAACAACTCCCACCATTCTTGCAACCCCAATACACCTCCCCTTTAAGAGGTGCAGGCTACCTTTAAGTAGCGCTAGCCACTCGCGATATCGAGCCTCCTGCTGGCGCATGCAGCCAATGAACAGCGCGGGTAGTGCTGGCTGCACGCAGCAATCATGGAAATCAGCGGGCAGCATCAACTTAACATGCTGCCTGCAGCGGAATGAACGGGCTTGGCTTCATCGCCCATTTTCAGGGGTTATGCAATTTAACCTCCTCGAGTCTGCAAAGGTGAAGACACAAACGTTGACGCTCCCCTTGTTTGCCAGCAAACTTCTCCCTCATATTCATCTGGGTGTTATGGATCTGGGTGACTACTCTTCTTTCATTTTTACAGGAAACCTTCTGCTCTAAAGAGGCCCATCCTTGTTGGCTGCACTTCCTGCAGTGTTGGCAGAGAAGAAGCTCCCCTCCCTGTTAATGGCAAGGAACAGCCTTTTAGGAGTTGCTACCAGGCCAGATTTCCTGCCCCCAGCCAATGGCACTGCTAGCTAGGCTCCCTGTGCCAACTTTCCGTACACAGGGAGACTGTTATAATGAGAAGGAGGGAACTAGCTTCACAAAATTCAGCAAGAACAGCCCTCCTTACAGGCATTCCCATACCATAGGAAAATGTAGCCCTGATGTTTCTGGTCTTGCAAGACTGGGGCTACTGACTCCGCAATTGTCAGCAATTCTCACCCTACGGGGAAAGGATGATTCTGTGATTCTACGATTTTAGCAGCCGTTCTTCCTGTGTGACTGTGAGTCTAGACAGTGACTACCAGCAGGTTAATAGCTGCCTGTGGAGGGTATCACAGTCTAGCTGATCCTGTTCTCACCCAATGACCTAGAAATTGAGCCGCATAGCGCCTGCTTTTCAGGCATTATGCGGCCTGCTGAGGCCCCAAAATGGCGGGCAAAAATTTACACCCACACTTCCAGCTGGAAGTGTGCCAACTGCCGTATTGTGTAAGGATAAACAAGAGGCGTCCTGTAACCGTGCCTGAGGCAAGCGTTAGACCCTTTACATGTGCAAATAAGGGGCCTAACGCCTGCTTAAGGTTCCCGCTGCAACACTGGTTTGCCTCGAGGCAGCCAGCACCATCACAGACTGAATTCAGGCAAAGCAGTCCTACAGAATGCCTGCCAACCAAGAAGGTAAGTAACTTACCTGATTGTGGAGCCTGGAGGAGCAGGAGTGGTCCTCCCAACCCCACATTAAAAGACCCGATTGCCGCTCCCAACCCCCGATTGCAGATTCTAGGCCTCCCAACCCCCGATCATGAATTCAAGGCCCCCCCGATCACAGACTCTATGGGCTGGATTTTCTCAATGGAGACATGTTGGAGGTGGGACTGCTGCTTGCCTGGTTTCAGTCCTGCCTCCATCAGCCTCTGGCCAACCAGCGGGATCGTCCCCTGATTGACCTTGTTAAGCCCGCCCGGCAGGCTCAGCAGGCCAATTAGGTGGAAGTCAGTGACAAAGCAGGTCAATGTATGACGTGTCATCTGTCAAGAATTTTTGAAAGAAGAAATGTCACCGTTTGACAGCTCTGTGAAGCTGTCAAACACTGACATTCTGTGTAGTTTGATGAGTCCCTGTGTTCAGGACTCATCAAACCTTTCTACTTTGTAGAAATCAGATGACTGTTGGATCGGAGGATGCAACAGCCAGTCTGTGATCTCTACAATGGAGATGTCGGGACTCCAGCTCCACAGCGGCTGAAGGCTGTAGGCAGAAACAAAGGTAAGTTAACATTTTCTAACACTTTACACTCGCCTCACATACTTACCACTCCACACTTGCACCCATCACTCACCTCTACATCGCACTTTCAGCACTCGGCTCCTACACCCTGGCGGGGTTCCCCGAGGTTGGGAAGCCTGCACTTCGGAACGAAAAATTAGGATAATCTTATTTTCTGCCTGTTAACTACCTGTTAACAGGCAGTTAATAGGCTTTAATCCCTTTCCTGCCTCGAGGAGACGGGGTCGGGACAGCTTCCCGCCTCCTGGCAAGAGGGCACGGAGACGGGTTGGGGGCGGGTTTGCCACCCACCCCCAAATTCTGCAACTTTACCGGCAGTCCCGCCTCCTCGGGGCTGAGAAAATCCAGCCCTAGGCCTCCCCGACCCCAAATCGCGGACCCCCCAAGCCGACCCGCGGCTCAGCTTTGTCTCGCACCAGCTCCCCAGCCATCGCCGGACCCACTTACCTGTGAGCCGCTACTTCCCTATAGATTAATATAAAGCACCATAAGCTTATTTTTATGTTTTAGATAAAATATTTGTAGAAAGGACTGCACTCAAAACTGGAAGATCCATTCCCCCCCCACCCCACCCCCAGACCACATTTCTCCATAACGTCACATTTGGCAGTAGGGCAGCATGATTAATGTATGATTCATATCATACCATTCCACTGGTCTTTGTTTTTGGTGTGTGTATTTTCGGACTTAGCTGGCTAAGCAAAGTAAATAAGATTCTGCACTTGATTGTGACTCAGGCTCTTCTTTCCATGTTAGTTTTTTAAATTGTGCAATATCTTGAGATTGTGTCTCGGTTTCTTGTGGAACCAGTTGAAATCTACTTTAATCTTAGTCTTTGAATGCACAGGAAATATCTTTTCATCCTTCTCTCACTGGCAGGTCTTGGGAGGACTTTAACTTCAGTTAGGTGGTTGTTTACAGTTTTCTTTTGTTACGTAAAGGCTTCCATTTGGTTCCATTGTTAACCATGTAATAGAGGGTATTTTATATTTTAAAAATATAAATTGGGAGAAGTGACTGTTCTCCAGAATTCTTTCACTCTTCAGGCGACATTTTGGATACTTTTATGGGGCGGTTTTAGTGTCAATTTGTGTGAAGATAAAGGGCTAGAAATTCTGTATCGCTAACTTTTGAGAAGTTGGAAGCTTAGCGCCAGGCGCTAATCAATCTCGCTGCCCACTAAATTCAGTCTCAGCGTTCAAAGAATGCAGGGGAGCACTAAATCCAGCGCTAATGGCATAGGTGAGTGGCATTAGGCTCCAAGCGATGATGAATATGAGGTGTTGTGTAATCGGGAGTGAGCATTGTCGCAGGCGCCTTCCAGCCATTAAAGGGGAGGGTCACTGGAGTCCGCACACCAGCCCTCAATGATTCGGGGAGTGCAGAATGGCGATACGCTGTGGGTTGAAATGCAAAGCCCTTTGATGGCCCGCAACACTCCGGAGACTAAGCAGCCTTTATTTGGCTGCAGATACATCCTGCGCTCTCTGCCACTCATAACTGACCTTTGGAACGGAACTTCCTCGACAGCTGGGGCACATCAGTGTAAGTAGTGCCCCGCCAGCCGGCTGGTTTACGCCTTCGCTCCCTGGCGCTGTTGGCGCGAGGTGGTAAGGTGGAGTGCGCTACTGAAGTTTGCAGATCGGGCGCCCAGTGAGCGTTGCACGCTCACTGACGTCACGATCTGCATGGCGAAAGGTGCCGAGACGTTAACTGTTATCACCGGTGTTTGGGGCCGGCGAATCTGCCCGTATGGCACAGGATTCGCCCCGCCGCGGCGCCACTGCCTGAGCGCCCCGTTAGCGGCGCTAACATGCTGAATTTCTCCCCCAAAGTGGTTTCTCCAGCGTGAAACTTCTCAGAGAGGCCATCCCACAGCTTGGACTTGTCAGCACAAGAAAATAAGTGCAGCATAGTGTCAATCCAGATTTTAAAAGTGCTCACGTAGTTAGCTGAATCTCTTGGGTACTTGATAAACTTAAAGATTTTTAAAAATATTTTGGGGATATGGACACGGCCACCCTTACTCTCAAACATTCCATATGAAAAGCCCTACACTTACGTCTTGGACTAGTAGCACCGTTAACAGCAGCTTTAGGCACTTTTACAGAAGAGTTAGACAAGTTTTGGTATAGTACAAAGGGCGCAGTAGCACCAGAGATAACGAATTAAGACAAATTTCAATATGCAAGTCTGATTATAGTTGTTTGTGCTCCCTGCCCCCTTCATTTTGGAAGTTATTTTCTTTCCCCATCCCAAGTCAGTTCCCAGACGAGAGAGTGGGCAAGTAGCAGGTCACTGCCTAGACACCCAGTACAGTTGCTATGGCTCCCGCAGTTGTTTTCTACATAAATTCATTACCTCGAATTGTAATGAGTAATACAGAGCAAAAAGTCCCATCTTTTGGTTTCCAGTCTGTGCTGAGTTGGCTGATATCACCAAGGCTGCTAGTTGGGGTTTTGTAATTCGTTCCTTGGGTTTGAGAGAGGGTGAATCAGCCAAGTTTCCAGTCCTGTTTGCTTTCCAGACACTAGCTGGAAAGCGCATGTGTGTCAACATTGGGTTCGGATTCAGCGGTGATGTCCTCCAGGGCCGATTTTTAACCCTACTCGCTCAGCAGAAACCTGACGGGTGGGCAGTTAAAATTGCCTTGGCTCTTGCCTGTCCGAAAGCCGCCATGATCTGCAATTTTAACCTGCTCTCCTGAGCAGGCAGCAAAGCCCAAGGCCGGAGCCAACAGGGTCCTTCTTTACATCTGCATGTTGCGGCACAATGACATCATTGAGACCTGACTGTAATTTTAACTCAGGCCTGAGTGGGGAATCCACCTGGAGTTAAAATCGGGCCTGTGTGCTGACACTCTCTGTCCAGGCTTGCACATGAAGGATATCCAGATGTGCAAGGTTCTGGAGGAACCATACATCAGTATGAGTCCTCACTTTGACAAGCAAAGAGAGAAAATTGAAACAATTAAAAAAGAAGCTTTAGCAGTCGGGTTTCCCGAGCCCTGGGAAACCCAGCCGGCCAGCAGTAAATTTAAATATCTGCCAAAATCTGAGGAACGGAGCCTCATTTAAATATTATAATCACAGACCCGCCTCTCCAGAGCGGGTTACTTGGATGTCTGCAAACCCGCTGCAGGTAAAATGGAAGCACACGCATTTGCAGCGAGTTGGGGTCGGGTTTTGCAAATTTGACGATTTAACCCCCCCCCCCACTCTCCCGCTCATCAGGGTGGGGGTTAAAGTTCCCCCCACTTTCACAATATCTCATACATTAACAACAAAATTGCAGCCCTGTATATTTCATTTCGGAATATAACATCCTTAATTCTATTTTCGAACCTGGTTGTCATTCAAAGACGTTTACGTCCAATCACTTTTACTTTTAACATTTTACTGGAGCTGAAATTCCTTGATCCCAACAGCGGATTCCCAGCAGGAACTTGGGCACTAAAGGGACAGCAAAGTCGTAAATTCAGATGGGACCCAGATATGCCAAATCTCTGCCCAGAAGACTGCTCCCTCTCAATTTGTTCAGGGGCCTGGGGTAAATGGAACCTCCATCCATCTCAAACGTGGCTGCTGATGTCAATGGGAGTGAGGCTGAGGTGAGGGATTTCCCACGCTAGTAATTTTCTCAGCCCTGGCCTCCCTGCCACCCAGCGGTCTGGACACCGAGTTGATTATGGCGTACAGGTCGCTTCGGCGATGGAAGTGGAGCCCACTTGGGGGTCTAGGACTAGGTCCTGGCCTAGACCACTCCCTTCCTCACCTCCAAAGAACTCCAGCACAAAATCCTTTCAGCTCACTTATAAAGGGGGCCGAATGGCCATAATGTTAAAAAATGACCAGACCCGGTGGGGCACTGGTTCACCAAGAAATGACTTGCTCACATGGACACAGGTGCTCACTGGTGGCATGCTAATTACTTGACTCCGATACTGGTGGAATCAGAAACTAAGGTTTCTACTTCGTTCATTCTGTTGCACTTCCATTAGCAGAGTGGGTCCAAGGATTTTCAAGACCATCATGTTTATCTGAGGCTGTTAAAATCTGCGATAACTACTCATTGTAAAGGTATTTTCAGAGGCAGTGTGTTAGCACCACACAGATTGGTAAGAATTGGGTTTGTAGCTGGGATTGTTCACGTGGTGAATTCCCCATCTTGGCCGTGCTGTCATAAAGAGAGTTGGTGGGTGAGTCAATCAAAGACATTGCCATGCACCTACCAAAAGTTAGGTGAAGAGTATTAGGAGCAGTCACCTAGCTATTCTTTTGACTGGGGAATGGTGGGCTGAGTGATGGAGCAAAATAGAGGTGTGAAAAGTAGCTTGAGAAATTTAGAAAGGGTCTGATCAAGCATCCCACTTGATCCCACAAATGTTAGTCCATCTTCCTCTTGGAACAGACTCCTAGAGAATGTCTGTGGAGAGAGAAACAGAGTTAACATTTCAGGTCGATGACCTTTCGTCAGAGTTCTGATTTAATTTTGCTGATAATTATCCACATCATTAAGACTCTAATATTTGCAGTAACAAGAAAAACTCATTTGATACAGTTAAACTATATGATTTCCAAGATGAAAATGTTTAAAATGCCTGAAGTATCCCCTTACGCTGATGCAAACAGGCCCTGTGCCTGTTCGCATCAACAGTAACATTTCCGTACACAATTGCTGGGCAGTTGGTGGGCAAATAGCCCAACTCTGTGCCAGCAATTGGTTTTTCTTGAGCCGTGCGGATGGCCTGTCAACGCATACGTTGACAGACTGCAAGTTCAGGATTTAGTGCATGCGCTAAACTCTGTGGGTGCGGTAACCGAATTAGCGCCTCACATTTAGCGCTGGGGCGGGAGTACCACCCCAGCCGCTAAATTGTGTTTACTACACCGGCGAGGAAGCAGAGCACTATCTCAGGCGCGCCACTTCCTCTCGGGGCAGTGCGTGGGGCGCAAAGCGCGGTACCGCCAGTGCGCTACGCAGCCGCTCCGCCTAGCGCTGATGCCTTTCAGCGCCCCTCCCCTTCCGTTAAAGGGGAGGGCCGCTGCGCACTCTGCAGGCTGTTTGACGGCCTTCACTACCCCACCAGGGCGGCGTGGTGCTGTGGCCGCAGCCCGGCACCGAGACGCGGTGCCGGACGGTGCGATGGCGGCCACAGACCACACCAAGGGCCGTCGAGGGGCCAACCTGGAGATCGGCCAAAATAAAAAAATGTCGGCGTGGGGCGCAACCAGACCGCCCCTTTAATTAGTGCCCTGCCAGTGGTGTGCGGCCCGGCTAGTGATCCACGAGGCTGTCGCTGACATCACCCGCGGCAGCCTTGCAGGGCACAGCCGAATTTCAGCCGCGGGGCACTAAGGGGTCGCGTCGCTCACCAATGACATCATCGCCGGCGGTGCAACGAATTTCTCAGCAGACACTATTAGCGCCCCACCCGGGCGATAAGCCCTTTGCGCCCCGTTAGCGCCAACGGCGGGCGCAAAGGAGGCGAATTTCGCCCCCTGTTTCTCTATCCACAGATGCTGCCTGACCTGCTGAGTATTTCCAGCATTTTCTGTTTTTATTTCAGATTTCCAGGATGCAGAGTATTTTGTTTTTGTCCCAGAGAATGTCGTCGAGTTGGAGTTAACTGACACCTTTGAGAAAGGGAATTATTTCAATATATTTTGAGAAAGGGGATTGAAGGTTATGAGATTTTTTCAGCGAAGGTAAGTAGTCATGTGCAACGGGGGTTGCAGATGTACAATTGCCAAAGAGGGAACATCAAATTGGGAGAGGAGGCTCTGTGCCAACTTCTTCCACACCCTGAAAATTCAGCTCTGTTCTGTTTTTAGTGAGCTGAAGTACTTGCTGTGCTAGCTTCATTAAGGCCCCAGATTTGATGCAAAAATGAACACAATTCAAAAGTTTTCGTGTTGAATTTGTTCTTTTTCTTTGTGCATCATTTGGAGTGGGAGCAAGGAAATCTCCACAGGCGAAGGAACGTTTTCAATTACATTTGTATATTTATTATCATGTTTTTATCACCTTTTTAATACAATATTGTATTGTTATAGAAATTTTCCATATTTCTGAATTTTTTATTAATATCTCTATTTCTGAAAACATTTTGGGTTTTGTATTTCCTCCCTATGGTAAGATTGTTTTTAATGACTTCAAATACAGTATTTCGTAGATGAAGTAGTACAAGATGGCAGGGAGATCAGTCGGTCCCATACCATCGGTAAATTTTAATGGAGAAGGCGGGTTGGGAGCGGGGGGCTCTGAGGTGGCAGGGCCTGATTTGCATGGGAAGCCTTTGTTTCCCACATGCAGCCAGCCAGCCAGATTGAGAGGCTGGCTGGCTCCAGGCGGGTAGGCCTGCGGCACTAGGCCGCAGAGAGGAGGAAGGGAGGGAGGGATCGCGTGGGGGTCGGGCCGGGAGAAGATCGGGGTGGTTGGGGGGGGGAGGCGGTTCCGAAGACAATCGGGGGCCAGAGGAGGGGACGGAGGAGGGGGTTGATCGGAGGCCTCCCGAAAGGATCGGAGGCCTTGGAGGGATGGGGGGAGGCCTCGTGGAGGGATCGGAGGCCTGGGGGGGATTGGTGGCCTGGGGTGGGGGGTGGGGTGGGGAATCGGAGGCCTGGGGGGGATTGGTGGCCTGGGGTGGGGGGTGGGGTGGGGAATCGGAGGCCTGGGGGGGGTCTCCGATCGCAGGAGGTGGGTTAGGTAGGGACCCTGGATCCAGGAGGTACGTGTAAAGGCACTTACCTCCTGGATGCAGTAGTCCTCACCTTGCTGTAGCTGGCGGATTTTACAAAGTGTACAAAACCCGACCAGCTACAGTTAAACACAAAATGGAGGTAAAAGAAGAGGCTTCCGGCCTCATTATAATATTTAAATAGACCGCCCACCTCCTAGCAGCGGGTTGGCTGCCCACCCCAGGCCCGCTCCCATCCTACCTCCTTTAAAAAACAGAAGTTGGCGGGTTGGAGGCGAATTCAGGTCGGGATTCACATTTTTAATACTTTAACTTCCCCCACACTCCAAACCCACCCGTTTTTTTAGGTTAAAATTACCCCCCCCCCATATCTGCAGAGCTTAGCACACCTCTCTGCCAATGACCAAAAATGGTCTCAGCTTATTCTGGTCAACAGAGCCGAGCTTCACCATCTGCAGAAAAGACACCTGTAGCCAATTTGTAACAGAGGGACAGTAATACCCGTAGTTGGCAAGTTTATCACTGTCCTCAAGTGCTATGCCTATGACTCATTCCTGGCTAGCACTGCAACATCAGATAATGTGGTGACGACCATACAGGCATTAAACTAGCGACTGATGCATGGGTTAGCTTGGCCAACACTTTCATCTGCTTTTTTCCCTGAATAGCATGACCTGGCTGCCCAATGTCACTGACCTCCTGTTTGTGTTACAAGTGTACAGTATGTGGAAGATGTAAATGTGGCAAAGCTTTCAATTGTACGTTGCATCTGAACTATGGGCCCGGCTGAGGTTCGGACATGCACGAGGTGCAGCGAGAGAGCTGTAAGGCTGAGCGAGCGCTCGGAAGGGTGAGGATTAAATGTGGAACAGGTTGACAGGCAATGGAATCTTAGGTCACCGCCTGGCGCATGATAATGTCGGTTAGTCTAACCTCGCTAGATTCCTTAAAGTGGACCATTTTTCTCCTGGATTTGTTCCGGCATTAAGCCTGGCTTGTTACCTCCTGCCAGACGTGGTGCACTGGTATCTTCCGGGGAGGGTGCCCTGCCGTACCAAATAAGGCAACCTCCTCACACCCACCTCATGTAGAAGCACATCCACCTCACCAGCCATCAGCGAGGTGGTCAGAGGACGGCACTCTGCTATTTGCCAAGACACTCCGTTTTGTTGCGGCTAGTTTGTCTGTCCATCTTTTCGGCCTCACCCATCATTTCCTCCGCCCCCCCCCCAACTCCCTTTGCAAAGGCTATAAACATTTTGGCAATCTTTTTTGAGGCTCTAAAAAGGTCTACAATTTTTACTTATCCCCCAACCCCAAGCGTTTTACCCATAATTTTGAGCAGAAGTCCTTTTGCATTCTCCCAACATTCTGAAGGGTTCCTTTTGTTGCTCTCTCTGCAGAAGCCGAATGCTGCACTTTTACCAGACTGACTCTTAAAAGAGAGTTTCATTGAAGCAGTAAGCACAAGGAATTATGTACTTTCCTTGACATAAATCCTATGTTCCCTCCATTACTTTCTCTAAACTTGTTCTTTGCAGGGCTCCCTGTTGAAGCCTGGACTCATCCATATTATGATGTGGAGATGCCGGTGTTGGACTGGGGTGGACAAATGTGAGAAGTCGCACAACACCAGGTTATAGTCCAACAGCTTTATTTGAAATCACAAGCTTTCAGAGCGCTGCTCCTTCGTCAGGTGAAGACTTCGAAGCGCTCCGAAAGCTTGTGATTTCAAATAAAGCTGTTGGACTATATAACCTGGTGTTGTGTGACTTCTCACATTCATCCATTTTAGAGGAACAGTAATGCTAGAATGAAGGCTTCCTTCCCATGATTGCAGTCCCTAATAGAATGGTTATTCTCCTCCCTCAGCTCACAATAGCCTTTCAAACTGTACTATCCACAATATCTCGGCTCTCTATCTGGCTGATTAGGTTGGAGTGGGATCCCTCCATCTACGTACCTCTTTTTTTTTTTAAACAGCAAGCAGCAGTACTAGTCAGGCCTTGTGATCTGGTCTGCATACCTCAGTGGGCCCCCCAGGACACACAGTGCAGGGTTTAGGACGATTTATACTCTTTTAAGGCCATTTTTTTCCTATGAAGTTGATTAACCTCCTCTCATTAACTTTGGACCCTGGGGCAGACCCAGAGCGCGTGCAGAAGGGTGAATTTATTTATTTACACATTTCCATCACCAGGGGAAGTCTCGTACGCCATTTCTCTCAGATTATGTGAGGTGCAGAATCTCTTCTACTGTCCACAGCTCCCTTCTACAACTTGCTTTTGGTTTTTGACACGCTGTGTCAAATGAAGGGATTTCTCGTTCGTCTCCCCACATACTATTCCCACACCAACTGAACACTTCTCCCAGGTCTCTACTGATGCTGCTGTACAACAGGCCACTAGGAGATGTACAAGGATGGCTTACGATAGCTCGCCTGCTGCTTTCCATCCCTCCCTCTGGAGAAACCCAGCTGGCATTGGGAATTTCTACGTCAAAAATCCTGACGGTCAATCTCCCTTCTACCAGTCCGCTGGTGCAGTGCAACGCACCATACCACAAAACCAACACAGGTAGAGCAGTCAGCCGTACGATCAACATCATGGTCCTAAAATTACACTGAAAAATATTGGCAGTATGAACACTTAAAGTGTTTGACTGAAATTTCTGCCTCCACTATTTTGGCACTTTTAAACGTATTTGCATTTATGTTAAGCAAAGTGCATCTTTGTTTGTCTGGTTTACACATTAAAGAAAAGAAAGACTTGCATTTATATAGCGCCTTTCACGACCACCGGACGTCCCAAAGCACTTTACAGCCAATGAAGTACTTTTGGAGTGTAGGCACTGTTGTAATGTAGGAAACGCGGCAGCCAATTTGCGCACAGCAAGCTCCCGCAAACAGCTATGTGATAATGACCAGATAATCTGTTTTTGTTATGTTGATTGAGGAATAAATATTGGCCGGGACACAGGGGATGACTCCCCTGCTCTCTTCTTCATTGCACAATACATAAATAATGCAATAAATCGTCTTCATATTTACAAATAATATTTTGGTTTGGTTGCTTATTTTAATACAACGTGTAGTATTTCACAGTTATCTACATTGATCTGCATTTGCTACCTGTCAGCCTACTCCCCAAAATGCCTATGTATTAATGCTGGATCCTACATTCTTCCTCACAGTTTGCCAGTCTCCTTTATTTGTCCCTCTATTCCCATGCCCAAATCATTTATGTGTATGGAGAACAAGAGAGGCCCCCAACATGGATCCCTGGGGCACCTCACTAACTACATCTTGCTAATCTGATAAACATTTAAGGGCTTCTACACCATGCTTTCTACCCTACAGTTAACCCTTTATCCATGCCATCACTGTACCTTTATTACCATGGGCCTAATCATGAGGAGGCACTTTATCAAACTCCACTTGAAAGTCCAGAAACACTATGGCCCATAATTTCCGATAGGAGGCTTCCTGCGTGCGGATGCCTCCTATCGGAAATAAATCTACCAACTTACCTGAGGGCTCCCGAGGTCCGGACACTTCCGCTCCTGGGCCTCTCCACAGTCGAAATGCGCAGGGCCCACGTATCCCAGTGGCGCATGCGGTTCGCAAGCGTCCCTGGGATCACGTGGGCCATGGGGAACCAATGGGAGAAGGGAATCTCCCTTCATACTTTTGACAGATAGACCTGTCAAAAATATATGAATGGAGATCACCCCAAAAACACACTAAAACATTAAATAAATTATTTAAAAAATCACGTTTTTAAAATGAGTTAAAATTACATTAAATTAAATATATTAAACAAAAATTTAATTTTTTGAAAAAAATAATTAAAGTTTTTTTACGGGGCTAAAAATAAACATACCTTTTTTTAAAGTATTTTTAAATTATAAATGAGTGAATTTTTTTTTTTTACTTTTTTCAACTCTTATGCTGGTAAAAGCAGGCCTTACGCCACCTGCTTTTACCAGGCGTAAGATTTCTAAGGGTTTTCAGCGGGCGGAGGTGCTCCAGAAAGCGGAACTCTCCCCCCCGCAGAGGCCCTTCTCTCGGGCAGGCGTCCGATCTGTCAAGAGCATTCTTGACAGATCGGAAATGCCGGTTTTCAGCGCATGCGCTTCACATGCCTGAAACCGGCATTTCCGATGTCCCGACGGGTGTGTACACAGCTCGTACACACCCGTAGGCATCGGAAAATACGGGCTAATTATGTACTGCATTCTCTTTGTCAATTCAATCAAACTAGTCAAGAATGGCCTGCACCTTTTTAGAAATCTGTTTTTGTATGGGTTGAATGCAAAAATATACATCATGAACATATTACAGAATAAATATTATCTTTCCAGACATATACCTTTACATTTAGGAAGGGGAAGAATCAAATGGACGTCTTCATAGATATTATTACAGAAGTGCCATTTGCCTTTTTATATTGCTGTAAGTTTGCGCTGATAACATCACAAATTTCAGCCAAGGTGCCACCAGGTGTTAACTGAATGGAGGAGCCTAACTACTGATGTCAGCGATGACACCTTTCCCCTGGGGCAAGTATTCATTCAACAGACAGCAATAAACGCTAATGACAGGTCAGACTTGATGGTTTTATCTGTTATTTTTAATGGTAGGGGAGATTAAAAATAAACTATTTTCATTTTGGGGGTCCATGAAATCATTTGAATCCTATTTGTGAGATTAGTTTCTTGCAATTACTTCCACCCATCTATCATTCTATGTATAATATTGCATTCTTGGTCATTCCTTTTTACTTCTCTCCATTTTTTTCTCACTCCCCTCCTCATCTAAAGATGTTCACTGCCTCACTGAGGTATGGTTCCCTGGGTGGCAGTTGGCCACCATTACCTCACTCAAATGGCCATCATTAATGTAGAGAGCCTTTATGTCTAGTGTCAGCAGACTATTCAACTGTGAAGAACATCATCGCTGAGTCGAATCCTATACTTATTGGCTCACAATTCCAACTGGTGCCGCTGGATAATAATAAGGAACAAGGGCCCTGGTCAATATTCTGTTCTCTAACACAATTGTGTCACCCTTATTGCTCCCCAGCTGAGCTCAGCTACTCATCAAAGACCAAAGCTCGATCGACTGCTCCATCTACCTGTTGGTGTCAGCATAAGATCCGAGCCGTTTTAAGGCCCGGTCTTCATTAGCATGCTGCTGGCGAGCAGCGGGCACCTCACCGGTTCTCAAAGGCAGGAAATCAGCTGGCTTCCATATTGAGCCAACTTGCGGGTTGGGGCTAGGAGGAGGGGAATCCCAGGGTGGCCTTGGACAGACTGGCAGTAGGCCCACCGAAAGATATGTCAATCTTCGTGGGCCATTTATTGAGCAGCCACCTACGCTCCCTTTAATGACCGCTGGTTAGACCGCTCAACACCTGACACAAACAAGCAAAGCGTCTGCAGCGCATGCTCCGCCCAACCGTACCTGAAAATTATAATTGGAGGGGTCTGACAACCAGCATTGGTCTCCGATTTGCACATTTAAGCAGACTTCTGATTGTTTCCGTTGGGCGGACTTCTTGCCCATTTACAGGCCCAACTAAAAATTGTATCAGGTGGGCCTTGGGCTTTTAATGGGGCGACCGAGGTGTGCACCCCAATTTCTATGTCCTGGCTGTCCATTTTTCTGGTGAGCTGGTAGTTGAAAATCACCCTTAGAGACTTTAGCCCCGATTTTATACCCCCACGTCTGACAAGTACGGGGCGTGCGGGGGTTAAAATTGGGGCAGAGTACCATGAGTACGCCACATTCCCACCCACCGCCAATTCAAAATTCCCAGCTTCTATCTGCAATGCTCCGCTGAGCCAAGCCACGGAACCCGCCTCATCTGTGCCCCCCGCTCGCACTCGCTCCCCATTGGCCGCCCGCGATCTCCTTGGCTGCTGTGTCATGTGTTCAGAGGGGGAGGAGGAGTGCCGCCATAATGTCACCACCCACTGCAGGATCACTCCTTCTGGCGCTTGTAGCGAAGTGGACAAAAAACACACACAGCAGGCTTCGAATAAAATGAAACCAACAAAGCGAATTTGAGGCTAAAATCGCATTAAGTGAACAGAAATCCAGCCCTTCTCTTCGCTTCTCCCTCATAACCTTGTCCCACCCCCTCCCTTTGCGCTAACGGGGCACAAATGGCTTTGCGATATTCGGCAGGAGTTTTGAGGCGGCGCTACGGCGAGGCGCCCCGATCTCCTTCGCCCGGAGATCGGGACGTTATCGCCGTGCGCATCGCCCCGATAGCGCCCGGGACCCGAAATTGACTTCCGTCCCCTGCAGCAGCACCGGTCGAAAATACCGACAGCTGCAGGAGGCGTGCATCGGGCGGCCGGCCACTTCGGGGGCGATGATTAAAGGCGAGGTGGCCGAAGTAAGTGGGGAAAAAAGCTTACCTTTCCCGTTCTAGTTTTTTCCGCAGGTTCCTGGCCCGCGATCGATCAGCCCGGCACTCTGCTTGAGTGCAGAGCCTGCAGCGATGGCCCTTCCCTTTAAGGGAGGGAAGGAGCCTTTGAACGTGGCAGCGCTGCACGGCCCAGTGTGCAGTACTGCTGAAGTCTCCGCCCCGCTCGCCGAGGTTAGCGCCCTAAGAAGGAAGTGGGGTGCAAGATTTAGCGCTCCACTTCCCTCTTGGGGCGGCAAAACTCAATTTCGTGGTCGCCGGCGCTAATTAGCACCAGGCGCTAATTTTTAGCGCTCAGGCGCTGTTAGCGGCCCCAAAATGGTCGATACCGAATTTTTCCCCCTTAGAGTGGTGTTAAAATGTCAAGAGAATAGAGGCACCACAAGGCCTTTATTGTGGGAGGGGAGATACTTTTCCTCTCTTCCCACACCCCCTCCCCCACAATGTGGAATTTTGTCCAG
Source organism: Squalus acanthias (assembly GCA_030390025.1). NCBI lineage: Eukaryota > Metazoa > Chordata > Chondrichthyes > Squaliformes > Squalidae > Squalus > Squalus acanthias. Next base: position 13,650,442 of record CM059448.1, read on the forward strand.
TGAGTGGATAAGTAAATCCGCACTAGTGTTATATAACCACAAATTGCATTCTTTCCGTTCATTTCTACATGGAACCTACATAACCTCGGCTGATTTTTTTTGGGGGTTTTGACTATTTCCAAAATGATATTTTGTCAAATGTTTCAGAATTGAATTTAGCCCTGCAATTTGTATGCACCCTGAGATTACGATTAGCTGATTAAGCATTTGTTTGCAAGACACATCACAGTAAAAGAACTATAATCTATTTCACAACTTCAATGTTGACATTTTTTTGGTGTGTTTTCTCTTGTGGCTATAAATGGAAACTCCTTGCATATTGAGGAGAGAATCTGAATCATGCTCTGGCTAAGTTTAAAACAGAGGTAAGAAAATTGATTTCCAGGCCTCAAACTGTGCCCAAGTGTTTAAAACTGTCAACCAGCCAAACATTCATGTGTTATCAAAATTGCTTGTGTTTCAGAAGCATCTACTAAAGCCTTTCCTGCTCTTTAATCATAGAATCATAGAATAGTACAGCACAGAAGGAGGCCATTCGGCCCATCGAGTCTGCGCCAGCTCTTTCGAAGAGCGATCCAGTTAGTCCCACTCAGTGTTCCCTTCAAGCTGCACGGCCGCGCTCCAGGGATCCCGTGCAGCTGGCTTGCCGGCTTTTCAATGCAAAAAACGCACATTTGTGGCATTTTGAATGGCCCGCACAGCCCCTTAAAGGGACCGCGCAGTGCCAAAACAAATTAAAGGAACATTGGTCCCACTCCCCACTCTTTCCCCATATCCCTGCAATTTTTTCTCCTTCAAGTATTTATCTAATTCCCTTTTGAAGGCTACTATTGAATCTGTTTCCATCACCCTATCAGGCAGTGCATTCCAAATCCTAAGCACTCGTTGCGTAAAAATGTTTTTCCTCATGTCGCTTATTGATTCTTCACTGCCAAGTCCAGTGCTAGTACAGCACGGAGTACAATCCCTATAGCGTGCAAAAAATGTTAAGTCTCTACTAATGTAAAGTCATAGACTGCAGCCCCTGAAGCAACACCAGCTCAATACAAGAGTGAGCAACACATTGCATGTGATCTGTAGCTTCGGAATACCAATTTTTGCTCCATAGCAATTTCAGAGTGCTCCTGAATGGGTACATGGAGACTAACTGGCAGTCACCAAATTGCTGTCTCATCCATTACCATTGGTGTTAGGCTTAACAATAAAAGCAATTTCAAGTCTACTGGATGCCAGAAATAGAAAAGCGTCGGCACTGACATCCTTCAACTTGATGAATAACAAAGTTGACCAAAAGGAAGTCGTTGACACAAAAATTCCCAAAGCAAAAATAGAAAACCGTCACTGATACAATTCAAGATTATTAAAGATCCAATCCAAAGAATGACCAACTTCTGAAAGGACATTTTGATCAGCTACTATTTACACTCCATCTAGACAACAGCTAACATTTTACTTATGAGTCAAAGTTATGTGTTAAGTCATGCAGTAAATTGCAGAGAACAGGATTGCCAATGTTTACATCTGTGCATTAGTTTCACAAATAACATGCTTACAGATTTGTTACAACCAGCACACAAAGGGTATGACTATAGTGCTGATAGTCTAGCCAGAATACACTTCAAGGTAAAACAATAGTTCACTTCCCTCCTCCAAACACCCCCGTCCCAGGATAAAAACATTAAGGTATTTATCCACAACCTAACAGCGTATACCTCAGGAAACTTGGCACAGAATTGTTTTCATCAGCTATTTTGAAATGGGGTAGAGTTCCTCGTTAAAAATGTGATTGCCTCATTATAAGTAAATAATACATAATAAATCTATGGAACAGGCTCCCTATAGAGATGGTGGAAGCAGCTAGTGTTGATTCATTCAAATGCAAATTGGACAGATTACTTTCAGAAAATAATAATTTGGGATACAGTATATGAGTAATTTGAAACGTGACATGTGGTGCGTGTAGCGTGCTCGGGAGGCACAGGTGACTTTGCATCTATGGTTGCCAAAGCTCTCCACCACTGGGAGTTTTCCTTGCCTTATTATAACCCTGCAGGTCACTTTCAACAACAATAACAGAAACTTGCATTTACATAACGGGCTAGAAATTCCATAGCGCCCCGTTTGGGGTGATAACTTTTGAAATCTCGGAATAGTATCGCCAGGCGATAATCATTTTCTGGTCCCGGGAAATTGAGCTTTAGCGCTCCAAGAGGGAAGTGGAGCGCTAAATCAAGCGCTAACCACTTCTCTTAGGGCGCTAAAGTGCGAGAACGGGGCGGTAGCGGCAGAGCGCCGAACAATGTGGAGAGCAAAGATACCGGCATCGGAGGCTGCTTCCCTCGCTTAAAGGGAAGGGCCATTGATGGTGCACAACATACTTCTGCTCAGTTCTGTGTTGCCAGGCGACTTGCATGACTGCCATTAGAGCCCCAAACACTCTCAGAGAGTGGAGAGCTTGGACATCTTGCAGCAATAAAGCATCGCAAACTTTCAGCAGGCACCAGACTGGTACAAAGAATAAAGTTTGGCCTACCTGAAAACCACTGCCTTTAATTAGAGCTCCCCAAGTGGCCAGCCGAGGTGACAACGTTTCCTCTTCCTGCCGTTGCTGACGCCCGGCGATACAGCAGGGGGCGGGAGGCAACTTCACATCCGGGGTGGTAACGGGACGCTGCACACTTTATGACATCACGATCTGCGAGGCGGTAAGTGTTAGCGCCAGCGCTAAACCGGCAGGGAAGTTCGCGGGCGTCGCTGAATTCGCCGTGCCCAGTTGCTAACCCCTAAGCGCTCCATTACGGCCCCTCCAGGTGCTAACGGGAGACGCAAAGCAGCTGAATTTCTCCCCCAACGTCTTTAATGTAGAAAACATTCAAAGGCGCTTCACAGAGATGTAATGGATGCCAAACAGTAATGGAAGAGTCAGGAGAGATGACCAGAAACATTGGTAAAGAGTTACATTCAGGGGAAGCTTTTAGAAGTGGGGAGAAAGGCGCTCTGCCACCAATTGTAGAACGCAGGGAGAGGAGATGCACAAGAAGCCTGAATTAGAAGACAGGAGGGCAAAGGCTGGGATTTAGGGGTGAAAGAGGTAGCGAAGGCAGAGAGAAATGAGGCAGTGAAGGGATTTGTAAATGAGGATGAAAATTCAAAACTATGTGTCATCATTTAGGCATACATAAGAACATAAGAAACAGGAGCAGAAGTAGGCCATTTGGCTCTTGGAGCCTGCTCCGCCATTCAATAAGATCATGGCTGATCTTCTACCTCATCTCCACTTTCCCATCTATCCCCATATCCCTTGATTCCCTTAGTTCCCAAAAATTTATCGACCTCTGTCTTGAATATACTCAACGACTGAGCCTCCACAGCCCTCTGGGGTAGAAAATTCCAAAGATTCACCACCCTCTGAGTGAAGAAATTTCTCCTCATCTCAGTCCTAAATGGCCTACCCCTTATTCTGAGACTGTGACCCTGTGTTCTAGATTCCCTAGCCCGGGGAAACATTTTCTCAGCATTAACCCTGTCAAGCCCCTTAAGAATTTGATATGTTTCAATTAGATCACCTCTCATTCTTCTAAACTCGAGGGAATGAAGGCCTAGTCTACTCAATCTCTCCTCATAGGGCAATCCCCTCATCCCAGGAACCAGTCTAGTGAACCTTCGCTTCACTCAGGCAAGTATGGCTTTCCTTAGGTAAGGAGACCAGAACTGTACACAGTACTCCAGGTGTGGCCTCACCAATGCCCTGTATAATTGTAGTAAGACTTCTTTACTCGTACTCTAATCCCTTTGTAACAAAAGCTAACATACCATTTGCTTTCCTAATTGCTTGCTGTACCTGCATGTTAACTTTCTGTGATTCATGTACAAGGACATCCAGGTCCCTCTGAATGCAAACATTTCCCAGTCTCTCATCATTCAAAAAATATTCTGCCTTTTTGTTTTTCCTACCAAGGTGGATAACTTCACACTTCCCCACATTGTATTCCATTTGCCATGTTCTTGCCCACTCAGTCAACCTGTCTATATCTCTCTGCAGCCTCTTTGCGTTTTCCTCACAACTTTCTCTCTACTGTCTTTATCGCATCCTTTATTATCAGGGCTATCGCTCCTCCTTTTCCATTTTGCCTATCTCTTCTAAAAGTTAAGTATCCTGGAATATTTAGTTCCCAACCTTGGTCACTTTGCAACCACGTCTCCGTAATGGCTATTAGATCAAACCTATTAATTTCTATCTGCGCTATTAATTCATCTATTTTGTTGCGAGTGCTTCGCGCATTCAGATATAGTGCCTTTAGCTTTGACTTTTTTCTATTTTTCCCTGATGTCACCTTAGTCACTGATGCCCTATTACCTTTGTTACTCTCTCTGTCCTTTCCTGACTCTCTCTGCTTATTTTTACCCAAATCTCTGCTCTGCTCTAGAGCCTTGACATTTCCCTTGCTACTTTTAAACTTACTCTTTACTGAGTCCTCCCACCCCCTCTTCATTAGTTTAAAGCCCTGTCTACTGCCCTAGTTATTCGATTCACCAGGACACTGGTTCCAGCCCGCTACATTTACATCCAATACATTTAATTAGCCCCGCTATCTGGCTATGTGCAATCATTAACAACAAAATTGCAAAAAAGGAACTTTATCTTGTTTATGTTGTGTAATCTGAAACAAGCATATTTTCTATTTTTAAGTGGTAAAGAGCTAGAAAATTCCAGCAAGTTTTTTTTTGTCCAAATAATTCCACTGCCTCAATCACTGTTAATGCACCTAGCAGGGTGCATTGATATAAATCTATGTATAATTGGCGTATGCAGTATACTGGAGCGAGTCAATGGGAACCTGAGCCAGATTTAAACACTGGCTCAGACTCCTTTTCACATCTGTCCTAATGCAAAAGAAATATACAAGCAAGCAACATTTTGGAAGACCAACGCTCGTCCACACGGTGAATTACTGATCACAGCCTTGCCATCATGGGGAAGTAGCTAGCACGGGCAATTGCTTCCCCCCCAGGGAGGAAAGGACAGTTTGGAATGTCCTTGAGCAACTTCCAGCAGAGGCCTTGCTGCAGATCGCCCACACTCTTGGTCATTAAGGAAAGAGAGACCAGTAGAAAAAAAAAACAAGGCGATATGTAAAGAGTGACTGTTTCGAAAAAAATGTGGGCAATGAATTGTGGTTAGCTCCATATTCTTCACAGGCATGAGAGATTTTTTTTTATGAAGGGAGCAGTACCATTAACAGGAGAGCTTCTCTGAGGGCATGTAAGTAGGTGTAAAGACAGATTCAGCATAAATGCTCTTTATTTTCCTTTGTGCACAGCTACAAAATTCTTAAAAACAAATTGTTGCCATGAAAATGTAGCAGCATGAGATTAGTGAGACTGAGGCAGGAATTTACTGCATACGGAGTAGGGACGGAAGGCAAATCCAGGTATCGTAGATTTTGTAAGGGCATGAACCTACTGGGCTGAATGGCCTGTTTCTGTGCAGTAATTACTTTGTAATACTTCGCAGTATTTTGGCTGTTGCTTTTGAAAAACATGAAACTTAATTCCAGTGCATGCCCCTTTTTTGTCAATGGCAAATCCAGCCAGTGTGGTGAATAATAAAGGGGAACCAAAAAAAGAAATGTAGAAATCGATGAGAAAAAGATAAAGATTTACAAGGATGATACCAGAACTGAGAGGTTATAAATATCAGGAAAAACTGAACAGGCTGGGGCTCTTTTCTCTAGAAAAGAAAAGGCTGAGGGGTGACCTGATAGAGGTCTTTAAAATTATGAAGGGGTTCGATACGGTAAGATGTAGAGAAAATGATGCCACTAATGCGGGAGGCCAAAGCTAGGGGTTTATGAATATAAGATAATCACTAATAAATCCATTAAGGAATTCAGGAGAAAATTCTTTACCCAGAGTGGTAGAATGTGGAACTCGCTACCACATGGAGTAGCTGAGACGAATTTTTTGTCATAATACTCCTGCGCAGCGCCTTGAGACGTTTTACTCCGTTAAAGGTGCTATATAAATACAAGTTGTTGTTGTAGTTGTTGAATAGCTTTGATGCATTTCAGAGGGAGCTGGATAAGTAAATGAGGGAGAAAGGAATAGAAGGATATGCTGATAGGGTGAGATGAAGCGGGGCGGGAGGAGGCTCGTGTGGAGCATAAACACCAGCATGGACCAGTTGGGCCGAATGGCCTATTTCTGTGCTGTACATTCTATGTAAGTTTATGTAAAAAAAAAAAGAACCTCAAGACTAGATGATAAAGATAGACCATTGTTAGAGGAAGGCAAATGGAGTTAAATAATGTGGAGGGAGGGTAACTTTTCCTTTATGTCTGTTAGCATTTTGGCTTTGAAAGCCAAGACAGATGCTTGGCTCAGCTTGATCTGGAAAATCTTTGGCTCATCCACCACTAATATACAATATTGCATCACCCAAACGAACAGTGACATTAGTAAATCTTTGGAGGCTGCACATTGCTGGAAATAATAAAATTGAAAAGATTCCCTTCCTTTGTACTTTTCCTGCCCCCTCTCAGTTTTTTCAAGAGAATGACGGAGCGGCTGATGTTAAAGCATAAAGTGGGAGTCTCTATTCAGGCTAACATTACAGTAGGCTAATTTGCACTGTTTTTAAAGAGCAGCTGTGAATCTGGAGAAAATCCAAATTCAGAGCTGTAGTGTAAATACAATTGAGTTGGACTGTAACAGAATCTCAGGGAGTCAGATTATGCCAAACTCCATAAAAGAGAAATTCAGCCAGTTTGTAAACATATCTTGCCTCTCAAGACTGGATTTCAGTCTATAGCCCACACCAGCACAGCTATTATTTGTGTAACATATGGCAGCTGTGTTATGTTTGGTGATAGTACTGCAAATGTTGGCTCGGGCTATGACAAAGAGAAGAGATTTGTATAGAAGCAACATCTGAAATAAACGGCCTTCTACAATTTTTAATTTATTTTGTGAATAGGCAATTTACTTTCCCGATGTGGATGATTTTGTATTTGCAAAGCTTGCCCCTATTTCTGAAAAAGACATTGGCATGGAAAAAAAAAATAATAATTCTGCATATTCATGCTGCAATTTTGAATATTGGTTGTCTGTGGATTATGAAGCAGTCACAAACATAGATTTTCTTTATTTCTTACCAGTGGGAGAGTGAGCGTTTAATCCCTGATTGTCCAGTGTGGATGGAGAGGAAAAGTCACAGTTTTGTCATCGTGGAGCAGATGTTTGATCCTTGATAGTCTCGTTTAGGGTTTTAGGTGGCGAGGGAAGGGAATTCAATTGTTGTCAGTTTTTGAATTTGAATTTGGCTTCAAAAGTCCAAAATTCAAAATGTTTAGGAAGCTGAATCTGAAAATCTGATTCAAATCCCATTGTTGGGGGAGGGCAGAATTCACCGTAGACCACCAGAGAATATAGAAACATTCCTGTAAGGGGGTAAAAGAACGAGCATGTATTAAGGTATTGGATACAGGCATTGTGCCTTTCCCCCTGTCTCGTCTCCCCATAGAACCAATCAGGCCTCGCGACACCATCAGAAACTGTCACTAGACAACCAAAGATTGAATAGTCACTCAAATAAGCCACAAGACCAAACAGGTGTAGTAGATCACCTGACAAGACGGACAGAAACTGCGTTCTCCCCTCCAAATGAAACAACTAGACCTAATACATTTCAAACAAGATTTATTTTTATTGACAAAACCAAACAAGAAACATCGGTATTGGTTCTTTTTGAACCAAAGGAGTTCTTTTGTAAGAGTTCAAAAGGTCATAGCCCGCGCCCAGCACCAAAAATTCATACAGCTTTTTCAATAATCCACCATCCTCAGGAACAAGTCAAATAAAATGACCTTCAACATTTCACCAACAATTATAATCAATAATGACGGATGCAAACGGGTAGGAAACCAGCCTTCCTTCTCCTAATTTTTGTAAAAATGACAAAAGCAGGGTTGTACTTGCCAGTGGCACAGGCACACCCACGTTAATATTGGGGCAGAGCTTGCTTCGTTGAATTTTCTAAGACAAGCCTCTCCCCTTAATTTCAACACGTTCCCTGTGCATGTAAAGTGTGCACGTGCAACTATATCTGCATGTTGGTTGGCTGGGACTTGCAAGATTGGATGAGCAGTAATTTTAAAGGGGAGTTCTGTACTACTTTTATGTACTAGGTGTCCTGTGAAGAAGTGTATTAGCTGGGAGAAGATGTACAATTGTTTTCACCAGACTGATTCCTGGGATGGCAGGACTGTCGTATGAGGAGAGATTGGGTCGACTCGGCCTGTATTCACTAGAGTTTAGAAGAATGAGAGGGGATCTCGAGGAAACGTATAAAATTCTGACGGGGCTAGACAGACTGGATGCAGGGAGGATGTTTCTCCTGGCTGGGGGGTCTAGAACGAGGGGTCACAGTCTCAGGATATGGGGTAGGACATTTAGGACTGAGATGAGGAGAAATTTCTTCACTCAGAGGGTGGTGAACCTGTGGAATTCTCTACCACAGAAGGCTATGGAGGCCAAGTCACTGAATATATTTAAGAAGGAGATAGATAGATTTCTAGACACAAAAGGCGTCAAGGGGTATGGGGAGAGAGCGGGAATATGGTATTGAGATAGAGGATCAGCCATGATCATATTGAATGGCGGAGCAGGCTCGAATGGCCTACTCCTGCTCCTATTTTTCTATGTTTCTATGTTTTAGTCAGCAAAAATGTGTGCAATGAGGGCATTGGGGCAGCCTCTCTTATTTAGCAACAAGTCATTGGAGTCCTGCCGCTGGAGGTGCAGCCAAGGAGGTTGGACCTTTTCAGAGCTGAAGGCCACGTCCATTTAATATTATCCTTCCGTTATTGGCTCACTATTTTAAACAGGCAGGGGCTAACTTTGCTAATCAAAGAATCATAGAATGTTACAGCACAAAAACAGGCCATTTAATCTGTGTTCACGTTCTTCTCCACGAGTCTCCTAATTTAACCCCACATCTCTACTTACTCCCTGTGCCTTTTAATATTTCTCTTTTTGAATCATAGATCTAACTCCCTCTTAAAATAAAATTATGGCATCTGTTTCACCGACAGTTTATGGCAGAGACTTCCACATTTTAACAATCTTTGGTGTATCGATTCTTTTTCTAATCTTCCCAGTGATTCTTTTTGTGATTATCTGAAATGTGTGCCCACTTGTTACTGTCTTGATGACCAATGGAAACAACCTATCCTGATTTTTCTTATCATCGCCCTTCATAATCTTGAAGATCTCTATCAGATCAACCCTTAACCTTTTGAGCTCTAGTATAAAAGCCCTGAATTCTCAAATGACTTTTCATAACGACAACCCTTAATCCCTGGTAACATCTTGGTGAATCAACACTGCACCTCTTACATTGTTCATATATCCTTCCTATAAAGGGGTGCATAAAACTGCGCACAATACTACAACTGCAGCCAAACTAAAATATTATACAAATTCCACCTTACCTCCTTGCCTTTGTCTCCAGATACAAAACCAAAGATTCTGTTTGCCATTTTGTCGCCTTATCTACTTGCATTGCTATATTTAATGGCCCGTATATTGCGATCCCTATGGGTGTGTGCGGGCTGTGTACACACCCGTAGGCACATCGGAAAAGCCGGTTTCAGGCATGCGAAGCGCATGCGCTGAAAACCGGCATTTCCAATCTGTCGAGAATGCTCTTGACCGATCGGACGCCTACCCTGGAGAAGGGCCTCTGCGGGTGGATAGTTCCGCTTTCTGCAGTACCTCCGACCGCTGAAAACACTTAAAAATCTTACGCCTGGTAAAAGAAGACGTAAGGCCTGCTTTTACCAGCATAAGAGTTGAAAAAAGTTAAAATAAAATAAAAAAATTCTCATTTATAATTTAAAAATACTTTTAAAAAAAGTTTATTTTTAGCCCGGTAAAATTATTTTTTTCAAAAAATTAAATTGTTTAAAATATTTAATTTAATGTAATTTTAACTCATTTTAAAAACGTAATGGTTTTTAAAAAATGTATTTAATGTTTTCCTGTGTTTTTGGGGTGATCTCCATTCATACTTTTGATGGGGCTATCTGTCAAAAGTATGAAGGGGGATTCCCTTCTCCTATTGGCTGGCCTGGCCCACGTGATCCCAGGGACACTTGCGAACTGCATGCGCCTCTGGGATACGTGGGCCCTGCGCATTTCGACTGTGGAGAGGCCCAGGAGTGGAAGTGTCCGGACCTCGGGAGCCCTCAGGTAAGGGCGTAGATTTTTTTCCGATAGGAGGCATTCGCACGCAGGAAGCCTCCGATCAGAAATTACGGGCCAATGACTTGGGTATCTGCAGATCAAGGTCTCTCTGCTCTTCTATTCCATTTAAAATCTTACCATATAAGATGTAGTTCCTTTCCTTATTCTTCCAAAATATATTACTTCATTTTATTCTACATTGGACCGCATCGGCTCACCCTGCAAGCATATCTATGTCCTCCTGCAAGCTTTTATTTTCTGCCACAATTTCCAAGCCCCCCACCCCAATTTCATGTCATCAATAAATTTCAATGCTATCCATCAGTTCCTAAATCGAGATAATTTATGTGTATGTTAAATAAGAGTTTCCCCCCCCAACACAGATACTGTGCGATACTACTTACCACATTTTTCCAGTCTGAGAAACTTCTTTTCACCTCTATGGTTAGTGCCTATCAACTATCACTCTATCCATGTGACCAAATTCCCCTTAATTCCAAATGTCATTATCTTTTCCCTAAGTCTTTCAGGCAGTATGCACAAAACGTCTTATGAGCTTGCCTCTCTTTGGAAGCCTTGTCTCAAAGATGCATTGTAATCCTTTTTTTTCTCTTCCAATAGGTTCATCTCAAGATGAGGAGGGGAGAGCAAGTGCCAGCATGGATCCTGGGCCATCACAACAGCTTGCATCAGGCACTCCACCTGTCCCAAGCACCCCAGAGAATGTAGGGAGTCAGTTTGAGGAAGGTGTACTGGGTGATCCACAACTCACAAGTGAGGAGCAGCAAGTGAAGGTGGCCGGACTGGAACCGAGAAGAGCAGGCCAGGCTGAGGGCTTGCATTGTCTATCTGCCATATGAGCAAGCCTTCAAACTGGAGTTAATACAGGAGCAGAAAGCCTTCACAACATCCTTTGAGTCTGCCATGAGCAGCACGCAACAGCTGACGTATGCAGCAGAACACCTCCACCATCACTGCAGTTGAGCATGAGGGATTTCCTTAAATGCAGAATAACATGGAATGAATGGCATCCTCAAGATCATCTCTGGGGGAGCGCCAAAGCACAGAGGAACAACCGCAGAACAACTTTCTCTTACAAACATACTGATGCCATTTATATCTTAAGCATTCACTAATAGGAGTCTGTCGCTGATGGATTTGATAGACTGGGTAACAGGTTGCAAAGAGCCGTGATAACGGACTTAACCACTTGGGAAAGACCTTACAAACTGTTCTCCTCCTGCAGATCACTGGTTATCCAGCTGGGTGCACTTGGGACCTGGCAGGAGAAGTGGCACTCTTCCAGGCCCCTCAAAGGATTAATGAAGTACCAGAAAGAAGGCAGGCACTGCGTTGTCAGACATGGCTCCAACTGTTGCAGGGCCATCTCATGACCCTGCACACACAGGTTCAAGGCCACCACCACCCTTATAGGGCCAGAATAACCAAATTTGCTCCTCCCACCCAAGGAGCACTTAGACATAGCCTTAGATTAATTGGTAGGACAAGCATTTTCTACAGGGTCACCAAGGGAAAGCATGGTTTAGGATTTAGAGCACATAATACAAATTGATAAATAAATACGGATCTTTTTATTTATCTTTTGTGTGGTCAGTGTTTGTTGATAAGTCTTGGAAAGGTAGTAAGTTTTGGAAGGGCACTAAAAGGTGACAGTTGAGTTTCAGTACCAGGAATACACAATATGTTCTTGCGGGAGAAAGTATGTGTTTTAACAACAAAATTAATGTTGTTCCGTGACAGGATTACTGGATGTAGTTCTTAATCACAGAGTTCACAGAGTTTTGCACCATTCGCCCTGCCCTTATATCAACTCACTTCACTTCTACTCTTTCTAATCCTCTTCCCGTGGGTCTGGAGCCCCATCATCATCCTACCTGTTCACTTCTCATCGGGTGGTAAGCTTGTGCAGCATACAGCAGCTGCTGATGATAGTGCAGACTTTTGCTGGACTGTAGAGCAGCTCCCCACCTGCGAGGTCTAAACAACAGAATTGCTGCTGTAGCATCCCTATGGTGTGCTGGACCATAACTGGGGTGGTAGTTATGAGCCTCATTTGTATTTACGCTCGGCTGCTGTGTGAACCATGGACGCCAAGGGTAGCCCTAGTGTCCCAACAGCCGTCTATTCATTCTCTGGTGACTTTCAAATAATGCAGGGACCCTGGGCTGCTGCATGCTAAAAGCATCATAACTGCCCTCTGGATAATAGGCATTAATGCGCAGGATGATGTGAAAAATAATGGAGCAAGATTCCTTCCTTTTCATGTATGCTTTCGGGTTGATGTGTAGAGCCTGATGGCCACATCCATTTGATTCATAACACCCTAAATTGTTGGGAAGCCTGCCAGGCAGTAAAGTTCTGTGCCTTCTCCAGTTGGTGTCACCTTTCCACTAGGCAAGTGATAAAGGTATTGCCCTTGGCAAACGTGGCAACATCAGTCACTTTCTTTGTAAAGGTATGAAGTGCAGACTGGCTTATTTGGTAAATGCCTCATGCAGTGGTTTGGAAGGAGCCTGTTGCATAGAAGCTTACAGCTGTCATAACTTTCACAGCTACTGAAAGAGCCAGTCCAGTATTTGAGGTTGCCTGTAAGTCAACCTGCAGTAGACGGCATAGCTCGCTGAATGCCCCTGAAGTGACTCCACTGACATAGCCATGTAGGAGCGTTGTAGTCTGAAAAGACGGGTCCTTGCTACTGACTCAAGCAAATGTTGTTGAACTGGGACATTTTATCCTCTGGTGGAATTGTCCTCTTCATCAAATTCATGGAGCACAATGGGACCACCCAGAGGGATTCCCATCCTCCTCATTTTGTGAATTGCAACTTAGAATGCTGCGACAAATTTAGGCCAGACAGCAGGGAAGTCTTGCCTAGCAAATTTAATTATTTATCAATAATACAGGAATGCGCAAAGATAAAATAAAAATGTAATGTGTTAAATGCAGCAGGAGATAAATGCTCACTGCCAAAAGGACTATGGTTCACCGCCTATTTAAACTACAGCGACCTTGCTTTAAGGATTAATTCAAAGCAGGCCAGTCCCGTTAAGTTGCCACGTGCTCATTTTATGTGAACAAGGTGCACATTGGGTATGGAGCCTTGACCAAAGTTATGATAATCAGTGTGCGACTTCACTTGAATCATTTTAGTTAGGTTTTCCTACTGGTTCCTATTGCCCCCCCCACCCCCCCATCCCATCCCATAAATCACACCTTGCAAAATTCAGCATACTGTATGTCGGGCATGCAACATTGGGTGCCCAACTTTTCAACCGTGCCCACCACCAGCAGGGTTCTGTACCCCAGTAAAGCCTCTCAAAATCGGCGCAATATAGTGCACTTCAAAGGCCTATTCCCCAACCCAAGGAAACTGGGTTAAAGAGGCTTGTTTGCATGTCATAATCATGGAATATGGTAGAGTTTTATGCCACACAGTTTTATCTTTCCAGGATGCAAAGGTAACAGTCATCATATGATAATAAGTGCTATCAGTTAACTTTGCATTGACTCCCCAGGTAATTTCAAAAAGTGGCCTTTGATCAAAGATCCTCCTCCAGATAAACTGGCACAAGTCACACATGTAGCTAATCTGTCGTATTATGCCACGACCAAAGTTCCAGGTGCTTCTGAATAAAATGTACATCTGCAAAGACAGATTTCTTAGCATTCAAATAGTTGGATGCAGACTAAATGAAGGAATACATCTCAGGATTCAGGACCCTTGATTTAATGGACTTTGTCATATTAGGTGCTTAGCTTTTTATGAGGTTTAATTTACTCTTTGTGCATTAAATGAGAATTAATTGTTCTGAGGTTTTAAGCACACTCAAAAGAATACAGAGACTCACTTGGTCCAATTTCTTGGAGGTTGGGTGCATTACAACTAAGGCACAACTGAATATAAGAGTTAACTCTGTTTCTCTCTCCACGGATGCTGCCTGGCCTGCTGAGTTTTTCCAGCGTTTTCTGTTGTTATTTTGGATTTCCAGCATCCGCAGTATTTTGCTATCGTATAAGAGCAGGGAGGTTAAGCTAGAACTGTATAAAACACTAGTTAGGCACAGCTAGAGTTCTGCGTACAGTTCTGGTCACCACGTTACAGGAAAGATGTGATTGCACTAGAGAGGGTACAGAGGAGATTTACAAGGATGTTGCCAGGACTGGAGAATTTTAGCTATGAGGAAAGATTGGATAGGCTGGGGTTGTTTACTTTGGAACAGAGGAGGCTGAGGGGAGATTAGCTGAGGTATATAAAATTATGAGGGGCCCAGATAGAGTGGATAGGAAGGACCTATTTCCTTTAGCAGAGAGGTCAATAACCAGGAGCCATAGATTTAAAGTAATTGGTAGAAGGATTAGAGGGGAGTTGAGGAGAATTTTTTTTCACCTAGAGGGTGGTGGGGGTCTGGAACTCACTACTTGAAAGGATGGTAGAGGCAGAAACCCTCATTGCATTAAAAAAGTACTTGGATATGCACTTGAAGTGCCGTAACCTACAGAGCTACGGACCAAGAGCTGGAAAGTGGGATTAGGCTGGACGGCTCTTTTTCGGTCAACACAGACACGATGAGCCTCCTTCTGTGGTGTAAACTTCTACAATTCTATGATTCTATGAAGAGTCAATCAGAAAACATCTGAAATAATACTGATGTGGCCCTTGTTAAGCTGCTAATTATACACTTACGAAGCTCAAAACCTGCAAAAGTTGTCTACTTCTGCTGTGTAGTGTTGATGCCTCCAGTGCTTTTTGTTCTGGTTAGCTCAGGCAATAGTGTGGGAAACCTGATGGACCCAGAAAACCCTGCATCAGCTCATGTCTGTAATGGCAACGTTTGGGCCTTTTATTTATAACAAAAAAGGCTTTGTTGAAATATTTGCCAGAACACTCCTTGCTGTGCTTTTCATATGGTTTATTATCAACAACAACAACTTGCATTTATATAGCATTTTTAATGTAGTAAAACGTCCCAAGGCACTTCACAGGAGCGTTATCGAATAAAATTTGACACCGAGTCACATAAGGGGATGTTAGGACAGGTGACCAAAAGCTTGGTCACAGAAGTAAGTTTTAGGGAGCATCTTAAAGTAGGAGAGGTAGAAAGGCAGAGATATTTAGGAAGGGCATTCCAGAGCTTAGGGCCTAGGCAACTGAAAGCATAGCCACCAATGGTGGAGCGATTAAAATCGGGGTTGCGCAAGAGGCCAGAATTGGAGGAGCACAGAGATCTCGGAGGGTTGTAGGGTTGGAGGAGGTTACAGGGTATTTTTTTTTGTTCCTGGGATGTGGGTGTCATTGGCAAGGCTAGCATTTATTGCACATCCCTTATTGCCCCTGTGAAGGTGGCGGTGAGCCGCCTTCTTGAACCGCTGCAGTCTGTGTGGTGAAGGTACTCCCATCGTGCTGTTAGGGAGGGAGTTCCAGGATTTTGACCCAGCAACTATGAAGGAACGGCGATATATTTCCAAGTCAGGCTGGTGTGAGACTTGGAGGGGAACTTGGAGATGGTGGTGTTCCCATGCGCCTACTGCCCTTGTCCTTCTAGGTGGTAGAGGTCGTGGGTTTGGAAGGTGCTGTCGAAGAAGCCTTGGCAAGTTGCTGAAGTGCATCTTGTGGATGGTACACACTGCAGCCACGGTGCGCTGGTGATGGAGGGGCTGCCAATCAAGCAGGCTGCTTTGTCTTGGATGGTTGTTGAGCTTCTTGAATGTTGTTGGAGCTGCACTCATCCAGGCAAGTGGAGAGTATTCCATCACACTCCTGACTTGTGCCTTGTAGATGGTGGAAAGACTTTGAGGAGTCACAGAATACCCAGCCTCTGAACTGCTCTTGTAGCCACAGTATTTATGTGGCTGGTCCAGTTAAGTTTCTGGTCAATGGCAACCCCCCAGGATGTTGATGTTGGGGGATTCGGCGATAGTAATGCCATTGAATATCAAGGGGAGGTGGTTAGACACTCTCTTGTTGGGAGATAGTTATTGCCTGGCACTTGTGTGGCGCGAATGTTACTTGCCACTTATCAGCCCAAGCCTGAATGTCGTCCAGGTCTTGCTGTTTGCAGGCATAGACTGCTTCATTATCTGAGGAGTTGTAAATGGAACTGAACACTGTGCAATCATCAGTGAACATCCCCACTTCTGACCTTATGATGGAGGGAAGCTCATTGATGAAGCAGCTGAAGATGGTTGGGCCTAGGACACTGCCCTGAAGAACTCCTGCAGCGATATCGTGGGGCTGAGATGATTGGCCTTCTACAACCACCTTCCTTTGTGCTAGGTATGACTCCAGCCAGTAGAAAGTTTTCCCCCAATTCCCGTTGACTTCAATTTTACTAGGGCTCCTTGATGCCACACGCAGTCAAATGGTGCCTTGATGTCAAGAGCAAGTACTCTCACCTCACCTCTGGAATTCAGCTCCTTTGTCCATGTTTGGACCAAGGCTGTAATGAGGTCTGGAGCCTCATGGTCCTGGCGGAACCCAAACTGACCATCGGTGAGCAGGTTATTGGTGAGTAAGTGCCGCTTGATAGCACTGTCGACAACACCTTCCATCACTTTGCTCATGATTGAGAGTAGACTGATGGGGCGATAATTGGCCGGATTGGATTTGTCCTGCTTTTTGTGGGCAGGAGATACCTGGGCAGTTTTCACATTGTCGGATAGATGCCAGTGTTGTAGCTGTAGTGGAACAGCTTGGCTAGAGGCGTGGCTAGTTCTGGAGCATTATATGGTCTGTAATTTTTCAAAACTGTGAGGATGAAGTCAACTGGAAATAGATGGTCAGAATGAAAAATTTAAACTCACCATACACAGGAAATGCACCAAAGTGGCCATTAACTGGTCAAGGCAGTGGGCGGTCGAGGGGGTCGTTCGGCCCGACTGCCTGTCTCTCTTCCGCGGCCATGTTCACGCCCGGGTGGCCTTGGAGATGGAGCACGCGGTGTCCGCCGGCACACTTGAGGCCTTCCGTGACCGGTGGGCGCCGCGGGGACTGGAGTGCATCATCACCCCGGCCAATCAAATTTTAATTTAAGTTAAGTTTCCTTTAATGTTTTATTAGTTACAGTATATTTTTTTAAGCACCCAAAACCAAAAGAGTACACAGGAAATGCAAAAAAGAAAAAGACTGAAAATATTGCAAATCTAAAGTAAAAGCAGAAAATGCTCGAACCACTTAACAGTTTGTTCAGGTAGAGACCTTTATCAGTTCTGAACAAGTGTCTCTATCTGATATGGTAACCTAATATTTCCTGCTTACCGATGCTGACAAACCTGCTGCGTCTTTCCAGCATTTTCTGCTTTTATTTCCAACGCAATTATATATTGCCCGTCATACCACGGGTGTCTTGTACCCTCGGATGCATATTCATATTTGTAAGTTTGTTACTATTTTGCACTGTAATTCATGGAAAAGTGATAAAGCATGCAAGAATTCCTGAACTGTCAGTAGTCATAGACAAGTCATGTGCTCACTTCATTAAGATTCTTCTTGATGCATCGCAACCTGTAAATACAACTGTGCACAGACATCCTCATTCGGTCTCCAATTTGAATGCCTCTATTGTGCTGAAAGTCACAAGCAATCATACCATCTAATAACACATTGAATGTCATTAAGTTGAATGTCACCAGCAGGAGTAAATACTGGGGTAGTCATGGTTGCATGGTTATTTTGGCCATATGTGGAGCATTAGATTGTAGTTCTCTACTGCCACAACAGCTTCCAGTTCAGGCACCTTATTCCTGGTGATTCTAGCATCCATATATACACCTTATTGTAGATTTTTTTTTTCCCTCTTCTGGTGCCCAGTATCTGGCTGCTACTGGTATCTGGTTTCTGTATCTCTCCGAGTCACTGCGTTCTTATTCACCTGTTGGCTATTTTCCACTCTTCCATGTGGCTATTTGTTTTAAAAAAAAGATTATTTTCCTGTGTAACTGAAGGAAGTGCAAGATCTCCAGTATTAGGGTTGGTTTTTGCCATTACAGAAGATGGAAATCCTTACTCCCTCAAAGTTGGGCCCAGATTTTTGGTTTGCACAATGGGCCTAACTTTGCTCTTTAAAAATAAACACAGTTTCATCTATTTAATTGGGTTGGTATTCAGTTACACACTTTTTAATTATACATATACATCAACCGTGAGTGTTTAAACAGAGTGTTTCATTCCAGGTGACAACATTTCACAAAAAAAAAATCAACTTTTCATTGGATTTGGAGGTTATCAGTATCAACTAATAAGGTCAGGTAGAAGGCAGAGCTGAAGGCTGTTCGAACCAATCAGACTGGTTGCAGAACAGCATTGGAACTTGTGAGAACCAAATCAATCAGACATTACTTACATCTTCTGTTTGTTGCACGCAAACTTGAGGTAGAGAAGTTTTAAGGTGAGTTGATGCTTTCTCAGAGTCACAGGTACAGATTTTTATTTAGTGTTTGTCTCTAGAGAAGTTATGTCTGACAAGATAGAAACAGTAATGGTCCCAGTACCAAACCCTGAGGTACCTCACTCAGTATGTACACCCACTCAGACAAACTTCTCTAACAAGTACTCATTGTTTCCTACCTTTTGGCTAGTTTCTTGTACATTCCAAGGGTTTACCCTGAAACTCGCAGCTTTGAGTATAATTAGTAGCTTTTTGTGTGTAACTTTATCAAAGTCCTTTATCCTTTTGGAAGCTGGGGTACATTACATCATAGGGTGACAATAATCCACAGATTGTCACTTCCTCAAAAGGAGTTGAAGAGATTGGTCAGGCAGGATTTTGTCATTTGGAATCTAAATGCTGTTAACTGGGTTATTGCTGTACATATAATCTTCAGTTTACTCCTGATAATTGATTCCATTATTTAACATGGAATGAAAGTAAAACTAATGAGATTGTAGTTGTCTGTCTCTGTTTTGTCACCCTTTTTGAATATGGGCTCCACATTAGCCTGTTGCTAATCTAGTGGTACCACTCCAGTATCCATTGATTCCCACATAATGATTATCAGTGCCTCATGAATTTCTTCCCTAATCTCTCTCCGCATTCTGCGATAAATAGCATCTATCCCTAGGGTTTTATCTGTTTTGAGCCTGATTAGTCTGTCTAGGATTTCCATCCCATTTATAACAAAGTCACTGATTTTACTTGGGATGTCACTGTTTCGAAAGGGCATGTTGCTCATGTTATTCCTTGTGAATACTTGGACAAAGTAGTCATACAGAATATTTACTATGTTGTATTCCTCCTCAGTTTCAAGCCCATTTGTATCTTTTACGGTTTTCATCTTTCCTTTGACTGCCCTCTTGCTGTTGTGATGCTGAAAGATTTTTTTTATTGTTGTGCTTAGCCTCTTTTTCGCTTTTCCCCAGGTCTCTCCTTGCTCTCTGAATATCCTTTGATGTGTTTTCTTGTATTCATCTAAGTGAGCCCTTTCTCCCTACAGGATTTGTACAGGCTATTTTCCATTTTATCTCCCCTTTAATTTATGTTAGTCTATTTGTTGGTTTTAAGTGTATTTATCCTGCATACTCAGCATTATATGTTTAAAGGTGCTCCATTTGTCTTCTGCCAAAGTGTTGAACAACCGCCCACAATGTATTTGCTTTCGTTCTTCCCTCGTTTCATCAAATTAACCTCTTTTGAAGTTCCGTATCTGGTTCTCGTTCTTGGGTATTTCGAATTCACAGATCATGTTAACTTTATCCTTCTGTGGTTATGTCCTCTACATCTTCTGGGTCATTAACAAATATCAGATCAAGATGAGCACTGCCTTTCTTAGTTTCCTTGATGCACTGGGACAGCAAGCAGTACGTCACGAAAGCAGTCATGCACTACATCTACCAACTCTGACCCTAAACCATTTGGGATGTCCCAATTTATATTAGATTACGATTGAAGTCTCCCATTAAAATAACTTTCCTGTCCTCCCATCCCCTTCCTATCTCTTCATAGAGCAAATTGCCCTTCTAATGCGACATAATGGGTTTATAGCATACTTCTAGTGTAAGCTTAGATTGTTTTTAGCTTTAGAGATATCTAACCAGGATAGTTAATGTTGTACCTTTCTACCTCCCCAAAGGATCAGCTTTTACCTCACAGATGTCCCTGGCATATAGGGCTACGCCATCTCCCTCAAGACTCTATACCATTTCAATTTGTTTATAGGCTTGTGGTGAAGATCCCTTTGTAATCTTGCAATACAGAGAGAGAGAGATAGAGAGACCATACTGTACATTTTAGATCAGTTAACATCCATGGAGAAAATGTAAGGAGTGACAATAATAACCAAAAGACTACATTAAATTGGAGAGCCCAGAATGAAGACAGTGAAGTTCGCATGACTGGACAAAATTCAGCACCACAGGCCTCTTCCTGTAAATCATATTTTTATACATAATGTTTTTAATGATTGCAACATGTCATTATTTTCTTCTATTTGAAATGTTAAAAATCAACCTTTTGACAGGGTGATAAAAGCAACATAGGTTACAAGTTACTGTCGGTGATAATAGCGGATGGATGCCATTGTGTAACATTCCGCAATCCACTATTTTAAGAGGCGTAAACCTATTTATTTTAAATGTAGACTTGAAAGAAGGAACTTGCCTTTTTAGTGCCTTTCATAACCTCTGGATGTTCCATAGCGCTTTACAGCCAATTAAGTACTTTTAAAGTGTAGTCACTATTGTAATATAGGAAACATTACAAAGGCTTTAGCAATTTCTAAATCCATCACTACTACATTTTGCACGTTTGTGCGCTTTACAATTTTCCTCTGCAATAAATGTGAATGTGGCTATATTGCCAGCTGAAGTTATTATACCCTATAGACCATGTTCAATTTCAGTCTAATTATTTGTCTTGGTGTCATATATTTCTGAGCCGTCAGCTGTTTTGAAACTGTTGGTGAGCTTTATCTAGTTTAAGATTGGTATATAACTTGGGCAAGTGTTAGATTGGCTCAGTTAGTAGCTCTCTTGCCTTGGAGTTATCAGATTGTAGGTTGAAGTCGCACTATGGACTAATGCGACTAAACATCCAACAAGTGCACATTGTTCTCTAGTTCCCTGCTCACCGATGCTCCATTTGGGTTCCGCCAGGACCACTCGGCTCCAGATCTCATTACAGCCTTGGTCCAAACATGGACAAAAGAGCTGAATTCCAGAGGTGAGAGTGACTGCCCTTAACATCAAGGCAGCATTTGACAGAGTCTGGCATCAAGGAGCCCTAGTAAAATTGAAGTCAATGGGAATCGGGGGGCAAACTCTGCACTGGCTGGAAGATGGTTGTGGTTGTTGGAGGCCAATCATCTCAGCCCCAGGACATCGCTGCAGGAGTTCCTCAGGGCAGTGTCCTAGGCCCAACCATCTTCAGCTGCTTCATCAATGACGTCCCCTCCATTATAAGGTCAGAAGTGGGGATGTTCGCTGATGATTGCACAGTGTTCAGTTCCATTTACAACTCCTCAGATAATGAAACAGTCTATGCCCGCATGCAGTAAGACCTCGACAACATTCAGGCTTGGGCTAAGTGGCAAGTAACATTTGCGCCATACAAGTGCGAGGCAATGACCATCTCCAACAAGAGAGAGTCTAACTACCTCCTCTTGACATTCAACGACATTATCATCGCTGAAACCCCACTATCAACATCCTGGAGGGTCACCATTGACCAGAAACTTAACTGGACCAGCCACATAAATACTGTGGCAACAGGAGCAGATCAGAGGCTGGGTATTCTGTGGCAAGTGACTCACCTCCTGACTCCCCAAAGCCTTTCTACAATCTACAAGGCACAAGTTAGGAGTCTGATGGAAAAATTTCCAGTTGCCTAGATGAGTGCAGCTCCAACAACACTCAAGAAGCTGAACACCATCCAGGACAAAGCATCCCGCTTGATTGATACCCCATCCACCACCTTAAACATTCACTCCCTCCACCAGCGGCGCACCGTGGCTGCAGTGTATACCATCTACAAGATGCACTGCTGAAACTCGCCAAGGCTTCTTCGACAGCACCTCCCAAACCCGTGACCTCTATCACCTAGAAGGTGAAGGGCAGCAGGCGCATGGGAACACCACCGCTTCCAAGTCACACACCATCTTGACTTGGAAATATATCGCCGTTCCTTCATCGTCGCTAGGTCAAAATCCTGGAACTCCCTCCCTAACAGCACTGTGGGAGTACCTTCACCACACACACTGTATGGGTTCAAGAAGACGGCTCACCACCACCTTTTCAAGGACAATTAGGGATGTGCAATAAATGCTGGCTTTGCCAGCGACACCCACATCCCACCTCTTGTCTATCCCCCCACTTCCTTCACCCCACCATTAGAGTCATAGAGTTATACAGCACAGAAAGAGGCCCTTCAGCCCATCGTGTCCACGCCGGCCATCAAGCCCTGTCTATTCTAATCCCATTTTCCAGCACTTGGTCCGTAGCCTTGTATGCTATGGCATTTCAAGTGCTCATCTAAATGCTTCTTGAATGTTGTGAGGGTTCCTGCCTCTACCAGCCTTTCAGGCAGTGAGTTCCAGATTCCAACCACCCTCTGGGTGAAAAAGTTTTTCCTCAAATCCCCTCTAAACCTCCTGCCCCTTACCTTGAAACTATGCCCCCTGGTTATTGACCCCTCTACTAAGGGGAAAAGTTCCTTTCTATCTACCCTATCTATGCCCCTCATAATTTTGTACACCTCAATCAGGTCCCCTCTCAGCCTTCTCTGCTCTAAGGAAAACAACCCCAGCCTGTCCAGTCTCTCTTCATAGCTGAAGCGCTGCAGCCCAGGTAACATTCTGGTGAATCTCCTCTGCACCCTCTCCAATGCAATCACATCCTTCCTATAGTGTGGCGACCAGAACTGCACACAGTATTCCAGCTGTGGCCTAACTAGCATTTTGTACAGCTCCATCATAACCTCCCTGCTCTTATATTCTATGCCTTGGCTAATGAAGGCAAGTATCCCATATGCCTTTTTAACCACCTTATCTACCTGTCCTGCTGCCTTCAGGGATCTATGTACATGCACACCAAAGTCCCTCTGATCCTCTGTCCTTCCTAGGGTCCTACCATTCATTGTGTATTCCCTTGCCTTGTTAATCCTCCCAAAATGCATCACCTCACACTTTTCAGGGTTAAATTCCATTTGCCACTGTTCTGCCCATCTGACCAACCCGTCTATATCGTCCTGTCGCCTGAGGCTTCCCTCCTTGCTATTTACCACCCCACCAATTTTCGTGTCATCTGCGAACTTACTGATCATACCTCCTACATTCATATCTAAATCATTAATGTACACTACAAACAGCAAAGGACCCAGCACCGATCCCTGCGGTACACCACTGGACACAGGCTTCCAGTCACAGAAACAACCTTCGACCATCACCCTTTGCCTCCTGCCACTAAGCCAATTTTGGATCCAATGTGCCAAGTTGCCCTGGATCCCATGGGCTCTTACCTTCTTGACCAGTCTCCCATGCGGGACTTTATCAAAAGCCTTACTGAAGTCCATGTAGACCACATCAACTGCACTACCCTCATGCACACACCTAGTCACCCCCTCGAAAAATTCAATCAAATTGGTCAGACATGATCTCCTCCTGACAAAGCCATGCTGACTATCCTTGCCTCTTCAAGTGGAGACTAATTCTGTCCCTCAGAATTTTTTCCAATAATTTCCCTACCACTGATGTTAGGCTCACTGGCCTGTAATTCCCTGGTTTATCCCTACTACCCTTCTTGAATAATGGTACTACGTTAGCTGTCCTCGAGTCCTCTGGCACCTCCCCTGTGGCCAGAGAGGTTCTGAAAATTTGTGTCAGAGCCCGTGCAATCTCCTCCCTTGCCTCACACAGCAGCCTGGGATACATCTCGTCTGGGCCTGGGGATTTATCCACTTTTAAGCCCGCTAAAACCGCTAGTACCTCCTCCCTCTCAATATTAATTTGTTCAAGTATATCACAATCCCCCTGCCTGATTTCTATGCCTACATTGTCCTTCTCCATAGTGAACACAGATGCAAAATATTCATTTAAAACCCCACCTACATCTTCTGGCTCTACACACAGATTGCCACTTTGGTCCCTAATGGGCCCTACTCTTTCCCTGGTTATCCTCTTGCCCCTAATATACTTATAAAACACTGTGGGATTTTCCTTTATTTTGCCTGCCAGTGTTATTTCATGCCCCCTCTTCGCTCTCCTAATTTCTTTTTTAAGTACCCCCCTGCACTTTCTATACTCCTCTAGGGCTTCCACTGTTTTTAGTCCTTTGTATCTGCCAAAAGCCTCCCTTTTTTTCCTAATCCATTCTCGTATATCCCTTGACATCCAGGGTTCCCTGAGCTTGTTGGTCCCACCCTTGACCTTTACGGGAACATGTTGCCGTTGTACTCTCTCTATTTCCTTTCTGAAAGACTCCCACTGCTCTGATGTGGATTTTCCTACAAGTAGCTGATCCCAGTCCACTTTGGCCAGATCCTGCTTTATCATATTAAAATCGGCCTTCCCCCAATTTAGAACCTTTATTTCCGGTCCATCTTTGTCCTTTTCCATGACTACCTTAAATCTCACCGAATTATGGTCACGGTCACCAAAATGCTCTCCTACTAACACTTCTACCACTTGCCCGGCTACATTCCCTAGAATTAGGTCCAGTACCGCCCCCTCTCTTGTAGGACTTTCTACATGCTGGCTCAAAAAGCTCTCCTGGATGCACTTTAAGAATTCCGCACCCTCTAAGCCTTTCACACTCTGACTATCCCAGTTAATATTGGGGAAGTTGAAATCCCCTACTATTATTACCCTATTATTTCTATACTTCTCTGAGATTTTTGGCTGTGTCTTCAGTTGTCTACGCTCATGTATTCCCTCCCTAAAACCTACTTCTTTAGCCAAGCTCTTAGTCACCCATCCTAATATTTCCTTCTTTGGCTCGGTGTCAATTTTTGTCTGATAACGCTCCTTGGGACGGTTGCTTATGTTAAAGGTGCTGTATAAAGGGCCTTGGTGAGACCGCACCTGGAGTACTGTGTACAATTTTGGTCTCCTTACCCAAGGAAGGATATACTTGCCATAGAGGGAGTGCAACGAAGGTTCATGAGATTGATTCCTGGGATGGCGGGACTGTCGTAAGAGAAGAGATTGAGTAAACTAGGCCTGCATTCTCTTGAATTCAGAAGAATGAGAGGGGATCTCATTGAAGCATACAAAATTATTACAGGGCTTGATAGGGTGGATGCTGGGAGAATGTTTCCCTTGGCTGGGGAGTCTAGAACCAGGGGCCACAGCCTCTGGATAAAGGGCAGGCCATTCAGGACTGAGATGAGAAGAAATTTCTTCACACAGAGGGTGGTGAATCTTTGGAATTCTCTACCCCAGAGGGCTGTGGAGGCTCAGTCATTGGGTATATTCAAAACAGAAGTCGATAGATTTCTGACTAGTAAAGGCATCAAGGGATATGGCGATAGGGCCGGTGAATGGAGTTGAGGCAGAAGATCAGCCATGATCTCATTGACTGGCGGAACAGGCTCGAAGGGCTGAATGGCCTACTCCTGCTCCTATTTCTTATGTTCTTATAAATGCAAGTTGTAAATTTGCCTGCTGAGAGAAAAAAAAATGAACTACAGCTGCAGCCAAATTTATTTTGCTGAAATAGACAAAAAAAACCTGGCTGATCATAGAATGCAGAGAAGGAGGCCATTCGGCCCATCGTGCCTGTTCTATCATTCCAGGTGGGAAACAACAATAACAACTTGTATTTATATAGCGCCTTTAACGTAGTCTTTTTGTATCTTCTCACTGTTCCCTTTGGGGATCAGTGTGAAGTAGCGGAAGGATTGTCAGGCTGATTTAACAGTCTGACTGGCCGCGTTAACGCTCCTTCCATGGCCGCTTAACGTAGTAAAATGTCCCAAGGCGCTTCACAGGAGCGTTAGAAGACAAAAAATTCTGAAGCCCAGCCACATCAGGAGAAATTAGGGCAGGCCAGCAAAAGCTTGATCAAAGAGGTAGGAATTAAGGTCGTGGACCTGAAATGCTAACTCTGTTTCTCTCGCTCTCTCTCTCTCTCTCTCTGTCTGTCCACAGATGCTGCCTGACCTGCTGAGTGTTTTCCAGCATTTTTTCTCTTTTTATTTCAGATTTGCAGCATGCGCAGTATTTTTGTAGGTGGGTTTTAAAGGAGGAAAGAGAGTGAGGTTATTTTGTCCCCCTACAACAATAGCAAAATTGTTGGATGCCAGAAAGCTGAAATAACAACAGAAAATGCTGGAAAACACTCAGTAGGTCAGGCAGCATCCGTGGCCTCCATCCTGACTTGGAAATATATCGGCTGTTCCTTCAACGTCGCTGGGTCAAAATCCTGGAAAAATCCCTCCCTAACGGCACTGCGGGAGTACCTTCACCGCAGGCACTGCAGGGGTTCAAGACGGCGGAGGCTCACCGCCACCACCTTCTTGAGGGCAACGAGGGATGGGCAATAAATGCTGGCCTTTGCCAACGACGCCCACATCCCACCTCTTGTCTATCCTCCCCACTTCCTTCACCCTGCCATTGGTGGTTGTGCCTTCAGCTATCTACGCTCTAGAATTCCCTCCCTAAACCTCTCTCTCCTCATTCAAGACTCTCCTTAAGACACAGCTGTGGCTCAGTGGGTAGCACCTTCGCCTCTGAGTCAGAAGGTTGTGGGTTCAAGTCCCACTCCAGGGACTTGAGCACATAAAGCTCGGCTGACACTCCAGTGCAGTGCGGAGGGTTGGCTGCACTGTTGGAGGTGCCGTCTTTCGGATGAGACGGTAAACCGAGGCCTCGTCTGCTCTCTCAGGTGGACGTAAAAGATCTCACGGCCACTATTTTGAAGAACGGCAGGAGAGTTATCCCCTGGGGGGGGGGCAATATTTATCCCTCAACCAACATAACAAAAAAACAGATTATCTGGTCATTATCACATTGCGGTTTTCGGGAGCTTGCTGTGCGCAAATTGGCTGCCGCGTTTCCCACATTACAAGAGTGACTCCACTTCAAAAAAAAAAGTACTTCACTGGCTGTAAAGCGCTTTGAGGTGTCCGGTGGTCATAGAAACTAGGAGCAGGAGTAGGCCATTCGGCCCGTCGAGCCTGCTCCACCATTCAATACGATCATGGCTGATCATCCAAATCCAGTACCCTGTCCCTGCTTTCTCACACAGAATCCCCAATCGAGCCTGCACCGACACATAGCCCACCCTATCCCCGTAACCCCACGTATTTAATTCCCCCTAACATATCCCTTCCTATCCTATCCCCGTAACCCCACATATTTAATCCCCCCCCGAACACTAAGGGTCAATTTATCATAGCCAAATCAACCTAACCCTAAATGAAAGGAGCAATATAAATGCAAGGCTTTTTTTTCTTAAAACCTACTTCTTTAGCCAAGCTCTTAGTCACCCATTCTAAGTGTTTTCCAGCATTTTTTCTGAGATTTCTCCCTCCCTCCTTGTTGGAATTACTGTAGGGTGTGTGTGTGTGTGTGTGTGGAATCTGCTGCTTCGGGTGAAGCGCTAGTTGGGTGGAGGGGGAAAAGAGGGTCACGTCGAAGTGTTGAATCAGCTGCCTGTGAGTAAAGGCGTGACGCAGGCGCAGTGTCAGCCTCGGTCTCTCTCTCGCTCTCTCTCCGCGTTCAATGGACGAAAAGTGCAGCCGCGAGCCGCCTTCAGCTCCCGCTCCCGCTCCCCTCACCAATGGCGACGCCTCACAGCAACACAGCAGCAGCAGGCCGGCGGCCGCGACAACGGCGACCACCACCACCACCACCACCTAATCACCAAAGTCAGCGATGTCTCAGACGGTCAGAAAACGAAGAAAAAGAAGAAGAAAGCAGGTGAGAGAGAGAGAGGGGAAAAAAATAATTTCCAAAAAAAAAAGTGTAAGGGGGGGGGAAAAAGGAGAGAAAAAATAAAAATAAAACCCCCGTCTCGAGTTGAGGTTGGCAAGCGAGGGATTGGTGACCTTGGTTTCATCCAGGCCTCGGCCTTAAGAGAGCTTTTTTCCCCAACAAAAAAAAATTTGCCCGGCGTTACCCTGTGTGTGTGTTTTTTTTAATATAACCTCACCTCTTTTTTTCTCTCTCTCTCTCTCTGTCCTCCCTCCTCGGCTGGGTTGAGCGGAAATCAGATGGCGCTCGGTTGTTTGCCGGCGTGGAGCGGCGGGCGGCGGCGGCTCCAGATGATGCCGGCTCGCTGGAATGTTCTCTCTCTGCTATTTCCTGTCCGCCATGTTGGAGGAGCCCCACACTTCACTCACTTCACTTCACTGTGGGGATGGAGATCTCCACAGCAGCCCCAGACTTTCCGCACCAATGTTCTTGCTCGTATTTTTTTTCTCCCCCCTCCCAATCCATCCCCTCACGTTTTAGCTGCTTTTTATTTTGACTCTTGAGGGAAAGAACTCCAATCATTCTTGAGGAAAATTTGCCTCAACTACCAAAGAGGAGGGGGGAGTATTCTAGCGGCCCCCCTCTCTCTCTGGGTGTAGTTCTTATTTTTTTGTGCCGTTATCACTGATTGATTTGTGGTGTTTTTTTTTAACGCTGCCCACCATAATTGTTTCACTTTCTGAAACATTTTCCAGATTCATTTGGGTGCAGTTTCCCCCCTCCTCCTCCTTTCTCTTCTTTCCCTCCTCCCCTCTCATTCGAAATGGTTTCATAACGTGAACCAGCTTCACTTGAATAATTCCTAATTCCTCCTCTCCCCTCCCCATTGCCAAGACCGATGGAAGAATGTATGTTCATGATTTTTGTACTTTTTTTTTTTGATTTCGTAAGTTTGCTTTAGGCCCTTTTTTATTTTTTTTGTTGCTCACTATTTGGCAGGTACCGTGTGTGGCACAGACTCAGCCTGCAACGTGGGAAAGTCTCTCAAATGAGGGCGGGGAGGGTCTGGTCTCACTCGGGAGCATCGAGCACTTTTTTGTTTAAAAACTCCAGAATTATCCAAAATGCTCCCAATAAACGCGTAGAATGCGAATTATTTTAGTTTCTCTTAAATTATATTTTATGGAACATTTGTGGAGCTAAACCACAATTTTTTTTAAGGTCTTACTAGGTAGGGCCTACTTAAGGAAAAGCATAGACGCAGAAGGCAGACAAAATGCGTAGTGCTCACGAAATAAACTGACATGACTTTGCTTTCCATTGTTTATGGGTGGACTAACGCTTTTTTAGTTCATTTAAAAAATATTTTGCGATTTTTATCTCTTCATTGACCATTTTAACTCCAATAATATTTAGTCCAGTCATATGTTCGTCATTGTTAAAAGTATAAGATTGAAGTATGTACTTAATTCTTACCACACTATTTAAGTTCGTGTACAGTATATTAGAACTATACAATGTGTATATCGTCATGCTTTAAAAAATTAAGTGAAGTGGTGAACATCCAATAATATTTGATAAGCATTTCTAAATCTGTTCCTTGCTATTATAAATATCTGAATGCTAGTTAATATGGAATTAGATACCTGTTTTTAAACTTTACATTTGTATTCAAGGTAGCCAGTGTGCTCACTCTAGCATTTATTGTGTTGCGGACTTTTAATCTTAATTCCGGCTGCAGATGTTGGGCAGCGTTGCAGTCAAAAGTCACCATTTTGGCATTCGCCGTTGCTTGGTGAGACAGATTGGACCAGACTCTGTCGTATCCAGTTAGGTATCTGTTCACCATTGTTATTGTACTGGCAACTTTTGGGGGAAGAGAGAGATTTCCTGTAAGTGGGAATTGCCGCTGCCAAGTTTTCTTCTGAGTGGGATCACATAAATTTGACAGTATACTGAGTTTATTCCATTCGCCTGAATTTGATATCCGTAATTTTTTTTAAATCTGTAAAAATGCAAATAAAAGGCCTTTGTGTCCATTAAAGCAGATTTAGTTCAGGTGTAACATTTTTGCCTGAAACATTGCCATTCACTTTCCCTTTCTAAATGGTTTGGCAGTATTGAAAGCAGGAATGAAGGCCAGATGAGTGCTGATGCTGCTTCATAGTACCTTGCGTATGGACAGCTTGGTCTTCAATGTAGAAGTTCAGTTGTAGGGCTCAGCGTTGATGTAGAAGTTTTGCAAAGCTGGTACTGGAAATTACTTAAGTACAAAACAAAGTTTTAATTATTTTAAGAACACAAGAACATATTTTCTTGATGCAGAGGAGCCATTAATTCCTGTTGAAGTGCTGTATGAACGACCAGTGAATTAAAACATTATTTGCTATATATACGAATTTCTCCATGTTGGGTTTTCATTTTTCTTTTTTGAGATTTCCTTTATGGGTCCTCAGATACCTGCAAATCTGTAACTCAGACAACTTGTGAGCAGACATGCTTGATGGCATCCAGTATGATCCTCCTCGGCATGTCCAGTTCGGTACATGGGTTTCTTTTGGCCTATCTTCTGAGACTGGTGCTGGCAGAGTCTTCCTCATTTCTTTCACGTTTTTGAATATTTACTAATGGCGACTTGGTACGAAAGGTATCGGGATGTCCATGTTTCATTGGGTTGGGTATAGCCTTTAAAGAAAGATTTGCCTGAAACTAAAACTTTAAATTTAATATGGAGGAACTATATAGGTAAATGCCTGTGATTCTCCTTTTTCATCCAATTATATTTTAGTCCCTTTTGTTTCAAAATAAAGTATTCAACCCTTGTTTATTTGTGCTTCATCTTTTGAACATTACTTCTGTAATTCTCTATCATAGGGAGATGGGCTAATGATTTTTGAGCTGTTCCCTATAGATGTAACTTCTGGTTTCATTGATGACGGTGAACTAGTCCAAAGAAATTTCTAGTGCCTTCAGCTTGAAGTTTGGTTGTTTTAATTCTCTGTACTCTGATGCTGGAAGTAACACTTTTATTTTAGTAATAGTTTTACTGTAATAAGCTTATACAACTAAAGTACAGCATTTTCTTAATACAATGTTAATAATTTTGACCATTTAATTTTCTGCACGCAGAATTCCTTTTTGTAAATGATCTAACCTATCTTGCCTTTTTCTTTTTGAAAAGTTGCTTTAAATCTTTACTTGCCTTGCTGCTTTTTCCTTCTGGCTCCCATGGTTCATTGTGGGAGATCTTCAAATTGATGTTATATCACAGGTCCAACATGTTTATAGGTGTCAAACCAGGCTGCTTCATTACATTGGAATGAATTAATTGTCTTGCAAGAGTAAAATTTTTATCCTGTAGGGAAGCCAAAAGGCTTCAGAGAAAACAGCATTCAGAGAAAATTGAACTGTATTTTTTGGCATACTTTCCAATATGTCTCAATTTGGATATTAGGTAATTCATGAGGACTATTTAAATATTCATTTTATCTACAGTAAAAAGAAAACAGAAGACTAGCATCTCGTGGCAGGTTATCTGTATTGCTTCTGAAAAGTTTTGTGACCGGTTAATTTCCTGCTACTAGAAGTCATGTGGTGGAGCAGTTTGATAGACTGATCTGGGCTTGGAAAAGGTGCTTTGGTCTCGGTATATTAAGTCTGCCAAAACATTTCTAAAACTTAGGCATTCTTAATGCTTATTAACCTTTAGAACAAAATTAATATACAGTCATTACTTTGGCAATCACTTAACGCCCTGATTTCTGAGGTGATATGAAGCATTGTTAACTTATTGTGAGATACTTGGTTTAAAAAAAATGTTAGAAACTTTAGAAATACTTCATTAATATCCTATATCGTGGCAGCAATAATGGCTTCTGGCAAATTGTCACGGTTGTGCTGTTCAGAACCAAGTGGTCATGGGTAAACTGCATTATACCATTACCCAGTCGTTTAATGAAACATTGGAGAAATTAGTAAAAATATTGCATGTCTTTGTTTTATTTTCACACTTGCAATTTAAATGCTTTTACTCATTTAAGAAGGGAGCACCAGAGAATCTTCAGGTATCGAGTTTGTACAGTCCTGCATGAATTGCTGACTTGAAGAAACTTGAGCTACTGTTAATATCAAGAGATTTTGGTCAGTCATTTATAAAATTTAAGAGCAGAATTTTTTTTTTTTAATTTGTGCCCAAAGTAATCGAGTATTCTGTTTTCATCTAGTCACCTGCTCCAGATCCCCACTTGACCTGGTCCAGCAGGGAGGAGGAGAACTGATTTGGCAGATCTCCGTGGAGGCAAAAGTTGAATGTTTTTACAAAAAATGCTTAATAGTTTTACACTTTTTCAATGTATATGTATAAAATGGAAGTACAGTAAAGTGCTCTGCCAGACTTTCCTTCCCCTTTAAGTCATATTGTGGCAGAGAGAGAAAGCTTTACTCAACAACTGGTTCATGCTGTACCTGACCAACTGCTCGACAGGGAGGGACTTCATGAACCATGTATTTCACATACTCTAACTTGAGCACAACAAATACAAATTTAAAGTAGGGGAGAATTAATGAAAATGACACGTTCTGGCCAAACCTTTGCTATTCGTGTCTTAATCTTTCAAGAGTTGATTTAGTGCAGTTCTTCATTATATACTCCACTCCCTGGAGTCTCCAGTGCGCTCTCAGAAATACATCACAGTACTAGGCTGCTTAGTGAGATGAGGATCTGTTAATGACCAGTGTGAAGATATTACCTGACTGGATAATGGTGCATCAGCGTTTACCTATGGCTGCTAACTTTTGTACAATGGGCAGGTTGCCTTGGCTGTAATTTTAATTTTTTACCCCCCCCCCCAGTCTAAAGTTGGGTAGTGTTTTGAATAAAAGCACTTCCAATGGATTATCTCCTTTAGTCACAAAATGAGCAGAGCATCCTTTGCTGCACCAACTCTTGTTAAGTCTCTGGACAAGGCTGCTAAATTGTGAGCTTGCATCTACAAGTAACTGAACTGAGACAGTCCAAATTCATTTCACACCGAGACCTTGCAACTATTAGAGAATACTTTATATTTTTAAGCTGTGATTCAAGCTCTCGTCCCAGAAATGAATGGCTAGTGTACCAACCTGCACCACCCAGTCCACTCTCATCATATTTTAAATTTGTATGACTGGCTAATAATAGAAGCTATTCCTGCGCAAAGGACCTAGATTGCATCATATTAATTACTTCTAAAGTGTAGTTTCTGTTGTGCGTACAAGGTATTGCAAACAAAGGAGATCAATGCTCAGTTAATGCAGCACTCCCTGAGTACGGCACTCCCTCAGTACTGCACACACTGAAGTATCAGTTTAGATTATGTGCTTAGTGGGGTTTGAACCCACAACCTTCAGATTAAGGGGCAACATTACTATCCCTGAGCCAAGCTGACCATGTTGGAGCTAATAAAGGGTCTAAATAAAAAGCGCAGCTAAAAAGAAAGACTTGCATTTATATAGCGCCTTTCATGACCTCTAGCTGTCCCAAAGCGCTTTACAGCCAATGAAGTACTTTTGAAGTGTAGTCACTGTTGTAGGAAACACGGCAGCCAATTTGCACACAGCAAGCTCCCACAAACAGCGACGGGATAATGACCAGCTAATCTCTTTTAGTGATGTTGATTGAGGGATAAATATTGGCCACGACACCGGGGATAACTCCCCTGCTCTTAGAAATAGTGCCATGGCATCTTTACATCCACTTGAGAGGGCAGATATAGGGCCTTGGTTTAACACCTCACCCAAAAGATGGCATCTCTGACAGTGCAGCACTCCCTCAGCACTGCACTGGAGTGTCCGCCTAGATTTTTATGCTCAAGTTTCTGGAGTAGAACTTGAACCCACAACCTCTGACTCAGGTGAGGGTGCTACCAACTGAGCCACGGCTGACACTTAGGTCTATAAAGTTTTGATTTGGAAACTTTCCAAAATTTCCATGCAAAAGTGATGAAAAAATTCATGCGCTCCTTAAAGATGACAATCAATGTTGCAAATCTTCTATCTATCAAAATTCGCACTTTCCTGTTGGCAGGTGTCCACAAATAAATATTCTTATTTTACTCTTGTGTATTGCCATCAGCTTTTGCTCTACTTCTCCAGTGCTGTGATATTCAAACAGCAAATTTCCTTTCTAACTTCAGATTTGGTTCCTGCTACTAATTTTAAATCTCTACCCATTTCTATCTTACTGGGCATCCTCCAAATCTAAATCAGCTGTGGGAGCCTAGACTCAAGCCAGAAGGACAGTCTCTGATTTAAATATGTGTGACATCTTGAGAGATACTCCTCTAGCAGGAGGGCAACCTTGGGGAAGATGTGACCTGCATATCAGACAATCCTGTCTTTCTCCCTACTTTTGGAGAAGTAGCGTGCTGCACATTCCTGTCAGCTGGTGCGTCATTCCTCTAATACTGTAACATTTAAATGGGAACTTTTACTCTCAATTTAGAGCAGGAGCCTGCTCCAGACTAGAGTAGGGAGGGAGAGTTTCCATTTAAATATCAAAGCGCCAGAGCAGCAAGCATATTACTAACTGCTGTTGATCCAATCCTCCTCCAATTCTGTAATCTTTTAATGACCGCTCTTCCTACTGACTAAACCAAGTTCTTGCCATTGAACTAAAATATGAGACTGCTGTGCAGGATAGATGCTGGAAGAGGAGGTTTTATAATTGTCAGTGGGAGCTAGGGGAGAGGTTGGAACAGAGTCCTGTTTAAATATCACCATGCTGTAAGAGAAACGATTGACTGCGCTTGTGCAGGAGGGCAATCATAGGAAAGGTATTCGATCCTTTTTTTCTCTCCTTCCCCAAACAGACAGAAATTTCTCATTGTATATTGCGTGTACACAATCTATATAGTCATTAAGATCTGCCCATGCAATTTCTGAGGGTGCAGTTGTTCGGCTATTGATCTTCCTCCTATATTGACTAACAAACCAGTGTAGTAGAGTATGGCCACGAGTGGCATGGTCTTAAGCCAGTTACTTAGTTGTGCTTTTATAATTATTTTTTGAGGGTGGTTTGCATACTATGGATTTTACAAATTGCAGCAAAACCTGTACAGTGTCTCCAACTGTGATTCCCATTTATATTGCTATAATTGGTGTTTGATTTCTCATCACATGATGTACTTAAAAAATAGGAAATTCCAGTAGTTTGCTCGTGAACTGAACCCTTTGCTTAGATTATAGTACAGAAAGCTGTATTGTGGGCCAATTCAGTTTTTCGCATTTTCTGTTTGCTTGTATTGAGTTGGGATTCTATTGGTGAGTAACCTGTTGAAATTTACCATAAATAGAATTGTGTTCATCTATTTTCTTATGAGCATCCTTTCTTGTCCCTTTTGCTGCTTTAGGATTTAGGCTGTTTCTCCTCTGACTGTTGAAGCAAGCAATCTGGTCCCAAGCCTCTGGTAATTGCTGGTTGAGAAGAGGGTCTATGGTGTTTCACACTTGTTGACTTTATTTTTCCTTTCCTGTTTGTGGAAGTACCTGACCTCTGCCAGGCACTTGCCCATGATGGACAAGGCAGGATTTGGCACTTGATTGTATGAGGAATCATGGACATCCCAGCACAGACTCGTTGGACCAAATGGCCTGTTTCCGTGCTGTATATTCTATGCCCATGTCTAAAAGCTTGCCTTTTAAGTTCGAGTAACAACACAGCCATTCAACACAGTCTTATTAGAGCTAATCTGTGGAATAAATTCTGTTGTGCACTATGATAAATTCAGTTGGTGCTTTTAAAGTGGAACATTATTTACCAGTGTTGAGTCCAGGTGTTCTTTCATGAGTTACAACAGTTTTGCTTAAGACTGAAAGAATGCCTGGAATTCATTAACACCTATGTGTTGATCTGTTCTGTGACTACATGTTCCTCATGGAATTGTAGCACATTTTGTAGAATTGTTTCTGGAGTACCATGTGGATCTCTCATGGTATTTCATATGCAAGAACAGATGTACCGTTGTATAACTACGTAAGTTTTATATTACTAGTAAGTTGCTCGTGGTGATGCTCATGGCAAGTTTGAGTAGGTTGTTAGTGAATGAAATTGAGTTTATGTGGGAATTGGAGTCAATAGTGGATGTTTGGTGGGTTGGATAGTCTTGGAGTAGGAAGTGTTTTCTTGGGATTGGGTGGTGGGGAGTGTAGGGGATGCTGATTTTAGTGGAGTAGTTTGGTGCACTCAGGTAAACAAAGTGGGAGTGATGGTTTGGGTGGATGGGAGATCTTGGGCAAAGGAAAAGTGGAGTCGGTGGGGAGCAAGTGGGAGCCTTTTGAGAGGTGGTTGGGAAGTGGGCAATTGGCCTGGAAAATGCAAAAGCAGGCGAAGAGCATCTGTAGAAGATGAAGGGAACCAGTAACAGGTAGCAAAGAAAGTAATTCGCTTCGATGATGAAAGGGCAGGCATGCACATGCTACTTAATTATCTTTAGTTTTGCAGCATTAGGAAACCAGCACTATTTCCCCCTCCCCATTACCCTCTGTCCTCTACTACTCTGCCAATCTGTGCTGTACAGCACTCTCTTCTGCCCCCACCCCCACAAAGAGCTATCTGTCACTTGCTCTTTGGGCAACAACATTTTAAAGTGTTAGGCTTTCCCTGGTATTGAGCTGGAAACAGGTATATTAAAAATTATATTAAAACTTGGCAGCCCCCTCCTTCCCACTAGCGCATCACTGTCAAACACGTGCCTGCTGCTTGCTATTTGCTGTACTGGCTTTTCTCTCCTCATTTCTCTTTCTCTCCTCTTTCCCCCCCCCCCCCACCTCAGCCAGCCTCCGGATCCTTGAGTTCCTTTGGTAACTGTTGTATATGGCCCTCCAATGTGCTGCCATGTCTTGGGTCTTCTCATTGCATTCAGCCCAAATCCCACTTTGCCCGCTCTACTACTGACTTACCCGATTAGCCCTCTTTTGATCTTCGGTAAACCGGTGCTTCAGTATAAACATCACTGTGGCTGATTGACTTGCCCTCTTGTATTACTTGCCTGGGGATCTTATAAAGATTGGGATCTCATTTTGAGACGTTGCAGGCTCAAATCTGTTTTTCTCTCCTGTTCAGTGACTGCAAAAATAAAGTTGTATAATGCAGAGAACATTTAAAAAGCAACTAGATCGTCACCAACACTTGAGGGGAGGGGTGGGGTTGGGGGGGGGTGGTGGTGGGGGTGGGTAAGAATCAACAATTAAAGAGTTTAATGAATTCTTTGTGTTGCTAAGTGGAATGCATTTGTAATTTGGGGGACCTGTAGTCTGACACAGTCTGGGCGCTATTGACTGGCTAAAATTCATGAATCATTCTTGTTTTTAAAAACTACTGTTACTGATACATGTTCACTCCAACTGCTGGCTTCGGTAGCTTTAAGTCAGTCCTTCATGCAGTGCCGCTAACTTTTATATATTGAAGGATATTCGTGATGGTTTTAAGTAACTGAAGTTTTAGAAATATAAATGGTACTGTTGAAACCAGCACTATAAAATGCATAGTCTATAGAATATATAAGCATAATATTTAGAATCCAAATAGAACTCCCATTGTATACTGAGGAAAATGAAGTAATATGTTAATTTTCTTTGGCACAGTACAGAAATGCTATTGTCAGAGGTTAACTTGTGTGCCTATTCATTTGAATACAATTAATTGCATAGTATACTTGATATGGCAGAGTATCTGCATGTTTTTTTATTCGTTCATGGGACGTGGCAAGGCCAGCATTTATTGCCCATCCCTGGTTGCCCTTGAGAAGGTGGTGGTGAGCCGCTGCAGTCTGTAACTGAGTGGCTTGCTAGGCCATTTCAGAGGGCAGTTAAGAGTCAACCACATTGCAGTGGGTCTGGAGTCACATATAGGCCAGACCAGGTAAGCATGGCAGATTTCCTTCTGTAAAGGACATTAGTGAACCAGATGGGTTTTTACGATAATCCGATAGTTTCATGGTCACCATCACTGATGCAAGCTTTTTATTCCAGATTTACTTAATTAACTGAATTTAAGTTCCCCAGCTGCCATGGTGGGATTTGAACTCACTTCTCCGGATCATTAGTCTAGGCCTCTGAATTACTAGTCCAGTAACATAGCCACTATGCTACTGTCCCAGCAACTAGACTACTTTATTTTGAAAATGTAATTAAGATCTAACTTTTGTCTCTTTCTTTTAGGTTTTGAAGAATTAAATGGTGATGCTGGATCAGAAGACGAGGTTGAATCTGCAGCAAGCCAGGAAACTGAAGAGTTAAACTTGATTTCTTCCAGCGCAGCTAACGGCAGGAAGCAATTTTTAGACACTAATTTCAACCCCAGGCACACAACAAAAACTATCGCACACAGCAGAGTGGGTAGTAAAACAAAGAATTATAATCAAAAAAACAGTATGGACAAAAAGAATGACAAAGCCTTTGAGAATAAATCTAGGGATAGCCGAGCAATTGAGAAAAAGGAGGCGTTGTCATTTCTTAATGGTGTTATAACTAGCAGCTCTGGGTACATTACAAATGGATTTTCTGTCAAGAATTCAGCTGACAACGATGGTAGTGGGTCTGAGAGTGGTTACACCACACCGAAGAAACGTAAAGGCCGGAGGAATAGCGACAAAGGTATTGAGAACTTAAATTTGTTTCAAGACAAAATCATGCAGCACGAGGGGAATCCACTAACCCCAAAACCGGATCTTGAGAATGCCAAACTTGAGTTACCTGAACAGAAGGCAAATCGTCTGGAAAATGCTAAACCTAGTGGTAGGTATGAACTTACAGCAGTTAGTGCAGCCGGAGCTCGTGGAAAGGTGGCAGCTGGTGAAACTCAGCGAAAAAACTCTGATGGAAAACCTAGTGGTGGTAAAAAGTATGAAGAGCGACCTAAATCAAAGGCAGCATGTGTAACTTCAAAGGAAGACTCTTGGACCCTCTTTAAACCACCTCCAGTCTTCCCAGTGGACAACAGTAGTGCAAAAATTGTTCCCAAGATTAGTTATGCAAGTAAAGTTAAAGAGAACCTCAACAAATCGCCCTCAAATCAGTCACTGGCTGTGGACACTCAGGCACAAGCTTCAGGTCGTTTGTCACAGGTTCCCATGTCTGCTGTGAAAGCTGTCACCTCATCTAGCTTTTCCAATGGTTTGGCTTCAGGAGTGACTGATGGGCATATTGGTGTTTCAGGAGTCCAGACAGTTACTGCTGCTAATACTGTAGTGCCTGCCTCATCTGGGAGTGAAACCTCCGTGTCCCCTGATGGCACAGACCCATTAGCCGCGGAACAAAGAAAGCAGGGTCTCTTTGTCTACCCTTCAAATATGCAATCGGTGCTTCCGAGCACGACGCAGGTAGAGCTGCCATCACAGACAACTCAACAAAACCTGGGGGATATTTTCCAGAACCAGTGGGGGTTATCTTTTATAAATGAGCCAAGTGCTGGCCCTGAGCTAGCCACTGTAAGATCTGTGGACAACCCACCTCTGGAGGTGACATTTCAAGCTGAATGTGCTGCCACTTTGGTTTCACAGGGTGCTGAACTGCTGTCATCAGGATCTGAAATTCCTGTGTTTCCAAAGGCTTATGAACTAGATAAACGGACTAGCCCTCAGGTTCTCAGCAGTGTCATGAAGACTGCCACAGTGGCTGCTGGTGTTTCTGCTGAGGGCATGGCCCTGTCTATGGAACCACATGTTAGTGAACTGCAAAAGATGGCTGCTACAAGCCAAAGTGCAATAGTTTTTGTCCCAAAGGACTTTGGGAATGAAACACCACAACAGGCCTCTTCTACCAATGCTTTGGTGCCATCAGCCAAAGAACACCCAAGGTACCACAGAGGCTTTGACAGAAAAGACAGCTTTGGGTCATTTGACTTGAAATCTGCTGTTATGTATCACACTAAAGGTAATATTTTAATGGAGTTTGCACACAAATGAAAATTGGTTGTTGCAATACATCTACTTTCCAAGGATCTCAAAATATTGATAACAGGGATTTTTCTTAGTCTTGATGAGCTTTGAACACCTTTTCTTAGTATCTTCAGTGATTATCCTTATTCAGCATGAGTTCCAATTTTTGGCACGCGAGTAAAAGTTTACAATGCGATTGAGTTTAACTTTAGTCCAATTGCATATCAAGTTGTCATGACATTCCTGGTAGTTTAATGGGATGGAAGACACTTATGAACCAGAATTCAAATTCTGGTTCATTTTGAAGTGATTAGGCTCTATTTAAATTATGTAATATTGCTAAACCTAGTATATGGTATGTCCAAGGACTGGGTAGAAGTGCTTTTCTTCACGAGGCCTGCTGTTGAACCTTGATTTGCTTCGTAACTTGAGTAGGCCTTCCTTTTACATGGAACCCTGTGCACCTTAAAGCGCATTTATATTAGAAATTAGAACATCTACACAGTAACAGACCTGAGACATGGATATTTTAAGTGTGCCATCTAGATGTCAGTTGGAAATATTACCATACTAGCACTGCAGAGAAGTGGTGCAGATCAAAGCTACCTTGAGTCAAAGCAGTATAAAAACCTTCTAAGAAATGGGTTACTTGAAGTGGCAATGACCCTGCATCTGTTCCCAAAATTAAATCCTATAACTTAAGTCTGGAGTAAATATCTGGGGAAATTTG
The DNA here is from genome assembly GCA_030390025.1 of Squalus acanthias. Classification (NCBI taxonomy): domain Eukaryota; kingdom Metazoa; phylum Chordata; class Chondrichthyes; order Squaliformes; family Squalidae; genus Squalus; species Squalus acanthias. The sequence continues at coordinate 13,691,191 of CM059448.1, forward strand.
TAGAGGGATAGGATGGAAGGCTTTAGTAGCTGAATACAATCTTGTCTGGCCAAGACAGTTCCACAAACCTTTCAACCTTAAGTTACCTGTGTTGTGTGCCTCCTGGCAGCACTCGAGTAGCTCTCCCTACTGATCATTCTTCTTGTATTAGCCTCAAGTGCAAACCAGATTTTGCCTCTGTGTAGGGTCTTCATAATTGAGCCTGATCTTGTTCTTCACATTCTTCGTGCTTGTTTCCAGCAGGGTAACTTGATAACGATTCAGAACATAAACCTTGGCTGAGTTTTTTCTCTTTTCCTCCCCCTTCACGTGAGGGCCATGAAACCAAATGTGATACCTTCATAGCTCTCCTAGCTGAGATCAGCAAACTCAGCACAGATGGGGATTAAACCTGGATCCGCCTTGATTTGTAGACCTCAGTACCACGTGAGGTGGTGTATTTGCCACCAATGTATTGAAATACATCATACTTTTTGAAAAGATATATGACAAGCCACAATTACAATGAATGAATAAAAGAAAGCTGAGTGGGGGTGACTTTTACAAATGTATTTGCGTTGTCAGAATGCCGACCATCAGATCTTAATTGGGAGCTTTAATTTAGTTACCAATCTTTAAGTTGATTGGGTAGTCAGCAATGATCTTTACAGTACTGCCAATACTGGGGTGGTAAGTCCACCCAGCTGCACCAGTTGCAATTGGCAAATGTCTACTGCTCAAACCTTGATCTGTCGCTGCTGTTGAGCAGTACCAAATTTATGCGGCCTGGATTGGTTTTGATAGATAATAGTTGAAGTAGAGCTCTTCAAAGCTGGTTCCATTATAGTCATCATGGAATGAGAGTGGGTTCAATTATTAGAATGTGAAAGTAGGGGAATAACCCCAAATGGCAACAATTAAAATGATTGGGAGGGGACAGTTACAAATACAATTTATACTTAGAATTAGGATATCCTGGTAATTGCAAGTTAAACTCAGCTGACTGAATCAAGTCAGTTTTCAACCATGTGTTTTGATGGAGTGCATATGGTATTAAGATGGTCAGTTTGCGGGTGGCTAATGCTACTGTGATCTATTTTGGGATGACTGTGTTGCACTGACCATGCAATCAGCTGCTTTAGTTTCTTACAAAATGTGGAGTACCAGTGTATATATCATGTGCATGGAGAATGCTGGAGCATCCAGTCTGGAGCTTGTATTTTGCTCTACACATTAATTGATCTACTGACCAGAAGAGTTGAAACATGCTGTGTGCATGTAGGCAAATTCTAATGCATGCCATTCAATTTTGGGATGTTGAACTTTTTTGCTGAGTAGATGTGAGGGAAGACGTTACTTACCTTCTCCTTGAAACATTTACAGGGGATATTAACTCTTCAAATAGTAAAAGCTAGGAATGGTTAAGTGGTTTATTTTGAAACCGTTTACAGTCTTGTGCATCTTTTAACTTCTAGCACTTCACATGCTATTTGACATGTAAATAAGAATTGTGCAGGTGGGAGAATTACTAATTAAACTCCAAGAATTAGACATGCTATCTTTGTGCCCTTATAAGTGGATGCTGTCTGATGGAAGAACTGTCATATTTTTGAGATTTGTCAGCTGCATTTATTATATGGAAAAAGTTGTCACTTTCATTTCTGACCTTGGGGAGGTACAAAACTTTACAAGCACAAGAAACTTTTCCAGCCTCAAATCTCCTAATTCAGCTCAGGATATGCATATTTATAGCAGTTAGATCTTGTGGTCTTAATGGGACACTCCAATTTAGTAGAACAATACATTGCATGATACATGGCTATAATCCTGTCATTATAAAACTATGCAGATTCCAATCACTAGCACAGTCACTGGAAATCCAATAATATGTATAAGAACATAAATAGGAGCAGGAATAGGCCATTCGACCCCTCGAGCCTGCTCCGCCATTAAGACCATGGCTGATCTTCTACCTCAACTCCACTTTTCCGCCCGATCCCCATATCCGTTGATTCCCGTAATATCCAAAAATCTATCGATCTCTGTCTTGAATATACTCAACGACTGAGCCTCCACAGCCCTCGGGGTAGAAAATTTCAAAGATTCGCCATCCTCTGAGTGAAGAAATTTCTCTCATTTCAGTCCTAAATGGCCGACCCCTTATTCTGAGACTGTGACCCCTGGTTTGAGACTCCCCAGCCCTGTTACCACGTCCTTACTAATAGATTCTAGCATTTTCTCTACTACTGATGCCAGGCTAACTGGTCTGTAGTTCCCTGTTTTCTCACTTCCCTCCTTTCTTAAATAGTGGGGTTACATTTGCCACCTTCCAATCTGCAGGAACCATTCTATAGTCTTTCTTGTGCCAGTGGAAACATTTTTATCCTTATTTGCATCCTGGGATGGCGGGACTATCATATGAGAAGAGATTGAGTAAACTAGGCCTGTATTCTCTTGAATTCAGAAGAATGAGAGGGGATCTCTCCTGACTGGTTTAGACAAATTAGATGCGGGCAGAATGTTCCCAATGTTAGGGAAAACTAGAACCAGGGGTCACAGTCTAATGATTAAGGGGAAGCCATTTAAGACTGAGCTGAGGAGGAACTTCTTCACCCAGAGAGTGGTGAATCTATGGAATTCTCTTCCACAGAAGGTTGTTGAGGCCAGTTCGCTAAATATATTCAAAGGGGAGTTAGATATAACACTCACAACTAGGGGGATCAAGGGGTATGGCGAGAAAGCAGGAATGGGGTACTGAGGTAGCATGTTCAGCCATGAACGCATTGAATGGCGGTGCAGGCTCGAAGGACCGAATGGTCTACTCCTGTACCTATTTTCTATTTTCTATCTCATTGAAGCATACAAAATTATTACAGGGCTTGATAGGGTGGATGCTGGGAGAATGTTTCCCTTGGCTGGGAAGTCTAGAACCAGGGGCCACAGCCTCAGGATAAAGGGTAGGCCATTCAGGCCTGAGATGAGAAGAAATTTCTTCACACAGAGGGTGGTGAATCTTTGGAATTCTCTACCCCAGAGGGCTGTGGAGGCTCAGTCATTGGGTATATTATTAATTAGGGATTAATTAAGAGGGGGAAAATAGAGTACGAGAGTAAGCTTGCAGGGAACATAAAAACTGACTGTAAAAGAAGAGAAAAAGATTGGTGAAGTCAAGCGTAGGTCCCTTGCAGTCAGAATCAGGGGAATTTATAACAAAGAAATGGCAGATCAATTAAATACATACTTTGGTTCTGTCTTCACAAAGGAGGACACAAATAACCTCCCAGAGATGTCGGGGAACATAGGGTCTAATGAGAGGGAAGAACTGAATGAAATCAGTATTTGTAGGGAAATTGACGGGATTGAAGGCTGATCAATCCCCAGGGCCTGATAATCTACATCCTAGGGTACTTAAGGAAGTGGCCCTAGAAATAGTAGATGCATTGCTGGTCATCTTCCAAAATTCTATAGACTCGAACAGTTCCCATGGATTGGAGGGTAGCTAATGCTATCCCACTATTTAAAAAAGGTGGAAGAGAGAAAACGGGGAATTATAGACTGGTAAGCCTGACCTCGGTAGTGGGGAAAATGCTTGAGTCCATTATAAAAGATGTAATAGCCGAGCACTTGGAAAACAGTGACAGGATCAGACAAAGTCAACATGGATTTACAAAAGGTAAATCATGCTTGACTAATCTACTGGAATTTTTTGAGGATGTAACTGGTAGAATAGATAAGGGAGAACCAGTGGATGTGGTGTATTTGGACTTCAGAAGGCTTTCGATAAGGTCCCGCATAAGAGATTGGCGTGCAAAGTTAAAGCACATGGGATTGGGGGTAAGGTACTGACTTGGATAGAGAACTGGTTGGCAGACAGGAAGCAAAGAGTTGGAATAAACGGGTCTTTTTCCGAGTGGCAGGCAGTGACTAGTGGGGTACCGCAGGGATCGGTGCTAGGACCCCAGTTATTCACAATATATATTAATGATCTAGACGAGGGAACTAGATGTAATATCTCCAAGTTTGCAGATGACACAAAGCTGGGTGGGCGTGTGTGTTGTGAGGAGGATGCAGAGAAACTCCAGTATGATTTGGACAGGTTGGGTGATATGGCAGATGCAGTATAATGTGGATAAATGCGAGGTTATCCACTTTGGTGGCAAAAACAGGAAGGCAGATTATTATCTGAACAGCAATAGATTGGGAAAAGGGGAAGTGCAACGAGACCTGGGAGTCCTTGTGCACCAGTCATTGAAGGTAAGCATGCAGGTGCAGCAGGCAGTTAAGAAGGCAAATGGTATGTTGGCCTTCATTGCGAGAGGATTCGAGTACAGGAGCAAGGATGTCTTGCTGCAGTTGTACAGGGCCTTGGTGAGACCACACCTTCAGTATTGTGTGCAGTTTTGGTCGCCTTATCTGAGGAAGGATGTTCTTGCCATGGAAGGAGTGCAGCGAAGATTCACCAGGCTGATACCTGGGATGGGAGGAATGACGTATGAAGAGAGATTGGGTCGATTAGGCTTGTATTCGCTAGAGTTTAGAAGAATGAGAGGGGATCTCATTGAAACTTATAAAATTCTAACCGGACTAGGCAGACTAGATGCAGGAAGGATGTTCCCGATGGCGGGGGAGTCCAGAACCAGGGGTCACAGTCTAAGGATAAGGGGTAAGCCATTTAGGACTGAGATGAGGAGGAATTTCTTCACCCAGAGAGTGGTGAACCTGTGGAATTCTCTACCACAGAAGGCAGTTGAGGCCAATTCATTAAATATATTCAAGAAGGAGATAGATATATTTCTTAAGGCTAAAGGGATCAAGGGATATGGGGAGAAAACAGGGACAGGGTACTGAATTTGGATGATCAGCCATGATCTCATTAAATGGCGGAGCAGGCTCGAGGGGCCGAATGGCCTACTGCTCCTATCTTCTATGTTTCTATATTCAAAACAGAAGTCGATAGATTTCTGACTAGTAAAGGCATCAAGGGATATGGCGATAGGGCCGGTGAATGGAGTTGAGGCAGAAGATCAGCCATGATCCCATTGAATGGCGGAGCTGGCTCGAAGGGCCGAATGGCCTACTCCTATTTCTTCTGTTATTCTATCAAAACCCTTCATAATTTTGAACACCTCGATCAAATCTCCTCTTAGCCTTCTCTGCTCGAAGGAGAACAACCCCAACTTCTCCACAGAACTGAAGTTCCTCATCCGTGGAACCATTCTAACCAACATTAATATTTTTAAAGAAAAATAAATCATCCCCGCTACCATGTTGTTCCCTTTTTTAAAGAAAAATATCGACGTATATAACTGCACGCAGATAAATTCAAGCAATCTCTCTTTCTGAAGGGTGTGGTAGGGAAGTGAAGAATTCTTGTATTTTGTGTTCTGCATTGGCTAATATAGCCAAAACTAGTTAACTTCTTGTCTTAGGAGTTTCTAGAACAATTTACTGAATGATTTGTAATTCGAAATTTCGATTTTTATTACCTTGAGGTGTGTGACTGCAATGATTCTTATCTTAGTAAAAAAAAAAATGAACTGATTGCATTCCAGGTTTACTCATGGCTCTTTTTATATAAAACAAAAAAAATGGAGTTATGGTTCTCATGCTGTTTTGAAGGAGGTGGTTGCTTCTTATGAATAAATCTGAGAGTTCAGCTCAGACCAGGGATTGCAGCTGAATACTGTTTCACACTGCATGGTGCATTAATCCAGTAAGCTATAAGGAAGGGAAGCTTCCCATATTTGGTATTTGTTTCTCCAGCAGTGTTTTCCTATTTTAGGCAGTGGTGTGGGGATGACTTTAATGTTGAGTGTAAAGATTGCAGCTAAATTTTGCACCGCTAATTTAAACCAGATAAAGAAGTTCATATTCACAGTTGAAACCTCTTGTCTCTGCGTGAGTTCTGTAATATGTGAAAGCTAATAGAGTGCACTACCGTATATCTGCAGTGGTCTTTTTCTCAGCCATTCCTCTCTTTTCCCCCCCCTCCAATATCTAGGCCATTTATCTTTCCCTGTGTGGGAACACTCCTTGAGTTGGCCAAGTATGACTTTTGTATATTTGGCCACCTATACCTGTAAAGATGCTGAGGTTAGAAATTCACCATGTAGGAAACAAAGAAAATTGCTGCGTACCACATAGGATCAATGTTGAATCGTCACCAGTGCACCTGACTCTTATTTTTGTTTACTAATCTGTCTCCCATGGTGTTTGTAGGGTCTGGAGCTGTGACGTTAAACTACTACGGTAGAGCTGTGTTTGATTCAGCCTGTCCTTTTTAAGGTCTGTGCTCAAGAACTCATTGAGGAGCAGTAATGTAAATGGCAAAAGCTTGAGGTTAATTAGAGGCTAACTGTTGAAGGATGTTTCTAAAGGCTGGCAGTTGCTTGTAATTCACCAGCTCCTGCCCTTGAGAGGCCAGAAAAAAGCAATAAAAATGTCTCTCTTTGAATAACTGTTCTTCCCTCTTCTCCCCCCCCCCCCCCCCCCACACAAATGTACAATTACATAAATAAAAAGCAACAAAGGGATACCAACAAGAGATGCAAAAAGGGAATATGGAAAAAAAAAACTTGTACAGGATAGAAAAGCAAACAGCAAAAGTTCTTCAGTGTAAGGACAATATACCAGTGCAAGAGAATCTAAAGTCAAGGGGAGGAACTTGGTGGATTTAATATAAGTTAAATAAAATGGTAATGGAGAAAATAATGGTACTGCAGATACCATTCAGTTGTGATTTGTTTTATGGATATGAAGCTCGAGTCCATTCGGTGCAAGTGTGCTGAAGAAATTCATGTGTATATAAAAAGAAATGTGACACCTGACATCCGAAGGATAGAATGTGCTACATGTAAGGTAGAGATAGGAATCTTTTCCTTTGGAGTTGCTCAGTCATTGTGGAGCACATTAACAATGCTTACTGTAGGCCAGGTTAGCAGTTAAACATTGTGGCGAAGTGGTCTTAATTGTCCTGAGGTCAGTCAATTGAAAGTTTGCAGATTACTGGGTGTATGTAAATTTCTGGTTGGGGAACAAAAGTTATACTTTTCGACCCATTTGGATGGTGATGGATGCTGTGAGCATGTTTGTGTAGATAAGTTGCATAAAAGTAGAGTGCATTTGGCAAAAGCTTCAAAGACAGATGTTTCTTGAATTTCATCTTGATGGTTGCTGGAAGCATAGAGAAAGGTACTCTGGTACCAATATATTTTCCAGAAACTCCTGCATGCTCCAGAAACCTTGGTTCACTAATTGAAAAATCTGGGGCTTAAAAATTGAGGGGTGATTCCTGGCGCATGTCGGGATGTGCCCTACTGAGAGTTCTACTGAATTTGCCATATTTCATGGGGTCAACGGGTGATCCCTTCATTACCTTACCACAGTCAGGCATCCACGCCAGTAGGGGTGAATCCAAGACGCCCACCCACCGAAAAGGCCATAAATTGCATTGCTATGTTGGGCACACTCCTTTATAAGAGGGGCCACATTTAAACAATTGCCTGTTCTTCGAGGCTTTGGCCCATAATCCTGGCCTTGGCCCTCAGTTGGGGCCCACATGCACCCTGCAGTAGCCTGTTTTCACGCTCAGTCCCTCATTAGGGTCAGGGACAAGGGAACTTTTGGCGTTTGGAGACCCTGGACCCTCGTGTATCAGTGGCTTTGTAGAGTGGAGTGAACACTCCAACCCTTACAAGGTCCAGTGGAAATCCCAAAGATATGGCTTGTCCTGGCTTAATTTCTAGCTCTTCCAGTATGCTGCTGTCAGTTGTGATAGGAGTGTACTGAAAGGGCCATCCTATATATGGGACAAAGGTTGATGTAGCAACACTGTTAGGGAGTGAGTTACAAAGGCAGAGGAGGGCTGTCTAACCATGTGCTTAAATTCGTTATTTTAGTTATGCTTGAATTGTTTCTCCAGTCTTAACTGAATTGGTCCAGCCCCAAAAATAGTTTTAACTTGGCTCTGAAAAGGTTATTTTTAGAACTCCAATGCTTCCAAGAAAAATTAACTAACAGATGTACCAGCTGTGTTCACTAACTTGCTGTATCCTCTTTTGAACATCCTTTTGATGTTTTTACTATAAAATTGATATAACTAATTTTGCTAGACACAAGCACATTTGTAGCCATGGTTGAATTGACTTAATTTGGTTTACTTTTGTACATGTGTGAAAATTGTACGGTATTGATAGTTTGGTTGGAGGGGGTGAGATGGGGCAGGGCAGCCAAGACCCCTGCTCCTGATCAACATCCAGTGATCCTTGCTGGAAAGCCTGCATTTGTGGTTGATGGCATGTGGCTTTGCTATAATGCTAGTCACAACAACAACTTGTATTTATATACCGCCTTTAACGTAGTAAAACGTCCCAATGCGCTGCACAGGTGTATTTTAAGACAAAAAATTTGACACCGATCCACATAAGGAGAAATTAGGGCAGGTGACCAAAAGCTTGGTCAAAGAGGTAGGTTTTAAGGAGTGTCTCAGGAGGAAAGAGAGTTGGCGAGGCAGTCAGGTTTAGGCAGGGAATTCCAGAGCTTAGGGCCTAGGCATCAGAAGGCACGGCCACCAAAGGTTATGCGATTATAATCAGGGATGCAGAGGGCAGAATTAGAGGAGCACAGATATCTGTGGGGGTGGGGCGCGCACGGTTGTGGGGCTGAAGGAGATTAGAGATAGGAAGGGGCGAGGCCGTGGAGGGGTTTGAAAACAAGGATGAGAATTTTGAAATCGAAGCGCTGCTTAACCGGGAGCCAATGTAGGTCAGCGAGCACAAGGGTGATGGGCGAACGGGACTTGGTGCGAGTTAGGACACGGGTAGCCGAGTTTTGGGTGACCTCAAGTTTACGTAGGGTGGAATGTGGGAGGCCAGCCAGGAGTGCGTTGGAATAGTCAAGTCTAGAGGTAACAAAGGCATGGATGAGGGTTTCGGCAGCGGATGAGCTTAAGGCAAGGGCGGTGACGGGCGATGTTACGGAGGTGGAAATAGGCAGTCTTTGTTATGCTCTGGATATGTGGTCGGAAGCTCATTTCAGCGTCAAATATGACACCAAGGTTGTGAACAGTGTGGTTCAGCCTCAGACAGATGTTAAGGAGAGGGATGGAGTTAGTGACTAGGGAACGGACTTTGTGGCGGGGACCGAAAACAATGGCTTCGGTTTTCCCAATATTTAATTGGAGAAAATTTTTGCTCATCCAGAACTGGATGTCGGACAAGCAGTCTGACAGTTTAGACACCGTGGAGGGGTCGAGAGAAGAAGTAGTGAGGTAGAGCTGGGTGTCATCAGCGTACATGTGGAAACTGATGCTGTGTTTTCGGATGATGTCGCCAAGGGGCAACATGTAGATGAGAAATAGGAGGGGGACAAGGATAGATCCTTGGGGGACACCAGAGGTAACGATGCGGGAGCGGGAAGAGAAGCCATTACATAGAAACATAGAAGATAGGAGCAGGAGTAGGCCATTCGGCCCCTCGAGCCTGCTCTGCCATTCGATGAGATCATGGCTGATCATCCAAACTCAGTACCCTGTACCTGCCTTCTCCCCATATCCCTTGATCCCTTTAGCTTTAAGAAATATATCTAACTCATTCTTGAATATATTTAATGACTTGGCCTCAACTAACTTCTGTGGTAGAGAATTCCACAGGTTCACCACTCTCTGGGTGAAGAAATTCTTCCTCATTTCTGTCCTAAATGGCTTACCCCTTATCCTTAGATTATGACCCCTGGTTCTGGACTCTCCGACCATCGGGAACATTCTTCCTGCATCTAGTTTGTCCAGACCTGTCAGAATTTTATGTGTTTCGATGAGATCCCCTCTCATTCTTCTATACTCCAGCGAGTATAAGCCCAATCGACCCAATCTCTCCTCATATGTCATTCCTGCCATCCCAGGTATCAGCCTTGTGAATCTTCGCTGAACTCCTTCCATGGCAAGAACATCCTTCCTCAGATAAGGCGACCAAAACTGCACACACTACTCAAGGTGTGGTCTCACCAAGGCCCTGTACAACTGCAGCAGGACATCCCTGTTCCTATACTCAAACCCTTTCGCTATGAAGGCCAACATACCATTTGCCTTCTTCACCGCCTGCTGCACCTGCATGCTTACTTTCAGCGACTGGTGCACAGGACACCCAGATCTCGTTGCACTTCCCCTTCTCCCAATCTATTGCCATTCAGATAATAGTCTGCCTTTCTGTTTTTGACACCAAAGTGGATAACCTCGCACTTATCCACGTTCTATTGCATCTGCCACGCTTCTGCCCACACACCCAACCTGTCCAAATCATCCTGGAGTTTCTCGGTATCCTCCTCGCAGCCCACACTCCCACCCAGCTTTGTGTCATCTGCAAAAATTGCAGGTGATTCTCTGGTTACGATTAGATAGACAAGAATGGAACCAGGCGAGTGCAGTCCCACTCAGCTGGACGATGGTGGAGAGGTATTGGAGAAGGATGGAGTGGTCAACCGTGTCAAAGGCTGCAGACAAGTCAAGAAGGACGAGGAGGGATAGTTTACCTTTGTCACAGTCACAAAGGGTGTCATTAGTGACTTTGAGAGCTGTTTTGGTACTGTGGCAAGGGCGGAAACCTGATTGTAGGGATTCAAACATGGAATTGCGGGAAAGATGGGCGCAGATTTGGGAGGCGACAACACGTTCGAGGACTTTGGAGAGGAAAGGGAGGTTGGAGATGGGGTGGTAGTTTGCAAGGATAGAAGGATCAAGGTTTGGTTTTTTGAGGAGAGGGGTGATGACGGCAGATTTGAGGGAGAGGGGGACAGTACCCGAGGAGAGAGAACTATTAACAATATCAGCTAACATGGGAGCCAGAAAAGGAAGTTGGGTGGTCAGCAGTTTGGTGGGAATAGGGTCGAGGGAGCAGGAGGTGGGTCTCAGACAAGATGAGCGCAGAGAGGTCATGAAAGGAGATCGGAGAGAAACTGGAGAAAGATGTGAGTTCAGGGCTAGGGCAGGGGGGAACCAGTGAATAGCTTGCTGATGGTTGATGTCTATTTGTGCACGTGAGGAATAGCCTCTTGTATGAGGTACCCAAGGGCTACAAGTATCCATGGCACCTACAACAACAATTTGCATTTGTATAGCACTTTTTTTAATATGGAGAAACATTCCAAAGTGTTTCACAGTAGCCAGTGATAGAGATATTGGAGGAGGACCAAAAGCTTGGTGAAAGTGGTGGGTTTTAAAGGAGGGTGGTTTACGGAGGGTACTTCAGAGTGTGGGCCTAGGCAGATGAAGGAACAGCTGCCACTGATGGGGGTGAAGATAGCAGATTTACAGAGTTTGGTGTGGGAGATTGGAGGGTGAGTTCATGAAGAGATTCAAACACACGGAAGAGAATTTTTAATTTGAGGCATTGTGGGGACTGTGGGCCAATGTACGTCAATGAGGGCAGGAGTGATTAGTGAGCAGGACTTGGTGTGGGATAGGATATGGGCACTTTTATATTGACTATAACTTTTAGGGCTTGTATATTTTGTGAATAATTGGACAGCATTTTTACAGTGTGTAGTAACCACTTATTTCTCCTTTTTATATCAGAGTGCTGAAGTCAGTTCTAATGCACAAACTGCTGGCCATTCTGATAGCTGCTAGCTCAGCACAGATCCAGAATTAAACCAAGGATCTTTTTGCTTTGTTCAGTTTAGTACCATGTCAAGCAATGCATATACCACTAAGGCATCACGGGTTCTCCGACAAAGCTTCTAATACAGTTTACTTTTTTGAAGAGGTTCTGCATGTGTATTGAAGCCTTTCTTGTGGAAATTTTCTTGCCATTGTACGTTATTTCTGAACCTGATAGCTGCTGGAATAGCTGAATTTGCCCACTAATGTCCTAATGTTATAAATATGTAAGTTATTTCTAAAGATTGGTCTGTGTAGTTTTAAAACTGTGCGCTAAATGGTGCATATCCAGTTTGAATGTGGATCATTTGACAGGTCTAGACATTGGTTTGGAAGAGTTGGTCTTTTAATATGTGGAAATGTTACTACATTTTTCTTTCTTGCTTTCTTCCATCCCCTGACCCCTTGCTGAGATGTTTCCATGTGTATTGGGTACCCTCAACCATGTAGCCATTGTTCATTTGTGACCCTTGACTGAGTTTCTGCAGACTGTTTGACCATGGGGCATCATAATCCATGTGTGTACTTCTAGCAGGGGTCACTGGCTAGTGATTAGGAGCAGGCGTCGTGGCATTTTTTTCCCTCCTATCTAACCCAGGACACGTGCCAAGTGTAACACTCGCAATCATCCTGGCTAAGATTAGCTAAGTCGGTGAAGATCAAGCATGAGTCTTTCATGGTTCAACTACTCCTAGATAAACTACCTAAGTAGTTTGTGGAAATTTTTATACAAAGGTGTTGAATGTAATGTTTAAAATCATGGAATCATTTGGAGTAAGTTCATGAAGAGATTCAAACACACAGATGCGAATTTTTAATTTGAGGCATTGGGGGACTGCGGGCCAATGTACTCGTTATTCAGCAGATCTATTTAAATTTCAGAGGTTACTATATGTAACTTTAAAACACAAATTTAAACGCCTCTTAGCAGCTTTGTTTAATGGAATTGCTGCAAGGTAAATAATACAGAATAAGTGAAGCTACAAAAATCCAGTAAGTAACTCCAGTGCACATCATTTCAATCTGTTTTCACTACTATTGAAGCACTGTTCTAAAGACTCTTTGGACATTGCAATGTGGGGGAGAAATATTCCTATAGAAAACATGTTACTCATTATTCCACAGTATCAGAATTATTCCAAAATATCACACATGGTGTACTTTAAAAGATTGTTTACCAGGAAAATTTACAAATCCCCTTTAAATTAGCTTTTAACTTGCTGACTTAATGCTATGATCCATATGCAATAGTACTTGCTATATAGATTTCCAAGTTTCAGACTTAACAGTAGCTGCTTGGTGTTTCATTTGGCAACACAATACAGCACAGACCTGTGCGGCTTTGGGTTTTTTGTAAAATCCATTATCAAGTACTAGTTTCACTGTACAAATAGTGATCAAAGAGAAAGGATATAATATAAAACACACAAGAAAATTGATGTGAAACAATGAGACTATCAAAGTAAAGAGGAAGGAAGTTTAGGACAATATTTGTTGTTTAAAGTACCCCTCCTTATTTTATCCAGAAAAAGATAAACCCCCAAGAATTTTGTTTTTTTTAAAAAGTGCACCTTATCACTGAAGTCTTAAAACAGCTCAGCACAGAGGGAAGCTTGACTTTGCGAACCTCCTTCAGTGTAAGAAAATTGACTTTTTTTTAGTAAGTCGGACCAAATTCTTGTACAGCATAAGCTGTGTATAGTGGACTTAACTGTAGACCTAATTTGTCTGGTATGTCCAGTGACTACTGTAGCTGGATAAATCTGGCCTGATGGATTGGAGTCAGGGTGGTGTTATGCAGTTTATCTGGACAAACCAACAGATCTACATCTGTTTAGTTTCAGTGCATACAGTTTGTCAAGTTTACCTGATTGTCCTTACAAACCATATTTGCTGTAAAAGGGGTCTGTTGTATATCTTTCTACTGCTCTACAAAATGGAGGGAAAAGTACACCCCTAGCCTTTCCTTTTTAAGGAATAGAAGTTTAATCTAATTCCAGGGCAGAATTCAGCATTTTTTAAATTCGATATCCATTTCTCAATGACCCAGCCTCTTTCTTCCATCCCATCTTTTTCACTGGTACTCTTCATCTGTCTGATCCTTGCCTTCCTTTGTGTTCCTTTTATGACCTAGGTCTACATTAATCTTAGCATACCAGCCTGTGTCAATGTATTAGAATCATAGCACAGTACAGCACTGAAGAAGGCAATTCGACCCATTGAGTCTGCACCAGCTCTTTCGAAGAGCAATTCAGTTAGTCCCACTCCCTTGCTCTTTCCACATGTCCCATCAATAGATCTCCATTTTGGTCCCTAATCGGCACCACCGCTCCTCTGACAACCCTTTTACTGTTGATGTGTCTGTAGAAGACCTTTGGATTCCCTTTTATGTTGGCCACCAATCTATTCTCGTACTGTCTCTTTGCCCTCTTATTTCCTTTTTCACTGGCCCTCTACTTTTTATATTCAGCTTTGATTCTTCCTTGTATTATCAAGCTGACATCTGTCTTTTTCTGTTTCACCCTACTCTCAAACTACTTTGTCATCCAGGGAGCTCTGGCTTTGGTTGCCCTCCCTTTCCCCCTTTTGGGAATGTACCTAGACTGTACCCGAACCATCTCTTTGAAGGCCGCCCGTTGTTCCATTACATTCTGCCTGCCAGTCTTTAACTCCAATTTACCTGGGCCAGATCCCTCCTCAATTCGATGAAATTAGCCCTCCTCCAGTTAACTATTTTTATTCTAGAGTGCTACTTGTCCTTCTCCATAATTATAATCTAAACATTACGATACTATGATCACTATTCCTGAGATGCTCCCCGACTGACATTCTCCACTTGACCCACTTCATTTGCCAGGACTAGATCCAGCAATGCCTCCTTCCTCGTTGGGCAGGAAACCTACTGATCAAGAAAATTCTCCCGAACACACTTCAGAAATTCCTCCCCTTCTCTCTGCCCTTAACACAGTCACTGCCCCATTCAATATTGGGGTAGTTAAAGTCTCCTATTATCACTATTCTATAGTTCTTGCACCTCTAAGTAATTTCTTGCAAATCTGCTCCTCTATCTCCTTCCCACTGTTTGGCCTGTAAAATAATCCAAGTAGCATAAAAGCTCCTTTTATTGTTTCTTACCTCTAACCAAATAGATTCTATCTTTGACCCCTCAAGGACATTCTCTCTTTCTAGCACTAATATTTTCCTTAATCGAAACAGCTATCCCTCTTTTTTTTCTCCTCCCTTATCTTTCCTGAATACCTTGTACCCAGGAATTTTAAGCATCCAGTCCTCCCATTTTTGAGCCAGGTCTAGGTTATCGCCACTACATCATATTCCCATGTGGCTATTTGCGCCTGCAGCTCACCAACTTTATAAGCCACACTTCGTGCATTTACACATGCACTCCTGTAGTATTATTCTACAGGACATTCTGAAGGAGGGTGAACAGTCAGAGGTCGTGGTCCATATCGGTACCAACGACACAGGTAGAAAGCGGGACGAGGTCTTACAAGCAGAATAGAGGGAGCTAGAAAATAAATTAAAAAGCAGGATCTCAGGATTACTCCCAGTGCCACGTGCTAGCGAGAACAGAAATAGGAGAATAGACCAGATTAATGCGTGGCTGGAGAGATGGTGTAGGAGGGAGGGATTTAAATTCCTGATGCATTGGGACCAATTCTGGGGAAGGTGGGACCTGTACAAGCTGGACGGGTTACACCTCGGCAGAACCAGGACCAATATCCTCGCTGGGGGGGTTTGCTAGTGCTGTTGGGAAGGATTTAAATTAGGTTCTCAGCCCCCTGACAAACTAAGTGTGGGCCCAGAATGGAGAGAAACAAAGCTGGAAGTGCAAGTTAGAAAAGTAGTCAGCAAAACTAGTAGGGAGCAGAAACAAAGGCCAACAGTAAAGAGGGTCAAAGTGCAGAAAAATATTAAACAGGTAAAGTTGAAGGCACTTTATCTAAATGCACGTAGCGTTCGCAACAAGGTGGATGAATTAATGGCACAAATAGAAGTAAATGGGTATGATGTAATTGCCATTACAGAGACATGGTTGCAGGGTAACCAAAGCTGGTAACTGAATGTTCCAGGGTAATCAACATTTAGGAAGGACAGACAAAAAGGAAAAGGAGGTGGCTTAGCGCTGTTAATAAGGAATGAGATCGGTACGGTAGAGATAAAGGATCTTGGCTCGGCAGATCGTGATGTAGAACTGGAATCAGTTTGGGTGGAGCTAAGAAACAGCAAAGGGCGGAAAACATTGGTGGGAGTTGTGTATAGGCCACCAAATAGTAGTGGTAATGGAGGGCACAGTTTCAATCAAGAAATTAGAAGTGCAGGTAACAAGGGCAATATGGTAATCATGGGGGATTTTAATCTACATATTGACTAGGCAAATCAAATTGCCACTAATAGTGTGGAGGACGAATTCTTGGAATGCATGCGAGATGGTTTCCTGGATCAGTATGTGGAGGAACCAACCAGGGAACAGGCTATTCTGGATCTGGTACTGTGTAATGAGAAAGGGCTAATCAATAATCTTGTGGTAAAGGGACCTTTAGGGACAAGTGACCATAATATGATTGAATTTTACATTAAGTTTGAGAGTGATGTAGTCCAATCTGAAACTAAGGTCTTCAATCTAAACAGAGAAACTACAAGGGTATGAGGGACAAGTTGGCCATGGTAGATTGGGAGACTACACTAAAAGGTCTGAAGGTGGACATACAATGGCTAACATTCAAGGAAATAATGCATAATTTGCAGCAAACATATATTCCTCTAGGGCATAAAAACCCAAAAGGAAAAGTGGTCCAACCATGGCTAACAAAAGAAATTAAAGCTAGTATTAAGTCAAAGGAGGAAGCTTATAAAGTTGCCAGAAAAAGCGGTCAGCCTGAGGATTGGGATCTTTTTAGAAATCAGCAAAGGGGGACCAAGAAATTGATAAAGAAAGGGAAAATGGAATATGAGCACAAACTAGCAAAAAATATAAAAACGGATTGTAAAAGCTTCTATAGGTATGTGAAAAGGAAAAGACTGGCGAAGGTAAATGTAGGTCCTTTACAGTCAGAGACGGGAGAATTTATAATAGGAAATGAGGAAATGGCAGGGAAATTAAATAAATACTTTGTTTCTGTCTTCACGGAGGAAGACACAAAAAACCTCCCAGAAATACGAGAAAACCAAGGGTGTGGCGAGAATGAGGAACTTAAAGAAATTATTATTAGTAAAAAAAACAGTACTAGCAAAATTAATGGGACTAAAAGTCGATAAATCCCAAGGACCGGATGACCTACATCCTAGGGTTTTGAAAGAGGTGGCCATTGGGATAGTGGACGCATTGGTTGTCATCTTCCAAAATTCTATAGATTCTGGAACGGTTCCTGCAGATTGGAGGATAGCAAATGTAACCCTGCTATTTAAGAAAGGAGGGAGAGAGAAAACTGGGAACTACAGACCTGTTAGCCTCACATCAGTAGTTGGGAAAATGCTGGAATCTATTATAACGGATGCAATAACTGGGCACTTAGAAACTAATAGTAAGATTGGGCAGAGTCGACATTGATTTATGAAAGGGAAATCCTGCTTAACAAACCTATTGGAGTTCTTTGAGGATGTAACTAGTGGAGTAGGCAAAAGGGAACCGGTAGATGTGTATCTGGATTTTCAGAAGGCCTTCGACAAGGTCCCGCACAAGAGGTTGGTGAACAAAATTAGGGCACATGGAATTGGGGGTAATATACTAGCATGGATTGAGAATTGGTTAACGGACAGAAAACAAAGAGTAGGGATAAACGGGTCTTTTTCAGGCGCTGTGACTAGTGGGGTACCGCAAGGATCAGTACTTGTGCCCCAGCTATTCACAATCTGTATCAATGATTTGGATGAGGGGACGAAATGTAACATTTCCAAATTTGCTGCTGATACAGTTGTGAAGAGGCTTCAAGGGGATCTCGACAGGTTCAGTGAGTGGGCGAGAACGTGGCAGATGGAATATAATGTGGATAAATGTGAAGTTATCCACTTTGGTAGAAAAAACAGAAAGGCAGAGTATTTCCTAAATGGTGAAAGATTGGGGAATGCAGATGCTCAAAGGGACCTGTGTGTCCTTGTACATGAGTAAGTGTGCAGGTGCAGCAAGCCATTAGGAAGGCAAATGGTATGCTGGCCTTCATTACAAGAGGATTTGAGTACAGGAGTAAAGAAGTCTTACTCCAATTATATAGGGCCTTGGTGAGACCACACCTGGAGTACTGTGTACAATTTTGGTCTCCTTACCCAAGGAAGGATATACTTGCCATAGAGGGAGTGCAATGAAGGTTCACGAGATTGATTCCTGGGATGGCGGGACTGTCGTATGAGAAGAGATTGAGTAAACTAGGCCTGTATTCTCTTGAATTCAGAAGAATGAGAGGGGATCTCATTGAAGCATACAAAATTATTACAGGGCTTGATAGGGTGGATGCTGGGAGAATGTTTCCCTTGGCTGGGGAGTCTAGAACCAGGGGCCACAGCCTCAGAATAAAGGGTAGGCCATTCAGGACTGAGATGAGAAGAAATTTCTTCACACAGAGGGTGGTGAATCTTTGGAATTCTCTACCCCAGAGGGCTGTGGAGGCTCAGTCATTGGGTATATTCAAAACAGAAGTCGATAGATTTCTGACTAGTAAAGGCATCAAGGGATATGGCGATAGGGCAGGTGAATGGAGTTGAGGCAGGAGATCAGCCATGATCTCATTGAATGGCGGAGCAGGCTCGAAGGGCCGAATGGCCGACTCCTGCTCCTATTTCTTATAGAAACATAGAATCTAGGAGCAGGAGTAGGCCATTCGGCCCATCGAGCCTGCTCCACCATTCAATACGATCATGGCTGATCATCCAAATCCAGTACTCTGTCCCTGCTTTAATCCCCACAGTACACATATCCCACCCGACCCCCGTAACCCCACGTATTTAATTCCCCCTAACATATCCCATCCTATCCCCATAACCCCACATATTTAATCCCCCCCTAACACTAAGGGTCAATTTATCATAGCCAAATCAACCTAACCCACACATTTTTGGACTGTGGGAGGAAACCGGAGCACCCGGAGGAAACCCACGCAGACACGGGGAGAATGTGCAAACTCCACACAGACAGTCACCCGAGGTCAGATTTGAACCCGGGTCTCTGGCGCTGTGAGGCACCAGTGCTACAACTTGGTAGTGAAAATGGAAACACAACTAGAATTGTAACTAATGTTTGAAGTGTATGTGTAGCTGACAATATACGACATAGGCCAATTGGTAATGTTAAATTTAAAGCCGCTTGTGGACATAGCCATTTTAAAAAAACTTTATTTTTTTGGCCCAGCATTCTGACTAGATGTATTGGGTGGAAATTGAATTTGAATTCTTTTCTTCTCCCTCCCTCCTAAACTGCTAAGTTCCCAATCTTAGTTGTACTGCTGTGAGTGTGTTTCAACCAGGGTGGAGTCTTTGAGACCATAAATGAACCCCTCAATGGATACCTATAAAGCAGTATTTGGTAGAGGGAGGAGTTCTGTAGAGTGTCAGGAGAAGGGGAGGTGTAATTCTGAAATCTAAGTTCAAGAATATTTGTTAAAATTAACTGCTCACAAAATATTGTTTTGAGAATTATTTTTACTTTAAAAGTAATGAGTAGGAATTACCATCAATTACTTTATTGATTTAGGAACAGGAGTAGGCCATGCAACCCCTCGAGCCTGTTCCACCATTCTATTAGATCATGGCTGATCTGTACCTCAAATCCATTTACCTGCATTTGCTCCATATCCTAGGATAACATCATGTAACATATCTATCTATTTCTGCAGCCACAGTCTTATGGGGGAGAGTTCTAGATTTCTACCAACCTGTGTGTGGGGAAAGTGCTTCCTGATTTCACTCAACAACAACTTGTATTTATATAGCACCTTTAATTTAGTAAAACATCCCAAGGTACTTCACAGGTGTATTATAAAACAAAATTTTGACACCGAGCCACATAAGGAGAAATTAGGGCAGGTGACCAAAAGCTTGGTTAGCGGTAGGTTTTAAGGAGCGTCTTAAAGGAGGAAAGAGAGGCGGATAGGTTTAGGAAGATAATTCCAGAGCTTGGGGCCAAGGCAACAGAAGGTACAGCCACCAATGGTTGAGTGATTTATAATCAGGAATGCTCAAGAGGGCAGAATTAGAGGAGCACAGAGATATCTTGCGGGGGGGGGAGGGGGGCTGGAGGAGATTAGAGATAGGGAGGGGCGAGGCCATGGAGGGATTTGAAAACAAGGGTGAGAATTTTGAAATCGAGGCGTTGCTTAACTGGGAGACAGTGTAGGTCAGTGAGCGCAAGGGTGATGGATGAACGGGATTTGGTGCAAGTTAGGACATGGGCAGCCGAGTTTTGGATGACCTCAAGTTTACGTAGGGTAGAACGTGGGAGGCTAGCCAGGAGTGCGTTGGTATAGTCAGGTCTAGAGACAACAAAGGCGTGGATGAGCTGAGACGGGCGATGTTACTGAGGTGGAAATAGGTGGTCTTAGTTATGCTGTGGATGTGTGGTCAGAAGCTCATTTCAGGGTCAAATATGACACCAAGGTTGCGAACAGTGAGGTTCAGCCTCAGACACATGTTAGGGCGAGGGATGGAGTCAGTGGCTAGGGAACGGAGTTTGTGGCGGGGACCGAAAACAATGGCTTCGGTCTTCCCAATATTTAATTGGAGAAAATTTCTGCTCATTCAGTACTGGATGTCAGACAAGCAGTCTGACGATTTGGAAACGGTGGAGGGGTCGAGAGAAGTGGTGGTGAGGTAGAGCTGTGTGTCATCAGCATACATGTGGAAACTGACGGTGTTTTCAGATGTTACCAAGCGGTAGCATGTAAATGAGAAATAGGAGGGGGCCAAGAATAGACCCTTGGGGTACACCAGAGGTAACGATGCGGGAGCAGGAAGAGAACCCATTGCAGGTGATTCTCTGGCTACGATTAGATAGATAAGAATGGAACCAGATGAGTGCAGTCCCACCCAACTGGACGATGGTGGAGAGGCGTTGGAGAAGGATGGAGTGGTCAACTGTGTCAAAGGCTGCAGACAGGTCGAGAAGGATGAGGAGGGATAGGTTACCTTTGTCACAGTCACAAAGGATGTAATTTGTGACTCCGAGCCGTTTCGGTACTGTGACGGGGCGGAAACCTAATTGGAGGGATTCAAACATGGGGTTGCGGGCAAGATGGGCACGGATTTAGGAGGCGACAACACGTTCAAGGAC
This sequence comes from Squalus acanthias, assembly GCA_030390025.1. Lineage (NCBI taxonomy): Eukaryota > Metazoa > Chordata > Chondrichthyes > Squaliformes > Squalidae > Squalus > Squalus acanthias. The sequence continues at coordinate 13,712,097 of CM059448.1, forward strand.
TTTGGAGAGGAAAGGGAAGTTGGGACGGAGGGGATCAAGGGTTGGTTTTTTGAGGCGAGGGGTGATGACTGCAGATTTGAGGGAGAGTTACAGCACGGAAGGAGGCCATTTCAGCCCATCATGTCCACGCCGGCCAACAAAGAGCTATCCAGCCTAATCCCACATCCCAGCTCTTGGTCTGTAGCCCTGCAGGTTAGAGCATCCCAAGTGCACATCCAAGTACTTCTTAAATGTGGTTAGGGTTCCTGCCTCTACCACCCTTTCAGGCAGTGAGTTCCAGACCCCCACAACCCTCTGGGTGAAGAAATTTCCCCTCAAATCCCCTCTAAACCTTCCGCCAATTACTTTAAATCTGTGCCCCCTGGTTTTTGACCCCTCTGCTAAGGGAAATAGGTCCTTTCTATACACTTTATGCCCCTCATTATTTTATACACCTCAATAAGGTCTCCCCTCAGCCTCCTCTGTTCCAAGGAAAACAGACCCAGCCTATCCAGTCTTTCCTCATAGCTAAGATTCTCTACTCCCGGCAACATCCTTGTAAATCTCCTCTGTACCCTCTCTTGTATTCTATGCCACGGCTAATAAAGGCAAGCATTCCGTATGCCTTCTTAACCACCTTATCTACTTGGCCTGCTACCTTCAGGGATCTGTGGGCATGCACTCCAAGGTCCCTTTGTTCCTCTACACTACTCAGTGTCCTACCATTTAATGTGTATTCCCTATCCTTGTTAGCCCTCCCCAAATGCATTACCTCACACTTCTCCGGATTGAATTCCATTTGCCACTGTTCTGCCCACCTGACCAATTTATTGATATCTTCCTGCAGTCTACAGCTTCCTTCTTCAGTATCAACCACACAGCCGATTTTAGTATCATCTGCAAACTTCTTAATCATACCCCCTATATTCAAGTCTAGATCATTGATATATACCACAAAAAGCAAGGGACCTAGTACGGAGCCCTGCGGAACCCCACTGGAAACGGCCTTCCAGTCACAAAAACACCCATCAACCATTACCCTCTGCTTCCTGTCTCCGAGCCCTTTTTGAATCCTACTTGACACTTTGCCCTGGATCCCATGGGCTTTTAACTTCGTGACCAGTCTGCCATGTGGAACCTTATCAAAAGCCTTGCTAAAGTCCATATACACTACATCAAACGCACTACCCTCATCTACCCTCCTTGTTACCTCCTCAAAAAATTCAATCAAGTTTGTCAGACGCGACCTTCCCGTAACAAATCCGTGCTGACTATCCTTGATTAATCCGTGTCTTTCTAAATGAAGATTTATCCTGTCCTTCAGAATTCTTTCCAATAATTTTCCCACCACCGAGGTTAGGCTGACTGGCCTGTAATTACTCGGTCTATCCTTTTCTCCCTTTTTAAACAAGGGTACCACATTAGCAGTCCTCCAGTTCTCCGGCACCACACCTGAAGCCAGAGAGGATTGAAAAATGATGGTCAGGGCCTCTGCTATTTCCTCTTTTGCTTCGCTTAACAGCCTGGGATACATTTCATCCGGGCCTGGGGATTTATCCACTTTTAAAGCTGCTAAACCCCTTAATACTTCCTCTCTCACTGTTTATTTCATCTAATATTTCACACTCCTCTCTTCTCCCCCCCCCCCTCCCCCGATCGCAATGTCTGCTTCACCCCTCTCCTTTGTGAAAACAGACGCAAAGTATTCATTAAGAACCCTACCGACGTCTCCCGCCTCCACACACAGATTACCCTCATGATCTCTAATAGGCCCTACCCTTTCTTTAGTTATCCTCTTACTATATTTATAAAACATCTTTGGGTTTTCCTTGATTTTACTTGCCAAGAATTTTTCATGCTCTTTCTTTGCTTTCCTAATATTTTTAATTGCACCCCTGCACTTTCTGTATTCCTCTAAAGATTCTGGAGTATTTAGCCCTCGGTATCTGTCATACACCTCCATTTTTTTCTTTATCCTACCCTGTATGTCTCTACATCCAGGGGGCTCTAGATTTGTTAGTCCCACCTTTTTTCTTTAAGGGCACATGTTTGTCTTTAAGGGCACAGGAGGTGGGTCTCATGTATAAGATGAGAGCAGTGAGGTCATGAGGGGAGGTCGGAGAGAAGTAGAAGAAAGATGCGCGTTCAGGACTAGGGCAGGGGGGAAACCTTAGAGGAAGTTTGGCCTGGTGGACTAGGGGAAGGAAGGGAAGTGGCAGAGGCAGCTGAACGGATGGTCTCAATCTTGGAGACAAAGAAGTCCATGAGCTCCTCACACTTGTTGTCGGAGGTGAAGGGGAGAGGGATTTAAGATGGCTAGCAGTAGAAAATAGAAGCCGGGGTTTACCTTGGCATTTCAGAATGATTCTGCAATAGTGAGTAGTTTTGGCAGACGAGAGCAGGACCCGATAATGCTTTATGTGGTCCAGCCAGATGTGACGGTGAATGGCTAAACCAGTTGTCTGCCGTATCCGTTTAAGTCTGCGTCCCTTGGACTTAAGGGAGCAAAGATGAGGAAATAAGCAGGGGGTGAGAGCGTAATTGTTTTAATGGGGACTAGGACATCAAAGGTGGTTGTGTGGGTGTGGTTGAGCAGATTGGTAGCTGCAGAAATGTCTGGTGAATGGAGGGCTAAAGGTTGGACAGTTGTGATTTCGTAAGTGCAGTTGGGAGAGAGTTTTTTCCAGGGGTGGACACAGAAGGATGTAGGTTTGGGAAGGGTGGGGTGTGGGTGGAGAGCGATACGAGGAAGTGGTCAGAGATGGTCTTCTCTGCGATTGACACGATGGGAGTAGCGAGAAGGTCGAGGGGGTGGCCGTGAATATGGGTTGTGGAGTTTACATGGAGGGAGAGATTAAGGGAGGATAGGAGGGTAGTAAACTCTGAGGAAAGAGCATGATGAATTGAGATGGAGTTGAAATCACCGAGGATGAGAAGTCGCTCAATGCAGAGGGAGAAAAGCAGTGAAGATATATCAATATTTTTATGTTACTTGGATGGGTGGTAGAGAACGAGAAGTTTAAATGAGAGGTGAAATAAGGTGAGATGCTCAAAGGAGGAGAAAGCGCTCGAGGAGTAGGGGGGACAGACCAAGGTGTGATTTGGTGATGAGCGCCACACCTTGGTCTGTCCCCCTTCTCCTCCAGTAATGAAGGATTGGGGTAGGGATTTTGGACGGCAGAGTATCCGAGAAAGGAGAGATGAAAGGAGGCATGGCGACAGGAGAGAGCGGTCAGGGAAGGATAGAAAGAAAAGGAAAAGGGGGTGGGGGAGAGAAAAAAGTGGAAATGGAAGTGAATGGCTCTGGTCCGGAGCGGCAGCCAAAGTGCACACGCGAATGAACACCTTGACCATGGCTGTCTGGGCGGGGCAAGTGGTAGAAGGTATAGCCAGGCGGGGCGGCTTCATTTAAGGGTAAGGTGTCATCACCCCTCAGCTAAGTTTCCGTCAGGGCCATGATGTCGATGCAATCATCCACCATAAGCTCATGGATGGCAATATCCTTGTTCGCAAGTGAACGGACATTCTGGAGGGAGATGCGGAGAGGGTCGGTAATAGCTGACCCACAGCCAGCGTCCACAGGGTCAGCGCTGGGAGGGGTGAGTTGGACGGGGAGGAGATGGGCAAGATTAGCCCACCCCCCCCAACCTTTTCCTTTTCTCTCTATCCTTCTCTGACTGCTCTCTCCTGTCGCCATGCCTCCTTTCATCTCTCCTCTCTGATACCCTGCCCTCCCAAATCCCTACCCCAATCCTTTATTACTCTTCGACCTTCCTACTCTCCTGCTGCCATCCCAGGCTTGACGTCCTCTTAGATAAGCCTCCAGCTTCCCTCTGTGCCGCTCTTGGCATCCTCCGAAAGGCCCACCATGGCACTCGTCGCTGCATCCTCTTGTGCAGCAACCCCAACTGTCCCATTTTACTCTGAGGTCCCATGGAAGGATAAAGTTGATGTAGGTAGGATGAAGTTGGCATGGAGCATTGACGAACTATTGTCCAAGTTTGGAGACAGGTGTAGCAGGTGCGTGAAATCCAGAAGCTATTTGAAGGGTAGAGAAGTGGAAGGTGGAGGTTATTGCCGTAGGAATGAGAATTGGTTGCGGTGCAGAAAGATGATGGCGAAATTGACGCAAGTTGGAGGTCACCGTAGATCAAAAGCTGCGGAGAAAATGTAAAACCGCAAGCCAGCAAAGCTGAAAAACCAGTAGAACAAGTCATTGGACAGCAGTGAAATAGCAGCTGCGAACCAGAAGCCAACAAAGCTGAAAAACCAGTAGAACCAGCTAAGCAGAGAGACCACTCATAAATGGTCTAGCTCTAAATTCAAGTTTATGGTCCCTTGGTCTGTATTGCCGCACCAGAGCGAATTGTTTCTGTATCTACCTTTCTCAAATCCCGTTAGCGTTTTAATCACCTGGATTAGATCACCCCATAACCGTCTAAACTCAAGGGAATACAAATCAAGTTTATGCAACATGTCATCGTTGTACTGCTTATTGCCGAAAGTACAATGTAGAGTTCAATAAGGGGACCGATGAGAGATGGTATTTGCATTAAGGATGATATTTACGATACTTCAGTATTTCAATTAAAACTGAAGAACCTTTTGAAAGTTATTTATTCATCTACCTTTTGAGATTCACAGAACTTCAAATCAGTGTTCCACAAATATTTGTTTTAAATCTTAAAGTAGGATGCAAAATTTAAAGTCTTCATTGCTGTTATTTACAAGTTGTGTTGAACCCTCTACAATTACCAATGATCACCTGCATTCTAACCTATTAAATATGCATTCACATACACAAATCTTAAAGTTCACAGGACATGTTGATAATGCTGTTTTTTTTTAAAAAGCACACTGGGTGCTGGGCTTTTTAAATAGAGGCAGTTGTGTTAAACCTTTATAAATCACTGGTCAGGACTCAGCTGGAGTATTGTGTCCAATTCTGGGCACCGCAGCTTTTAGGATGGATGTCAAGGCCTTGGCAAGGTGCAGAGGAGATTTACTAGTATTATACCAGGGATGAGAGACATTGATTATATGGAGAGATGAGAGAAGTTGGGATTGTTACCTTGGAGCAGAGAAGGTTAAGGGGAGATTTAATAGAGGTGTTCAAGATTATGAAGGGTTGTGAGTGTAAATAAGGAGAAACTGTTTCCACTGGCAGGAGGTTTGGTAACCAGAGGACATAGATTTAAGATAATTGACAAAAGAACCAGTGGGGAGATAAATGTTATGCAGAGTGTTATGATCTGGAATGCACTCCCTGAAAGGGTGGCGGAAGCAGATTCAATAGTATCTTTCAAAGTGAATTGGATATATACTTGAAAAGGTAAACTTTGCACGGCTATGGGGAAAGAGCAGGGACGATGGGCTGAATGGACTCCTGATGCAATTGACATGGCCAGAAGAGTTTGAGTGTCACAACATTTGTAAATTTTGACAAACATTATACCAGTTATTAAACAATGCCCAAACTTCAAATTGAAGTATTTGAATATTAAAACCCCTAGCAAAAACACATACACCCAAAGTTTAACTTCACTGTTTTCTATGCAAGTGAATATTGGGGGTTTTTTGTTTTAAAAAAAAAATGAAAATTAATCTAGAAAATGTTTGAACAACTCCACTGTCTTCACAGCAGACGTTATTTTAATTGTCTGTGTTTTACTTCGGTATCATCAGCTTTCAAAGTCTGTCTTTCTCCGTAACATTCAAAAGTTGCGCAAACAATTTTGGTGCTATCGTGTTTATGCCGGCTCTTTGCTCGTGCAATCCAAAACTAATCCCACTGCCGTGTGCTCTCCCCATAGCCATGCAACTTCCTCTGGGAACTTTTGAAAAAGTAAATGTATTTGGATATATTTGTCTTGATTACAAATGTTCATTGTTTTATTTTCCAGAAATGGACTCTATATGGAACCTGCATAAACAAGGTAAGCACAATTAAAACTTGAAACATGAGAAACTTTGCAGTTTAAATTAAGGAATAAATGATATTTACAAAATCTGTGTATTGCTGGTTTCTTACTCAAATTTGAATGTTAGTGAAAGTTGAATAACAATTGCAGGGTTTTTTTGTGTATTCAACTTTTTTGTTCTCACAGAATCACAGAATCCCCACAGTGCAGATAGAGGCCATTTCAGCCCATCGAGCCTGCACCGACACATATCCCACCCTATCCCCGTAACCCCACGTATTTAATCCCCCCTAACACTAAGGGTCAATTTATCATAGCCAAATCAACCTAACCCGCACATCTAAATCCTGTCGATAAACAATTAACTTATACAATCTAAGCTTACTAATAATCAGAGCAATTTGATGGGGCTAATGATTGGAATGCAACTCATGTAATTTAGTGCCCTTCAAATATTTTCTTATTTTACTCCTTTACCCCATATCTCATGAAGGTGGTACTCGTGGATGGCATGGTTCAATGGGTTTTGGCAGCCCTTTGTTTTCTTCGTAACTATTTTTAATGTGCAAGCCTGATATTGGCAGGATGTTTGGGACACTTCAGATGAGTGATTCTATCCACGCACATGTTCCTTACAATCAAGGCTGGCACTCTGGAATGGGAGCCTGACTGACTTTTACTTGCACTGTTGCTCCAGGATGCATCAGTTAACTCAGTGCTGTCTGTAGATCAAACCTGGGAATTTCCTGGCTCATAGCGTAGTACCACATTGTGTGTGTGTGAATTTACCCACTGAGTCGTTAGAAGAGTCCTGCCCTGCTCTTTGATTTCTAGACAGTCAGTTGGTTTTTGTCTTTTTTACTGAAGCAGTTAGATGTAATGCTATTTCTTGGGAGAGAAAAATCGATTGATTTAACCTCAGAAGAAATTAAATGTTATTTAGGGGGCAGTGCTTGGGTTACATTCCTGCACACTACACTCTTGCAGAAAAATAAAAATGCTAGTTTTAAGGATCCAGCTACTTCAATAATGGTGTTGTTTCACCTTTGAAAGGTTGTGGGGGGGGGGGGGGGGGGAGACTATATTTCTGGCATCCTGTGAATTTTTAGTGCTATGTATATATGCATGCCTATATGTACAAACTCAACACATGCATTGAATACATTTAACAAAGCTAGTCAGTAAAGGTGGACTCCCAACACATTAAATTAAAAAATAAATTGTTCTGATTTATCTGAGGGAAAAAATATTAACTCCGTCCATTTGCATTTGTCATCCTAAAGTACACTTAATTACTGTATCAAAATCTGGGGAGAAGGGAGGCCTGAGACTTCTATATACCTTAAACAAGTATCGCAAACAGAGAAATCTGTTACAAAGCAACTTGAAACAGTAAAGGATTCTATATGTGGAATTGGGGCTTTTGTCCGTGTGGTTTAGTGGATTAGATCTGGTCCAACTTTTAAGTTGGAATAGACTTTTTAGGGTTGTGAAATCGATATTTTAGTTAGGAGGTGAGATATTGTAATGGTTTTTTGGCTTTATACAAATGTATGTGTTTTACTTAACTTTATTTCTGCATGAATGAAAGACTTCTATTTGTTTTCAGATCCTTCAAGAGTAGTTACCTATGATGAATCTATGGATCGTCCTGATCAATGAAGTCAGCTTGGTGAACTGCCTGCTTTCATTGTTGCTGCAAGCCGCTGTCTGGATGCTCTTATGCTCCTTTAAAATCATCTCTTTAGCAGTGGAACAGTTCAGGAGAATCGTAAAAAAAAAAAAAAAAAAAAAAATATTTTTTAAAAAAGGAAACCGAATTTGAGTGAGTGCAAAGAGCGTGTCGTACAGTTATTTCGATGGACTCTAATTGGGTATTTAATGACCTCTGGTACTGAACTTATTACAAAACAAAACCTGAATGCAATGATCAATGAATAGTGGACTTTTTACCTAAGTCTGGTTCTTAAGATCCTGCTGGTGTAATGTCAGGCTCCAACGAACCACTGAAGGGGCTGTCCCACTTCACAAAGGCTGCATTTTGCTCGGAGTGCACCAAGATTCCACACGGGAAAACAGGAGGATTCACAAAACTTTTTTAAAAACCCAAAAAAAAGTTATGCTGGAATAATGCCTTGAAGTACAGTATGTGTTTTTCTTTTCTGCTGCAAGGCTCTCAGCTTTTGCTGGGGTTAAGATGGTCAGTTAGGCCTTGGGGGAAAATTGTCTTAACTCATCACTGGGAAGAAATCGGAAAGTCACAGGCAACTGCAATTAGGCGATGCAGTTCTGATTGTTCACTGGTCAGAAAGACCATGCTCCACATGCAAAGGGTGTATTACGTGAAACTTGTGGAGTAATTCAACTTAGGTATTTAATGTTGTACAATTCTTTCCCTCCTTTTAATTTTTTTTAAATTTGCCATTGTATGTGTTAGAAACATAAACCGCACTGCTTCTGCTGTAGGGGCTCTACATTCACTGTCTTTCTCTAGGTCATTAAATATCTCCTTCAGTAGATTATTTCCCTGTTGCGTATCTGGCCTTAGCTATTACAAAATGACATGTATTTGCTTACTATGCCCTCCTTTCCCCTTTTTAATATCACCTTGCTTTTTAAGACTTGCATTTTCATGCAGTATATACCAGAATCATGCAACAAGAACATACAGTTTAAAAAAAAAAGAAAAAAAAAAGTAGATTTTAAAAATTCAAACTAAAATTGGATCACTCTCCTACATTCTTTAGCCCTCTTATGGGACAGTTTAAAGTTTCTGTCTAAATTGACGATTTGGTTATTGAATTCTAACGCATTCTGTGTAGTCCACAGCTTTATTGCTGCTTCTAAACTCTATTAAAGATATATTTTTAATATGAAAAACCTGCTTGGATTTTACAAATCGGCAAAGAGCTTTATGGCAATATTGGAAGTGAGTGAAGAGTGTGCAGGCATGGACTTCTGAACGTGCAACAGTAGTTATTACACACTACAGCTTGTGCAGCATGTAAGACTAGATGCCAGAGTGGAGAGATATATTTTTTTGAACGTTCCTGTGGCTTTATGCTATGTCTTGCAAAGTAAATGTTCTCAATCTAATTTTTGCAGTGTGGTCGTGGAAAGTATGATGTAACCCAGTGCTCAACACCGCTCCTCCCCAGATGCTCATGCTTTCTCGTCAATTTGGTTATCTTTCGAGCACTAGACTGGAGGTGGTCCTCTCATTTGCTTAATAAACTAAAACCTTACAGCGCCAAATATATTTCTGCTGGTCTTCATTTTTAAAGAAAATCCTGATTTCTGGGGAGAAAATGGTGTTCAAGCTAGCATACTTTTTGTTTTGAGAGGGAAGTGTGTGCTTGCTAGACTTAAATCTCTCATGATGTAGCCCATGGCATCTGGGTGCAGGATCTGTCCGGCACTGTAATCCTAATTTCTGGAAATGCTTTTGAGTATGCCTTTGTGTACCCATATGAAAATGCAGGAAACCACTGTCCTTTCAAATTCTTCCAATAGAATAGAAAGGCTTGACATTTCTTTACATTTGTCTGTCTAATATTTGTGCTAGCTTAAACACAAATAATAATGGTTTAGGGCTTGATCAATAATGTCCAGTAATATACAGCGACGGTAAAATACACTTCTGAACAATTCAACATAGCAGGCAGTATTGTTTTAGAATTTCAACTATTGCTTATTATTTTGTGGTGCACATTGCTAGTAGAAATTTTTTGTGACTGTCATATTGAAATTTTTACTTGCAAATGTCAAACTGGAAAATGTCATGCCTTGGGTAGACAGAATTAAATTTGACTATCATGCTATCAGTTACTGACTTCTAATGGCTATTAAGGCTAGTTTATAATGACAACTTGCTTAACTTGGTTATCGATCCCTAGAGTGAGTGGTCCGGCAATCCAGTACGTGTTTGTACTGTACAATATTCTGGTTACCTAGGACCACTGGGTAGTTCCACCCAGATTTTGTTATGCTTACCCTTTCTGTGCTGTCTTGTGATCTCTCCCTGATGTCCCTTCTTGATTCTTCAATAAGCACTTAAAATTTCTTAAAACTTTTTAATCTGTTTATATTTTTTTGGATAGGCATGTAAGTTTTAAGTACAGTTCAATCAATTGTGACTAATTAGTACAGTGATGAATGCTAATGTGTTACTATTGTAGGTATAACATTTTCCGCCTCAAGAGTGTTAGTACTGTAGCATAAACCAAATACAGTGTAGACTGTGGTGCCCCTTCTTCTATGAAGAGACTAAAAACATGGGAAGAGGGACTGAATGAATGAGAGTGTGTATGATCTATACGTATCTGGTGCATACATTTATTAGTATTCAGAATAAGAACTTAATTTATTTTGTGCCATGTCTTGATTTCATTTCATCATTTGAGTAATGATTATCATAGAGGTCTAATTATTGCAGAATGGCACTAAGCAAGTAAGATAGCATAGGTTCTTTTAAATTGTTGCTAAGATACAAACTAATCATGGTTGAAGTCTTTGATACCTGTATTGTTTTTTTTAAAAAGAAATCATTTTTTGTAATGCAATGTCAGTCCAGCTGTAGGCCTTGCAGGTCAGCCTTTTTTTCATTCCAGTTCCCATATAGTGCCCCCTTCTCCCAACACAAAGGCTGCCGGAACCTCAGGGAGTTAAGCTAGGCTGTCAACATGCATGTGTGCTCCATATTCCCGCCCACATTCGTTTGAAGAAATTTATCAATCCATGTTTCCCCAAATTTCATGTTTTTGTTGTATGTATACCATCAGAATTGATGGAATGTATGGTTACCAGGGCTTATATTAGTTTGTGGTTAATTATTGCAAGTCTTGTCTGTCTGTCACCATAAAATTACATGTATTTTTAAATGCTTGCTATTGTTACTAATTATGTTAATTTAAAAACAAAAATTAAAAAAACTCAAATGTGTAAATATGTGGGATTGAACATCTGATCTGCAGAATCTGTTTCTGGCAGGTTACAGCTTGGAAACCTTTTGGCTGTTTAAACCTTGGACCAATGTTCAAGGATATTTTTCCCTTTTAAAATGGCTGTTTACAGTAAAGGGTGGGGATTGGGTTGTATGTGAATAACTAAAGCTGCTACATAGAGTTTCTGACCAGGCATGAGATGGTGGGGTCAGCATGAAAACTTATAACAAAATACATATGCATACAACATGGGAAGCTGAAAAGCTGGAGTGCTAAGGAGCATAACACCAGCTCCTTTATTTTGACATTTTAGTATAGTACTTCATAATTATTTGATTGCTCAGTGCATACTGTACCACCAGAGTGAAGTTGGTGACTGGAACATGTTGCTGTGTTCAAATACAGTATTTCTTAGCCATAACCAGTATTTGGCAGTGAAACAAATTGCTGGTTATGTATTTCCAAATGAAAAGACATGACTCGGTCTATGTGCAAGTTTCAGTACAGGAAACTCTTTTCATCATGCAAAAGAATGAGAAAACTTTTTTCCCTTGCAATCTTTGAAAAATATCCATATATAAAGGCAATAGCAGCTAACTTTGTACTTCTCAGCACGGAGTGGCTGACTATTCCATGCTGGTTGTCCATGTATTGTGATGACCGACCTAGTTATTAATTGTCTCCCTGCAAATAAAAAAAATCTGAAGAATGTCTGACTTGGGGAAGGGATGGGAGGGGCGGGAGAGGAAGAAGTAGTGCTGCCTTTGGTAGAAATTCAGAAGTAAAACCATGTTGGTCACCCAATATAAAACTGAGGGATTGGTATCGGTAATAACTTTTTGCATTCTTCTAGTAATGATGCATATTTGGAAGATCTCTAATTTAAAAACTGAAGAGACTAGCAAAGTGTCTTTTTTTGCAGATTTGATATTAAATTTGCTTATTCCCAAGTGTTCTTAAGCTTGCAGTTTACCATAGTGTACTGGTGAAAAGATGCATGGAGTATTTTGTTTCCTGTTAATTTTAAACTTGTGCTAACCTAACCAGCACACGTTAGACTCGATTTAAGGAATTTAGAGTTGTCTCTGCTCCTTTTTCCCTGCTACAACTTTTTTGGGTGGGGGAAGGATATGCTGCAATATGCAGTGAATATGTATAGTGGCCATAAATTAAGTGCAAATGAAGAAAATTATTTCAGTAATGCCATTTGAAGCTGAGAAAGAACAGCATAAATGTTAAATACTTAAGACTGCATTATTATATAGCAGTATTGGAGTAGGAAGTTTAACCTGTGTGTGATTAGATTAAATGGCCTTATTCATAAGTGGAATGAACTACCATTGATTGTAGAATTGTATGTTCCCTTTATATAATGGATGTATTCAGCAAACAAAAAGTGACTTCTGAAACTGGTTTTGTCAGTTGGTCAATTTTTTTAACACCAATTGATATACCATGGGGGTAATACCAGGCTGTACAAATAATACACCTACTGCCAACCAAGCTATTCTGTTTTGCTGCTGTACTGGTGACATGGTATAATTTGTTTCTGGCCAGGAATTGGACAGCACATTATATAAACGGTTAACATTTTCCAGTCTGGAATGCAATGACTTATGAAGACATAGAATCGGCTTCACTCTGGTTAGAAATTGTGTGTGTACTGGTCTATAAATTAACCAGTCAAAACGTTTTTTTAAATTGTGAATCCTGAATTTGTTTTTAAGCACCTTGCTAAAAATAACTGTCTGCAACTCTGTCCTGAATAGAATAGTGTAATTTATCCCCTCCCCCTCACTTCCCCCCTCAAAAGAAGCATCTCTTTGCTAATTCTGCCTTATACAGAATCTCTCTATGTATCATTGTGTAAGATTTACTTCCTGGGCTGCTTGCATTACATTAGAAATGCATTTTGCACACTCAGGTTTTGCTGAAGCTCCAGTAATGTTTGCTTGAGCTGATGGTATTGAGCTATGCACGTGTGTTTTGAGTTAGTAGATTTCTTCCCATCCAGTTTTTTTTGTGTGTGTGTGTTCTACTTAATTTTGCATTTCAAGTTCCATGGTCGGGTTCAAATAAATGAACATATCCTGATGGGCCAATGACCCGTTAGTAATATAGAATTGCCCCATCCCCCTTGAGATAACACATGCATCAAGAAGTTTGTGGATTGCATTGTAACTTCAAACTCTGCTTACATGGTAGAGCAGGAAGGTTTAATAAACAAAACAACCCAACCCCTTTTTTTCATGTATTTGTTGCCTATTTGTATGTCTCACAATTGTTGAAAGCTATAATCTATATCACAAAAATGTTTTAAAAGTTCTTATTTCTAACATTTGTAAAGAACTGCATAATTTCTGATTAAACTGTGTTGCTATTTTCAATTAGTGTCAATTTTTGAATTTTCTGTTTCAGAAGCCATAGGAGAATTTATATAGAATGTTATCTTGTAAATGGATGTTAATATAAATAGGTGTACAGAGAGATGTATGGCTGTTGGTTTGGCCAAAATGTATGTTTCTGATTACCCTAGAAAACCCTTTTAAGCCATTTGGAAGCCTTTTAACCATACAAGGGGATCTTGGGATACCCAGTGCCTATTTGGTCAAATCAAATTTAGCAGCACGAGTACAGGAATTTATTTCTAATAAACCACCAGTATATGTTGCTTACACTCTTCAGTGCAGGTGTAAGTGTTTAGAATTTTTTTACGGATAAAATATCTGGAATTGTGCAGTAACTTTGGCTGACCAACTTTTGATTTCAAATTTATTGTAAGTAGACAGATGTATTAAAGCTTGTGATCAAAAACATACATTTTTAAATTCATTGGCCAGACTTAATGTACAGTACCTTGGTGAGCTCCAGGAGTTAATTTTTATCTATCAGTTAAATCATTCCCTGCAAATTGGCCTTTGTAAAATCTGTCTTTAATGGCTCCAATATTCCTCTGACACAAAATGTTAGACCACCTTTCCATGAGAAGTTTGAAACACATGGAACAGACTTTGGCTGAAATATTTTCTGTTCTGCGAAGATCAGTATTCAAAACTAAATGCTGTCATCTGAGGAGGTCTGCAAATAAAAGCTGAAGGAAAAGCATTCCCACAAAATATATAAATGGGATACATTTGTTAAAATTCTAGTGTGTGTGGGAACTTGCTCCTTAGTTGGGATCAGTACCATTTGAATGCATCTAAGAAATTTCTCATGTGAAAGGAACACTATTCCCTTGCTTTGTACCAGTTACTGTATATTAAAAAAAAGTTTAACTATCTTATCCAAACTGTAAATTGTATCATGATTTAGCTGGTATAAAAAGCACAGAAACTAGTCCTGGATGCTTACATGTGCATGAATTCCTTGTAAAATTTGTAACTGCAACCCACAGCAAATTTGATTCTTGGGAGTTGCCATGTATTATTTAAATGATTATGGTTTGTCCACCCCCCACACTGCTACTTCAAAAGGTTTGAATTCTTTGCAAATCTGTGTTACTGGTATAATTGCTTTAGTTTCTGAAACAGCTGTTTAATGGTCACTGGTAATGTAAATACCTGAAATTGAAAGCATTAGACATGTAAAGTGTACACAAATGTGGCCCCTTCTTCCCAGAGGAGGAGATTGTCTGTCTAGTGTTGTATTTGAATATGCATATATATTCTCTGCCACTGTAAGTGTCAATCCCAGCTACAGCTCAGTCATGCTTTTTCGTCTTGTGTTCTGGTGATTGTCCCACACCAACAAAGAAGTCCTGTTGAACACTGCAAATGTATTATCTCCTTTCTCTCCCAAACTCTAATAGAAAAAACATGTTAGTCACCTTACATTAAAAAAAACTGAAATGGGCATTGAGATGTATTGTGAACCTTGAGAGGGGAAAGATGCTTTTTTTTTATCAGACCGCAGTTTCTTAAACCTATTTTGAAAGTGGAATCGATTTTTTTTTAATAGTTTATCAAGCATGTGGATAAAGAACAGTTCTTGTGCAAACGTATGGTATATTATGAGATAAATAATTGTACAAACTCTTCACCTGGGGGCATGGGACTGTGGCCTTAATAATGCATGGCAACTTCAAAGTATATATCTGAAAATTGGTTTGTGATCCAATTTTATTGTATGAGAAGTCAAAGTTTATTTGTCACTCCTTAACCTCTTTGAAATTCCTTTCTGTAATACCCTTTCACTTTGTAATAGATTTTAGCAGTAAAAGATGATTCCTGGCAGCTTCAGCCATGCCATCTAGCTCCAGGAAGTGAATTAAATTTCACTGCAGGCATTACAGTTTTTGTTTCCTTTCAAGACTTAAGTCATGACTGTCTACTAAGTTCACTGACAATCATGGTACAAAAATTGTTCAAATAAAACTCTTCTGCTTTATTTTCTGCAATAAACCTTTTTTCTGTTCCTTTTTTTATGTACATTAATTGCCATTATTGAATTAAATATAGTTTGGGCTGCAACATCTAGCCATGCTTAAGTAGACAATAGTCATTACTTAGGTAGCAATTCTCACTGGCTGTGAGGTGGTGATGGTGAAGCACAATTATAATCAATACTGTACTTTGTTTCTGCACTTCTAAAGTTCAACTGCAGTCAGTTCTGTGACTTACTGGGTCATAATTTGTTGTAGCAGGGCAACTAACGATGTCCGCCATTAAACTTGCCTGTTTAATTGCGATTATCTTGCGCTGCAAGTTGCTGGAAGTGCGAGCTGATAACATCGCAGCGAGTGGAACAGGGCAAGCAAATGTCTATCTCCTTAACCAATCAGATTGAAGGATTGTGAAATTAACCGCGCAGGAAATGTAAATCAGTGGGTAAATTCAATGCCAAATCGGGTACAGAGAGAAATGGGGGGGAAAAGAAAGATTGGATTGAGAAAAAAGCAGCAAAGGAAAATATCCAACTAAAACGTGAAGGTATGGGACTCCACACTTGTGTTAGTTAATTTTCAGTGCCACAGGTTCATGGGTAGTAATTAACATTTAGCACATCGGCAAAAGAATCACGGCTAATCCAGCCTCAATTCAATATGCATGGACCTTAAATGGCTCCAAGACCGGCTCCTTGCATCACTTCAGACCAGCTCTAACTTTCTGTGGCACGTTTAGTTCATATCAAATACAGCAAATTCACGCCGATCAATGCATTTCAATGGTGAGTCAGACAGCGCATTGCCATTTTCACAGGTAACAACGGAGCGGGGCATCTCTGACAGCAACTTTTGAGTTTCTGCGCATCTGCCCTTGTCCGAAGTTGTAAATAATGGTACATGCCATCAGCTTTGCTGTTACTTTGACAGCAAATTATGGGTCAATATATTTGTGCTGAAATTCTTGACCCTTGCGTACATAAGAGTTAGAAATATCTAAAATATTTTAGTACAGAACATGTTGAGCTCAACCTTTTGAGCACTGATGGGCTTGGTGAAATTAACATGTATTGTAAATCTAGCAATAATAGAGCTCCAAAGGCATGCTATATTTTAAAAGGGGGAGCAAATGCTGATTATTTTTGGTAGTTGAACAAGAATATCGTGTCAGGCTAATATTTTGGCTGCTGTATTTTATTGGAAAAGGCTACAAAATATGTTTAATGCAGTGAGCGATAGTAAAATGTAAACGTATACAGCTAATAGCTACCATAGGAGGAAACACATTTTGGCAAATGTAACATCAACCATTACATTAAAATTATTCTGTACAGTTTAGGATTATTTCATAGGCTCACTGAAGTGTTACTTTTTTAAAATCACCTGCCATTATTAGTATTTGTCCATTACATTACATGGAACTACCCTCCCCACCCCCACACCCCCAAAAAAAACCTTGAAATTTATTTAGCAAAAAATGCAGAGTTGTGCAAATGTGACTTAAATCTTCCACCTTGGTCATATAAAGCCATCACAAAATGACTTGCCTCATGTTTGGTTGAGAACTGATGAAATTCAGAACAAGCCAGCAGATTCACGTGATGAGCAACCTTAAGCCTCAAACCATGCAGTTGTGAATCATTTTAACAACTAATGTTGGACTGTTAACTGATACCAGAAATGGTGAGTGCAAGAACATAAGTCCAGGGCAGTAACTGCTCATTTAGCCTTTGTGCTCATCTGTTTGGTACAGTAACTCTTCTAGTATGGCATTATTCAATGCAATTAATTGCAAATATTTTGCCCTCTATTACCTTGCTTGGTTATTCCAAACACTTATTCTGAGTAAAGACATTTTTCCTTTGCATTAAATTTTCAATTATGTCCTTGGATCATGCTTGATTCATTTTAAAGTAATCTTCCTGGCTTGGTTAATTTTTAAGTATTCTTTACCATTTTAATATTTATGTTGAAGTTCCTCTTCACTACCTTTTGTAAAGTTTAAACTATATAACTTTTGATCATAGTTCATCCCTTGTATACTTGGGACCAGTCATTCAGCTCTTATCTGTACTACCTCTGATCCAAGTATCTTTTGTGGTGACCAGAACTCAACACTATTGTGTCAGCTACCATTCTATTTTCACTTGTAGTAGCCCAAAGGCATTTTGTTTTTTGGCTATTCAGATAAGACCAACAAGCCATATTTTCCAATGAGTGAGCATGAAGACATTTTAAACCACTGATATCATTTACCAAGAAGGGAACATTACAAATGTTTTTTTAAATACTGGCAGTAAGTTAAGACACCCAATCAGCACAGAACAACAGCTTGCACTTCTATAGCTCCTTTATCGTAGAAAAATGTCACAAGGCGCATCCACAGTTACAACAGCTTCTTCGCTTGAATTCTAGACGTCACCATGTAGCAATTAGCACAGTTGATGGGAAAATTCCATAATCTAACAGTGCAAAGGCCTGTTTTCCTGAGGCATTTCTACATCATGGAGGAGATTATGTGCTACCAGTCTTACATGCTTGGATGGATACCTCTGGGCTCAGGTAGCCTACCAGTTAAGTACAGTCACCTCAAACAGCTGCAACAAGTGAGCTGTAAATGCCTTTAAGCAAATCACCAACAAGAAGATTGTTCACTTCCAGCCATCTTGAGTGAAGATCCACTGGTGGAGAAATACAGATGCTCAAGCGACTAAGCGGCTAAAAAGCCTTGCCAGATATTTAACCATGAAAGTGGTTATGGTCACGGCAGTTGACATTGGGGACTCCCAACAGTTGACTCTGGTAAGGATGCATATTTTTACTTTAATTATATATTTATTATAATGTTGGTATCTGCTAATAAAACAAGACAACAAAAACTTGCATTTATATAGTGCCGTCTTAAGGCTTCACAGAAGCATAATCAGATTAAAAATTGATGCTGAGCTAAAGATGATACTGGGGGGGAGTGACTAAAAGCTTGGTCAGAGGTAGATTTTAAGGAGGGTCTTGAGGACGATGGAGAGATTTAGGATGGGAATTCCACAGCTTGGGGCCTTGATAGCTGAAGATGCAGCTGCCAAAGATGGGGCGAAAGGGGTGGGTTGGGTTAAAAGTCAGAGTTGGAAGAACACAGAATTCTGAGTTGTGGGACTGGAGGAGGTTATAGAGGTGGGATGGGAGGTGGTGGGAGGCAAGACCATGAAGGGTTTTAACACAAGGATGAGAATTTTAAATTTGAGGCATTGGGGGACTGAGAGCCAACGTAGATCACCAAGCAGAGGTGATTGTGGCTGGAACTTGGTGCAGGTTAGAATACAGGCAGCAGAGATTTGGATGAGCTCAGCTTTATGGATGGTGGAAGATGGGAGCATTGAAATAGTCACGTCTGGAGGTGACCAAAGAATGGATGAGGGTTTGAAGGCAGGCGGGCGGACATGGGCAGTCTCCGATGGAGAGAATATGGGGTCCGAAGCTCAGCTTGGGCTCAAATAGGATGGCAAAATTGCAAACTATGGTTCAGCCAGAGACAGTGGCTGGGGAAGTCGGTGGTGAGGGAATGGAATTTGGGGGTGGGGGGCATAGACGATGCTTCCGTCTTCCTAATGTTTAATTGACCAGGGTTATAATGTAAGGTTGCCATACTGTGCATGTCAGTATGGTCATCGCAGTTGCTGTTGCAATTAAACTACAGTGACGAACCACTAATATATACTCTTTGCACAAGTGAACCTGGAACTCAAAAGTGTTTGGAAGTAACAACATAGCACAAAATACAAATATTTGCAAGTCATTTATATTTGGCTATTAAATGTATGTTGGACTTTTTTTTTAAGACTGATTGATCTGAGCTGTCTGGTCGTGGGTGGAGTCCACCACACAGATGACTGGAATTATTTTGAGAAGCTGATGTATGTCACAGCAACAGATTACATATTTGTGTTTGTGGGCTGTGTAATGAAGTCAAGTAATTTTCAGATTACCTCTGATTCAACAGGTAGCTTTGAAGTAAATAATGCTGCTCTCGCTCAACATATTTAACAAGCCAAAGATGGAGGACTAATAATTGACCACCCAGAAACTCCACTAACACGGATCTTTTTTATAGGAATCGGAGGCCACCTATGTTGAGGGAATGGAAGCCCTTGTAATCAATGTAAACAATAGAGTTGCCATCCAGTTTCAATGGTCACATTTGACATCCCCAACTCTTTAGGATAGCTGGCATTTAGATAAAACTAAGTTTCTCTTTCTCCCCCTGCACTTTGTGCAAGTAGATGAGTCACTTCCTGTATACAGGTGGATATAGAACCCATCTGACAGCAGAGAAAACAGCCTAGAGTTTGGACTGACCCAGTACCTCGATGGAAAGTAAAATAAAGCGGACAGTAAAATGGATGCCCAATCCTGACACTTTCCTGCCAGGCAGGTTGGGTTAAAATTACCCCCTACATCTCAATCCCCTACGAAAACAAGAAAAAATGGGCAATAACTCAATGCAGAAATGGAAGCTGACGATTAGTAGCTTTGAGTTTACTTATTAACACACACATTTGAGCAATTACATATTTTCTGGGGTGAATCTTAAAATGGTAGGAGTGAAGCAATTAAATCTTTTTTTTTTTTTAAACTTCATGTAAGATGCCAGCAAGCACGTCCCATTTGTCATCCTAATGGAGAATATGGTAACAGCAATTGGTAAATGGTGAATCAAACACACTGGCAGATGTGCTTTCTAAACAGAATTAATTAGTTGGTTATAAATTAAAATAGTAATTCGAGCAGGACAGTGCTTTTTACATTTTCAAAATGTGACCTTGCGAAATAGCAAAAGTTGCAGTATAACATTTTCAGTATTGCATACAAAGTAAAAACATTGAATAGGCCCATAGTTTACACGGTTAGCATTTGGCTACTTGCTTACATGAGCATAAGTTATTTCACACAAATCTGGCCAACTTCCTATTTGTTACCATTATAAAGTGGAGCGTTCAGCTCAAGGGTATTCTTGAAGATGGCGAAGTCATACAGCATTACATAAAGCAACTCTGGTAACAATGTTCATAAAATTGGTTCTTGTAATATAGAAAACATGAATGTTTAAAAAGGAAAGGGTTACAAAACTGTTTTGTGAGACATTAGGGGAAGATTTATGTTTCATGGGTCATTTTGCTTTTTGGTATGGTTCTGCAAGTGCCATGTGAAGAGCAGACCAGTTGTCCAGATTGTTTAACACTGAAGAACAGCAGAGAAGGTACATCCAGTTATTTGACACATACAATCTTGGATGTTATGCTTGACTGCATTTTTCGAGATATTCGTAACCTTTCAGCTCCTCTCTACCTATGTTTGGTGAGCCTTAGAACTTGGATTTGGGATTGATTTGAAGAAAGAAAAATCTACCATATGGACTTGTACATATATGCATGCACAGAGTATCTTGGGCAGTGGCAGATGCAAAAATGTCCTTGGTAACATGCTCCAGGAATAGGATATTGAAAGATGAGATTGGTCTGACATGTAAATTTAGCACTGATATTAAATGGACAGTATGGAAACAAATACTGATTGCCCTTTCATAGATCAACTGTGTTAAGGAAAGCATGTGGTTCTGAGATAAAATAGATTGCCTTTACTTTATTGTATTGATCTATGAGGATTATGTATCATGATCGATTATTCCAGTTTAAAAGATTGGTGAAGACCAGAGTTTAAACTGTGCAAGAGTAGGAATAAACTGGATGTTAGGCGGTTCTTCTTTTCCCAGAGAGTAGTGAACCTCTGGATGCGTTGCCGGCTGGGTGCGGTGGGTGCTGACACTTTGTATGCCTTCAAAAGGGAGCTGGACTGGTTCATAACTAGGGCAGAGAGCGCATCATATAGAAGGTAAGTGGCTCTACAGATAACACATGGACCATGTGATGATCTGGACTGGTTTCAATTGCCTGAGGGAGCCAGAGAGAAATTTTCCAGAGTATTTTTTTCCCCTTTGGCCCTGGGTGTTTTTCTCTTTCTTGCCTCTCCCAGGAGACTACTTGGCTGCGACGGGTGGGAAATGTCTAGTCATGATGCTCCAGCCATCATGAGCGTGGGGCAAGCTTGATGAACCAGCTGGTCTTTTCCTGCCTGTGATTTTCGTATGTTTGTATGACAGATGAGCTGCAGTGTGCTAGAACCACTTTCTTTTTATACAGTTCATATCTTTACATAGAATATACAGCACAGAAACAGGCCATTCGGCCCAACTAGTCTGTGATGGTGTTTATACACCACACGAGTCTCCTCCCATTCCATCTACCATTGGTATAAAATTCACCAAGTCGGCATTTATTAATATTGTTCTGGTTAGAGGTGCAACACTCGCCTCTGCTTTGTTGGTATATTCTCAACATTTTTCTGTGCCACAGAACTGTGAGGTGTGTGTGTGTGCAAATGGTGAGAGGATAAATCTGCTAACAAAGATCTCTTTTTTTTCTGCAGTCTCTCTGGTTGCCAGGTTACAGAGCATTGTGAGCATTCCTGATGAGGCACTTAGTCCTATTCTATTTATTATTTTTAATTGGACTGAACACATTTGTTTTCAGGGTACTTTCCAGGTAAGTAACCACAATTGTCGAGTGTAACTTGATGTGTCACAATAGTCACGGTATTTTTTAAGATATAACAGGTGGCCTTGTAGATGTTGACTGAACTGCAGAATATTGGCTAGAAAATTTGGAAGTGTGAAGGATATGGACCTAATATCTTGTCCTCCATGCTGGGAATTCCTGGCGATTTACTCGTGTATCACATATGAATTTAATGAAGTATTAAAATCCACTGCACTTAAATTCTGAATGCTTAAATATATGAAATACCAAAATCCATTCTTGTATGATCCTGCTGCTGCTAAATCTGTAGCAAATAAATCATTTCTTTCAGTGTTTTGTCATTAAACTTTTAGTAACTTTAACAAATTAAATCAATTTTGCTGAAACTCCTCATTGAGGGATTATTTGAACCCGCTTTGATCTTCACTTGTTCCAGTGTGTAATGGACTCCTCCAGTACTAATGTAATCAGTGACTTAACTCGGAGCACTGAGAAGGAGCATTTAACTAGCTGTACTTCAGAGAATGTAATTCCCATCAATTCCTCATTTTTCTGCCTCTATGCATGCTGTTGTGATTTCATTTGATTTCCAACTGCTTTAAGTGGGTAGAATTAGGAAAGACTTACTTTTCTCTCTCCCTAATTTTCTCCTTTACCCTTCTTTCTTGAAGGTGTTGATTCTCTTGCTGAGGTACGGCTCCATGGAAAGCAGTAAGCCTTCAGTGCCTAACTCAAATGACTATTATTCATTTGTGAACCCTGACCGTGCCAACAGGCTATTTGACCATAGAGGACAGCATAGTCACCCCAATCCTGTGTTTACCTGGCATGTACATACACATACAGACGCCTCACACTCTTCGAGCAGGAGTCACTAGATCAGGAGTGTGAACCATGGGTCAATTTTTTTCTTCTTCCCAACCCAGGGGTGCTACAGCCAATTGTATCATCCTTACTTTGCCTCGCTGAGATCAGTTAACTCTGCACAGACAGGAATCAAAGTTTGCACCTTGCTACTCTGTTTAGTTCAGAGATGATGTCTATTGCCTCTTAAATCATTTGAAAGGGGATCACTTTTTTGTATAGTTGGACTCTAAGCTTCTGGTATAACACTGCAGTTTTCAGACTTTTCTACGTATCGTTTCTTTCCGCACTCGTCGTGAGCCATGACATGACTGGGTGTCCCTGGTTGCCCAGGTTCCATGCATCCAGCTAGGGTGTAAGTACCTTGAAATAATGGTGGGATTGTAGGCTGGACAAGATTAAAAGCACTGTGACAACTTCCAGGAAACCTAGCATCTATCTGCATGTTGACGGAATGGAAACCCTTCCTGTTCATAAATGCCCTTTGCATTAGTGCAAAGAGCCATTATGCTTCATCAATTCCATCAATGAGGCCGTACACTTTTAGGAAGCCAGCCACTCTCGAGAGGAGAAGAACTCTCCTAGTGCACTGCAGACTGACTGATCTGACTATGTCAACCAAGGCATTCTTGAAAGGAGCCGGTCGCATAGAAATTCAGGGTAGTTATGATTTTCACTGCCATGGGATGAGCCGTCCCAGTCCTGGAGGAGTTTTGGAGGTCTATCTCTAGAAGATGGGAAAGTTCTGCAACTGCCTCCCTGGTGAAGCGTAAGCAGCAAAGACATGTCTAAGTAACTGTGGTGTTGTCTACACACGCATGCACACCCCTCTCCTTGGACAAGCAGGAGTCTGCTGAGGCTTCGAGCTGCACTTGTCTCTATGTAGAGCTCCTCCATCTCAGACTGACAAATTCCTAAAGGAATGCTTATTCTATGCAGAGGGAGCTGTTGTCAATCACTGTGAAATTCCTTTGAATCATAGGTGTAAAAGGAAAATGCAAAGAAAAGGAAGAATTAGACTCTTAATTCAACTCAAATAACCCAAAAATGGCAAAGAAACAAAGTCTGAAAACACTGAAACAAGTCAAACAGCACAGCTTTAAGTAAACCAGAAAGGTCTGTGCCCCTGTTTATATGGACATACATGACATTGCACTTGTCAAGATATCTGAAAGGGAGCACCCTCCTATAAGTATATAAAATGAATGCTGCTGGAGCAGCAAGAGTTTCATCATCCTCCACTGCTATCCAGTCAGAAAATGCCAGGTAGCACATAACAGATGCCTTTGTAGCACCTTGCCTCTGGCCTCAATTTTCCAGCCCTCTGCATCCAGTGCGTACCTACACCGGCAGCGCACCGGAATGGAGCTATATCCTTTTGGAGTTTTGTTTTGACCTCGAGCTATCCATGTGCTCACTTTAAGGAGATGCTGCTCTGAGCATACGTGGTGTGCAGAATGTCCCATCGGTAGGATATTCTCACCGCTGTTTGTCCTGTGAGAAAATTGTTTCTTTTTCTTCACACTGGAGAGCAATACTTCTGAGAAAGAGAGAACAATTGTTCTTTGCCTTTAAGTATAAATAACACAAGTTTATTCTTTTCGTTTTGACTTCATGCATAGTTAAGAATTTTTCTCTTTTCAGCTGAATGCATACTTGTTAATAAGTCAACAAACACAACCTGGTCTCGCAGAATCTTTGCAAATCCTTCTGGGATTCTAGTTTGAAAACCTAACAGTATAACAGTTAATTCTCTGAATACAATTAAGAGAGAGCCATTCCTCTGCAGGCATATTGTGTGCCAGAAAGTAACAGTCAGCAGGTATTAATGAGGTTTGGTGATGGTTGATAGGAAGTATGGCTTCATGAAAATGAGGTTAAAAACTGCTAACCCTTTTCCTAATTATGTATTTTATTTACGTTAATTTTCAGCCCTTGATTTGTTTCCTGCTATTATCTGACAGGAAAATAAACAATAGGCTGCAAAGAAACATCCCTTTACCCCCTCACAGACATTAATTTTCACATTCATCTCTTAATTGTTGCATTATTTTGCTGTGTTACTGGTTCAGTGCCAACATTTTATGAATCCCTCAAGTGCTGAGTTTGCAATGGCTGCTCCAGATAACACTTTAGTTTAGTGGGAGCTATCAATGGTGTTGAATAATTTTTCCTTTTTTCTCCCCACAGTTTTTTATTTTTTGTATTCTAGTTTTTTTTTTCAATTCTATTGTTAATTATTTCACTTTTTGCTGTTCACTTTTATTTTCATCCCATTCTCCTCCGGTTCCTGCTATTCAACTTCTTTCCTCAGATGGCTGATTGTTAATATAGTCTAGACACATTATAGAGGACTGCTTAAGGTTTTAAGAAGTTACAGTGCTTTTATAACACTGTACTCTGCTCCAATACCAAGAGCAGTATCCAGGGATTGAAATCTGACTACAACAGACATAAGTGATTTTTTTCAATTTTCATTTTTAAGTTCTAGCAGGTAAAGTTACATGCTTGCACATTTACCTCTTCTGACTGCTTTCTATTGTCCTTACTGCTATCTATTACAGAAACTTCATAAGACCTTGAGCAGTCCTCTATTAATGTGTTTAGACTACACTAACAGCAAACTGTCATTTTTTTTAGTAGTACCACATGAAATAGCTCAATTTACAGAACAATATAGTAGTCAGCCAAGATACACAAAATTAGAAAATATATGTAAATTAGACCAGTTCCCTGCAATGTTTTGTGCCAGTCGTGATCTCTTGACTTTGCATTACAGAGCACTTTAAACAACTGCATGTGTATGCACACTGTATTGCGCCATGTTCTATCATTATAGCATCAACATAAAGTTGTTTAGAATTCAAGGTACAAGCAGTACAGGGCAGTACCCTCATTTTGCTATGTGTACAATTTTAAAAAAAAACTGCGCAAAGAAATGTTCCTTATTAAAAGAAACACAGTTGTCAACGTGTGGAACATTGTGTGTATGCCCACTTTCTTTTCATCTGCTGCCAGTCAGTTCCCACGCTGGTGGTTATTAAAAGTTTTCCTAGTCAGTAGGTATAATTCCATTGCTACTTGAGTGGCGGGCTGCATCGGCCGCAATCTAATCTCCTGCCTGACCTATCAACCCAGTGCTGCTCAACATTAAGTGTCAGCCTGACATAGCCGACTACAGTAATCGAATTACAATATTATATATACCAGATGGATGTGGAATTACTGTGAGTTGAGAGGCCTCTTCAAACAACTCCCTTATATAGCAAAACCAAAAATGACAGCAACTTGCAGAAATAATACAGGACTTTGCTGATTAATTCAGAGCTTTTACTAATCCGACTATGGATGTCTACATTGGATTTTGTAAACATTGCATCTGCTTCAGATACTCTCTCATGGAAGAGATTTCCTCCTAGGTGCAGTAAAATCGTAAACAGCTTTCTAAAGGACAGGTTATGAATTTTTGGGCACAGAGCAAATCCTCTCCTAGAATCAGAAACCATTTTTAACTGTCCCATTATGGATTCAATCAACGTTCATTGTGTTTCGAAATTTATTGCATCTGATCTAAACAAATTCCTGATGTACATCTATTTTCACTTGTCTGGAGTGCCAGTATATATTGTACATTCCTATTTTTGTCTGTTCTGCAGGCAGATGGGTGTCCTAATAGTTGGAACTGTCCTATCTAAGGCTGCCGTCGCCATTGTAAATGTATCCTTCAATTTCCACCATGCTATTAATTTTGTGCTTGTGAGCTGGAAGAAGTAAAAAAAAATGAGAGGAACGGATCAGGAATGTCCTCTGCCAATCCTGGACAGCAAGCTGCCTGTTGTCGTTCCTGATGCATTGTTTCTGTACGTGAAGTTGTGCTTCTCGACAGATGAATGGCCAGTAATTTGCTGTTTTTTTTTATTGTTCAGAACTGACTCCAATGAGTGCCTTTGTTTTCGGGGCAATCATCTGCAGTTGGCCTTTTTTCCTCAATTTGGAACCTGACCAGATCCTACCAAACCATGGAAAACATTTTCCATAAATGATGGATACGTTTGGGGAAAATTGCAAGCTCACTAGGTGAGAACATGGGTAGAATGGAACTTAATTTTTGGTAACGCCACCCAGTAGTAACAATTTAACCATAATTCTTAGCACATAAAAGGCGTCATCCCAATCCAATGCCCAGACAACTGAGCACAAGTATTTTGATTAGAAGAGTACGAAATGGCAGAGAAATATTCACAATAATTATCTGCAGACAAATACTAACAGAAAAGTAATGGCAATGAGTGAGTTCTTTATGAAAGGAGCGTTATCTTCACTGGAGCTTGGCTTCCCTTAAATAACAGCAAATGAAATGGTTAAAGGTCTGAAAACCAGCAGTCCTATTACATGAACAAACAGTAAATTATGTGGTTCTTGTAGATATGGTAACTGGATTTTGTTCATTTGGATTTTACTGCTGTAGTGTATCCCAAAACCGCAGTGCTGGCTTTCAACACTAGCAGGATGTGCACTCGGATGGGAGCTATCACATTTCAACTTTTGTTTTTAAACCAGTGTTGACTTTTAAACTTATTTTCCACAGCGGTGGATATTGACTCTTATTGAACTTGACAGCTATAGTGAACAGCTGAATTATTTGTACTCGCCATAGTTTTTATGTGGGGGTTCCAGCAAGTAATTTCTGTGGGTTGTTGTGCTGCCCCTGTGACTTTCATTGTCAAACTCAGCATTGGCTCGTCTCCCAGATAAGACCCTATTTTTTTTTATGGACTGAGATAAATTTGTCAGCCAGCGCTGACAAACACTTTGTTTTGCAGCAGACTCTGAGAAACTAATGTAAATAGCACAGCCATTGACTTAAGTGTCTGTGCATTTGAACAGAAGCTCTACTTATGTGCTTTAAGGTTACTACTGTGAAGAAAAGACCATTTGGACCTGTTTTTCTCTCTGCATCCAAGGAATGTTCAGTTTATGGGCACAAAGCAGAGGAAAAGGCATCCAGAGACCCGTTAAACCAGACGTCTGTATTCTACATTGCGCTGGGATTTCTGCGCCCCCTCTCGGGGTGGGTGGGGGATGGGGGTAGTGGAATGTTTGCTCTGAGGGCACACTGGGGCCGTGCTAACGATCTGAACCCAGAAATACAGACGGAATCGATGTTTTCTCTGGATAAAGTTTTAACAAAGTAAGTAGATGTGACTATATGAGTGAGTAAGACCCGGTAGCTGGTGATGACGTCATTTCTTTTGTTACTTTCTCCACTCAGACTCTTTCTTGTAATCTGTAAGTACACTTGTATAAATCAGTCATGGAAAAGAAATCCTCCTTCAGCACTGTTAAGCCCTTGTTAAAGATCATGATGCGGAGATGCCGGTGTTGGACTGGGGTGGACAAAAATGAGAAGTCGCACAACACCAGGTTATAGTCCAACAGATTTATTTAAAATTACAAGCTTTCGGAGCTGTTGCCCCTTTGTCAGGTAGAGTTACAATGAGGGAATCTACAATATATCACAGTATATAAACACCGAAAGCAATTTGTCTGCAGAGATACAATCTTTCAGGGAGGCCTTACATCAAAGACACACCAGAGCACAGCCAAGACAATGAGATGGGTGACAGGGGGTCCAACGTGTCAAATCCTGCTGTCTGCAGTTGAGCTTTTAACTTTTTTTTTTGGTGTGTTTTTCTTTTAAAAACTGGAAAGACAGACAACGATGTCGAGTCACGTTCTGTAGCGTGACATGAACCCCATATCCCTATTGAGGCCGTCCTCATGGGTGCGGAACTTGGCTATCAGTTTCTGCTCGATGATTTTGCATTGTCGTGTGTCTCGAAGGCCGCCCTGGAGAACGCTAACCCGCAAATCTGAGGCTGAATGTCCTTGACTGCTGAAGTGTTCCGCGACTGGGAGGTAACAATCCTGCCTGGCGATTGTTGCGCGGTGCCCGTTCATACGTTGTCTCAGTGTCTGCATGGTCTCGTCGATGTACCATGCTCTGGGGCATCCTTTCCTGCAACACACCCGGACGTCCTATCGTATCAGGCAACGGAACCCTGTGTGAGAACCTCTCTGGGTACGTCGAGGGCATCCTGAAACCCATCGTACAGGGAACCCCCAGCTTCTGTCGCGACACTACAGACTTCTTGCAGAAACTCAGCACCCATGGACCAGTTGAACCAGGAACACTCCTCGCCACGATGGACGTATCGGCACTCTACACCAATATCCCCCACGATGACAGCATCGCTGCGACAGCCTCAGTACTCAACACCAGCAACAGCCAATCTCCAGACGCCATCCAACAACGCATCCGCTTCATCCTTGACCACAACGTCTTCACCTTCGACAACCAGTTTTTTACCCAAACACACGGAACAGCCATGGGGACCAAATTCGCACCACAATACGCCAACATCTTCATGCACAAGTTCGAGCAAGACTTCTTCGCTGCACAGGACCTCCAACCAACGCTGTACACCAGATACATCAACGACATCTTCTTCCTTTGGACCCACGGCGAAGGATCACTGAAAGGACTACACGATAGCATCAACAGGTTCCATCCCACCATCAAACTCACCATGGACTACTCCTCAGAATCGGTTTCATTCTTGGACACACGAATCTCCATCAAAGACGGACGCCTCAGCACTTCAGTCTACCGCAAGCCCACGGACAACCTCACGATGCTCCACTTCTCCAGCTTCCACCCTAACCACGTTAAAGAAGCCATCCCCTATGGACAAGCCCTGCAAATACACAGGAGCTGCTCAAACGAGGAGGAACGCGATGGACACCTATGGACACTGAAAGACGCCCTCGTAAGAACGGGATATGACGCACGACTCGTCGATCGACAGTTCCGATGGGCCACAGCGAAAAACCGCATAGACCTCCTCAGAAGGCGAACACGGGACACAACCAACAGAGTACCCTACGTCGTCCAGTACTTCCCCGGAGCGGAGAAACTACGCCATGTTCTTCGCAGCCTTCAACATGTCATCGATGACGACGAACACCTTGCTAAGGCCATCCCCACGCCTCCACTACTCGCCTTCAAGCAGCCGCCTAACCTCAAAAGTACCATCGTTCGCAGCAAATTACCCAGCTGTCAGGAGAACAGCGACCACGACACCACACAACCCTGCCACGGCAACCTCTGCAAGACATGCCAGATCATCAACACAGATACCATCATCACACGTGAGGACACTACCCACCAGGTACATGGTACATACTCATGTGACTCGGCCAACGTTGTCTACCTCATACGTTGCAGGAAAGGATGCCCCAGAGTATGGTACATCGGCGAGACCATGCAGACACTGAGACAACGTATGAACGGGCACCGCGCAACAATCGCCAGGCAGGATTGTTACCTCCCAGTCGCGGAACACTTCAGCAGTCAAGGACATTCAGCCTCAGATTTGCGGGTTAGCGTTCTCCAGGGCGGCCTTCGAGACACACGACAATGCAAAATCATCGAGCAGAAACTGATAGCCAAGTTCCGCACCCATGAGGACGGCCTCAATAGGGATATGGGGTTCATGTCACGCTACAGAACGTGACTCGACATCGTTGTCTGTCTTTCCAGTTTTTAAAAGAAAAACACACCAAAAAAAAAAGTTAAAAGCTCAACTGCAGACAGCAGGATTTGACACGTTGGACCCCCTGTAACCCATCTCATTGTCTTGGCTGTGCTCTGGTGTGCCTTTGATGTAAGGCCTCCCTGAAAGATTGTATCTCTGCAGACAAATTGCTTTCGGTGTTTATATACTGTGATATATTGTAGATTCCCTCATTGTAACTCTACCTGACGAAGGGGCAACAGCTCCGAAAGCTTGTAATTTTAAATAAATCTGTTGGACTATAACCTGGTGTTGTGCGACTTCTCATTTTTGTTAAAGATCAATCAAGACAAGCCCTTGTAGCTTTGTCCATGATGGGTTAAATATGAAGACTGAGTTCACACCTCATAGTTATACCCGAGAGTTAGTTTTGCAATTCAAACAAAGGAAAAGGTTCATCAAAGCACTGGCAGAAGTGCATTGTTTCCATTTCCACACCATGGCCAGTTTTTAAACAGAGGCTGGCCCAAGAATGCAAAGGCCATTTTGCAGGTCCACCATTCACCGAATGAAGTAGAGTGGATCTACTACAACAGTTAACGTGGTGCTTCTGTGCATGATAAAATCTGCTTCATAGAGAAGGCTATTACTTCTGGAAGCCAAGTGCTCAGCAGTGACCTGCTATCCACGTTGCATTGCCAGTGAAAGTCACCACTTCCTTGAATTTCTTTTTTTTTTATCGGTTCTTGGCATTTGGGTAAAATTGGCGAGGCACTATTTATTTCCAATTCCTGGGTTTTTTAAGAGTTAACTGTGTACTTGCTCTTGTCCAACAGGTTCGAGGCTCTTACTCCCTGTGTGGATAGGAGCGGGGACTGCAGGGAGGATGAGCAACCTGGCCACAGCACCGTGGTAAGGGGGGCCATTCAAGTGGGGGGAGTAAAAAGAAATGTTGTAGTGGTAGGGGATAGTATCATTAGGGGGATAGATAGGGTTCTTTGCAGCCAAGAGCGAGAGTCCCGAAGGCTGTGTTGCCTGCCCGGTGCCAGGGTTAAGGACATCTCCTCTGGGGCTGGAGAGAAACTTGGAGTGGGAGGGGGAGGATCCAGTTGTAGTGGTCCATGTTGGTACCAATGACATAGATAGGACAAGGAAAGAGGTTCTGCTGAGGGAGTTTGAGCAGCTAGGGGCCAAATTAAAAAGCAGAACCTCGAGGGTAATAATCTCTGGATTACTACCTGAGCCACGAGCAAATTTGGCTAGGGTAAATAAAATCAGGGAGTTGAATGCGTGGCTCAAAGACTGGTGTGGGAAAAATGGGTTTTGCTTCTTGGGACACTGGCACCAGTACTGGGGCAGGAGAGAGCTGTTCCGTTGGGACGGACTTCACTTGGCCAGTGCTGGGACTAGTGTCCTGGCGAATCGAATAACTAGGGCTGTGGAGAGGGCTTTAAACTAATTAGTGGGGGGGAGGTTTCAAGAGAGCAAAAAATAAAAATGACAACAGAGAGGGTCATAGACATAGGTAGCAGTAGGGGAATCACAAATCAGAGCGTGGCAGGAAGGGACAGAGTGTGTGGAGTAAAAGGTAAACTGGTAAAAAGTGAAAAAGCAGGAACTAAGTGCCACAAAGCATATTTGAAAGTTCTCTATCTGAATGCACGTAGCATTCGTAACAAAATAGACGAGTTAATGGCACAAATAACTACATATGGTTATGATATTGTGGCCATTACAGAAACATGGCTGCAGGGTGACAATGCCTGGGAATTAAACATACCAGGTTATTTAACGATCAGGAAGGACAGGCAGGAAGGAAGGGGAGGTGGGGTGGCTATGTTAATAAAGGAAGGAATCACTGTAATACAGAGTAATGATATTGGGTGAAAAAATCATGATAATGAAACAGTTTGGGTGGAGATAAGGAATAATAAGGGGAAAAAAACATTAGTGGGCGTAGTCTATAGGCCTCCGAACAGTTGCAACTCTATTGGACGGAGTATCAATCAGGAAATAGTTGAGGCATGTAATAAGGGAACATCTATAATTATGGGGGATTTTAACTATCATATTAATTGGACAAATCAAATGGGGCAGGGCTGCCTTGAGGATGAGTTCATTGAGTGTATTAGGGATGGGTTTCTTGAGCAGTATGTAACTGAACCGACCAGGGGGCAAGCAACCTTAGATCTGGTCCTGTGTAACGAGACAGGATTAATTAAAAATGTCCTAGTAAAGGATCCCCTTGGAATGAGTGACCATAACATGGTTGAATTCCATATTCAATTAGAGGGTGAGAAGGTTGGATCTCAAACAAGCGTGCTAAGCTTGAATAAAGGAGACTATGAAGGTATGCGAGCGGAATTGAGTAGAGTGGATTGGGAAAATAGATTAAAGGGTAAGACGACACATGATCAGTGGTGTACATTCAAGGAGTTATTTTACAACTTCCAAAAAAAATATATTCCACTGAAAAGAAAAGGGTGTAAAAGAAAGGACAGTCATCCGTGGCTAAGTAAAGAAATTAAGGATAGTATTCGACTAAAAACAAGGGCATATAAGGTAGCGAAATCTAGTGGGAGGACAGAGGATTGGGAAAACTTTAAAAGGCAGCAAAAAATAACAAAAAGATTGATTAAGAAAGGGAAGATAGATTATGAAAGTAAATTAGCAAAAAATATAAAAACAGATAGTAAGAGTTTTTATAGTTATATAAAAAGAAAAAGGGTGGCTAAAGTAAATGTTGGTCCCTTAGAGGATGAGACCGGGAAATTAATGGTGGGAAATATGGAGATGGCAAAAACACTGAATGAATATTTTGTATCAGTCTTTACAGTAGAGGACACTAAGAATATCCCAACACTGGACAAACAGGGGGCTATAGGGGGAGAGGAGCTAAACACGATCAAAATCACTAAGGAAGTGGTACTCGGTAAAATAATGGGACTCAAGGCGGATAAATCACCTGGACCTGATGGCTTACATCCTAGAGTCTTGAAGGAAGTGGCGGTAGGGATTGTAGATGCATTGGTAATAATTTTTCAAAACTCCCTGGATTCCGCTAAGGTCCCGGCAGACTGGAAAACTGCTAATGTAACACCCTTATTTAAAAAGGGCAGTAGACAGAAGGCTGGTAACTATAGACCGGTTAGCCTAACATCTGTGGTAGGTAAAATTTTGGAGTCCATTATTAAGGAAACAGTAACAAGACATTTGGATAATCATAATTTAATAGGACAAAGTCAGCATGGTTTTACGAAGGGGAAGTCATGTTTGACAAATTTGCTGGAGTTCTTTGAGGAAGTAACATATAGAGTGGATAAAGGGGAACCAGTGGACGTAGTGTATTTAGACTTCCAAAAGGCATTTGACAAGGTGCCACACAAAAGATTATTGCTTAAGGTAAAAAATCACGGGATTGGGGGTAATATTCTGGCATGGATAGAGGATTGGCTATCTAACAGAAAGCAAAGAGTTGGGATAAATGGTTCATTCTCAGACTGGCAATCAGTAACTAGTGGTGTTCCACAGGGGTCAGTGCTGGGTCCCCAACTCTTCACAATCTATATTAACGATTTGGAGGAAGGGACCAAGTGTAACATATCAAAATTTGCAGATGATACAAAGATGGGAGGGAAAGTAGTGAGTGAGGAGGACATAAAAAACCTGCAAGGGGACATAGACAGGCTAAGTAAGTGGGCAGAGATTTGGCAGATGGAATACAGCACTGGAAAGTGTGAGGTGATGCACTTTGGCAGGAAAAATCCTAGAGCAATTTATTATCTTAATGGCAAGAAACTGGAGAGTACTGAAGTGCAAAGGGATCTGGGGGTCCTGGTGCACGAAACTCAAAAGGTTAGTATGCAGGTGCAGCAAGTGATTAAGAAGGCAAATGGAATGTTGGCTTTCATTGCTAGGGGGATAGAATATAAAAATAGGGAGGTATTGCTTCAGTTGTACAAGGTATTGGTGAGACCGCACCTGGAATACTGCATACAGTTTTGGTGTCCTTACTTAAGGAAAGACATCCTTGCTCTCGAGGCAGTGCAAAAAAGGTTCACTCGGTTAATCCCGGAGATGAGGGGGTGGTCATATGAGGAGAGGTTGGGTAGATTGGGACTCTACTCATTGGAGTTCAGAAGAATGAGAGGCGATCTTATTGAAACATATAAGATTGTGAAGGGGTTGGATCGGGTGGATGCGGGGAGGATGTTCCCGATGACGGGTGAGACGAGAACTAGGGGACATAGTCTTAGAATAAGGGGCTGCTCTTTCAAAACTGAGATGAGGAGGAACTACTTCACTCAGAGGGTGGTAGGTCCATGGAATATGCTGCCACAAAAAGCTGTAGAAGCTACAACATTAATTAAATTTAAAACAGAAATAGACAGTTTCCTAGAAGTAAAGGGCATTAAGGGTTACGGGGAGCGGGCAGGAATTTGGACATGAGTCTAGGTTCGGATCGGTCATGGCCCTGTGGGTAGTGGAGCGGGCCCAGGGACTGTGTAGCCTGATTCTGCTCCTATTTCGTGTGTGCAATTCTGTTAGATGCAGGAGATGTTTCTGTGATAGATAGTAGATTGGCGGTTAGGATCAGATCAGCCATGATCTTATTGAATGGCGGAGCAGGCTCGATGGGCCGATTGGCCTACTCCTGCTCCTATTTCTTATGTTCTTATGTTCTTATGTACTGTGGGACATGAGTTGCATACAGGCCAAACCGGGTATGGGTAGCAGGTTCCCTTCCCTGACGTGAATCAGTTGAATTTTTATATCATAAGGCCCTTTCAGGCATCCACTGGGGACATTTTTTTATTTGTTCCTGGGATGTGGGCTTCGCTGGCAAGGCCAGCATTTATTGCCCATCCCTAATTGCCCTTGAGAAGGTGGTGGTGAGCTGCCTTCTTGAACCGCTGCAGTCCGTGTGGTGAAGGTACTCCCACAGTGCTGTTAGGGAGGGAGTTCCAGGATTTTGACCCAGCGATGATGAAGGAACAGCGATATATTTCCAAGTCAGGATGGTGTGTGACTTGGAGGGGAACTTGGAGGTGGTGGTGTTCCCATGAGCCTGCTGCCCTTGTCCTTCTAGGTGGTGAGGTCGCAGGTTTGGGAGGTGCTGTCAAAGAAGCCTTGGCGAGTTGCTGCAGTGCATCTTGTAGATGGTACACTCTGCAGCCGTGGTACGCCAGTGGTAGAGGGAGTAAATATTTAAGGTGGTGGATGGGGTGCCAATCAAGTGGGCTGCATGGTCCTGGATGGTGTCGAGCTTCTTGAGTGTTGTTGGAGCTGCACTCATCCAGGCAAGTGGAGAGTATTCCATCACACTCCTGACTTGTGCCTTGTAGATGGTTGATAGGCTTTGGAGAGTCAGGAGGTGAGACACTCGCCGCAGAATCCCCAGCCTCCGATCTGCTCTTGTGGCCACAGTATTTATGTGGCTGGTCCAGTTGAGTTTCTGGTCAATGGTGAACCCCAGGATGTTGATGGTGGGGGATTCGGCGATGGTAATGCCGTTGAATGTCAAGGGGCAGTGGTTATACTCTCGCTTGTTGGAGATAGTCATTGCCTGGCACTTCAGTGGCGCGAATGTTACCTGCCACTTATCAATCCAAGCCTGAATGTTGTCTAGGTCTTGCTGCATGCGGACATGGACTGCTTCATTATCTGAGGAGTTGCGAATGGAACTGAACACTGTGCAATCATCAGCGAACAAGCCCACTTCTGACCTTGTAATGGGGGGAAGGTCATTGATGAAGCAGCTGAAGATGGTTGGGCCTAGGACACTGACCTGAGGAACTCCTGCAGCGATGTCCTGGGACTGAGATGATTGACCTCCAACAACCACAACCATCTTCCTTTGTGCTAGGTATGACTCCAGCCAGTTGAGAATTTTCCCCCTGATTCCCATTGACTTCAATTTTACTCGGGCTCCTTGATGCCACACTCTGTCAAATGCTGCCTTGATATCAAGAGCAGTCACTCTCACCTCACCTCTGGGATTCAGCTCTTTTACCCATGTTTGGACCAAGGCTGTAAAGAGGTCTGGAGCCGAGTGGTCTTGGCGGAACCCAAACTGAGCATCGGTGAGCATGTTATTGGTGAGTAAGTGCCGCTTGATCGCACTGTCAATGACACCTTCCATCACTTTGCTGATGATTGAGAGCAGACTGCTGGGGCAATAATTGGCTGGGTTGTATTTGTCCTGCTTTTTGTGGACAGGACATACCTGGGTAGTTTTCCACATTGTCGGATAGATGCCAGTGTTGTAGCTGTACTGGAACAGCTTGGCTAGAGGCACGGCTGGTTCTGGAGCACAAGTCTTCAGCACGATAGCCGGGATGTTGTCGGGGCCCATAGCCTTTGCTGTATCCAGTGTGCTCAGCCGCTTCTTGATATCACCTGGAGTGAATCGAATTGGCTGAAGACTGGCTTCTGTGATGGTGGAGGACCTCAGGAGGAGGCCGAGTTGGATTATCCACTCGGCACATCACATGCTCTCCACTACTGCATTAAGGATAAAACTTGAGCCCAGTTTTGCTATCCACTCGCCCATAGACCTTTCGGCAGGGACTACTAGTAGCAGCAAAAGAAACAGCTACAATTCTGAGTCTACTAACAAACCTTTAGAACAACAACAACAACAATTTGTATTTATATAGCGCCTTTAACATAGTAAAACGTCCCAAGGCACTGCACAGGAGTATTTTAAGACAAAAAAAAAATCTGACACCGATCCACATAAGGATAAATTAGGGCAGGTGACCAAAAGCTTGGTCAAAGAGGTAGGTTTTAAGGAGCGTCTTAAAGGAGGAAAGAGAGGTAGCGAGGCGGAGAGGTTTAGGCAGGGAATTCCAGAGCTTAGGGCCCAGGCAACAGAAAACACGGCCACCAAAGGTTGAGCGATTATAATCAGGGATCCTCGAGGGCAGAATTAGAGGAGCGCAGATATCTCGGGGGGCTTGTGGGGCTGAAGGAGATTGCAGAGATAGGAAGGGGCGAGGCCATGGAGGGATTTGAAAACAAGGATGAGAATTTTGAAATCAAGACGCTGCTTAACCGGGAGCCAATGTAGGTCAGTGTATATAGAATACGTATATAGGAAGATATATTACTCCATTACTGTGCAAATGGCATGCAACCAGTGCCAGAAAATTATGCACATCAATGTATGCTCCCTGTGGCTCCTGCGTGGTGCTTTGATTGAGGCAATCTAATGGTGTACAAATCTTTTGCAGGAGAAAGAAAAACCAGAGGGCTGCCTCCTCTGAGATGTGGGTAATGAAACCAATGCTGACGAAAGCTTTACATAACCCATATACGCTAGCAAAGGTCAAACATAATGATGCCAGGATTCTCAAAATAGCAAACATTTGCATGTTGCTAGATCATTTGGCCAGGCCAAATATTGCAGTATGCTGCAAGTGAATCCTGTCAATAAGAACCTCCAACAATCCATAAAGCAGCTTTAAGAGTACTTTGCTCCATTTTCTCTGATTTGTGCACCTCGATGTAGATTGGCAATTGAGAAGTGTGAAAGAAGCATGATACAGGTGAGCAGAATTTAATGCTTTAACACTAATAGCTCAGATTGCACAAAAGTGAAATGGCGCTCTGCCATCATCTTGATCTTCATTCATATTTCCTACATACTTCCTACATAAGAGCCATTAATTCCTTATTCTTGAAAAAATAAAATCTGCCCTAAAGTGAATTTGCAGGAATGTGAGTGTTAATTGTTTAATCATTGATTTAGAGAAGTGAAGCAATTTTTGTCCCACGATTTCTGTTAACTGGCCGTTAGTGTATTTTTACCGATTCCCACTTCTGACACCATAAAGGTGAATAGTCTACTGTTCTGTAGGTGAAAAGGTATAATGCAATACCAATCATAAACACATGCTGTATTACGATCTTCCCTCTCCGGTAGATGTAAAGATTCCATGGCACTATTTAAAGAGCAAGGGAGTTCTCCCTGGCCAACATCACTAAAACGGATGATCTGGTCATTTATCTCTTGCTGTTTGTGGGACCTTGCTGCGTGCAAATTGGCTGCCTACATTATAAAAATGACTACACTTCAAGAATACTTCATTGGCTGTGAAGTGCTTTGGGGTGTTCCGAGGTTTAGAAAGGCTCTATATTAATGCAAGTTTACTTTTTCTTTACCCACTTAGAGTTGCTAATGGTCCATTCTGTCTCTAGCCCCACTATACAAATATTCTATCTCCTGAGTTCACCGGGAGGTCATCCGTGTTCTTAAAATGACCGCACGCTACAAGAACAATGTTTGCACTTGTAAGAATATTGCAAACCTCACTATTCAATGTTAATTCACTTTGTTGATTTAATTTTGCTCCCTCTCTCTACCTTTTAACATCTAATTTTCCAACGTTGGTAATAAGTGAAATCCCATTCAATAATCACAATGTAGATTGAACAACTATCAAAAGGAGCCATCAGTAAATAATGCTTCATTCACCAGTGAAAGCTGGCTTTGAAGTTTTTCCCGTGCGGCTCCTGCTGTGAGAGTGATCCCAAGTCTTGTTTGTATACTAAGTACTGATTTACCAGCTCATTTCAGCTAATCTAACTTCTGTCACTGACAAGAAGGTTAAAGGCATCAAGTGGTGTGCAGTACTACTTGCCTAATCTGCCAGAACTCAGCAGCATTTTTTCACTTGTGTTTTGGTGGCCATAGATTTACTTTCTTCACGAGCAGGACAATATGATATATTTCAGGGTTCCATTTCTTTCAAGAGATCTGCTTGAAAGTTATTATCGCAGTTGTGCAGGTACAAAATCTACCCGCTTTAAACCAGGTCTTTTTTTTATCCATAGTTGCCATCTGACTGCTGATAAGGGAATGCGTCAGAGCAGTAGGTTTATTGAAAGATTATCCAGAAAACTCATAACCTAACTCCCAACACTTTGATCTGGAAACAGACCAGTTTTGGCGAGTTGAAGAAGCTTGCTGAAAGTCAAGATGTCTGCGGCAAAACGAGGCACATGGAGATTACACCATAAAAGATGAGGAAATCTGGCAAAAGAGGCAGAAAATCTTGTCATTAGCACAGGTGAACCTGCCTGCATTTGCAGGAAAGACATTGGGAATAAAAATGGCTGGTCAATGTATTTAGATGTTATCAGTGAAATATTCAAAGATCTGTTGATAAAGAGTTTAAAATGGCAAATAAGTGTTCATTAAATGGCATATCTGATTAATGCATGTATATTTTCTGTTCGGGTGTTTTTTTAATTACAGTAACAAAAACTGTACTGTCGCATGTACACCTGCATCTAGGCAGCCATCTTGAAACTTGGGTGGACATCTTGGAATTTGCTAGTCTGATATATTGGATAATCCAAAAAAAAAGTAGTGATAGTTTTGTCCAGATTAGATGGTAGACTGTATAGAGGCAATACTGGTGTACAGATAATAATGGGAACATTTCCAAAGTACCGCTCCCAAGATGAAATCAACACAATACAGTATATTGAACTCAGAGTTTCATTTAAAATCTCCTTTCAAAGTATCAATTTGTACATACTTTTGGAACATATCCATTTTTTGTGCGTTTTCAAGTTAAGCAGTGGTCTCAATTTTTTCAGCTAAGGACTGGTCATTGTCTTTGGCCTCTGCCACAAATTCCATGCCTTCACCATTGATTCCATCCCCCTCCCTGGCTACTGTCTGAGGCTGAACCAGACTGTTTGCATTCTCTGCTTAATCAACCCCAAGATAAGCTTCTAATCCCATATCCTTTCCATCACAAAGACCATCTACTTCCACCACCGTAATATTGCTCGCCTCTGCTCCTGCCTCAGCCCATCTGCTGCTGAAAACCTTATCCATGTTTTTATTAACCTCTAGATTCAACTATTCCAATGCTTGCCTGGCCAGCCTCCCATTCTCCACCCTCTGTCAGCCATGGCTCAGTGGGTAGCACTCTCACCTCCGAGTCAGGAGCTTGTGGGTTCAGGTCCCACTCCAGATACTTGAGCACAAAAATCTAGGCCGACAGTCCAGTGCAATACTTAGGGAGTGCTGCACTATCGGAGGTGCCATCTTTCAGATGAGACGGTAAACGTCTGCTCTCTCAGGTAGTCGTACAAGATTCCCATGGCACTATTTCGAAGAAGAGCAAGGGAGTTATCCCTGGTGTCCTGGCCAATATTTATCCCGCAATCGACATCACTAAAACAGATTATCTGGTCATTCGCACATTGCAGTTTGTGGGAGCTTGCTGTGCGCAGATTGGCTTTTTAAAAATTTGTTTATGGGATGCGGGCATCGCTGGCAAGGCCAGCATTTATTGCCCATCCCTAATTGCCCTTGAGAAGGTGGTGGTGAGCCGCCTTCTTGAACCGCTGCAGCCCGTGTGGTGAAGGTACTCCCACAGTGCTGTTAGGGAGGGAGTTCCAGGATTTTGACCCAGCAACGATTAAGGATCGGCGATATATTTCTAAGTCAAGATGATGTGTGACTTGGAGGGGAACTTGGAGGTGGTGGTGTTCCCATGCACCTGCTGCCCTTGTCCTTCTAGGTGGAAGAGGTCACTTGTTTGGCAGGTGCTGCTGAAAAAGCCTTGGCGAGTTGATGCAGTGCATCTTGTAGATGGTACACACTGCAGCCACGGTATGCCAGTGGTGGACGGAGTAAATGTTTAAGGTGGTGGATGGGGTGCCAATCAAGCGGGCTGCTTTGTCCTGGATGGTGTTGAGTTTCTTGAGTGTTGTTGGAGCTGCACTCATCCAGGCAAGTGGAGAGTATTCCATCACACTCCTTACTTGTGCCTTGTAGATGGTGGAAAGGCTTTGAGGAGTCAAGAGGTGAGACACTCGCCACAGAATACCCAGCCTCTGACCTGCTCTTGTTGCCACAGTATTTATGTGGTT
Source organism: Squalus acanthias (assembly GCA_030390025.1). Classification (NCBI taxonomy): domain Eukaryota; kingdom Metazoa; phylum Chordata; class Chondrichthyes; order Squaliformes; family Squalidae; genus Squalus; species Squalus acanthias. Next base: position 13,753,248 of record CM059448.1, read on the forward strand.
GGTCCAGTTAAGTTTCTGGTCAATGGTGACTCCCAGGATGTTGATGGTGGGGGATTCGGCGATGGTAATGCCGTTGAATGTCAAGGGGCGGTGGTTATACTATCGCTTGTTGGAGATAGTCATTGCCTGGCACTTGTGTGGCACAAATGTTACCTGCCACTTATCAGCCTAAGCCTTAACGTCATCCAGGTCTTGTTGCATGCGGACATGGACTGCTTCATTATCTGAGGAGTTGTGAATGGCGCTGAACACTGTGCAGTCACCAGCGAACATCCCCATTTCTGATCTTATGTTGGAGTGAAGGTCATTGATGAAGCAGCTGAAGATGGTTGGGCCTAGGATACTGCCCTGAGGAACTCCTGCAGCGATGTCCTGGGGTTGTGATGATTGACCTTCAACCACCACAACCATCTTCCTTTGTGCTAGGTATGACTCCAGCCAATGGAGCGTTTCCCCCCTGATTCCCATTGACTTCAGTTTTACCACGGTTCCTTGATGCCACACTCTGTCAAATGCTGCCTTGATGTCCAGAGCAGTCACTCTCACCTCACCTCTGGAGTTCAGCTCCTTTGTCCATGTTTGGACCAAGGCTGTAATGAGGTCGGGAGCCGAGTGGTCTTGGTGGAACCGAAACTGGGGCTCAGTGAGCAGGTTGTTGGTGAGCAAGTGTCGCTTGATAGCGCGGTCGATGACACCTTCCATCACTTTGCTGATGATTGAGAGTAGACTGATGGGGCGGTAATTGGCTGGGTTGGATTTGTCCTGCTTTTTGTGGACAGGACATACCTGGGCAGTTTTCCACATTGTCGGATAGATGCCAGAGTTGTAGCTGTACTGGAACAGCTTGGCTAGAGGCGCTAGTTCTGGAGCACAAGTCTTCAGCACGATAGCCGGGATGTTGTTGGGGCCCATAGCCTTTGCTGTATCCAGTGCGCTCAGCCATTTCTTGCTATCACGTGGAGTGAATCAAATTGGCTGAAGACTGGCTTCTGTGATGGTGGGGACCTCAGGAGTAGGCCGATATGGATCATCCACTCGGCACTTCTGGCTGAAGATGGTTGCAAACGCTTCAGCCTTGTCTTTTGCACTCACGTGCTGGGCTCCACCATCATTGAGGATGGGGATATTCATGGAACCTCCTCCTCCCGTTAGTTGTTTAATGGTCCACCACCATTCACGACTAGATGTGGCAGGACTGCAGAGCTTTGATCTGATCCGTTGGTTGTGGGATCGCTTAGCCCTGTCTATCGCATGCTGCTTCCGCTTTTTAACATGCATGTAGTCCTGTGTTGCAGCTTCCCCAGGTTGGCACCTCATTTTTAGGTACGCCTGGTGCTGCTCCTGGCATGCTCTTCTGCACTCCTTATTGAACCAGGGTTGGTCCCCTGGCTTGATGGCAATGGTAGAATGAGGGATATGCCGGGCCATGAGGTTACAGATTGTGGTGGAATACAATTCTGCTGATGGCCCACAGCGCCTCATGGATGTCTTCAGAGTTCCTTTTTAAAATATTCTGGCCTTTGTAAATAAATAGTTTAATGTAGATTTGGTAGCAATTCAGTGTAAATGTTCCTGTAGCCTGCCCAACAAAAGGCCTACTGTGTCTCTGTTCACAGGACTTGAGAATATCAGACACTGGAAAAGACATTTTTAATTTCTTGCACATAAATGCTTATTTTCTAAGAAACTGGGAAACGTTTTGTTGACATTTGCTTTGATGTATTCTATTTCTTTTCTTGGTGACTTTCTGTTCAAGGGCTCCCTCTCTGCCTTCCTCACCAGCTGCCTGAGCTCAGGGGTGGTGAGGTTGAGCAACAGTGGGGACTGTAGCCTGCCACAATTGCTGTTCAGTGTTCTTTTCCTGCTCAGCTGACGAGGAGAGGCACCTGATGTGTGGTGAGATGCTCACTAACATGATTTTTCTCATCCTCTCTACATGGTTTGATGCCCTTTACTGTTATTGAGAAATCAAGGCGAAGGGCCATGGCCCATAATTCAGCGCATGAACAGGGTTGAAAAGAGTAAACGGGAAGACAAAGGAGGTGATTTTGACCCTATCCACCTGGCTGAAATCAGGTGAGTGGGCAGTTAAAATGCCCCAGGTGACTTACCTGCCGATTCCTCACCAATCCTGATTTTAACCTGCTCTTATTAGCTGGTGGCAATAGCACTCGCCTGAAGCCAGCGGGATCCTTCTATAAATATGCCCTGACTGCGATTTTAATTCGGGCCTGAGTGGGGAAGCCGCTGTTCCTTTGCAGCCAGGCTGAAGCCAGTCAGAAGAGGATAAGGACGTCAACAGGTCCTGAAAGGTAAGTTTTTCCACTTTCCTTTGTAGTGCCAGGAGGGGCAGGTGTGCTCCTCATCCAGACCCCAGAAGGAAAGTTTAGGCCTCCCCTGCTTTGGACTTCCCTCCCGGAACCCCTTCCCCACACCTACCTATCTGCCTGTCTGCCTGCTGGTGGGTGGCCAAGGGCCTTTTTTCCCCCCCCACAGGCCAGCAGCTCATTCCAGGTGGGAAGAGGACTGGTAGAATGTTAATGCGGCCCAGGGGTTAAAATAGCCCAGGCCTGATTTCTCTGCTTCTTACTCGGAGTTAAAATCGGGTCCAAAATAAATCAAGAAGTCGTTGCATAATGCCAAGCTTGGTTGTAGATTGTAGGAAGAAGAGCGTACTGAGCGAAGTAAGAAGTTCTGAGAGAGAATGTTCGTGGTCTGTGATAAAGTTTCATTTCAGTCCAACGAAGCTCATTCGAATAACTCGTAAATGGCTACAGGAAGATTTAAGTTGCACTTGGGCAATTTTGTGATCAGATCTCAAACGACCAGGACACTTGTGTAGGGAACCATGATTCATTACTAAGAAAAGTGTTTGGAGTTCTGATGCACTGCCACTAGCGTTTCAATTTACAGAACTGTAGTGAGGGGAATCTGATGTGCCCAGTACTGTGAGGACTTCGTGTCCTGCAGTAATGAACGATTGACCACATCTGACATTTAACCTGCGTTTGATGAAATTGGGAGAAGAAAACTACCGAAAACGGAGGCGGGAAAGTCCCTGATCTGTGTTGAGCTACCTGATGGCAGCCGGAATGCCGATTGGCCTCAGTGCCCTGGGGTAGAAGGGATGGAATATCAGCCAGCATTCCTGCTGGTGATCGTTGTCCGATCATTCCCGCTGGACATGGAGTGAGGAGACGACCGGGCTTGGGCTCAGCTGAGATGCCTCCCGTAACGCTGTCACTTACTGTCTTGGGGTCTGATGGAAAATGACCAGTTGCTTGAGCTTCTGGAGGGAAGCCCACAGCCAGAAACCTTACTTAAGCATGAGTCAGCATCTTTCGTAGGGAAAGGGAGAAAACTGGGACAAAAGATTAAAATATTTCTCCAGACAAATGTTTTGAGATCTGCCACACTTCAGACATCACACTTTGTCGCACATACAAAATTTCTGTTTCACACATTTATTTTTTAAAAAGGGGATAGAAGCCACTTTGAGATTCCTGTGCTGTTTACCCGTCCCTATTGAAAGTAAAATATTGGCCCAGAAATTGATCTCGCTCTGTTCCCGCGGGGGTAAGGCTTCCCCGCGATCTCTCACTCCGCTTGTGCTTTTTCAGATCCAGCTCGCACGAACTTGATGTTCCAGACATCAGCTGGGCAGTGCTTGCGTATCCCACCGGCGTAGTGAATTCGTGCGAGCTGTGGGATCACGTAACTCAGTTAGAGCCAATGGCAGCACACCATCTTCCATTCATAAGTTTCACATACGTGCTGTGAAAGCTATGAATCTTACACCCCCCCAAAATAACAGCTAAACCTCAATTAAATTTAAAAAAAAACCCATCACATTAATAAAATAAGTATAGTTAAATAAATTAACCATTTTAAATAAAAAATTAAATTTTTGAAAAAATTTTAAATCTTTTAAAAAGTTATAAAAATAAACTTACCTGTCTTTAAAGTCTCTAAAAAAGATATACCTGTTAAAAAAAAATTCAAAAAAATACTTAATTCACTACTTACCTTGTTAAAAGTGGGTCTTACTCCTCCTTTTTCCATTTCTAAAATCTTCCGTACTTACCTGCGCGTCCAAAGCATGAAGTGCACAGCGTGCGCGCAGCCTGTAGCGCGCACGCGATGCACCGAGGAACCGCCCCCTTTTCAAAAGACCAAGTGCCGGTTTTCAGCGCATGCGCAGGGCATGCAGAAAACCGGCAATTGGAAAGAGAATACGCGAGAGTACGCAGTGCGTACTCTCGCGTCGCGGGATGATTTTTTGGCCCATTAGCACAGTTTAATATTTGTAGTGCAATTCCTATTTACATCATCAGGTGGCAGCATTGCTAAAGGCTTGGTTTAGATTTGGTCGATTTACAATACTTGAAATTCTGACAAAACACAAAATACTGGAAATGCACAGCGGACCTGAGAGAATTTAGATTCATATTTTGGGTGTAAACACCTCATCAGAACTGGGAGATGAGTGAACCCCTTGTAGAGCTGAGGAAAAGAACAGATTGAAGTCCAAAATTGCCTATGATAATTACTGTCACAGGTTTAATAGCCTGTCAACAGGTTTTTTTTTTAGAAAATGTGAAAGGTGGTAAATATTGGATGATTATACTGAGATCATCACAGTCAGGTGCTGAGAAGACATTAGACTGGACAAAGGGTAAGTGAAAGCAGCTCAGGAAGTGAACAGACAAAAGAAGGACAAAAACAATTTCAAAATGGATGGCAACGAAGTGGAAGATGAACAAGAGAAGCAGCCAGGAAATTGTGGGGCTCAACCAAGGTCTGAAATTGCAAATGTCAACGTTCAGGTGCAAGTGCCAAGCAGGAAAACAATAGTTGTTGGTTCTGAACCTTCTGTTGAACATGGTTGGAACAATGTAGGAGGAAAAAGGCATAAAGGTTGAAGTGGAAGAGGCGGGGAAGTTGAGGTGGCAGACCATGGGAAAGTCAGAGTCATGGTTATAGGCAGAATGGAGATGACACAATGCCCACCGAATCCATGTTTGAGACTGTGTAAAGATCACACCGTGAACAATGAATGCAGCATACTAAAATGGAGGAATTTCATGTCAACTGCTACTTCACATGGAAGGAGCTCCAGGGGCCTTGGACAATGGTGTGGGGAGAGGTGATTACTGTGGGTGCATGTGAAAACACCAGTGGGATTGCGGAAGAATAGATGAGAGTTTTGTGGAGGAAATGGTTCCTCCTGAAAAGCGGAGGGGGAAAATGCACGTGGAAGTGGGATCATTGTCAATAGCGGAAATGGTAGCTGATTTGGTAGATGCGGAGACTAGTGGGATGAAAGAGGAGGTCTAGAGGAAGTAAAGGGGGCGAGAATGATGGAATAGGAAGTGCGAATATGGTCAAAGATCCTGTCAACCACAGATGAGGGGATTCCTCAGCTGAGTAAAAGACAATGCTTTTCAGAAGTAGAGTCATCAGACTGAGAAATTGTGAGAAAGGGAATGGAGTCTTTGGAGAAAGTGGGTGGGGAGAAATATAATTTATGCAGCTGCGTGAATCTTTGGGCTTGTAAAAGATGTTAGTAAAAACCCCATTGCCAGAGATGGATGGAGGGAAGTCCAGGAAGTGAGTTAATGATGGACCGGTGAGGGATGGCTGGAAATGCAAGACCAAGTATATGAAATTCACCATCATGCATTTGTAAAGGGTAAGTCATGTCTAAGTAACGTAGTTGAATTTTTTGAGGTCACTAACATGGTAGATAATGGAGTGTCTATGTATGTTATTTATATGGACTTCCAGAAGGTATTCGATAAGGTTCCAATGCACTCCTGGCTGGCCTCCCTAGTTCTACCCTCCATAAACTTGAGGTCACCCAAAACTCTGCCGCCCGTGTCCTAACTTGCACCAAGTCCTGTTCACCCATTACCCCTGTGCTCACTGACCTACATTGGCTCCCAGTTGAGCAATGCCTCAATTTTAAGATTCTCATCCTTGTTTGCAAATCCTTCTAAGGACTCGCCCCTTCCTAGCTCTGTAATCTCCAGCCCTACAATCCCCCGAGATCTCTGTGCTCCGCCAATTCTGGCTTCTTGAACATCCCCGATTTTAATCACTCCACCAATGGTGGCCGTACCTTCAGCTGCCTCGGTCCTAAGCTCTGGAATTCCCTCTATAAACCTCTCCGCCTCGACCTCTCTTTCCTCCTTAAGATGTTCTTTAAAAACCTACCTCTTTGACCAAGCTTTTTTGGTCATCTGCCCTAACATCTCCTTATATGGCTCGGTGTCAAATTTTGTTTTGATAACGCTCCTGTGAAGCACCTTGGGATGTTTTATTACATCAGAGGCATTATATAAATGCAAGTTGTTGTTGTTGTTCCACACAAGAGACTGTCAGCAAAAATGAAAGTGCACGGAATTGGAGGCAACCTATTGGCATGGGTAGTGAATTGGTTATGAGGTAGGAAACAGAGAGCAAGGATAATGGGTATTTACTCCAATTGGCGGAAGATGACTAGTGGTGTCCCACAGGGATCTGCACTGGGTCCTCAGCTTTTCACTATATTTATCAATGACTTAGATGAAGCAATAGGGAGCCACATATTCAAGTTGGTAATGACACTGTTGGGTGGCACAGTAAGTAGTGTCGATGGGAGCAGAAAGTTGCAAAGAGACATTGACATTAAGTGGATGGCAAAACTGGCCGATATTGTTCAATGTGGGGGAAGTGTGAGGTCATCCACTTTGGACCTTAGAAAATACTCTGATCTATCTCTCCTCATGGTGAGAGACTAGGAACTGTGGAGGAGCAGAGAGATTTAGAGGTACGTGTACAGAAATCACTTCAAACTAGTGGACAGGTACACACAATTGTTAAAAAGGCTAATTGAATGTTGGCCATGATGCGGAGATGCCGGTGTTGGACTTGAGTGGACAAAAATGAGAAGTCGCACAACACCAGGTTATAGTCCGACATTTTTTTTTTTACCTGACGAAGGAGCAGCGCTCCGAAAGCTCGTGATTTCAAATAAAACTGTTGGACTATAACCTGGTGTTGTGCGACTTCTCATAATTGAATGTTAGCCTTTGTCTCAAGGGGGATGGAATACAAAGGGCTGGAAGTTATGCTCCAGTAGTATAAAGGTCTGCTTAGACAGCATCTAGAGTAACTGCGTTCAGTTCTGGGCACCTCACCTCAGGAAGGATATATTGGCCTTGGAGTGGGTGCAGTGTAGATTCACCAAAATGATATCGGGGCTAAAAGGTTAAATTGAGGACAGGTTGAATAGACTGGGCTTGTATTCCCTTGAGTATAGAAGATTAAGGGGTGATCTAATTGAGGTGTTTAAGGCTATTAAAGGATTTGATGCAGTAGATATGGAGAAGCTATTTCCTCTGGCGGGTGAGTCCAGAACAAGAGGCCATAACCTTAAAATTAGAGCCAGGCCGCTCAGGGGTGAAGTCAGGCAGCATTTCTTCACACAAAGAGTAGTGGAAATCTGGAAAACTTCCCCCCCCGGCCACCACCACCCCCCCCCCACCCCCCCCAAAAAAAGTTGTTGAGGCTAGGACAATTGAAAATGTCAAAATTGAACTGATAGATGTTTGTGAGAAGTCGCACAACACCAGGTTATAGTCCAACAGTTTTATAAGTGACTTCACCTGACGAAGGAGCAGCGCTCCGAAAGCTTGTGATTTCAAATAAAGCTGTTGGACTATAACCTGGTGTTGTGCGACTTCTCACATTTGTCCACCCCAGTCCAACTCCGGCATCTCCACATCATGATAGATGTTTGGGTAAGGGTATTAAGGGATATGGAACCAAGGTGGGTAAATGGAGTTACGATAGAGATCAGACATGATCTACCAGAATGGCTCAAGGGGCTGAATGGCCTACTCGTGTTCTTCTGCAGGGTAGAGTAGGGACCAGTAGCTACACAATCATCAATGTAACCGAGGAAGGGGGGCCTGGGTAGTACCGAAACAAAGGGCTGAATTTTAACCTGGAAGAGCGCGAGGGTTTGGTTGTGGGTGGGAGTTAAAACTGGGGAAAAATGTCAGCGCATCGGGAAGCCGGCTCCAACCCAGCAACTTCCGCATTTCACTCGAGCGCGTTAGGTGTGCGCAACCCCCGCGGGAGAGGCAGATTGCCAATTACCATCTGTTAATCGCTCAATTAGAGCGATATTAACACGCACTTTTGACTTTAGCATCGGGTCCACGGGTTTCCTGGGCTTCCTGAAACTTGCCAGTGAAAGCAAGGCGAGTACACAGCAGCAATTGAGGGGGCTGAATCAATCTCCGGGAAATATGTCAATAAATACTCAGTACTCACAGCTGCTTTCTTACCTGCTTGTGGGAAAGGCTTTGTTCACAGTACTTTTGTTGAGGGGTTACTTTCTACGCTTTGGGGGTTACTTTCACACTTTGGCTGTCACATCAGGATGGTGCCGCTTATGCTGCCTCAGATTGGGCCTCGGATGAGGACCAAGATGACCAGCAACAGCCTGCTGCTGACAGACCTGTAGCTGTACAGGAGAGAGACGAGCAGCTGAGAGGTGCAGCTCACAGGAAACGGTCCACAGGTTTGTCGGAGTTTCGTTGACCACTCTGAACACCAGTGTCTCAGGAGGTTCAGGATGTCGCGTCAGGTGGTGGCAGATATCGGCAGCCTCCGAAGAAGACCTGCTGGAACTGGTGGCCACGCATTACCAGTGGCTCTCAAAGTCACCACCTTCCAGGGCTCTGCCGCAGACATATCCGGGATCTCCCAGTCAGCCACCCACAAATGCATAAGACTGGTAACTGCTAGCTTGTTTGCCGGGGCCGGCAATCATGTCAACTTTAGCAGCAATGATGCCAGTCAGAATGAGCGGGCGCTCGGCTTTGCGGCTCTGGCTGGCTTCCCACAGGTCAGGGCGCCATCGACTGCACACACGTGGCAATCTGGGTAGAAATATTTGTCGACCACCTGGGCTTCCACTCCATCAATGCGCAGCTGGTGTGCAACCACAAAAAGATGTTTATGTAGGTGTGCGCAAGATTCCCACGCAACTGCCATAATGCTTTCGTCCTGCGGCAGTCCAAGCTCCCTGATCTCTTCGGACCTGGAAGCAGACATATGGGGTGGCTGCTAGGCAACAAGGGATACTCCACTGCAAACCTGGCTCATGACACCCGATCACTGAAGCCCTACGGTGCTACAATGAATGCCATATCACCACCAGATATGTGATTGAACCGGCCATCGGCCTGCTGAAGATGCGCTTCAGGTGCCTGGACAGATCTGGAGGCACCCTTCAGTATGCACCAGCCACGGTCTCCAGAATGGTCATGCTTTGCTGTGCTCTGCACAACATTGAATAACAGCGAGGGCTGGACCTACAGGAGGAACAAGACGAAGAGCTCTGCCCCTCCTCGGATGATTCAGAGGGAGAGGAGGAAGGTGATGAGGGCAATGCACCCCCAGCTGCTCACATTGCTGTCTAGGATGCCAGGAATGGCCTTATTTAATGCAAGGTTCACTTAGGCGGCACCAGTCGACCCATGTCACAAGGAAATGCAAATGCTACTCTTCCTGCTCTCCCTCCCCTCCGCCCATCCCCAGCAATGCCACTGACACACAGCAGTCCTGCAACCAACCAACCACCCCTTCAACAATCCCCCATTGATCCCCATCAATTCATGTAAATAAAGAACAGAAGCTTGTCTAAACAACATGTTCTCAGACACCCATGTGCATAGCTTTGTGCAACTACAAAGCCTAACTTTTCCTTTTTCTGCTACTCCTACGTGGTGCAACCTGTTGGCTTCAGCAGAAGTAGAGGCAGGCTACTCATATCTGCTGAGATGCTCTAGGCTGACACCCTCTGGGTTTTGGAGACCGTGAGGGCCCCGCCAAAGACTGCTCCACTTGCACCTGTGCAGAGGCAGACTCGGCCATCAGGAGAGGAGGCAGCATATGGGCGACTAACTGAGAGGAGGGCTGTGGGTGAGAAGTGGAAGCGCTTTGAGTGGAGTCGCCACTTCCATGACCCCTTTCGCCATCATCCCTCTCATGGCCCAGCCACACTTCACTGCTACCATTGTGCTGGAGAGCACTTTGGTGCAGATCAGTGTGGCCCCACAAGGCTAAGGTATCTGTCAACCTATTTAAGGTGGCAGATATGTTGGCATTCAGAGTCTGCACAGTGGTGTTGAAGGCGTGCTGGACTCATTTGATTGGAGTCCATGGTGCTGGCCACTCTATCCATGAAAGAAGACATCATCTCAATGGCCTGCAACATCACCAACCCCACCCCCCCCCCCCACCCCACTCCGCTCTCTCATGCTTGAGGTGGACTCCTCCAAGCTCTCTTGCAATCGTGGTGAGTCCACTTTGAAGGCCTGTCAGTGCATTGTACATTGTCTGCTGCTGCTCAATGATTCTCCTCTTCGTTGGCCCCTGAGGTACAGCATCTGTGTCCAGCTGAGCAGAGGTTGGAGAGGGCTGCGCCCTCCGATGCGGACTCTCTACTGCTGTCCCGGTCTTCATCATCTGCTCTTGCTCACTTGTGAAGTGTGAGTCACCAGGTGAAAACCCAACTATCTGCCTTACTGGTCCCGCCAAAGTGTGAGTATCTGAGCTGGTGCATGGTATGCATGAGTCCTGTGATGGTGCAGCCTCAGAAGAACTCCGCTCTTCTGAGGACTCGTTGCCCGCCAAGTCCACCGACTCCTGCTGCACACGTGAAGGCCCTGTGGGGGATCAAAGACATGAATTAGTCGTGGCAAGGTAAGAATGTTGCAAGTTCTCATGATGATATTTCACTTGCTGTTGAAACCAAGTCAACATGACTGTGCTGTATGACATGGGGGTGGCTTTTATTTAATTGAGTCAACAGGTGGCTGGGAGATCCCCATTTCCGACAGCCAGGGACACCATAACTCCACTGATTTCCAGTGCCACCGCCTCTGCAGTTGTCAGCTGCGTGATCTGTGGAAGGCCCCCTCCAGTTCTCTCCCTCTCCCTGGTGTTCTGTGCTCTCTTCTCCTACAAGGAGGGAAAGAAAAGACGTATGAGTGAGTGTAATGGCATGTGTTCATCCGATGGGTGGCGAGCATTTGGTGAGGGTCACTTACGAGGGAGAGGCATGACATTGCATAAGGATGAGCGTGGGTGGGTGGGTGCGGTGGCTGAATAGATGGGGATGTCAGGAAGTCAATACAAAGAGAAGAATGGGTGCACCTGCAAGGTAAGTGGGTGTGAGGAGTGATGTGATGGAGTAGGGTTAAGAAGGCAGATTAAGGGGGTGGGGTGATGCACGCAGCAGGATGTCGGTGAATGTGGCACTACACTCCCCTTTCCTGCCCTGCTTGGGTCATTGAACCATTTTCTGTATTGAATCCAGGAGCGTGGGCACCACACTCCTGCTGCTGACCGCCTCGGCAACCTCCAACCGCGCATTCTTTGACTCAGCAGCCGGCTTCTTCCTCCCATTGCTAGGGAAGAGTATCTCCTTCCGGCTCCTCAGCTCCCCCAGCATCCAGGGAGGTGTCCGTGAAGTGGGGCGCAGCCTTTGCCCGTCTTGACTCCATCGCAATTTCCAGTTCTCTGACAGCCAACTCCAACTCCTTCAACTTGCCTGTTTGGTTTGCCCCTTTAAATACTGGAGTTGATATTGCGTTATGCGGGTCCTCATCACACCCGCTGCTGCTGATTGGATGGGAAACCCGGAAGGAAAGTGATAATGAGGCGGCTGATTTGAAAAGCCAGTGCCAGACATGCTTAACATATTTCCGAGTTTCCCTTGCGCTATTGGACCCGCTCCCAGCGCATCAGCACGTTAAAATCCAGCCCAAAGTGTTCCACCTATCCAGCCTCGGATCTGCGGGTAAGCGTTCTCCAAGGCGGCCTTCGGGATACACAACAGCGCAAAATCATAGAGCAGAAACTGATAGCCAAGTTCCGCACTCATGAGGATGGCCTCAATCGCGATATCGGGTTCATGTCACGATACAGAACGTGACTTGACATCATGGCCGGTCTTCCCAGGTTTTAAAAAAAAAACTAACACAAGAACCAAACCCAAATGGAGAGGATATGCAGCCAGCAGGTGTTTTGACACGTTGGACCCCCTGGGACACATCTCATTGTCTTGGCTGTGCTCTTAGTGTGTCTTTGATGTAGGGAAAGATTTGAATACATTTTTTCTGTGTTTATATTGTGAATTCTGGGAGATTCTCTCACAGCTACCCTACCTGAAGAAGGAGCGACAGCTCCGAAAGCTTGTAATTTTAAATAAATCTGTTGGACTATAACCTGGTGTTGTGCGACTTCTCATTTTAGAAAAGATAGGCATTGCTGGGACCTGTGGGGCTTCCTGTAGCAGCACCTTTATCTGGAGAAAGTAACCAGTCAAAAAAGATGTTGGAGGGTGAAATCAAGTTCAGCCAAGCAAAGGAGGGTGGTACAAGGCAAGGAATTGGCTGGGGGCATTGCTCAGGGAAGGGACAGAGGGACCAGAGGTCATTCTGGTGAGGGATGAAGCTATAGAGGGACTGAGCCGCCATTGCGAACAGGACAGAATTGGAGCTGGAGAGTCAAAAATCATGAAGAAAGTGGAGATCATCAGATATATATGGGCAGAGACTAGAACATGGGAGAAATAATGAAATCAAGATAAAGAGAAAAATGATCAAACAGGAGCAAGCTGAAGTGATGAGTCTCCATGGACAGTCTTACTTGTGAATCCTAGGGAGGAGGTAGAAACTAGTAGTGTGAGGTTGGGGAATGATAAGAGTGCAGCCAGTGGGGGACAACAACTCCACAAGAAATCAATGACAGTCTGGGAAGTTGTGGTTTGTTGGATACTGGAGTCCAGATCCAGTGGAATCAGATAATTGCCATTCGGCCTTAACCAGCTCGATGTCCTCTAGCACAGGGATAGTGATTACAATATGAAGGGAGGAGATTGCTTTGAATACTGTGTGTACCTTATACAGCTATGTCTAGTTTTCTTTCCCACCATCAAACTCACCATGGACTACTCCTCAGAATCGGTCTCATTCCTGGACACACGAATCTCCATCAAAGACGGACACCTCAGCACTTCACTCTACCGCAAGCCCACGGACAACCTCACGATGCTCCACTTCTCCAGCTTCCACCCTAACCATGTTAAAGAAGCCATCCCCTATGGACAAGCCCTGCGAACACACAGGATCTGCTCAGACGAGGAGGAACGCGATGGACACCTACGGACGCTGAAAAACGCCCTCGTAAGAACGGGATATGACGCTCGACTCATCGATCGACAGTTCCGACGGGCCACAGCGAAAAATCGCATAGACCTCCTCAGAAGGCAAACACGGGACACAACCAACAGGGTACCCTACGTCGTCCAGTACTTCCCCGGAGCGGAGAAACTACGACATGTTCTTCGCAGCCTTCAACATGTCATCGATGACGACAAACACCTCGCTAAGGCCATCCCCACGCCTCCACTACTTGCCTTCAAACAGCCGCCTAACCTCAGAAGTACCATCGTTCGCAGCAAATTACCCAGCTTTCAGGATAACAGCGACCACGACACCACACAACCCTGCCATGGCAAACTCTGCAAGACATGCCAGATCATCAACACAGATACCACCATCACACGTGAGGACACTACCCACCAGGTACATGGTACATACTCATGTGACTCGGCCAACGTTGTCTACCTCATACGTTGCAGGAAAGAATGCACCGCGGCATGGTACATCGGCGAGACCATGCAGACACTGAGACAACGTATGAACGAGCACCGCGCAACAATCGCCAGGCAGGATTGTTACCTCCCAGTCGGGGAACACTTCAGCAGTCAAGGACATTCAGCCTCGGATCTGCGGGTAAGCGTTCTCCAAGGCAACCTTAGAAACACACGACAACGCAAAATCATCGAGCAGAAACTGATAGCCAAGTTCCGCACTCATGAAGACGGTCTCAATCGGGATCTTGGGTTTATGTCACGATACATGACGTGATCCGGACTCGAGTCGTCGTTAGCTTGTTCACAGATGTGATTCCCAGTAAAAAAGTAAAAATTTTCCCAGTAAAAAAGTAATTTTTTTTTAAAGCTTTTCGTTTTACATACAGACGGCAGCTTTTGACACGTTAGAACCCCTGCGACTACACCTCATTGTCTCAGTTGTATCTTGCTATGTCTTTTGATGTGGTACCTTCCTGGCTGACTTAATTAACTTTATCACACCTCGGCAGATAGTCAGGATGATTTAATTTATTGGTCTGCAATTGTAAAGTACACATGCTTTTTTTTCCATCTATATATGCTCTGGCGATTCTGTATCCAATTTACTTCACCTGAGGAAGGAGCGATAGCTCCGAAAGCTTGTGATTTCAAATAAAACTGTTGGACTATAACCTGGTGTTGTGCGACCTCTCAATTTAGTTTTCTTTCACCAGCAGTGGGAGCTATTGGTTTCAAGATGAGAAAGCAATTCAGGCAAATGTTTGTGTGTTGTAACATGTCTGTGGTGCAACGATAATGTGGTTAAAGTTTTTCTGGGAATAGCCCAGTCATGCAACAAATGCTATCCTGTTTATAACCTTTTTATATTTGGGGTTAGTGGGGTGCTTGTGCTGCCGGCTTCCGGAGCCCAGATGTCTTATGGCCAGCCCCAGAGGAGGGTCAGAAGTCATGTGTATTATTGGGCCTTCCTGGCGGCTGGCCTTCATCCATCAAGTTTATTTTTGTGTTGCCACTGACTGCACACGGCCTGTGTCAGCGTCACTCACACCCCACTGAACCCAATATAAAACAGTTAAGATTCCGACCAGGAGTAAGAATCTGGGTTTGAATCTTTGAACGAATAAACTGCTGGTTGATGAAACCAATCTGTTCATATTATGGAGTGGTTTCTCAAACGATAAGGGAGAAAAATCCATTAACATTGAAAGCTACCAACACCCACCCCTGTCCCCCTCCCTCCCTGGAGCTTCCACTCATCTACCTTCTATAACTGTTTTGTGCAGGTTTTTTTTCCCATTCCTCTTTCTTTCTCCTGGAGTCAATGAATCATGTACTGGTGCTGGCAGTCATCTCGTACCTCGCCCAAGATTAATGGTCATTCTTCTTATGTGAGCCAGACAGCAGTTGTTGATAGGCCATGATCATGGGGGGATACTGCAGTCGAGTCTGATCCAGTACATAGGAACAGGAGTAGGCCATTCAGCCCCTCGAGCCTGTTCCGCCATTCAAATGAGATCATGGCTGATCTGCGATCATAGAATCATAGAAATTGACAGCACGGAAGAGGAAGCTATTTCGGCCCATCGTGTCCGCACCGGCCGACAAAGAGCTAACCAGCCTAATCCCACTTTCCAGCTCTTGGTCCGTAGCCCTGTAGGTTACGGCACTTCAAGTGCACATCCAAGCACTTTTTAAATGTGGTGAGAGTTTCTGCCTCTACCACCCTTTCAGGCAGTGAGTTCCAGACCCCCACCACCCTCTGGGTGAAGAAATCTCCACTCAAATCCCCTCTAAACCTCCTACCAATTACTTTAAATCTGTGCCCCCTGGTTGTTGGCCCCTCTGCTAAGGGAAATAGGTCCTTCCTATCCACTCTATCTAGGCCCCTCATAATTTTATACACCTCAATAAGGTCTCCCCTATGGGTCTAACTCCATATACCCGCCTTTGGCCCATATCCCTTAATACCTTTGGTTAACAAAAAGCTATCAATCTCCGATTTAAAATTAACAATTGATCTAGCATCATTGCCGTTTGCGGAAGAGGTTTCAAACTTCTACCACCCTTTGTGTGTAGAAGTGTTTCCTAATTTCACTCCTGAAAGGTCTGACTCTAATTTTTAGACTATACCCCCTAGTCCTGGAATCCCCAACCAGCGGAAATAGTTTCTCTCTATCTACCCTATCTGTTTCCCTTAATATCCTGAAAACTTCGATCACTTCACCCCTTAACCTTCTAAATTCTAGGGAATACAACCCTAATTTGTGTAATCTCTCCTCGTAACTTAACCCTTGACGTCCGGGATTCATTCTGGTAAACCTACGCTGCACTCCCTCCCAGGCCAATATATCCTTCCTGAGGCGTGACGCCCTGACATCTACACCTGTGCGCTTTCCAGAAAGGGGATCACTGGATGGTAATCAGGGTAAAACACCACCCCCTGCCCCCCAGCCACCCCCCCCCCCCCGCCCCCCCCCCCCACCCAAAAAACAAACTGGCTGGTTTAAATTCCCTCCCTGCTGGCTCAAAAGCATAAAGACCAGTTGTAGCACCTCACTGTTACCGACTGCTGAGATCAACTAACTCCCCACTGATCAGGTATCGAGCCTGGGGCATTCCTAATCTGTAATGCTAAGTTTCGCACCAAACAGCTGCATTTACCCATTGAGCCATTAGAGGTATTTTTGTTTCTGCCCAAATTTAAAAAAAAGAAACTAAAAATGGCCTATGGGTGCACTCGCTGTAGCCTTGATTTTCCTGGGTGGAAGGGTAGTGGGTGGGTCTTCCACCCATCCAGCCACACTGGTGCTGACCCTTTCATAGATTCCTAAATCAACAATATTTTGTGGGTGAGCTCCAAGCAATGGAAATGCCTTTCATTTGGATTTGAGGGTGGAAGATAGCACACTTGGCAGAATTTAATGGCCTCTCCCCTCAGCACTGCTCTGACCTAATCGGACTACTAATGGACCTGATTCCCAGCACTGCCTAATGCCGGTGAGAATTCTTGTGAGAACAGGAGTTCCACCTACAGTATGCAGAAGTCAGAATCTTCTCCATTCGGATAGGAGCAGCACACAGGGAGAGGGAAGGGGGAAATTGATGGCAATAAAGGAAGAGGGAAGGGTGCAGAGCTGGGAGCAATGCTTTGGGGAGAAGAGAAGAAAAGCTGGGAGAAGAACTCTGAGGTGGGGTGGAAGGAGAGTGCCGGCGTTAACTATGAAATGGAAAAGTGGGGCAGCATTAACTGGGGACGAAAAGAGTGCCACCTTGAGTTGGGGGATGAGAAATGTGCCACCATGAATTGGGCGATGGAGAAGAGTGCCACCATCTGGGCACGGGGAAAAAATGCTAGCTTGAACTGAGGGTGCTGAAGACAAAAAGAATGCCAGCTTGAACAGTGGGAAGGGGTAGAGAGAAGAGTACCAGCTTGAATGAGGAAACAAAGGAAAGTACCAGCTTGAACTGGATTGGAAGGGGAGAAGAGTGGCTGTTTGAATTAAGGGGAAGAGGGAGAAAAGTGTCAGCTTATACAGAGGGTGGAAAAAGAGTGGCAGGTTCCATAGATAGGAAGGAGAAGAGTGTCAGTATGAATTGAGAAGTTTGGAGGGGGTGAGAGTGTAGTGTTAGATGTGATGCAATGCCTCTGTGAATTGGGTCCAGAGGGGGCAGTGTGCCTCTGTGAAATGGGGTGCAAGTTGAATGTGGGAAGGTAACTGTTGAGATAGCTTGTGGATAAGTGATGGTCTGGTTGGGGTGTTGAACACCCCGAATGTCACTTAGATTTTTAATTTTAAGAAATGGGGGGGAAAAAAACACACAAGTGTTTAGAATTAATCAGAATGCGTCATTTTAAATGTAAACATCCATTCAAAATAACGGCAGGGAACATGAGCCCAACTATTAATTAATTAAATAAATTCAGTTAATTAAATAAATCTGGAATAAAAAGCTAGTATCAGTAATGGTGACCATGAAACTACCAGATTGTCGTAAAAACCCTTCAGGTTCACTAATGTCCTTTAGGGAAGGAAATCTGCTGCCCTTACCCGGTCTGGCCTACATGTGACTCCAGACCCTCAGCAATGTGGTTGACTCTCACCGGCCCTCTGAAATGGCCGAGCAAGTCACTCAGTTGGCAAGGCGACGGCTCACCACCTCCTTCTCTAGGGCAATTAGGGATGGGCAATAAATGCTGGCTTTGCCAGCGGTGTCCACATCCTGTGAATGAATTTCAAAAATGCCCTCTTTCTCCACCCCCCCCACCCCCCACAGAGATGTCACCACCAGTTTTGTGCCTTCAACTTTTGTATTTATCCCTTCAGCCTTTCATGAACTTGTGTTTATACAAGTGAAGGAATATTGAGTATAACAATAGCCTAAGTTACAAAGTCCATGTAACTATTTATTTTTACGTTATCAGGGCTGTTCTTGAGTTGTCAATATATTTGAAGCTGTTGGTCAGCTTTTGTTAGTTTTCTAGATTGGCATGTAAGCAGTAGTGGTGGTTGGCGGGGGGCAGGGGGCGGGGGGGGAGACGTTTAGAGATGGGAAAGCAACATGGCAGGTCCAGGTGCCAGCTGCAGGTTTGTGATCACATTCTGCTTCTCTTCCTTCTCTTACCGTACCCTACGTTATCTGTTAGCAAATTACATTATGAAAAACTGATGTCACCCCTACTAAAAAATAACATGAACTCTGTTCCCCAGCCACCCATTCCAACCTCTCTAGATATACTTGAGGAAGAGGAGGAAGAAGAACCAGGTCTCTTTGCTTCAGCCCTTCCACCACTTCATTACACGTGCCATCAATCAACCTTTCTCTCCCAAGCGTCAGCCCAAAAACATCCACTCAGAGGGTAGTAGAGAGTGGGTCAGAGGGGGGTGCACATGGTGACACACATGAGAATGAAAATGTTGCTGAACGGGAAGGTCAGGATACTTTGCTCTTTAGAAGAAGAGCCTGGGGACGTGGATCTGACGGGTCCTGCTCTTAAATGATTGCAGAACATCAAGCAAAGGTGTGGGCACTGGGAACAGTGTCTGACATTGCAGTGGATGATAGGTCAATTGGAGGCGTCCAGTGCCTGCATCTGCAGCACACTGATGGCTGGCTCCATAGCACTGCATTCTACCTTGGAGCTCCAACAAGGGGGAACTTCTGTAGGATGTGCATCCATAACAGAGGCACTAAAGACAGTCTGCACTCTGCCATGGATGCACAGACCATTGCCGAAGAGGACTGGAGTGTCATATTAGAGAGATCTACCTGGTCTGGCCTCCAAGCGATTCAGACTGACACAGATAAGTGTCTGATTGGTACCATTAGGTCTGGTTTCCTGCAGAACAGTTGCCATACAGAGCCAGTGTTTGGGGCCAGTAGCAGATCAGAATGCATTAAATTGATGGTCCTATCTGAATGTTGCAACACATGTGTGTCCTGACAAATCCCCATCACAAATCCTGCCCCTGGCAGGCCTGATACCAAAATCGGGGGAAATTCACAGAAAAATCCAGTTTATATTTGTGTGCAAATAGTTCTTTCTCTTTCTTTAAGTATTTTTCAAACTTTCTCCCCTCCTCCACCGAAGGTGCTGACTCTTGCTTTTCATTTCTTAAATTGCTCTGATATCTCTCCCAACCGACCATTCTTTGTGTGAGTCTAGACAGTGAGGTGAGTTGACATGCCTGACTCAGTTATCTATTTATTGCAGAACTGAGTTAAAGTGGGGGTAGTTTAAACCCTCCAGAATGGGTGGGTTGGGAGTGGGTGGGGGGTTAAAATTTTTGAATTTTAGAACTGGAGCTCAACCCTTGAAAACCCAACTAAGTGTCTAAGTGGACCCACCGAAAGTGCGCGTATCTGCGCTGGTACATGGCTATATGCCCTGTGATGGTGCTCCCTCAAAAGGAATGAGTTCCAATGAGGATTGTCTTCATGCATGTCCTGCGACACTTGCTGTGTGCGTGAAGGCCCTGGAAGACAAAAGAAAGTGATGTGATTTAGTCATGGCAAAGTCACAATCTTGACAATCACCACACTCAGTCTTCCCGTCGTTCAGTCATTGATGAACTAAAGTTAGCATATATGTGTGTCAGAGATATTTGTAATTCGGTCACCAGCTATCTGCGAGCTCCCTGTCTCTCCATCTCCGGCTGAGAGGGACCCAGATGTGATACTTATCTCCAGGGCGTCCTCCTCTGCGTTGGTGAGCTGGACTATTTGTGGCGGGCCACCTCCAGTCCAAAGTGAGAGCTGGGTGCTGTTGAAATTTGAGTGTGTGTGAGGAGTGATGTGATGGAGAATGCTTGGTAGACAGAGTGGGCGTGGGTGGGAGGCGTGGGCTTATAGTGTAATAGAGCCACCTGGTGGACTACTGATGTATATAATAATAAAGCCATGTGCAGTACAGTTCTTACCGGAAGCCATGTTGTGCTGTTGTGTATATATATGCTGTCTCTCAGAATCACAGAATTGGCGATGAGGATGCGATTGCGGATTCCCTAGCTGAAATTTTTGTTGGAGGATAATCCTGCCAACGGACGGAGGGACTGTTAGAGGTTCTTCGTTTTGCAGAAAAACTTCAAAATCCGAGGTAAATTTCGAGCACACATGGCTGAACTGTCAACATTGCCAGAGTCCAGATGGGAATAATAAGGTGCTTGGGTGAGTTCCATCGTGACCGAGAGACTTTTGGAGCATATGTGGGGCGGCTAGAAATGTTTTCACCGCGAATAGTTGTGAAGGAATAAGCCATATAACCTATTCAGAAAAATACACCATTCTATGAAAGAATTCTGGCCTTATTAAAACATGACAAACTAGGTCTGGAAATCTAGAAACCTGGCTATGAAAAACTATTACAGCTTTCTGGCTATAGAGATAAGATAGTTGTTGACACTGAATCAATAACCTTATTGAAACAGAAGGTTAAAGACTCCTAACAGTCTGAATCTTTCGGAACAAGACAAAGGTTCACCCTGTTAAGGTGTTCTAATTTACACTTCGTAAAAAGGCACAAACAGAGAAAGACTTAGTAAAACTGACATCAAATGAAATGCACCTGCTGTTACATTGGAATACCTAGAGGAGAGGAGAGACACAATTCTGCATTACTACCAGCTGAGGTGACTAAGAATTGCATAGATCACCCTGGTTGAGGTGTTCTAATTTACACTTCGTAAAAAGACACAAACAGAAGGCCTTCGTAAAAATGACATCAAATGAAATGCACCTGCTGTTACACCATTTTTTATGGTAAGCTTCGAACACCTAGCGAGGAGACACGAGTCTGTATTGCTACCAGCTGAGGTGACTAAGAATAGCAGGGGTCAGCAGAAAAATGACTAGAGATAATTAGCTTACATCAGCAGAAAACTTCAAAGGAAATACCACTAAAAAAGGGTATAAATATTGAACTTTCAAATGGGATAATAGATTCGCTGTAAAGGGGCAAAGCAATTCTCAGGCTTCAGAGGTGGCTCTGTAAGTCTACAACTCTTTGTACCTCGGGAATCAAGGTATTGTACTGTATTTGATTTTGGTGGATATCCTGAATAAGACTAAGAACTGTAAAACTGTAGTGAAGTTAAGATTTGAGAATAAGGATCTCAGATAATAAGATTGTAAAAGCTTTCTCTTTTTGGAACTGTTAATGTTGCAATTGAAACACCTACTGTAATTACATGTCGGTTCTTTAATAAATCTATATATTTTTAGAATTGTCTCACATAATACTTCTGTATCAAACTCGCGAACTCAATCTCTGTACACTCTTTGGTGAGGAGTTGCAGAATTCTGGGGGAGTTTTCTGGACCCTCATAATATCCGGAACGTTACAGTCTAGCTAAACTTATTAAAAGTGCTATCTGGAGGACGGTAACATTTTCAGGTTGTTCCTTTCCTTTAGGGAGAGATAGTCTGGACCTTTAGACCCAATTAAGCGTCTTTAGGATTCGGCTACCTCAAACTTTAGTTGAAAGTGAACGTCTGAGGAATACGCCTTGATCTGGGGTAGCCCTAAAGGGGCTAGGACTAGTAATTATCCCTTCATAGTATTGTTGAAGTCCCCGATGATGTAAACCGTAACCAGGTGGTTTTAGAAATGAAACGGGCTATTTTTTTTGACTGAAGCAGGCCCCGAGGTGTATGAAACCCTGAAAAATGTGCTTATTTCCGCCAAGCCGAAGGACACGCCACTTAAGGAGATCCTAACCAAGTTAGAACAGCACTACAGTCCTGAGCCCCTGGAAATTGCTGAAAGTTATCGTTTTGGAACACGCAATCAATTAAATGATGAGGGTATCAGTGAGTACATTGTAGCTTTAAAAAAGCTATCCATTCACTGTCATTTCGGAAACTTTCAGGACCGAGCTTTGCGTGACCGCTTTGTTTGTGGGTTGAAAAATGAACGTATCAGAAGTAAATTGTTGACAACCCCTAACTTGACTTTTGACTTAGCTTGTCAGACAGCTATGTCAATGGATATGGCTGACCGATACTCCCAAGAGTTCCACACCATTTCCAGTCGTCAGACAACCGAGGTGAATCGGCTGCAGGCTAAAAGTAAAAGGCAGTTGGGCCCCAAGGCCTCAGCAACTGGCTAAGGTAACAGTGCATTGAAGTCGTGCTATCGGTGCCTAGGACAACACATTCTCAAACCTTTCCATATGTGAAGGCAGAGTGTTTCTATTGCAAGAAAACTGGGCATCTTGCGACGGCGTGCCAACAGAAGAGTAAACCGACTAGCAATGCTGGAAGTAGAAATCTCCAGACACTACATACCGTTGAAGAGAAGCAGCAGGATGAGGAGTTTCTGGAGATTCACGTCATCAGGAGCACGAAGGTATCTAACAGCGTTTCGCGAGATATCGTCATCCAAGTAGATGTCGCAGGAACCAGGATACCCATGGAAATCGACACTGGTGTATCCGTGAGCGTAGTACCGGAATCACTATATCGCAACAAGTTGCGTGATTATCGACTAGAGAAAGCGAAGGTAGAGCTGCGAGGCTACTCAGGAGAGCAAATCCCTGTAGTAGGAAGTGTCACCATACCAGTGAAATACAAGGATCAGTGTCAGAGCTTGCCTCTCATAGTAGTGGCGGGAGACAAGCCTGCCTTGATAGGTAGAAATTGGTTGGGATCACTGAAGCTGGATTGGAATGAGATTTTTCGTGTGGAAGCGAAATTTGCATCGAAAGATGATGTCATCAAGCAGTATCCGAAGGTGTTCAGCGAAACGGGCAGTCCGATCCAAGACTTCAAGGCGAGTGTCAGAGTGCAGAAGGACGCAAGACAAGTTTACTGCAAGTCACGTCCCATACCATACACACTCAAGGAGAAAGTTGAGCAAGAACTCAAAAGACTAGAAACTGAGAACATTATCTCTAAGGTAGATCTGAGTAATTGGGCTACACCCATTGTTGTTGTACCTAAGTCAGATGGTAAGGTAATGTGTGGTGATTATAAGGTAACCGTAAACCAGGTTCGAGAGTGTAATCTACCCAATACGTTGCCAAATGTGGCAGATTTGTTCACAACACTGACAGGTGGCCACATCTTTTCGAAGTTAGATCTAACAAACGCCTACCTACAACTTGAGTTTGATGAAGAGTCCAAGTCATGCTTGACTATAAATACTCACCGAGGCCTATATCAGTTCAATATGCTACGATTTGGAGTGTCTTCTGCCCCCAACATATTCCAGGGGGTGATGAACCAAATTTTGCAAGGGATTGAAGGGGTAGTGTGTTATTTGGATGACATACTCATTTCAGCACCAAACAGGCAAATCCATGATGAGGTGTTGAATGAAGTGCTCAAACGGCTAGAGAAGCACGGAGTACGAGTGACAGCTCACAAGTGTGAGTTGTTTCAACACTCAGTGGAGTACTTAGGGCACAGAGTAGACAAAGATGGTTTACATCCAACCAAGGGAAAGCTGGATGCAATCAGAAATGCACCAACTCCCAAGAATGTCTCTGAACTTCGATCATTTTTGGGTCTTTTGAATTATTATGGAAAGTTCCTCCCAAACTTGGCTACGTTGTTACATCCACTGAATGAGCTGTTGAGAAAACAGGTCCCTTGGAAGTGGTCAAAAGAATGCGACACAGCATTCAGAGAGTGTAAAAGCCAGTTAGTAGAGAGTACCATGTTAGTTCATTATGATGTATCTAAGGAGATCAAGCTAGCGTGTGATGCCTCTCCATATGGAGTTGGGGCAGTGGTCCCTTATGTACTCGATAGTGGGGAGGAGAGACCAATTGCTTTTGCTTCACGCACTCTCTGTGCCAGTGAGCGGAATTATGCGTAGATTGAAAGGGAAGCTTTGTCATTGATTTTTGGGGTCAAGAAGTTTCACAAATACTTGTTTAGTCATAAGTTTACCATAGTTACTGACCATAAGCCCCTGACAGCAATCCTCCATCCAAAGTCCCCAGTTCCAACCTTAGCTGCAGCCGAATGCAGAGATGGGCTTTGATTTTTGTCAGCGTATACGTAAGAGATGGAGTACAGACGATCAGCTGATCACAGTAATGCTGATGCTATGTCCAGGTTGCCATCCCCATCACAAGTTATATCCAATAAGGAAGAAGTGTTCTATTTCTCATACATTGATGAGCTGCCAGTCACAGCTGAAGAGATTGGTAGGGCAACCAAACGTGACCCAATTATGTCAAAGGTGTATGATTACATAGCAAATGGATGGCCAAATCAGGTATCAGAGGAAGATATCCATCCATACTTTGTTCGTAGGAATGAATTGTCAGTGGATAAAGATTGTATCATGTGAGGAGCAAGAGTGGTTATCCCAAATAGCTTCAGGTCTAAATTGTTAGGAGATTTTCATGAGCAGCACCTGGGAATATGCTTGACCAAGAGCTTTGCACGCAGTTACTTATGGTGCCCAGGTTTAGATAAAGAGATAGAGTACATAGTCAGTCAGTGTACAACATGTCAATCGGTGAGCAAGATACCACCATCAGTACCATTACAGCAATAGAAATGGCCTCCCAGAGTGTGGCAGAGGTTACATGTAGATTTTGCTGAGCTAGTAGGACAGCAATTGTTCATAGTGATAGTCACTCAAAGTGGGTAGAGGTGTTTCCGATGCGGATAATAACAACAAGCAAAATACTAGACAATTTGCAAAGATTGTTTTCTTCATACGGCCTCCCAGAAAAATTGTGTCTGATATGGGCCGCAATTTTGTTGAGAAGAGTTCACACAGTTCATGAGCAGAAACAGTGTGAAACATACCAAAGTTCCACCAGACCACCCTGCTTCAAATGGTGCAGCAGAGCGCACAGTACAAATTGTCAAATGTGCCCTCATCAAGCAGGTGTTGGATCCAAATCCAAAGAAATGTCAGTTGTCGTTGAACCACAAACTGGCAAATTTTCTGATTGCCTATCGGAATACTCCTCATACCACTACTGGTAGAAAATCAGCAGAGTTGTTTCTCAAACGACAGCCACGAACCAGGTTCTCGTTGTTAAAGCCAAACTTGGCACAGTCCGTAGAAGAGGAACAATCCAGGCAGAACGAGAGTCATGATAAAGGTAGAGTTAGAGAGAGAAGTGTGAAGTTGAATCAGAAGGTTAAAAAAAAATATTCGTTCATGTGATGTGGGCGTCACTGGCAAGGCCAGCATTTATTGCCCATCCCTAGTTGCCCTTGAGAAGGTGGTGGTGAGCCGCCGCCTTGAACCGCTGCAGTCCATGTGGTGAAGGTACTCTCGCAGTGCTGTTAGGGAGAGAATTCCAGGATTTTGACCCAGCGATGATGAAGGATCGGCGATATACTTCCAAGTCAGGATGGTGTGTGACTTGGAGGGGGAACTTGGAGGTGGTGGTGTTAGAGTGAAGAACCATCACCATAAGTGGTTACCAGGAAGAGTAGTGAAGATATGTGGCCCACGCACATATTTGGTCAAGATGTTTGATAATTGAAAGGTTAGGTTTGTTCACATTGATCATATCTTACCTACAGATGTGGAAGGAGTTGAAAGCTGGGATGATTCGATTTATTTTGATGAGTCAGATAGTCTTGTTACAAGTAGAGTACCAGTAGCAAATCCTACATCAGACGTTCCAGAAACAAATCCAAGACAAAGTCAGAATTTAAGTCTGAGCCCAAGTCAGGCAGACAAACAATCTGAAAGTGTAGAGAGTCCAAATGTAGATCAAGGTCAGCCCTTGGAGAAAAATTCTCCTCAGGCTCAGCATAGAATGAGTCAAAGTCCTACAACAAGATCTGAAAGTTCTGTTCAAGAAAGAAGGTACCCTCTTCAAAACAGAAAACCAGTGGTAAAGTTTAATCTGTAAATATGGAAAATAAGTTCATATCTTTTGTTTGTGTTACAGAATTCTACAGTAGAATTTGGAAACATAAAATGGGTTCCATTTGAGAAATGTATACCAAGAGTTGTGTATACCATGCAAGTCATGTACAATGATTATTTGCTGTGAGTAACTTCTTCAATAAGGAGGGAGAAGTGTAATAGAGCCATCTGGTGGACTACTGATGTATATAATAATAAAGCCATATGCAGTACAGTTCTTACCAGAAGCCATGTTGTGCTGTTGTGTGTATATATATATATATATATATATGCTGTGTCTCAAGATATCACATATAGCACAGGATGTAGTTGAATCAGCAAATGTACTCACTTTTCCTGACCTGGTTAGGTCATTAAACCGCTTTCTACATTGCATCCATGACCTCGGCACAACGATCCTGCTGCTCACCTCCTCAGCTACCTCCAGCCACGCCTTCTCGGTGAAAGCAGCAAGTTTCTTCCTCCCAATGCTGGGGAAAAGTATGTCCCTCCTGCTCCAGACTGCACTAATTCCAGTGATGCGTCATTGAACCTGGGTGCTGCCCTTGCTCTATGTCCACCATCCAGCCTGAACACCTCCAATCTCCATTTGTGCACTGTCCCTTTAAATGCAGCTGAGATCACATCATGCGGGTGTGCATCACGCCCGCCGCACAGCTTGGAGTCGCGAAACCTGGAAGACAAAATTAATTGGTACAATTATTTTGCCCACGCAATTCCATCCCCTGTCCCCCCAACCCCTTCAGGCTCGGAAGCTGCCTTCATATTAATATCGGGGTCAAAATGTCCAGTGAATGGGAGAGAGAGAGAGAGAGAAAGCAGATTGTCAGTGCTTCCAGAGAAGTATAGGAACAGGAATAGACCATTCAGTCGCTTGAGCCTGTTCCGCCATTTAATTAAATCATGGCTGAACTGTACCTCACCTCCATTTATACGGCTTTAATGCATATCCCTTGATACCCTTGCCTAATATGAATCTGTCAATCTCAGTCTTGAAAATTTCAATTGACCCAACATCCACAGCCCTATGGGGGAGAAAGTTCCACAATTCCACTATTTGGGTGAAAAAGTGTTTCCACTCTGGATTCCACTGCAGTGCCCCCTGCTGGTTATAAAGTAAAATATAGAATCTTGCAGCACAGAATGAAGGCCATTTGGCCCGTCGTGCCTTTGCCTTGTCTGTGAAAGAGCTGTCCAATTTAGTCCCACACGCCAACCTTTTCCCCATAGCCCCACAAATGAGTCCTCTTCAAGTACATGTCCAATTGCCTTTTGAGAGTTCCTATGGAATCTAATTCCACTACCCTTTCAGGTAGTGCGTTCCAGATCTTAACCACCCTCTGTGTGTGTGGGGGGGGGGGGGGGGGAATTCTCCGCTAGCTCTTTTGCCAATTATTTTAAATCAAGGACCTCAGCTACTGTCCCACTTGCCAGAGGAAACAGTTTCTTCCCACTTGCTCTATCAAAACCCCTTATAATTTTGAATACCTCCACTGGGTCTCCCCTCAACCTTCTCTCCTCTAAGGAGAACAATCCCAGCTTCTCCAATCTCTCCACGTAACCTCGCCCCGGTATCATCCTGGTAAACCTCTTTTGTACCCTCTCCAAGGCCTTGATGCCCGTCTTAAATGCCCAGAATTGTACGCAGTACTCCAGCTCTGAGCTGGAATATGTTTTAACTCTCTGGTTCATTTAAACAAACCCAAACAACAAACCCAAAAAAAACCACTGCAGACAGCAGGATTTGACACGTTGGACCCCCTGGGACACATCTCATTGTCTTGGCTGTGCTTTTGGTGTGTCTTTGATGTAAGGACACCTTCCCTGAAAGATTGTATCTCTGCAGTTTCTGTGTTTATATTCTGTGAACTTTTGTAGATTCACTCATTGTAACTTTACCTGACGAAGGGGCGATAGCTCCGAAAGCTTGTAATTTTAAATAAATCTGTTGGACTATAACCTGGTGTTGTGCGACTTCTCATTTTGGTTTATTTAGTAATTGAAGAGAAGTTTTTAGGCTTTATTTCAAACACCTTTGCTTACAATAACAGCGCTGCTGACTCAGTGTCTGCATACTGTTCCCCCAGCCTCGACAGAGACTGATGCTAGAGTACAGGGAATTGATCAGCCTGTGTTCTAAGTAGCTCTGTACCCAAGTGTTCTCAGTACCTCAATATCGACGCTAGCTGCTTCAGCCATAAAGTTCATCAGTATGTGTTGTGCGGAGAACATCTGAGGAAGGTAAGCGTTCTCTTGGCGACCAGTACTGTTCCACTTGTTGCTTAATTCAATTCTGTTTGCTTGTGGGATGACTCACTATCTAAATCTTTCCAACCCACTATTTAAAATAAATAAATAAAATCCTGGAGTTACATTTTCCAAAATGTTGTACATGAAGTGTTTGTATGCTACCTCAGTTTCGATACAAACAAATCAAATTTTAAGGAGATTCTAACCCTGGACTGTGTGCTGCTATTTGACACTGTTTACCAACCCTGCCTGGACACACCCGGTTCAGGAAGCTACCCAAGCAGCAATCAAAACACACGTTCAAAAATAAAGTCCAAACCCCAAAGGAAAACAGAACTTTGGAATGAAAAAATATAGAGAGTAGCTATTTAAGTACTTTTTGGCTCAATTTTTGTAAGTAATCTTCATGTTTCCCCCTCCTCCTTTGGTCTTCCCATACCATTCCTACACCCAGAAGACAAATAGGCAACCTGTTCCAGGGCCTTTGCCAGAATAATTTATAGATGGAATCTAGGTGGCATGCAAGAACACTTTTGTGTTCTTACGCTGCCAATAAGGCCATCTCTAATTGCCCTGATGAGATGATGGTGGGGCCTGTACTTGAATCGCTGCAATCCTTGTGGTGATGGTGCTCCCACAATGATATTGGGTAGGAAATGCCAGGATACTGACCCAGCAATGGTGTAGGAACGGTGATGTATGTCCAATTCAGGATTGTGTATCACTTGGAGGAGAATTTCAAGTCACTCCCTCCCTTTGGGGATCTGTTTAGTCTCTGTTCGGTGGCTCACAGGCTCCATTTAAAAGCTCAATTCATATCGGGAGCTCAGCAAACAGCCAGGGTGTTACGATTTGAAAATTCATTTTATTTTGGATTTTCAACATTAGATTTCCATCATTTTGTACATTGCCACGACCCATGCCATAAGCCAAGTGACTTTGTGAAATTGTATTTTAAGCTACACAGTGTTACAATAACATTTATTTTCTGCTATTAATAAAAACGTTATACCCAAAGACTCAACAAAAATTCCATCAATATATCTCGGGCATGTCTACGAAAATACTGGGAAGGATTTTAATGATGCCTCTGCAGGATGCAGTTGGTGAGTAAGCCTGTGAATTTGCACTTTGTGAAAACTCCCTGCTGTGTATGTGGTGAGTGCAAAATACTTAGAATTGATTATTTAACAGTAAGTAGTAGTTGCCAGTCTATCAGTCACATTTAGGCCAGGCTGCTTAGTATTCACAAGCTTGTCATGCTGTTTCAAGCATAGGCTTAAAGATTACATTCACAGAATGTTATTGTAATGAAAAAAAAAATAGAATTAATATGAATTGTTACAAAATCCTAAATGTTACAAAAAAGAGACATCTGTACACTTACTGATGTCTCACTTCTTCATGTTTATGTTTTAAAGCAGTTGCTCAGGACACCCTGTGAGCAGACCTATTGTATAGGATCCTAGCTGCTCTGACATGCCATCTGTCATTAGTCCACCCTCTATCGGGAAGATTGGAAAGCGCAGCTACATAAGTCCAAACAAGGTTGCTCCTATCTCCTCTCTTGTGGGCTGTAAATATACAGGTCACAATCTTTTTGTCAGACTATTTCCTGATGTTCTCAAACCATGACTTCCATGCGTAACCCTTCTTTACTTTCCATTGAGTAGACCATCCAAAATGATGTATGTAAACTCTCTACCACTGCATGGTCAATAAAGGACATCTTTGCCTTCATAATGCTCTCATCAACTCCATTTCCACACTCTTAAAGAATCAGATCATTGGTACATCTAGGTGTCTAGGATACCTTATGAAGCAAATGGTAGCACCAGATTTCAAATGCCCTGATTCTTTTATCCTCTAACTTTTGTTGTTCATCTCTCTGCACCATACAAAAGAGAGCTCCATATTAAAAATATATTTTTAAAAGTTTCCTTTGTTTCCATTTTCCATGTCTGTTGCTCCAGACAACACAAACCAGTAGAAATGTTCCTCGCTATCCCAATTTCTCTTTCAATTTCCTTTCAGCAATCACCGATAAAGGTCTTTAAGGAGCTAACAACAACAACTTGCATTTATATAGCGCCTCTAACATAGTAAAACATCCCTAGGCGCTTAACAAGAGCGTTATCAATAAATATTTTTGACACTGAGCCACAGAAGGAGATCTCAGGACAGAGGTTTAGGGAGGGAATTCCAGAGCTTAGGGCCAAGGTAGCTGAAAGCACAGCCGCCAATGGTGGAGCGATTAAAATCGGGATGTGCAAGATGCCAGAATTGGAGGAATGCAGAGATCTTGAAGGCTTGTAGGGCTGGAGAAGGTTACAGAGATAGGGAGCAGCAAGGCCATGGAGGGCTTTGAAAACAAGGATGAGGATTTTAAAATTAAGGCATTTTCGGACCGGGAGCCAGTGTAGGCAAGCAAGCACAGGGGTGATGGGTGAGTGAGACTTGGTACGAGTTAAGATACGAGCAGCAGAGTTTTGGATGAGCACAAGATACTTAAAGCTGTCAAGAAAATCATGCATTTCACCTTTTGCCACAGTGCTTGCTGATTTACATGATTTTTGTCATCTTGACATTTAGCTTCAGGAGTTCCTCCTCATTCTCTTGCACTACATTCACTAGCAGCTGCTGAAATTCTCTTTTAGTGCAACCGGGCAAACAAGTATCATAAACATATTGTAGACGATGTAATCTCATCGACATTGCTTGTGAAAGAACTTGCAATTGTTGATGTTACTAAAGAGAGGCTTCTGCACAAAGTTTCTGATTCCAGGCTACCTCTAACCTATAAGAGGTCATTTTAACACTGCCCCCACGGTGGAAACTGGGAAGGCAGTTAAAATCGCCCTCGAGACTCTTCCCGCCAATGCCCCCATGCTAATCCCACTGGTTTCAATTTTAACCTGTTCGTCTGAGCAGGTGTGAGCGACACCCATCGGAAACTGGTGGAGTTCTTCTTTAAATATGCAGATCACGCTCTGGTGATGTCTCGGAGCCCGACTGCTATTTGAATCAGAGGCCTGTGCAGGGAAGCGGTTGGGGTTTTCTGGCCAGGCAAACTTAGCAGGCTGAGGAGTCAGGTCAAAAAAAAATGGCCCAAAAAGATTCAGTCTTTTTACGTTTCTTTTTTACTTTTCCTTGAGGGACCAGGAGGAGCAGGAGTGATCCACGGGCCCACAAGTAAAGTTTAGGCCTTCCGCTGCCCTGGGCTTCTCCCACTCCCCTGAATGTGAGGCCCTCCCAAACCCCCCTCCCCACGACTTACTTGAGTGCCAGGGATTGTTCCTTCCATCCTGGGCTGCAGTTTCACTGCCGCCCGACATTGTGCGCCTGCTCGCGGGCCAGCTGCCGCTTCCCTCTAATTTCGGGCGGCAGATGACTGATGTCCCGGGTCTCACGATGCCCAGGTCGGGACAGTATGCCGTCCTGCCTGACTCCTGCCCTGTTAAAATTAGGACTCCTGTTTCAAAAAGAATAGAGACCTCGAGAACTCCCCTGCTCTTCTTCGAAATAGTGCCATGGGATCTTTTACTGAGAGGGCAGACGAGGCCTCAGTTTAACGTCCCATCTCACCTCCAATAGTGCAGCATTCCCTCAGTAGATTTGAGTGCTTAAGTCCCTGGAGTGGGACTTGAACCCGCAACCTTCTCACTCAGATACAAGCGTGCTACCCACTGAGCCAACTCCTACAGCAAGCTAACTTTGCAGCACTCCTATCAACAGAACTATCTTCAGAAATGTGTGCTGACCAGGATGAGGTGTGCAACCTGAGAGATGGTTCATTTGTACCAGTTAATGGGGTATCACAAAATCAGCTGAAGGCTGGAAAAAATGAATATATTGATATGAGTGAGGAATGTTGGATGCTGCTGGAACCTGGAGCTGGACCAGCCACATAAACACTCTGGCAACAAGAGCAGGTCAGAGGCTAGGTATTCTGCGGCGAGTGTCTCACCTCCTGACTCCCCAAAGCCTTTGCACCATCTACAAGGCACAAGTAAGGAGTGTGATGGAATACTCTCCACTTGCCTGGATGAGTGCAGCTCCAACAACACTCAAGAAGCTCGACACCATCCAGGACAAAGCAGCCCACTTGATTGGCACCCCATCCACCACCAGAAACATTCACTCCCTCCACCACCGGCGTACCGTGGCTGCAGTGTGTACCATCTACAAGATGCACTGCAGCAACTCGCCAAGGCTGCTTCGGCAGCAC
Organism: Squalus acanthias; assembly: GCA_030390025.1. Lineage (NCBI taxonomy): Eukaryota > Metazoa > Chordata > Chondrichthyes > Squaliformes > Squalidae > Squalus > Squalus acanthias. The sequence continues at coordinate 13,785,795 of CM059448.1, forward strand.
CTCCCAAACCTGCGACCTCTACCACCTAGAAGGACAAGGGCAACAGGCGCATGGGAACACCACCACCTCCAAGTTCCCCTCCAAGTCACACACCATCCTGACTTGGAAATATATCGCCGATCCTTCATCGTCGCTGGGTCAAAATCCTGGAACTCCCTCCCTAACAGCACTGTGGGAGTACCTTCACCACACAGACTGCAGCAGTTCAAGAAGGCGGCTCACCACCACCTTCTCAAGGGCAACTAGGGGTGGGCAATAAATGCTGGCCTTGCCAAATCCCATGAACGAATTAAAAGAAACTGTAAGATGCGGAGCTGCAATTGTAAACAAGTAGGAGCTATGGAATTTACCTGACATATTATCGAGCAGTTTCCACAGCACCAGTGGTGATGGAGAAACTTTGCAAGAGCAGTTTTTTCAAAGTCATAAATCACTAATGGCTGGCGGGGAGGCTGCACAGGCTTGTGGCCAGAAAAATCAACAGCTGGCACTGCCAGGGGCAGCTGTAATGTTGCCGCTGTAGTGCTCCTACTCCACCAGCACCTGGAAAGCCATTTTTCTCGTCATATCCCTGTAGGCAGTAGCACTGCCTCATTTACCTTATGGCTCCTCTGCTGACGGTGGTACTACAAGGTAAATGCGCTATTAAAGAGATACTGCCATCGATGTAAAGTTATTCAGTGGAACATTCTGAAGGCTCCCCTGATGGTTCAACAAGTTTCTGCAGTGAATTGGAAAGAAGGTCCCAGGTTCAATTCCTGGTCTGTGCTCAGTTAGCTGACCTTAGCCTGAGTAATGGGAGAGGGGCAACTACCACTGGCCTCAGTGCCCCTTAGATATGGAGGGAAAAATCAGCCACACTGCTAAGATAAGATTCCTAACATGTCTCATCCATGCCTTTGTTACCTCTGGACTTGACTATTCCAAAACGCTCCTGGCTGGCCTCCCACATTCCACCCTACATAAACTTGAGGTCATCCAAAACTCGGCTGCCCGTGTCCTGACTTGCACCAAGTCCCGTTCACCCATCACCCCTGTGCTCGCTGACCTACATTGGCTCCCGGTTAAGCAGCGCCTCGATTTCAAAATTCTCATCCTTGTTTTCAAATCCCTCCATGGCCTCGCCCCTCCCTATCTCTGTAATCTCCTTCAGCGCCACAACCCCCCGAGATATCTGCGTTCCTCTAATTCTGCCCTCTTGAGCATCCCTGATTATAGAAACATAGAATAGAATCTAGGAGCAGGAGTAGGCCATTCGTCCCGTCGAGCCTGCTCCACCATTCAATACGATCATGGCTGATCATTCAAATCTAGTACCCTGTCGCTGCTTTAATCCCCACAGTACACATATCCCACCCTACCCCTGTAACCCCACGTATTTAATTTCCCCTAACATATCCCATCCTATCCCCATAACCCCACATATTTAATCCCCCCCTAACACTAAGGGTCAATTTTATCATAGCCAAATCAACCTAACCCACACATTTTTGGACTGTGGGAGGAAACCGGAGCACCCGGAGGAAACCCACGCAGACACGGGGAGAATGTGCAAACTCCACACAGACAGTCACCCGAGGCCAGATTCGAATTATAATCGCGCAACCGTTGGTGGCCGTGCCTTCTGTTGCCCAGGCCCTAAGCTCTGAATTCCCTGCCTAAACCTCTCCGCCTCTCTTTCCTCCTTTAAGACGCTCCTTAAAACCTACCTCTTTGACCAAGCTTTTCGTCACCTGCCCTAATTTCTCCTTATGTGGCTCGGTGTCAAATTTTTTGTCTTATAATACTCGTATGAAGCGCCTTGGGACATTTTACTACGTTAAAGGCACTATATAAATACAAGTTGTTGGTGTTGTTGCTTAGCCCTGCACTACCTGTAGCTGAAGCACCTACAGGCCTGCTCTCCCCCCGCTTCCCATCACTTTCCTCCAATCACAGCAGCTACACCTCCTTCTGCTCGACTGCAACACACTACACCTGCTGCTGTCCTCACTATTACTTCCCTCACCACCTCAAATCTGTGCCACCCGAGGTCTACACATGGACCATGCAAGGCAATGTCCATGCAGTCTATGATGCCTTGCACCCGTGGGAAGCCTGCTATTCTGGCAAAGCGGGACGCTCCTTCCTCTTTGCTGTCTCCACGGGGAATATGATAAATTAGTTCCCCATGGAGTACAGCGCTTCTGTTCCATCCCTGATGCAGGAGTGGACATCAAGCTGCATGATGCTGCTTGTGTCACCTGTTGCAGCTTGGAATTACCCTGCAGCTTAGAAGTTAAGGGTCACCGTCACTTTAGCAGCCACAGTGTGTGCTGTCCATGCCCTGGTACAGGGCTCCAGTTGTTACTGCAACAGATGACACAGCTTTTTTTTTCCGTTCATGGGATGTGGGCGTTGCTGGCAAAGGCCAGCATTTATTGCCCATCCCTAGTTGCTCTTGAGAAGGTGGTGGTGAGACGCCGCCTTGAACCGCTGCAGTCCGTGTGGTGAAAGTACTCCTGCAGTGAGGGAGTTAGGGAGGGAGTTCCAGGATTTTAACCCAGCGACGATGACTGAATGGCAATATTCTTCCAAGTCAGGATGGTGTGTGACTTGGAGGGGAACTTGGAGGTGGTGGTGTTCCCATGTGCCTACTGCCCTTGTCCTTCTAGGTGGAAGAGGTCGCGGGTTTGGGAGGTGCTGCCGAAGAAGCCTTGGCAAGTTGCTGCAGTGCATCTGTAGATGGTACACACTGCAGCCACGGTACGCCGGTGGTGGGGGCAGTGAATGTTTAAGGTGGTGGATGGGGTGCCAATCAAGTGGGCTGCTTTGTCCTGGATGGTGTCGAGCTTCCTGAGTGCTGTTGGAGTTGCACTTATCCAGGCAAGTGGAGAGTATTCCATCACACTCCTTACTTGTGCCTTGTAGATGGTGGAAAGGTTTTGGGGAGTCATGAGGCGAGACACTCACTGCAGAATACCCAGCCTCTGACCTGCTCTTGTTGCCACAGTATTTATGTGGCTGGTCCAGTTAAGTTTCTGGTCAATGGTGACCCCCAGGTTGATGGTGGGGATTCGGTGATGGTAATGCTGTTAAATGTCAAGGGGCGGTGGTTAGACGCTCGCTTGTTGGAAATAGTCATTGCCTGGCACTTGTGTGGCGCGAATGTTACTTGCCACTTATCAGCCCAAGCCTGAATGTTGTCTAGGTCTTGCTGCATGCGGGCATGGACTGCTTCATTATCTGAGGAGTTGCGAATGGAATTGAACACTGTGCAATCACCAGCGAACATCCCCACTTATGACCTTATGATGGAGGGAAGGTCATTGATGAAGTAGCTGAAGATGGTTGGGCCTAGGACACTGCCCTGAGGAACTCCTGCAGCGATGTCCTGAGACTGTGATGATTGACCTTCAACCACCACAACCATCTTCCTTTGTGCTCGTGGAGAGTTTTGCCCCCCCCCCCCCCCGATTCCCATTGACTTCAGTTTTACTAGGGCTCCTTGATGCCACACTCGGTCAAATGCTGCCTTGATGTCAAGGGCAGTCACTCTCACCTCACCTCTGGAATTCAGCTCTTTTGTCTATGTTTTGACGAAGGCTGTAATGAGGTCTAGAGCCGAGTGGTCCTGGCGGAACTCAAACTGGGCATCAGTGAGCAGGTTATTGGTGAGTAAGTGCTGCTTGCTAGCACTGTCGATGACACCTTCCATCACTTTGCTGATGATTGAGAGTAGACTGATGGGGCGGTAATTGGCTGGATTGGATTTGTCCTGCTTGTTGTGGACAGGACATACCTGGGCAGTTTTCCACATTGTCGGATAGATGCCAGTGTTATAGCTGTACTGGAACAACTTGGCTAGAGGCATGGCTAGTTCTGGAGCACAAGTCTTCAGCACGACAGCCGGGATGTTGTCGGGGCCTATAGCCTTTGCTGTATCCAGTGCGCTCAGCCATTTCTTGATATCACGTGGAGTGAAGCTGAGTGACAACTTCCCTTGTGAAGCACATATGCCTAACCTGCTGCTCCTCAGTCAGATTCAGGCATGAAATCCGGTTCCTTAATACACGCATGGTGTAAAGCCTTCTGCGTCCTTCCCTCCTTCTTCCTCTTCTACCAGCATTTCCTGGTCTGTGCACTCTTCCTTCCTGATGCTGCTGCTCCTCATCCTCATAGCTCAATGATAGAGCCAGCAGAAACCCATTCTAACAATAATAGTGCTGAATGCAAAGCATAGAAAGACGCATGCACCTCCAAAAAAAGTTCTTCAGACAAATTTTAAACACTGCTAGTACAGTCAAACAAAATACCCCACACGCACCCTCAAATGGCTAACCAGAGACTTACCTCAACGGAGGTTAGTGTCCCTTTAAATAGTGCTTCTGCAGCCTGCTTCCCAATTGTTCCCAACTTGATTTGCTGGACGGGCTTAACTAACGAATCAGGCGTTGCCACAGATCAATTTCACAAGAGTCCTACAACAGTCGAAGGACCTTGATTTAAATATTTTTAATAGTCTAAACGCTTATCTTAAGCAGGCACCCGGGACGACTAAGGGGACGCCGAACCAATACGGCTCACTAGTCACTTTAAGTCTATATCGGGTGCGCACGATCACGGCCTGATATTGGCCCGGATTTTGCTGTTGTAATAACGGTGAGGCAATCGGTGATTGCCATTATTACAAGGTAAATCTGACAGCAACTCCTGGCGCCTGCACAAGCACAGTTAACCGCAGAAAACCAGAAGCTGCTGTCGGAGATACCCTGCTCCTCCACGGGGTGTGCAGTTGCAGTCCTTGCCAACAGACTCGGCACTGAAATCACTGTAATAGCGTGAACGTGAGGTACTTACCTATTCGTTCCACACTAAAAACAGCTGAAAAAGTTAGGGCTGGTGCATTTAGGGATAAGTGAGCTTTTAACGGCATAATAATAAGTGATAATTACTGCTGAACAATCTCTCTAGCCCTGAAAAATTAATTTTACAAGTGTGGAGTCTCATTCCCTCAGAAGAAAATTAAAGTTTCAGATTTTAAAAAAAATTTAAATTAAAATTTTTGTTTTGCTTTTTCTGTTTTTTTAAATCTCTCTCCCTTAATCCCATCTGTATTTCCCAATCTTTATTTTACTTTCTTTACTTCATTTAAATGTAATTTATATCTCCTGCTTTATACTTCCTGGTTTGGACCCTACGTGTCACAGTGAGAATTCTTCAATCTGATTGGTTGAAGAGTCCTGCTGTTTCTTGTCCTGCTCACAGACGCCACAGATCCCCTGTAGAGGGCGCCATGCTGAAACAGATGCCTGATGACAGGAAGTCTGCACTCTGAAGCCAGTCAACACTTTGTGGACAGCTGCCAGTGAAGTGAATGGCGAGCGCCGTTCCTTTGCTGGTAACAGGAAATTGGGCCTATAAATTTAGCACCCAGAAAGGGGCAAAACTAGGTTCAACTTTGCCCCCACTGTTCCCATCGGTCTCCATTGTACATCATGTATAACATAATGGTTTTTATCCCAAAGAGATTTAATTTGACCTACATGCTTCTGTATTTTTCCACTCAAAATAAGTGAGCAGGTGTTACAACCAGCAATCCTCAGTGAATTACCAGTCTTACAAAAATATTTCTAAAAGTTGCCTCCGATAAAGGTCCCACAGTTCATTGTTTACATGTTTTTATTTTTAAAAATCAGTTACCTCACATACGTCTAAGTTTTTTTTTTCCATTCACCACAGCAATGGTGCAAGGTTTAGAAACAGCAAGTCCTCTGTGAATGGTCAGTCTTCCTGTTTCTCATAAAAAAACATTCTAACATTTACCTGAGAAAATATCCTTGACCTCAGAATAAAATCACAAATTACATGGTTTCCATTGTTTTTAGCTTTATATCCAAAATAAATTTGATTGTGTCACCTTCTCCAGCTTTTTCCACTTGATTGCAAGGGGATGAAGCTTACAAACAGCAAGTGCTGGCCATTCAACTCTGAAGCGAAAGATCCCCAAATGAAGAGCGGAGTGGCTTGTAATGTCTGACATGCACAGCCAATCAGGAGGAACCAAGGCAATTACAGGAGAAACAGTCAGCATAGTCCACCCCAATAATTAATAATTCACCATCCAGCTAGAATTAATATTATTTGGAAACACAACCTGATATACTGTTGTAGCCTGACCTTTTCCATTCAGAGAAAAAAACCTAGACACAATCATGGTTTTGAATTTCAAAGGATAAATGAAAGAGTACAGGTGCTCTTAATCAACTGTTTATCTCTCTCTGGCTGCCTGTGAAGTAAAATTAAGTAATTTGTTATAGATTAAATAGTTGATAGTGTAATAGATCAAACATATAAGATTCTGAAGGGGCTTGACAGAGTAGATGCAGAGAGGATGTTTCCCCTCGTGGGGGAATCTAGAACTAGGGGGCATAATTTCAGAATAAGGGGGCATCCATTTAAAATGGAAATGAGGAGGAATTTCTTCTCTCAGAGGATCGTGAATCTTTGGAATTCTCTTCCCCAGAGAGCTGTGGAGGCTGGGTCATTGAATATATTTAAGGTGGAGATAAACCGATTTTTGAATGGTAAGGGAGTCAAGGGTTATGGGGAGCGGGCAGGAAAGTGGAGCTGAGGCCAAGATCAGATCAGCCATGATCGTATTGAATGGCGGAGCAGGCTCGAGGGGCCAAATGACCTACTCCTGCTCCTACATCTTATGTAAATAAGAAATTTGTATGCAAAATGTAAATTCTTTATCTAACTCATTTTGAAATCATTTCGAAAAACAAAGTAACTAAAAAATCTTGTTCCTGCATGAGAAAATACGACCTTCCACTTGCAGTGAGTTAATCCTACTGATGCATGCTACACATTCTCGGACTGCTAACAAAGTGATAACCGTGGAAAAACTGAGCTTCAAGCTCTGGTTTTTGAGAGAGGCTGAGACCTTCAATTCAAAATCTTAGTCAGGTAATCAAAGGAAATTTTAAAGGTAAGATAATCATGTTGTTGTGAAATATGTAATTTTTAATGTCTTATTCTGTTAGAAAGTTTTATTTTGAAACTTTGATTGGCAGAGTGAAGGTTTACTTTCTACTTTGCATATAACCACATTAGATTTAATATGTTTGAATCACAATTAATATATTTGCATATAGTCAATTTAATGGAAGAAACTTGAATTGAGGTGGGACAAATTTAAAATTTAAGCCAATCTGTGGCAAATGTGACAAATACAGATTTTACTAATGCACATGTGGTGCCAGAGTGTGACATGAGAGCTACGGTGTCTGAAGTGTGATGGACAGAAAGTGTACACTAACTCTCAAGCCCCTTTTAATACCTTCCCTCCTTTCTCAACCCTCTCTCTTTCTCTCAGCCTTTTCTCTCTTTGTCTCTAATCCCCACTCTCTCAAACCACCTTTCTCTCTCTCTCAACCCTCTTCTTTACCCCAACTTCTTCTACCCGCCCTTCCTATCTGTTTTTCTTGAAGAAGCTTTTTTTCCAAATTCAACTTAAAAAATCAAATTAGAATGAGGAAGGAATCTTTCTCTCTTATTGTACGTGTTAAAAATTAGAATCTCTGTCTCACAGATGTAAACAAAAATTAATATTTCCCCTTTCTAAATGTCAACAAAACACAGGTGAGATTATTGGATGGCTTCAAAATTCAAATTATTATTTTTGCACATAACATAAGAGTTAGGAGCAGGAGTAGGCCATACGGCCCTTCGAGACTTCCTCCGCCATTCAATAGGATCATGGCTGATCTTCGACCTCATCTCCACTTTCCCACCCGATCTCCGTATCCCTTGAAAATGGAACATTAGCATGAACTCTCATCCCTTTTCTATTTCTCTGTCAGCTTTTGTTTTCTAAAGTTTATATAACACAAAAGCCATAGCTGGTGTACAATTAGTACCTTGTAATTTTTTTCACACTCACACAGAAACAGCCTCTGGGAATTTTTTTTTTTTACTTCAATTAAGCTTTTAAAATTTTCCCTCTTTTTCAAAATTACTTGGAAAATAAGCTACTGGGTGGAAATTGCTAGAAACTGAAAATAAAATATTGCATCAGTACAGCTAACTGAACAGTGCTGTTGCATCCTGGAAAATTAGGTGCACTGCACACACTTAGACAATTAAATTTCCACTCAGAGTCACAGTTCTGGTCAAAAATATCAAGCCCAAGCACAGGCTTTTGTGAAAGGCTAAGGCCTTCAGGTAAAATATTCAGTAAGGGAATTAAAAGACACAAAAAAGACTTCAGTAGATAAATGTAATTGTTATTGCAAAATATGGTTTTTTTTAAATTTTGTTTAAACCCTTATTTTGGACATTAGAAATTTCAGATGCTGAGAAAAATTGACAGCTGAAAAAACCCTTCTGAAAGCATTTTGAGTGATTTATGGGAACCCCCATGGCCAAATTTCACACATTAACGAGCTTGCATAAGCAAAATCCATATTAAATCTGGACATAGGAATTTAGAATGGAGAAACTTGGCACAAAAATGTGACACTAGGACGTTAAGTGGCACAGACAGGAAGTGCAAGCAAACACAAGACATTTAATACGATATAGATAGATATACTCGTTGAGCTCTCATGACTTTGCCTGCAGGGAAAACAAATTGTGTGAGGATTGATTTGTTAGAATGAAGCCTCAGCATGTCATCCGTCCGGCGCGCACAGTGGGACTAAGTTCAGACATTTCAAATTGTAGGGCTACATGATGGGACCAAATAGCAATTAGCTTTGAGGGTGCATGGGAAATAAATAGATATTTAATTGTGCAATAGCGCAAAGTGCCAGTTACTACTCTGCGTGTGGGGGAAATAAAGACATCAATGAAACAACTGAAAAAGAGGGAGAGGATCTTATGAGGCTGTGTTCTCCAACAGCAGCCAAAAAGCCCTAAGACCACTGGTCAGACCCACAGCTGCACTCTTGTTTCCACCCCCTGATTCCTGGTGCAACTCGGGGCATGACCTGATCTACCAAATTCAAAAATACCTTGGCCTGGATAGGAAAAGCACATTTCTGATGTACTCTGCCTAGTCAGCACAAGGACAAGGCTGGGTGGTGGTGGGGCGGGGTGGGGCGGAGCAAAATGGGGGCCTATATGTTGCAAGACATAATGCGAGTTACCATGAGCAACACCGTGGGAGATCTGCTAGTTTGCTATAAGATATTAAAAGTCCTGTGTGTAATGCAATCTTCCTACAAATGTCACATTTGCATCCTGTTGTACTTTAGCTGCCACACTTCAGATGTCATATTTAACAAATCCTCTGACTCACCATTGCCACACAATTAGCTAGTTTATAATTATAATAGTCAGTTGGGTGTTTACAGATCGGCGTAAGAGCTCGAAGTATAAGTTATTTAACTGAGAATGTTAATCTAGAAAAGTATCCCACCACTAGAAAGCTTCCATAATAAATAGTTGTTGTAAATTTTATTTCACCCAGTAGTTTGGTGTTCAAGAGCTTGGCCAGTTAAATCTCAGCCAGAAAATTGTAAATTTGAGTGCCTGACTTGCCTTTCACTGCTCACGTGCTTCAAATGAATAGGCTTCATGGAGTTTCAGCTATCTTACTGGATGGAATTATCCATTGTAATGAGGCACTGCATTTCATTTTGAGGGAGAACAAGCTTATTTATCTTGCCCTGCTTGAATCACATCCGAATGTCAATAACAATGGCTATAGAGAGCTCTATGACCCTTAGGGGTAAAAATTGAGTCGCGCCCCATTTGGGGCGCTAACCTCGCCGGGGCGCGACTTTTAGCGCCCCGAAAAAATTAGCGGCCCCGCGCCGGACCTTCAGTGGTTGCGCCCCAAGAGGGAAGCGGGGCGCAACTGGAAGCAGCCCGCATCCCTCTTGGGGCGCTGCGAGTGAATATCCTGGCGCTACGTGCCGCGGTATTGCAGGCCTTCCTCCCCTTCTTAAAGGGGAGGGACACTGCGCAGCGCGAACCGGGGCCCAGCTGGGCCCCCAGGGATCGGGAGTGCCGGCAAAAGAGCCCGGCACTCAAGAGAAGTGCCGGGCTCTTGGAGCGCAGCCGGCACTTCACGGTGGGGGGGCTTCACGGGGGCCGGGGGCAGGTGCTGGCAGGCGGCCAGCAACAAAAATGGCCGCCTGCCACCTCCGCTTTAAATATCGCCGCCCCGGCCGCACGTACGCCTCCCTGAACCCGTCGGACATAGCGTCTGGCGGTAAATCAGGGGGCGCGACTGAAGATCACGGCCGGGGTGCGAGCGGGGTGCTGCGCACGGCGATGACGTCATCGCCGGCGGCGCAGCGCCACAGGGCGCTACCGGCTGCCGCCACCGCTAACCTCCCACTAAATTTTTCGGGAGGCGTGGGCGGCGCTGCGCCCGGGCGTTAGCTGCTTTACGCCCCATTAGCGCCCACTTAAGGCGCTAACGGGAGGCACAAGCAGCTGAATTTTTCCCCCTTAATCTTCCCACACGCTCCATTTTGAAGAGTCTTTAGTTGGTGTTTGGTGGCACGTGATCTGCAAGAGGCAAAATCATGTTAAAGGATAAGGAATAAAAATAGAAAATGCTGGAAATATTCAACAGGTCAGGCAGCATAAGGAAATACTTAGACCCCCACCCACAAGATTGTGGGAGTGAATCTAGACTTAGATTTTCAATTGATACTCTCCTGCCAGCACTGGGTGAATATCACCAGCTCTTGGCCTAGTTGCTTTCCATCATGGAAGGATTTATGGACTTTTCCCTGATTTATGTTTCCAGATATTACTTCTATCCCATCAAGACTTTTTTCTGCCACTGTTCTCCCTTTCAGTATATGTACCTATTGAGGATAATACTGATTTATCTGCAGCAATATGAATGAAGTAGCTTCTTCCCTCAACTCAACCCAATGTGTTTTGTCTAAATGAAGCATCAATCCCAACAACCCATCTAAGGCTAGCTTAAATTTAAGCAAAAATAAATAGGTGTGTTCTGACGAAAGGTCGTCGACCTGAAACGTTAACTCTGTTTTTCTCTCCACAGATGCTGAGCGTTTCCAGCATTTTCTGCTTTAATTTCATTTTTCCAGCATCCACAGTATTTTGCTTTTAAATAGTTGTGTTGACTGTTGGAGCTTGAGGCACGAATGCATTGGTGTGAAGCAGCTATTGATGTTTTGCAATGGTCCTTTTGTGCATCTTCAAATGAACTTTTGAGTAGTTTTCCGGTGCATGCTGATACGCTGTAGTGTAGATGGGGTGAACGCTTAAGGTACGATTTCTTGGCACCAATTCAGCAACTGCAGGTATCCGCATAAATGGGTGACATCCATGCAAATCACCCAAAACAGTTTTGTTGTTCTTCTCAAACTCAAATGAACTTTCACGTCAGATAATCAGCAGTACATTCGACATACCAGCCCTTGACTGCAGTAAACAGTGCTGTTTATCATTATTCAGACGTAAATTCCATTCTTTTGAAGTGCTGCGTGGAAGTAGACAGTATAAAGATTATTTCATATGCAAATTTGAACAAAACACTAGGTTCCCTTCTTATATATTTGTTTTGGCATCCGAATGTTTTTATTTTGGCCAGCTGGGCATCTGACATGGGTAGAAACCCATCACCATGCCTAAAACTGCTTTTATACTGCCGTTCACTTAGGTCAGATTCCAGGAGACTGGCATCCTTGAGCCACATACTGGTGATTACACTACCAAAGATGTTACTGTGTACTTCACTGGCAATAAATAAATTCAGTTCCTTTATCCCACTCGGAGAAGGAAGTCGGATATAGTATTTTAACACTTGAATAACAGAATTTGGGCCTAGATAGAGTGGATCGGAAGGACCTATTTCCCTTAGCAGAGAGGTCAATAACCAGGGGGCATAGCTTTAAAGTAATTGGTAGAAGGATTAGAGGGGATTTGAGAACTTTTTCACCCAGAGGGTGGTGGAAGTCTGGAACTCACTGCCTCAAAGAGTGGTAGAGGCAGAAACCTCATCACATTCAAAAAGTACTTGGATATGCACTTGAGGTGCTGTAAACTACAAGGCTACAGACCAAGAGCTGGAAAGTGGGATTAGGCTGGATAGCTCGTCTCTGGTCAGCACAGTCACAATGGGCCGAATGGCCTCCTTCTGTGTCTTAAATTTCCATGATTCTATGAATACAATATAATGGTCCTAGTTCACAAACGCCAGTCTTCCAGAGTCTGACTTAAATGAGCACCAATATTTAAAAAAAAGTAATATAAGAATCTTGATACAAGACGGCTGAGACATCCACAGGAGTCGAGTTTCTGTTTGCCTTATATGGAGTGCATATTCTCTTCCCATATGGACACACCCATGTATTTAAGTCCAGAGAGCTTAGGTGGAGCCAAGGCTTAGCAACAGGTCTAACCCTCCAAATTCATTAATGAGCCAGACTGGACTGATTATAAACTAAATTTTCTCTACTACTAGATTCCATAGGGCAAGACTTGGCCCCTTTATATTCACTGATGGTGTCCCTGAACAAAGGCAACAAGTTAAAAAATGTAAACAGATGGTACACAATGGAAGTAAATTTCTGCCATCCCACCGATGGCAAATGTGTCTCCGCCTCCAACGTAAATACTACATTGCAGGTTGAAGTAGTCACAGAACATGGTTGTCAGTGGGCTGAACAGCTGAAGCGAATCAGTCTTACTATCACTGGCCTGTATGGACCTTCCCCAGGTCTGACTGTCACATGGAGTAGGTACTGCACTAAATAAATGGGCCAAAGTGAGACGTTGAAACAACAGTGCCCGTGCAGGAAGTGATTCTCTACCATAAATGGACCATAAAGTTAAAGCTACCATTGCAGACTTTGGAGATCTCCTTGTTTAAAGTAGCAAATGGGAGCTGAATCACAGAGGACAATCCAGGCGATTTAACTTCCATTTGCTACCATGAATATCACTAAGTTAGAGAATTCCAAGTGTCACTGTTCTTGTTGAGGTTAGTTTATTCAGAATTTTCTAAATGCAAAATTGCTGCCAATATAAGTGCTAGCAAATTATGGAAGTATGGTGCAAGGTAGGTAGAAGTGGACTGTTTCCAGTAGTTGAGGGGTCAAGAATGAGGGGCCATAGGTAAGAGACTTAGAATCGAGGTCTGAAGTAACTTCTTTATACGGAGTTGTGAGGCTGTGGAATTCACTTTCAGGATTAGTGGTTGAGAAAAAAAGAAAGACCTGTATTTATATAGCACCTTTCAATTTCAGGACATCCCAAAGCACTTTACAGCGAATGAAGTACTTTTTGAAGTGTTGTCGCTGTTGTAATGTGGGAAACGCGGCAGCCAATTTGCACACAGCAAGCTCCCACAAACAGCAATGTGATAATGACCAGGTAATCTGTTTTAGTGATGTTGATTGAGGGATAAATGTTGGCCAGGACACCGGGGATAACTCCCCTGCTCTTCTCTGATGTAGTGCCATGGGATCGTTTGCATCCACATGAGAGAGCAGTTTAATGTCTCATCTGAAATATGGCACCTCAGAGAGTGCAGCACTCCCTCAATACTGCACTGGAGTGTCAGCCTAGATTATGTGATCAAGTCTCTGGAGTGGGACTTGAACCCACAACCTTCTGACTCAGAGGCGAGGGTGCTACCCACTGAGCCATAGCTGACACCGTCGTGAGGCAGAAACAACATCAACATTCAAGATTACATTGGATAGGTGGATAAAGGAAAAGGGATTGAAGTGATATGGGAACAGGGTAAGTAAATGGACTATTTGTGGACTGGTTGGATCGAGTGGCCTAGTTTCTATATTTTTCTATGTATTGAAAAATTAACATGGCCTCTGCTACCTCCTTGCTGCCCTTCATATGGTTTCAATGAGACATACTCTTTCAAATATTGCTCCACTTGATGAGCAAAATAAAATTGGGGTGGAGAGATTAACTGCATGTGTTAGTCGCCACATGCGTGCTGCACATTGTTACTTGGACAGGTTTTCCTACGTTAAAATAAATGCCAAGAGAGGAAACCTACATGGAAGAGTTAAGGATATTTCTTCACCACTGTTGTCATCTCCATGTTTTTCTCCTTCGCATTGATGGAATTGCCACTAATTAAGAGAGAGCAATTTCACTAATAGTAAGCAGAAACGCAAAATGTTGCTCTGAGCATAAATGAATAAGGATATCTTCAATCCGCAGGTATGGTAGTGTCATGGGTATGGTACTGGACGAGTAGCGAGACACTGTAAGTTCAGATCCCAACATTGGTAAATTGTGAAATTAAATGCAATAAATCTAATAATTGTGGGCTAGAAACAGAACAATCACTATGAAAGTTGCCCGGGTGTCATAAAGACCCACCTGGTTAACTAATGTCCACCAGAGAAGGGAACCTGGCACCCATATTAAGAAAGGGAAAATAGACTATGAAAATAAATTAGCAAAAAATATAAAAACAGATAGCAAGAGTTTCTATAGTTATATAAAAAGAAAAAGGGTGGTTAAGGCAAACGTAGCTCCCTTAGAGGATGAGACCGGGAAATTAATGGTGGGAAACATGGAGATGGCAAAAATGCTGAACAAATATTTTGTTTCAGTCTTTACGGTAGAGGACACTAAGAATATCCCAACACTGGACAAACAGGGGGCTCTAGTGGGGGAGGAGCTAAATACGATTAAAATTACTAAGGAATTGGTACTCAGTAAAATAATGGGACTCAAGGCGGATAAATCCCTTGGACCTGATGGCTTACATCCTAGGGTCTTGAGGGAAGTGGCAGTAGGAATTGTGGATGCTTTGGTAATAATTTTCCAAAACTCCCTGAACTCAGCAAAGGTCCCGGCAGATTGGAAAACTGCTAATGTAACACCCTTATTTAAAAAGGGTTGTAGGCAGAAGGCTGGGAATTATAGACCAGTTAGCCTAACATCTGTGGTGGGTAAAATTTTGGAGTCTATTATTAAGGAGACAGTAACGGAACATTTAGATAAACATAATTTAATAGGACAAAGTCAGCATGGCTTTATGAAGGGGAAGTCATGTCTGACAAATTTGCTCGAGTTCTTTGAGGACATAACGTACAGGGTGGATAAAGGGGAACCAGTGGATGTGGTGTATTTAGACTTCCAGAAGGCATTCGACAAGGTGCCACATAAAAGATTATTACTTAAGATTAAAAATCACTGGATTGGGGGTAATATTCTGGCATGGGTGGAGGATTGGTTATCTAACAGGAAGCAGAGAGTTGGGATAAATGGTTCATTCTCGGACTGGCAACCAGTAGCCAGTGGTGTTCCGCAGGGGTCGGTGCTGGGTCCCCAACTCTTTACAATCTATATTAACGATTTGGAGGAGGGGACCGAGTGTAACATATCAAAGTTTGCAGATGATACAAAGATGGGAGGGAAAGTAGAGAGTGAGGAGGACATAAAAAACCTACAAGGGGATATAGACAGGCTGGGTGAGTGGGCAGAGATTTGGCAGATGCAATACAATATTGGAAAATGTGAGGTTATGCACTTTGGCAGGAAAAATCAGAGAGCAAGTTATTATCTTAATGGCGAGAAACTGGAAAGTACTGCAGTACAAAGGGATCTGGGGGTCTTGGTGCAAGAAAATCAAAAAGTTAGTATGCAGGTGCAGCAGGTGATCAAGAAAGCCAATGGAATGTTGGCTTTTATTGCTAGGGGGATAGAATATAAAAACAGGGTGGTATTGCTGCAGTTGTATAGGGTATTGGTGAGACCGCACCTGGAGTACTGCATACAGTTTTGGTGTCCATACTTAAGAAAAGACATACTTGCTCTCGAGGCAGTACAAAGAAGGTTCACTCGGTTAATTCCGGGGATGAGGAAGTGGACATACGAGGAGAGGTTGAGTAGATTGGGACTCTACTCATTGGAGTTCAGAAGAATGAGAGGCGATCTTATTGAAACATATAAGATTGTGAAGGGGCTTGATCGGGTGGACGCGGTGAGGATGTTCCCAATGATGGGTGAAACTAGAACTAGGGGACATAATCTTAGAATAAGGGGCTCCTCTTTCAAAACTGAGATGAGGAGAAACTTTTTCACTCAGAGGGTAGTGGGTCTGTGGAATTTGCTACCCCAGGAAGCTGTGGAAGCTACTTCATTAAATAAATTTAAAACAGAAATAGACCGTTTCCTAGAAGTAAAGGGAATCAGGGGTTACGGGGAGCGGGCTGGAAATTGGACATGAGTTTGAGTTCGGATCGGTCAAGGCCCTGTGGGTGGCGGAGCGGGCCCGGGGACCGAGTGGCCTGGTCCTTCTCCTGCTTCTTGTGTTCTTTAGAGTTGAGGTTGGATCAGATCAGCCATGATCTCATTGAATGGCGGAGCAGGCTCGAGGGGCCGATTGGTCTACTCCTGCTCCTATTTCTTATGTTCTTATGTTCTTATATCTGGTCTGGGTGACTCCAGTCCCACACAATGTGGTTAACTCTAAAGTTCTCTGTAAGCCACTCAGTTATAAAACAATTCCTACAAAAGAAAGCCCACCACCACCTTCGCAGAGCAACTAGGGTTGGGCAAGAGATGTGGCCTAGGCGGCAGTGCCATTTACATCTTCAGCACAATCTTTTTAAATCAGCTTTCATTGTGAAGTATTCAGGCAATCCGAAATCTGCATCCTCCACGGTTTGATTGAAGTAGAAATATTTTCAATGAATTCTTTTTTTTAAATTCCTCCAGTTTCCTTAAGGACTCCTGCTGAGGTAAAAATGCCTTACAGCCACTGGCAGCTCTCCAGTACCTTACCCAAGTAGCCATTCTTCATGTGTGAGCCTAATATCCACACGCACACTCTTTCCAGCAGGGGATTGTAATGATGTCTCTTATTCACAGCCCACTCACTGCTTTGTAGCCACTTTTACATTGACACTTGTTTAGTTCAGATTCCGGAAGACTGATATTCATGAGAGTGATATCCCAGCATGTACGCCACTAACTTCTTTTCGTGGGTCTATAATTTTGGGATCAGGACAAGAGAGCCAAATTTCATAATGTAAATGTTGGGAGCTGGTTTATAGACACCATTCTTCCAGGATTTAATCTAAATGAACAATAGTATAAAAGCAGCTTATTTTTTTTAATGCTTTCTCTGGATACGGGCGGCACTGGCAAAGTTGGCATTTATTGCCTATCCCTAGTTGCCCTCGAGCAGCTTATATCTGACTGCTTATAAATTCTCACGTTCAACATATCAACATTATGCCTTTGAGAACTATTCGTACGTATAACAAAACATGTAAATGACCTATTTAGCAGCTGCAAAAGTACACAATTTTTCACAGGTCTGTATGCCTTCTAATTATACCAGTATCATTATAGGGTTTATCAGAGAGCATTCAAAAGTAGGCATCCTGGCTGACTTTTCCCTTCCTTAGCCAAAGAGCACTGAGGCTAAGTGTAGCACTACCCCATCACTAGTACTGCTGTGATTAGTAGGTTTAGCACAGACTAGTATCGAATACAACTCCTTGGTCGTCTCTATGACTCAGTACTACAATAAATGGAACATTTACCCATGGCGGTAATGGGCCATGAGTAGGGTTCTGACTCTATCACAGCGTCACCAAGAGGGTTTTGAACCTGTCAAATGGTCATAAGGATTTTGATCCCGTCATCTCAAAATTTGCTGCACGGTTGGGTTTGAAGGAATCTTCCAGTATGCTGGGAAGAGATTCTGAAATATGTGCAGCTAAGTGCTTTATTCAGCCTGAGGTTCCATATCGCAGCATAAACCAAACTGGAATGTCCTCCAGTAAATAAATTATGACAACGTAGACACTTTAAAGTTCTTTTTTCTATAGTAAAATGAAAGGAATTTGGCTGTGTTTGAGATAGGTTCTGATCCAATTTTCACTCCTTTCCAATGAAATAATAAAGACGACATGCTGAATCACCAGCATTAAGTTGCTCGCGGTTTTAGGTCAGTAATTTTTCAGTGACTTCTCCACATATTTTTCTGTGAGGGGGAAAAAAAACACCAGACCGGTAGAACTACATCTCCTCCTTAGTAAGAGAGGTTTATCAGATGTAGGAAAGTCTAGGCCCATCCCTAAGGCAATAGACAGCATGAAGGTAACCCAGGCAGCTGCCTCAGTAACTTTTTCTGTACTGATTAGTAATAAGCATAACTAACACTGCTCAGTCATGATTATGCAAAGAGAATAGTCATTTCCGACAGTGTATTGAGAAAATGTTTTGGCTCCCAATGGTGCTGCCTCCGTAATAGTAAAATGCCAGCAACTGTGGATGGCTATATTTCCTGTAGTAGAAAAAATTATGTCAACCCCTCTCAGTGGTGGACAAGCAAACGCAAGCAATGGTTCACAGAAATAAAATGTGTGCTTTTGCTTCAACAGATCTCTTGACCAAAATATTTGGGCTCTTGTTGATTTATTCATGAATTCCATAGTTACCCACCAGAGGTTCAAATACTAACAACAGCTGCAGCAAGCTGCCCTGAACCACTTATACTGGCAGCACCCAGATTACCAGACGCATAGATCTCGTCTGCGTCTGCATAACCTTGACATAGTTGCAAGTGGTCATAAGAAGGTTTTGATTCTGTCACCACAAACCAGTCACTGATTTGCTGCAAAGTTGTTTATAATGAATGCTCCAGCATGCTTTGCGAGAGTAGAGAACTGATTCAAAGGGTTTTATTCAGCCTGAAGATTCCTAGTCCAATGTAAAACAAGCTGGAATGTCCATTAGTAAATAAATTATGACATAACTATCAAACCATCGTAGTTTGGCTTGTCCTGTGCAGTCTTCAACCAAACATTAATGCCCATTCCCTCCATCATTCGCATTGCCAGGATTAAAATTATTCAATTATCCCATTAATGATTGATCATTTGTATCTTTGTAAAATGTTGATTATTTTTTTATAACACATAACATAGTCAACAAAAAAGAAAAAGAAAGATTTGCATTTCAATAGCGCCTTTCACGACCACCGGACGTCCCAAAGCGTTTTACAGCCAATGAAGTACTTTTGAAGTGTAGTCCCTGTTGTAATGTAGGAAACACGGCAGCCAGTTTGCGCACAGCAATGTGATAATGACCAGAAAATCTGTTTTAGTGATGTTGATTGCGGGATAAATATTCACCAAGACACCAGGGATAACTCCCCTGCTCTTCTTTGAAATAGTGCCATGGGATCTTTTACATCCACTTGAGAGAGCAGTCAGGGCCTCGGTTTTGACAGCTCGTCCGAAAGATGGCACCTCTGACAGTGCAGCACTCCCTCAGTACTACACTGGAGTGTCAGCCTAGATTTTTGTGCTCAAGTCTCTTGAGCAGGACTTGAACCCACAACCTTCTGACTCAGAGGCAACTGAGCCATGGCTGACATTGACACAAATACAACTGGTATGTTACTTGTGTATCTTGTATTTCAGCAAGATACTTAAATGAAAAATCAGGCCATTGTCACTGCAACAGGATAACAAAATGTTAGTACAACTCGGAGAAGATCACTTACTGCATTTACATTCATGCCTTGGCAACTCAATTGAAAATGGAAGAAGGGCAGGTGAATTGAAAGGAGGAAAACTAATATGAGAAAGCAGGGGCTATAGGAGTGTTAAAACTATTAAGAATGGATTAAAGGATTACCACAAAGGTTGTGGTTGTTTATGTGCTATGACAGTTCAAGGTTCAGGACTATTCAAATACACTTATAGAATTATTGACCCAGTGAACTGTACATTCGATAAATGTAAAAAGGTTCATGTGTTTAGATCTTAAAGAGGAAATAAACTTTACTGGAATGATTACTCATAGTGACTCACTCTAATTTATGGTTAATTACTGTAAATAACCAACAGCTGTTTCTTGTGTATTATCCAGCAAACTGATAATGTTGCTTTCTAGCTGCTTTTACTTTGTGTTCCAGCAGCTGGCTACAAAACTGTCGGGGCTCGGTAAAATCAACAACTGTGGAAAAACAGGTCCTTGCGGGCAGTCTTTAGCAAGTCCCAGCAATTCTACATTTGGCTTGCAGCCAGCTGTGTGAGACCTACTGGCTTAAGAATGTTTTGGGATCATTGTCTCCTGTCTGACTGTTACAATGGCAATCTACACGCTCCCCTTAAATACCTTACCAGAGAGAACAGGTTGAAGCTGGTTGTACAGGGAGTGAAGAAATCATATGGTAAGATAGCCAAACCAACCACCAACATTTTCAACCTGTGTGTGATTTCTTTGTTAATTGAGCCTGTAAAAAATACACACACACACACATTGTGTCTTTTCCTCTGCTCATATTATTCTGTGAGGAATTTTTCAAATATATACATCTTGGTTATATACTGCATGGATAAGTAAATTGATATGGGCTGTTATAAGAGCCAGGATCCGATCTGTAAAAATAGTTTCACCTTTAAATGAGCATAGAAACAGGAGTAGGCTATTCAGCCCCTTGAGCCTGTTCCGCCATTCAAGGAGATCATGACTGATCTGCGACCTAACTCTATATACCTGCCTTTGGCCCATATCCCTTAATACCTTTGGTATTAATTACACTTTTTCGATGACTTATGAATGTAAGAGAGTATACAACAAGAAAGAAAATCATCCAGCCCATCCCTTCCAGTAGGCCTTGAACCATTCCTACTGTAGAACCTGCCCAGCTTGTCTACTGTCTTGATGGAGGCGAATAACAATATGTACAATTTATATCTCCCTGACACCTTAAGGCAATCTAATGAAAGTCCAGGACATCAATCTAGATTAATGGGAAGCCAAAAACTTCCAAGTAATGCTGCTGGCTCCGCTTCGTTCTCTGGGTAGGAAAAATTGAAATGTACATTCATTTTTAAACTGTTTACTGGCATCCAAATACTGGTTAACTTTGAATATTCCCAAAAAGCCACTGGGATGGTTGACTCCTCGCTAAAGTTACATTTAAAAAGAATGAACTTTAAGAAGTTTCCAATTAATCGAATGGATTGCCTGGGATCTCTGCAAATGTTGCTTCTCACCAGTTGCCGTTAACCTACAGCTGCTGCACAGCAGAAGCGATGTGAGGCTATCTCTTGGAAGCAGTCTCAAACAGCTTTCTTAAATTGGGCTCAGGAGGCCTTATAACCAGATTACCCAATATAGTTTGCATTGATGTGAAACTGAAACTGCTTTGCATCAATGCACAGTGTAAGATTTATAATAAACGCCTTATCATCAAACAAAACAACAGAGACTTGCATTTAAATAGCACCTATTAATGGAGGAAAACATTCCAAGGTGCTTCACAGGTGTGTAATCAAACAAAAATGGACACTGAGCCAAAGAAGATATTTTGAGGGGTGACTAAAAACTTGGTGAAAGATATGGAGGAGAGAGCGACGGAGATAGACAAGTTTATGGAAACAATTGCAGAGCTTAGGGCCTAGACGACTGAAGGCATGGGTGCCAATGGTGGGGTGAAGGGAGTAGGGGTTGCAAGCTAGGACACTAGGAGAATTCCCTGCTCCTCTTCAAATAATGTCATGGAATCATTTACATCCACCTGAACAGACATACAGGGCCTCGTGTCGGCTGTGGCTCAGTTGGTAGCTCACTCGCCTCTGAGTCAGAAGGTTGTGAGTTCAAGTCCCACTCCAGGGACTTGAGCACAAAAAATCTAGGCTGACGCTCCAGTGCAGTGCTGAGGAAGTGCTGCACTGTCGGAGGTGCCGTCTTTCGGATGAGATGTTAAACCGAGGCCCCGTTTGCTCTCTCAGGTGGACGTAAAAGATCCAATGGCACTATTTCGAAGAAGAGCAGGGGAGTTATCCCCGGTGTCCTGGCCAATATTTATCCCTCAATCAACATAACAAAAACAGATTATCTGGTCATTATCACATTGCTGTTTGTGGGAGCTTGCTGTGTGCAAATTGGCTGCTGCGTTTCCTACATTACAACAGTGACTACACTCCAAAAGTACTTCATTGGCTGTGAAGCGCTTTGAGACATCTAGTGGTCGTGAAAGGCGCTATATAAATGCAAGTCTTTCTTTCTTTCTCAGTTTAACACCTCATCTAGAAGATGTCACCTTGGACAATGTAGCACTCCCTCTATACAGCACTGAAGTGCCAGGCTAACTGGCTAACTAACATTTAATATATGTTGCTGACCAATTTACATTTTTCTGCTCCCAACAGCGCCTGAACCATAATGTTCCATAGAGCATTTTGGTCATTTGTCTTTGTACATATCCCTATAACATCCAGTGGTCAACTGGATACTTAGCCTCCCTTTTTAAAGGAATTAGCTGACCGAGCATTATTTGCTTTTGATGGGAGTATTCCACAGATCTGTAAAATAATAAAAATTCTGGTATTACCATAACAGATCTGTGTGTAAAAAAAAAAATGCACTTAAAACAATAGATCTCTTGATTGGTAAATGTTTCAATTAGCCCTTTTGCTATGCCTGTTAAAACAAAAAATATAATTATACTCTTCCTACATTTCCATAATATTGTTAACCTGTATGCTATTTCAGTTAATTACACAGTCCATTCTGTATATACAAAGCAGATGTGTTTATAATTTGCATTTATTGCTGTTAACTGGATAATATTGCTGTGCATTACTGTAAAATGAACCCTGTGCTTAACTGCCATGCCAATTTCTACACGAGTTTGGTATCACATGCTTCAGAACCGACGTTGCCTTTTTAAATTATTTTCCGTAAAAAAAAAACCAAGAAAATTAAGCTGGAAAAATGTGAAAGCATTTTTGTGTGTTTTATTTAAAATATCATCATATAGCATATTAATATCTCAAGTGTGTATTTCTAATAGGGAAAAAATCGTGGCAGACCAGTTCATTACTTAATGGGGATCAATTGTTTTCTGTAATACAGTAAAGAGTTTGTAAGAGCTCGGAGATCAGTTGCTGGGGATGTTCTCTTCACATAGTTTCCTCTCTGCTTGGATACAGGGAGGAGTCCTGCTGTCTCATTGGTGGGTAATAGGGAACCAATGAAAAGTACTCCCTGTGGACTGGACTGCCTTCTGGAGATTAAGTTTAAGCAGTGTTTGTATAGTAAATTCTCATCTATAAGTTGAAGCGTATGAAAGAATTTTTGACTGGAGATATGTGTATGTTTACTTTACAAATAAATGAACATTACCCACTAGACTGTGCATGTTGCAGTGCCAGACACCTGATTCACTCTACACTAATGGTGGCAGCTCTTCACTTAAAGAAATAGGTATATATCAGTTTGAACTTTGTTGTGTCCAAATAGTGGTAACTTAAGGCACTAACATCAATACATGCTTGGCTAAAATTCCTTTACCAATAACCCCTGGTTTTGCAGATTAAATTCATACAACCACTTACATATTTGGTAAGGCGTTGCAGGAATACCAAGAGGATTTAGTACACTGACGTTTACTATAACTAGAGTGTTATGTTCAAATAAATAAAGGAACTATCTGATATTAGAACTTGCCTGCCACTGATGAGTATTTTTCCAGTTGTTTATCTAGGCTGCTAAATGAAAAGGACCACAGTATGGAATAGTTCTAACTCTATCTGTCTCTGTCCCTCAATGTCTAAAACATAGGAACAGGAGGAGGCCATTCAGCCCCTCGAGCCTGCTCCGCCATTCAATGAGATCATGGCTGATCTGCAACCTAACTCCATGTACCCGCCTTTGGCCCATATCCCTTAATACCTTTGGTTAACAGAAAGCTATCAATCTCCGATTTAAAATAAACAATTGATCTAGCATCAATTGCTGTTTGCAGAAGAGAGTTCCAAACTTCTACTACCCTTTGTGTGTAGAAGTGTTTCCTAATTTCACTCCTGAAAGGTCTGACTCTAATTTTTAGACTATAACCCCTAGTCCTAGAATCCCCAACCAGTTGAAATAGTTTCTCTCTTTCTACCCTACCTGTTCCCCTTAATATCTTGAAAACTTCGATCACTTCACCCCTTAACCTTCTAAATTCTAGGGAATACAACCCTAATTTGTGTAATCTCTCCTCGTAACTTAACCCTTGAAGTCCGGGTATCAGTCTGGTCAACCTACGCTGCACTCCCTCCAAGGCCAATATATTCTTCCTAAGGTGTGGTGCCCAGAACTGCTCACAGTTCAGGGCAGGTGTGGTCTAACCAGGGTTTTGTATAGCTGCAGCATAACTTCTACCCTCTTGTATTCTAGTCCTCTAGATATAAAGGCCAGTATCCCATTAGCCTTTTTGCTTATTTTCTGTCATGTCATTTCTACTGTATGACAGGTTGTTGATTGTGATAGTACTGGTTCACTGTGACTTAGCCTACTAATGAAAAGTGCCCAGATAAAATGAACTAGCTATCACCAAGGGTGGAGTGAAAGTCCTGAGTAGAAATGAAGGCTGCCTGTTAAAACTACGCCATGTTCTTCGCAGCCTTCAACATGTCATCGATGACGACGAACACCTCGCTAAGGCCATCCCCACGCCTCCACTACTTGCCTTCAAACAGCCGCCTAACCTCAGAAGTACCATCGTTCGCAGCAAATTACCCAGCTTTCAGGATAACAGCGACCACGACACCACACAACCCTGCCACGGCAACCTCTGCAAGACATGCCAGATCATCAACACAGATACCATCATCACACGTGAGGACACTACCCACCAGGTACATGGTACATACTCATGTGACTCGGCCAACGTTGTCTACCTCATACGTTGCAGGAAAGAATGTACCGCGGCATGGTACATCGGCGAGACCATGCAGACACTGAGACAACGTATGAATGGACACCGCGCAACAATCGCCAGGCAGGATTGTTACCTCCCAGTCGGGGAACACTTCAGCAGTCAAGGACATTCAGCCTCGGATCTGCGGGTAAGCGTTCTCCAAGGCGGCCTTAGAAACACACGACAACGCAAAACCATCGAGCAGAAACTGATAGCCAAGTTCCGCACTCATGAGGACGGCCTCAACCGGGATCTTGGGTTTATGTCACGATACATGACGTAGAGTCATCCAGACTCGAGTCGTCGTTGGCTTGTTCACAGATGTGATTCCCAGTAAAAAAGTAAAAATTTTAAAGTTTATCGTTTTCCATACCAATTGCAGCTTTTGACATATTGGACCCCCTGTAACTCCACCTCATTGTCTCAGTTGTATCTTGCTATGTCTTTGATGTGGTGCCTTCCTGGCTGACCTGATTGCCTTTTGTCACACCTTGGCAGATAAACAGTCAGGATGATTAAATGTAGTCGTCTGCCATTGTAAGTTACACATGCATTGTTCTCTATCTATATATGCTTTGTCGATTTTGTATTTCTTCACTTCACCTGACGAAGGAGCTACGAAAGCTCCGAAAGCTTGTGATTTCAAATAAAACTGTTGGTCTATAACCTGGTGTTGTGCGACTTCTCATTTTTGTTAAAGCTATAACCTTGAGAAGCCAAAGCAACTAAGTAACCGGGGAAGCTCAACGTAAGCTCGAGGAACAGCACCTCATCCTTCGATTAGGCACTTTACAGCCTTCTGGACTCAACATTGAGTTCAACAATTTCAGACTATAACCCCTGCCCCCATTTTTCAGGCTGTATAATTCTGCCATCCCCATTTGCAACATTTAATCTTTCCTGCCTCCTACCCCAGCACAGACTGTTCCTTCAGATCCGATCCTCCCTGCCTCTGCACCTGCTTAAAATCTGTTACATCTCTAGCCTTTTCTAGTTCTGAAGAAGGGTCCCAGACCTGAAACGTTAACTCTGTTTCTCTCTCCACGGATGCTGCCTGGCCTGCTGAGTGCTTCCAGCATTTTCTGTTGTTATTTCAGATTTCCAGCATCCGCAGTATTTTGCTATTGTATAAGTAACCGGGGAACCTGAAAAGAAAAGGGAAACATAATGAACACCCGGGCCTGCCGTTTCCTGCATATTTATACCTGGATACACACGCAATTGGGGCGCCAATCAAACACGTGGCCTAAAAGATTGCTGAATTTGATGCTTAAGTGAGTTTTGCGCCCAAGTACAACATGCCTAAATCTCCTCTATCTTTTATGACCGTCTTGCGATCCTTCCTCCCGAACGCCCATAATAATGGCTCCACTCCCAAATGACAGACCCTTCTATGTGAGTTTCCTGCAATTGCGCTCAGTCAGAGGCTCTCATCAAATTACAACTAGATTTTCAGGTGCAGCAGGAAACAAAGTCATTTTTCTGATGTTTTATTGCAATTTTTTAAGCGTTTAAAAAAAAAATTATCCTTACTGAGACCCGCTCTGTATTTTCTGTTCCTTTGAATGCATTTTTATAGCATCAGTATAAGTCACATTAAAAATTGAAAAGCTTTCCCGATTGCAGGTTCTTAAACATGCTGAGTCTGATGTGCATGAATGATGGTTAAATGAGTTGAAACTTCTAATTTTCATACTTAAAGAAGAAATATATGGTGTGAGTTCGACGCTTTCCCTGGTGTTGTTTATGCTGATTTATGCTCATTTTACATCCGGGCATATTCTAATGAGATTCGCAGGAAATTTGAGCATAACTTGACATTGGCAGAATGGCCTGGGAATGGGGGCATTTTCGGGTTTAACTTCAGAGGAAATTCCAGGCCCCGGATTGAACTTGTACATCAACAAACCATTTGGATCATTAAGATACTGTATTTGATCAGAAGATACAATAGTGATTCAAACAGTAGCAAAACGATGATTCATTACAAGTGGTGCAGTGGGTGAAATCTGCTTTTCTCAGTTTTCTAGTAAACAGACATTTATTATACCTATTTTTAAAAAGAAAATCCTTCCTCTTTTGTAGGCGTCGGCAATTCTCTGATGACTCGGCAATGTGGCTATGCTTCATGTGTGATTCTACATAGTTGAACCTTGCCTATTCTAGTCAGTGACATTCTGGTCTGGGGGCATTACAGCTGAGCTTAATACTGTTCTCAGCCAAAGTGCACAGGCCCACTTACAGATTTTCACTGGATAGCTGAATTTTATTCCCCCTTCCTTAGCTCTGGACACCAAGGCCAATTGTGATGTTTCCCAATGCTGCTCCAATGAGAAAATGTAACTCTGCACAGAGCAGGAACTGAACCAGGAACCTGCCTATTCTGTACAGGTCAGTATCTGACCACCAGTGCCTCCACCTGAGCCATTAGGTAAGGCAGCATCCGTGGAGAGAGAAAGAGAGTTAACGTTTCAGGTCGATGACCTTTCGTCAGAACTGTGAAGAGCCGGAAATCAAATAGATTTAAGGCCAGAGTAAAGCTGGGAAAAGGGGGAGGGGATAAAAGAACAAAAGGGGAGATGAAGAGACATTAAGAGACTTAATATCTCTTAATGTCTCTTCATCTCCCCTTTTGTTCTTTTATCCCCTCCCCCTTTTCCCAGCTTTACCCTGGCCTTAAATCTATTTGATTTCCGGCTCTTCACAGTTCTGACGAAAGGTCATCGACCTGAAACGTTAACTCTCTTTCTCTCTCCACGGATGCTGCCTGGCCTGCTGAGTTTTTCCAGCGTTTTCTGTTGTTATTTCAGATTTCCAGCATCCGCAGTATTTTGCTATCCCATTAGGTAAGGCGTTACTTTTTTTAATTGATTTAATGTCATCAATCCTGATACTGGATGGGGCTCTGTGTTATTACTTCCTCCCAGTATAGTACATCCTAGTTCACCCCTCCCCCCCCCAAATAAAATGTTTCAGACATGGGGGCAGATATGGTGGATTGTATGGGAAGCATAATGGGCAGAACTGCGGATGCAACATGTAGAATCTTAACAAATACAGCCATGAATTTCGTCAATGGTTATAGATATATGATATGCCCCTTCTAAACTTGCTCCAGTGTGAAACCTACCCAGGAGGAATTAAACCGAGATTAATTCCGAGCACAAAAACCTACCCAAGAGGAGTAGGACTGGGTCAATAATTGAACTCGGAGTTTATACAGGCATTTGGAGGAAGGATTTGGGATCTGATGTGATGTGCAATTGCCAGAATAAGTGAGTTATTAGTGGTAAATTTCTACTTGACCCAGAGGAAAGTTCACACATATTGAATTTGGGTAGGAGGCAAATGCCCAATCAGTACAGTATATACGAAAAACAAGTGAACTTTGCTGCTTTGGTCCGACAGTACTTAAAAAAAAAAAACCTCTATTGGTTCACTCCCTGAAGCCCTGCTCATGTGTATGAGGTATTGGAGCCTACTCTGACTATCTTTGAGATCATTATGGTACAGTCAGTCAGCTCTGGCATGAAGTTTTTTTTAAATGTGGATGTCATATATCAAATACAAATATCAACATCCCACAAAAATTATTAGAGCTGTGTTTGCACAATTATATTTATTGTGTTAATAGATTATTAATAATAGGGCTTAACAACATTTGACATAAGGCATATCTCATTATAGGGTGGTGAAGTATTTCTTATGACATTGTAATGCAATAGAACATTTTCTCTAAAAGAATGAAATACTTAAAGATGTTGCTAAACAATGAATTCCACTCATTGTATAACACGTCAGTAGTGATGTCATTGAAGATAATTATGACATTTTAATCTTATGTTGGGAAGAGGGAGACAGAGACTGTTGTCAGTGACATCTGACTAAGAGCAAAGGAGTGTTATGCCAGTGTTATTACCATAAGATTCCAGGCATCGCCTTTCATCACAACTTGATATATTTCACTGCACTTTATTACTGTCCAATAAACTGGGTATTTACTTGTGCTCCAATGGAGGTTAAATTAATTATACTAAAGTGTCAGCTGTGGCTCAGTGGGTAGCACTCTTGCCTCTGAGTCAGAAGGTTGTGGGTTCAAGTCCCACTCCAGGGATTTGAGCACAAAAATCTAGGCTGACACTCCAGTGCAGTGCTGAGGGAGTGCTGCACTGTTGGAGGTGCCGTCTTTCGGATGAGACGTTAAACCGAGGCCCAGTCTGCTCTCTCAGGTGGACGTAAAAGATCCCATGGCACTATTTTGAAGAGGAGCAGGGGAGTTATCCCCCGTGTCCTGGCCAATATTTATCCCTCAATCAGCATCACTAAAAAACAGATTATCTGGTCATTATCACATTGCTGTTTGTGGGAGCTTGCTGTGTGCAAATTGGCTGCCGTGTTTCCTACATTACAACAGTGACTACACTTCAAAAGTATTTCATTGGCTGTGGTCGTGAAACGCGCTATATAAATGCAAGTCTTTCTTTCTTTTAAAGTGCTGGCATCAAAGTAATGATCTGCAAGTGTATCCTGCTTGTGCTGTTTCTTAATTATTTTTAACTGTAACCTAACATGGTTAAGCACCTATAGAAAATTGTTGTTTGGTTTATTTTGCAGTAATGTGCTTCTGGTGGCCTCTGAGCTCCATCTGTAGTGTAAATAATTGCTTGGAAAAGTACACCTTAGCAAAATGTGTTATTAATAGTGTGGAAATATACTTGCCAAATTTATCATCATAATTCATACCAACTAAAATCTTTTAAGGTGTTTACTATTTCTTGAACTCGGCTAACCTGGACAACGTAAATTTGCCTAGTAATATTAATTACGTGTACACTTAATTTCCTTGACAATTTAAAAAAAAATGTATTCTGTTTATTGTCTTTCAAAATATGCCATAATGAATTTCTGTAAAGTCTTGTGTCTAATATCATGAAATAGAATTGAAAAAAATGAACTGAACATATGTGACCTTGTAAAGGAAATGAGTCATTGGAAATTGTCACGTAAGGATTTGGAAAACTAGCACACAAAGAAAGATGATCACAAGGATTCTCACTCGCATAAACTCTAATTCTACCCATTTTAAATGCCTTGCGACAACTTCACCACGGTGTAGATTTGTGAAGTTTTATCAACGTCAAACCCCAAAATCCAGTTGTCTGAGTGGTTATTTTATAATCTTGAAAAACAGATTCTCTGGTCTGAAAAAGGGCATGAATTATTACACAATTTTTACATATGCAGATTTTATCTTCAGTCGTACTTTAAATAAAACAAATCACTGTCCTAGTTAGTTAGCTAATTTTTTTTTAACAGACAATTGTTTGACATTAATTTTGATCGAAGGCTTGATGTTGATTTATTTTCTTTCACATAAGTACATACAGGGTATCAATGTAACATTGAACTTCATCATAGTATGATAGTACAACAGTATCATAAGATATGCATTCCCCCTTAGGCGAGAAATTTAATTTTAAACATTTGCTTTAGGATTTCACCATTGCTGATAAATATTTTCATAATTGAGGGTAACTTGTGGATATTTTGTATTCTAAAGTATGCTAGACACAAAGAAATCGATAGCTTGAAGCCAAGGTTCATGATAAAATATTTTAAACCATTTCAAAACTTACATTATTATTTCTATTCTATGTGTTTATTAAATAAACAACTAATTTTGACAAGTCTTAAATTATTTTTTAGAAACTGGACAAGTCTTGCTTTCCATCTACAGTATCAGCCTTGAATATCTAAATCAGCTCGCAATCTGAGGTGAAGAGCTCATTACGGGAAGTATTTACTGAGGACAGGAAGAACCTGTCGGGTGTGTTATAACATATTGGGCTGAAATCACTCTTTTCCCTAGTGCATCACTGTGGTAGGAAAAGGCAGAGAAAATCTCAAAGTTCCCTTAAGACACTGCATGAGACTACACAATGGCAATCCTCCCTTTGCTCATCAAGAATGCTTTGAAGTGTAGCACAGATAGCAAAGTACATTTTTGACACTGGTAGCAGTTTCGACATTGTATGCTTGATCCAACTATTTTGACATTATAAGTGGCACAATTAATTTTCCAGCAAAATAAAATGCAATATAAAACCTTCATGTGCAGTTACATATGCAGTGATGATAATATTAGGATATGATAGCACAATTGCAGATTGAAAATAAAATCATTTTTGGAACTCCCAAAGCTTGAAACAGTATATTTAGAAAATGTCTTCTTTGGTTGTTATCCGACTTGTTAAATGTACTTGGTGTGGTAACACAATACAGCTTCCTGTGACTCGAACTTTATTGCATCACTTCCTGTGATTAGTCCAGGATAAATACTGGACTGATCAGTTGGATCCTGGAGAGGCATAGAGTAAGACCTCTTTTGTATGTAGCACCTTTTTAGTTGATTAAAGCTTACTTTAAGTTCACCACGCGTAAGGCTCATTCTTACGACACTTGGTAAGGGTACCACTTACAACATAGCAGACATGCAGCAGAATGAAGTCTCACGTCATATGTCCTACTCGTTTCCTTTATCTTTAAATTCTCAAAAATGAATCGCCTCTAATTGACATCCTCGATTGATTCACCAGATTTAGTATTCAAACATTAACATTGGACCTATACCGGCTCACTGCAGCTTACCCCAGTTGTCTTTGTCCTACATTTCAGAATATAGAAAAGCAATGTTTGGTTTATCAAGTTAGATGTTCTAATGGGTGAAAATTTAGTGACCATTTTAAGTTTTGTGAAAGTAGTGATCTGAATGCAGTGGAATTCGCTGCTGAAAACACCACAGAACCAATGATGAGCCAAAAAGGATATGAATGCTGAAACTGTTACTGACAGGTGACCGTACAGATATATATATAATAAACAGTAGAGAAAAGATAAATCAAGAACACTATCAAATTAAATGGTGACTGTAGAAGGGGCATTGGTTCAAATTAGCAAAAGGCAAATTCAGGAACAATGTCGGAAGGTTCTTCACACAATGAGTGACCAATGTGTGAAATAGGCTTCTGGACTCAGCTGATGCAGTTTTCCAGCCTATAGCGTGGTTTCCTGGGATTTAATGTCACCAGAGAGGCTCAGCAAAAAAGCAATCTCAATGACTTGTAGGTCTCCATACCATTAAGAAACTAGATGTTTTTCTGAAACTCAGTAAAATGAGGGAGAGTGGGTATTTTAAACAAAATGCACTTGCTTGGAAATGTTTCTCCTCCTTTCATATAAAACCACAAGATGAGGAAGGCAATTTGGCTTATCTTAGCTCATTCATCCAGAAAGAATGTACATTCCCTTTAGCACAGCATCTAATATTTCTTAATTTTTTTTCGCTTCCATTGCCCTGCCAAGGATCCATTCCACATGTTGATCACTTTGTTGAACATTCAGGTATAATTCCTAAATTTGTCTTTCGCTAGTTTGAATCTGTGGCTTGTGGTCCTACACCACAGTTTAATTTGGAATAGTGTTCTGGTTTTATGATATACTATCTTAAATATCTCAGTATAGTCATCTCTTAGTCACATCAGCTTAAGACTAAAAAGCCCAATTTTCTGCAACCTTGCTCATAATGAAGACTTCAGATACATGGATTCAATCTTGTGACTCTTCTTTGCTGATGCCAGGGCTTGAATGTCCTCACTGTATCCTGGTGACCAGGACTAGACATATTACTCTTAAGGACTACAGCTTTGTGCTTGGAGCATCAATTTTCCCTATTAGTTTGAGTATTCTTCAGTTTTTGATGTTGTTCCCACTTGACTTACACATACGTGTATTTTCCAGCAGGGGTCAGTGAGTAGTGATCAGGAACAAAAACCAAGGCTGATTTTTCTCCAATCTAATCCAGGAGCATTGACATCAATTGTAGTGTGTATGTAAACACCTCAATTGAGATTAGTAAAGAATGGGAATTGAATGTGAGGCCTTCATGGTCTCTTTAGTTTAGTTCCGCTTATGCAGTACAAATTGAACCAGTGTTAGAAACAACTGAGTGATATTACTGGACAGAGTGGAACAAACACCACAGCACTTAAGAATTTTTTTTTGTTTTATTGGATTATATTTCTGAAGGGAAATAGATGCAATTTATACGTTAAAATAAAGTAGAGAAAATGCAAACTACCAGATTGAATATTCAAACATAGCAGTGAGTAATGTAAAATAAAAGTTTAAAATAGAGAGGCATTTCCCACTGGTTTAAAAGTGGTGCCAAGTGCAGAATTAAATTATACACAGTACAAGGTCCTAAGTTTGATTCCCAGTCAGTACCGAGTTGTCTGCTCTCAGCTGGGCAGTGGGTGGATACTACAATTGGCCTCCGCAGTCGTGGGCTAGGAAGGAGGAAAAACTGAGCTAGGATTTCCCCTCCCTAGTATATATCTGCTGACCATTGCTAGATCTGTTGGGCTATGGCAGATATGGGCTTGGATGCTGACACTCACTGCCTGGCCTGAACACAAGAATGCGCATGTTGCCTATGGAATCTGCTCCAGTTTCTAGGCTAGTAGCTTAAGGAATCGAGAGAAAATACCTCCCACACCACACCACAGACCAAGAAGGCACAAGATTTGGCATAGTTTTGAGGAGGATTGTCATAAAAGGTGCTATGGAAAGGAGGACTAAAGTTGCACTTTGTGCTCCAGCTGGGGGAGGAAGGAGGGAGGGAGACCCTCCCAGTTTAAAAAAAAAAGAATCTCCCTGAAGTAGGAAAGGACTAAGTTGTGGTGAAAGTTGCACTCTGTACTCCAGCTGGAGGAGGGAGACCCTCCCACTACTAAAAAAGAATCTCCCCGAAGTTGGAAAAGATGAAAGTTGCACTCTGTGCTCCAGCTGGGGAGGAGGGAGACCCTCCCAGTTAAAAAAAAGAATCTCCCTGAAGTAGGAAAGGACTAAAGTTGCGGTGAAAGTTGCACTGTGTGCTCCAGCTGGGGGGGGGGGAGGAAGGAGGAAGACCCTCCCAGTAAAAAAAAAAGAATCTCCCTGAAGTTGGAAAAGATTAAAGTTGCGGTGAAAGTTGCACTGTGTGCTCCAGCTGGGGGAGGGAGGGAAAGATCTCGCGATGGGAGCGAGCGGGGCGGGTGCACGGGATTTGCGGGGCTTCCCGTTGGGCTGCGGTTGGAGCGACACGGAGACGGGGAGAGAGCGAGCGAGCGAGAGAAGGCGAAGGAGAGGAGCAAAAAAAAAACCAAATCAAAAAAAACCCCAAGAATTTCTTCAAAAAAAAAAGCACGACAGCGTTAACGAAACCACTTCATTTATATATATATATAAATTTTTTTTTAAAAATCCCTGCCGAACAGGGACAGTGTCGAGCTGCCCCGAGTGTCTGCGGGTCCCCGGTGGTGGTGGTGGTGGAGGAGGAGCGGGCCGGGCGGATGCTGGAAGCGGCCGGTGGCGGTCGGAGGGGGCCGAGTCTCTGAGGTAAATGTGCGCATAACCCGGTTCCCTTCACTTCCGCCATCTTGAGCGAGTGTGTGTGTTGGACTGGGGAGCGAGAGAAAAATTGGGAGGAGTTTTTGCTCCACTTCTGACATTAGATTTTTTCTCCTCGATTTCTAAGCTGGGTTGGCGAAGGACAGCCGCGTTACCCGAGTCGGTGAGTGAGTGAGTGGGTGGGGGAAATATATATATATATATATAAATTTCACCCCACTCCCCTCACATAAATTCTCCTGCTTCACCAATTGTTGTGTATTTTTGATTAGAAGACAAGACAGAGAAAAAAATAATCAGGATTCCGCTGCCCCAAATTCCTCTCTCTCTCTCTCTCTCTGCTCTTGACTGCAGTGCTGCTACGGGCTTGCGTACATCCGTCATGTCTGTTTGTCAGAGAGGAAAAAAAACATTAGAAGGATAAAGAAAGGCTTTATTGGAAGGGCAGAATCTGTTGTTTTTAACCACAAAAACAACCCACATACCATTCTCACTTGGGCTCTACGCTGTAAAATATTAAGTTTCGAGTGTTTACAAACCTGCAAAGAGTCGTGACAATATTTTCCAAGGTTGGTGTTTACGATCGTTTTGAGAAGGTTTTCTGGGTCCCCTCCCTCTTTTTTTTTGGATCCATGTAAATGAGAGATTCGTCCTATTTTTTTTTTAAAAGCTTCCCCCCCCCCCCCCCCCACCACCAGTCCTGTCATTTATAAGTATTGATGACTGCTGCGTTACATTGGGAACATGATTTAAAAACCCCAATATGGGATGGGGGTAATCATGCTCTGTGAAATGGGGTAGCCACACTTTAATATGATTTTGATGTCTTGAATTTGGAGTGTAAAATTCTTTAATGTAATTTTAATGAACTGCAGCCATTATTTTGAGTAACACAAACAAAAGCAATGGCTGTCATAAACTGACTTTAACTTGTACATTGCTGGTATTTTGCTAAAGAAAATGAATCCTAGGCCTGGATATTTGTAAATATATTATCGTCAGACTATGTAAACTGCAAATATTATAGGCAGGACAAAGTATTTGAAAATATTTGTACTGGAATGCTGTAAGCTAATATATATTGGTTCGATGAAGGATAGTTTATTGTGGTCAAACTTGTAAGTTGACCTGGAGTAGTTTGTATTCTTTTAATGTCAAGTGTGTGTTTTAATGTCTTATAATGTCAAATGTGTGTTTTAATGTCAAGTGTATGAAAAAGTGATAAACCAACTTTTTATAGTCAATGTTTAAATTATTATTGTTTAAGGAGATGGGGAAGGGAATCTAATTTGGAGCAGAACGGTTAGGAAGGGTTATGCATTA
Source organism: Squalus acanthias (assembly GCA_030390025.1). Lineage (NCBI taxonomy): Eukaryota > Metazoa > Chordata > Chondrichthyes > Squaliformes > Squalidae > Squalus > Squalus acanthias. The sequence continues at coordinate 13,821,241 of CM059448.1, forward strand.
AAAAAAATATAACCTCCCATAAATTCTCTGTAATTTTTTATTAACTTTAATCTATTTTGGGGAAATTGGCTATACTAAATAAAACAATAGAGGTATAGGTAGTGATTTCACTCCAGGCTTTTTGACAGGATACACAAGCACCTTTTTAATCAATATATATGCAGGAATTCTAATGCTTTGAGGAAGTAATAAGATAGTGAAGGTTTTGTTGGTATCAGCTGACTAGTATTGAGATGTTTTTCACCCTCTGAGCCTGTAAAGTGTTTGTGCAGGCTGTGATAAGTAGAATGATGATGACATTCTGGTGGGTTGATGTATTTAATCCTACATGCAAGCACCCAAAACCACAGTTATCCATGGTAGCAGGAAATGAGTGAAAACTAGCATGTGTGTGTATACAGTGAATAATGGATAGCTGGGAGTGATAACAAAGCAGTATTCTGATGGAGAAGTTCAGATGATAGTTATAAAATGCTTCAGCTTTGCTGTCATCTGAGCCCCTCAATTAGTTAACTGCCATGACATTTCTATATATGTCTTTATTCAATGAGGTTGTCTTTTGTCCAGTTTTGCCTTTTTTGTTAGCATAGATCTTGACTGCAGGTGCAAGCTTATATTGTACAATGTCAATCATTAAACTTGCTGTGCAATTGATTACTTTTAAGTTTATGGAAAACTTGCTGTGAATTACAATGTATAGGTTGCACCCTCCGAGTTTTATAACCTGGAAATTGGAGCATGGAAGAATTTCTATCAGGCAGTTGTAAAAATTGTGGGTGTGACATTTAAAGCAATGGAACCAGCATACAAGATTTCATGGTATTTGCAGTTGAACAGCACATAAACATAGAATTTACAAGTGGAGTTTAATGAGTTAAATTGCAGCTTTTAAGCAATAATGTGTCTTTACTAAAAAGGAAAATGTGTTGATAATTTAACATGGGTCAATTCTAAATTGAATCCATTGCGAAACATTGAAGGAATGTTCTATAATCTCTACATTAATTACATTTGTGTGTTCGGATTCATGCTAACTTGTGTGTGAGTTAAAGCAACAATTCTAGATAGCACTTTTTCATGCATGTGCAAGCAATTGTGTTTTTCTCCCCTCATTTATTGTGAGGGCTATACAGGGTTATTTAATATCGTGAATCTTCCTTCCTAATGTCATTACTCAAATTCAAACCACTCTATTTGTCACAAGATCACAGTTTTGATGTAAAAGCTAGCAAATGCTAAATCTCTTTTTTAAAAAGCTTCAAATATATGTATATTCCAAAAGATAAACTGTATGTTTGGATAAAAATACATTTACTCATTGAGTAGAGGATGCTGCATAACAAGTTTTCCAAATAATTAATTTTGATAATGACAGTTTTAGATTTTAAAATTTTCTGTCTTAAATGTCACAGCAGTTGCAAAGCTATGGTTGCCTGGCAGATTAAAAAAAATATGTACCAGTATGAATATGAAGTTCTCATTAAAATCTTCCAATACTACAAAGTTTGCAATACGGGGTGGGCTAGTTTTTTCATATTTCCATTATATCAAATCTTTTCATTATTTTTGATGATTACTATATATTCATGGGGAGGGAGGGAAGAAAGATTAACAAGCAAATAAGTCGATTGCGTCATATTACAAAATCCTATGATGCGCAGAGCTCAAAATGATCACAGACCCACTAGACCAAGACCAGTATATTTAACAATGGATCAGTGGAAGTGTACCCTGGGCTGATAGAATAGTGAATGCAAATGCCAATGTGTGTTTGCTGCGCTATACCTCAGTTTTGAGAAGCTTATTTGCAATTTTTATTATGCAAACTGTCTGCAGTAAATAGCTACGTCAAGGTGCAGTTTCTTTGCAGTTTCTATTACTGCAGCCCAGTGAATTGCTGTCCAGTGGTTCTGCAGGTTTAATTTCAAGCCTTGGGTGTGTGATGTTACAGAATTGTCAAATTCCCATTACTAATTGCAGTCGTATAGTTTGCTGTTTAAAACAATTTCAGAAGAGAAAGCATATGATTTTAATATCAAAAGACAATAACATTTGACCTTGACGAGCAAGTTTCTCATGTTTTAATTTTTGAATATTCGCTGCATTGTAGTTAATAAGGAATTGGCAACTATTCTATAAAATAAAAATGTATTTTCAAGGAGAATAGGAAATTGTCTGCGCTGATTCCAAATTAACTGGTCCAGATGGAAAACAGTTTTTTTTCCTCTTGTGGCTTTCCAGATTCCTGTCTTAAGTGTTGTGAATATTTTGTTTTAATTTCTTATTTTAGATTTATAACCTTTTACCCCTTGCTTTTAGTTTTCTTAATTCACCTTTGCTTCTAGATTATATTTGTTAACCAAGAGGTTCTTTGATGGCTGGTTGATAAAGGCACCACCGATTGCAGCACTAAGCTATACATGCTTGACGGTCAAAGGTTCAATTCCTGGTCTGGGATGAGTTAGCTGATCTGAGCAGGGGTAACATTTGTTTCAGCACTCTTCATTTAGGGAGGGGGAAAAATCAGCCAAGGTTTTTCCCCTAACTGCTATGTAGCAACTGTTGCTGGAAGTTGTGCATACGTGGGTGTTGGATGAAGATATGATCAGGCTTGGTAATTATGCTCGTCACAGTTGACTAGCTTGCCGACATGAAGAATGACCACTTGGGCTGCCACTGCCTTGGAACTGTACACCAGCAAAAGTCCATATTTTCAGGAGAGCAAAGGGGAAAAATAAACACTTCTTTGGAGGGGGCCCGGGGGGGGATACTTTGTTAACTTAAAAAAAAACTTGTGGTTAATTTTGCGATAACTTTTACCAAGGTCAAAACTATTTGTGCATCCTTGGTTGAATGGATTCTCGTGGAATTCTTTTATTGTCAAAAGACTTAAAAGCAAGAATTTTGAAGCATTTTTCATGTCACGTTTGACTTCTGACCACATCAATTCAGTTTTGACTGAATGTAGTTTATTTGTAAACAATATCTGTGCATAAGATAAATTTTGTTTTTTTTTCAAACCAAATTTGTATACTTTGTTCTGCTTCTTTGTAGCACGTGCTACAATTCAGATGCTTGTTTGGTGGAAATGTTATGCACAAAATGTAGTCATTGTTTGTATTGTGGTATTTGGGTGTTTGCCTTACAGTAGGCTTGCACAGGGAGTAGATTGCAATGTCTTATTGTTTAATGCTTGAGGCATATTCAGGTTAGAAGCTGCATTGTGACCTAATGCGCTTTAACATTAGGGCGATGGTGGCATTGGACTCCATTTGGCTTAGTAGCAGGGTAAAACTTAGCTGTGAAGCTGAGCAATACTTTTAAGAATGCGCAACTCCCTCTGGTGGGCCTTTCATTGAACAGATAGATCAGTTTGGCTTGAAAATTGGACCAGATTATGAATTATTGAGATTTCAAAGTTGATCAATATTGCGTTTGAGATTGTGCATTAGTTAATGCTTTCTGTGTTGATTGCCAATGTAGAAATGGGATAAGTTAGTATTTGGTTGATTGATACTATGAAATATAGAGAGAGAGCGCACTAAAAGATTAAAATGACCACCAGTATTACGTTTTTTTTGTAAATCTACAGTTATGTATGTCTTGCATCTACCTGTACAGACATTTTATTTGTAACTCGAAGGTTCAGCTTCCTGATTAGTTCATTGTTTTTACTATGAAAGTTTTCTGTTTTTTATTATAGAAACATTGGATATATACTCGAACAATTCTGCTTCCTTTCAGCCACAATGACAGTTCCTCACTAACAGCCAACAAAGATAAAGAGTGGAAAGTCAAAGTACTAACTTAACCAAATCCAAGACCTTATTCAAGAGTGAGTAGTAGTGCAGGGCTGAGACGGGATGCAGAGTGAGTGATAGGAGATAATGCCGAGGGCTGTGAGGCTGTGGAATGCACTACAGGAGTTAGCAATTGAAGCAGAGCATATCAATTTTTAAGAATAGGTTAGATAGGTGGTTGAAGGAAAGGGGGATAGAGATATGGTAAGAGTGAGCACACTGGATTAGGGCTACTGCTCGTGCGGGGGATGAACACGGACAGATTGTATTGAATGGTCTGTTTCTGGTCTACCAGCTCTTTCCCTCTACCTCTACAACCTTCTCCAGTCTTTCACCCCCTTTGGCACTCTGATTTAGGTTTTTTGTGCACTTCCCCTTTAATTCATCCCATCGGTGGCAGAGCCTTCAGCTGCTTCGGCACTACTTTGTGGAACAATTTTCCTAAATCCCCATGTCTCTACTTCTCTCATTTCCACTTGGCGCAATGGTAGCACTTTTGCCTGAGTCAGAAGGTTGTGGATTCAAGCTCCACTCCAGGACATGAGCACATAATCTAGGCTGACACTTCATTGCAATACTGATGGAGTGCTGCATTGTTGGAAATGTTGTCTTTCGTTTGAGATGTTAAACCAAAGCTCCATTTGCCTGTTCAGGTGGACATATATGCTCCCATGGCACTTTTTCAACTCCATGAACTCACAAGGCAATCTGTGCAAACAATCTGTAGACTACAACTCCTAGGGTGGAGCTTAAGGCTTCCATCTACTCAGTCTAATGGACAAAAGGGCAGCACTTACAAACAGGAAACAGTGGCACACTCTGTTAATGGACAGTCTTGCTGTCAATCACAAAATAAAACAGTTTATTGCCTCGTCTGTTTTTCAGATGAGATATTAAACCAAAGCTCTGTCTATGCAAAAGATCCAGTGGCACTTTTTCCAAAGAAGATAAGAGAATTTGTCCAGGGTTCTGGTCAACCCTCAAAGACCACCAAAAACAGATGAACATGGTCATTCATTTCAGTGCTGCTTGTGGGACCTGCAGTGCTGCACTTGCCTATGAAACAGTGACTTCACTTCAAAAAATAAATTAATTGGCTGTGCAGTACTTTTGGAATGTTCCTTTGACGTGAAGGGCACTAATAAATGCAAATTCTTTATTTTTTGTCTCCTTTTAAAAACATCCTTTGAACCTATCTTTTCAACCAAACTTTTACTCATCCCTAATAATTTCTCTCAGGCATGGGGTGTGTCCATGCACTCATTTTTAATTTTGTTAATTGCCGTAGGACTTTTTTTTACATTAGAGGTACTATATACTGAGGGCGATTGACAGGATAGATGCTGAGAGATTGTTTCCCCTGGCTGGAGAGTCCAGAACTGGGGGGGGGGGGGCATAGTCTCAGGATATGGGCTTGGCCTTTTAAGACTGACATGAGGAGGAATTTCTTCACTCAGAGTGTTGTGAATCTTTGGAATGCTCTGCCCCAAAGAGCTGTGGATGCTCAGTCATTGAGTATATTCATGGCTGAGATAGATAGATTTTTGGACTTAATAGAGGTTTATAAGATGATGAGGGGGATAGATAGAGTGGATGTTCAGAGACTATTTCCTCGGGTAGAGGCAGCTGTTACAAGGGGGCATAACTATAAGGTGCATGGGGGGAGATATAGAAGGGATGTCCGAGGTAGATTCTTTACTCAGAAAGTGGTTGGGGTGTGGAATGGACTGCCTGCTGTGATAGTGGAGTCGGACACTTTAGGAACTTTCAAGCGGTTATTGGATAAGCACATGGAGCACACCAGAGTGCTAGGGAGTGTGATAGCTTGATCTTGGTCTCGGACAATGCTCGGCACAACATGAAGGGCCTGTACTGTACTGTTCTATGTATCTATGTATCTATGTAAAGGAATCAAGGGATATGGGGAGAGGGCAAGAAAGTGGAGTTGAGGTCGAAGATCAGCCATGATCTTATTGAAAGGCGGAGCGGTATTGAGGGGCCATATGGCATACTCCTGCTCCTAATTCTTTATTCTTTTATTCTTATATTCTTATCAATGTGAAAATTTAATTAATTTATATATTTTTGTTTTATGGTTACAAACAGTGTATAATATGATCATAGAATGGTTACAGCACAGAAGGAGGTCTTTCGGCTCGTTGAGCCCATGCCGGCTCTCTGCAAGAGCACTTCAGCTAGTCCCACTCCCCCGCCCTTTCCCGTAGCCCTGCAAATTTTTCTCCTTCAGGTACTTATCCAGTTCCCTTTTGAAAGCCACAATTGAATCTGCCTCCGCCACTCTTTCAGGTAGTGAATTCCAGGTCCTAACCACTCGCTGCGTAAAAAAAGTTTTTCCTCATGTCGCCTTTGGTTTTTCTGCCAATCATCTTAAATCTGTGTCCTCTGGTTCTCGATCCTTCCGACCATGTTCATAAGTTTTTATATTTAACCAACTGTTATACAGTACTCCAATTTCTCAACTGTTGTACTGTACTCCAATTTCTCAACTGTATTACAGTAACTTTCCCCACTTATGGATCATGTCTGCTGCTTGAACTATCTTCATTGACTTCATGTGAAGTGGAGGACAATTATGTTATTGTGGTGGTACATACAAAATATTGTGAAATTGGTAAAGTTGGCAAATCTTTTGAAGAAACCAAAATATAATTAAGCTAATTGAGCTGTGATGAATATAAAAGTGCTTTTCACGGTGCACAAATTTAGTTTTAAAAAGGTGTATTACTTTATATTCTCTTTCCTCACCCACATGTTTCCTTTAATTGAGAGAGCTATTGAGCAAAATTATTTTTTTCCCCACAACTTTTCCAGCAGCACAATAACGCGACCTATGTTGTTGCCCATTTGTGCTTGGTTTCATTTCTCATAGTGCCATTGCTCTTTGGGGTTTGTTGGAACTAATGAATGCTTAAGTGTCAGCTAGTTTTAGGACTTCAACATGTGATCATTTATTTTGAAGTAAGCCCAACAATTGGTTTACTGCAAGGCATATTGAGTGATATCCTTACAATTATTTTAGAAGTTCATTATTTTAATGGTAATCCCTGGCCTCAAGTACAAATGACTCTTTTTCTTTTAAAAAGTCGAAAGAATCAGTGTATCCGTTTCCATAGTCCAGAGAATATTTCTAAATGGTAAACCCTGGATTTGCTTGTTGCCTGTGGACAATGAGTTCCTAATTGATGCTTTTTATAAACCTGGAAATGGCAATCAACTTGTTCAGACTGATGTTGCTTGTGTTTAACACTGTTTTGTGTGTCACCCATTTGGGGGTTGTCTATTCGGTGTGTTTGCAGACTATTACAAGGAAGAATAAAGCTTGTCATATGTGAATTATTTAATTAGTCAAGGTCATACATGTTTTAATGTTTAAAATAAACTATGTAACTGTGTAATGTATTAACACCCCTTTTGTGGAAAAATCAAGCTATGCTGTGGTACCATAGAGTATGATGCAGTGGACTTCGTGTAACATGGGTAAAATAGTTAACAATTTACAAGTGTAGAATATCATTTTTATTTTTATTTCAAAATGTTTGTGTATAATTGTTTAGGTGGCCTGGATTATGCATCAAAAAAGCTCTGGAAGAGTTTAGTCATCTTCAGTTGAGAATCCAGTACTCCCAATATTTGTAGTTACCAACTGCATCATATGCCAGACATGACTTTTTAATCTCTCTGTTTTTTTTGTACTAAAAAAAATTCATTTAAGCTGGAAAATGTTTTTTATTAATCGTTTGGTTAATATTCTAGAACTAGTGTTGGTGCTCACAGAGATATTGGCCCAGAAATTGATCTCGCTCTGTTCCCGCGGGGGTAAGGAGCAGACGCGATCTCTCACTCCGCGTTGGCTTTTTCAGATCCAGCTCGCACGAACTTGATGTTCCAGACATCAGCTGGGCAGTGCTTGCGTATCCCACCGGCGTAGTGAATTCGTGCGAGCTGTGGGATCACGTGACTCAGTTAGAGCCAATGGCAGCACACCATCTTCCACTCATAAGTTTCACATACGTGCTGTGAAAGCTATGAATCTTACACCCCCCAAAATAACAGCTAAACCTCAATTAAATAAAAAAAAAACCATCACATTAATAAAATAAGTATAGTTAAATAAATTAACCATTTTAAATAAAAAATTAAATTTTTGAAAAAATTTAAAATCTTTTAAAAAGTTATAAAAATAAACTTACCTGTCTTTAAAGTCTCTAAAAAAGATATACCTGTTAAAAAAAATTCAAAAAAATACTTAATTCACTACTTACCTTGTTAAAAGTGGGTCTTACTCCTCCTTTTTCCATTTCTAAAATCTTCCGTACTTACCTGCGCGTCCAAAGCATGAAGAGCACAGCGTGCGCGCAGCCTGTAGTGCGCACGCGATGCACCGAGGAACCGCCCCCTTTTCAAAAGACCAAGTGCCGGTTTTCAGCGCATGCGCAGGGCATGCAGAAAACCGGCAATTGGAGAGAGAATACGCGAGAGTACGCAGTGCGTACTCTCGCGCAGCGGGATGAATTTTTGGCCCATTAAATGCCAAGATCACAAATGTAAGTGTAGCTTTTGACACTGACATTTTTGTTTAGTCACTCATAATAAAACCGTTTAACTTTAAGTGCAGTATTTGTGTGGCAACATCTCAGTTGAGATGGCCTTGGGATCAGTCTGTTTCCAAATGTCAGGTTAGATTGCAGTGTTTTTTTCTTTTAGCAGTCATGTTTCTTCAAAAAGTTTCAGATTTATGAATGACATGCACATGCGTATGTTACTGGAGTTGCTGCACTTCAACTCTTGTGTTTTATTGTTTTCTCTGCAGTTATATTTTACTAAAATACTGTGCTAAATTCTAGGTTGCTGTTAATTTGGCTAAAATGATTTATCATTAGTATGGAGAATTAGAACTGTTAACAGATTATATTAAATTGTTCCAAAGTTTCAAAATTTCTAACCTCAGTCTGGTGTTTGCATTACTTTTTTGAGGGAGGGAGGAGCAGAAGGAGGCTGATTAGGCTGCAAGGATCATGATCAGAGCCAGTAACAGCTGCAAAGCAGAACAATTCAATTCAAGCTACAGTTTACAAAATTTTTAAACTGTTACAACCCCATTGGGAATATAATTTTTTGTACAGTTTGTTTTTAAAATCTGTTGGTACAAGTAACTGACTGCCTGTTAACATACTCATCTGCAGTAAAAGGCAGAACCTAGTGCAGAAGATAGTGGTCTAACTGCTCGACAAAAACAAAATCAGCCCATTGTGTACAAATGGAAGGTTTGCAGTCTGCCATTTTTTATTGAATGTTGTATATGTTAACTGTGACTATTGGTAGACAAGAACAGTTCAATACTTTTTTTTGCAGGAGAAAGGCACAGATGTTTCATTCTTGTGAAACATGGTAAATGAAGAACTTCAACAAATTGCTTCATCGAGTGATGGGGCAAACACTGTAAAAGTTTCACTGATCACTTTCTAAACACTGAAAAATGTTTATTATTCGAATTGTTTTCATGTCTGCTTCAATGGACTATTGGGTACAGACACTGGTGTAATACTAAAGCATATTCAAGCTTTGTTGGGCCATCAACGCCTGAAGCAAGTCATATCCAGCGAGCCAGAGAAAGAGAGCCTAAAGGAAATATAACCTCTTTGGTCAATCTGACATTTGATGTCCCGTGTGTGGGGGAAAGAAATCCTCGAAAAATTGGACTTTGCAGTCATATGAGAACCCACAATCTGTTAAATTGGAGATGAATCATAGGCTTTCATCATCGACAATGATGGACAAACTCATCACTAAACCATATATATACCAGAAGGTCCCCAGTTTGATTCACTCCTTGGGCTGATTTAGCAGGACTTTTTCAGGACACCATTTGAGGTGCTATGATTTACTTCTGTGCCCTCGGGCTTGCAAGAGGAAAAATCATCCCGGTTATCTGCTTCATTGCTCACCAGTGACCTCCTGCTGGAAAGTGTGCTTGCATGGTTCTTTGGTAAATTGGGCTTTGATGCTCTCCACAGTCAGGTAGCCTGTTGACTCTCACTTATTTAGGTTCACACATAAAGAATGCTCACTTGCGTGAGGTAATGGAGAGTTGCATGCACTTGCGGAAATATTTTCCAGCAAAAGTCAGGACCTTCAGGAGAGAAAGGAAGGGGAGAAATCTGGAGCGGGGAAAGGAGTTGCATTCTCATAATTGTCTAAGGTATTAATGATTGCTGCAAAATAAAAAGATAAGCTTATTTTTTCATCCTTACCTTAACAAATTTTTCAAAAGTACAGGAAACTCTTTATTAACCGGCACCGACGGGACCAGCTGATCAAAAAGTCTGGATTACAGAGAGGTATACTTACCAAGGTACAAGAGCCCCGTACACAGGTGCAGGAGCCCCGGTTACATGGCCACAGATCCAGGAGTCCCTGGTGCACGGCCACAGGTGCAGGAACCCCGGTTACATGGCCACAGATCCAGGAGTCCCCGGTGCATGGCCACAGGTGCAGGATCCCCGGTTACACGGCCACTAATATATAGTAAAACTTACCTGAACCTACTCCTGAATTTTGCCGGTTAAGAGAGATTTCCGGATATTTAGGTGTCGGTTAAAAGAGAGTTTCCTGTAGTTTGTTACAAAAAATGAGTGGCACACATCCATCAGTCAGGAGGAAAGGACTATTTGACTGACATGACTATTGTCAATGCCACATCATCAACATTATCAATTTTTCTTTCCATTGTAGTCTCCCAGAAAATACTGAGGACAAAGAGTTTCTTGTGGTCATCTCGATAGCATAAGCCATTGTTGGTTAGTAAGGACCGAGGAGGTGTTTGATGTGTGGTCAACGAAGAGTCAGGGTTCTTTGCCAATGGGAGAGGAACAAATTTAAATGATGAAAATGATTGAACATCGCTTCTTCTCCCTCTAACCCATTGACAAAAAGTCTTAGCTCTTTGATGCTGTATGATGGTGGCCCCTCATTGTTTAGATGCTATGTACTTCCAGGGTGATAGAATTTTAAGAAACAAAATCACTTTTGAGTGAACTTCTTTGTTCCCGATGATTTCACCCCTCCTTTTTCTGAAGCTGCTGAATCTTGCTGGGGTATGGTTTCATGAGTGCTGGCAGCAGCCCTCCATTATCTCTCCCTACCATTCTTCATGTCTAAGCCCATGCCATGAGTGTTGGCAGCCGATTTGCCCACGTAGGTCATCAGAATCAAGTCCTCATCTGTAGTCCATACATGTACATTGCAACTGGAAGATCTGCTGTCAGGAAAGTCAGTCAAAAGATGAAATCTATCCATTGTAATAGTTCTCCAGAGAAAAGTGTTTTGCATATCATGAGTTGCATGATACAATGAATTGTCCATTATGTCGGATAAAATATAACCTGCAAATTCAATAGCTGAGGATTAATAACCTTGTAACTGAGCTGGAGTTAAAATGGGTTTATGATGAGAATGAGATATACCAGAGGACAGATGCTTCAAAAGTTCTTACCTTTCTATGTCTACCAAATAATAAAAGTGAGTCATGTGATCAAAATAATTTTTACTATTGCAGTCAAAGATCCAAAGGTTGTTGCTCTTAACTCAATTACTGTCAGCAGGCAGCAGTACCTTTTGGTGTAATGTAGTTGAGACTTGTACCTGGTAATGTCCACAGCGTCTTATCTATTAAAGGTTGAAGATTTTTGTGCTAAAGTCTTGCAATGAGTTGCAGACAAAAGACCCTCACAGTTCCCCAATGTTGCAGTCCTGCATAGTCAGTGCCTCATCTAGGCATAAATTTCACTTGGCTGAAGTTCTTCATGTTCCTAATGTATTGTATTGCAGTTACTTTAAAACATGGCAGAGTGCCTTATTAGACAAGTGGCTTACTGACTGAACAGATGCAAGATTCTTAAACTAGCAGCATTCATTTGATTATAAACTGTAGTGGGGAAATTAAGTAATTATGCAGATTTGTTTAGCATTTACCGTAAAAAAAAACTGAGGGGCTAATAACAGTTTCCAAAGTGAAGATGGCTGCAGAAATAAGAAAGTAGGGGAGATGATGGAAATGAGTATAGAGATCTAGGAAGTGCAAGATTGATGACATTTTAGAACTACTAAGAAATAGTTTTTTTTAATTAAATAATTTCTGACTTTGAATATTATATTAAATTACCAGTCAGTTTGCTAGTCAGTCATTCCCATCATTGAAGATGAAATAAGACAGAGTAGCAACAACAGAGTCAAACTAACTTGAAGCTCTATAGTAACATAGGTTATAGAAATTTTTGTTTATAGATAAACTTATGTGCACAAGTCTAATGGGTGTTTAGTACATTAGTCTGTTTTGTGCTATTCAAATGAAATTGCCAAAACATGTGTAATTAAGTTTCAGTAAGTGGAATGATCTGAATGATTTTTAATTGCTCGATGGGTGAAAAAAAACTTACATGGAGACCATGGAGGGCTTGTCACTATTTCCTGTAAAGCTTTTCCTTGTATCCTTCAGGGATCAACTTGAACTGGAAACTTAGAGCTGGCTAGGGTGTGGATGCACAGCTGTATTTCATTTGTATCTGCTGTCTTACTATGGAGCCATATTTCTGGTGGCTATCCCTTTCCCTTGGGTGGAGAGTGGAGGGCTGAATAAGCAATATCATTTTGGCTTGTGAAACAAAATGGAAAGGACCAATTTCACAAGTGCAAAGTTTTGCACCTGGATTTTAGGGGACATATTCTAAATTTTTCTTTGCCAACATCAGAGATTGGTTAATTGTTTTCATAGAAATTGCGCAGATATATTCAGTAGAAAATTAATACCAATAAAGAAATTGCAAGTATTTAATCAAAAACTGACACCCTACAGTCCTGTTGATAAAGCTGCCGGATGAAGTCTTCACAACAAGAACCACCGAAGATGCTGAACTAAAAATGCAAGAAGATTTTTTTCACCAGTGAGGAACTTTCAGCTTTTTCCCATGGAATTTGCCGTTTCTTCTATTGCTGACATATTATACCCATTGTAACTCAAAGATGTCGAGTTTTTAAAAAAATGCCCAAGTTATTACATTGCTGCTGGTTATCCTTCATTACATTTAAATTAAGTGAAGTGGTGTGGCAAAAGGTGTTCTCCCTTGGGGCTTGAATACAGCCCAGCTCCAATTGGAAAAAAATCTCCCCTCTGTTGGCTGTAGGAGTCCTAAGCGAAATTGAGTTGTTTCAACCCAGATCGAAGTGGGAGTGGGTCCACAAAATTGGCACTGCGTGGCCACAGCCATGGCTGGTGTAGGAACAGGAAAAATGTAAAATGTTGGTGGTGCAGCATCTGAGAATGGTTCAAAGGCACACTGTTAGAAGAGGCAAGCTTTATTTTCATCTGGCTGTGCTGTAGCCTGATGAGGGAATACTTGATGCTGATGCTGGGTGCTTGAAATGAGAGAATATTCTTTTCTCCAGTGCTAACTTCCCTTGCTTTGATGAGCACAAAATTACCATTTTCTTCCTTCCTCCTTTTCTGAAAGTGTTTTGTCCTTGCTAGGATATGGCTCCAGTTGTACTGGTTGCTTGCTATGCTTTATCTCGCAAAGGCCATTATTCATAAGAGAGCCTTAATAGTGAGGGGCGGCACTTTATTCAACTTTGGGGGAAGGGAACCGCACAGCAGAGCATAACGTCCGCATGCGCACTTAGCAGAGGTCACTGGGTAGGGATCTGTAAACTATTTTCCCATGTCGAAAGTAGATATACGAACCCTGCCAAAACCACAAATGTAACTCATTGCTTATGACTGCTCTGTAATAAGAGAAACCATAAATAAACATTCTCATTATAGCACACACCTCATTATAACATATGGTAGTTTTATGAAATAACTCTGTGTTATAGTCATTCACTGAGCTTCTGTGATGTTGAAGATTGAAATTTTGTGGGATTCCAAATTAATTGAAATTGTGGTCAAATTATTGAAATAAGAAACACAGGAATGAGCTACATGAAAAGGCACTTCATTTTTAGTTTGCAACATTACTTCCATTATTAGAAACAAGGTTAGTACATGTTTCACCAAATATAGATAAAGCTTTCAAATTATAAGATATTCTTAAAGTATAACAGTATTTCTTCAAATGGGAGAGGGAACGCTCCATAATGGAAAATAGGGCGGGTGAGACACAAATGCATGTGGCACACATACTCAGGAATTGCATGGCTTGATATAAAAGTTTTCACTTTCCTTACAGACACATATTGTATATATTTTTTAAATTTAACTTAATGCAGTGTGCGCGTGCGATTTTTAAAAGCTCGGCAATGCTGATGCATCTGCGCTATGTTAAAATGGCAGGTAATGTAGATCCATATGGTATAGTTCTGGAGGAAAGGAAGGAAAGAAGTGATATTCAGCCAAGACATCACTGTGTTTTTGGATATGTAATTACAAAGAATAGTAATCTTGATTTTTTTTTTTAGTTGTGCTGGAGGAAGTTACATTTGATCCATATTTATGAACTCCATTTGCTCAAATAATTTTATCCCATTTCTCCATCAAAGCAAGTGTCACAATTGGCTGCACCTACTCCAAATGATGGTCCTTGTTTGTCATCTTTTAACTGTGCTATCAGAATTGTTTTGACTGTGCTACAAAGGATTTTATTTATCTTGAAGAAACTATGCAGATCAATTTTTTCCTTGGCAATATTTTCTCTACCAATGTTCTTCTCAGTACTTAACCTGAAGACAATGACTCCTTGTGGGATGTAGTTCCACAGGCTTCAGACATCCTCCAGTACCTGGACCAAGTGGCGAATCATTTTAGTAAATATTTTAGTAAATGTTGGCATTGAACTATAAAAGGGGTGTTTATGTCCTGTATATTTATAAACAAACGTTTGAGGATTATAGTAATGAAATTACACTAAGTTTAAAAAATTCAAGGAATAAAAGAAAATCCTTGCGTAGTTAAGTGATGTGGGAATTTAGGAATACAGTTGAGCTGCGGAAATGTCTTTCTTGGGTTTAATTCTGACTTCGGATTTAGAAACTTTTCTGGACATATGTTTTTATGGTATATTTCTTCATCTGTCAGAGATGGTTGATTGGTAATGCTGAAAATGAATTAGGAATCTTAGTTATTTTGAAACTGCTGTAAAATCTGTTACATAAGTTATATCTGGATTTTATTTTTCCAACAATCACCACTTTGATTAAACATCCCATAAGTCACATCCATGTGTACATATTTTTTCACTAATTTTCTCACCTCCCATCCTGAAAGAGGCCATTTGTCCCATTGGGTTGGTACTATCTACTCTAAACTTATTTTATTTTGCCATAGTAACAACAACTTGTGCCTATGATATAGAAAATGCCAAACAGTGATTTATGGGGGAGGTGGGGAAGAGATAGAAAAAATATATATCGATATAAGGAATAAAGGAGCGAACACCAAGCCAAGGTGAGAGAGTGTGGAGAGGTGACTGAAAGCTTAGCTGAAAAGAGTTTTGAGAAGGTTTTTTAAAGATGTAGACAGAAGTGGAAGGGGTTTAGGGAGAGTGTTCTGGGGAGTGAAACAGTAGCTGTATGCTCTGCCATCAGTGGTTGTGCGAAGGGAGGGAGTTGGAGCACTGGAAAGTATGGTAGGGGAGATAAGATTGCAGGAGGTTTCAGTTGTAGCTGGTGCAAGGCCATGGAGGGATTTGAAGACTAGAATTTTAAATTCAATGCATTGGGGAACGAGAACCAGTGCATATCGGTGAGAATGTTGCACCTGATGGGCGCGCAGCACTTAGTGTGAGACAGGATATGGGCAGTAGAGTTTTGAATAATGGAGGATTGGAAGCTGGAGAAATCAAGTTTTGAGATGAGAACCACAACTGTTTATATATTCTTCCTTTTCCCTCTTGCTCACACATACACAATATATATATCTTTCATAATTTATCCTCTCTTGAAAACCTCTGTCATATTGTTTTCCAGTGAAGAAAGCTGCATTTTTCAAGCCTTTTTTCATTGCTGTGACTTCTAATTCTATAACTTTACTTATTTTTGCGCTCTCATTTTCATACCTAAAAGATCCTTATAATGGGGTTCTCAGAAATGCATGTAACACACCAACTGTGGCCCAACTGATGTCTTGTACAAAGTAAACCATTTCCTTGCTTTCATATTCAGTGCCCCTGTATATAAATCCATCTGGGTTTTTTTAAATACCTTTTCTACCTGCACTCTGACTTGTAAAGATCTATATATCTAACCCTGTGCCCCTCAGTTCCTTCATTCTGTTTAGAATCTTGCCATTTAGGGTATACAGTCTACTCAAAATTTAATTATCCAGTAACTTAAATTAACAGTCTTTGAAATAATAGCAAACTGTATTTCCTTTCACTATGCTTATTCCCAACATATCCTTCACATTTGTCTGCACCTGCCACCTATCTGCCTACTCCACCATGTTATCTCTGTCCTCCTGCATTCTTTCATGCAGTTTGCCTCCCCTCCTAATTTGGTATAATCAGCAAACTTTGATATCATTCCTCCTTTGCCTATGACCAAATCATTTATAGATAAATGAAAAGCAAAGAGGCACAGATCCTTGTGTGCTTGATACTGACTTGGTGCAACTATTTCCCAGTATTGACATTCTTCACATTGTTAGCATAAAAATTAAAGAAATGTTTTGTGCATGGAAGTGGGTATGCATGTTTCTTTGCTAAAAGAAGCAACTCTGTACCTGAGAACAGGCAGGACACAACTGTGATATGTGTGCTGTTCAGAAGATCACAAAATAATTATGATGAGGAAGGCCATTCAACCCATCTTAATTCCTCCATCCAGAGAGAAGCTAATGCTGCCCTATCCCATTGTAGCATCCAATTGTTCCTTAAATGTTTCCAGGATTTATGTCTCCACTAGTCTTGTATGGAAGGTTATTCCACACAATCACGTTTTGTGTGAAGAAGAGTTTCCTTCTATTAATCTTAAAATTACCTTTTACTAGTTTAAACCCATGTCCCATAGTTTTACTTATGCAGTTTAATTTGAAGTAATATTTCAGGTTAACTTTCTACCTCTAATAATTTTGTATACCTCCTAAGCTCACTTCTGCCGTCTTCTTTCTAGGCTAGAAAGCCCAAATTTCTCAGGTTTTTCCTCGTAACTCAGACCCGACGCTGGAGATCAGCCTTGTAGCTCTTTGTACTGCCTCCAGTTTTGGAATGTCTCATTTCTTGACGGCCAGAACTGGATGCATTATTCAAGGTGTGGTCTGATCAGAGCTGTATAAAGTTTGATAATTATCTCTTCGGGCTTGTATTCTACTGTTTTGGCTACGTAATTCAACTTCCTAGTGCCTATGTTGGTTGTTCACCTGCATTGGTTGGACATGTATAACATTGAATCTAAGACTCCTAGGTCTCTATCCGCTTAATTCTTAGTTATTTAAACACCATTCATGAAGTACGTGTGTTGTCTATTTTTACTTCCTATGTGTAGCACTTTACATTTGTCTGCAATAAATTCCATCTGCTGCTGTTCTGCCCACTTAGATATTTTGTCTAATTCATTCTGTAATTTTTGAGATGCTTCCTCTTTTTCCACTGGCCCTCCTAGTTTCGTATCACCTTCAAATATGACCACTTTGTATTAAGTTTCTGAATCCAGGTCATTTATGTAAATTAGGAACAGTAGTGATCCCAGCACTCAACTCGGTACTCTTTCATTTCTCCTCTTTCCCCCACCCCCGCCACTCCAACATATTCCCTCATTTCTTACCGTTCAGCCAGTTTCTTATCCATTCCCAGAGTTTACTCTGAATTCCACAGTTTTGAGTTTAATTCATAGTCTTCTGTGTGGAACCTTATCAAAAGCCTTTTGGAAGTCGAGCTACACAATATCCTAGGGTTTACCACAATCCACTTGAGTTGTCATTTCTTCAAAGAAGTCATAAAAGTTGGTCAGGCAGGTGGTTCTTCTCCTGAATCCATGATTACTGCTGTTAACTAGGTTAATGTTGTACAGATGATCCCTGCTTACTCCTGATAATTCATTTTACATTGAATGGAGTAAGGCTAATGTGTCACCTGTGTCTGCTTTGTTACACTTTTTGAATATGGGTAACAATGGTACCTCCCCAGTGAGTATTGACTCCCTTATAATGGTTGTCAGTAGCTCGCAGATCATCTCCCTAGTCTTTCTCAGCACTCGGGGATAAATATAATTTATCTCTAGGGATTTATTTGTTTTGAGCCCATTTAGACTATCCAGGACTTCCATTTCATTTATAACAAAATTTTACTTGGGAAATTTTGTTTGGAGAGGATATGTTGCTCATGTGTTCCCTTGCGAATACTTGGAGGAAGTATTTATTTGTTCAGAATATTTACTATTTTATGCTCATCCTCAGTTTCATGCCTATTTTTGTCTTTTATGGTCTTCACCGCTGCTCTTATTGTGGTACTGACAAAATGTTTTACCATTATGCTTAGCTCCAGCTGCTATGTCTCCTTCCAGGTCTCTGCCCCTCTGATCTCTGTTTAAATGTATTTTTGCATGTTCTTGTATTCATTCCAATGAGCCCCTTTTTCTCAGGAAGGGACAGAGCGAGTAACAAAGGCAATAGGGCATCAGTGACTAAGGTTACATCAGGGAAAAATAGAAAGAAGTCAAAGCTATATCTGAATGCGCGAAGCATTCGCAACAAAATAGATGAATTAATAGCGGAGATAGAAATTAATAGGTTTGATCTAATAGCCATTATGGAGATGTGGTTGCAAAGTGACCAAGGTTGGGAACTAAATATTCCAGGATACTTAACTTTTAGAAGAGATAGGCAAAATGGAAAAGGAGGAGGATTCCCCTGATAAAGGATGGGATAAAGATCTTGGCTCCGAGAATCAAGAAGTAGAATCAGTTTGGGTGGAGCTAAGAAACAGCAAGGGGCAGAAAACATTGGTGGGAGTTGTTTACAGGCCCTCAAACAGTAGTTGTAATGTAGGGCAGAGTACAAATCAGGAAATTAGAGGCGCATGTAACAATGGTTAATACAGTAATCATGGGGGACTTTAATCGACATATAGACTGGGCAAACCAAATTTGCAGTAATAGTGGGGAGGACGAATTCATTGAATGTATACAAGATAGTTTTCTAGATCACTATGTTGAGGAACCAACTAAGGAACAGGCTATTTTAGATCTAGTATCGTGCAATAAGAAAAGGTTCATTAATAACCTTGTAGTAAAAGGGCCTTGAGGGAAGAGTGACCATAATATGATAGAATTTTATATTAAGTTCGAAAGTGATTTAGTTAAATCCGAAACTAAGGTCTTAAATCTAAACAAAGCAAACTACGTAGGTATGAGGGTCGAGTTGGCTAAGGTAGATTGGAGAACTAAAAGAAAGAAAAGAAACTACATTAAAAGGTATGATGGTAGACAAGCAATGGCTAGCATTTAAAGAATTCATACATAATTTACAACAAATATACATTCCTTTAAGGCACAAAAACCCCACAGGAAAAGTGGTCCAACCGTGTCTAACAAGAGAAGTTAAAGATAGTATTAGGTCAAAGGAAGAGGCTTATAATGTTGCCAAAAAGAGCAGTAAGCCTGAGGATTGGGAGGATTTTAGAATTCAGCAAAGGAGGACCAAGAAATTGATGATGAAAGGGAAAATAGAATATGAGAGTAAACTCGCGAGACATAAAAACGGACTGTAAAAGCATCTATAGGTATGTAAAAAGGAAAAGATTAGCAGAAGTAAATGTGGGTCCCTTACAGGCTGAGGCAGGAGAAATTATAATGGGGAATAAGGAAATGGCTGAGAAATTAAACAAATACTTTGTGTCTGTCTTCACGGAAGAAGACGCAAAAAACCTCCCGGAGATGGTGGCGAACCAAGGGTCTAGCAAGAATGAGGAACTGAAAAAAAAATAGTATTAGTAGAAAAATAGTACTGGAGAAATTAATGGTACTGAAAGCCAATAAATCCCCTGGACCTGATGGCCTACATCCTAGGGTTTTGAAAGAGGTGGCTATAGAGATAGTGGATGCATTGGTTGTCATCTTCCAAAATTCCACAGATTCTAGAACGGTTCCCATGGATTGGAAGGTAGCAAATGTAACCCCACTATTTAAGAAAGGAAGGAGAGAGAAAAGGGGGAACTACAGACCAGTTAGCCTGACATCAGTAGTAGGGAAAATGCTAGAATCTATTTTTAAGGACATGGTAACAGGGCACTTAGAAAATAATAATAGGATTTGGCAGAGTCAACACGGATTTATGAAAGGGAAATCATGTTTGACAAATCTGTTTTGAGTTGTAACTGGCAGAATAGATAAGGGGGAACCAGTGGATGTGGTGTATTTGGATTTTCAGAAGGCATTCAATAAGGTGTCACAAGAGGTTTGTAAACAAAATTAGAGCTCATGGGATTGAGGGTAATATACTAGCATGGATTGAGGATTGGTTAATGGACAGAAAACAGAGAGTAGGAATAAATGGGTCATTTTTGGGTTGGCAGGCTGTAACTAGTGGGGTACCTCAAGGATCAGTGCTTGGGCCTCAGCTATTCACAATCTACATCAATGATTTGGATGAGGGGACCAAATGTAATATATCCAAGTTTGCTGATGATACAAAGCTAGGTGGGAATGTAAGTTGTGAGGAGGATGCAAAGAGATTGCAAGGGGATATAGACAGACTGAGTGGGCAAGAACATGGCAAATGGAATATAATGTGGAGAAATGTGAAGTTATCCACTTTGGTAGGAAAAATAGAAAAGCAGAGTATTTTTTAAATGGTGAGAAATTGGGAAATGTTGGTGTTCATAGGGACCTGGGTGTCCTTGTACACAAATCACTGAAAGTTAACATGCAGGTACAGCAAGCAATTAGGAAAGCAAATGGTATGTTGGCCTTTATTACAAGAGGATTTGATTACAAGAGTAAAGATGTCTTACTGCAATTATATCGGGCCCTAGTGAGACCACACCTGGAGTACTGTGTACAGTTTTGGTCTCCTTACCTAAGGAAGGATATACTTGCCATAGAGGGAGTGCAATGAAGGTTCACCAGACTGATTCCAGGGATGGGGGGATTGTCCTGTGAGGAGAAATTGAGTAGACTAGGCTTATATTCTCTGGAGTTTAGAAGAATGAGAGGTGATCTCATTGAAACATACAAAATTCTTACAGGGCTTGTAGATACTTTGGTTCTGTCTTCACAAAGGAGGACACAAATAACCTCGCAGAGATGTCGGGGAACATAGGGTCTAATGAGAGGGAGGAACTGAATGAAATCAGTATTTGTAGGGAAATGGTGTTAGGGAAATTGACGGGATTGAAGGCTGATCAATCCCCAGGGCCTGATAATCTACATCCTAGGGTACTTAAGGAAGTGGCCCTAGAAATAGTAGATGCATTGCTGGTCATTTTCCAAAATTCTATAGACTCTGGAACAGTTCCCATGGATTGGAGGGTAGCTAATGTAACCCCACTATTTTTAAAAAAGGTGGTAGAGAGAAAACGGGGAATTATAGACCTGACATCAGTCGTGGGGAAAATGCTAGAGTCCACTATAAAAGATGTAATAGCAGAGCACTTGGAAAACAGTGACAGGATTGGACAAAGTCAGCATGGATTTACAAAAGGTAAATCATGCTTGACTAATCTACTGGAATTTTTTGAGGATGTAACTGGTAGAATAGATAAGGGAGAACCAGTGGATGTGCTGTATTTGGACTTTCAGAAGGCTTTCGATAAGGTCCCGCATAAGAGATTAGCGCGCAAAGTTAAAGCACATGGGATTGGGGGTAAGGTACTGACTTGGATAGAAAACTGGTTGACAGACAGGAAGCAAAGAGTTGGAATAAACGGGTCTTTTTCTGAGTGGCAGGCAGTGACTAGTGGGGTACCGCAGGGATCGGTGCTAGGACCCCAGTTATTCACAATATATATTAAGGATCTAGACGAGGGAACTAGATGTAATATCTCCAAGTTTGCAGACGACACAAAGCTGGGTGGGCATGTGTGCTGTGAGGAGGACGCAGAGAAACTCCAGTATGATTTGGACAGGTTGGGTGATTGGACAGATGCAGTATAATGTGGATAAATGCGAGGTTATCCACTTTGGTGGCAAAAACAGGAAGGCAGATTATTATCTGAACGGCAATAGATTGGGAAAAGGGGAAGTGCAACGAGACCTGGGTGTCCTTGTGCACCAGTCGTTGAAGGTAAGCATGCAGGTGCAGCAGGCGGTTAAGAAGGTAAATGGTATGTTGGCCTTCATAGCGAGAGGATTCGAGTACAGGAGCAAGGAGGTCTTGCTGCAGTTGTACAGGGCTTTGGTGAGACCACACCTTGAGTATTGTGTGCAATTTTGGTCGCCTTATCTGAGGAAGGATATTCTTGCCATGGAGGGAGTGCAGCGAAGATTCACCAGACTGATACCTGGGATGGCAGGAATGACGTATGAAGAGAGATTGGATCGATTGGGCTTGTATTCGCTAGAGTTTAGAAGACTGAGAGGGGATCATTGAAACTTATAAAATTCTAATAGGACTAGACAGACTAGATGCAGGAAGGATGTTCCCGATGGCGGGGGAGTCCAGAACCAGGGGTCACAGTCTAAGGATAAGGGGTAAGCCATGTAGGACTGAGATGAGGAGGAATTTCTTCACCCAGAGAGTGGTGAACCTGTGGAATTCTGTACCACAGAAGGCAGTTGAGTCCAATTCATTAAATATATTCAAGAAGGAGTTAGATATACTTCTTAAGGCTAAGGGGATCAAGGGATATGGAGAGAAAGCAGGGACAGGGTACTGAATTTGGATGATCAGCCATGATCGCATTGAATGGCGGAGCAGGCTCGAGGGGCCTGAATGGCCTACTACTGCTCCTATCTTCTATGCTTCTATGTAGATGCAGGGAGGATGTTTCCCCTGGCTGGGGAGTCTAGAACCAGGGGTCACAGTCTCTGAATAAGGGGTCGGCCATTTAGTACTGAGATGAGGAGAAATTTCTTCTCTGAGGGTGGTGAATCTTTGGAATTCTCTACCCCAGAGGGCTGTGGAGGCTCAGTTGTTGAGTATATTCAAGACAGAGATCGATAGATTTTTGGATATTAAGGGAATCAAGGGATATGGGGATAGTGCAGGAAAGTGGAGCTGAGGTAGAAGATCAGCCATGATCTTATTGAATGGCGGAGCAGGCTCGAGGGGCCGAATAGCCTACTCTGTTCCTATTTCTTATGTTGTCCCTGCAGGATTGGTACAAGCAATTTTTCCTCTTTCTCTCACTTTTAGGTTTTGTTAATTTGTTTAGGGTCATGCTTGCTTAGTCTGAGCTAGTTGGTTTGACAATATATTTATCTTGCATGCTCAACATATATGAGGGTGAATTCCCACAGAGGTTCTCCCACTTGTCCGCTGTTTATGCTAATTTTCCAAGTTTTCTGCGGCTCTTATGACAAAATTATGGCAGATAAGCCAGAGAACCCCCACAGAAAAGTGTACTCTCGGGGCCTAGAAATTTGGCCGCATTCTAGGACATGCGGGGTGCAGGGATCGGTCCCTGTGCCTGAATGGTGAGGCCTGAAGCGACCCCAATATTGGGTCTCGACCCTCATTTGCATAGAGTCTGCGAGCTGCCAAGAGCCAACAGGCAGCTCGCAGGCGAGGCACAATTGAAGATCGGCCCTCAAGTAGCTGAGAAATGGAAGGCCACCAGAAAGGGAGGGCGACTGGGTCAGGAGGTTTCGGCGGGCTATGGTGACAATTGGCGTGATGGAGTAGCAGTGGCCGGCAGTGGAGTGGCCCTTGTTCTTTGAATGCGGAGCACTCTTGCTCCTCCTGGCTCCACATTTGGGTAAGCATATTTTCGGATTTTGTTGGTTGAGGCCTGCAACGGTCCCTTAAAGGACCGCCTGTTAATCCACATGTAGATCTGGTTTGACCTGAGGCATCGGTGGGGCTCTCAAACAGGTGTTAGATCCCTTAATTGCATATGTACCTTATTTTGTACCTGGTTTCAGGTATTTCTGACTCCTTATCACTCTGTAGCTACTGTCCTCCAGGGGTGCTATGACTTCCATATCTTGTACATTTTCTGGGTTATTAACAAATACCACATCAAGATGAGCATTTCCTCTTGTGGCTTCCTTGATGAACTGGGTCAAGAACCTTCATGCACCATATCTACCAACTTTTGACACTAAACTACTTGGGTTTTCCCAGTTTATATTCAGTTGGTTGAAGTTTCCCAATAAAATAACTTCCCTGTTTTCACATACCCTTAACCCTTCATAGAGCAAACTGTCTACCTCCTTATGTTGACCCAGGTGCTCTATAGCACACCCCCAGTATACTTCAGTTTTTTTTTTAGCATTGGAGATGTCTTCCGCAGGATTAACTTTTTTTTTACCTCCCAGGTGTTTCTGACATAGCGCTACACCACCTCCTTTTTTGTCTACTCTGTCATTTCTAAACACTATATCTCTGAATGTTGTCTTCATTTCCATCCTCAGGATTTAGCCCTATTTCTGCTATTCCTTTTACAGCATAGTTCCCTACTGCCACAGCAGCCTTGAGTTCCAGCAATGCTGTGTACAACATAGTAGTGAAGAAATTAGAGAATCCTTGCTTATATACAGTGGCATTATTACAGTTGATTTGTAGCTATGAATTTGTGTGTATGTTTGATTTTCAAACGGTGTTGAAAAAGCTAGAATTAAATAAAGCAAATTGACCCAGCAATCCATTGTAATCCGCAGTCACCATTGACCAGAAGTTGTTACACATTTTTAAATCACTTTGCATTAGTTTTGTTCTGTCTTAAAAATCAGCATGTCCCATTTTCGAAAACTGGTTCTAGATACGTTAAAAAATTATACATGTGCACTGAGCCCTAAATATGATGTCACAAGAGATATTGCCTGCCTCTGTACTTGCTTAAAACCTGTTACATCTGTAACATTTTCCAGTTCTGATGAAAGGTCACCAACCTAAAACGTTAACTCCGCAGATGCTGCCTGACCTGAGTATTTCCAGCATTTTCTGTTTATATTTCAGAATTCCTAAATCCGCAGTATTTTACCTTTGTATTCCATTGATATTATTTGTTTTCCAGCTTGTGAGATGTAAATGTTCGTCAGCTGTGGCATAGGCGAGTACAGAAGGCCCAAAGCCCTTGTACAAGGATTCATCTGTGATTCATCTAATTATTCTGCAGTTATGTAACATCATTGCTGCATTTCTAAAAAATGTAGTCTGTTTCACTGCAGACAGCTGTCCATTTAAATAATAACGTGAAAGAGAAATTGATTGTATATCAATTAACCAGACTGCTGTTATTTAAAATGCACGCTGGTTACAACTGTACCATTTTCAGGTGAGTCCTGGGAGAGTAAATTTTGAGCTATTTGTAGCACCAAAAACAACTTTGTCATTTTAGAGTAAATTATGATATAATAATATTTTTGAGTCTCAATTGGATACATGACATGCCCTAGTGACAATGATATTCACCTGTGGAATTTAACTGAAAAACTGAATGAAGTGTTGAGTTGTGTTGCTTCTGCATTGCAATCAGCAAAAACATGTAGAATGTGATTTTAAACTGATTTTACTATGGTTAGATGTCCATTAGCCAATGATATAGTGTCACTGGAGAATTAGAGTTCCGAGAGATTGGGTATTTAATCTGCCATTTTAACTGTCAATCTTTATTTAGGTTCCTCCATTCTTGATTTGGTTTACAGTAATATTTTGAAAATTCAAACCATTGCTAATTAACTTGACTTTTCTTCCTTTACACTGCCTTCTGAAGGTGGTAACCAATGCTGTGATATGATATTGGGGCAGCAGTCACCCTCTGGTACACTACCTAAGTGATCATAGTTCGCACATGCAGTTGGCAGATTATTTTGGGGGTGGGAGGAAAAGAGGGGAAACATGATAGCTGACCTACATCTATCTGTTCTTATTCAGTATCCACTCCATTGGGCTCACCCAGATCAGCAAGCCTGTTCAATTTAATTCCTCCATTCTTCCCTTCTCTATCTCGAGCCTGAAATTATGACCAACACTCTTGCAATACTCATCAAAATGCAATTTGACCTATTCAACCACTGTAAATCAGTAGCCCTGATATGTTGCGCATTACATTGCATAAAACAATGAATTCTCCAACTCACTATGATCAAAGCCATAAGAAATGTGCAAGTCTTATTTGTTCCCTCAATAGTCCAGTGAATTTATCCAGTCAGTGGCTGAGCTATACATACCAGGAGAGAAAGAACTTGTAATTATAAGGTGCATTTCACAACTTCAGGATGTCGCAAATCGCTTCACAGTTAATGAAATGTTTTTGAAGTGTAGTTACTGTTGGAATGTGGGAAAATACAGCAGCCAATTTGGACACAGCAAGGTCCGACAAACTGCAATGAGATACATTTAGTGATGTTGGTTGAGGGATAAGTGTTTGCCAGGACATCAGGAGAACTCTCCTGCTCCTCTTTAAATAGTACTTTGGGCTCTTTTACATCCACCTGACGGGGCAGTTGGTGTCACAGTTTAATGTCTCATCCAAAAGACAGCACCTCTGACAGTGCAATACTCCCTCAGTATTCAACTGAAGTTTCAGTCTAGAATATTGTGCTCAAGTCTCTGGAGCAGAGGTTGAGCTCACAACCTACTGACTCTGAGCCTAGGCTGACATCCAGGTTTGACCTGGAGTTTGACTCCAAGTCTGCTGAGTTACCTGATCTCAGTAGATGGTGGTAGGGACACTATAATTGGTCTGGCCCTCAGTTAGGTAGATAAAAATCAGCCAGGGTTCCCATTCTGAATCACTAGCCTGTAACCACTGCTGGAGGTGTGTGCGTGTGTATCTGGGCAGCTGTGGTACAATGCCCTCTTTCTCCCCGCCATGATTAATATCATGCCAGCCAACATCCATTATCAAGGCTCATACATGAATGATAGCCACTTGGATGAGTACTCCAGCAGGGGTTCAGCACCTTCACAGAAGTCTGCCTTGCTCCCTATGCACACTGTCCTGTACAGAACCCATTTCTTTCCGTTTGCTCCTTTAGGCACAATGATAAATAGGCCACCTCATTAAGTCAATTTAAGTGTGCAAGGAAGTTTTATTCTATTCTGTTCCCTTTTTTTCTACTTTTAGGTTTTTCACTGCATCACCATTATAATAGGAGTTGTAATGTTTGATCTCTACTTGCTATCCAAACATTTTATCTATGGTTATCATTACTGGAATTTGCTTTGGGCTTTTCATATAGAAAGTAGTGCTGTGCTTGGTCCTTAACCTGGTTTCCACAAAAAAAAGGTATAATTTATTTATATTTGTATTTCCTGGTGTTAAAAGACACTTTATGATAGTACCTCTGACATAAAGCTTCATAGTGGCTCAGCTGATTAAAGGTGGTGAGTAGCTAAGCTATGTAGGGTGAGAGGAGCCAAGTTTGATCTCTGGTCTGTGATGACTTAGTTGGGGTGAAGATAGGGGCGATTATAATGGGCTTCAGCATACATGGTTAAAGAGGTGAAAATCAGCAAGGGTTCCTGCTTGTAATCATTATCTAGTGATAACTGCTACAGGTGCGTGTTTGGACATCGGGTGAGGACAGAATAGAGTTTGATCGTGAACCTATCACAGTTGAATAGCCTGGCATCATTTGCTGTCTAGGCTCGCATGGTAAGAGTGACCACTTTCATGCGGTACCAGAGGGCATCTGGTGCTGCTGGAACTCTACTCTTCCAAGGAGTCAATACCCTCAGAAGAGAGAAGGGGAGACAATTAGCACAAAAAATGAGACAAAATTTATAGGCAGGTAGCGGGGTGGTAACAAACCAAAAATAATGCATGTTCTATCCCTCTATGTGGGCATTCCTCCCAGGATAGAAAAGTGCACCAGAGTTTCTTAGTTTTGTCCTTGGAAATTTAGAAACAAAACTGTCCATGGCATACAATTTTACTGTTTCCCCCGTCCCCTCCCCCCTTTTTAAAAAGAAACCCTCAGGGCAGCTCTGCATGAGATGATTTGATAAGCAGGTACACAAAATTATTTCCTTGCAGTTTTGTTGCATTGAATCACAGCCAAGCTCCTTTGCCGCAGTGAGCTTGGTGGTGTTCTGAAATGCTGTTCTTTTTAGTCGAGATAATGAATTGAATGACAATAATCTGCTTTTTGCATGCTTTCCATGACCCAGATGGGCATATGTTTTGGTGATTTTGAAAAAGAACAGTATGGTACCATAATGCTACCTTACATGAGATCATTACATTAAGTAGGCTGATATTTTCAGAAGAAATCCAAATGTTTAACTTTTTTTGCTTGTCTGCTTCTGCCAGTATTCGGTGTCCTTCCATGTTTGCTTGGGTCAGAGGCTGATTATGAATATTTTGTTTTACAATGTAACGGAAGTTTTGATTATAAGGATTTTTGCAGTTACAATTTTAAAATGTTTTAATGATCAAGCAAATTGGAAATCCATTTTTTTCCTCTAACTTGGGTAGTGTCATCAATAGCTAATTGCCTGCTTACTGCAGGACCGATTTATATAATTTCATTTTCTGTTGAGCAATCAAAAAATACATTATTTAGAAATTTTACCTTTTTTATTAAGACATGTGCAGATACAATTTTTTTTTTACAGTTTCACAAGTACATACTGGTGTGCTGTCCAACAATGAAAAGATTAACGTATTGCCAAAGAAAACCTTGAAGTGCCCTGATGCACTGTGACAATGGTCTAAGCATTATACTGGATTATTAGGTTATGCAATGTATATATCATGAGATCTGCTTTCAGCAGTGTTGTCCAGTAGAATTTGCCATCTAGCCACATCGCTTCAGTCACATGCACTAATTTTAATGGAACAGCCTTGTATACAATGCAGGTAAAAGTATTTCACGTGTATATTTACTTAGACATCTACTACCATTAAGTGCGAATCTTACACCAAAGTTTGGAATTTAGGCATGAATTTATCAGACACAGTACATCTTAGTGCAGCTTCTCGGTTTTTGTGCAGCAGTTGCGAGTGGTACTTTGACTTCATCAGAGTGATTGGAGAGAATGTTGATTTGCACAACAAGACCCGCCAGACCCACCCCTGCTCTCCATCTGGTTGGATGCTTTTTGCCCTTTGCCATGCTGTGCCCTGTTGGAGCTGCTTGTTACAAGGTGGGCTTACTTACTTCTGCTGGACTGGAGTGGTTATTCTGATTGGTCATGCTGACCACGATGACAACTGTCCTCTCCATACAATGTTGCTGGTGTTTCCATGGTGCTGAAGGACAGCATTTTTACCTGTGTTATAACCAATAAGCAGTAACCATGGAAGTAAAGCGCACACAACGAAAAAAATAATTGCATTATTTGCGTTTTATCTTACCTTTTTACCATCATATGCATAAAAAAGTTAAATTACAAATGCATACACCATGTGAATGAGTGTTGAGATCTTCTCTTCTCTTAGGCAGTCCCTCGGAACCGAGGATGACTTGCTTCCACATTAAAAATGAGTTCTCAGGTGACTGATGAGTCCAATGCGGGACCTGCAGTCTCTGTCACAGGTGGGGCAGTTGGTGGTTGAAGGGGCAGGTGCTTGGGTTCACGAGCGCTGCTTGCGTTTGGCTTCCGCTTGCTCGCGGCGAAGAGACTCGAGGTGTTCGGCGCCTTCCCGGATGCCTCTCCACTTTGTGCGGTCTTGGGCCAGGGATTCCCAGGTGTCGGTGGGGATGTCGCACTTTTTCAAGCAAGCTTTGAGGGTGTCCTTGAAGCGTTTCCTCTGCCCACCTGGGGCTCTCTTGTCGTGTCGGAGCTCCTAGTAGAGCGCTTGTTTTGGGAGTCTCGTATCGGGCATGCGGACGATGTGACCCATCCATCGGAGCTGATCGAGCGTGGTCAGAGCTTCGATTCTGGGGATGTTGGCCTGAGCGAGAACACTGACGTTGTCTAATGGCTATGTCTATTACTTTTTTATTAACTAAGCAAACATGCAATTAGCCGCATCTGTATTCCCAATTAGCCACGTGTGGCTAGTGGCTAATGTATTGGACAACACTGACTTTTATACTAGTAACATATGACAGTTGAGTTACCGAGTATTGCCAGTCCCATTGTTGTTGCTAATTGCAGTATTACAAATTCAGCTAAGAGCCACACACAATTTGCCCCACCACCCATGCCACCAAGTAGTCTGTTGCAACACAATTTGTTGGAGGCTCCCAAAGTATTAATGGGCTAATCTAAAATTTCTACATTAACCGGCTTTCTTTCTCACTGCCACCACCAATTTTTTTTTTTTAATTGAGTGGTTTCAACTAAGAATTTATGAAGGACATTTGGAGCATTATCATAGAGAAGTGCATGGCACAATTTGGAGTTCAAGCAATGGACAAGTAATCTGTTATTTTTCACTGTTCCTTCATTGCATTGCAATCTTGTAACTCCTTGGACATACAGTAGTCTCCGAATGTTAACTTAAAGGCTTTGTACTTAAAAGCATTAATTGGAGTTACTGTTTATTCATTTACAACCTTAAAACTTGTCTTGAAATGAAGAAACTGAATTGGATTCTATGTAGTGATGACTGAGATTTTAAAGTAAATCACAGAGTAAAATCCACTGTGGATGCACATTTAGTTGTCATTTGCCCATTATGTTCACTTTATGCATATGTTTTTGTCTTAGTTTCTTTCAACTGATCACGGGCAATTTAGTAATGTGTGATTTTATTGGTAAAGTTATTTAATCCTAATTAGGGCTGCAACAAATAGATTGTTTATACTTTTAAGCTTTAAACATATCTTAATTTAAACATCAACAACTTGCATTTACATCGAGGAAAATTTTTCCAAAGGTCTTCACAGAGGCGTAATCAAAAAATGGAAACCAAGCCAAACAAGGAGATATTAGAAGGGTTGACCATAAGCTTGGTCAAAGAGGTGGGTTTTAATGGCGGGGAGTGGGGGTCAGAAAGTTGGAGGGCACAGGGACTTGGGAGGGAATTCTGGAACATATGGCCTAGGTGGCTGAAGGCACGGCTGCCATTTGTGGGCGAAGAGAGTGCAGATACACGAAGCCAGAGTCAAAGGAAAAGAGAATTCTGTGAAGTTTATAGGGCTATAGGAGGTTACAGAGATGGGGAGGGGCAAAGCCATGAAGGGATTTAAGTATTTGGATGAGAATTTTTAATTTGAGGTGCTGGGGGACCAGAAGCCAATGTAGGTCAGTGAGGACAAGGGTGATGGGCAAGATGGGCATGGTATGGGATCAGATAAAGCTCTGATTTATCTGTGTATGAATAGTCAGGGAGGAAGAACTGGATTGGTGAACCATTTTTGGGGGGCCAGTATGTGGGAGCTGGACTGGAAATTAAACTTTGAATCTTATAGATGAACATAAAAATTAAATCTTATTCTTAAAGCGATGGCCTTAAAATATCTGTGCTTGACCCTTTCTCCGAATGTACATTGCATCATTCTATTTGTATAGTGTTAAAATATGACTTGTTTTAAAGTGTATGGGCCAGCAGTGACATTTTTTAAGTTATTTTATGCAAGTTACATTGGTGGTACTATGCTTAAAAAGCGTCGTGTCTATGTTTACATCAAATATATTGGGAGATAATTTGTGTACAGACTAGGCATATTTCTATAAGGGGGAAAGGAAGAGCATCCAAAGCTAGAGTTTCCTGGATGATCAAAGAAATTGGGATTAAAAAATGGCCTCCTTCTGTGCTGTTTGATTCTGATTCTGATACGGTATCTGGGAAACTAATTGGATATCTTTGTCTATAATACTATTCAACAGGAGAGCTATTTATGGGTCAGGATTTACCACTTTTAAGCTTTTCCTCTTTTAAGATTAAATGTTCCACTGTTCTAAAGCATTGCATGTAGTGAGAACAAAGAGCATTCCAGTATTCCACAGTTGAACTTGTAACTGCAAGGTTTTTAAGTGAACTGTTCAACTATTTGCTACTGAGTTTGCTAAGATTCTTGAGTTTAAACTTTTTGTAATTTTGAATATATATATTTTTATAAAGATGCTTTAAATGATAATTGTTCAAACACTCAAACTTTAAATGGATAGCTGTGTTGGGCTAGGTAGTATTTAGTTATGGTTAGTGTCATGTGCCTGCTGTATGGTGCAAGTTTGATAATGCCAATCTATTGCATAACATTTCTTGGAATATTATTGTTAATGCTTTAAATAGATCTTTTTGAATTTAATTGAGGCCTCGACTCCATTCTATAAATGTTTCTAAATTTGATAATATGATTTCTCATTGCCAATTTGGGTGACTTGAATTATTTGGTTAGGCCACATTACTTGACTGGTTCTTGGACTGCTTATCAGAAACTGGTACCAGAGTTTATTCTATCTTACTGCTCTGATCTATAAAGTATACCCGGAGTGGAGGTTAAAGAAAAATCAGGCTGAGAAGAACAAGAATGTGTTTCTGGTACTGGATCTTTACTGGTTGAACACAGTACAATAGTTAGTATGGGAAGATCTAAAAAGTGAACCAACCAACCTTACTCCTTTAAGAACTTCACAACACAGTTGCTTTGTATTAAATTTTTATCTGTTTGATCTGAAATTGTTTTAAATGTCATACTACTTGCACTGTAATTGAGAATGTATCAGCATGTTGCACCTGTAAAAGTGTTTTCGGTTGAGGTTCTGTATAGATAAAGTAATAGAAAACTGTAAAAGGTAATTAGATAACGGTATGTTTATTTCCAAAACATCTTTATAAATGCTTGCACCCTCATGAAAAAGCAACAGCGGAATTAAAAATCACAACGAGAAACAAGAGATTCCAAAGCCATTTTAGTACTGAATTAAAATCATGTTTTCCTATTAAAAATACGAGTTGCATCATAATTCACTGATGGCTTCATCACTTGTAAATTTGTCATGTTGCATTACTGGCTGTTTTCAGGAGGTGGATTTCATGTTTTGACGTAAAACACCCACAGAAAGTGTATTGTGTAGATAAGTGATTTTATTTCTGCTACCAAAACAAGGTTATATTCCAGTTAAAAGTTAAATTAGATACACTTTGATTTGTGAGGATTCAACTTATCAGTAACTAATAGATGAAGTTCTAAATACATGCTTGTGTTTTTTGATATACTGCAACCTTTTTTTCTGAAATGAATGAAGCAGTATTGAAACAGATCTCGGTGAGCTATATAGAAACTAGATAAATACGTGCCTTTGAGGTTATTAATATTGGATTGCAGTTGTATGGGAATTTGACTTAAAAAAATAAAAATATTTTCCATGATTTCAGCTACATTGGTATCTGAAGCAAAATGAAAGTAAGTCTTTGGACACTATTAAAACATGTTTGTATTTCATCAGCGTAAAGCAAAATCTGCTGCATTTTTTCAATATGTGCAACTTTTAACTTCAAAATTATAAAGGTTTAGTTTTAGCATAATGTTCCTACCAACTTTTATTGTAATTTGAATGCTACAAAATTCAGGAAGTGCTATGAATAGCTGTGGACATGTTGGATATCATGTGATGGCATTCTAATACCTGTAATATAATTGAATCATTTTTGTGTTGAGATTCGTTGACTTGTATCTGAATGAAACAAAGGGTTAAGTACCTAAACCTTGTGGTGTGTACCTAAAATACACACTTTTGATTAGTGTTCTGGTATTGGGGTGATTTAAAGAAACTAGATATAAAACAGTTTTAATTTTCAGGTTTCTAAAGAATACTTTATTGAGGAATGGCACGGTGGCTGCTGTAAAAGGCTGAATAACTCATATTTGGCGTGTCAGATAACAGTGGTCTAATTAAATTATTTTGAGAACTGTACCTGCTTTGAGATGAACTTGCAGATTATTTAGTGTTATTGAAAGATTATTGATTTTTGGGGGGAGTAGTATAATTATAATTGTAGAATCAGTCCCTCCCACAGCTGTGTTTTCAGTCCTCTTCGCTGGTTACAAGCAGCAGTGTCCATAGCGAATGACCAGGACACCCTCTGCGTTACATGAGGCGAACATCCTGGCTGAGGTTGGGGGGAGGGGAAGGGGGTGTGGTGAGCTGAAGAGGGTGTTGGCCCCATTAAGAGGATATATACTTTAAAAAGCAGGCATTTGCTATTGGTTTGGCTAATTTTTTTCAGTAAACGCATTTTACAAGTGATGACAGTAAATGTCAGCCATGGATATGAAAGAATTGTTTTTTTATTAGTAAGATGTTGATTTAGAACAGCAAATGAATTGCATCCCCATAGATATCGCTGGTGCAAATATATTTATGCAGCAGATGTATCAAAACCACTGAATTATTTGAAACTCTCAAAAAATGTTGAAATGCAACATATTATCACTTCTGATATGATCAGTATAAAATTAGTCAAAACATTCTAGGACTACATGTATATTCCAGTAATACATTTAATAAGTGTGGATAAAATAGTAAGTACATCATTTAAATTTTCAGTTCGCACATTAAAAAAAAAATGCAGTCAGATTTGAGAGTTACTGGGGGTCTAGAAAACCTTAAACAACATAGGCAGCTGCTTAAAATTTATTTTCCAGTGGTATTGGGGACTAGGCTGTGGGCAGCACTCTGGACATGGGAGTGGGACCAGAAATAAATTGCAGAGGGGCCAGGAAGCAAACCATGCAGCAGGTTTCATGAATAGTGTTTGTTCAAATTGCTAGCTACAGCTCTGTAACCCATACCCTAATCTCTACCACATTTTCTGAGTTTAAGAATAAAATATTATATCATTGTAGCACCCTCACAGAAGGCATTGACCAAGACATTGCGGTAGAAATAACGGTGAGGCTATCAGCGCTCACCGTTATTAAAGAGTAAATCAGACAGCAACTTCCAGTGACTGCACATGCCGCAAATCAAGAGCTGTTGCCCTGCTCCTCCAGAAGCTTCGCTGCACCGGTTACCTCGCCGAGAGACTTGGCATTGAAACACATGAATGGCATAAAGTTGCGGTACTTACGTGACAGTTACCCATTAAACACACTAGAAAAAGTTAGGGCTTGTCAATGATTTGGATGAGGGGACTAAATGTAACATTTCCAAATTTGCTGATGATACAAAGCTAGGTGGCAGCGTCAGTTACGAAGAGGATGTGAAGAGGCTTCAAGGGGATCTCGACAGGTGGGCGAGAACATGGCAGATGGAATATAATGTGGATAAATGTGAAGTAATCCATTTTGGTAGAAAAAACAGAAAGGCAGAGTATTTCCTAGATGGTGAAAGATTGGGGAATGCAGATGCTCGAAGGGACCTGGGTGTCCTTGTACATGAGTCACTGAAAGTGAATGTGCAGGTGCAGCAAGCCATTAGGAAAGCAAATGGTATGCTGGCCTTCATTACAAGAGGATTTGAGTACAGGAGTAAAGAAGTCTTACTCCAATTATACAGGGCCTTGGTGAGACCACATCTGGAGTATTGTGTACAATTTTGGTCTTACCTAAGGAAGGATATACTTGCCATAGAGGGAGTGCAACAAAGGTTCACGAGATTGATTCCTGGGATGGCGGGACTGTCGTATGAGAAGAGATTGAGTAAACTAGGCCTGTATTCTCTTGAATTCAGAAGAATGAGAGGGGATCTCATTGAAGCATACAAAATTATTACAGGGCTTGATAGGATGGATGCTGGGAGAATGTTTCCCTTAGCTGTGGAGTCTAGAACCAGGGGCCACAGCTTCAGGATAAAGGGTAGGCCATTCAGGACTGAGATGAGAAGAAATTTCTTCACACAGAGGGTGGTGAATCTTTGGAATTCTCTACCCCAGAGGGCTGTGGAGGCTCAGTCATTGGGTATATTCAAAACAGAAGTCGATAAATTTCTGACTAGTAAGGGCATCAAGGGATATGGCGATAGGGCCGGTGAATGGAGTTGAGGCAGAAGATCGGCCATGATCTCATTGAATGGCGGAGCAGGCTCGAGAGGCCGAATGGCCGACTCCTGCTCCTATTTCTTATGTTGTCCATTCAAGTGTAAGTAAATTTTTAACGGTGTGATAAGTCTTAATTACTGCCAAACAACCTCTCTGGCACTGAAAATTAACTTTTACAAGTGTGGAGTCTCATTTGTTCGGAGTTTAATTATTGGAGATTTAAAAAATTAAAACATTTAAATAATTTATTTACTTTTTCTTTCAGTCTCTTATCTCTCTCTTAATTCCATCTTTCTTTCCTTCTCTCTTTTGCTTTGTGTACATGATTTGGCATTGAATTAATTAGTTTAACTTACACTTCCTGGTTCAGAATTCTTCAATCTGATTGGTTAAGGAGATATAGTTGTTTGCCCTGTCCACACAGGTCCCAGATCCCTATACAGGGCGCTGCGCTGTTTTGGATTTCTAATAACCTCAAATTCCAGTGCAAAAGCCCATAGGAAGTCTGTGGGCAAGTGTAAGTGCAGTGAACGGCTAGCGCTGTTTGTTCGACACTGACCGCAATGTAAAAAGACTGTCTGAAATGGAGTTTACATTCACATCAAACCAGGAGATACCTATGACAGCTGAGCAAGTTATGGGGCTCTGGTTCCGTGTGTACTTTGCCTCCAGGTGGTGGCTTACAAATTATGTTGCTGTTTGAGGTGCATCTTGTTACAACCTTCATAGCGCTTAAGGATTTTACTTTATATCTATCCATAATGTAATGCATTGATTCTGTATAAATGATAATTGCTAATATCTGATATGGGTAGATCATGTATTGATTATTGACAAAAAATCATTAATACAACAGATATCTTATCTGGTCTTATTACATAACATCATACAATTTATAAGATACAAAACAAACTGTTAATGACGTCCCATATTCCTATGTATGTATCTTACAAAAATGTGTAAAACTACACAGTGTACTTACCTCGCCTGGGCAGGAGTGTAATGAATGGAAAATACGTTTCCTATAACAATCATTCTTGTAATATAGTATGAACTCAAAAGTTATAACTCGGTCTTGAATGCAGAAGTTTTACTTCAATAAGGTAATGGAAGCAAAGCTAACAATAGAAATGTTTGCAGGGAATCAATAATCAATTTGAGTTTTTAAAGTACAGCTGATTGAAAGAGAGCTCTACAAAAGAGTCAGTGGAAACTATTTACACATTGCATTCATAAATTTTGGATTAAGTACAACAATTGAGGAAAAGACCAATACCATTCAAGTTAACTGCTCCATTTTTTTTATTCGTTCGTGGAATGTGGGCGTCACTGGCAATGCCAGCATTTATTGCCCATCCCTAGTTGCCCTTGAGAAGGTGGTGGTGAGCCGCCTTCTTGAACCGCTGCAGTCCGTGTGGTGAAGGTACTCCCACAGTGCTGTTAGGGAGGGAGTTCCAGGACTTTGACCCAGCGACGATGAAGGAACAGTGATATACTTCCAAGTCAGGATGGTGTGTGACTTGGAGGGGATCTTGGAGGTGGTGGTGTTCCCATGCGCCTACTGCCCTTGTCCTTCTAGGTGGAAGAGGTCGCGGGTTTGGGAGGTGCTGCCGAAGAAGCCTTGGCGAGTTGCTGCAGTGCATCTTGTTGATGGTACACACTGCAGCCACGGTACACCGGTGGTGGATGGGGTGCCAATCAAGCAGGTTGCTTTGTCCTGTATGGTGTCGAACTTCGAGTGTTGTTGGAGCTGCACTCATCCAACCAAGCTAGTTTCCCCCCCCATTTTTTCCCCCTCCACGCCTTTAAAAAAAAAATGTCTTTATCTGATTTTTAAATTTTTTTTATTCATCTTACCAATTTCTCACTTTCCTTGTACCTTGACGGCATTGAGCAATTCGTGAAGTATGTTCTCACAGGTACCGATTGCTCTCCAGTACTTTGTTCAGCTAGCCATTATTCATGTATGAGCTTTGATGACACGCTATTCTATCATGGGCAGGTGTGGGTGCACACAACACAGCTGAGCCGATCCTGTCTTCACCCAGAGTCGGGACGTGCACTTCCAGCAAGGGTTGTCGGATACCAATCAGAAGCAGAAACACTAGATGTTGTCTCCCCCCCCCATTTCCACATTTTTCACTCCATAATCCAGAAACACAGAGAACCGTTGCTATGCCCCTTGTCGACAGACGGGGGATTAAGCATGGGATCTTCTTGGTCCGTATGAAACATCTGTTCACTAACTAAACTCACTGACCCATCAGGGAAACAACTGCCTATTATTTCTTAATCAGTTTCAGAACTTAACAAGTGACTTCCTCTCACGAGACTGTTACTTATGCTAGAAATCAACTATGTGTCCTTATCAAGTCAATAATTTTTTTAAATGGTCATTAGATTTTTTTACCAAGTTAGAAGTTGCCTCCTTATCTGACCTTTTGAAAATAAACATGTTGCAAACTTCTCATAGGTTCTCACCAAACCTAACTTGCAACTCCTCGAACTCTAGGTTACATTCCTAAATGAACACACTGGGGAACTGTTCTAGTCTCCAGTGTTCATGGAGGCAGAATTCTAATTTCAATAAGTTAAAATTGTAGGTTGATTGCCACTGTACTTAACTGATGAAAGGTCATCGACCTGAAACGTTAACTCTTTCTCTCTCCACAGATGCTGCCTGACCTGCTGAGTATTTCCAGCATTTTCGGGTTTTATTTCAGATTTCCAGCATCCGCAGTACAGGAAACTCTTTATTAACCGGTACCCAAATATCCGGAAATCTCTCTTAACCGGCAAAATTCTTGAGTAGGTAACCGGGGTTTTCCTTCATCTCTCGTTTAAGATTAACTTTAAAAAAAACCCCGAGGCGTTTGCCTTGTATCGGAGCGTGTAGATTGGGAGGGGAATGTGCAGCCCGGGTAGGCAGCGGACACGACGGATAGTCAGCTGGCGGTCCCCGGGGAGACGGAGCTCCGAATGCAGGTGCATGTCAATGTGTACGGGGCTCTCATACGTTGGGAGATATAACTCTCTGTTATCCGGACTTTTTGATTAACCGGCACCACGCCGGTCCCGTCGGTGCCGGTTAATAAAGAGTTTCCTGTATTTTGCTTTTGTATTTAACTGATAGGCTGCAAAAACATCATTGGACAGCTATTTGTTGTGCCTATATTAATATTCTGTTGGTAGCTTTGATTTGAGTCTAAAGGACTGCATCTCAAGTGCATCAAGTGTCTGAGATGCAGTCAGCTGCAGGGATAGGTTGCAGCTGACTGCATCTCAGGGATAGGTTGAAAATAAAATGTAGAGAAAGCATGCCAATTGCATTAATGGTGAGAATGCAAGAATCACCACTTTACAATGGGTGCATGTCTTCATGGATGGGTGTAAATGAGCAGCTTTGTCTTTTGCTTTTTAATCCAACCCAGAAGGTGGGGGATTCCCCTCTCTGGCTCAAAAATTAAGGTATCCTGAATCTAATCAGCTTTATTATTTTAAAAATTGGGTTGGATCCCCATTAGTTATTTTTCAAATGGAATACATTTAGCTTGATTAGTTTTCCTTCGTAGTTCACTGGTGTAAATCTTCTGAATCTTTTCCACTGTGTCTTTTTGTAAGGATGGTGGGTGACTGCAACTGTATATAGTGCTCCATGTGCGGTTTCATTAATGTTTTACAGAATGTTGATATCAGTTTGCGTTCTTCTACATTTTGTTTGCTTGTTTTTTGGGAACCTCCGCTCTGGGTTAGTAGAAGCCACTCTTAAATCTGTTTAATCCTGCAGTGAGTTGCCATTGCATCCATTTTCCACTATTACTAGGCCTTTCTTTTTTATTGAGGAGAACTTTGCCATATACTTGAAGACAGTGATAACCTCCTCATTCTCTCGGGCTGGATATATGCTGAGAAGACTGAACATATAATATTCATCTTCCCTTTTAAGATACAATACTTGCAAGAATGACGAATGTTTCTGATTTTGATCAAAGTTATATGAGCGTAACACTGTAGCAAGGGTAATTTTACATCCCCTTACGGTACAAGATTCATTTTGCTTTTGAGGGACATACAAAATGGTCCTTTTCAATGAATAACCTTTGGTGAAACTATAACGTAAAATTGAATAGTAAGTTCATGCATCTTGAATATTTTCATGGTTTATATTTTAATAGTTTTTGGAGGAGAACTGGCTATTTTTGCATAATTCTCAAATACACCAGGGACAGCTTAGTCCTGTAGATTTTAAAGTGTACCCTATTACTGGGCAACAGCAATCATATTTTAGAAATAATTGATGGATCTCCTGTGGCAATGCTCACCGAACCAGTGAAGTCTTTCTCTTACGATAGCAAAATACTGCAGATGCTGGAAATCCGAAATAACAACAGAAAACGCTGGAAAAACTCAGCAGGCCAGGCAGCATCCGTGGAGAGAGAAAGAGAGTTGACGTTT
This sequence comes from Squalus acanthias, assembly GCA_030390025.1. NCBI lineage: Eukaryota > Metazoa > Chordata > Chondrichthyes > Squaliformes > Squalidae > Squalus > Squalus acanthias. Next base: position 13,861,427 of record CM059448.1, read on the forward strand.
CAGGTCGATGACCTTTCATCAGAACTGGGAAGAGCTGGAAATCAAATAGATTTAAGGCCAGGGTAAAGCTGGGAAAAGGGGGAGGGGATAAAGGAACAAAGGAGGAGATGAAGAGACATTAAGAGACATTAAGAGATATGCAAGGCTAGAGGTGGTGTTAATGTGACAGATTAAGGCTGAATGAAGTGTGAAATCTACTGGCAGAATGAAGGACAGCTGCCAGCTTCTAGGAGGAAAAAAAAGGTGGGGGGGACAAATAAAAGGGTAGATAAAATAAAATATAAATGTGATTGGAGCTGAGGTTATGATCTAAAATTGTTGAACTCGATATTGAGTCCAGAGGGCTGTAGCGTGCCTAAACGAAAGATGAGGTGCTGTTCCTCGAGTTTACGCTGAGCTTCCGTGGAACAGTGTATTAGGCCGAGGACGGTGAGGTCAGAGTGGGAGTCTTTCTCTTACCTGTCTTTGTCGGCTTTCCTCTGTGTTCTCTTCATATTCCTGTTTCTCTCTTTATGTTCAACTTCTGCCGCATAGGGCTGGATCTTACTAGAGCGGGGCATCTTGTGGTGCTCACGGTTAGTTAAACTTTTTTCTGCACCCTTTGGCTTGAAAACTTTTTGCGGCGTAACTTGCTGGAAGTGCGAGCTGATAACTGCTTCGTGAAGGCAACAGGCCATCTTGGACCTCAATGAATGCTGGGACCAACAGTGCATCTCCTTAACCAATGAGATTTATCGATTGAGAAAGAAACAGAGGAATGATGGAAAAGGAGTGTGAATTAGAGTGGGTGAATTAAGAGTCAAATCAGGTACAGAAAGAGAAATAAAAAGAGGGAAAGAAAGATTGGATTAAGAGAGAGAGAGAAAAGTAAGGGAAGAAATTTAAAATAAAATTTTACATTTTAAAATCTCCAACTTAAACAATTGACTACATGCAGGAATGAGGCTGAACAGTTTAAAACATTCCCTTTCTGGGCCAGAGAAGTTGATTAGCATTGCATTAGCAGTTATCACGTTGTTAAAAAGGTACATGTGCTGTTAAGTTCCAGACCTAACTTTCAGCAGTGAGCTTAATGGGCAATTAATGTGCAAATCCAGCAAAGTTCTTAAAAATAACGAGAAGGCTAAGGGCGAGATGCCATTTGTGCAAAGCAAACGGCAGAGCGGCATAAATTGACCAGCAAGTTCTGGAGATTTGGAACTCATGGTGTATCTCTTAATCCCCTGAATTTGCTAGCTGATTTGTGCATTAATAACACGCCGTTATTTTTCCAGAAAGATCCAGCCCATTATTTCTCATCTGCTTCTGTCTATCATCTGGTTCATTTTTCTCCCCTCACCCTCTCCTATTCTGCTTCAAATTACTTTTCTTTTTATCTGTTTTCTTTCTACTTTTCTGCTTCTCTATTTCTCTTGTGCTTGCCTTTTTCTCCTCAATTTTCTTTCTTCTTCCACTCTCTGCTCTTCTACTTTTGACTGTCTCTTGTTTTCCTTCAGGTGTGCAAAGTGATTCAGCCAGAGGTGGTGGGACAGTGATGGGGGTAGGAGGGCTATAACCTGGCAGGAGATGGGGGTGCTGTGTTGTTGCGGGGGTTTGGGGAGGGGGCAAGAAGGAGAGGCAGGCAGAGCATAGGCAGAGGTGGGAGGACACTCTCTGGGCTACAGGCCAGTAGGAGATGACGTGTGCTGGGATGTTGGTGGCGGCTAGTTAGCTGGCTAGAGCTGCAGGCTGGCTTTCCAATGGCCGGTAGGGGGAGGGATCTGGTCAGAGATGCAGGCCAGCTTTTGGGTCATGGATGCGGGGGAGGGAAGAGAAAATAAAGTGGGTGGCACTGTGGAGCACAGTGGCACCTACCTTTAGGAAGATTGATTAGTAAATATATTACTCGGTATATAATTCTTGGATCTTAAATTAACACCCAAACATGATTGAAGTTGTGTGACATAAATGGTCCTCCTGTGGCAGATGTTGTGGCACCTGCATTAATTGAAAGAAAAGTAAACAAAGCTAAAAGTCTCCAAGATATTGGTGAAGTAAAAAAAAAGCTCCCAAGATTTGATGAGGCATTTAGAGTAAATGCTATGGCTCGGAATGTCCCGAAAACATGCGCCATTCGCATCTACGGCATATATCATTATTCTGGTGCAGAAGTTGCAGGAAATTATGGTATGAGTGACATACCATTACTAACGCCACAACAAAATTTCCTGTCATTTCCACCACTGGAACCATTGCTGAAAACCAAAAAAAAAATGGATTATGCAAGCTCCGCCCTCATTCATACTGTGTCATACAAATCAACCACGTCCTTTTTTATGTAGTTAGCCAATCTCAACTAGTGTGGCACTATAATTGGCTTAAGTGTCCCTGGACTAGACAAAGGAAAAGAATTGACCGGGTTACTGCTGCTGGTAGTTAACCAGTGCCTTCCCTCCCCCAAGTGGGGAGTTACTGTCTGGATTGAATTTAGCTGAGGTGTCTCCACTTTCTAAATGGTGAAAAGCTAGAAGCAATGGAGGTCCAAAGAGACTTGAGGGTCCATGTACATGGATCATTAAATGCCCTGGACAGGTAAAAAACATAATCAAAAAGGCTAATGGAATGCTGGCCTTTACATCTAGAGGACTAGGATACAAGGGGTTAGAAGTCATGCTGCAGCTATACAAAGCCCTGGTTAGACCACACCTGGAGTACTGTGTTCAGTTCTGGGCACAACACCTTAGGGAGGATATATTGGCCTTGGAGGGAGTGTAGCGTAGATTTACTAGAATGATACCTGGACTCCAAGAGTTAAATTATGAGGAGAGATTACACCAAACTAGGGTTGTATTCCCTGGAATTTAGAAGATTAAGGGATGATTTGATCAAAGTTTTCAAGATATTAAGGGTGGATTGGGTAGATAGAGAGAAACTATTTCCGCTGGTTGGGGAATCTAGGACTAGGGGACATAGCCTAAAAATTAGAGCCAGGCATTTCAGGAGTGAAGTTAGGAAACACTTCTACACACAAAGGGTGACAGAAGTTTGGAACTCTCTTCTGCAAACGGCAGTTGATGCTGGGTCAACTGTTAATTTTAAATCTGAGATTGATAGAATTCTGTTAACCAAAGATATTAAGGGATATGGGGCAAAGACACATGGAGTTACAGATCAGCCATGATCTCATTGAATGGCAGAACAGGCTCGAGGGGTTAAATAGCCTACTCATGTTCCTATGTCACAGTCACTCACTGTCCCTGCTCTTTCTTAAGATTGGTTACTTGGGTTAGGTATCAAAAGGCTGTCTCCATCCTTCGAGAGGTCAGGTATTGTAAGGGGAGAAAGCCAGTGTTATACCTTTTTCACTATTGACTGATTTTATAAATGCAGAATAAAACACATTTAAAAAATATATTTTACAGTAGTATTATTGCTCAGTATTGACCAGTACTTTGTTGGTGTAAAAGCTTCCATATGGTGCATTTCATCTCTCAAATCCCCATCTTTCCCCATCCTTTCAAAAGCTGGATGAACTGTTATTGTGCAATAATTTTATTATAGCCTAGACAAGAAGTGTTAAGATTCAGCAATGGACTTAATGGACTCAGTGAACTTAAATGTTAATTGACTTGAAGTTAGCTATGTTTTACCAATAACGCTGTAGTGGAGAGGAGTATTCACATTTACAGATGCTGTTTAATTTGAATATAAATGCCCGTGTTATTGCTTCAGAATTTGTTAATTCACAAATTTAATTTTTTTACTTTAGATTCTCTCTTTCCTCCAGTTTTATCATTTTTATTGCAGTGTTATGAGAAGAATTTAACATTTTTTGTATCTTATTTTTTAAATGCATTTGGATAACATGATTTTTGTTATGTTGTGAAAAAGATCACCTTTCACTAACAGACCCAAACAGAAATAATTATGTTTGGACACACTTAAGTGAATAAAGTGGGAAATTTTCTGTTTTTAAAACAATTCTAGAATTTAATTCTATAAAGAGAAACAAAGATTGCTTATTTTTCACAACAACTTTTGAAATGCAACCAAAATACTTTGTTTGGCATTTACATTGCATTTATAAACTGGATATATTTTCATTTTTTTTGTCTTCTAATACTCCTGTGCAGCGCCTTGAGACGTCTTACTGCGTTAAAGGTGCTATATAAATACAACCTGTTGTTGTTGCTATTTGAAAACAATTGAAAACTTCGCTGGAATCCACACACTGTCATCTTACGTTACGGTTATTTTCAGATGTGGGTGGGAAATGTTTAATTTGGATCAGTAGTTTAACAAGAAACAAAATATTTGCATGCAGGAAAAATGCAGACAAGTGTATACATGTTCCAAGAACAGGTTGGTCAAGTTGTGTAATAGCAAAATACTGCGGATGCTGGAAATCTGAAACAACAACAGAAAATGCTGCAAACACTCAGCAGGCCAGGCAGTATCGTGGAGAGAGAAACAGAGTCAACATTTCAGGTCGATGAGGTCATCGACCTAAAACGTTAACTCTGTTTCTCTCTCTCCACGATACTGCCTGACTTGCTGAGTGTTTCCAGCATTTTTTGTTGGTCAAGTTGTATATTGCTTATGTTACAGTCCTCAAACTTCAAAGCGTTATGATTAACATTATTCTGCCCATTTATGGTGTGTTTTTGAAATAGTTTGTTTTTGTAAACAGCACATGCTGATGATCTCTTTGAGGAAATTAACTAGGAACACATTTTGGTGTGATGGAGCTGAGATGCCTGAAAGGGTGGTAGAAGCAGAAACCCTCATTGCATTTAAAAGTACTTGGATATGCACTTTGAAGTGCTGTAACCTACAAGGCTACGGACCAAGAGCTGGAAAGTGGGATTCGGCTGGATAGCTCTTTTTCAGCCGGCACAGACACGATGAGCCAAATGGCCTCCTTCTGTGCTGTAAATTTTTATGGTTCTATGACATGGTCATCATTAGCCTGTAGTGTTTCAGTGATCTTCAGCAAACTTCATGATTGTGCTCCCTATGCTGAAGTCCAAATTATCCATCTATACCAATAAAAGCGTTTGCTGTTATTACCCCATTGAAACTGACCGCAACGTCAGGATTTAGCGCATGGGCATCCTAACGCGGAAATCCTGAAGTTGCAGTCAGTCGTTCACTGCTCCAACATTGGCTGTGCTGTGACGCGCCCCCCCCCCCCCCCTCCCCAATAGCTGGTAATCGGGGAAATCAGTGAAACTGACGAAACTTGGGCTTTTCCACGGTAACTACCCCATTAAAAGTTAGACCTTGTTGGATTAGGTGTAACTGGGGTTTTAACAGAGTATTGACTGCTAAACAAATGTTATGGCCCTGAAAAATAATTTAAATTTTGTGGAGTGTCAAATTTATCCATTTTAATAAAAATTAAAATTTTCAAGAACCTTTAAAAGAAATATTTTTTAAAAGTTTGTTCACATTTATTTCAGGTTTACCTTTTCCCCATGTGAGTGCCCCAATCTTTTTTTTTTGCTCTCTAACATTTTTAAAAAGTCAGAATAAAAGCAACTTGTTTCCCTGTCTGAGAATTCTGCATTGTGATTGGCTGCTTAGACAGCTTGCTGATGTCCCAACAGCTCACGCTGTGGAATTCCCACTACACTGCACTGATCTCAACTGCGCGTCGAAAAAGCCAAACTTCTCGCCTAGCTTTTTCACCATTCTTGAGCAAAGGTGTTACATTGGCCACTCTCCAGTCCCGTGGCACAATTTGCATATTTGTTGATTTTAAAACTTTGGTCTGTTGTCTCTGACTTTCGGCAGCCTAGGGTGCATCGCATCAGAGCCTGGTGACTGATCTGGCTTGAATTCTGCTAATTTTTTTCTGAACCAATTGCTTTTCTACAGTTATCGCTACCAATTGTTCTATATCCTCATCTAATACACCTTCATTCTGGTCCCAAATGGGTGATGGTATGAAACTATCCTGTGTAGAGTTACCATTTTTTGCAAAGACCAAAGTCAGAGGGGACAGAATAGGAGCACAGCAGGAGTGGGATTGTGAATTGAGTTGTGGCATTTTTGCTTCTGATTTTTATTTTATTAATTCTGAAAATCTTAACTTTAATAACTAATGCCTCAATATCAGAAAGACAAAACTAAATTGAAACTAATAGACATCTATTTGAAAAGCAAGACTTTTGGTGTTCGGTTTGCATTTAAAAAAAATTTCAGATCAGAGACAGCTCTCCTTTCTGAGTAGGTTATGGTTTTTGGCATATGTAGTTTTACAGTCATGTTACACAATGTCTTCCAGATTATGGCTGCTTTTTACAGCTTATCTTGCACCTATTCACCAGTTGAACCAGGACATTTAACTATTAATTCCGTTGCTTTACAGTGTCGAGCACTGTAACTCTTCTAAACTAATTCCCTGTGCCATGTGACTGTTCTTAAATAAAATATCAAATAAATGGAGGAAACATTGATCATAGTTGTAAGTTTAATTTTTCATAAAGCGGAGACTCCCTCCTTAATAAGATTGTAATGCAAAACTTGCAGAAAGTGGGTATCTTTCTCATTATGGCTTGAAAAGGCAGCAGTGTCTGTATGTACCCTATTCATCTGTCTGACCTCATTTTGATTGAATCTGGGCCAGATGAAAGTTAATTGGGACAAGTGAGTCCTTCTTACCAGTCCCAAGGACAAGTGAGATAAGCTTTTCCAGAAGATTTCTATTCTGTAAAAGTGCTGTATTTCTTCTACTAAGGAATGCTCCCTAATGAGAATTAGATGATTTCTCTATTTTATACAAAAAAATGTTTAAAATGTGGAGTGCTTTCTAGTCCATTGAATGTTTTAAGCTGTACATACCAAGAGAGTCCCAAGTTTTCATCCTGGGTTCAGTTAGGTACAGTTATGAGAGTGCCATTGGATTAGGGAAGGGAAATAACTCTGGGTTCTCTTTCCTGATTATAATGTAGCAATCCTTGCTGAAAGTGTAAGTGTGTGGATGTCCGGTGAGGCTGCAGCCAGCACTTAATGTCTAGGCTCACACATGACCAAGTACTGCAGGGCAGTTGATGACTGTGCAACTGCATGTACCCTAGCAAGCTGTCAAATGCCTTCAGGAGAGGAAGGGAGAAAAGTCATTCCAAAAAAAATTAAACTTGACTATTTTATACATAAGCTACATTTGGGTTCATGTATGCACCAAAAATACCTTAGATACATCATAGTTAGTATCATTTTTTGAATGACAATTATCAATTTTAGGTAGGGGAAGGGTATTGAAGCAGCTGGAGAAGAAGGTGGTTAGTGAATGCATATCCCCACATGATATGATCTGAACTACTGTTGGATGATGCAGCACACAATGAGGTATATGAAGAGAATTCAGCAGTCTTGTCTGTTCAAGATCAGCTATTTTGCAAAATTTTTACTCTTGTGTTTTATTTAATGAAATTTACATTTTCACATTGAGAAATAACTCAATTTGATACACTTGCATCTACAAAATCTCAAGCATCTTTCATGTACCAAAAACAATATGGTTATAATGGGAGATTAATTTGTACATAGACAGGGAGAAGCACAACAGTACAAGTTGTATTGGCAGTGAATTTCTAGAATCCCCCAAAAAAGTTAAGGAGAGGAGTAAAAAAAATAGTATTAGAGAAAATAGGACTAATATTGCCTAATAATTAGAAGCTAACATCAGAGTTCCAATGAGCATTGATAAAATGGTTCCAGCAAACTGTTGATGCTTATAAATCATAAAAGCAAATAAGCTGCTTATGTGGATGTCATGTCTCAATACATTCATGTGCTAATCAGGTCAGAACAAGTTGTGGGTGTGTAATTTTGGTGTCATACTAGGCAAAGCAGCTAACTTAATGCTCCAATAGCTTTCACCCACCCACAATTTAACCCAGGAAGATGCCAGCTCCCTGAGCACCTTTCTCAGGAGGCTAGTGACAGAAAAAAAGTTATTGACGTTTGGATAAGATCTTATTGGAAAAATCCTCGTTCTACATTTGACTTAAACCCCATAGTTTATTTGTAATTGTGTCAGCTGTGGCTCAGTAGTAGCACACTCGCCTCTGAGTCAGAAGGTTATGGGTACAAGTTCCACTCCAGAGACTTGAGCACCAAGTACAGGCTGACACTCCAGTGCAGTACTGAGGGATTGCTGCACTGTCAGAGGTGCTGTCCTTTGGATGAGACATTAAACCGAGGCCCCATCTGCCCTCTCAGGTGGATGTAAAAGATTCCATGACACTATTTCGAACAAGAGCAGGGGAGTTCCCTCTGGTGTCCTGTCCAATATTCATTCCTCAATCAACTTCACTAAAACAGATTATCTGGTCATTATCACATTGCTGTTTGTGGGAGCTTGCTGTGTGCAAATTTGCTGCCGCGCTTCCTACATTACAACAGTCACTACACTGCAATAGTACTTCATTGGCTGTAATGCGCTTTGGGACGTCCTGAGATCGTGAAAGGCTCTACATAAATGCAAGTCTTTTCTTCTTTCTTGTGTGTACCTGTTTGTCTATTTTCTGTATCACTTCCATCTTTTTGTTTTGTATCCTGATTTAAGGTTTTCAATTAAGATCATAATGGAATATATTAAAAAGTGAAAGATGGTAAGGATTTAAGAGAGAAAATATTTACTCTCGCCCAAGTTTTTAAGAGTTTTGAATGCCACTTTTATTCCAGAAGGTACAACAGGACCCTGTCCTACTGAATGAATCTGGGCCGAGATCCTTCCAGTGGCCAAATATTTTTACTGTTTTAATTTTTTGAAGACTAGTGGATATCCTATGACTTTGCTTGTGTTTTATAATGACAAGAGTGTTATACCATGGAGCTTTCAATGTATTATTCTCTGCTACTAAAGAGTTTTAAACTGACCTAGCCCTTTTAAGGCCGCCAAGGCTGATAGCAGTAAGTCTTGAGTTAATTCAGTTAATTGTTGTTGTTGTTGATGAGGGAAGTTTACAGGTACTTATAATTTTACAGCACCAGGTCAGAAAAAATCAGCATGAAATGGAAATCAATGCCACAAGCATTTCAAAAACACAAAATGTTGTTGAATAGATAAGTTTGACAATTTTATATTTTTAAAATTTTATTAAAAACCTTGCATCTAAGAAGTTCCCAGCTTAGTGGGAAACTAAGATGCCGACCAAGAGAATTTTTAAAAAGCGGTTTGATCATTTTTTTTATTGTCTAGCTGTTGCTGACTGACTATATGCGCATAGTAGATATACAGGTGTTGTCTTTAAAAAGAATGGTTATTCAGAACACACACACACTTATTTTTCCATATCTATTTTCACTTATCTGGAAGTAAGGGTAACAACTGTGGTTGGATGTATTCCTGGAAGTTTGAGCACATGACGGCTGAATGTGTGACATTTGATCAGTCAGTGTTTGATCACATGACATTTGGGCTGTTAAGTAATGACAGACACCAAACCCTTATGACCGAGAGGTTGGGAGAGGAAAGCAACAAACACTGGAGCGAGAACAGGAGTCTGAAAAACACTGATGTTGCAAAAGGTTCAGGAATAAAAGTATTATTCTTTACAAGTAGTAAATACTAGTAGCTTGTCAGAGCAAATCACTAGACCAAGAGTTGGAGCAGACAAGGTCAAAATTCCATTGATATATTGAGGCTTTACTTTACAATATTCTGTTTTGTTTCAGCCAGATAGGGTAGCATCAGAGTGACTTCAAACATCCCCACTCCCCCAAAATGAGTGCGCCACTAATAATAACAAAAAATAGATGGCCTGTTCAAACTAAAACTAAATGACAGTAATTTAAGTGGTAATTTGGAGATTTAACCCAATTAAACAATCAATAATTTTGAATAACAAGTTTATCTTACTCGTACAGTTGTCCGTATAGTATTGTGAATTTCTGGGAAGTATTTTTCTCTAGGAGGCCCACTCTGGTTGGCAGCTGGGGGCTAAATTAGTAAATTAGCTGCAACTTCTACTTTTAGTTGGACTTTCCCTGACTCCTGAATTGTGTATGCTTGACCTGGTTGTTGGGTGGTCTATGCATGCATGATGTATTACATCCATTTTCATTATTTCATTCCTTTTAATTTTTTCCCTGCATTTTTGCCATGTTTTGCTTTAAATTCAGCCTCCATCATGCTTCGTACCAATCATAGGAACAGGAGTGGGCTGTGCAGCACCTCGAACCTGTTCTGCCATGGCTGATCTGTACCTCAACTCCATTTACCCGCCTTTGCTCCATATTCCTTGATACCCTTACCTAACAAGACTGAGATCAATCCATTTTTAAATTTCAAGAGTTCCAGATTTTCAATACTATTTGTGTGAAAAAGTGTTTCCTGATTTCACTCCTAACTGGCCTAGTTCTAATTTTAAGATTATGCCCTCTTGTTCTGGATTCCTCCACCAGAGGGTAAGAGCTCACGGGGTTGGGGGTAATATATTAGCATGGATAGAGGATTGGCTAACTAACAGAAAACAGAGTCTCGGGATAAATGGGTAATTTTCTGGTTGACAAACGGTAACTAGTGGGGTGCCACAGGGATCAATGCTGGGGCCTCAACTATTTACAATCTATGTTAATGACTTGGATGAAGGGACCGAGTGTAATATAGCCAAATTTGCTGATACAAAGATAGGTAGGAAAACAAGTTGTGAAGAGGACACAAAGAATCTGCAAAGGGATATAGACAGGCTGAGTGAGTGGGCAAACATTTGGCAGATGGAGTATAATGTGGGAAAGTGTGAGGTTATCCACTTTAGTAGGAAAAATTAAAAAGCAAATTATTATTTAAATGGAGAGAGATTACAAAATGCTGCAGTACCTGGGGGGTCCTTGTGCATGAAACACAAAAAGTTAGCATGCAGGTACAGCAAGTAATCAGGAAGGCAAATGGAATGTTGGCCTTTATTGCAAGGGGGTTGGAGTATAAAAGCAGGGAAGTCCTGCTACAACTGTACAGGGTATTGGTGAGACCACACCTGGAGTACTGCGTACAGTTTTGGTCTCCTTATTTAAGGAGGGATATACTTGCATTGGAGGCAGTTCAGAGAAGGTTCACGAGGTTGATTCCTGAGATGAAGGGGTTGACTTATGAAGAAAGGTTAAGCAGGTTGGGCCTATACTCATTGGAGTTTAGAAGAATGAGAGGTGATCTTATTGAAACATAAGATACTGAGGTAGATACAGAGAAGATCTTTCCCCTTGTGGGGGAATCTAGAACTAGGGGGCATAGTTTCAGGATAAGGGGTCGCCCATTTAAAACTGAGATGAGGAGGAATTTCTTCTGAGGGTCGGAAATCTGTGGAATTCTCTGCCCCAGAGAGCTGTGCAGGCCGGGTCATTAAATATATTTAAGGTGGAGATGGACAGATTTTTGAACAATAAGGGAGTGAAGGGTTATGGGGAGCGGGCAGGGAACTGGAGCTGAGCCCAAGATCAGATCAGCCATAATCTCACTAAATGGTGGAGCAGGCTCGAGGGGCCAAATGGCCGCCTCCTGCTCCTATTATGTTCTTATGAAATAGTTTTTCTGTATCTACCCTATTAAGTCCCTTTTATCATTTTGAACATCTAAATTAGATCACTCCTCCACTTTCTAAACTTAAGGGAATACAAACCAAGTTTGTGCAACCTGTCCTCAATATTTAACTTTAAGCCCTGGTAGCATTCTGGTGAATCTGCTCCGTACACCCTCCAAGGCCAAAATATCTTTCCTGAGGTTTGGTGCCCAAAACTGAACATAGTTCTTCAGATGGGGTCTGACCAAGGCTCTATACAACTGAAGCATAACTTCCTCACTTTTGTATTCCAACCCTTTTGAGATAAAGGCCAACATTCCATTAGCCTTTTTGATTTTTTTTACCTGTGCACTAGCTTTTAGTAATCTGTGCACATGGACACCCAAATCCCATTGCTCCTTTACAGCTCCTATTCTCTCACCATTAAGAAAATATTCCGATTTGTCTTTCTCAATCCAAAGTAGATGACCTCACACTTCCCCACATAGAAGTCCACATGCCTTAGTTTTTCCCACTCACTTATGTCTATGACCAATTGTAACTTCCTCTTCCCATCTACACCACTTACTGTGCCTCCTTTACATTACATAGGATATATGGCACAGAAACAGGCCATTCGGCCCAACCAGTCCATGCAGCGTTTATGCTCCACTCAAGCCTCCTCCCGTCTTTCCTCATCTAAATCGATCAGCGTAACCCTCTATTCCCTTCACCCTCACATGCTTGTCCAGCCTCCCCTTAAATGCATCTATACTGTTCGCTTCAACCACTCTCTGTGGTAGCGAGTTCCACATTCTCACCACTCTTTGGGTAACGAAGTTTCTTCTGAATTCCCTATTGGATTTCTTGGTGACTATCTTATATTGATGGCCTCCAGTTATGTTCGTCCCCACAAGTGGAAACATTCTCTCTGTATCCACTCTATCAAAACCTTTCATAATTTTAAAGACCTCTATTAGGTCACCCCCCAGCCGCCTTTTTTCAAGAGGAAAGAGACCCAGCCTGTTCATCCTTTCCTGATATGTATACCCTCGCATTTCTGGTATCATCCTTGTAAATCTTCTCTGCACCCTCTCCAGTGCCTCTATATCCTTTTTATAATATGACCAGAACTGTATGCAGTACAAGTGTGGTCTAACCAAGGTTCGATACAGGTTTAGAATAACTTCCCTACTTTTCAATTCTATCCCTCTAGAAATAAACCCTAGTACAGTACTTGGTTTGCTTTTTTATGGCCTTGCTAACCAGTGTCGCAACTTTTAGTGATTTGTGTATTTGTACTCCGAGATCCCTTTGTTCCTCTACCCCACCTAGACTCACTCCCTCCAAGTAATAAGTAACCTCCCTATTCTTCCTACCAAAATGTAATACCTCACATTTATCTGCATTGAACTTCATTTGCCAATTATTTGTCCATTCTGCAAGTTTATTAATGTTCTCCTGTAATTTGTTGCAGTCCTCCTCAGTATTGACTATCTCCCCACCCCCCCCCCCCCACCCAATTTTGTATCATCTGCAAATTTAGAAATTGTGTTTTTGATTCCAAAGTCTAAATCGTTAATGTAAATTGTGAACAGCAGTGGTCCCAGCACTGATCCTTGTGGAACACCACTATCCACCTTCTGCCACTGTGAATAGCTACCCTTTACTCCCACTCTCTGCTTTCTGTCTTGAAGCCAGCAAGCAATCCATTCTGCTACTTGTCTCCTAACTCAGCATTCTCTGACCTTATTCATTAGTCTATTATGGGGTTCCCTATTGAAGGCCTTTTGAAGATCTAGATCAATTACATCTACTGCATTACCATTGTCTACTCTCTCTGTTACCTCTTAAAAAATTCAATAAGGTTGGTCAAGCAAGATTTTCCCTTTTGAAATCCATGCTGACTATTCATTATTATACTTTTCGTTTCTAGATGTTCTATTCTCTCCTTTAGTAGGGATTCCATTATTTTTCCTACCACCGATGTTAAGCTGACTGGTCTATAATTCCCTGGACATGTTCTATCCCCCTTCTTAAATATAGGTATTATGTTAGCTGTCTGCCAGTCCTCTGGCACTACACCTTTTTCTAACGAATTATTAAATATGTGTAGTAATGCCTCTGCTATCTCTTCCCTAGATTCTTTTAAAATGCGTGGATGCAATCCATCCGGACCTGTGGTATTGTCCTGTCTATCCCTTAATGGCCCTATTCCCATCCCAACCTTTTTTTATTAATGTGCCTGTAAAATATTTTACTATTTTGTTTTATGTTCTTTGATAATTTAATTTCATAGTTCATCTTTGCCTTCCTAATTTTTTTTTGACTTCTCTTCTAATCTCTTTGTATTCTCTCTTATGCACTCCTCTGCTATCTATGTACTTAATGTATGCCTCTTTCCTTACCCACAATTGTTCCCTTATGTCTTTATTCATCCATGGAGTCTCATTAGTGTTTAGTTTGTTTCTTCCTTTTAGCGGAATATATTTTTCCTGCACTCTGTTGAACACCGTTTTAAATGTTTCCCATTGTCGTTCTACATCGTTATTTGCCAGTATTGATGCCCATTTTATCTTCCCAGGTTCTATTCTCAGCCCCTCAAAATCAGCTTTTCTCCAATCTATTAACCTGGTTTTTGTCCTTCTCTATTATCATCTTAAAGCGTATTATATTATGGTCACTATTGCCTATATGTTCCCCTACTTTTACTTCTTTTATCTGCTTTGGCTCATTCCCCATAACTAGATCCAATAGTGAATCCTCCCTTTTTGGGCTTTTTACATATTGGGTTAGAAAGGAGTCCTGTAGACATTGTAGGAACTCCATTCCCTTATCCCCTTTACCTACCTCTTCTGTCCAATTAATATCGGGGTAGTTGAAATCCTCCATGATTATTACTCTATGTTTTTTACTCATTTCTCTAATTTGTCTGTATATTTCCTCCTCCACCTCCCTTCCACTATTAGGTGGTCTGTAGACTACGCCTATTAGTGTGATTGATCCTTTATTATCTTTTATCTCTATCCATATGGATTCTATTTTTGTCTTGCTGATATCTACGTCCGTTTTTTCTACTGCCATTATGTTATCCCTAATAAGTGCAGCTACTCCACCTCCCCTTTTTCCCCTCTCTATCTTTTCTAAATATGTTATACACTGCAATGTATAATTCCCAGTACTGATTTTTTGTAGCCATGTCTCAGTAATCCCTACTATGTCTGGTTCCTCCCAACGCATGATTGCCTCCAGTTCCCCTGTTTTATTACAGACACTGTGTGCATTGCTGAACAGACAGTTTAACTCATTTTTAATAGGATTTCCTCTCACTTTATGTTTAACCATCTTTTTAGTAACTTAGTATCATCTGCAAACTTGGATATACAACTCTCTTCCTTCATCCAAGTCATTGATATATATGGTGAAAAGCTGAGGCCCCAGTACAGATCTCCGGGGAAACACCAATTGTCACATCCTTCCAATCAGAGAACATTCCCTTTATCCCTACTCTCTGTCTCCTACCTCGCAAACAATTACCAACCCATGTCACAAGGTTATCTCCAATTCTGTGCGCTTTCATTTTTGCTAATAATCTCTTGTGCGGAACCTCATCAAATGCTTTCTGAATGTCCATATAGACGAGGTGCATAGACACTCTCCTATCCATCATGCCAGTGACCACCTCAAAAAATTCAACTAGATTAGTCAGACATAACCTACCCTTCACAATCTGCAAGTTCATTTTCTTCCAGAACATGCATGGCAATGTGCATGTCTAGCTCCTCCTCTTTCTTCTCCCCCTCACACTGATGCTGGCCTCCTTCACTTCCTATTGCTCTGTCCTATCTCCCCATTATTGATACCTGTGGTCCCTGACTCGCTATTCCTGGTGCACCTGGTCTCTGACACGTGAGCTCTCTTTCTGTCTGCTCTGAAGAAAAATACATCCAAACTCCTATAATTGCATAAAATACCATTAATTGAAAACAACAACCCGAAAATGAGGTAAACCAAAAGCCATTTCAGTATTTTAAATGGAAGGAAACTGCAAGTATACTGCACAAATTCAACTCATCCAGAATACTGTTACATATATATTGTGTTTGGTATTCCCTTTTCGTATCTTAAGGTTTAGAAACCCTCAAGTGATATCTACGCCAAACTCCCTTGAGATGGAACTCACTTTCATTTTAGTCCATGTTTTTTTAAAAAGTTTTTAGAACTGTCTTGGAGGCGCAGCACTGTAACAGAACTGGCTCCACCCTAACTCCCAACAGCTGCAGTCTCTTTGTTGGGCCTGGCCTGCTTCGACTCATAGGCTGCACTGCTTTGTTACTCTCTGGTGTCAGATACCTAACAGACCAGCTCTTTTTCTCGCTTCCCCTCCCCACCATTCCCCAGTTTTTTTTTCAGCCTATAATTAACAACAAAAGACAAATTATTTTATAGGTGAAACTTACTTCTGTGACCTGGGTGTGTCCCAGTACCCTACCCCGTACTCATAATATCCCATTTCCCATTTACTGACTTCAGCCCCAGTTCTTGCCTACATCCCTCTCTTCAAATCACCCACTCGATGCCACACTTCTGCAACCACATTGAATGAATGAAAGAAAGAAAGAAAGACTTGCATTTATATAGCGCCTTTCATGACCACCGGACGTCCCAAAGCGCTTTGCAGCCAATGAAATACTTTTTGAAGTGTAGTCACTGATGTAATGTAGGAAACGCGGCAGCCAATTTGCGCACAGCAAGCTCCCACAAACAGCAGTGTGATAATGACCAGATAATCTGTTTTCATGATGTTGATTGAGGGATAAATATTGGCCAGGACACCGGGGATAACTCACCTGCTCTTCTTTGAAAGAGTGCCATGGGCTCTTTTACGTCCACCTGAGAGAGCCGACAGGGCCTCGGTTTAATGTCTCATCCGAAAGACGGCACCTCCGACAGTGCAGTACTGCACTGGAGTGTCAGCTTAGATTTTTGTGCGCAAGTCACATTGTGCTTTCTGTCCCAGACTACCTGTTAGCAAAGTTATTAGTGATCAAGTACTCAACAAGGAAAGACCTTTCACATCTTCAGTATTTCACAGCCAGTTAATTACTTTTGAAGTGTATTCATTGTTTAGCGTGGTAGACAATTTACACATGGCAAAGTTCCACGAAAGTCAAATGATAAATGAACAGTTAATCTGTTTTGGTGTAATGAGATTCTATTGTAATTGTATCCTACATCACCCTTTCCTTTTTCATGTACTTCGGACATGCAGGTAATGTGAACATGTTTTAAACACTGTCTTGAAACACTGTTTGAAACTTTGTTTTTATTTCAACCTCACAAAAACAAAATCAGTGCAGACAGTTGTTAGTCTTTGTTTAGTCTTGAGACTACAACTTGGGTTAACATCTAATGAAAATAGTGAATTGCAAATAAAAAAGGAAGGAAACTGGCAGGATAATTTCATCTGGATTCCTGCCTTGTTGACTGTCATGTAGGTTTTTTTTTTAGATGAGCCCTTATAAAGGACATCACTTGTAAAGCTGACCTATAGTATACCATCCCTACATTCACAAAGCCCTCTGGATGGATTTGCCCTTTGTGTTTCTCTTTTTTTTCCTTAATCCCTACTGTCTTGGTTTGTTGTGTGCACATGAGTTCTTCTGAAGTTATTGCCCTCTAAGTAGTGTGATGTGTAATCTGCTTCAAATGTGTCTTAGCATTCACCACCAGCGGTGAAAGCCTATGGCATCAACAATTATTTATAGAACCAATTGGTGAGGGACTTTAAAAACAAAAAGTTCAGTGAGTTTGCCAAATTAATTTTGTATAACCATTTCCTCACTAAAAGGCAACTTTACATGGTCTGAAATATGATATCCAAGAATATTATCAAATCTAAATTGTACAGCAAGATCAAAAAAGTGAATAGTAAAATGATGTACTGGTTGTGCTGGAGGGTGTTTTAAAATGTGAAATAAAGGGGTGTTGAGGACATTATAAACAACAAAAAATAAGCTCAAACTGTTTATTCAACTCATCAACACAGGATTTAAATTTTCTAAAATATAGTCAAGCCGACTATGTGATGCATCGGTAAGACGCAAATACAAAATGCTGCTGACTCAGTTCTTACTGAGATACACAATTGTCAATACTTGAGCCTTGACACAAAGGTCAAATTCATCCAGAGGGCTTTGTGAATGTAGGGATGGTATACCATAGGTCAGCTTTACAAGGCATGCTTTGGGTAACAATGAAGAGCAGGAACCAAAGCTGATTTTCTCCTCTACCTGCCCTTAGCCCAGAGGTACTGTATAAGCTCCTCTAACTGAATACACACCAGGAATTGAATGTGGAAAATACTGCAGATGCTGGAAATCTGAAATAAAAACAGAATATGTTGGAAACACTCAGCAGGTCAGGCAGTATCTGTGGAGAGAGGAAGGTAGGGTTAACATTTCAGCTTGATGGCCGAACTTCTGTTTTATAGGCTTAGTATCACCTCCCATGATGTATTACCCACTAACCATCAAAAGAGCTGAGACGTGTTTAATATTTAAGTAAAGCTGTAGCTACTTGGCAATATTTTGGTTAAATTGTTAGGTATCAATATTGGAATATGTACATACTAAAACTATTACAGAAATTGTCACATAACCCAATAAAAGCAGAAAATCATGTAAATCTAGAGCATCAATTAAAGGTGCAATTATATTTTACTATCCTAAACATTTCAGAAATTTACTATGTACAAAATCACAGAGTAAACATGTGTCCTAATAATTTGAGCACCAGAATGCTGCTCCACCGTGAAATGTTATTGATCTTTCCATTTGGTGGGCGGTTGGGGGGCGGGGGGGAGGATTAGGCATGTTTCTCAAATATATTTCACTTGTTTACTACTGTGGTATAGAATCTGGAGCTTAACAGTAGCCGAAGAATGTTTGGTGCATGTTACCTATGGTTATTTAAAACTGTATTGAAGATTTGACTTCACTGATGTTTGTAGTAGAATTTTTTTAGTGTCATATGCTTATCTCTGATCTAGCAATGCTGTTTAAATTAATTACAAATGAGGACTGCTTGTTTTGCATTGAACATAAATGCCAGAGAAGCTGCTGCTATCAATCTAGAAATTGGCTGGTATGGAAACAAATCAAAGGGTTTGGCTGGTGCTGGAGGTGTTTTCTGAAAAAGCCACCAAATCTCACACAGGATATGCAGTTAAATTTAATTTGTGAATGTGCACCATTTATTAGATGGTCTCTGAAACTGATTTATTTGTAACGTTAATTGTAAATGTGAGCATTCGTTAATTGAGTCTTTGTTTTTCCACCCACATTTTCTTCCCTTGGCTCTGCTTCTCTCCTGAAAGAGTTGACTCTTACTCTGAGTAAAATTCCATGAGCACTTTGCCAATGTGGCCATTCTTCACCTGATTACCTTGACAGTGAGTATCAGGTGATTCATCTGTCCAGGCATCACAGCCTGATCTTGTCCCTCGCCTGACATCGCTGTATGTTTACAACAAAATGATTTTGTTTGAATTCTCTTCAGTTCTGACCCAATCCATAGAATTCTAGAGATGGTGATGTATAGAACAATATAATTGGAGTGTAATTTGCTGGTTTTTTACATTCCTCAGTAAAGTCCTCCATTGGCGTCTGGGTCCTGAAATTTCTATTAACAAAAAAAAAGGGCGAATGCCTGTTTTTATCCATAATAACGCATAGCTCTAAAATATGCAGTTTCAATAGCTGGCTGTTAAATTACAGCGGGAGAATGAGCGTTCTCCTGTTTTTCATCTTGAATGAAGATTTCTACCTTCTCTGAGTTCAAGTGGTTTACAAAGTTAGTGGAATTCAGTGATCAAGTCACAATTCTTGACTCTCTGGTAACTTAATTTTATATAATGTATACTGTGCATGGAATCGTAATCTAAAATATTTTAGTATTGGGACATTCCAGTTTTTATTTTACTATTTCAGGAGCACTCCATACTCTGTGCAGTCACCAGCAGTCAATTAAAGTTACCTGAGATTTAATTGGGAACTGTTCTGTATTCAGACATCACCCAGCAGTTAGGTAACTATATCCAGGTGAATGTGTCAAGTACACATTCTACACTTCTGTGCAGACTGCTACCAATATATTGGACTTGTATGAATTTAATGATGCTTACATTGTCTTTGTTTATTGTATAGATTTTTGAAGTGCATAGCCTATTATAAATTCTCCAAGATCATTATTAGAATTCAAAATATTTGAAAGTGATTCTGAAAGTAAGGATCACATTGCTCAATCTTTCATGTGAGGAATGTCTTGGATCCTCTGAACCTGAAAGGGGATGGACAAATTCCAGTTCCAAATTTAATTCTGATATAATGCTCACAATGCACCAAAACTGAACAGTCTTCACAGAGCCTGGCCAGGGCTTTTGGGTTGCACAAAGGTCCTACGGCCATAGAAGTGGCCCTGTTCACTTAATTTATGATATTTCTTATACTGAGTGCCCATCCTTATGCCTCTGAACAAAGTTCAAAAGTTTGGATAAGGGGTCAATGGTGTATGCTCAGAATAGCCTCCAAAAGAGGATCGTGACTCATCAAGATCCCCTAGGCCAAATGTAATCACCAATTGATGCAGTCAGACTGAAAAGCTCTGAAAGCACAATTTATTTGCCTAATGCAATATGTAGACTGTCAAATTACTGTAACTGATGTCGCTTTATTGGGCATATAATCCAAGAATCTAGCTTCCCTGTTGATTTACAAGTAAAGACTGTTTGGCCAAGAATTTGGTCTCCCTGTTGACCTACAGCCAAATATTTTAGAGATCCTGTTTAAAGGAAAGTATCCTGTTGGAGCAGAATTTGAGGAGCTGCTGGCAGTTTTTTTAAATTTAAAAGTACAAGATCAAACTGTGTATGAGGTAAAGATAAACAATTTGCCGTCGTTGTGTACAAAGTAAAGGAGTATTGACATGAATATTACTTATGTGGCGGGGAAGAGAAAAGATGAAGGAAACAGAAAAAAGTGTCAGATTTTGAGCATTATCCCATGAAGTGACATTCATTTGAAGCAAAGTCCTTATCCCCTGTTCATTCCCAGTTGGAAAGATTACTGCTAATTGTCTGAACTCCATCCTCTCATCCCTTTAATCCCATTGGAAGTCTATTAGGAAATAATGTGACCTATTTGGATAAAATCCTCTCCTCACCCAATAAACTTACCCAGTAAAACGGGTTTGGGTCTTGCATTTCCAAGTGCACGTAATTACTGTTCTTGCTTCAAGGTAAACTAGAAATACTAATTTCCTTATGATTAGGTGCAAATGAAAGTACCCATTCACACAAATTCAAAATTCTTGAGACATGAGGTACTCTATTGGCCATGGATTGCTTTTTTGAGAAATGTGATAATTAACGTTTGGGCAGTATCATAACTGAGTATAGTTTTTATCACATTGGCAATAGTCAGCAGACTTGATAGCTCCCACATAATGTAGGTGGATGGTGGATTGAGTGTTATATATGCCAGAGGCTATGATTAAGATAGGGCATGACCGATACATTGTCAGTGAACAACTGTATAATTCAGATCTAGGTCGTTTTTCCTCGCCCAAAACAACCAGGCACTTAAAGGCAGTATCCAGTGTATCTTCAATCTAGGTGTTACGATTCAGCTTCTTAACACATTTTACTCATGTTTGTAAAAAGTCAGCTTTCATTGGCAAGCTTGCACTTTTCGTTAAACTGAAACTTTACTTTTAAGTTTGAAGTACATAAGGTAGTGTGCAAGGGGAAGTACTGAACCCTTAAACAGTTGTGGTAGGCACCAGAAATAGTGCAGTTTGCCTACCTTGTCCTGAACAACTCTGAGTGGTGGATGACAACATGCTGACAGACCAGATTGCTTAGGCTAAAAAACTGCTAAACAAGTTTATTGTAAGAAGTAAAATTATACAGAAGCAAGAATAAGTCAGCAGATAAACATGACAAATATTCCATCTGTTCCAAAACTTAAAAACTCAGAATCTTATTGGTTCCCTTCAGTAAATGAGTTCCCTTTGAATGTGAGTCTGTGATGAAAAGCTTTACATGGGAAATGAACCTCATTGTGACCCAATTAGCTCCTATCTTGTATAATAGTACGACAAAATAAGAACTGAAGAACATGGGACAATAGTCTGGTTATGTGTCTCTTTTTCCGGAGAGTGGCACAACATAAGATCAAACGGTATCTTTTGTAATTAATAAAATCTGTTTCACTTCAACTTACTTATTTCAGTGATAGATATAAAACAATTTCAACAAACAGGGTTTGGCTTAATTAGATCTTCACACAGGACTGTCTACAAGAAAGCAGTCATGAACTGAGGAGAATTATTTCCCTTTTCAAGCAGGTAGACAAGGTTTGTGTAATTTTCACCTCCCTTACGCATGCACACACATGCACACTAACAAAAGCCCAATTATAAATCTGTTACCCTACTTGCCTAGCTATAAATTTGTTTAAATAAATATATATATTTCATCAATAATTAATCAGTCTCCAAAAGGATGTGGAGCTGAGCTCCAATCAGCATGCTTATGTACATCTTGCTAAACCTGCTGGGCCACAGAAGATAGCAGGTATCTACACAAAGATGTGTGTTTAACATACAGTACAGAACATACAAATATCAACAGCTGACGTGGTTTCTATTCTTAATCATGTTGGAGTAGTAACCTCATTAAACAGGCACCGTAACAGTGGCTTATTCTTCACCTCCCATTTCAAGTTTGAGGAGCTCCTGACATTTTTGTCTGAGATTGAGAATGTCTGAGCACAGAATTAAAGAAGCTGCTTTTACCTTAAGGTACAGAGAAAGTTCCCTTAGGCCAATGAAACTACTTTCAATTTGGGCAAGACCTCTCCTACTTAAAGTACGAGGCTCAATGTAGAGGAATAGACCACCGGTAGAGGGATGGCCCATTTAATTAATTTCAGCCCCATGGCCGCTGTGGTGATGCACTGTGCTTGTTGCAATGCAATCACATCTCCCCTTTATTAACTGGTTGGCTCATCAATGTTCTCTCACAAACCTGCAAGAGAATGTCTAGAGGTTCTGCTGGTTCAATATTTCTCCAATTCCAGCTGAAGGCTAAACCTTGCTCGTTCAGACTGGGATGTGGCATATAGGTGCTTGAGCCACATATATGTTGTGGGAAGTGCTGTGCTCTACTAGGAAAGGAAAGCAAGATCTTCAGGATGTGTTGTATCTTTTTCAATAGGACAATTTTCATTCACTAGGGCACAAAAGATTACTCTTTACTGTACCTGATGATTCAATGTGCTAGTTACACACTAAAAATGTAAGATTCTTGTTTATTTTTTGGATATTGGATGCATTGGAAAATGTGCCAATTTATGACCATGCCAACGGAAGAACCCATTTAGATTTTTTTTCATTCACACTCTTCTTTTTTATTATTGGTTCTCTCAGCCAATAAATCCTATAACAGGCATTATTTAGTCTTCAATTTGAATGCCACAGTATTTTGTTACAGTGCAAGATCTTTATTGCTTTGTTTTTACATGATTGAAGAGACTTGGTGAACGCTCTTCATTGAAACCTACTGTATATATCTAGTTCTTTGTTGCATTTAATGCTTTCAAATTGTGACAAAAGCATTCTGATTATAATTAAAGAAACAACACCACAGCAGGAACTGCTTGATTCTTCATGAATTTAAATCTAATTTGATGTGACACAAAATTTAGATTTATTTTAGGAGCTGGAATAATCAGTCAGTGTAAAATTTATATTTTTTTATTAGGACTTGTAAAATACATGCTGTTGTGAGGAGTTGGTATGTTTGTAAAGACTGAATTGTGTGCTAAGTTTACTGCGCATTTTATAAAAATCATATATAATGCAGTAAGAAAGTCGTTACTTCTCGACCTACTTTTCTGTACTTTTCTATACTTGTATCTGCCAGAATAATGCCATTTATTAAAAGGTTTCAGAACGCATTTACATTTTCTTGACATATATTGCATGTTACACTGAGGTCATATCTGAATGGAAGAGAAAAGATTTGAACTAAAACATTTAAAAAGGACAACATGGGACTGAAAGGAAAAATTGGTGTGTATGGGGGAAACACAAGCATGCAAGTACAGAAAAAAAAAGTGGCACATTGGGGTGGGGGCAGTTACCATGTTGACTATTGATTAAGATCACACATGTGCATATAATTTAATTTTCCTTAGTGTGAAGTATCTTGTGTGGGCTGTGAAAATGTTGAACAGTATCCACAGAACAAATCTATATGAAAATTGCATTTTTGTGAGCCCTAAAGGCCTCTTGTGGCATCAGGGAATTCATTGAATTTGTATACTGTTTTAAAATTCAAGTACAGTATGTAAGATGTTGATGTCAAAAGGGCTTTCTAAAATGTTTATCCATGTTAAGTCAGTACATTAATAATTCAATGATTACAATCAACTTTAGATTTCATTTTCCCCAATAAACTTCACAGCTGTTTGCATTCCACAGAGTTGTACAGTTTTTATTGGATCATTAATTTATTGCAACTTCTCCATATCATACTGTTTGACATACTTCAGAGCTTTGGAAAATTTTATCTGACTTCATGATAAATTTGAAACTTATAAGTGAGAAAAAATGGTACTGCATCCTAACATTTTGCATTTTAATTACATTGGTTATTTGGAAATTTTCTGAGGACTGAGCTGTGTGTACGGTATTGTGCAAATGTGTTCTTGCATAATAGATAACATTTAAATTTTAACACAAAATGCAAAATATTTGTGATGCAATTTTTGGCCCAATCTGCCATGTGCAGTACACTGCTGAAACATTGAGATAACAATGCAAGTTGTGACATTTGAATTTTTTTTTAAAAAGGCCCTATTTTAAAGGAAGTTGAAACCAAGATGTCATCTGTGTACAGAGACAGATGTGCATTTCCACAGAAATGCAGGCATGCTTTGGAAAGGAAATATGGCCCTGAGGTAATTGAAATTCATTACTGTAAACTCGACAAACACTAGCACTTCTTGTTGAATGTACTAATCCAATCCGATTACTAGTTTCCATGATCACTTGAACATGCGTTTTACAATAGGCCAGTTATACTGCACATTTTACTTTGCAGCGAAGCACAATTTGCAATACAACTGCAAGACTAGGATGTACTTTAAAAGCCAAATTAAAAAAGTTCCCTGAGGGTCTGCTGGACTTTTAAGTTTTAATGTTAGAAAAATGCTCTTCATTAATAAAAATTTCACCAGCATTTCATGCCAATTAGCAGAACACAGCATACTCTTCACATTCCACCTATTGAACTCTGAGCAAATTGCTCCCAGTTCACTTTGGGTTTGGAGGGCCAATTCATACTGGCACGTACAAAACCAGATCTGAATTGGGAGTGATTTGTTAGAGTTTTGACATCTTGATGTTTGCTAGGCAACGTCAAGATTATTGGTGATGTTAGGAAATGGTTTAAGTACAGGGTAATGGAAAAATTGTTAACCCAATTACCAAATGTGTAAAATTTCAAATTTTAAAAGATCTGGCTTTTGCTTTATTTTGTATTTAAAGAACCATTATTTCGTGGACAATATTTTGTGGACAGCTGCAATTATTGTGTTATAAACGTTGCCAGGATGCTGCCTACATTACTTCAAAAGTGCCAGCCTTCTGCTGTGTTCAATCTTGATGAAGGACTTTCCTGGAAACGTTTGCAAACAAGACTCTCACCTTTTGCGACGGGAAATGTGTTGGTGGGAATCAGAGCAAGGAGTGCGTGACTTTCTGTGTGCCAATATAGACGGAGCTGAGAAGCTTCCTCTTCTGTTCATTGGTAGAAGGGAATGGCCAAGATGTTTCAAAAATGTTCAACACTTCCCTGGGGGCATCATTTACCATTTCGATCGACCATCTTGGATAAATTCAATGATCTTTGAGAAGTACATGTGATCTCTGGAGAGAAAATTTCGAGTTCCGGGTAGAAGCATGTTAACCATTGTGAATAACGGCCCTGTGCGTCCAGAAATTGCTACCCTAACGAATGTGGAACTTGTTCGTATCCAAAGAATGCCACTTCTAAACTTCAGCTGATGGATGGCGGAGTTGCCAAGCTCTTTGAGGGTCACTCAGAAGTTTCTGGCTAGAAAAAGACTAGCTGCCTACGAAGCCAAGACAAAAGTCTCGATCACTTTGCTGGATATCATAAATTTCGGTGTTAGAAGTTGGGATCTTGTAATTCAGAGTAACATTGCAAACTGTTTTCACCATGTAGGTTTTGTCAGTAAAGAAGAGGAGAATTTGGTGGCGCTTATGATTCCTGCTGATGTTCCTCAGTCTGATTATAATTGCAGTTGATGACTCTTTGATCACCTGAACCTCCATTGAAGCTCTGTGACATTCAATATTATATGTAATGCTCATCTAGCGACTTGTTTGACTCAAAAACATTGGCTAGTCTAGCAAATATTGAAGCAATCGCTCGTGATTCAAATTTGATAGTAAAACAGTTCAAAATAATAGTTTTAGTTTTTAAAAAAAACCTTTATTACAGTGAAATTGAAGTAAAATATTGGATTTGTTTACATTTTTCTTCTTATCCTTGAAATTGTTAATGCCTTGAAAACAGTCAGGAAGTGTTTGCAAGTGTTTATAAGGAAGGTTCCCCTATTATAGCATGTTCGTCCATTGTGTTCTGCCCTATGGCAGGTCCTAACTCAAGTCTCATACACAAGATTCTTGAGCCACATACTCTGCAAGAGTAGCTGAGTTGGTTTCCCATTGCCTTCCTCACAGTTCCTAGGTGGGCTGCAGCCAAGGCTAAGGAGTCCCACCTACCCTTTTACGGTGGTGGGGGGGTGTTTCCGCACCCACAAATTCCCCTGCTAGACGGCAACCCAGTATTCCAAAAAGCTATAATATTCAGCAATAAAACTTTAAATAGAAAGGTAAAAGCCAGCACCTTATTCAATAAGTACTGTATAGTTTGAGTTGGGCTCAAAAATGAAGTTTCTTTATGCTTCCAGAGGGTACTTTCAGTAAATATTTTTTGCAAATGTTTAATAACTTATCAGAAATTCACACTAAAATGTTTGAATTTTATGTATGCAACAATAGAAATACTGTTGCTTTTAAAGTTTTATAATTTGGTGGATTGTAACAATATAGAAATCATTCAAGATGCTATACAAAAAGTGACAAATTGGGGCTATGAAAAGTATTCAGAACAAAAAAAAGCTGAAAAATGTCAACTCCCTGTTTTCTAGACTAATGATTAATATAGGAACTTGGGATAAAATTAGGCAAAGAAAATCTTAAAGGGGGTAAAACTTTGAAAATAAATACTTTTAAAAGTGTATCTTAGTTCTAGGAAACTGAATCTTGCAAATGTATTATATCGGAGTGATTATTTCATATATTTTCCTCTGGTCAAATAATTAGCAAAAAGTTGGTGCAATTTATAACACTGAGAATCTTGTATTAGGAAAACATTAGGGAAATATGCCCATAGAAGAAAGTAATCCTTATCAACATCCTTAGATGACTTTATAAAATGCATGAGCTAAAGTTCAGTTTATAGTCGTCACCCTAACCTCAGTTTTAGGTTACTGCAATTCTAGGGAATCTTACCTTTTATAATATACGCTGTCAAATTTGAAAGAATGAATTTATTCAGTCCACAGCTATACCAGCTTTACTCTCTCACCTCTTTCCTTTCCTCCCCCCCCCCCCCCCGCAAAAAAACCCAGCCTCTTTGTGCTCCATGTTGCTAGTAAGTGATTTTCACACTGTAGGATTAACGATAGTGATTTTTCTGCAAGTTTGTCAAGGAACAGTTTGTAGTCGATTAACAGAAGACAGTATATGTCTGGTGTAATTTGTAAAATGCTTGAATAATCTGTGTAAACTAAGAAAGAGACGCCTTTTGTTTTTTCAATACCAAATATCTTGGTCAGTTTGCTTGAATTCGATTTCTAATTGTTTACCAATTAGCAGTGTTTTAGTATTCATTGTAAATTGTTCTATATTGGTTATGAGAACAAAAAAGTGACACGTGAATTTAAATTTTATTTTTATATTCCACGTATATGTAACATGTTTGTTTTTATAAACATGTAATAATGGTATGAAAAGTTGAAAGCTCTCAGAATTCAAAAAATTGAAAAGGAAAACAGAAGTATGTACTAACTTCTCATAATTCTGTGACCACAGTCCAATGAGGATTTTTAAAGAAGTTAACACTAATGCAGTGCAATGAAGTGCAGTGGGCCACATGGAGCCTCCTGCTGTGCAAATGGCAGGATCAGCATAGCAGGCATTCTTCTGTGAGTAAAGCTTACACTTACTGATGACATTGTGGAGTCATTTGCCAAACAATAAAGCCAAACAGAAGTGAAGTCACTGAGGAAGCCAAAGAATAATCTCCTCAGCTGTCTTCCTGCTTGTGCCATGTGACTTCATGTCATACTGGCAGCTCGCTCTCCTAGCCAGATCAACAGATGTATGGAGAACTGCATGTTGGGATAGCAGCAGTTGTTCTTAAACAACAGTGTCCTTTTGTAGAAAGCCACGCTGCGAAAGGATACAACAACGTGACATCATCATCTTACCCTAGGAACATTCCTTTACTGTTCTTGGATTTACTGTGTTTAAAACCTCTCCTCCCCCATCGTTCCAAATCCAGACTATGATCATATTGTCTATTGTTCAGCAAAATGCCCTGAAGTATTTACAGTAATTCTTTTATTATTAGAAGCAATGGGTGCAACTCTTACACTCCCTATCTTAAGCATTTTGTGGTCCAGTGTTGGGAAGTCTGGTGAATGCCACATAGCAAATTATTATTTTGGGGGAAAAGGTAGCTCTCTCGAAATAAATTCCGATGACCATCATGTAGTCCTATATGTGCACAAAGAACACTGAGGTTAAATTATTAATTAAGTCTTATATTTTCTGTAAATGGTTTAAGATAATTGAATATTAAATATAATTTAAAAATGATTGGCCTCCATACATGTGTAGGCCATTTAGGTAACCAGTTAATTTTCTCGCACTGCTTCTGTTGCCGAAGTTAGATGTAATGCAAATTTAGATATTTTGACTTGGGTAAATGTATATTAGCCCCTCTTAGAAAGCTGTTTTGCGATGCATACAAAAAACATGTTAGAATGTGTTATAGAATGATCTGTTTTCTGTTTGTCAAGGAGACATAGAAAATTTGCCTCGATGGTGGTTGAACTATATTGGTGAGCTTTACTCACTACTGTACATTGAATGGCTGACCCAGAGAGCACAGTTTGATTTAAGTAGAAAAAGTTAGAAATCTCTGTGGCTCAGCGGTTAAATAATGGGTTGAAATGGAACTGAATTGTATGTACACAAGAAATTTCCCTGGTTTGTGGCGAGCTCGGCAAAATTGGGAACACTACAGTTGGCATTAGTGCCCTGGATTAAGGAAAGGGAAAATCATTGAACTCATCCAGTGATTCTTATTGGAAATGCTTGTGCAGAATATAGCATGAGAAGCTGTTGGGCTTGGCTGTGATGCTTCCCCTATGGTCAAATAGACTGCTAGGATTTGCTGCGTAAGCTGATTGTCATGTTTCAGGATTTTCTGACCATTTTTCCACAGATAGAAAGTGGGGAAAAAAGAGCTACTTTTAATGTTGGGTTTTTAAAAACTTAGTATATTCAGACAAGTGCAAGAAAAAGACTGGTAGTTAAGATGCTAATGAGCTGGCACTGATGTTATTTCACCATAGACTGTAAATAATCAATTCATCAGACTGTCAACAATCAGAAAACATCTCGCACATGTTGTATTGGAAAATCTTTGATCCTTTTGGCTGAGAAACGAGGGAGACAGGACAAACTGGGACACAGGTGGGAGGAGGTGCTTTTTTGAAGCAGGAAAGCTGCAAAGGTAGTTGGGTTTGTTAAAGAGCATGCTGTGAGGGCTTTTGCTGAAGCAAAGAAATGAGAAATGTTGAAGGATAGTTAGGAGTCATCTTTTCTAAGTCAAGTAAGGCGACCCACCAATGTGGGGTAGAATCTAGTGTCTTTATTATTTTTTATTATTATGCAAAGATATGTTGTAGGAACAAGAATAGACCATTTAGCCCCTCGAGCCTGTTCCGCCATTCTATGAGATCATGGCTTATCTGTAACTCCATGAGTCTTTGCCCCATATCCCTTAATATCTTTGGTTAACAGAATTCTATCAATCTCAGATTTAAAATTAAACAATAGACCCAACATCAACTGCCATTTGCGGAAGAGTTCCAAACTTCTATCACCCTTTGTTTGTAGAAGTTTTTCCTAACTTCGCTACTGAAATGCCTGGCTCTGATTTTTAGGTTATGTCCTCTAGTCCTAGATTCCTCAACCAGCGGAAATAGTTTCTCTATCTACCCTTAATATCTTGAAAATTTTGATCACATCACCACTTAATCTTTTAAATTCCAGGGAATACAACCCTAGTATATGTAATCGCTCCTCATAATTTAACCCTTGGAGTCCAGGTATCATTCTAGTAAATCTGCGCTGCACTCCCTCCAAGGCCAATATATCCTTCCTAAGGTGTGGTGCCCAGAACTGAACACAGTACTCCAGGTGTGGTCTAACCAGGGATTTATACAGCTGCTGCATGACTTCTACCCCCTTGTATTCTAGTCCTCAAGATATAAAGGCCAGCAATCCATTAGCCTTTTCGAGTATTTTTTGTACCTTTCCAAATCATTTTAATCTGTATACATGGACTCCAAGTCTCTTTGGACCTCCACTGCTTCTAGCTTTTCACCATTTAGAAAGTATTCTGATCTATCCTTTTTTAGGTGCAAAGTGGATGATCTCACACTTGCCTATATTGAAATCCATTTGCCACAGTTTTGCCCATTCACTTAATCTATTAATATCTCTTTGTAATTGTATGCTTCCATCTACACTGGTTACAATGGCACCTATCTTCATGTCGTTGGTGTATGGATTGAATTGAGTGAGTCCAATTAGAACAGCGATTCTGTATGTTCACTTTGCTGTGAAATAAAGCAGCTTAACAATTTGTGCCAGGTCTGTCTCGCTATGTTTTTGCTTGGCTCATCTTCAGAGAGATTGAAGAAATACACGTGCGAAAGGCACAAACATCTGGTTCAGATCACAAGGTAGAGACTAGCGTTACACCCCTGGGTTACACTATCATGCAAGTAGATATAGGAAAGTATGAGGCAACTTTCAGAAAAGTAAGCCACTCCGACTGCTTACAGGAGCAACTGATGCTATTGAATCTGCTAAGGTATCTACAGCAGACCTGATTTTGTAACACTGACACACACACAATGGCTACTTGGGGAAGGTACTTGAAGCCTGCCAGCTGTGGAACTGAATTAGAGGAACCTCTTCTATTAGCAGAAGAGACTCTCAGAATTGGAAAATGGAGGAGTTAGGAATTTTCTTTTGTTTGGAACTATGGTTTTGCTTTTTTATTTCCTTTTCCAATTATTTCTCCTGCTCCTGTCTTTCTTGCCCCAAGATTCCTATCGCATTTCACATTGAAGGATCTGGCACTACCACCCACCCTTGAAATAACAATGTAACTATCAACTCATATCATAGAATAGTACAGCACAGAAGGAGGCCATTCGGCCCATCGAGTCTGCGCCAGCTCTTTCCAAGAGGAATCCAGTTAGTCCCACTCCCCCACTCTTTCCCTATATCCCTGCAATTTTTTCTCCTTCAAGTATTTATCCAATTCCCTTTTGAAGGCTACTATTGAATCTGTATCCACCATCCTATCAGGCAGTGCATTCCAAATCTTAACCACTCGTTGCGTAATTTTTTTTCCCTCATGTCGCCTCTGGTTCTTTTGCCAATCACCTTAAATTTGTGCCCCCTCGTTATCGACCATTCAGCCATTGGAAACAGTTTTTCTTTATTTACTCTAAATCCTTCATGATTTTAAACACCTCTATCAAATCTCTTCTTAGCCTTCTCTGCTCCATGGAGAACAACTGGAAGGGTAGGACCGTTAATATTGAGGTTATCTCCTTAACTGTTACCAGTACCGTTCTCTACTTTCCTCAAGGGAAGCATCACTGTGAAATTGCATAAAAGCAAAATATTTGGAAACAGGAAAAAAAGTCATTAGATCAGATAAGCTAGCCTCTTTGATCGATCTTGCCTACCTACCTGCTCACCATATCTTTCAAATTGTTTTCTCTCCAGAAATATATCTTGTTGAGCAGATGGGAGTACAATCTAAATGGGGAAGCACTAGGTGTTGGGTTAAATGAACAAAGGGTTTTAGGCATCCAGATCATTAAAAGCTAGCTAGGAGGTATAAAAAGTGATCATAAAGAAATGTGTTGCCTTATCAAAGAGGTATGACTCTATAGATTATAAAATAAAGTAAGTGCTACTGCAGTTTACAGAGCAGTGATCAAGCCTCATTTACAATATTGTGGCAGTTTTGGATATCCTATCTTCAAAAAGATGTTTTGGCCTTGGAGAAAGTCCAACAACAATTCACCAGGATAATATCTAGGATGAAGGGTCTGAGTTGTGATGAGACTGGTGAAATTTGGTTAAATTCCCTGTAGATGATAAGGTTAAGTGATCTGATCAAGATATTTAAGGTAAATTGACAGGGTAGATAGGCAATGACTCTTTGCTCTGGTAGGGAAATCCAGAACATAAACTTAGAATTTGAGCTAAACCACTAAAATAAAATCAGGTAAAACTTAGCATACAAGAGGTAGTAAGAATGCGAAACTGCCCCAGAAGTTTATAGATCAAGATTAATTAAAGTGTTTGAAAGGAAAGGGATATAGAGAAAAGGCAAGAAATGCACGATTGGCTCAATGGCTGCCCCCTGTTCCTGTGCTCCTAAATGATTGCTTTGGGATATGAATGTGCTGTTAGTGCTGAATAACAGATTGCAAAATATGTGCAATGCTGTTAGAGGCACTCTTAGATCTTGTGTAGCAGGAGTTTATACTTAAATTTCTGTTTTTCATTTGACTAAATTATGCAGTTATATATCCAGACAAAACCCATGTTGTTATCCATGTTTGTGTAATTTCCAAATTCTGTGTAATACAGAATCTGGTTAAAAAGAAAGACAGATTTGCATTTATATAGCCACTTTCATGACCCCCGGACTTCCCAAAGCGCTTTACAGCCAATTAAGTACTTTTGAAGTGTAGCCACTGTTGTAATGTAGGAAACACGGCAGCCAATTTGCGCACAGCAAGCTCCCACAAACAGCAATGTGATAATGAGCCAGATAATCTATTTTAGTGATGTTGGTTGAGGGATAAATATTGGCCAGGACACTGGGGATAACTCCCCTGCTCTTCTTCGAAATAGTGCCGTGGGATCTTTTATGTCCACCTGAGAGGGCAGACGGTGCCTCGGTTTCACATCTCATCCGAAAGACGGCACTTCCAACAGTGCAGCACTTCCTCAGTACTGCACTGGAGTGCCAGCCTAGATTTTTGTGCTCAAGTCTCTGGAGTGGGACCTGAACCCACAACCTTCTGATTCTGAGGTGAGGGTGCTACCCACTGAGCCACGGCTTGTGAATTCATGTCAATTGTGAAGAAAATGTGTTTCTTATTATGTTCTATTTGCGGGAAGTATAGCATAATACTGAGTATCAGTTGTCTTACTGTCTGTCATAACTTTTCTTCCCCCTCTATTTCCACCTCCCATCTAAAAGGAAAAATAAAGTTGGCCTTTTGGATCCTCACTATTGTACCAGCATCATACAGCATATTGCAGGAAGCTGAACTTCAGTGGCTGCTGTCTGCACTGTTCTGTGCTTGGTTGAAAAGTAGCATCATGAACTATTCATGTTAGAATAGACGTATTCACATGACAATCAAGGGTCCGATTCAGATTTGGATCTTCTAGTTGGGAGTCTAGCACTGTACTAGCCAGGCTGCAAGTGCGTTCATGTTATTGTATGTTTGTAATTTTATTAAATATCACTGTTTTAAAATTGTTTCCTGGGAAAAATTCAGATTTCAGTTCTTCTTTGTTTAGTCATTGCATTACACCATTAGTTTAATTCACAGTTTCCTCTTCAGGGTATTCTTGTTCAGAGGGATTGCATATTTAATAACCAGCAGTTTTTCTTTTGCAGTTGCCCATGTTCAAGAGGCCTCATTCATGCAGATGCAGCAAGAATTAAGACAGTGTGAACCCAGATAGTCAGACGGCTAACCGCACAGTAGGATGCCGTCAACCAACCGAGCAGGAAGCCTAAAGGACCCAGAAATAGCAGAACTGTTCTACAGAGAAGATCCTGAAAAGCTGTTTGTGGATTTGCGAGAAATTGGCCATGGCAGCTTTGGAGCAGTTTATTTTGTAAGTATGCTTTTTTAAAAAAAAGTTAAGAAACCAGTTGACATTTGTTCATCATTCTGGACATTTTTTGTGATTGGAGCATGAATTTTAGTGAGTCTCAAAACAGGAATTATTTTTTAAATTGTGCCACCTTGCATTTCACATCTTAAAGAAAAGCTCTTATAGTCTTGCCATCTCAATTATTTTGCCTTACTTTATCCAGGTTTATGGCAATTAAAAACTAAAATTATTAGAATGGTATCTACATTCATTTATAGAAGCAAAAAAAAACTTTTTCCTATGAAGTTTCTAGCCCCTAAAAGTTCAGTTTTTAATCTCCTGCTCACACCGGTAAGTATTTTCATTTCAGATAATTAAAGCATGGTCTTGCAGTAGGCAGTACGGTTTTGTTTCTCTTTCTGTGGTATGTAATTTGTCTTGTCTCTGAAATCGTAGTTCCTCTTCTTTGTTGGATTTTAGTCCCACGTCCATGTTAGCTTTCAATAGGTAAGTTATGTTAGGAATCTAGTTTATTATTGCAGAAACTTTTCTTTCTAGATATCTTTTTATTTTGCAGCGATCCCAGTGAGGGTTATGAACTGTATATACCATAGAAGGCTTAAATGCTGACAGTCGTTACCAAACACTTCATTGTATAGGCCCGTAACACAGAATTCAGGAAAATAATGGTATTATTCCCTTATCAAAGGACTTGGTTGTAGAAATCGGCACATCAGCCTGCCCAAAGTGTTTTGAGAAGGCTCCCATGTTACAAACTGTACATTTGGAGTAAGGGCCAGTGCTCAAGTGGCAAGGACCACACATAAAACTGCAGATTAATTCTTTATTTTCCCAGATGAAATGCAAAAGGTGATCATGAATTTCAGGTGGAAGATTTTTTAATGTTAAGGCTGCAAGTTATTTAGAAAGGTTGAGTTACAAGAAACCAGCAGAGTGTGAAGGCAGCAGATTGAGTAGAATTTAGCCTAACATGTAATTGACTTGAAGCTACTTTCAGCTTTGAATTTCCAAGTCCAGGACAACCACAAGTGTAAGAAGTGTCTCCAGATGCATTTGCTTGAGCTCAAAGCTGAAAAACAGTTGGAGACACACTGCACTATATGGAGGAGAAAGGGTTGCTAGAACGTATACTGCATAGGTGGTCAACCCACAGCTAGAGAGGAATAGTGGGGCATAAGGAAGGAAATTAGGTGACCATTTGCTGAAATGAAAGGAGGACTTGAGTAGAGACAGTGCAGAAAACTCTTTGGGTAGGGGAGGGGGAAAATGTCTGAAGCTGTCTGATCTATATACAATGCTGGATACTTGCAGGCATGGATGGCAATGTATGGGAAGGATATCCGAAGCAAAACCATGATATCTTTTGTTATAGGGAAATTTGTCCTACCTTGATTGTGGATAAACTTCTAGAGTCTATAGGGTCAGTTTCCACATGTACACTGACGACACCCACCTCTACCTCACCACCACTTCTCTCGAACCCTCCACTGTCTCTAAATTGTCAGACTGCTTGTCTGAAATCCAGTACTGGATGAGCAGAAATTTTCTCCAATTAAATGTTGAGAAGACCGAAGCCATTGTCTTCGGTCCTAGCCACTGACTCCATCCCTCTTCCTAGCATCTGTCTGAGGCTGAACCAGACTGTCCGCAACCTTGGTGTCATATTTCACCCTGAAATGTGCTTCTGACCACATATCCGCACCATAACTAAGACCGCCTATTTCCACCGCCGTAACATCGCCTGTCTCTGCCCTTGCCTCAGCTCATCATCTGCTGAAACCCTCATTCATGCCTTTGTTACCTCTAGACTTGATTATTCCAATACACTCCTGGCTGGCCTCCCACGTTCTACCCTACGTAAACTTGAGGTAATCCAAAACTCAGCTTCCCGTGTCCTAACTCGCACCAAGTTCCGTTCACCCATCACCCCTTTGCTCGCTGACCTACTTTGGCTCCTGGTTAAACAATGCCTCGATTTTAAATTCTCATCCTTGTTTTCAAATCCTTCCATGGCCTCGCCCCTCCCTATCTCTGTAATCTCCTCCAGCCCCACAACCCCCCTCCCCCGAGATAATTCTGGCCTCTTGAGCGTCCCTGATTTTAATTGTTCAACCATTGGTGGCTATGCCTTCAGCTGCCTTGGCCCTAAACTCTGGAATTCCCTCCCTAAACTTCTCCGCCTCTCTACTTCTCTTTCCTCCTTTAAGACGCTCCTTAAAACCTGCCTCTTTGACCAAGCTTTTGGTCATCTGCCCTAATTTCTCCTTATGTGGCTCGGCATCAAATTTTGTTTTATAGCACTCCTGTGAAGTGCCTTGGGATGTTTTACTACGTTAAAGGCGCTATATAAATACAGGTTGTTGTTGTTGTCTATAAGACGGAATGAAATTAATGTACAATTAGCAGGCTTGGCCTGATGGGGGGGGAAAAGTCAGCATGAATTGGTGAAGAACAGGTTGTGTTTGATTAATTTAATTGAATTTTTGAGAATACTACTGTTTACCCAGCTGGTACCACCCTACCTGTTGGGGCACTATCTTACAGAGTTCTGTGGAGCACAGTGGGAAGAATCGCAGCCCTTCCTGACGACTCTACCTTTTATTGTTCCAATAGTGTGTCACATTAGCTGGTCAACCATTAACAGTGACCTGGAGTACCTCAGACCACCCGAGTTCAGTAGCAGATTACCGTGTCTGTCACAGAGATCCAATCTTCTGTGGCTGGAAGTATCCCCTTGGAGTCAACTAAGAGACTCACTTAGCTTCCCCCTTTGCTCTCGCTCCCCCAGAGGATAGTCACTAATTGGTCAGATTTCTGACAAGAAAAGAAGAAAGAACTTGCATTTATATTGCACATTTCACGACCTCAGGACACCCTTGGGTGCTTCACAGCCAAATAAGTATTTTTTTGAAGTGTCGTCACTGATGTACTGTACGGACAGCAAATTTGCGCACTGCAAGGTCCCACAAACAGCAGTGTGATGTTCGTTGAGGGCTAAGTATCAGCCACGATACCAGTTAAACTCTCCCACTTTTCAAATAGTGCCATGGGATCTTTTACATGGCATGGCTACTAGTTAAAGTGTCTAAGTGCATTGTCCCCAACATGTACCATCAAATGGTAGTTTCACCAGCTGGAAGCTTGGCGTTTCAGCAGCAACTACTTGCCTCTCTGCAACCAAGTCAAGATAGACAACAAACTGAAATAAGAGTATACGTGTTCACATAGTTGCACTTTAGATAATATCTTTCAGCACCATCCCACTATTTAATGACGTTATAGTGACCAATAAGGATATAGTGACATTATTTAATGCTAATTCTTAATTGGGGACAGAAGGCTAGCAATTTAGGTAGCCTGTATGCAGTTTTTTGACGTAATATTTTTAAATATCCTGATATGGCAGGTAGCTGTTAGTTATCTAATGTCATACAGCTTCCCCCCCCCCCCCCTTTACATGAAAAATTTCACTTAAGTTTTACTTTTTTCTTCCTGTGTTAATATAAGTTCTGTTCTTTTATCATGATTATCCGTTCTATCCTTTTGTATTTGCCTGTTTTGCCCCTTAATGGTGGTAGTTCTTTGGCCATGTTGATTAAGTTGTGTGAAACCACTCTTTGAGGTTATGAAGTAGCAACAATTACAATATAGTGGCCCTAACTCTTGCAGGTACATTTGAAATTCTACATTCTAGATTGCAAAATAATGTTTAAGAATTCCAAAATTATTCTAATGAAGGAAGAAAAACACAGTTGAGAAATGCTCAATTACATGGAGAGTAAAGTGAGTAATCCATTGGGAATGATTTTATTAGGGGTTAGTTCTTAGTTTTTAAACAGTTCAAAGAAAATTGGCAGAAAACGTTAGTTTTGTAGTTTCAAAGGTCAGCCCATGTTTGGCCAAAAATGTTTCATTCGGGCCATATGTTCTCTACTGCACTGTTACTTTTGGTTCAATATTCAAGTTAGTTTCTTAAACAAACTTGGTAATACATGATTTTAAATCTTCTAGGCACGAGATGTTCGCACTAATGAAGTGGTGGCTATCAAGAAAATGTCTTATAGTGGCAAACAGTCCAATGAGGTGAGTACATTATAAAATATGCATGAAGGAAGTGAGGACACATAGTGTGTATGTGTGTTGTCAATTGCAATCAAGAAAGAA
The DNA here is from genome assembly GCA_030390025.1 of Squalus acanthias. Lineage (NCBI taxonomy): Eukaryota > Metazoa > Chordata > Chondrichthyes > Squaliformes > Squalidae > Squalus > Squalus acanthias. Next base: position 13,899,481 of record CM059448.1, read on the forward strand.
AGGCGTGTCCAAATGACACCCATGAGTCTGCAGAATCATGAGGCATGAGGGGGGAAAAAAAAATCACAAGTCGATCATGAACATTTCTAGAAGTTGTAGGTACAGGTGTATGCTAGGAGATGTAGGCTGCTACCCTGATTAGTCTGTTCAGCCCGTGTACCTGCATGAATTTGGGGCTCAGGGCTTCTTACATAGGCATAGGCCTCCAATGGAAAATGTTAGAGATAGACATTTGTATTAGTTAGCTAAGTTTGATTAATTTTGTGTCAATTTTGTATTTTTTAAATGTCTTTATGATGTTACAAATCTTATTCCCATTAGTATATGCTTAGGTTAGTGGAGAATCTAAGTTGGTGGCCGAAAGGATTTTCAAACAATAGTTTGAGCAATTTGATTGGTTTGTCATTTTTTTAATTGGTAGCTGTTGCTGACTGCCTATTTTTAGATTTCTGTTCTTGTTTGAGCTTCACCAGTGGTGCGTTTCATTCTGCTTGCTGATTGATATGTTCCCTACCTGTACACTTATGATCTGTTACTGTTAATATGAATATGGAATAAGATGCAGATGTGGCACAGAAATATGCACATGTAATGTGATGCCTGAAATGTGAGAGGAAAAAAGCATGTTAGATGCAATGTTTTTATGTGTAAAATATGTAGCAAATTTGGTTATTATATACCTCATGATATACTCTTTCTACAATCCCTTGCAGAAGTTCCATTAAAATTAAGAATTTAAAACTTACATTTTTTTTTAATCAAGCAAACTGCTCATCAGAGTTACTTCACTCTTTTAGGGATATGAAATTTTGAGTGTTAGTTATTTTTTCTATTATAGTTTGAAATGTATGGAATTTTTGCAGCAATTGAGAGAAGATCATATGTGTATGTTTATTTTAAAATATTTAATCATGTGCCTAGAGCAAATGGTAACCTTACCATTTCTGCTTACTCCCAAGTAATTTTTCTATTTATTAGAGTTCTTCCTGATCTTAGCAGTAAAGTTTTTAACCAAACTCCACTTAGTCTTTCAGACTAATTATTCCATTTATCTTTGATTCAGTAATACATTGCAGATTTTCTTTAATAACTTGTTCACAGACTTGCATTAAGGTGAAATCTAGGTTCTAAGTATGGGTATAATACTGACTAGAAAGAAAGAAAAAGAGCTTGCACTTGCATAAAGCCTTTCACATCCTCAGGATATCCCAAAGTACTTTGAGCCAATTAATTACATTTGAAGAGTAGACGGTGTTGTTGTGTAGACAAGCAGAACAGCCAGTTTGTACACAGCAAATGAGATAAATAGCCAGTTAATCTGGCGATGCTTGAGGAATAAATATTGACCAGGACACCAGGAGGCCCCATCACTTTTCTTTGACTAGTGCCATGGGATCTTTTACGTCCACCTGAACAAGCAGACTTGGTTTAATATTGGGTCGTAAAAGCAATACTTCCCAACAATAGTTTACTCCCTGAATACTGCATTGAAGTGTCATTCTACATTTTGAGCTCAAGTCTTAGACTGGAGCTTGAAGCCATGATCTTCTGATTGGGGTAAGAGTGCTATCACTGAGCCAAGCTGACACAAGCAAAATTAATCCTTCTATGGTAAAGTTTGTATAAAATTCTTAGCAATTTATGTAAGGCCTGTAGCTTGGACCAGCCCATAATCCTATTTTCTATAGCCCACGATGCTTTAATCTATATCTGTACTTTTTTTTTACCATTTTCTAGTCTCCCATGTTAAACACCATTCACATCCACTCAAGGGGATGGATACAGTGGTGTAGTGTCAATTTTAGAAATGGATTTAGTGTCCATCATGCATGGGATTTTATTTCTAGGGGTTCTAGGATAATTCCCCATCCGCCAGAAAAAATTTGATTTTTTACTCTTCTATGATGCCTTTCCCAGATATATATATATGTTTTTATAGTGTGTATACCAAAAATAGAATAATGTATTGCAAAAAATAGGTCTTCATTACTTCCACAGGACTATATAATCTTCAGCAGAAGGTAGCTGCTTATATTGCCTTACCCTATGTAATTTGCTGTCTTGTGCTTTTGGAATCAGGACGTTACCCACTTCTTATTTGGAGGAGATACTCTACCCAAGTGCACCCTCCACTACACCCTTGAGTGGGTAGGCAAATTGCTCCATGGTCTTGGTTTACATTGTTATCGAACAGCTGCTTGCTGTGTAGGATTGGCTTGATTTGGCTTCATGTCTGACTTTAAAAAAAAACTACCTTCCTGTGGGGCAGCATCTGACTTCTGCAGCACCACCATTGGATGCTGTGGCTAAAATCAGAAGCTCGTCTTGTGGAGAAAATGAGAACACAAACTACCAGTACGTGGTTGAGTACCTAATAAGTGAGTGCATGGAGGCGTGATTTTGGCACAACCTCCAGTAAGCTGACTGAGGAAGGGAGCAGAGCTGAATGTACTCTTTGTCCAAGTCACAGCCCTATAATTGATTCAGGTATAAATGTGTTTTTTTTTAAAACTGTTGTGTTACACTATAACATTTCAGATCGCATTTTTATTAAGCAAATAATTTGTTTGAAAACTTAACTTTGTCTAGGTAAAAATAACAGCTTGGTTTTGATTTCAGCCATTTTACACAGTGGAAGAGTGAAGTTTTAAAAATAATGTAGAACCATAAAGTGCTCGTGGTTAAAAGTAGCAGCAGGTGGTGATGTCAGAAAAGCTACTTATAACATGTATGTGTCTGTATTGATAGTAGAGCTGAAAGATCTGGGGAAAAAAGGAGGGGGAAGACTAAACTAGAAAAGAAGCAATGAAAACAAAAGGAAGCATTTTTTAAAAACTTTTTGGATAGAAAATTTGGTCACAGTGGCCAATCTTCGAGTTGACTTGAACTAGTTCAGCTTCTTGTGAAAGCAAAATGTACATCACTATCTATAGATATATATAGATATATATACAACAGAAAACGCTGGAAAAACTCAGCAGGCCAGGCAGCATCCGTGGAGAGAGAAAGAGAGTTAACGTTTCAGGTCGATGACCTTTCGTCAGAACTGGGAAGAGCCGGAAATCAAATAGATTTAAGGCCAGGGTAAAGCTGGGAAAAGGGGGAGGGGATAAAGGAACAAAGGGGGAGATGAAGAGACAATAAGAGACATTAAGAGATATGCAAGGCTGGAGGTGGTGTTAATGTGACAGATTAAGGCTGAATGAAGTGTGAAATCCACTGGCAGAATGTCTCTTATTGTCTCTTCATCTCCCCCTTTGTTCCTTTATCCCCTCCCCCTTTTCCCAGCTTTACTCTGGCCTTAAATCTATTTGATTTCCGGCTCTTCCCAGTTCTGACGAAAGGTCTTCGACCTGAAACGTTAACTCTGTTTCTCTCTCCACGGATGCTGCCTGGCCTGCTGAGTTTTTCCAGCGTTTTCTGTTGTTATTTCGGATTTCCAGCATCCGCAGTATTTTGCTATCGTATAGATATATATATATATAGATATATATAGATATATATAGATATAGATATATATATATATATATATAATATTTTAATTCAAGTTAATACTTTGCAGTTGTTTGGGGAAAATGTTTTCAAAATTACTGGAGGAATGTGACTTCAGAACTTTGCTGAAGGTTTTCCAGTAGCTCTCTATTCTCAAGATTTTTAGCTGAACCGTTAGTATATTTATTATTCCATGTCTAAGATTTACTTCATGATTAATTAAATGAACCAAAGTATTGTTAACCGTGCTTGGAGCATGGCAGTGTAGCATTAATAGCCAAGATACCTACTACTACAAATTCCCCCCCCCCCCCCCCCCCCCCCCTCAGTGATCATTGGCGTATAATCAGTGCTATGTGCAAATGTTTTTATATTGAAACACATTATATCGATATATAAAAAATCTTGCACATGGTGTGCACTTCCTGTCTACAACTTCACCGCTGACCGCAAATTCCGGGCCCATATTTTGATCCAGTGTCGTGACTGTAGATGATGGCAGATTGAGCATATGTTGTGTGCACAGTTTCCCAGAATGCAGTAGTAGCATTTAAGAAACCTAAATAAAACGTTTTTCTCTATCTCCTTTGGATGTTTCTTCAACATTACTTGAAGAAAAGCTAGAGGACAAATTTCAAAAACTTTATATAGGTATTTAAGTTTAAAAAAAAAATCAAATAATGGCCAGATTAATGGGTTCAGTCCCCAGAGCCCAGTAAAATATTATTTAATAAAAATGTTATTTTACTTGTTCAGTCATTGTAAATCAACTGCTCTGATGCTATGCTCTACATGGTATGAACACCCATATTGTTATAAAGCAGCCTACCCTCTGACTTGTCAGGAGCAATGGGAGATGTGTTAATACAAAATGAAAATGATTGCCTTAGGCAATGTTTAAGTAGAGAGTGCATGGTCAAAGGCTAGGAAATATTCATTCTTGGCATGTATGAATATTTAGAAATGTTTCTTATCTGGTAATCCTCAGACAGCACTGAGAGAAAGTTTTTCAAATTAAAAGGATGTGCAGCAGTGGGTGTCTTACGATGTTCGCCCTGTCATTTTACAGTCCAGTGAGAATTTTCTGAAAAGACCCGTGTTAGGAAATCTTCATTTTTTTTTTTTAATGGTTAGACTGCTGACAGTTTTGGGAAATTCCAGACTCTCAACTGGCTATCTTTCTGTTCACACACACATGACACTAAAGCGATCAAATTACATTTGAGCTGCAAACTGAGATGTCAGGAAGTGCTTTATTATTGTCATATTAAACTTAAACAACTAAAATAATTCTCAAACATTTCTGCTTCTGCAATTCTTGCCTTATCCATACTTATGCCTACTGCTTTATTATTTTAACTTTTATTATTTTTTCCTAATATAGCCTTATAGCTTATTTTTAAAAGTTCATGTCACTTACCCTTTGTATGCATACTAGGTATCAGCGCCCACTTTGCAGATGGGGACCAACTTTGGATTAAAAAACTTAACTGGCCTTTGGCGCAGGTTTTCAACCAGGGGTTAAAATTTTACAATCAAGTAGCTCTGCTGTAAAGATTAACGCAGAACCATAGGAAAAGTTTTCTTCTCAAGGATGCAGAAAGGATTAAAATTGCTATATTAACAAAGGGCAGGATAGTGCAGAGAAAAATCTAAGTACAATTAGCGTGTAATGTAGATTTCATAACCCCTGTGGAAGGAATGTGGCAAATGAATTGTAGCATGCTTTTATTTCTATTTTCAAGCCAAAAATCAGATCACAAGCAGAAAGTGTCCATAATTGGCTTTGCTCTAATATCATCCTGTTAACCTTGGATTGAGCACATTTCATTACAATCATTAAGACAAATTAATTTTTTTCTAAACTGACTGCTTCTGTGATTTGGTGTGGACACCAATCAAAGCTTCCTTGAAATGAGTAATGTAAACACATGACTCTTGCATGTTAAACTGTAGTCTTGCTGAAAAATATAAGACATAGCTATAATATACAGACCTCTCAGGCGAGAAACTGCAAAAGATGCGTGCTCAGGTAAGTTCTCCCAGTCCTGCATATCTAAAATAAAGTACAAGATCCTTAAATATTACAGGAGTTCAATTTAAATATTTTTAGATTGAAATGTTTTGTAGTAGTTAACTGTCACTCAAAGGTACGTGTTGATTTTTGCTTTTGAATAACTAGTAACACCAATCCACACTAAAAGGATCCATTGTTGTTTGAGTGCAACTGATCAACAAAACTCACTGTACATCTGGGATAGCTGTGTTTTCAATTACAATACCAGGATTCTTTGCCGGATTACTGTGATATCCTTTGAGTTACAACCCTTGCATCAGAATTTACAATTCATGCCAAATTATTGCACATGACCAGACAATAGATTTGATGGTTATGCGCCAGTAACATCAACATGCTGTTGATAATGCTGCAGTGAAAACGATCTTGCTTGCAATTCACACATGCTGACTTCTGTGATTTTGGATTCCACTGTCACTACAAGTGTTGATACCTAAATCTACTTGTTCTAATTAACAGCTCTGAGAATCTTTGGAAATTATCATTAAATATTAAAGAGCGATATTCAGAAAAACAGTATCTTGAAGGAGGGGTTGAGTGAAATTCTTGTCCTACCTCATTTATCTTATAGGTCGCCTCAACAGCAAGCATGGCCTCAAAGGCAATGCGGCAGCAGTATTGTACTATTTACAAGTTGGGATGTGGCTTGAAAAGCAGTTTAGGTTGGACTATTATAAGTATGGCGGGGGGAACCTTATATACTTTTTGAAGTCTCTTTCACTCTAAATAAAGTAGGAGATAATAACATTTTGTCTACCATCTTTGAAATGGCATCAGCAGGAGTTAAACTTGCATACTGGGTACAGTTCGTTAACTATATCTATCTATATTATTAAAAGCCTTGTACTGTATCTAGCATTGGTCCATCACACTGAAAAGTTTTGCATATTCGGTTACACCTTAAAAGTTTATGCAACACTTGAACCTAATTGGTAAAAATATCATATTTAGACAAAAGCAACAAACTACAACTGAATAAGTAGATTAGTAATAAACAAGGAGCAAGCTAGTATAAAAAGTATATACGAAACACAGCAAACAGCTACTAATGAAACAATCGGCAAGAAGAAGGGGAAACCAATGAAAGCACACCCAAGTAATTTTTGAAAATCTTTTCAGCCATCACATAGTACTAAAAATATTTGTTACGTCACCAGCATATATAAACTTTAAAAATACACCAAAAAAATCTTTAGGTTTACTTGTAAAATTGTTCATGGTCTCTTGGAAATCTATCCAATAAGTTTTGCCGTCAGAGGCCTATCTTGTCTTCAGGGCTTTGAACTTGAGTTTTGAGTCTTCCTAAACCTTGCTTTGCTGAGCTTGTGTGGAAGGCCAAGCATCGGTTTTGTAGTAGGAAAATAGAAGTGCCTTTGCTCACGCTCTGACACGTGCATAGCTTCAGGCCTCTGGGTGTGTGCATCCTCAATGCCTTCTAAAATACCAGCCCTTCAGTTGGCTGTTTCAGCTGGTTATTAAAAATGATCAACTTATTTGCCAGAGACTGATGGCTCTGCTCTTGGTCAGCATCTGTGAACAATGCCATGGGGTCTCTTGGCATACTGATAATTTTTCATTAAGTGACTTAAAATTTCTATGGCCCTGCTTTTGTCAGCCGTGGCTCAGTTGGTAGCACACTCGCCTCTGAGTCAGTAGGTTGTGGGTTCAAGTCCCATTCCTGAGACTTGAGCACATAATCTAGACTGACACTCCCAGTGCAGTACTGAGGAAATGCTACACTATTAAAGGTGCTGTCTTTCCAATGTCTGCCCTCAGATAGATATAAAAGATCCCATGGCATTATTTCGAAGAAGAGCAGGGGAGTACTCCCCGGTGCCCTGGCCAATATTCACCCCCTGTGTTTCCTACATTACAACAGTTGAAAAGTACTTAATTGGCTGCAAAGCACTTTGGGACATCCTGAGCTCGTGAAAGGCACTATAATAATGCAAGTTTTTTTTCTTTTTTTTACTGTATACTAACACTGCAAGAATATACAATTACATCAGTTCTGGTGTGTGACCTTAGTACTTAGTACCAATGACGGAACAGTCTGCTCACTTCCATTCCTTCCCAAACTGCCAGTTTTAAAATCTATATTTGGAATCCTGATGTGTTTGAGGTAGAAAGTCAGACTTAATACTGAGTCTTGCCCAACCCCATGCCCATCTCTCCAAAGCTCCCTGTTGGAATCACTTCAGCACAGCTTCCAACCTTCTCACAGCACCAAGCCTTCGCTGGAAAAAGTCAGAGATGAAATCCTTTGTGACTGAATGGAGTGCTTTATCACCCTTTGTACTCCTCAATCTCTCAGCATACAGTTGACCACGCTGTCCTCCTCCATCACCTCTCCTCTATTGTTCAGCTTCGTGAATCCCCTCCTACTTGTGCAGCATATTTCCAGAAATGGCTTCTCTTCCCATCCCGCAGACACCTCCATTGTCCCCCAAGGTCTCGATTTCTTCCTCTTCATCTACATGCTGCCTCTTTATGACATCTGCAGTTGATGGTCTGCTTCATTATGTATGTTGATGACAACGAGCTCTCTTTCTCCATCACTTCCCTCAAACCCACAATTACCTCTGTTCGGTCAAACAAGCAGACATCAAGTCATGGATGAGTCATCGGGAAGACTGAAACTATTATTGGCTCTTCCATAAACTCTATCCTTCTCCCTGGCTACTTGCTTAGGCTAAACCAGTCCATTTGAAACCTTGCATTCTGTTCAATAACAACTTCCATTTATATCACACCTTTAACATAGAAAAACATCTCTCAGTGCCATCACAATGTCATGAGGAAAGAACAATGTCACGTTTGAACAGAACCGCCATAAGTATGAATGGGGATGACATTAAAAATAGATTTAACATAACAAAAAAAATTACATATTTATCATTAATTAAAATACAATATAATTAAACATTTAAAACAAAAGTTTATTTTTTTGAAAAATAAATTTACATATTTTAAATGGTCTAAAAATAAACTTACCTTTATTGTACATGTGTTTTAATGTTTAAATGAAAACCTTTTATTTTTATGATTTTTAAAACTGTACCAGGCGTAAGAATTTCACGGGCATTCGCTGGGCAGAAGTTGGGCAAATAGCGCAACTCTCCTGTTTTGCTTAAATCGGTCCTCAGCCTCACCCCTCCCATACCTAACAATGACCCCTCTCCTCCCAAACCCACCTCTTTGACCAAACTTTTGATCATCCCTCTTAATCTTTGGCTCAATGTCCATTCTTTCCTCATGACATTGTGATGGCACTGAGAGATGTTTTTCTATGTTAAAGGTGTGATATAAATGGAAGTTGTTATTGAACAGAAAGCAAGGTTTTAGCGCATGCGCAAATTACGGCCCATTGTCTTTACATTGTCTTTGACCCTAATTATTGGCCCGGATTTTGCAGTCAGCGGCGAGTTCATTATGCTTACACTTGACCACAGACTTTCTATGGGCTTTTACACTGGAACTTGCAGTAATTAGAAATCCATTTCAGCGCGGTGCCCTCTACAGGGAATCTGGGACCTTTGTGAACAGCCAAGTGACTGTGTAGCTCCTTAACCAATCAGATTGAAGAATTCTTATTGCGCAGCACAGAGTCTAAACCAGGAAGTATAAGTTAGAATATTTAATTCAATGGCAAATCAAGTACAGAAAGCAAAATAAAGAGATGGAAAGAAAGATGAGAATAAGAGAGAGAGAGAGAGAGATAAGAGACGGAAAGAAAAAAGAAAAAAATATTAAATTAAAAAAAAAATCTCCAGCAATAGTTTCAATCTGAAGGAATGAGACTCCACATTGGTAAAAGTTAATTTTCAGTGCCCAGAGAGGTTGTTTAGCAGTAATTAAGACTTAGCACGCTGTTAAAAATCCACTTACACGAAAATGGACAAGCCCTAACTTTAGTGGGTATCAGTGGACAAGCGGTAAGTTTAGTGGGTATCCAGTGGGTAAGTACAGCAACTTCACGCCCTTCATGTGTTTCAATGTCGAGTCTCTGGGCGAGTTTCGGTATAGCGAAGCTTCTGGAGGAGCAGGGCAACTTGGACAGCAACGTCCTGATTTCCATGTTTAACTGCGGATGTGCGGTCGCCGGAAGTTGCTGTCCGATTTACCCTTTAATAACGATGAGCACTGATATCCTCACTGTTATTTTTACCGCAAAATAGGGACCAATATTTTTTTTATCTTTTTGGGCATTTTTTTCCCTAAGTTCAAAGTTCAATTTTGATAAACTACTATAAACATTTCTTACAGAAATGGCAGGATATTATCAAAGAAGTCAAATTTCTACAGAAGCTAAGACATCCAAATAGTATTGAATACAAAGGTTGCTATCTACGGGAACATACAGCATGGGTAAGAAATTTAATTTGTTTACTAATAATGAGAACTGACTGCATGCCACTATGCATATTGTTAATGAAGTATTTAAGAGCCCCTAAGTAATTTAATCCAGAATGATGTTTCCGCCCTCAAGTCTTGGAGACATGAAAAAAAAATCTCCCTGTTTAAACAGGCTTCAAAATCTGAAAGCTGCAATTATGATACTTGTCCTATTTGTTCAGAAGGGAGAACTTGGTTTTCAAATGGTTAACAATACAATAATAACTCTTTATGCACATATCTCCTTAGCCTATTTGTTTTATAATGTTGACTTCTAACAGTGATCAAGATGGAACGCCTTTGTTTGTAAATTACATACCCATCTGATGAGTCTTAAACATGGTGGTTTTCAATGGTTGGAAATAAAGGTGCACTTCCATTTTATCAAACATGTATCGAGTGTACACTCTTTGCCGTATAATTATAGCTGTGGTGGCCCCATTCTCTTTCTAATATGAGACCAGTAGATATGCAAAGATTATGCCTGCGTATAGTTTTATCAGCTGTTTTCCTCTTTTGCAGCTGGTCATGGAGTACTGTTTAGGGTCAGCTTCAGATCTTCTAGAAGGTAAAAATTTTCCGTTTTCTGCTTGTAAGTTGATCCATTCAAATACAGATCGCAAAATATTCTGTGTAATATTTGACATTATTCAAGAAATGAATACATTAATCTACTTTTTTTTTTCAAATACTACAAATCTAAACAGAGCACAGCAAAGGCTGCTACCATTCATTAGTCACTAGGTACTCATTAATGATGTCTCAAATGAATTTTTCTTAACTTGGTATTTCCATAAATTTGCAGTTTAACAAGAATGTCCAAATATCTTGTATTTACAAACTGAATTCAGTATGGTCCAGTATTGTTTGAGCATTAGATTAAGTTACACAAGGAGACCCATTTTGTATGTTGGTTGAAGTTTTTTGTAACTTCTTTATCCAGTTTTATTCTTCTTCTCCCCTCCTTTCCTAAACATGCTGACTTTTATTAGGGTCACCGTTCCAAGGTCATAGACGCCCCTCTAGTTACTCAACCAAATGATGATTCTACCCATTCAAACCTCAACTTTTCAAGCTCAGCCTTTCTGCTTGATATTTTAACAGCAATGGTAATGCATCAAACATAAATGGGTTACTGTCATCGTTCTAATAATGCTAATAAGAAAACTGAAACTTGAATGTTAATAAGCTATTCAACCATAGGGTGTGGCATCACAGCTGGGGTGCTCACCCATTGCCCACACACAACTTTTCAGCAGGAGTTACTGGGGCCATGGCCCTGGCTGAAATGAGCTAACTTGGCAAACACAAAGCATTGAAGTTGGGACCTTCCTAACCAGTGTTGTTCATGGCTACATCACCAAGCTTACCATATTTTATTTAGTTCAAATGTAACTTTGATTTAAAAAAAAAAGAAATACAAAATGTTTTCGAATAACAAATTCTTTAAGCCTTTAATTCAACTAAGATGATGGTTGTACAGAGAAAATTTGGTTTCCCCACCCCACCCAATTACTTTATATTTTTTTGTATTTTTCCACCTGTCTCATCAATTCCACTCACTCACTACCTCCATCCTTCTCCAGGAAAAAAAAAGCAACTTGTATGCAGGTCGTGCTGTTTTCATAGTTAACAAAACAAAGGTGAAAAAATGGATCTGCATATGTCTTGCTCTAATACTCTGTGCATTTTCTTAATGCTGTGGTGCAAACGTACGCATTCAAACAGTTCAGTTTCTTACCTTTCCATGACCATTGATGATCATGTTTAGATAAATTGAAATGTTTATTATCCTGGCATTCTCCTGAACATAGCAGATTTTTAGGTGCTGGTACTCTATCACTTCTTCTGACATCTCTCTCTCAGACATGCCTGACTACAATAAAGTCCGTTTATCTTTCCTTTCAGGAACAGGTAAAGAAAAACGAGCGTTTATTTGAAGTTTTAGATTGCTCCAGAACACTTGGCAGAGGATTGTCCTTGGACATGTACAGTGGAGATTTATTTAAAAATAAAAATAATCTTGCTCAAGATTTCATTTTGGAAAAAAATGTTTTTGTGAATTGTTTTTCATTTCTTTTAATAATGAAGTACCAGTTATGGTTTACAACCTTAAATATTCTTCTAATAGCACATTTATTAGATTTTTTTTCATTTCAGTTCATAAGAAGCCACTTCAGGAAATTGAGATAGCAGCCATTACCCATGGTGCTCTGCAGGGATTAGCCTATTTGCATTCCCACAACATGATTCACAGGTAAGCCTATTCAGTGGAACACTGCATCAGATGAAAATATTTTAATAAACAGCATTTGGGCTGACATTTCAATACCATTTCTGCATCAGTGAGACATCACCGTGTGCTTCAGCAGCAGCATAACTAAAGTCTGCCAGCTACATGCCATACTATACCGATACTGATCTGAGATCTATACCAATGATATGGTCGATTTACAGATTTAGCAAGAAAAAAAGATTGGAGCTTGTAAATCGAGTTTTGCGGATTACACCGAAGAAGCAAACTCTTTCTGCATACTGATGTACATTTTTTGTGCCTCACAATTACGTTCATACTTTTTCCTTTAGTGAACTTTAACTGCTCAAGGATTACAATGGCAATTTTACACTAAAATAACAATTAGCGAGATTGAATTTATTCTGAGTGCTGTGACTTGATTAATGTTCTTCTGTTTCTCCAATTCCACTTTATAATATGGATCATTAGCAAGTGACAGAAAATCATTTTGTAGATGCAGGAAAGAAAAAGATGTGAAAAGTGGAAGTTGTCGAGTGCACAACGAAACTGTATATACTGGGTGAAAGTTATCAGTAAATTTGCAGTAGTAAATCCCAGTTTATTTACCCTTGATTCTCTAGTAGGTATTTACCATTATGGATTGTAGGTTACCATACAGCATGTAGAAATTGCTCTTCTTTGACATTTACACAGGAGATAGTTTCTAGTGTGAGATTCCATTTGACATGAATAGGATGATGTGAACTAAATGCATTCAAAATGTTTACACTTTTTTGTTTGGACTCCGTTACTAAGTATGAAATTACCCAGAATTTTGCATGCAATTTTTCCTTTCATACAGATTGATTCTTCAGAGTTGCACTTGGTTTCAAATTCAGAGTACAATGGTGTAAATTTGTACTCTGTTCTACAAAACTCTTGTGTCTAGACTGGATTTTTTTGGTTTATAAACTTAGACAACTGAAAGTAATACATTTGGTAAGCAAGAAGTTGGTCGTGTTATGGTGGTGTCGACTGAGGAGCTCCCCTTGAAATACTTCTGTTTCATAACATGCTTTTTATGTGTAATCATATACCAAAAATAACTGATTTGAAAACAACACTGACACAAATGCTAGGAAGCACCCATTCTCAAAGAGGTAGTCTGCTTTTCCATTGCACTTAATAAAAGAAAGACTTGCATTTATATAGCGCCTTTCACGACCTCAGGACGTCCTAAATGCTTTACAGCCAATGAAGTACTTTTGAACTGTAGTCACTGTTGTAATTCTAGAAACTGAACAGCCAATTTGTGCTCGGCAGGCTCCCACAAATATGATAATGACCTGATAATCTGTTGTTAGGCGTTGGTTGAGGCAGGACACCGGGGAGAACTTCCCTGCTCTTCTTCGAATTAGTGGCATGGAATTTTTTTACGTCCACTGGAGAGGGCACACGGGGCCTCGGTTTAACGTCTCATCCAAAAGACTGCATCTCTGGCAGTACAGCACTCTCTCAGTACTACACTGAAGTGTTATCCTGGATTATGTGCTCAAGTCCTGGAGTGGGACTTGAACCCACAGCCTTCTGACGCATAGGTGAGAGATCTACCACTGAGAACATAACATAAGAAATAGGAGCAGGAGTCGGCCATTTGGTCCTTCGAGCCTGCTCTACCATTCAATAATATCATGGCTGATCTTCTACCTCATCTCCACTTTACTGCACTATCCCCATATCCCTTGATTCCCTTAATATTCAAAAATCTATCGATCTCCGTCTTAAATATACTCAACGACTGAGCCTCCACAGCCCTCTGGGGTAGAGAATTCCAAAGATTCACCATCCTCTGAGTGAAGAAATTTCTCCTCATCTCAGTCCTAAATGGCCGATCCCTTATTCTGAGACTGTGACCCCTGGTTCTAGATTCCCCAGCCAGGGGAAACATCCTCCCTGCATCTACCCTGTCAAGTCCTGTAAGAATTTTGTATGTTTCAATGAGATCACCTCTCATTCTTCTAAACTCTAGAGAATATAGGCCTAGTCTACTCAATCTCTCCTCATAGGACAATGCCCCCCCATCCCAGGAACCAGTCTGGTGAACCTTTGTTGCACTCCCTCTATGGCAAGTATATCCTTCCTTGGGTAAGGAGACCAAAACTGTACACAATACTCCAGGTGTGGTCTCACCAGGGCCCTGTATAATTGCAGTAAGACGTTGTTACTCTTATACTCAAATCCTCTTATAATAAAGGCCAACAGACCATTTGCTTTCCTAATTGCTTGCTGTACCTGCATGTTAACTTCGTGATTCTTGTACAAGGACACCCAGGTCCCTCTGAACACCAACATTTCCCAATCTCTCACCATTTAAAAAATACTCTGCTTTTCTATTTTTCCTACCAAAGTGGATAACTTCACATTTCTCCACATTATTACATGCCCTGTTCTTGCCCATTCATTTAGCCTGTCTATATCCCCTTGAAGCCTCCTTGCATCCTCCTCACAACTTACATTCCCACCCAGCTTTGTATCATCAGCAAATTTGGATATATTGCATTTGGTCCCCTCATCCAAATCATTGATGTAGATTGTGAATAGCTGAGGCCCAAGCACTGATCCTTGCGGTACCCCACTAGTTACAGCCTGCCAACCCGAAAATGAGCCACTTATTCCTACTCTCTGTTTTCTGTCCATTAACCAATCCTCATTCCATGCTAATATATTACCCTCAATCCCATGAGCCCTAATTTTGTTTAATAACCTCTTGTGTGGCACCTTATCGAATGCCTTCTGAAAATCCAAATACACCACATCCACTGGTTCCCCCTTATCTATTCTGCTACATGGCAATGGATTACTGACAAGATGTCACAGAGTATCCCTTGTATTTTTTCTAAATAAATACAAGTAAACATTAAGCACTATTGAACCTTCGTAATAGTAGTTGATTGGGGAGGTTTCTCATATACTTTAAGGCCATCTGTTTTTGAAATTGGCTTGTGTAGAGCTATTAATTTATCTGGCCATGAATCTGAAAATACTAATTTGGCATCTTAACTCCAAGTACTTTTAGTTTTTCAGCAAACTTGACCAGTGACTTGCCACCCTCAGTCTCAGATCATTTTATTATATTTTGTCAAAAAAAAGTTATCATTAGTTTTCTTCCCACCCCTCTTGCAGTCGTTGACTTCTTGCAGTTTGCACAATTGCCCAAGTAGCTATTATTCATGTCTGACACTAGACAGTGTTGGCAGTTTGTTTGACCCGAGGAGGTGGCTATCACAGCCGAATTTGATCCTGCCTTCACACAACGTCTACTCAAATGTATTTCCAACAGCAGTTGCTGGATTGTGATCGGGAGCAGGGTCTGCGGCTGATTTTTCCCGTCCTTAACCTAAGATGCTGAAGCCAATTGTAGTGCTCCCAGATCCTACCTAACTCAGCCTGGGCTATATCGCTGAACCATCAGGGAAACTGTTCTTATTTTTGAAATAGGTGTTCAGAGATGGTGTCTTGGCAACAATTCTTGTATACAGCACTGCAAAAGTGCTTTATAGGATCTTCCCTGGTTTACATTTTTGCCTAATATATTCTTTGGCCATGTATAATTTTAATAAATTTGTTAAATCCACAAATGTTAATGTTAAAATTGTATTCGATAAAGCTTGTATGTAATGATGGTTATGAACAATATTTGGAGTTGAGTACTGAATTTGATGACAGTTGGGTAATTGTATACTTGTTTTGTAACCAGAGACATAAAGGCAGGTAATATCCTCCTGACAGAGCCAGGCCAAGTAAAGCTAGCTGATTTTGGATCTGCTTCCATAGTATCTCCTGCCAATTCATTTGTGGGAACACCATATTGGTAAGAAACTTTTTTTTCAACCAAAAAGCATGCATTATCATTTGTCTTTAATGTCTTATTTATAGTCAAAAGCAGGAGCCAAATCATCAAAGGAAGTAATTTGGCTGTCGCTTGCATTTAGAAACATTGGAATTAAAACAAAAATGAAGCTTTTCGTGTGTGCCATTATTCTGAATGGAGCGCTACACAATTACATTTGCAACAGCAAAAAAACATTTCTTCTATCTGTTTAACAACCTGATATATACTGCCATTGGGCTTCTCTTAATATAGAATGCACAGTTTCATAAAGAATCCAGCCTTTTCCATTTCTTCCATATAATGAGGATAGGAGTTGATTTAAGGTAAATGGATTTAAAACTGTTTAAAGACAGGATAGGAGGCAGTTGCCACTCATTTTTTTCATCTCACCAGTCATCATGTTCTTTGTTAGTGAAAGTACATAAGATATAAACAAGATGGTTTCACTAACTGATAGCAGTGCCTCTGAACGCACAGATGTGGATTCCCATTTTGAGTCTGAGCATAAATTGGGTGCAATATGTATTTTTTTTTTAAAAAGGCGAAACGCTTTTTAAGAATATTTAAACCTTCAAAGCCGAAGTTCTCCATAGTTTTTGTTTTCACTAATAAACATCGAGAAGATTGCACAGCTTGCACTATGTTTCAATTATTAAATACACTAACTGGCGTTGTACTGAACAATGCAGTTCCAGGTTAGATTCTTGGTCAGTCCTGACTTAAATGGCTCCAACTGAACCAACGGTAGGGATGTTACATTGGTTTCAGTACTCCGGGCTAGGTGAGGGGGCAAATCATCTAAACTTTCCACTCCTGCTCATTATCTATCAACTCCTGTTGGAAAATCCACATGTGGAGTTTGGATAGGTAACAATGCAAATTTGTTTAGGTACTTGATCATGCTTGCCTTTGATACAGCATTGCCCTTCCCCAAAATGAAATAATTTTCTAGGCTTGCATATGAAGGATGGGCACTTGATTGAAGTACCAGAGGGCTGCTGTAGCCTGTGGAATTGTACTAACAAATCTGCATTGAGGAGAAGGTTGGACCAGAAACACTGAGGTGGCTTTTAAGTGAAATTGCCAGTGTAAATACTACAAAAATCACATAAACAAAGTTGTTTGCAGCAGGATTTTATTTTCTTAGAACCTGGAACTCTTGCATTAGTTCTGCTGACCAAGGCCACAAGAAATTGAGAATGTGGGACTTAACCATTTATTAAACTGGAGTATGTTTGCCAAGTCCCTGATTCTTCATGATTAATTGATATAATTGAATGTGAATGGCACAGAAATTAAGCAAACCATTATAATTTAAATTTAGCAAAGTTTGTGTTTTAATATCTCAAACTAAATCTCTTGATGAAGGGAGAACCTGGTTATTTTGAAGTTTTACTTTGTTTATTTCAGTTGGTTTAAACAAAACTATCTAGATAAATACTGTTTTAAGTGCTGGTATTTCAAATATGCTGCTGTCGGGTTGAAAATGGTTTCAGTACTTTCTGACACATCAGACGTAAATGGCTATCTCGTGTCTCCATTGTAATTTTTGGAGGTATGTTTCTATTGCTAGTACAGTAACAGCAGCCATCAATAAAATAGTCATAATTACAATGCAAATTTATCAAACTAAAACTACTATTTTACTGAAATAGGATGGCTCCTGAAGTAATTCTTGCCATGGATGAAGGACAGTATGATGGCAAAGTAGATGTTTGGTCCTTGGGAATTACATGCATTGAATTAGGTAAGGCATTGCAGTTACCTAAGAATGTAAAACAATTAAAATGGCTTGGGGAGAATGCTATAATCATATGTAATAAAGTATGATAAGATATGCTTGATAACTCTTACTTTCAATGCATTTAAAATGACTGCAATTATACTCTGAATGAAACCTTAAATAACACACTGAAAATTACCATTTCATTGTTATCAGTTCTGAAATCTGATTACTGCTACTTTGCCCACAGCGGAGCGAAAGCCTCCTTTGTTTAATATGAATGCAATGAGTGCCTTATACCATATAGCGCAGAATGAGTCACCTGCTCTTCAGTCTAATGAATGGTGAGTACACATTGGAAGTCTTGAGATTTGTATAGAAACAGATGTTTCTAAATTATAAACAACTGCCAGTTTAAGAAATACTTGTCAGTGGATGAAGGTTTGTCTCTAATCCTGAGTGTTTAAACAGATTATCCTAAAATGCACTGCATAATCTTTAAATAGTATTTGTACATTTTTGAAGATGCTAAATGTTGAGATAGCTGTATTTGTAGTAATAAGATTACTGTCTTTGAAAACCTTAGTATGTGTCATTTAAGATGATTTCTTAAAATTCAATTGATTAAGACTAATGACAATAATTTAATAGATGCTGGAGTCTGAACTGTCTCGTGGTAATCCGTACTGAGCTCCAAAGTAAATATTTTATTTGGCTATTAACACGTTATATAAAAATCTTAACATGCCCATATATTTTTTTGCTTACTTTTTGGTTGCCTGCAAGATTAGTTGATTAAGTCCAGTAATAGCACCATTGGTTTTGAACTTTATGTGCAGGCAATTTTCCATATTGTGTAGCTGCAGTAACTTTGCATTATAAGCCATTGATCAGTTTGTGTACTTTGCTGTGATTGTAACAATGCTGTGCCATAATCAATACTACTGCACTGACATGAGCTGTAGTATTTCAAATTCAAATCCCTCTCAAAACCAGGTCATGCAGCCTTCATTGTGTCTCTTGTAAGTCTATATATCTATTTGTGTCTATCTTGTATATAAAAATCTGGCATCTCGCACACAGCATTCACACTCCAGGAATTGCACACCATTACAGATCAAAACAACAATTTTTTTTATAAGGAGAAAGAAAGCCTGAATTTACATGCAGCTACGCCTGTCCTTTAATTGACCTCAGCAGTTTATAAGTAGCTACATATACCTGGATTTGTCTAATTAGAGCAGGCCTTAAATGAACAGAGCAGGTTATCCGCTAAACATTACAACCGTGCTTCAAACCCAGGACTACCCATGAACAATGTCGTGGGAGATCCACTGGTAACATATCAAATTTATACATCACAACTCAAGTATCAAATTTTGTTAGTCTAAATCACTTTGGGATTTCTATTGGTTTTTAGAATTTCCCATTGTTGTTTTGAGTATATTGGATATTATTCTCTTCGATATTTTGCCGTAATGCAGTTTAATTCCTTAAGTAATGCCTCTTCATTATCAGAACAACATGTTTTCAGAGCCACATCTTACTTGCTAGTAGTTTATGTAACTGCTTAACTTTTCCTCTTTTTTTTTTGATTGGGTAAAATTCTGAAATCTCCGGGGAATAAACAGAATTGAAAGAAATTTCATAAATAGATGATGGCTAATATAATTTAGTATGAAAACTATCCATAGGGAATTAAGTACAAATCACGTAACTCCTTAAAATGTATTCGCTGCGTATCTAAGTGTGGACAAATAAATATTTTTGCTCCCAGTTATGTAGAAAGCCAAACTCGACACCATCCGTAATTTCAACTGCTCTTGTACCTTAACTGCACATTAATTAACAATTTCCTCAGAGGTTGTGTTGTTTCAAATTACACAATCACCTCACATGAGCATAATTATTGTGTCTGAACAAACCTGTTCTGCATCCATTTGATAATTTGCCTCTCAATCAGCTTTAACAGTGGATAGTGGATAATGGGAACAGTCAAAATGGGTTGTACAAATGCATATAAATTCTATTGCTAACAATTATATTTGGGAAACACAGCCCTATTTCTGATCTTAAATGAAACCAGTAACTTTAGCTGGATCAACTCTGACATCCTAATTAATGTACCTTTATTCTGTGGGAGATTTCAAACAAATGCCTCCAAAGTTTATCAGTGAGTCTGAGTAATTTCCAAGAATTGTTCAAGCTTAATTTTTCTTGCACAAAGTTTCTTACTGACTTTGCAATATACTGTATTCGTATCTTCACATAACATCTTCAGATATATTCAGTCAATTTACGATTTAAATGTTCTTACTGATATATTTCTCTGTTTAGAAGATGATTCCTTTTTTTGTTTGTTCCTGGGCTAGAAAATTAGGGATGAGTATGTTAGCGTGCTACACCCATTCTATGCGTGTAAAAGAATACTAGAGCAACAACAAGCATTTACTAAGGATAAACAGGAAAAATATAATGAGACATATTACGATGTCTGTCTACTTGCAGTACAATCACGCCCTAAATGACCTTCCAGTAAGAAAATAAACGGCGCACTTCCATTGAATCTTCGAATCGTTATGGTGTTAAATCTTGTAATTTACTGTTTGCTGATATGAATATTAATAAATATTGAAAAATGAAAAATCTGGATTGCTACAGTGGTCAGAAAATAGGAATGAAAATATTGTACATTTGGCTATTTTATCTCAATTATCTCCAATGCATTAAAATGAGTTTGTTTTGGTTTCCTTAACATTTTTTTAAAGGCAAGTATTGCTTAAATTAAACTGTTTATAGGTGAGGCCACACCTGGAGTATTGTGTGCAGTTTTGGTCTCCTAACTTGAGGAAGGACATTCTTGCTATTGAGGGAGTGCAACGAAGGTTCACTAGATTGATTCCTGGGATGGCCAGACTGACATATCAAGAAAGACTGGATCAACTGAACTTGTATCCTCTGGAGTTCAGAAGAATGAGGGGGGATCTTATAGAGACGTTTAAAATCCTGACTGGTTTAGACAAATTAGATGCGGGCAGAATGTTTCCAATGTTAGGGAAAACTAAAACCAGGGGTCACAGTCTAAGGATAAAGGGGAAGTCATTTAAGACTGAGATGAGGAGGAACTTCTTCACCCAGAGAGTGGTGAATCTGTGGAATTCTCTACCACAGAAGGTTGTTGAGGCCAGTTCGCTAAATATATTCAAAAGGGAGTTAGATATAATACTCACAACTAGGGGGATCAAGGGGTATGGCGAGAAAGCAGGAATGGGGTACTGAGGTAGCATGTTCAGCCATGAACGCATTAAATGGCGGTGCAGGCTTGAAGGACCGAATGGTCTACTCCTGCACCTATTTTCTATGTTTCTATGTTAAATATGCAGTAGAATTTAACCATAAACAATATATTTGTAATATATAATGGACAGAAGGAAGTGATTACATTTGTAATACAGTTGAGGGGCTGCCAAAAAACTACGAGACTAAAGCTCTGGCTGTTTGTGAACATCCTTTGAGCCCTGAAATCAGATTGCAATCTTGATGTCACATCTGTCTGTTTTGAACAGGTTTTTAAAGGTGTGGAGAGGCAGAGGGATTAGGGATGCAGTTCCAGACAGTTTGGCTGAGGCAGCTGATAGGTCTGTCACGGAGAGGGATGCATAAAATGCCAGAGTCAGAGGACTGAGCGATATGGGAGAGGATCTAAAGCAGAGAATAGGTGGGGTAAGCCTATGACCAGATTTGAAGATGAGGACAAGGATTTCAAATTTATTGTATTTTGGGGAGGGGAACAGGAAATCCATGTAGGTTAGTAAAGATGAACGAGTGGAACATTTGCAGAACAGAATACCGACAGCAGAGTTTTGGACAAGTTGGAGTTTATGGAGGCTGGGAGGCTAGCAAGAAGGGCAGAGTAATAATCAAGTCTGAATATGACAAAAGTGTCGATAAGAGTTTCAGCCGTGGTTGTTGGATGAAATAAAGTTAATGAGAAAATTATCCAGTACACATTCTGGAGCAGAACTCCTGGTAGTATAGTACAAGGCTGGAACACATTTAAGGGGTGTGGGTGAGCTAAATCACAAGAGGAAAGCACGAAAATTTCATACCAATGTATAAAATACAAGAATTAGGAATATTGCTGGCTTCAAGAGTACTTGGTGAAATTAGTTTGGGTAATATTCAGTTACTAGTTACTCACATGATTTAATCATGGTAGTATGACCTCAGTCACTGCCTACCGTGGCATCGAGGAATGATATATAAAAATCACGTGTTGATAAGCCCAATGTGAACCGCCTCCTTTGGACTTACTTATGTTAAATGTGTCCACATCTACCTGTAACCATCCCCTATGATACCTGTAGTTGGTGCTCTTATAGGATTTTCAGTGTTAATTTCACTGAAGTGTTACTGTCACAGACAAATATATTGGGGGGACAAATGCTTTGAGTCTACATGCAGCCACCAACCAAGTGGTGCAACGGAGCAATTCAAAAAAAAATAAAAAAATTCTGAACTGCTCTTTTGTCAGCCGTATTCCTTTTCCCTCATGTAAAGTAAATAACAGATGACATTTTTACCGGGATACCGCCCCGCTGTCAATCTTTTGGATTTTGACAGCAGACCCGCCTCCGAACCCGCCCTCTGAGCGCCGGCAAAATTCAGCCCTAAGAGTGCTTTTCCTTGGCTCTCGAGGCTTTCTCCTCTTGCAGCCCACTCTCAGTCACCTTCTCTGCTCCTGCCGGTCCACTGCTATGTGTATGCAAATCTACCATGGCATTGCTCACGGTGAGTCTAGGTTTTATGCTAAGTAATAGTATAATGAAGCAGTCCATGCCCACATGCAGCGAGACCTTGACAACATCCAGCTGGGGTTAATAAGTGGCAAGTAACACTCACGCCACACAAATGCCAGGCAATGACCCATCTCCAACAAGTGAGAGCCTAACCACCTCCCTTTGGCATTCAGTGGCATTACCATCAGCAAATCCCCCGTCTTCAACATCCTGGGGTTCACCATTGACCAGAGACTCAACTAGATCAGCCACTTAAAAACCGTGGCTATTAGAGCAGGTCAGAGGCTGGGTATTCTGCGGCGATTGGCTCACCCCAACTCAACAGAGCCTCTTCACCACCTACAAGGCACAAGTCAATTGTGTGATGGAATACTCTGGATGGGTGCAGCTGCAACAACACACAAGAAATTTGGCACCATCCAGTACAAAGCAGTCCGCTTCATCGGCACCCCATCCACCACCTTAAACATTCACTCCCCCTACCACAGGCTGGTGGGGGAAAAAATGCTTTGAGTCTACATGCAGCCACCAAGTGGTGCAACGGAGCAATTAAAAAAATAAAAATTCTGAAGCTGCTCTTTTGTCAGCCGTATTCCTTTTCCCTCATGTAAAGTAAATAGCACCGTAACTGCATTGTGTACTATCTACAAGATGCACTGCAGCATTTCGCCAAGGCTTCTTCGACAGCACCACCCAAACTTGCAACCTCTACCAACTAGAACGACAAGGGCAGTAGGCGCATGCGTACGCTATCACCTCAAAGTCTCACACCTTCCTGACTTGACATATATTGCCGTTCCTTCATAGTCACTGGGTACAGAGGGATCTGGGTGTCCTCGTACATGAAACACAAAAAGTTAGCATGCAGGTACAGCAAGTAATTAGGAAGGCAAATGGAATCTTGGCCTTAATTGCTAGGGGGATGGAGTATAAAAGTAGGGAAGTCTTGCTACAACTGTACAGGGCGTTGGTGAGACCACACCTGGAGTACTGCATACAGTTCTGGTCACCTTATTTAAGGAGGGATATACTTGCATTGGAGGGTGTTCAGTGAAGGTTCACTAGGTTGTTTCCTGAGATGAAAGGGTTGTCTTATGAGGAAAGGTTGAGCAAGTTGGGCCTATACTCATTGGAGTTTAGAAGAATGAGAGGTGATCTTATTGAAACATATAAGATTCTGAGGGGGCTCGACAGGGTAGATGCTGAGAGGATGTTTCCCCTCGTGGGGGAATCTAAAACTAGGGGGCTTAGTTTCAGGATAAGGGGTGGCCCATTTAAGATGGAGATGAGGAGGAATTTCTTCTGAGGGTCCTGAATCTTTGGAATTCTCTACCCCAGAGAGCTGTGGAGGCTGAGTCAGTGAATATATTCAAGGCGGAGATAAACAGATATTTGAGTTACACGGGAGTCAAGGGTTATGGGGAACAGGCAGGAAAGTGGAGTTGAGGCCAAGATCAGATCAGCCATGATCTTATTGAATGGCGGGGCAGGCTCGAGGGGCCGAACGGCCTACTCCTGCTCCTATTTCTTATGTTCTTATTCAGATTCAACACACAGAGCAAATGTTATTTAAATTCACACAGTTTTAAGTCGATTTCTAATTCTGACATGTCTAGAATAAAGTCACTGTTTTAAATGATTTTTTTTTTAAGGATGAAGACTGCACGTACAAAGTGCACTCAGTGGGCCTTCACTTGTATTTGTGCTGTGCAGATTTGGCCCCTGTGAACTGTTGTTTTCTGAAAAGATTAAAAAATGGCTGATTTAGAAAAAGTGATGTTCCAGTTGCTCATTATTCAGATATAAAAGATGGAAAATAATTAGGTCAGCAAAATATGTTCCAGTCTCAAGTGCCTCTTTGATTTTTTTTTTAACAATTTGTCATTTCTGTAAATTTTTTTAGTTTAACTATGATTATTTTCATTTGGTTTTGATACTGCAAACTCACAGAAGTGTTTCTGGTTCATAATTCACAAAGCAAGTCAATAAAACTCTTATATTTTCAGTTTGTTAATGCAATTTTTGTTTTAATGTAGAAGAAATTGTGTCTTTTACCTAATCTTGTTTTTTTTGGATGCTTTGCCAGTTTTGAAACAAAATAAAAAGGCAGCAATTTCCACGGTTTTCTTTTACATTTTAGTGATTTTTAAATATTTTGCAAGAGTATTTCAAAATCCAAGTACTAAATCCTTTCCAAAATCTCATTATTGTATATCTTCATTACTTTTGTGCAAACAATTTGGGCCGTATATTCCGATCCCTACGGGTGTGTACGCGCTGTGTATGCACCCCTAGGGACATCGGAAATGCCGGTTTCAGGCATGTACAGCGCATGCGCTGAAAACCAGCATTTCCGATCTGTCAAGAATGCTTTCAGGCGTAAGGCCTGCTTTTACCAGGATAAGAGTTGGAAAAAAAGTTAAAAAAATATACAGGAAACTCTTTATTAACCGGCACCAACAGGACCGGCGTGGTACTGGTTAATCAAAAAGTCCGGATAATGGAGAGTTATATCTCCCAACGTATGAGAGCCCCGTACACATTGACATGCGCCTGCATTCGGAGCTCCGTCTCCCCGGGGACCGCCAGCTGACCATCTGTCGTGTCCGCTGCCTACCCGGGCTGCACATTCCCCTCCCAATCTACACGCTCCGATACAAGGCAAACGCCTCGGGGTTTTTTTTAAAGTTAATTTTAAACGAGAGATGAAGGAAAGCCCCGGTTACCTACTCAAGAATTTTGCCGGTTAAGAGAGATTTCCGGATATTTGGGTGCCGGTTAATAAAGAGTTTCCTGTATATATTTTTTTCACTCATTTATCATTTAAAAATACTTTAAAAAAAGGTAAGTTTATTTTTAGCCCCGTAAAAAACTTTTTTTTTCCCAAAAATTAAATTTTTGTTTAAAATATTTTATTGTAATTTCAACTAATTTTAAAAAGGTGATTTTTAAAAAAATTATTATTTAAAGTTTTACTATGTTTTTGGGGTGATCTCCATTCATATATTTGACAGGTCTATCTGTCAAGTGTATGAAGGGAGATTCCATTCTTCTATTGGCTCCCCATGGCCCACGTGATCCCAGGGACGCTTGCGAACTGCCTGCGCCTCTGGGATACGTGGGCCCTGTGCACTTGGAGTTTGGAGAGGCCCAGGATCGGAAATATAGGTGCCTCTGGAGCCCTCCGGTAAGTTTGTAGGTTTTTTCCAGATCGGAGGCCTCCGCACGCAGGAGGCCTCCGATTGGAAAATACGGACCATTATATTTATCCTAAAACAGACAAATAAAACCTCAAAGGTATCTACTTCACTTGTTTCTGGTTCCAAATTCCTAAATTTTTAGACAAACCTTTGTCATATTCATTTATCTAAAGAGCTTTATGTTACAATAGCTTGAATGCCCTCAAGGAATATTTATTTCTCTCATACAGTTCTAACACTTACAGGTATTTACAAAAATGTCATCATGTCCTTATGCCCTTTCTGTTGAAGCTGCTTGCTTTACACCCAGTGAATTACTTTAGAAGTGTAGTCATTGTTGTAATGTAGGAAACACAGTAGCCAATTTGCACACAGCAAGGTCCCACATACATCAATGTGATAATGACCAGATCATCTGTTTTTAGTGATGTTGGTTGAGGGATAAATATTGTCCTTGCCATGGGATCTCTTGCGTCCATCTGAGAGAGGGCAGATGGGACCTAGGTTTAACGTCACATCCAAAAGACGGCACATCCGACATTGCAACACTTCCTCAGTACTGCACTGAAGTATCGGCCTAGATTTTGGGCTCAAGTCTCTTGAATGGGACTTGAACTCTCAATCTTCTGACTCAGAGGTGAAAATGCTACCTAGAAAATAGTCATTTTAAATAGAGACACTGAAATCCTTCACAGGCTCCAGTTATATTTTACATTCCTTCACTGCAGAGCATTTGGCAAACCTGTGAACTTGTACATTATTTTGTAAAATGTGTCTGGCAAAACAAACAATGAATCGGCAAACCTACCAAGAACAAATGACCTCAGATCATTAGTGGCTTTTATTTGCTGCAAGATTAACTGTACTACAACAGGATACTTGACAGAAAACCACTTGGAATACAGGTCATTTTTGCTGCCCCAATTTTTATGATGTGCCAAACATTTGCAACTTGTGCCATGATTGGATTTTTTTTTATCGTTAACAATATTTTTAGTGCTAATAAATGTGAATGTTTGTACAAACCACATAAATGATCAATGTTTATTTTAGGCCATAGAATTATGGGCTAACTCTATTGTGAACTCTTTTTCTTTTTATCTTTCCAGGTCTGACTATTTTCGAAACTTTGTAGACTCCTGCCTTCAGAAAATTCCTCAAGACAGACCCACTTCAGAGGAACTTCTGAAAGTCAGTAGGATTCTCTATTCGGAGCAGATATATCTTAATTTCTTAATCATACTTATTTTGGTTTATAGGATATAAAGAGTTTGATTTCTGTGTTTTAAATTTCTTACTTGATGACATTTATCCTGCAGAAATTTAATTTGGTTAAGTTACATATTTGAAGTTACACAAATACGACTCCAATTTTGTGCATTGGGACTGAATTGTGTATTGGAGCGGAACTGTACATTGTGCTAACAACTGAAACCCTCTGTAGCCTATTACCCTAATCTGTCCCAGAAGGATGTAACTGGAATATCACCTTTATTCTATTGGCTATTAAGGGTTTCCCGTGGAGTTAGGTTTTGGCACTGTTGAGTTTCCATAAGGCACATTACCTCTTTGGAAAGAAATCTTGAGAGACCTAGATTGCAAGTCTGAAAAGCAGAAATGAAGGATGTTATCTTTTTGGATATCTGACAAAAAGGAAAAGTTTGGATACTGTTGTGGTACTGTTTTTACATCTCAAGTCCTGAGTTCATTGTGATTTCACTGTGTAATACACACTAAGTAGCATTTCTGACTTCAGGGGCTACTGTTCATGCTTGAGAACTTGTGTAATGCAGTCGTCACAAAAAGCCCATGCTTTGTTCAGAAACTAGATTACCACTAGATAAAGTTTTGTTTTGTCATGTCTTATCTCTACAAAGTACTGTGCATTCTATGCTATTTTCCATCAAGTTATGTATTCCTGATTTCTTAAATATTTTTTGCATGTCCAGTTTTTCTTTTGTCATTCTGGAAGAGGAGGTTTTTTAAAAAAAGGTGCCGCAGTCTGTAGAACTGAAAATTTCCAACTTTCCAAAAAACCTGCCTGAGAAAATGTACTTGA
Organism: Squalus acanthias; assembly: GCA_030390025.1. Taxonomy (NCBI): domain Eukaryota; kingdom Metazoa; phylum Chordata; class Chondrichthyes; order Squaliformes; family Squalidae; genus Squalus; species Squalus acanthias. The sequence goes on from CM059448.1 coordinate 13,927,354, forward strand.
GGTTGTATGGAGACTCAAGTATGGAATATGTTTTTTTTTGCCCGGAGCATCTGCATTGCATTCCCACAAAATCCTTTGGCTGCAATTTTAACTCGATCTGCTAGTTAGTTCCGACAGGCTGTTCCAAATTAAATCCCGTGATGATCATTTTTGCTGGGGTGTTGTGTGGCTTTTGTCCAGCCTTTATTTGCTTAAAACTAATTTGTAATAACAAAAGTCACGTTTATTAATAACAACATTTAGGGTGTGTTTATACTGCATTGCTGCTTTCTAAAGTTGCAATATAACCTGACCCTGGAGCTCAATGGTGTGAGACACCCTGGAGGAAGCTGTCCTGCACTTCTTGAGCTTGAAGCCACATGGAGTACACTCTGAACATCCTGTGGCCTTTTTAAAGTTACCTGGAGTTGATTTTAAATGGAGAGTGCGGACATTCCCAGCTGCGCGCTCAAACTATTCAAAATTAAACAGCTCAGTAGAAAGGAAAGCACGCAGTGTAAGCACGCTCGCGCAGAGCTCTCTCCTGGGTGGAAGAATTCTAATTGGGACCAGACAGTATAAACAAAGTATTTCTTAACTGGAACCCATACAACAGCTACTGTAGCTTCAATATAAATCCACTCTTAAGTTGTGCTTGAAAAATAGCACTGGAGGGGTGCTTTCAATATAAAGTGACCCCCTTCTCCTATCTGTGCAATATGAAGAAACTGGTCATATTTTATCTGGTAGGAGATTCTTGATATCCATTACGAAAAAAAGCTGGGAAATAAGAATATTTTGTTTGTTGCCCCTTCCCTGTTGGGCACTTTTCTGGTTATGAACTATTTCACCCGAATTAAAACTAAAAGTTTGAGAAGGTCACAAAAGATTACTACAGCAGTTAACTTTTTGGCTCCCAAACAGGTATCGCTTTTTCTCAGCCCCATCTAGATCACTGGAATTTTCTATCAACATTTGATTGTCTTCTTCGCTTTTGAGTTCTCCACATTTCTGGGGTTTTTTTGTTTTACTTTTATTTTCTGTCACTGTCATGCTCTTTTCATTGAGCAATTAATCTTTTCAAATGTTTTATTTTAAACACATTCTCCCAATATTTATTTTATTTGACATTTTGTGTAAGTAGCAGCTTAAAGAACACTGTAGATAAAAGTTTTGCCCTGGGAACAGGAAAAAACTACCAGAGTTAAAATGAAAGATCAATTCCAAAAGTGAGAATGAATGAGACACACTATTGAGAATGACAGATTTTCATGTTTAATTTCTCTCAAAGTAAGTGAATTTAGATTTCTTTGTTGAATCAAATACTTCAAAAAAAAATACTACTGAACTGAAAGAAGTGAAAAGTTGGAGAGGTATGCAGATTTACCATTGTAATTTTGAATTGCAGCTGATTATTTGTTCAGTTTTTTGTTGTTGGTGAGATAGTTGTTCTTTGTGTTTGTAAGATAAAGTCCTCTTTATAATGGAAAAGCTAAATGGAGCGTGCCCCAATTAGATTCATTCTGGATACTGGTAATTTCTCACTTTAAGTTTGTGACCTGACATAAAGTTGTTAGCAAATTAATTCTGGCAACTTTCAGTTCCTCATCAGTGCTGAATTTTTATTGTTGCCATTTACAGTATTAACTTCTCATACTTCATGCAATAAATTGTTTTCTGTTGAAAATTATGAACCAGAATTGAAGTAAGGTGCAAAGTCTTAAATTATTTATTTGCTTTACTTTGAATAAATGAATAATAATTGTATGTTTTGGTGCAGAAAGTGACACTGTTGACTCTGACAGGTTTAAAAAAAAATACTCCAGGAGAATGTACTTAATGTTTTCTCTGCTCCATATTCTATCTTTTTTGTGAATGTAACTTAACCAAAACATTTTTATAATATCCTTATTGTTTTGCTAATCTTATGAATTATGCTGGATTAGAGTATAATCAGTGGTAAATAAATTGAGAACACAACTTTTTTTTTAAGTCTGTATTTTTCAATCCCCAGCTTTTGTTTGGGGGAAGGTTAAATAATACCTCAGTTCAGTTTAAGAATCTTTTTTAAAAAAAAAAGTGAAATCAAACCATGCATTTTTATTGGATGTGAGAAAGCAATGGAGGACACAGGCAGCGGATAACACAGCTGGGGGAGGTAATCTTCTAGGGGATTGAGGTATTATCGAGAATGTCTCAGCCTGACAACAAACGAGAGTTGAGAGGAAAGACAATTGTTCCAATCAACAGGTCAGCCAAACAGGGAAAAACTGACATGAAAGGGAACAGAATTTAATATGAGGCTGAAAATAAATTTGAACAATTCTGGAATGATGCTATTATAGACCTTTTATTGTGGAGCATTCCTCCAGTTGACACATATATACATGTTCCTGAATTTCAATTCTGAAATTATTGGATGAGTTCATTCTGTAGTATTTCATTTGTGTTTTGCTTTAAATGTAAATACAGTAACCATGGAAGAAAATGACAACAATTATGTTTGGAAAGATTGTAAAAATTGTCAGTATTGCATTTTATTGTAACTTGCCTCGTTTGTTCAATTTGTAGCACGCTTTTGTTGTTAGAGAGCGCCCCGAAACAGTGTTAATAGATTTGATCCAGAGGACGAAAGATGCCGTCAGAGAGCTTGATAATCTCCAGTATAGAAAGATGAAGAAAATCCTTTTTCAGGAAGCACATAATGGGCCCGCAGTCGAGGCCCAAGAGGAAGAGGAGGTAGGAGAGCTGTCTGTGGTCATAATTACTTTTTTTTATTTTGAATAGGTCAATAATGTGAGCATAGCTTCTGCATCTTAACTTGAAGAAAATAAGTAATTTATTTAATTTACTAATTTCCTTGAAATTTTTGCCATTGCAGTGCATGTCTATTTTATTTCACCAAGACTAGAAAGGCAGTTTGTAGCATTAATTTGAATACTCTGAAATATATGTTAAATTAGTGCTACATCAGTTCCAGGTTGTGAAATTGTCCTTTGGACTTGTTTTACTTTATTTTGCTGAGTCACAGAAAGAAAAGCACATGGCTTCAGATTTTAAAATGTTGGTTCTGCTTCAACAAATATTGAATGTATCTAGTTAATGTAAATGACCTGTATTTAACAAAAAGGCATACTTTGTTGGCAGATGTAGTTTGATTTTTTTTTAATCAATCCGGCATGTACTCTTAAAACACTATCTTAAGGCCATAATGGTGATTATGTTCTAATATTCTTATGTTTTATTTGAAAGGAGCCTGAACACAGTGTTGGCAGGACAGGCACTGTTAACAGCGTGGGCAGTAATCAGTCTATACCAAGCATGTCTATCAGTGCTAGTAGCCAAAGCAGCAGTGTCAATAGTCTTCCAGATGCCTCGGATGATAATAGTGAGATTGCCATGATGCAGGAGGGAGATCATACGGTGATGTCAAATAGCTCCGTTATCCACCTAAAGCCAGTGAGTTTCTTTTGATACCTTTTCTCCTCAATTTACTTTTATTTAGAATATATGTAAAAATATTGTACTACATAGTATTTGTATTGGTTGTAGTGGAAACACAAAATTGTTGGTGTCGTTGAAAAATCTCAATTTATTTGTACATTTTTGAAAACATCTAGCCTATTGAAAACTTATTTAAAAGCAAGTTCAAGATTTTTTTCAAAAGATTTGATAGTAGATTTTGAAGAGATTTTTCTCTCTCCATTCAATCTCCACATACAAGTAGGAGTTACTGAAATCACCAATAGACATTGTCCTTTTATGATATGTGCTATCATTTTGGTTATGTGATCTCATGCTCCATTCTGAACCATAGCTTTCTTTTGCCAAAGTTATATCTGCATCTTCATGTTTCTTTGATTGAATAAAAGCATCACTTTGTTGATGTGCACATACTTAAGCTTTTGTGCAGATAAGATCAAAATTTTACCTCAATTTAGCCAATTGGTTGTTTTCATCAAGAGATGGTAGTAAATTTTGTAATAGAATGCATCTTCTTTTGTTGTACATTGTGTGTGCAGAATGCACTGGGGTAGGTCTACATTACCTTTTGGCCAAAATGCAAAGGTTCCTTTTGAAGCTATCTTTAAGACTGTTACCTGGAGCACTTTACTTTTGTTAAACATTATTGCCTTCATCTGACTTCTCAGGATGATGAAAGTTTGTGTTGTAATATGCTGAGCCAACCTGAATATATAGGAACTTAGAATCCCACCGTCATTTTCTGCCCTACTTTGATATATTATTTATACGTGGAGGTCAAACAAATGAAAAATAATGTTATATTACCCTAGTTGTAGGTATGGTCTCTACATTCTTTTGGAAAAAATTCAACTTTCACTACCAAACTCCAATTCAGCCTACTCAATTCTCTTTCTCACTTGGTATTGCTTGTAGCCGATTGTGCATCTGTGTGTGTTACATTCATGGTCTCAAAGCTGCTTCCTCTGGTCAAATAACGAAAGGTACACTTCAGTATGAGGTTTTATCCTGTGAAGGTTATTGATGCCTCCGTTGATCATCTCCACCTTTCATTGACATTGTCCCCATTATATCTCAGGCAGTGTCTTACTCTTACCACCGCCCTTGGTACAGTAGCTCCTTCCATAGCCACAAATCTGGACCATTGGCTCAACAAACCTGGCTTGCGACTAGCCTTGCAGTCATGGCAAAATCTTCAACACTTGAAAACTTGCACGTACTCTTGCAGCTGGCTTAATCTTCCTAATACACTAAAATTATCTCCCCAAGCTTAAGCAATTCCAAACTCCTATTCTACACTATAAATGTGACAAACTTGTGGACTACTTCATGTCCATAATTGAGCTCACCTGCAGCTGTGTACCTCTGCTTTTTCCTCTGACACCCGCCCCTTGCTATTTCCCTTTTCTGAACTATTCTCATCCCATCTTTATTCCATAGTTTTCCTCCCATTTAGTCCCTTTCCTCACCAAAGTAATCTTATCCATGAAGCCAACTATTTGCTGTGTTTCCCTCCCACAGCTTATTGCTCAACTTCTCGTCAACAGCTTGCTGATCTTGTCAACCTATCTCCATCCTCTAGTGTAATCCCTTCCTATTTTAGAACAGCCATCAGCTCTTTCTCTTCTTAAGTCGTGGAATGCATTATTGCTTCACAACGATGCATCCCTCTCTCCCACTATTTCCTGTTTGAGACACTGCAATCTGGTTTCTGCCTGGCCATACGACATTGACTGCTCTGGTCAAAGTCATTAATGACATCCTTTATAACTGACCACAGCTGTCTATTCATCCTTATCCTTCTCAATATTATCTGCTTTTGATGTCATTGATCACTCTGTCCTCCTCCTCCAATTTTTTTTCAACAATTCACCAAAGTGCCACTTCCTGATTTCTATTCATGCTTTTTTCAAAGACAACATTTCATGTTATCCAATGGTCTCTCCTCCCTTGCCTGCACAGTTACTACCCATGTACCCCAGGTCTCCATCTTTGGTCCCCTCCTCTTCGTTGTCTATATGCTTCCCCTTGCTCTCCTGTCCAACCTTTACATTCCACCCTACATAAATTATAACTCATTCAGAATGCAGCTGCTTGCTCAAAGCTGTGCACTTCCACCATCTTGGTTTTCGCAAGGTTCCCCTGATTCCCAGTGCCCCATCACAGTCAATTTCAAAATCTTTGTCCTTGCCTTCACTCCACCTTGAGTGACCTCCTGCGATATCCATTCTTGCATCTTTTGCTCATCTTGGCACTGGTATATAAATGCAAGTTATTGTTGTAAACAACAGCAAGGGAATTACATAGAGTTACATTGAATGTACAGCACAAAAACACCATTTGACCCAACTGGTCCATGCCGGTGTTTATACTCCACACGAGACTCCTCCCACCCCTCTTCATTTAACCCTATCAGTATAATCTTCTATTCCTTTCTCCCTCGTGTTTATCTAGTTTTTCCTTAAATGCATCTATGCTAGTCGCCTCAACTACTCCTTGTGGTAGCGAATTCTACATTCTAACCACTCCCTGGGTAAACTAGTTTCTGCTGAATTCCTTGTAGGATTTATTAGTGACTACCTTATATTTATGGCCCCTAGTTTTGGTCTCCCCCACAAGTGGTACCATCTTCTCTACGTCTACCCTATCACACCCTTTCATAATCTTAAAGACCATTATCAGGTCACCTCTCAGACTTTTTTCTAGAGAAAAGAGCCTCAGCCCATCTTTCCTGATGGGTAAAACCTCTCAGTTTTGGTATCATCCATGTAAATCTTTTTTGCACCTTATCCAGTGCCTCTATATTCTTTCTATAATATAGAGACCAGAACTGTTCACAGTACATCCAAGTATGGTCGAACCAAGCAAGGTACTATACAAGTTTAACATAACTTCTCTGCTTTTCAATTCTATCCCTCTAGAAATTAACCACAGTGCTTTGTTTGCTTATTTTTAATTGGCTTATTAACCTGCATTGCTACTTTTAGTGATTTGTGTATCTGTACGCCTCGATCACTTTGCTATACCCCTAGATCCCTTTGAAGGGTCACCTAACCCGGATGTCAGTGCACTGGTATGAATTTCTTGGAGTGATGGCGGACGTAGATGATTACTGTTTCTCCATGAAATAATTCCCATTTTATATGTGGAGGTTAAACTGCTTTCTATGAATAAGCAAGACTGTTTCTGTGATGAGAAAAGTAACCTATCAAATTATATGTATTGCTTATCAAGTCATGGACGTGTCAAAATTTCCTCCAATTGAATATCAAGGACACAACCAGACTGCAAAACCTTGACATCCAGTTCGATCCAATGCTGAGCTTGAAACTTCACATCCTATCCAACGTTAGACTGCTTACTTCAACCTCTGCAACATTGCCCATCTTTGCTTCTACCTCATCCATACTACTGCTGAAATTTCTAGACTCGATTTCTCCAATGTCCTCCTTGCTGCTTCACACCCCCACCCCCGAATTGTTCAAAACTCACCTGCCTGTAGGTTGGTCCTGACTAAGTCCCACTCATCTATTCCTCCAGTCCTCATTGACCTAAAAGAAAAACAGAAAATGCTAGAAATACTCGGCTGGTCAGGCAGCATCTGTGGAGAGAGAAACAGAGTTAACGTTTCAGGTCGATGACCTTTTGTCAGAGATTCTGTTTTTATTTCAAATTTCCAGCATCCGCAGTATTTCGCTTTTGTCCTCACCTATATTGGTTTTCCGTCCCACAACACCTTGGAAATCCTCATCTTTGAATTCCTCCATCGCCTTGTCCCACCCTACTTCTGCAGCCTCCTGTAGTCTTGCATCCCTTCCCACACCCTTTGGTGATTCTGGACGTTGGTGCCTCCCCTCTTCTTTCATGCCATCAGTGGTCGAGCCTTCAGCTGCCTCGAGCCTATTCTGGAATTCCCTTACTTAACCCTTCTATTTCTCCATTTCTCTCTCCACCTTTTAAAAGCCTTCTCAAAACCCATCTTTTCAGCCAAGCTTTTGGTTATGTCCCCAAACCTTTGCACTCTGGCTCATTGTCTGTTCCTTTATTCCTTTTTTTAAAATCTCCCCATGTAAAGTGCTTTGGTATGTTCACTATGTAAAGAGGATGCAGTATAAATTGGTGGTTGTGTACTATATTTTCCCATTTTAGTTACCCTGCTCAAATTATCTTATATGCTTCTTCCTCTATTCGGTAAGATGGGAATAGGTGGGCTGCAAACTGCTGCTATCAATGTTGGCTAATAGGCAATTACATTTATGTGAAGTGGGACTGGTCCTCCCAAGTTTTTCCTCTGAAGTAGAGCGATACCTCATTCCACTATTAAATAGTGCTCCATCTTGTGGCCTTTTTGAAAACTGGGAAAACTCAACCTATTGAGACCATTCAAGGTTCGGATTGCAAGTTCAGTTAGTTATGTGTTCTACCACCAGACTTACTGGATCATCCTTATGCATTTGTGTTCACTCCACACTCCAACTTGATACTTAAAGCCTGACATAAAGGCTTCACTAATTAAAAGATTCACCAAACATTTACACAAGCAATGAAAGCATTTTTTTTTAGAAGGCCTTATGATTTAATCCTGATTAATTTGTGATCATGTTTATCCGCGTTACTTATTTATAGGGTTTGAAGTAACTTGTAAACTTGAAGAAACTGACTTTATTTTGTTGGAAGTATGTTGCTCTCTCTTTTAATTATCAGCATTAAAGACACTTGGTTTAAATTTTCAGTTTTAGTGTCAACCTTTCAGAACTGAAAAATGTTGGGAATTTAATGATCTATATAGCATTCAGAGTTATCAGTAGTAGTTAGTGGATCAAATACGATCATGTGACAGCAGAGATTTTTAATTTCACAGTGACATTTGTTGAGGTGGGATGTTTTGTAGTTTATGTAAAAGTTTATGGCCTATTCCTGCTCCTATTTCTGATGTTCTTATGTTAGCGATGCAAAGTATTGTGAAAGCTGGTGTAAGTTACACACATGGACCTTGATTTTCTGGGTCCTTTTAATTGGAATGCATCTCTGGCGAGGCTGGACGTCCACAGTGGAAGTGGGCTCCCTGGTCTGTGCTAGGGAGTGCAGCTGAAATGGAGTTAGGGTTTCACTGTGACTGGCCTTGGAGCATTGCCAGCAGCCTCTGTGTTGCTGGTAAAAGTGGTAAAATTAATTTTAAAAAATTTTGATCCTTCCTCCAAGGTCCTGTATAAGGCAACCCTCTGAGAGCAATTCTACAGGCCATGTAATAGGGAAAATGTTTGAGCCCCCTTCTCACTCGCCTTTGAATACTGGATGTCTGGGCGTAACTTGAGTCCCTTGAGTCCAGCATATTTCCCAAATATGGGTTGGCTAATTTTGTGCCGCTTGGCCTAGGCTGGGAAATTTGGGGGCGGGGGCACAAAGAGAGAAGGATGCACCCGCAGTGCATGAGTTCCACCTTCAGGTTTGGAGGTTGTTTTGGGAAAAAATGCACAATTAAAATGCAACTTTTACAGTAGTGTTCGGCTGCTTATTTTTCGCACTCTACTTGTCAGGATCATGATCACTATGGTGAAGAAGCTGACCACAGACCTCGGGGCTCAGAACCACAGTCGCCACCTCCGGTTTCACGCCATAAATCACACTACCGGAATCGAGAACATTTTGCCACGATACGTACAGCTTCCTTGGTGAGTAATTCAGTTTGACTCTTAAGCTAGCCATGGTATTTATGAAGTTCCCCCTGTGAAAAGTATGGGTGTGGTAATGTCATTGAATTTTTTGAGGCGGTCACTAGTTCCCTCTAATTTTTTATTCATGCGCGGTCCCTTTAAATTTACTGCGCGGCCGTACATGCACAGTATCTTCCAGCGGCAACAGTTTGTGAGCAGCCTGTGCGGGACCTCCCTTAGGGGGAACATTGGATGGGGGAGTGTCCATGGATGTTGTCTACATGAACTTCCAGAATCAATTAGTAAGTTTCCACGCGGAGATTATTAGCAAAAATGAGAGCGCACAGAATTGGAGGTAACCTTGTGACATGGGGTGGTAAGTGGTTGGGAGGTCGGAGACAAAGGGAATAGGATAAAGGGAATGCTCTCTGTTTGGCAAGATGTGACGAGTGGTGATCCCCTCACTTTATAAAGTATGTTTGTGCAATTTCTTACTGGACAGATTCAAAATTCTTAGTAGATCACTGGTTAATTGCCCCTGTATTGCTCATGGTCAGTTAATGTATGTAATTTTTTTTGAGAGAGAGATGAATGAGTTGGGAGAGAGATTTCAGAAACTCACTCCACACCACCATCTATTGGCCAGGACCAGAAACTACATTTTGCAGGATTTCCATTCTAAATTGGCAGTTTTAATATTAAATGTTGAATGGATGGAAATGTGCGTATACTCAAGATTTCTAATAATAAACTAGTTGATCTCCCATGGCATTGAACATGAGTCAAGACCATGCGTAGTCTTCAAATAAAACAGGTTTCGAGGGCTAGGCACAATATGAGCAGGGCTTCCAAATGCTATTCAGTCCTCATTTTGAAGTCCTACATTCTGGTTTTTTTTTATATAATACTGCTTGATCTCCTGTTGCACTGCATGCAATAAATTGGAGAATATGGTTGCTGACTTACCTATCTCTTTTGTCTTTGTGTTGCTGTTTCTCTCTTGTCTCCTCTACTGTCTTTCTGTTTCTGCTTCTCTCCCCTTAATATCTTTTGCCCCTCTCTCTGCCTTTTTTGTGGGTGCTGTGGTGGGGAAAGGACCACCAACTACCACCAACTGAATTTAGGGTGGGGGTTGCAGGGAGAATGTGACCCAAAGCAACTCCCTTCCCAACCCCTCCTCCAATCACCCATTCTTCCCCCCACCCCCTTCTCACACCCATTATGTTCCCTAGCCCCACTGCCCTTCTTCTTCGTACAACTCTTATTTTCACCACTACACCAACGCTTCTCTTTTCAGCTACCTACTCAACCCCTGTATCCCCCTGTCTCCCTTGCTCTGCTGTCATTCAGTTCACCTTAACCCTCCCTCCACCCCCAACTGTCACTCACTAGCCCCAAGGGCAGGTGGCGAGAGGTGTGAGGCCTCCTCACCCTCGACCACTTTCCATCCTCCTCATCCCCTCCTAGCTTCCCTTTCTAACTGTCTACTCAAACAGGCTTTGTTTGCTTTCAAAATGCAACTTGTTTTATAAAAAATAAATCAAATTAGAATAAAGAGGAAAAACTGTTGGTCCCCCGCTTTCTCTTGAGTGTTATAAATTAGAATCTCAGTCTCTCGGAAGTAAGCCTTATATTTGACCTCTTCTAACTGTGAACAAAACATAGTTGAGGTTATTGAGCTGGCTTGAAAACAGCATTTTTGAAGATTGGAGTAACATTACACAAAGAAAGACACACTATTTCTTTTTCTGTCTCTGACCCCAGTGTCTGTCTCTCCCTGTTTCACTTTCCAAAGTTTATAGAAAACAAAATAAAGGCAAAACAGGTGGACAATTACAAAACTCATTTTATCTCTCTCTCCCACATGCAGCCTCCCCTTTTTAAAAAAAAACGCTCTTTGAATCTTACCCCAAAAAAGCTTTTCCAATCTGTTCTCTAGCTTTTCTTCAAAATAATTTTGAAAAACATTTGAGCAAAAATTGCCAGATGCTTAAAGAAAAAATATTCCTCAGCATAGCTGGCTGAGCAGTATTGATGTCGTCTCCTAAATTAGATAATCTGTGCATCCTCAGACTGCACAATCCAAATTAAGCTCCAGGCAAAGGTATTAACTTCAAGCCCAGGCTTTTGGGAAAGCCTGAAACCTTCCACTAAAACTTTAATTAAATCAGTGGATAAATGTAAACATGTTATTGTGAAATAAGTATATTTTTTATTTTGGTTATAAATTTTATTTAAGATTTTAGAAATTTCAGTTACTGAGGGAAAAAATGGTGGATAAAAAATAGTTTTCAGAAAGCATTTTGAGAAAATGTGCAAATTGTGCAATCGGAGTGACGAGTTTACATAGGTATTTTCCATTACAAAATGTGGGCGTAAGCATTTAAAAAATTAGTTTATGGGATGTGGGCGTCGCTGACAAGGCCAGCATTTATTGCCCATCCCTAATTGCCATTGAGAAGGTGGTGGTGAGCCGCCTTCTTGAACCACTGCAGTCCGTGTGGTGAAGGTACTCCCATAGTGTTGTTAGGTAGGGAGTTCTAGGATTTTGATGAAGGATCGGCGATATACTTCTAAGTCAGGATGGTGTGTGACTTGGAGGGGAAATTGGAGGTGGTGGTGTTCCCATGCACCTGCTGCCCTTGTCCTTCTAGGTGGAAGAGGTTGCGGGTTTGGGTGGTGCTGCCAAAGAAGCCTTGGCGAGTTGCTGCAGTGCATCTTATATAAGATGGTACACACTGCAGCCATGGTACGCCGGTGGTGGAGGGAGTGAATGTTTAAGGTGGTGGATGGGGTGCCAATCAAGCGGGCTGCTTTGTCCTGGATGGTGTTGAGCTTCTTGAGTGTTGTTGGAGCTGCACTCATCCAGGCAAGTGGAGAGTATTCCATCAAACTCCTTACTTGTGCCTTGTAGATGGTGGAAAGACTTTGGGGAGTCAGGAGGTGAGACACTTGCCACAGAATACCTAGCCTCTGATCTGCTCTTGTTGCCACTGTATTTATGTGGCTGGTCCAGTTAAGTTTCTGGTCAATGGTGACCCCCCCCCCCAGGTATTGATGGTGGGGGATTCGGCGATGGTAATGCCGTTGAATGTCAAGGGGCAGTGGTTAGACTCTCGCTTGTTGGAGATAGTCATTGCCTGGCATTTCTGTGGCGCGAATGTTACCTGCCACTTATCAGCCCAAGTCTGAACGTCGTCCAGGTCTTGTTGCATGCGGGCATGGACTGCTTCATTATCTGAGGAGTTGTGAATGGCACTGAACACTGTGCAGTCATCAGCGAACATCCCTATTTCTGACCTTATGTTGGAGGGAAGGTCATTGATGAAGCAGCTGAAGATGGTTGGGCCTAGGACACTGCCCTGAGAAACTCCTGCAGCGATGTCCTGGGGCTGCGATGATTGACCTTCAACTACTACAACCATCTTCCTTTGTGCTAGGTATGACTCCAGCTAGTGGAGAGTTTTCCCCCCGCTTCCCATTGACTTCAGTTTTACTAGGGCTCCTTGATGCCACACTCGGTCAAATGCTGCCTTGATGTCATGGGCCGTCACTCTCACCTCACCTCTGGAATTCAGCTCCTTTGTCCATGTTTGGACCAAGGCTGTAATGAGGTCTGGAGCCGAGTGGTCTTGGCGGAACCCAAACTGGGCAGCAGTGAGCAGGTTATTGGTGAGTAAGTGCCGCTTGATAGCACTGTCGATGACACCTTCCATCACTTTGCTGATGATTGAAAGTAGACTGATGGGGCAGTAATTGGCCGGATTGGATTTGTCCTGCTTTTTGTGGACAGGACATACCTGGGCAGTTTTCCACCTTGTCGGATAGATGCCAGTGTTGTAGCTGTACTGGAACAGCTTGGCTAGAGGCGCGGCTAGTTCTGGAGCACAAGTCTTCAGCACGATAGCCGGGATGTTGTCAGGGCCCATAGCCTTTGCTGTATCCAGTGCGCTCAGCCGCTTCGTGATATCACGTGGAGTGAATCGAATTGGCTGAAGACTGGCTTCTGTGATGGTGGGGACCTCGGGAGTAGGCCGATATGGATCATCCACTCGGCACTTCTAGCTGAAGATGGTTGCAAATGCTTCAGCCTTGTCTTTTGCACTCACGTGCTGGGCTCCACTATCATTGAGGATGGGGATATTCATGGAGCCTTCTCCTCCCGTTAGTTGTTTAATGGTCCACCATCATTCATGACTGGATGTGGCAGGACTGCAGAGCTTTGATCTGATCCGTTGATTGTGGGATCGCTTAGCTCTGTCTATAACATGCTGCTTCCGCTATTTAGCATGCAAGTAGTCCTGTGTTGCAGCTTCCCCAGGTTGGCACCTCATTTTTAGGTATGCCTGGTGCTGCTCTTGGTATGCTCTTCTACACTCCTTATTGAACCAGGGTTGGTCCCCTGGCTTGATGGTAATGGTAAAGTGAGGGATATGCCGGGCCATGAGGTTACAGATTGTGGTGGAATACAATTTTGCTGCTGCTGATGGCCCAAAGCGCCTCATGGATGCCCAGTTTTGAGCTGCTAGATCTGTTCTGAATCTATCCCATTTAGCACGGTAGTAGTGTCACACAACATGATGGAGGGTGTCCTCAGTGTGAAGACGGGACTTCATCTCCACAATGACTCTGCGGTGGTCACTGCTACCAATACTGTCATGGACAGATGCATCTACGACGGGTTGATTGGTGAGGACGAGGTCAAGTAGGTTTTGTCCTCGTGTTGACTGTCCTTCAGGGCTCGGCAAGCTCGGTCAGTAGTGGTGCTACCGAGCCACTCTTGCTGATGGACGTTGAGGTCCCCCACCCAGAGTACATTTTGTGCCCTTGCTACTCTCTGCTTCTTCCAAGTGGTGTTCAACATGGAGAAATACTGATTCATCAGCTGAGAAGGGGCGGTAGGTGGTAATCAGCAGGAGGTTTCCTTGCCCATGCTTGACCTGAAGCCATGAGACTGCATGGGGTCTGGAGTCATTGTTGAGGACTCCCAGGGCCACTCCTTCCTGTCCTTGTTGCCTTGTCCGTAGCCGGTGCTGAGGTCGATACCGGGTGGTCTGTTCGGTTTCATTCTTATTGTGTTTCGTAGCGATTTGTTACAACTGAGTGGCTTGCTAGGCCATTTCAAAGGGCAGTTAAGAGTCAACCACATTGCTGTGGGTCTGGAGTCACACATAGGCCAGACCAGGTAAGGGCGGCAGATTTCCTTCCCTAAAGGACATTAGTGAACCAGATGGGTTTTTACGACAATCCAATAGTTTCATGGTTACCATTACTGATGCTAACTTTTTATTCCAGATTTATTTAATTAACTGAATTTAAATTCCCCAGCTGCCATGGTGGGATTTGAACTCACGTCTCTGGGTCATTCGTCCAGGCCTCTGGATTACTAGCCCAGTGACATTACCACTATGCTACCGTTCCCTTGATAATGGAAATTGTTGATGCAAAAGTGTGGTAAACACATGACAACAGCAAATAAGGTTTTGTAGACAAGAAATTTGTACAGACCTAAGATTTTTAATGTAGATTGGACTGCTGTCTCCAGACATCTGTGGCAGTTGACCAGTTTGTTTCCAGTGAAACCTTGTGCTTTCAGTACACATAATAGGTTAACCTGTTCATTTTGTTTGCTGTAAAGCCACTGCATCACACTGCTCTTGCTTTGGAATTAGCTTTGAATTTGTTGTTTTAATATTTGTTTGAGGAATTCTATATTACATGCCAAAATTATTTTAATAGAATGCAACAGAGATGCAAAATGCTGCTGTTGACATAAAGGATAACTGAGTGAACTTTGTTCAAATCTCATAGTTGAAGATGGTTACTGATGGTTCTCAAAATCTGCAGTTTAAAGACTGTATGTACCTTAAGTTTGTGTAAAATGTTGGTTACTGCAGTGGAAAGCTTTGCTGTAGATAGTCTGGAAAGGCACGATGCAATCAACTACTTTCAGAGGAGAACTATTTGAGCATTTCATCGTGGTTCATTGCTATTAAGTTAGTACATCACTTTATATTCTCATATTGCTCAGGTCACAAGGCAAATCCAAGAGCATGAACAAGATTCTGAGCTTCGGGAGCAGATGACTGGTTATAAACGCATGCGACGCCAACACCAGAAACAGCTAATGGCACTGGAAAACAAGCTGAAGGCGGAGATGGATGAACACCGGCTACGGCTTGACAAGGAGCTGGAAACACAGCGCAACAGCTTTGCTGCAGAGATGGAGAAACTCATTAAGAAACATCTGGGTATTATGGAAAAAGAGGTACCTTTCATAAATACTGGCCTCATAACTGTGCAGTGTTCCTACTGATTGAGGTGATTTTGTTGAAGTTCATTAAGTGGATTAACAATATGCTTAATACTGTGAGCTGGGGCAAAATTACTAAATATACTAGTGTCTTAAGTGTAGCTTTACATTGATATTTGGCTTTGTAGCAGACCTACTAAAAATGGGAGTGTGCATGCAGCTTCATGTTGGCTCCAGTGAAATAGTTGGAGCTGACATGGTCAACCAAATTATTGGTGCAAGTCCAACAAACTTCCCCCCATAACCTGGAAAAACTGGTAACCCAGACTCAATGTATATACAGCCAGGTAAAGTAGGCTGCACACAATGAGCGCTCCAGTTTCTTCATCTTCAAATAACTGTGCATGCAGTGTTGCGCTGAGATTCAGAGAATACAAGAATACTGACAGTATACATTAGCAGGGAATTTATTCAGAGCTGCTCCTGCTCTGCCGTCATAACTTCGGCAGAAGTGTGGCAGAAGCACCGCTTACAGCATAAACAGGTTTCCGCTGCACTTCCGGTGAAGTTATGGTGGTGGTGGAGAACCAACGCTGACGAAATTCCCAGCTATAATGTTGCAACAACGTAAAAGTGATGGAAAAGCAGATTTGCAAAACAGTAAAAACAACAACTGACATTTAGATAGTGCCTTTAACATCAAAGAATATTCCATGGCTCTTCACAGAAGAATAATCAAACAAAAATAGACCCCCAGCCGAAGAAGGGAGGGGGTGATTAAAGGCTAGGTCAAATGGGTGGGTTTTAAAGAGGTTATTAAAGGAGGATATTGATGTAGAGGTTATGGGAGGGAATTCCAGAGCATAGAGCCTCGCCACGACTGTCAATGGTAGGACAAAGGGAGGGGGTAAGCACAAAAGGCCTGCAGAATGCAGCGTTCTCAAAGGGTTGAAGGTGGTTACGGAAATGGGGAGGGGGGTGAGGCCACGAAGGGATTTAAACACGAGGATGAGATTTTTAAAATCGGGGGAACTGGGAACCAATGTCGGTCAGTGAGCACAGTGGTGATGGGTGAGTGGGTGTGGACTTGGTGTGGGATAAAATACGGTCAGCAGAGTTTTGAATGAGCTGACGTTTATGGAGGGTAGAGGACGGGAGGCTGGCCAGGAAAGCATTGGAATAGTCGAGTCTGGAGATGACAAAGGAAAGCACTTGCTAGTGCATTTATAGTTTATGTTTAACATGGTTATCATTTTACCTTTTCTTACCTTCCAATTATATTTTTTGAACTAATACTTTTGTCCCAACAGTTTTGATATTTTTCTTAATCTCCTCCCTTCTTACTATTGCCCCTATTATAACCAACATAACCTTTATGTACCCTTCCATCAAGTGAAGGGACAGCTGAATTAATGGTAGGCTCATTTATGGCATCAAGCCAGTTCTGTGGTATAGCCAACAGGTAATGCACAAAACATGTAGAATGGAATGCTATTTTTCTGCTGTAGTAAACTGCCCCATGCAATTCTAAGCTGGCTAAACTTGCTGTCTGCATGTTTGGCAGCTTAATGTCAGCCACAGCTGTGCTGAGTGAGTAATGTAGCTACTACATCACCAAGAATTTACATCGTCATATGTTAAGAGGGTAAATACAATTTCACAATTCCTCAGTGACGCAGTTTAGTTTTTTTTAAACTTGCCCCACTGGCCTTTGTGTCACGTGACATTACAGATGCGTAGGCTTTTATTACAGTATTTAATTGTGCACCGTACTCAAAATATCAATGATTGGAGTTTCTAACAATGCTTAAATTATGATTATTTTGACGATCATTTTTGCTGTTAACTGACAAGGAACTGATTTTCATAATTCCAGAAAAGCAGCTCTGAGTTTAATTACTGAGAGTTTTGGTGAGGTGTTCAATATTTGGGAGTATGCTATAGACAGTGATAATATCTGGGAAGGTGGAGCAATGGTGGGGGTTGGTTATATAAAGCAAGATGGCATTAGTTTTATGGTAATTTACATTGTCCAAGCTCCTTGATTTTGTCACGGCTTTGTTGCATTCTCTTGCCCAGCTGTTTATATATGATATGCACCCATGCAGCTCGATGATGCAATGTTCAAAAAGTCCATCCTGGAAGATGGACAAGAATCTAGTTTTCTTTAGAAATGGAAGCTCTAGTAAGAATTTTTTGTTTTTTAATCTCAAAGATTTGATTTTTTTGTTTGTTAGACCAAAGCAGTTTCTACTGAAGAAAAGAAATTTCAGCAGCACATCCAGGGACAGCAGAAGAAGGAATTAAACAGCTTCCTGGAATCCCAAAAGAGAGAATACAAACTACGTAAAGAACAACTAAAAGAGGTGAAAAGAAGCTGTAACTTAATTCTGTATTATATTTTCTCATCAGTTTAAATACATAGAGATTGTGTTAATATTGAAGATCCCAAGTACCTCAGTAGGGTAACTTTAAATTGACCTTTCACCAGCGTAAGCATCCCTTTTAGCCTTTCCTCATAGCTCAGGTAGCCAATCAAATTTATCAACTTAGTTACCCTCCTCTGGGCTTTTTACAAGACCAGGATGTACACTTAGTGAGCAATTCATAGCTTAAATTTTCGGGATAGGTGCCTACTTGTATGTTAAAAATGAGAAGTCACACAACACCAGGTTATAGTCCAACAGTTTTATTTGAAATTACGAGCTTTTGGAGCGCTGCTCCTTCGTCAGGTACAGTGAGGGAATACAAATCAGTTACAAAGCACATATAGACAGAGAACAATGTGTCTGCAGAGATACAATCCGTCAGGGAGGCATTACATCAAAGACACAGCAGAATACAGCTAAGACAATGAGGTGGGGTCACAGGGGGTCCAACGTGTCAAATGCTGCAGTCTGCTTGTATGTTGACATACTATTTGGCATTGAAAAAATACTGATCCTTCAATTGGCCCACTGCGCAGGCCTTGAGTGCAGAAACTTGATTGTAATATGCAGACTTCACCAATAAAAAGCACAAATCTTATTTCCCATTTCTAATACGAGTTGTATAAACATAGCTGCAAAGGTAAAATTGAGAGAGTAAAGAATGATAGATAATGTGAGAATTTAAATAGATGTAATTGTTTCCGTAGAGAATATTACATAAAATTTAATATTTTTGCTTTTGTCAGGAGCTGAGTGAAAATCAGAGTACTCCAAAGAAGGAGAAACAAGAATGGCTGTCAAAGCAGAAGGAAAATTTCCAGCATTTCCAGGCTGAAGAAGAAGCTAACTTACTGCGGCGCCAGCGCCAGTACCTAGAACTGGAATGTCGACGTTTTAAACGGAGAATGTTGCTTTCACGTCATAACCTTGAGCAGGATCTAGTACGGGAGGTATGTTGTTAAATAAATGTCCTCAAGATTAACAGTGGGTATGACTGTTAAGTATTTGAGTATAATCATTGCATTTATTCAAGTCCAGTCTCTACATATTGCGAATTATTGTGTACTCGTTAGAGGGAGTAATTTAGAGAAATTGACCTGAAATAAAACTAGGCCTGTACAGTTGCTGTTTATGGGTAGATGCAGCTTTGGAAAAAGTAGGAGCACAAGTTCCCAGGATCAGGGTGAGCGGGTTTCTTCAGTTCTCTGCCACGGTACCGGTGCATTAAAATCAGCTGATCAGAATATCCCAGTCTTCATGAGGACTGAATGACTCCTCAGGAAATTTGAATCAGCTGATCTCAGTGCACTAACTGCTGCTGCTAACTCGTCTTCTAAAATAGGGCTTTTTGATTGGTCTGAACAATTATTCATAATGGATTCCACTGAAACGTGAATGGATTTAAAAGAAAATTGATCATCAAGGTGCTGGTTAGACCTGCTAGAGATTTGAATGCATTGGAATAGTAATCTGTTCTAAGGTTGCAGGAAAACATTTCAAATATTAAATAATAATTCTTGTATTTAAGCATTTCCCTGTCCCTTCAATTCAATATATGAAGACCCTACTGTAAATAACGTGTCACAAAAACCCAAGAGATAATTTTTTTTTTTAAAAGGCTTTACTGTTTGTTCAGAAACTTACATGAAAATATATCTGAAGAATGGTGTCAGCCTTGGCTCAATAGTTATCAGTCTCACCTCTGAGTTAGAAGATTGTGGGTTCAAGCCCCACTCCAGGACGTGCATATATAATCTAGGCTGACACCTCAGTGCAGCCCTGAGGCAATACTGCATTGTTGGAGGTACCGTCTTTCGGATGAAATATTAAACCGAAGTCTGCCCTTTCAGGTGGATGTCAAAAGTCCCATGGCACTATTTGAAGACGAGTAGGGAAGTACTCTCCACCAATGAAGTGCTCATTCATTTTATTGATGTTTGTGGGAACTTGCTGTGTGCAAATTGGCTGCTGTGTTTGCATACAAAGCGACAGTGACTACACTTCAAAAGTAATTTATTGGTTACAAATTTTGCCTTAACAGAGCTCAGTATACAGTCGACTGATAATTCTAAGTCATTTTTTGTACTTAAAGTGAATTACCCATTAATTTGAATTAAACAATGTCAATAACAACATAGAATTTACAGCACAGAAACAGGCCATTCAGCCCAACAGGTCTATGCTGGTGTTTATGCTCCGGATGAGTCTCCTCCCACCTTACTTCATCTCATCCTATCAACATATCTTTCTGGGCATGATTTATTTGCACAATTAAAGCTAAAGAACAAATTATTTTTTTGCTTTCCTTTAAAATCATTGGCCCTGAATTTTCAGCGTTGAATACAGGTGTCAATTTTGGTTAAAGTCGCCTTTACTACTAACATGGGTGTCTCCTAATTCCCCTTCTGCTATGTTAATTGGGAATTGGTTCTATATGTTATCCTTACTACTAACTCCTGCTGTAGAACTGGAACCCAGAAGCTTATCTCAAGACAATCAAATTTATTCACAGTCAAGTACAGTTCCTTAGTTTTCCATCCAGGGAGAAATGATTCAACCTGTTCCACGTGGCCAAGGCTACAAGAAAAAAATTATCACCTCATGTGAACATCAGGGAGTGTTTCAGGACTAGCTCCACACAAAATCAATCCACCACTCTATTTGAATTCACTGTTTAGCTCAATAGAATGTCAGTTCCTGATACTGTGGCTTCTGGCACGCACAATTCTTGTTTCATTCCGATTGTACCAGAAGTAAACTTCACAGCAAATGGTTGAACAGATTGCCTCCAGAGCATAAAAGAGTCATTGCACTTTGGATCACAGGATCTGGAATCAAACCAGCTTCTACAAAGTGGGAATTTAGTCATTAAAACTGATCAGATAATTTGAATTAAGCATGGATTGCAGTGTTGTTTTTGTGTGTGTTTGTTTTGCCAGTTGGGCTGAGGAATTATGATATCAGAACAGAACCCATTCTTCTTTTCTGTCCTGTGACACCACAGTAAAACTGTTACCTAAACAGAGCACCATTTATTGTAATGACCTTTATGGAAACACTCTATTAGCAATGAGTTATGGCCACTTTTATGGATTAATTTGCACTGAAAGTTATATTATGACAACCCAGACTCATTTCACTTAGAATCTGCAACAGCCGTGGGAAAGGAGATACTCATCTCAATCTCCTGTGCTGGATTCAAACAATTCCAGATGCAGAAAGAGTAAGTTGACCCCCTGGGCTATCCACTTCTAAATGTGAGATTTAATTTTATTTGGAAACATATTGTAAAGCTGAGATGTGTTGGGGAGAATGTCTGCAAACAGTTTTCTCTTCATAATAAAAAGTAGAGTATTGAACTTATCCATTAATTCAATTCTGAAGGTTCTTACCAGTAATCCATTAAAATGCATAGCAAATTGTTGACATGCTAACATGTAAAACAAAAGTGTAAAATTGAACGGTGGCATGACGTTGGTGCTGAAATGAACAGTGCCACAGGTCAGTAATATGCAGGATTAGGCTGTGATTTCCCACACAATGAATTGATCATCCGAGTAGTTCCATAGTGAGGAGATGCCAGGTGTTTTCCCCCCTCTATGAATGGAGGAAAAATCAGGGCAGTTTGCTTCAGGGCTATTTCTGTGCATTTCCATAGCAGCATGGTAAAGCTAGGAATAGATCTAAAGGCAGTGAAGATATGCAATGCAGGGAGACTTCAGTGAAGAGAGGAAAAAGTAAAATATGCACAATGTTGGATTTCATACCACATGTCTTACCAAATTGAGCAACAGACCATTTGTATGGTTGCCCCTCAAGTTTTATGGTATGGTCTTTATGCCTCAGGAGCTGAACAAGAAGCAAACACAGAAGGATCTGGAGCACGCAATGTTGCTGCGCCACCATGAGTCCATGCAAGAGCTGGAATTCCGCCATCTCAATACTATTCAGAGAATGCGCAGTGAGCTAATTAGGCTGCAGCACCAAACTGAGCTCACTAATCAACTGGAGTACAACAAACGGCGAGAGCGAGAGCTACGGCGCAAACATGGAATGGAAGTCCGGCAGCAACCCAAGAGCCTGAAGGTATGGATGATTCGGAAGTGAAAAGGTTAAAATAGTCTTGTTTCGTTTTTAAAGATTCTTTGCTTCTTTTGGATCCAAATCTCCCCCCCCCCCCCCCCCCCCCCCCGCCCCCACAACCTTTCCTGCGTGTGAGAGGGTGAATGTGTGACCTGCACTTGGGCCACTGCAATTATCACTCTTCAGCTGCTGCATGGTGGTGTGCAAGGCTGGGTCAGGTGACCTTTTTTTCTTCCTTCCCTCTTAAGGAGGTACAGGAAACTCTTGTTTATCCGGCACCCAAATATCCGGAATTCTCGCTTAACCGGCAAAAATCATCCTCCTGAAAACTCCTCTCAAATAACCGGCTATGTTGCCGAGTCGCAGTCCGAGTCTCCGCGAACGCCGAGTACTCCGAAAACTCCTCTCAAATAACCGGCAATGTTGCCGATCCCGAGTCCGCGAACGCCGATTTAGTCAGATGGGGTAGTTTTCAAAAGTGCCACTACTCGGCCTCCTGGCGCTGTCGGAAGTCCGAAACACTGCAGTAGCAGGAGTTGATTCTCCCACGCTGCCGGGAGTCTCACTTACTGTTAAGTAATTAAAGAGTTATGGATTGCTCTCAACTGGCAGTACTGTACTTAATCAAGCATCTTCCACCATCCATTTAACACAACATTCTGTAGGTGAGTACCCAAATACTGTATACTGCACATTTCTTGATTTTTTTATTTTTCTTTGTTAAAAATAGCCTCGGTAGATAAAACTCTCTGTTATCCGGAACTTTCGATCAACCGGCACCACGCCGGTCCCGTCGGTGCCGGATACCAAAGAGTTTCCTGTACATGCTTTTCCTGAAGGTACAGTTAAAACTGAAAGCTTGTTATGTTGTGGAATGGTGGAGATAAGCATTTGTCCTGCCATGGTACAGTGCTGCCTAGACTATATGTTTTGCAGACGACAGCCAACCAACACGGCTTTTGTATAAGGTTATGTAACTGCAAATTTAACTGATTTAAGCTCTCGTCATTGGTTTTACTATAATTTTCTAAGCGTTACTATTTTCCAACTTTCAGTTGCTCGTTTTACATGCTATTTTTGTCGCAGTGTTTTTGTTTGTTTCAAAGGGTATGTATAGTATTTCTGTAGTTCTCGGGTTATCACCTAGACGGGGCCTTCCTGATTTCCAGATATAGGGTTGCAGGAATCAAGTTACCAGTTAAAACACCCCATGCGCATATGAGTGGCACCACCCTCCTGCTTCCTATTGTTTGAAACATTGAGATTATAAAAAGGGTTGGACGTCAAGAATTGCATCATAGAAGATAAATGATAAATTCCACAATTTTATTGTAGTCTTCAATTGTTTCCCACATAAGATTCCCATTATTAAAAAAATGTTTTTATAAATATCTTCCCTATAACTTAAATGTTAAATTAAGTATTGCACAACTTTTAGTTAGCACAGTAGGACCATTGAGATCAACATGCTTCCCTTCTAAATAGTCCTCAGGAGGGATCCAAGCCTGGAAAAATCACTATGGCCAGTATTTTGCAAACCGTCAGCGTTCGCCCTCATTACCCCGGACTGGAGGAAGGTACACAGTGGTGTTCCCCAGGGGTCGGTACTAGGACCACTGCTTTTCTTAATATATATTAATGACTTAGACTTGGGTGTACAGGGCACAATTTCAAAATTTACAGATGACACAAAACTTGGAAGTATAGTGAACAGTGAGGAGGATAGTGATAGACTTCAAGAGGACATAGACAGGCTGGTGGAATGGGCAGACACGTGGCAGATGAAATTTAACACAGAAAAGTGCGAAGTGATACATTTTGGTAGGAAGAACGAGGAGAGGCAATATAAACTAAAGGGTACAATTCTAAAGGGGGTGCATGAATAGAGATACCTGGGGGTATATCAACAAATCGTTGAAGGTGGCAGGGCAGGTTGAGAAAGTGGTTGAAAAAGCATATGGGATCCTGGGCTTCATAAATAGAGGCACAGAGAACAAAAGCAAGGAAGTTATGACAAACCTTTATAAAACACTGGTTCGGCCTCAACTGGAGTATTGTGTCGAATTCTGGGCACCGCGCTTTAGGAAGGATGTGAAGGTCTTAGAGAGGGTGCAGAAACTATTTACAAGAAGGGTTTCAGGGATGAGGGACTTCAGTTTTGTGGATAGACTGGAGAAGCTGAGGTTGTTCTCCTTGGAGCAGAGAAGGTTGAGAGGAGATTTGATAGAGGTGTTCAAATTCATGAGGGGTCTAGACAGAGCAGATCGAGAGAAACTGTTCCCATTGGCGAAAGGGTGGAGAACCAGAGCACCCAGATTTAAGGTGATTGGCAAAAGAACCAAAGGCGACATGAGGGGAAACTTTTTTACGCAGCGAGTGGTTAGGATCTGGAATGCACTGCCTGAAAGGGTGGTGGAGACAGATTCAATCATGGCTTTCAAAAGGGAATTGAATAAGTACCTGAAGGAAAAAAATTTGCAGGACTACGGGGAAAGTGTGGGGTAGTGGGACTAGCTGAAGTGCTCTTGCAGAGAGCTGGCACGGACTCGACGGGCTGAATGGCAGCCTCCTGTGCTGTAACTATTCTAAGATTGGCTGCTTAGGCAGCTTGTTGACGTCATTGCAGCTCTTCGCTGGGGACTCCCATTACACAGCACTACAATCAATTGCACGTCGAGAAAGGCAAACTTCTCGCCAGTGATCGAGATCTTTATGGGCAGCTTTCTTCGAGGTCATCGGCAAGCGTCTTGGCTTTGCCACTAACCGCAAATCACGGGCCATTGTTTTAGGCATAATGCCTGCCACTCAGCATCCAGGAAAAGAAAGGTTGCTGATTACTAATAGGCCAACTCACTGATGGTCCTGTACCTGATATCAACTGGGTTTCTGATGAAAGAGGAGCGCAAAACTAGTTGGTCAGTGTGGGACAGAGAAAATGTGTCAAATATCATGCGATTTTTGTTAATTTGAAATGGGGACTACTTTATATTGACATTACTTCCTTCTTTCATTTTGGCAATCATTGTAAGCTTGTTCCAAACCTAACAGACCTTTAAAAGAAATCTGTGTGTGTGAGAAGGAGGGCTGACTCATTTGAATTGAAAGTCAAGTTTTTTATTTTAAGTATAGTGGATTAGAGTCATAGAGTTATACAGCACAGAAAGAGGCCCTTCGGCCCATCGTGTCCGCGCCGGCCATCAAGCCCTGTCTATTCTAATCCCATTTTCCAGCACTTGGTCCGTAGCCTTGTATGCTGTGGCATTTCAAGTGCTCATCTAAATGCTTCTTGAATGTTGTGAGGGTTCCTGCCTCTACCACCCTTTCAGGCAGTGAGTTCCAGATTCCAACCACCCTCTGGGTGAAAAAGTTTTCCTTCAAATCCCCTCTAAACCTCCTGCCCCTTACCTTGAAACTATGCCCCCTGGTTATTGACCCCTCTACTAAGGGGAAAAGTTCCTTTCTATCTACCCTGTCTATGCCCCTCATAATTTTGTACACCTCAATCAGGTCCCCCCCCTCAGCCTTCTCTGCTCCAAGGAAAGCAACCCCAGCCTGTCCAGTCTCTCTTCATAGGTGAAGCGCTCCAGCTCAGGTAACATCCTGGTGAATCTCCTCTGCACCCTCTCCAATGCAATCACATCCTTCCTATAGTGTGGCAACCAGAACTGCACACAGTATTCCAGCTGTGGCCTAACTAGCGTTTTGTACAGCTCCATCATAACCTCCCTGCTCTTATATTCTATGCCTAGGCTAATGAAGGCAAGTATCCCATATGCCTTTTTAACCACCTTATCTACCTGTCCTGCCTTCAGGGATCTATGTACATGCACACAAGGTCCCTCTGATCCTCTGTCCTTCCTAGGGTCCTACCATTCATTGTGTATTCCCTTGCCTTGTTAGTCCTCCCAAAATGCATCACCTCACACTTTCCAGGGTTAAATTCCATTTGCCACTGTTCTGCCCATCTAACCAACCTGTCTATATCGTCCTGTAGCCTGAGGCTTCCCTCCTCGCTATTTACCACTCCACCAATTTTCGTGTCATCTGTGAACTTACTGATCATACCTCCTACATTCATATCTAAATCATTAATGTACACTACAAACAGCAAAGGACCCAGCACCGATCCCTGCGGTACACCACTGGACACAGGCTTCCAGTCACAAAAACAACCTTCGACCATCACCCTCTGCCTCCTGCCACTAAGCCAATTTTGGATCCAATGTGCCAAGTTGCCCTGGATCCCATGGGCTCTTACCTTCTTGACCAGTCTCCCATGACTAGTGATTTATCTCATTGTTGTTAGTGGAATCTTGCTGTGTGCAAATTAACAGCTACATTTCCCTACATTACAACAGTGGCTACACTTCAGCAGTTCTTCACTGGCTATAAGGCACTTTGGGACGTCCTGAAAGGTGCTATATGCATGCAAGTTTTCTCTTTCTTTCTTTAAGAGCTCTCGCATTTCATCAGATTACTGACCCTTAATAGTCTCCTCACCCAACGCCCAAACTGCATTTGTCAGCCTTAACTCCTGTGAAGGTTTTCATAGATAATAGAAGCATGGATAATTAAGTTTTCATTACACAGAGGCTCAATCCCCCGTATTTGAGCTGAATAAGCTACCTCAAACAGGCCAGCAGTTAGGGTACTCCAGTTTGTTCACTTTAAAATGATTATTCAAAAGTAAACTGCAAAATATAAAGATATTTTTACCCATCAAGTGTGTATATCAGATCAGCTTAGGTTACATTTGTGCTACAGAAGCTATTACAGTCCAATCTTGGAAGTTTGAAATTCTGTTCTGTGGAAACTTAAAAGTGTTGATCTCTGGGGCAAAGCACTTAAAACAAGTTTTGTGTATTTTCTAGTCAAAAGAGTTGCAAATCAAGAAACAATTCCAGGACACTTGCAAGATCCAGACACGACAGTACAAGGCACTTCGCAACCACCTGTTGGAAACTACCCCTAAGAGTGAACATAAAGCAGTGCTGAAACGACTGAAGGATGAACAGACACGAAAACTGGCCATACTTGCTGAACAGTATGATCACAGCATAAACGAAATGCTGTCAACACAAGCAGTAAGTGTACATTTGAGCTTTTCATGATTTAATTTCATTCAATTGGATGAACAGCTCCTTAGCTAGGTTTTGATTGGTGAATGCAATTGGTTACCAAGTAGAAGTAACCCATCAAAAATTGGGTTCAGAGGGAAAAGTTTAATGAACTGAACCATGCAGATGGTGCATTCTGAGCTAATACTGACTAGGAGTATACTTGTAAACTTCTAAGTTGCTAATTGCTCCAGTACTGGTGCAAGCAATACATCCATATTTCTACCAACTAAAAGCTACTGTCATCTTTCTGGCTGTTTTAGTTTGATGCTAGACTGTTGTAAAACAAATTATTACGGCAGTCTAATGCAATAACTGTTCATTGTTCTGACTCCTGCTACACTGGTATCATTGTAAACTGGCAGTGTGTATGCAAGTTCAATATCCTGTCTTGATTGCACAAAGGTAAACCTTGCCAAAGCATTGTTTTTTCCATCTCAAGAAAGGCACATGCCTATTATAATCGTGTGGCACATTGAGGAGGCTGTTGATAGTTGCTGTCGGTAGAATATTGTGTATTTCTAAAGAGCAGGTGTGTTGATTCACACTTGTGTTAGCTAGTGGAGATTTGCCTAGCGTTTTAACCTTATATTAACTACTTTGACTTTTTAAAGATGTACTTGGTTCAACCTACCATTCAGTTGTGTGGAAATGGCTTCAGCAAATGCAGTCTGCCATGAAAATAGTAATTTTATCAGCATATAATGATACCAAGACCTATGGAAGAATTGAGGATAAAATGCCAGAAATGGTTTTGAATTCAATAGTACTATGTAGTCTCATTTTTTGATATTGTGATAGAGATTGGGCCTTAAAGTTACCATCAGGATGTAAGCTCTATTGGATATGACCATTGGTGGTTCTAATCCTTTTGATAAGGTTAGAATCAGAAGGTATATAATAGAAATAGTTTTGCAGTATAATGATGTAAAAGCTCATTTTAACCTGACTTTTTGAGTGATTCACTTTTTGCCCCCATTGTTTTTATGACTTGGACAATTGGTGTTTGTGGGGGAGGGGGGGGGGGGGCGGAATACTTTTCACATCCCCAGAAACTGTTGGAAAACTGCAGATGTGGTGCAGTTCGTCCCAGGATACAGAAATCGCTGGCATCTTTGCTTTAAACCAATTTTGTTTCATTGGCTATATTTGTCCAGTAGTAAATAATAATAGCAAAGGAATCTTTATTGACCAGAAAATAGAAATACAATTCACGAATAGAATGGAATGCAAATTAAGTATGGAATGGTAGCAACAAGAAAGTTCCTGGACCCCTGTACATAATCTGCACATACAAATAAATGTTCAGCTATTCCTAAAGTCCATATTACATTTTGTGAACACATGAGATTAGCCAGTTATTTGAAAAATAGGTTATGTAATTTTACCATAACAGTGTTGGCAGTTTGGCTGCAAGTAGAATATGGGAGCGTGTTCTATCTGGACGTGCAGCGATGCCCATTTTTATACAATTCATTATTTTCTATTTTTAATTGCTAGCTTTTAGAATTTTTGCTGTTCATCTCAGAACCTAGTGCTCTTTCTGACTTGCATTTTAATAGTGGGCGGCTACATCCTATTTCTAGTAACTGGTAAATAAAATGGAAAAACTTGTATTTTAAATGGAGCTTTAAAGTTAATATTTGCCATTGTGGAAAATTATGAATTAATTTCTGAGATTTAAACAATAAAGGGATGATCGTTCAGTTGCATTTTGTTGAGGAAATACCATAATGGTGGACAAACAAATGATCATAACAAAGCACATCACTTGAACTCTGCTCCATTAATTGCATATTTGCAGCATCCCTCAACCAGATAGTGGACTACAACTCCCTGAACACACAAGCCAATCTGTGCAAACATTCTGTAGATTATGACTCCTACAGTGGAGCTCAAAGCTTCCACTTCCTCAGTCTAATGGGGCAGAGGGGCAGCACTTCCAACTGGTGTCAATAAC
Source organism: Squalus acanthias (assembly GCA_030390025.1). Taxonomy (NCBI): domain Eukaryota; kingdom Metazoa; phylum Chordata; class Chondrichthyes; order Squaliformes; family Squalidae; genus Squalus; species Squalus acanthias. The sequence continues at coordinate 13,956,312 of CM059448.1, forward strand.
AGAAAAACACTGATTATTTTTTATGCCAGTTTAATGTCTCACCTGTCTTTTGGATGAGATGTTAAACCAAGTCTATGTGTTCAGATGGATGCAGAAGATCCCATGGCACCTTTTCAAAGAACAGGGAGTTCTCCCAGTGTCCTGGGCAATATCCATCCCTAAACAACACCACCAAAATAAAAATAAATGATCACTTGTCTCCTTGCTGTTTGTGTGACCTTGCTGTGCACAATTGGCTGCCAGGTTCACCTGTAAAACTACAGTAATTACACTTCAGAAGTAATTTATTTGCTGTAAAGTACTATGGGTTGTCCTGAAGACATGAAATGTGCTTTCTAAATATAAGTATGTAAGTTCCCTTTTTTCTCCAATGATGCTACGTTTTTTAATGTACACAACATATGTTGCAGTGGAGAAAGGGGTGAAACAAAATGTTCTACTTAATTCCCTGCCCAAAGATGGTAAAGGACTGTCAGAACAGAAACACAAGGAAGCCAATATTAGGATGGGTGAATACTGAATACTTGGAAAAATTATACAAATTGGGAGTAAATTGCAAACTTTTGAAATGTATTTGAAGTAACCTTGACAGCAACAATAGCTATATGCATGGGCTTATAATGTATAATGCAGTAATAGTGCAAATATATGCTGTACATTATACAGAACTGATCCTGCCATTCTTAAGGTTCCTCACATTATCTGCTGACACAAATCCCACTCTGTTATTGGCTACGCAATATCCAGGGTGACATTTTTTTTCTTTTGCTGCCTCTTCCTCCCTCTTGGGGAAGTGGCCAGTTCCCCTGATAGTGTTACCAAGATGAGGAACGTCCTGTGGGGAATCATGGACACGATCAGTAACGCAGTTCTTTGGGGCCATCTCAGATTTCTTATATGGCTGCTTTTCATCAAATGCTGGATTCCTTTCAAAAATCAGAGCCATCTATGTAACTGCCAGCTCAGTAATATAAACTATCTATGGACTTTCACCAAATTTTAATTCTTATCAAACCCCTGATTCACATGAATCCATCTGTCCGTAAGTACAGATTTAACTTAACCGTAAGTGACATTATCTCATCAGCGTTTTTATTAAACAAAAGATCTGCTGAGAGTTTCAGTCTTGTTTCCAAAAATTAGGTAGGGACTTTTTGTCAAAGCATTCAAAAATGGGCTTTAGAAATATCTGCTTGTGACTTAATGCTGTACTTGCGTTCTTCAACCATAAAGATGGTACCTAGCTGACCTGAAAACATTTAATTTATGGGAGTGGGATATCTAATAACTGAAATATGTATTTCAAGTTTAGTGATTATGCTACAATTTTTTTTCTCAGACTTTGTTTACAATGGCAATGCTGTTTACGGAGGTTTGCTAGTATTAAGTCAAAGGAGGAAGCTTATAAAGTTGCCAGAAAAAGCAGTCAGCCTGAGGATTGGGATCTTTTTAGAAATCAGCAAAGGGGGACCAAGAAATTGATAAAGAAAGGGAAAATGGAATATGAGCACAAACTAGCGAAAAATATAAAAACGGATTGTAAAAGCTTCTGTAGGTATGTGAAAAGAAAAAGACTGGCAAAGGTAAATGTAGGTCCTTTACAGTCAGAGACGGGAGAATTTATAATGGGGAATGAGGAAACGGCAGAGAAATTAAATAAATACTTTGTTTCTGTCTTCACGGAGGAAGACACAAAAAAACTCCCAGAAATACGAGAAAACCAAGGGTGTGACGAGAATGAGGAACTTAAAGAAATTATTATTAGTAAAAAAAACAGTACTAGCAAAATTAATGGGACTAAAAGTCGACAAATCCCAAGGACCGGATGACCTACATCCTAGGGTTTTGAAAGAGGTGGCCATTGGAATAGTGGACGCATTAGTTGTCAACTTCCAAAATTCTATAGATTCTGGAACGGTTCCTGCAGATTGGAGGATAGCAAATGTATCCCCGCTATCTAAGAAAGGAGGGAGAGAGAAAACGGGGAACTACAGACCTGTTAGCCTCACATCAGTAGTTGGGAAAATGCTGGAATCTATTATAAAGGATGCAATAACTGGGCACTTGGAAACTAATAGTAAGATTGGGCAGAGTCAACATGGATTTATGAAAGGGAAATCTTGTTTGACAAACCGATTAGAGTTCTTTGAGGATGTCACTAGTGGAGTAAACAAAGGGGAACCGGTAGATGTGGTGTATCTGGATTTTCAGAAGGCCTTCGATGAGGTCCCACACAAGAAGTTGGTGAACAAAATTAGGGCACATGGAATTGGGGGTAATATACTAGCATGGATTGAGAATTGGTTAACGGACAGAAAACAAAGAGTAGGGATAAACGAGTCTTTTTCAGGTTGGCAGGCTGTGACTAGTGGGGTACCACAAGGATCGGTGCTTGGGCCCCAGCTATTCACAATCTATATCAATGATTTGGATGAGGGGACTAAATGTAACATTTCCAAATTTGCTGATGATACAAAGCTAGGTGGCAGTGTCAGTTGCGAAGAGGATGTGAAGAGGCTTCGAGGGGATCTCAACCGGCTCAGTGAGTGGGCGAGAACATGGCAGATGGAATATAATGTGGATAAATGTGAAGTTATCCACTTTGGTAGAAAAAACAAAAAGAGTGTTTCCTAAATGGTGAAAGATTGGGGAATGCAGATGCTCAAAAGGACCTGTGTGTCCTTGTACATGAGTCACTGAAAGTGAATGTGCAGGTGCAGCAAGCCATTAGGAAGGCAAATGGTATGCTGGCCTTCATTACAAGAGGATTTGAGTACAGGAGTAAAGAAGTCTTACTCCAATTATATAGGGCCTTGGTGAGACTACACCTGGAGTACTGTGTACAATTTTGGTCTCCTTACCCAAGGAAGGATATACTTGCCATAGAGGGAGTGCAACGAAGGTTCACGAGATTGATTCCTGGGATGGCGGGACTGTCGTATGAGAAGAGATTGAGTAAACTAGGCCTGTATTCTCTTGAATTCAGAAGAATGAGAGGGGATCTCATTGAAGCATACAAAATTATTACAGGGCTTGATAGGATGGATGCTGGGAGAATGTTTCCCTTAGCTGGGGAGTCTAGAACCAGGGGGCCACAGCCTCAAGACAAAGGGTAGGCCATTCAGGACTGAGATGAGAAGAAATTTCTTCTCAGAGGGTGGTGAGTCATTGGGTATATTCAAAACAGAAGTCGATAGATTTCTGACTAGTAAAGGCATCAAGGGATATGGCGATAGGGCCGGTGAATGGAGTTGAGGCAGAAGATTAGCCATGATCTCATTGAATGGCGGAGCAGGCTCGAAGGGCCAAATGGCCTGCTCCTGCTCCTATTTCTTATGCTCTTATGCATTTACATTTTACTTTTTCAATTATCTTTGGATTTTTGTCAGTTTTGCTCATAACCAGCAGATGGCGGTACTATTTCAAAGTGTCTTCAACCGTAACCACTTTTTTTTAAAACTAGGTATCTTGGAGGTAAAGGGATTATATGTGAAAGTTTTGTATTCAAACTGATTGATGCCAGTTGTGGTATTTGAGTTTACGCTTACAATCTGTATACTTGTGTAATTCATGATAGAATTTTGTAATTGTTTCTGATTTGTGTTAGTTAGCACTCTGAAACGTAGATTGTTTTTACCCGTGTCTGTATAATAATGTCTAAAGCTAAATTTGTGAATTGAATTTAGTGCTACTGCAGACACTTCTCAGAGATTATGTTGGTACTGATGAGTATTCTATTCAGAGGCTGTCTTCTCCAATTTGTGAAGTTTGTATCAGTTTAAATTTATAAAAATAGCTTCTAATGCAGCTGAAATTGAGGATGAAGATCAATTCATTGGATCAAGTACACAGCACATCTCTAAGACACAGAGGCAGATCCTGCAGACACTATGGCCCGGAATTTCCTCAGCGGCGAAGGAACGGCTTTCACCGTTCACCTCGCATACAGTTGCCCACAGATTTTTTCAGGGCTTGTCAGCGGTGACTTCCAGTCATCTGGCATCTGTTTCAAAGCGCCGCCCTCTGCAGGGGATCTGTGGCATCTGTGAACAGGGCAAGCAACAGCAAGGCTCTTCAACCAATCAGATTGAAGAATCCTCACTGAGCCACGCAGAATCTAAACTACAAAGTAAAAAAACAGGAAACATAAATTATGTACAGGAAGTGAAATAAAAATTGGGAAATACAGATGGGATTAAGGGAGAGAGATAAAAATTATTTTAATTTTTTTTTAAATCTCCTACATTAATTTTCTTCTGAGGGAATGAAACTCCACACTTATAAAATTAATTTTTCAGGGCCAGAGAGATTATTCTGCAGTAATTATCACTTATTACGCCATTAAAAAGTCACTCCTTTTTCATCCGTTTTTAGTGCGGAACTAGTGGTAAGTACCCCAAGTTCACGCCATTCGTGATTTCAGTGTCGAGTCTATCGGTGAGGACTGCAACAGCGCACCTTGTGGAGGAACAGAGTATCTGACAGTATCTTCTGGATTTCAGCATTTAACTGCGCATGTGCAGACGCCAGAAGTTGCTGATAGCCTCGCCGTTATTATTACAGCAAAATCTGGGCCATTATTTTGAAATTGCACAGAAAGCTCTCAAGCCTACAGGATAATGCAACATCAGCGATGTTATCTGGCTTTGATTTTATTTTTCATAAGTATCAATAAGAAGCTGTAGCTTTTAAATTGTTTAAACCAAAACTGAACAGTGTAATGTTATATCGAGGTTGATCACTTCAGGGTATACGTCTCTTATATTTGTACATTACGAAGTCACTTGTTATCAGATCTGAGCAGTCATTCTGTCTTAATTCCAAATATTAATTCTTCATTTTCTTTTTCCCTTTTTAAAAAAACTTTTTACAGTTACGTCTAGATGAAGCTCAGGAGGCTGAATGTCAGGTGCTGAAAATGCAGTTGCAGCAGGAACTTGAGCTGCTTAACGCGTACCAGAGCAAAATAAAAATGCAGACTGAGGCGCAGCATGAGCGTGAACGCAAGGAATTGGAGCAGAGAGTCTCACTACGCAGAGCCCTACTAGAGCAAAAGGTACCCAGTGTGTCTGTGAATGCTAACTTGTCACCTGCAGAGCTTCAAAAATGGTTTAAGATTTTAAATAAGCTTCAGAAGTGAAACTCAACCAGTTAACTACTTTTAAAATGGCCCTGTTGCAAACTCTTTGTGTATCTTCTTGATACATCTGTAAATACTGTTGTCATATTCGTAGCTTTAAAAGCTTCTAAAATTTCACGAAACTTGAGCAGTTTCTCCTCATTAATTTGTAAAAGGATTGTTGGGTGAGTTACTTGTTCCAGTAGTGTATCTACAAACACACTGCCCCCTGAACACCAGAATGTCGATCAGTAACTCTTCTGTATCGTCTTTAAAAGCTTATTTAAGAGAAAGAGCATTTGAAAATGTAAGCACTCAGTAAACCCTCTCAATTACTTAAAAAGAGTACTCCACACTGCTTGTATAAAAAAAACTGAAACTTGTTTCCAATAAATTATAAGACATAAGAACATAAGAAATAGGAGCAGGAGTAGGCCAATCGGCCCCTCGAGCCTGCTCCGCCATTCAATAAGATCATGGCTGATCTGATCCTAACCGCCAATCTACTATCTATCACAGAACCATCTCCTGCATCTAACAGAATTGCACACACGAAATAGGAGCAGAATCAGGCTACACAGTCCCTGGGCCCGCTCCACTACCCACAGGGCCATGACCGATCCGAACCTAGACTCATGTCCAAATTCCTGCCCGCTCCCCGTAACCCTTAATGCCCTTTACTTCTAGGAAACTGTCTATTTCTGTTTTAAATTTAATTAATGTTGTAGCTTCTACAGCTTTTTGTGGCAGCATATTCCATGGACCTACCACCCTCTGAGTGAAGTAGTTCCTCCTCATCTCAGTTTTGAAAGAGCAGCCCCTTATTCTAAGACTATGTCCCCTAGTTCTAGTCTCACCCGTCATCGGGAACATCCTCCCCGCATCCACCCGATCCAACCCCTTCACAATCTTATATGTTTCAATAAGATCGCCTCTCATTCTTCTGAACTCCAATGAGTAGAGTCCCAATCTACCCAACCTCTCCTCATATGACCACCCCCTCATCCCCGGGATTAACCGAGTGAACCTTTTTTGCACTGCCTCGAGAGCAAGGATGTCTTTCCTTAAGTAAGGACACCAAAACTGTATGCAGTATTCCAGGTGCGGTCTCACCAATACCTTGTACAACTGAAGCAATACCTCCCTATTTTTATATTCTATCCCCCTAGCAATGAAAGCCAACATTCCATTTGCCTTCTTAATCACTTGCTGCACCTGCATACTAACCTTTTGAGTTTCGTGCACCAGGACCCCCAGATCCCTTTGCACTTCAGTACTCTCCAGTTTCTTGCCATTAAGATAATAAATTGCTCTAGGATTTTTCCTGCCAAAGTGCATCACCTCACACTTTCCAGTGTTGTATTCCATCTGCCAAATCTCTGCCCACTTACTTAGCCTGTCTATGTCCCCTTGCAGGTTTTTTATGTCCTCCTCACTCACTACTTTCCCTCCCATCTTTGTATCATCTGCAAATTTTGATATGTTACACTTGGTCCCTTCCTCCAAATCGTTAATATAGATTGTGAAGAGTTGGGGACCCAGCACTGACACCTGTGGAACACCACTAGTTACTGATTGCCAGTCTGAGAATGAACCATTTATCCCAACTCTTTGCTTTCTGTTAGATAGCCAATCCTCTATCCATGCCAGAATATTACCCCCAATCCCGTGATTTTTTACCTTAAGCAATAATCTTTTGTGTGGCACCTTGTCAAATGCCTTTTGGAAGTCTAAATACACTACGTCCACTGGTTCCCCTTTATCCACTCTATATGTTACTTCCTCAAAGAACTCCAGCAAATTTGTCAAACATGACTTCCCCTTCGTAAAACCATGCTGACTTTGTCCTATTAAATTATGATTATCCAAATGTCCTGTTACTGTTTCCTTAATAATGGACTCCAAAATTTTACCTACCACAGATGTTAGGCTAACCGGTCTATAGTTACCAGCCTTCTGTCTACTGCCCTTTTTAAATAAGGGTGTTACATTTGCTAGACACTAGAGGCAGGCTTTCTTTTATTGTCTTGGATTTTTTTCAAAAAGAGCCTTGAGGATTCCTAAACACTTTAGTTTTACTACTTTCACTCCAGTTTCATTTTGGAAATAGGCATACTGAAAACCATATCCAAGTCACTGCAGATCCGTAAACAGCGAGCCGTGGAGTTTCCATTGCAGAAGCTGAATTTGAGAGGCATGTGAGCATGCTGGGCATGGGTATTTCAGTGCTCTGAATAGATGATTGGATTAGAGATTCCTAATTGAACAGTTGTGTTGATAAAGGTATTGTCACAAATGATCAACCAATTAAAGAGTGTATGCCCTTAGCTCTGTTCGATTTTCTGATTCAAAAGAGCTAGGCTGTCCTAGTCACTTTTTTTAGTCAGTAGAAAATTTACTGGCAATAGAGCAGGTGTTTGAGCATACAGTATGAGAAGCTCTGTCATACTGTTCCTCTAAATATTTGTTGGTGGCAGTATAACTGCATTCCCTGCTTCCATCATTGAACAGATGGTACTGGTACTGTGCTAGCAACTACATTATAATGGCACTTGTTACAGCACTGCTTCCTGTTCAGCGCCAGGCAGAATTAATATTTGGAACCTGCTGAGGAGTTCATGACAATCTGGAGGTTATAAATTATATCAATTGCATAAGCAGATGGAAACACCAGTGTTGCAGTATTATTTTCCTATGCTGCATATTAGTAAAATATAAAATGTAATTTTGAAACAACTGTTGCAATCAATATTTATAAAATAGATCTACAATATTATTATATCACTTAGTATGTGCAGAGGATTTCCTGTCAATCTCATAAGTCATGAAGGTTGTGGGATGCATTAAATATCATAATGCTAAGCAGATTATAGTTTCAAATGTACCATAATTTGTATTTTACTTTTTCAGATTGAAGAGGAGATGTTGGCACTACAGAATGAACGCACTGAGAGAATACGAAGCTTACTGGAACGTCAAGCCCGAGAAATAGAGGCTTTTGACTCGGAGAGCATGAGACTTGGCTTCAGCAACATGGTCCTTTCTAATCTGTCTCCAGAGGCTTTCAGCCATAGTTACCCTGGAGCTACCAGTTGGTCTCATCACCCTTCTGGAGGAGCTGGACATCACTGGGGTCACCCCATGGGTGGCCACCCTCCAGCCTGGGGTCACCCTATGTCAGGTGGGTCCCAACCATGGGGACATCCTGCTGGCCCAGTTGTTGCTGTACCCAGAGGAGGTGGTATGGGGGTCCGCAACAGTCCCCAAGCTCTCAGGCGGACAGCTTCCGGAGGCAGATCTGAGCAAGGCATGAGCAGGAGCACAAGTGTCACATCGCAAATTTCAAATGGTTCACACATGTCTTACACATAATTTTAATAGGTTGGAGGAACAGTTGTGTTACTGCTGTCTTGCCTCCATGCTCTGCAGAAACCGCCCATTATGCATCATTTTGAAAGCCTTCTATTGGTACTGCGGTTGGGATGCAGAGTGCAGGCATGTTTGTCTAGCCTTTCAGGAAAAACAGATCTTTTATGTTAATACAGAAATTTTTCATTTGTCAACACTTCATGCATTATCTGTTTGATCAGCCCTTGGGAAAAAATGTGAAGGAAGGCCAAAAGAAAATTCTTGCTGAGCCTGGTTCTCTCCAGCTGGTGGCAGTGCGACACGGTGACTTCCCTTTACTTGTCCTTATTTAGTAGCATACTTTCTAAGTTGTGGCTTTATTTTGTGCATTTGAAATTTTCCTTTAAAAAAAATTTTGGTTGCCATTAGTTTCTGCTGGCCATCACACCATTGTACTTTTTCAAGGGCTGAACCAGTAATCTCACCAGCTGCTAACCAACGTTATATTTGTTTGCCTGAGGCATTTATCTGCTGAAATAGGTATATATGAAAAAACAAGAAGTTTAGATTCTATTCCTTGAGCAGAAAGAGAATATAGTGAACAGACTGGAAGTTGGGCTGTATTTGAAAGTGGGACCGAATTAAAGTCTGGTACAAGCATTTGGTATTTATGTACAGCCGCAAACCTGCATTTGTTTAGTGGTCAGTTACTCATCTGGCATTAACCCTTCGCTACATTATCTGTGAATTATTTAGCCACTAACATGTCTAGAATATGGACACTAGTTAATAGGAGGAATATTAATTTTAACTAATGCATAACAATGATGCCATAATTAAATCGCCAAATAATAGATTAAAGGGAAAACTGCCTTCCGCTAACCGTTTTGATTTTTCCCCACTCCATAATTTTCAGATTTATTCATTATGTGCAGCATACTCCTTTTTGCAAACCTTCCCACCACCCGCTGAGCATGTTATGTGGCTCAAAAATGGTGATACTGCACCATAGAGAACATGCTCCAAATTTAAGGTGTTTACAAACTACCATAGAAAGCAGTTTTAAACTCTACATATGAGAATTAACAACACATTACCATTACTGAAAACCACATATATTGTTCTTAAAACAGTTTCGATACAGAACACTATTTTTAAATTATACAGATAGTATAATTTTATTTTTTAATAAGTAAAAATTAGAGTGTTTTTGTAATAGGCTGTTGTACAATATGTTCTGACCGTTGGCACATCTCAAAAAGGACTTTACATTGTGCATGGTCTGTGAATTGTACAATAATCTATTGCCACTATGCTGTGAACATTATTGTCCCTTCAGAAAGAACACTGCAGTAAGTAAAACGCTTCCCTAAAATTCAGGTTACATCAGAAAAGTTTTTTTTTTTAAATTGAAGAATGTATGTATCTGTAAATATGTAGTAAATTGGAATTGCTGAGCTGCTGGCCTAGTTCCTGACTTTTTTATACTGAATTTAGGTTCTGTCAACTAAAAAAAGAACTTAGTGCCATTATTAGCACCAGTGAGCATGCCTATGACTTTTTAGCATTCTATGTATCACTATTACTACGCTGTAGTATAATGTAACAAGTCTTAAATGTGTTATACAGACAAGAAAATACATCTGAAAGCTATGCTTGCTTCGCGTCCTTCCAGTGCTGACTGACTGGGCAGTAGAAAATTCCATGTACATACTGCATTCCATATAAAAACTACTTTTGGTATAAACTTATGCTGAGATGACATTAAATCTTGCCAATAACCTAACTTGTTACTTCCTGCTGCATTGTGTAACTTGTCACATAATTTTAGTTGTCATTACTTTGCCAAAATCATTGATATGGGTAGGAAGGCAGGTTGGTTAAGTGTTTTCATATGTTTAACTTTATTGTAACTTTGGCAAGGTTTAAATTATTCCCCTCCCTGCCCCAGGTGGTTGGTTTGTTTCTGCTGTTGGTTGTAGTTTGCCATTTTAATGCTAGATTCATGCCCCGTAAATTGGTGTCTGCACCAATTTTTTTTTTTAATTGCAAATTATAATTTTATGAAAAGAAGAAGGGGAGAACTAAGTGCTGAGAACAGAACATTTTTCAACTTTGCATTTGAGTGATGGTACAGTGTGCACACTTAAATCATTTATGCAGGGTGCTTGAATGATTTTTGCTGGTGGAAACTCTGATTTCTAAACTGTAGACTTGTAGTCAACACTGCTTAGATAACAGCATTAGATAACACCCCACCCAGTATTGTCTACTTTGACCTTTGAGAGCAAACAGTCAGATGTGATAACCTCGCTGGTTCAAGTATCTTTATTACATTGGCTCATGACTTTGAGATGAAGTGATTAACTGACTCTTATGCTTACATACTCCATTGGAGTACAGTAGTGGGTTAAGATTTTGAGGCGTCTTCTCTGTTCTGTGATTAGCTACATTGTGAAAGAAGACTTGCAAAAACCATTTAGACATCAGTGGCCCAAAATCAGAACTTGCTACTCTGTCACAGGCTATTGGCTTTTAGCTTCTTTTATAGCCATGGAAATATTAATATTTCTTAAAGCTGAGAAATGTTTATTTTGAAAATTGAATTTAAGATGAAAGTTTAGCCACAATTTAAAACTTCTACCACAGTAAATTACATTTTAAATATAGTTCGAGTTTAGTATTTGTTACAAAAGTCTTTTCTTAATTTATCAGTTGCTTCCATTATTTTTAGTAAACTTCGTGTCCCACTTTTTAAAAAATTGATCATCTTATGGCTACTTTCATTTATATATCTAAATGTTAATTTCTGGCCTTGACACAAATCCTTTTGAAAATCTTGCCTGTTGTGTAAAGTTGGGTACATGATCTGCTTAATGCCTCTACCAGTGCTGCTCTGATCAGCTTCTCGGAAGTTCATGAGAGTGTGCCAGAGTGACTCACCTCCTATTTAGTTGTCTTTTTCCCTCCCCAAGCAAGAAATACCTAGCTCCCACTTAAGACTCTCCAGTGGGGATCAGGAATTCACCATGGAGATATTAACTGGCAACCTGCCATTGCATTGTACAGCATGTTGAAATTCAACACATTGTGCTATCATGCTATCAATGGCTGTGATTTTTTTTTAGCAGACTGAGAGCAACCAGAATGAAGAGTCATGTAACCATTTGATCTTCCATTTTACGCACTGTTATGCTACCTCTTGCAGAAGATATGGGATGAAAGTTAGAAACTTAAATAGCGAGCAAGAATGCAGTAGAAAATAATTATAAGGGCATTGGTGAAATTCATTATGCACAGTGACTAAAAATGTTTCCGATCCCATGAGTGCTCTGTGCTCATTCATTTATAAAAGTGGCCCAAGTGTGATACTTCAACTCCTTGAACAATGATGAATGTCAGCAATGATGCACATCACGTTCTTTCACTGGATTCTGTTTGTTCCTCTGGGTCTGTGTAGTTGAATACCCACACTAATTACTGAACAATTTATGCAATCAAATTGCTGGCATTTATCAACACTTTCATTGTATAAATAGGATACCACATGGGCCTTGGTGGGGGGACCATATTTATACAACTCTGAACCTGACTAGACATAAAATGCCAACTTTGTCTATTATGCAGTCAGACCCACTCATTGTGCAAAAGTGGTCACAGTAATCTGTGTGCTCTACTTTTATGTCCCTAGTCTATTTGCAATACACTTTCTATGGTCTAATTACAGTTCAAGTTAGCTCCACTGAATTTGCGGTGTTTATCAGGGAATCCTGGGCATTTAGCTTGCCTCCATCTTCTGTAATGTTTATATTAAAAATAGTTCTGAGTACCATTTAGTATAAATTACAAAAGGAAAACACACTCCAATCCATGGCACCCTTTCTCTGTCACCCATACATTCTAATTTTGTCTCCATTCAGCATCTCTTCCTGACCACTCAAGTTTGAGGTGGGCAACTCACCACTTGTGCCAATGGCCTAAATCCACAGCTCTGTCACAGGGTATTGGTTTAAAGTATATTTTATAGCTGTGGAAATCACCATGTTTGATACTAAGGCTGTGCAAGCTTTCTTTCCACATTGCAATTAAGGTGACAGTTTAAGGAGTTGAAAATGGAGGAGGGACCCAAGAATTAATTTTAAGTCTTTATAAAAATACATAATTATATGTTTGAGTGAAAGAAATGTACTGGCAATCATAGTGTATGATGAGATGAGTAGCAATGCCAATGTACTCCCTAACTTTGCTTTGGAATCTAAACTTGTAGAACAGTGTGCTATAATGGTTAACCATTTGAGTATCAATGTGTGATGCTGAGTTATGTAACTTTGCAAAGAAGAAAGTGTTTCCCTGTGCCACATGCAAGTTAGTCTGAATATGCCATAATCCAGTTGGATTTCCTTTTAGTTTATCAGAGGTGATTTATTAATTAAATAGCTTTGTTCTCCATTTTGTAATTAGTTCAAAATGGCAGTCTGACTGCTCAAGTACAGCTTTAAGTTGAAAGTAAAATTCTCCCATTCTTCAATCCAAAGCTGCTGTTCAGGTAGCTTCTACAATGGGGACAGGTAAAAAGATTGAACTCTTTTTGGTTAACTCTCTTCCATTAATTTACATGGATGCATGTAGTAAAAAAATTGCACTGAACTAGAATACTCCACCCAAAGCAGAAATCCCCCAAAATAACACTTCAAAATAACACCAACTATGCACATTTTAAGTAGAAGACAGGATGATAGATAGCTAGTGCAGAATCCTATGAAGACATCAAGGGTGGAAAGAAAGCAGCTTAACAATACTGTCAAATTACCATGTATGTCATTTGTTTTGAGAAGCAAGTATCGACAAATGTGCCAACAGTGTTGCTTTTTATAATTGACTTTGATAATGACAATGTTTTTGAAGGGACAATATAGTTGCCAATTAAGAATGCTACAGTGTAAGGGGTGGCATAGTAACATTGCAGTTTACATGGTGACTTCACAATCTTGATTATTTGCAGTTTCTTTTTACTCCATTGCTTGTGATTAGCTTTTTGTTTTCACACAAGCCGTTAGATGGGAACATTAGGCCGCCCTGATATGGCTCTTTAACATAAGAACAAGATTGCAACAAGGTTGTGAATGATTCTGTAGATAGCGTTGTCCAATAGAAATTGCTGAGTAGACAATGGCATGGCTTCAGTGAAACCATTTTAGCCACATGTTCTAATTTTAGAAAACATCTTGCATACACACACAATGCAGATAAATGTACTTCACGTATATTCACTTAACAAATATCTGCCACCATTCACTAACCAAGCAAGTGAAACAATGATCAAAAGACACTCATAATCTACTTTATGTTTACCATTTTACCAACAAATGCATAAAAAGGTTGAAGTACACATGCATACACTGTGCAAATGAATGTTGAGATCACATGCTCAATGACTGTCTATTACTCATTTTTTATTTACTAATCATAAGTGCAATTAGCCAGATATGGATTCCCAATTAGCCATATGTGGCTAATGTATTTGACAACATGGCTATAGGTCATTTACCTGCACTCCAAGCTGAGGGCAATGTGAAGATGAACAGTCATGAATGAAGAAATGAAGTAAGTTGGGGAGGTGGAAAAACAAAAATGACCATCTAGCTGTAATCATTGCCCAACAGCAAAAGTCACAGACCTAAGATTTGTTCTCAGACTCTGCCCATCCAGGGCCATTGTACAGTTTTCCAAACTGCTCCCAATAAGCTTTTGCTTAAGCTTTAGAATGCCCCTTATCTAGATTCACTGTTAAGAGAAAGAACAATGATTGGCCAATACTGCTGCCCAGCAGTCAGGACAGGAGGAAAGGGAGCTCACCAAGATCAACCTAGTGCTAAGATCTGTGGAATATTCAACAGTAGGTTATTATGGTACAGTAGTAATCTGTTAACGTGTAGTACTGAGCTTTACCCACCGTTGAGGTCGGGAATGACTACATGCTGTTTGGTAAGCTAATCTAATGTCCTTAGTTATACAAAATTCCTTTTTCTCTTGCTATAGTTGTCGCTGGCTCTGAACAAAAAAGAAAAATCACAGCTCTTACTGGGGGTTCTGAATAAATTAACGCAGTTCCAGTTTTTAAAAATATAATATAGAGTGCATATAATGAAAGATGGCCTAATGACTTGACATCTTGTAAATGCATAATTTTATTAACAATTTCTTTGCAGTAAGATATTTATATGGTGTAAAGGGTTAAAGAAAACCACTAAACCCACACAGTACTTGAAAAGGGTATTTGTACTAAAATACAGATGTTCATTACTAACGATGCTACTATCAGAATCCCTTTTGTTTTAGTATGCAACAAAAAATAGTTTAATGTGCATTAGTAATGGATGAGGGACTGTGAGAAATGTTAATATTGTACATTTTAAATAGCTTGCAGGAATTGTGACAAAAAAACTTGAGATTTCTAACATAAACATTAAAAATGTTTTAACACTAGTCCCATGGGGTGAAGACAACACATCATGAATGTATAACCTAATCTAACCTAGAGCAACTGGCTGGTTTTAACAAATCAGACAGCATGTTTGAGCTTCTTCAACTTTTATCTTTACATTTCTATTCTATTTTGGGTTTCTTTTGTTCTCGGCATAATTCTGAATTTTATTTGCACATATATGGTAGAAAAATCTGAATTTTAAATTTTAACAACCAAATCTGCTTTAATCATTTTTTTAGCAATATGTTATTCCAGTCGTTCATAGCCGATTACCAATAAGTTCCTTTGCTTACTGGTATTTCTTTTAAAAATTGTACAGTAAAAATGTCAGTATTCTGGTAACTTCTGGTTCAACATACATTAGCTCATATAACCTGTATTAATTGTATAGATTGTGAAGTTAAGCTGTTACCAAGTGTCAGAGAAAGAGAATAGGGTCATATGTAATATTTTGTTTGTAATTATCCTTTGTATCATTACAAAGGAGATGTTAAAATCAACTGTAATAAAGTAATTTTAGTACAGCTTGTGTATTTTTTTTCTTATTTAACTGTTATTTCAGATGGCTGCCATGTTATTAACTTGTGTGAATACTTTTTTACCGTTATCTACACACCGTTTGATACAGCATATAGTTTGATATAAATGTAGCCACCCTGAAATCACTTAATAGAGGTTGAATCCATCGAGTACAATCCAGAACTTTGAAAATTGGTTTACAACTTTTTTTTAGTCATCCCAATTAATGAAGAAAGTAGCTTAGTATTAATTACAACAGTCATCTTTGGAGATGAGATAAATTTAATAAAAAATCAAAGCAGAAGGTACATAAAAGAATTTGTATATTTGACTTCCTTGTTTTTTTTAGAAATATGTAAACTGTTTTTGAGGACTTTTGTTCACTCTAAATATTTATTTGTAATTTACAAATGTGAGATGTGTCTTTCCGTAGATGCTGGATTTTCACATTGTTTTTTTTTATAAGAGGTGGTTTATAGTGTTTGGAGGCCATCTATTGTAAAATATAGGGCTTGAGGCCTTGTTTCAGTGGTTACAATAAAATCCAAACTTGATAGTAACTGTTCTATATTCAGTAGTGGTAGATATGCATCATTGCAGATACAGGAAAACAAACTAAAATTGCTGGGTAGACCCATGACTTCCTGAAAATAGAATAGAATAGAATTTTTAAAAAAACTGTGTGTGAATTTTGTGCTCAGCAAGGTGAACTGCCAGAGAATGGAACACTTTCATCGGAACAGGAGTAGGCCATTCAGCCCCTCGAGCTTGTTCTGCCATTCAATGAGATCATGGTTGATCTGTATCCGAACTCCATTTTAGACACCCGTCATCAGCATTAAACAGTCCCAAGTTGGGTATACTACCATGGCTAGATGCACAGTAAAGCTACTTCTACATTGCTGCAGTTACGCTACTCAGCCCTAATCTCAGAAGATGAACTCCTACTGCACAATTTGACATGTTTTCTATTTTCCACGCCAGAAATCCTATCGGGCCAATTTTATGCTATGTCCATGCCAACTAGCAACTGGATTGACACTGTCCGAACTCATTTCACTTAGGACCTTTACAGAAGAGAATATTTTTTAAGGTCTCTGGCATGTGCTTCATCTTCTGGCAAAGCCAATTACAGAAATCGTTCCAATGACGTATTCTCCTTTACTTCAGGGATGAGTACAGGCTTGTGACAATCCAAATTCAAAAAAAATAGAAGATGCTGGTTTTAATTTTTTTTCTCTCTTTATAACCTGGGATGGTAGGATTGGTTTGGGATTCACGCTTCATGTAGGAGTGAATGACAGATACTTTGTAATAAGTTAGTCGTTTTCTGGCATTCAACATCTCTGAGGGTGAATGACACTTGGCCATTCCCTGCCACATATTGGTTGCAAAGTGGTATTGGTAGATGAGCAGAGGCAGTTTCCAGGTCCCTAGCTCAGTTTTTCTACCAGGAAATGGGGGAAGAGATTTTTCTTTCTGTAAAGTAACCTAGCTGTGAATTAAATGGCTCCAATTGAATAACTAGTATTAATGGTTTAGAAATTAACACTCAATATTTGAGTTATTAGGCTTCATAATACATGGATTTACTCCTTGGTTTATACAACTGGCTCAAGATCAGGTATGTTGATAGGAAATGTTTAACAATTGTTTCAACAAAGTATGAAGATGTGAGATATACTATGCTCAAATTACATTTCTTTCCAGGAACTGCCAAATTAGTGAGTGCGGGTGGAATCAAAGTCCAGGCAGTTTGAAAAGTAAATACTTTTTTATTAAATTACGAGAAAAAGAAGGAGTAAACTACAAATCTATATACCATTGCCCATGATCATTAAAGAATTATCAATATTCTAAATAACTTTTGTGTTCATTCATTCCTCATCCATGCCATTGTTACCTCTAGACTCAACTATTCCAACGTACTCCTGGCCAGCCTCCAATCTTCCACCCTCCGTAAACCTGAGGTCATCCAAAACTATGCTGCCTGTGTCCTAACTTGCATCAAGTCCCGTTCACCCATCACCCCATGCTCGCTGACTAACATTGGCTCCCGGTTAAGCAATGCCTTGATTTTAAAATTCTCATCCTTGTTTTCAAATCCCTCCATGGCCTTGCCCCTCCCTAGCCCTGTAACCTCCTCCAGCCCCACAACCCACCGAGATATCTGCGCTGCTCCAATTCTAGCCTCTTGTGCATCACTGATTTAAATCAATCCATCATTGGTGGCCATGCCTTCAGCTGCTAAGGCCCTAAGCTCTTGAATTCACTCCCTAAACCTAAACCTAACTCTCTTTTCTCCTTCAGACGCTCCTTAAAACCTGTAATCTGCCCTAATGTCTCCTTATGTGACTCGGTGTCCAATTTTGTTTGCTAACGCTCCTGTGAAGCGCCTTGGGATGTTTTACTACTTTAAAGGCACTATATAAATGCAAGTTGTGGTTCACATGTAACCACAGTTTTTGGGAATAACATATATTGACTGCTATAAAATTTAGCCTGATTATGTCAGATAATGTTTGATAATGTGCTGCACTAAAGAACTGTGTAAAACATGTCTAAATTTATTTCCTTAGTCGGCACCATAGGAACTGGAGTAGGCCATTCAGCCCTTCGAGTCTGTTCCACTAAATCATGGCTAATCTGCACCTCAACTCGATTTATCCACCTTTACTCCATGTCCTTGATACCCTAACCTAACAAAAATCAAATCAATCTCACTCTTGAAACTGTGACCAGCCTCCACAATCTTTTGGAGGAGAGTTCCAGATGTCCATTACCCATTGTATGGAAAACGTGCTTCCTGATTTCACTCCTAACTGGTCTAGCACTAATTTTAAGATTATGCTCCCTTGTTCTGGTTTTCCCCGCCAGAGGAAATAGTTTCTCTGCATCAACCCTTATTGAATCCCTTTAACACTTTAACACTTTGATTAGATCACCCCCTCAACTGTCAACTTAAGTGTGCATATTTGATGCCCAGTACTTTAGTTATTGGGACTGTAGGCAAAAGACGTATTGTTCCATTTCAGAGATGTAAACCATGAGGTCAGTACCATTGATTTGTAACAGACATACTTTGTTTTAGAAGTTCTCATTTATCTTATACATATTTAAGGATAAGCCCATTATCTATCCAGGGAAACGTCAGCAGCATATTTGTGGCAGCATTTATTCTTTCAAATGTTTAATAGTTTTCAAACGTAATCTTGTATCACTCCCATATTGCATAAATGCCCATTTTTTAAGAATAGTTGGTATTAGTTCTGGAATCAGGAAATTAAGGTGGCAGGAAAGAACAATGTGTTGGTGTCCTTCGCAGCAACATAGGGTACTTATGCCTGCACAATTACGATCTCCACCAGAATCAATATTTAATAATCAAAAAGCCAATGAACACCAGAAATGTGTCTCCCTGGGACCTTAGAGAAAGTAAGCCACCTATGCCAAATGGCAACTTCCCAAGAGTTTGGGTTGAGATTGTCAGTGGCAAGGAGGAGGACAGGTCTTTCACACCTCTTCCTCCCCCAAAACATTAACTAGTCTTCAAAAAAAAATGAAAAGCCTTACCAGCCCTGATATTAAAATATTGTGTGTTGGACAATTCCAATACATACCTGACCAAGGAATCTTAACTCGTAAGGAAACATGTAATGTCGTAATCTTAAATTAGCCCCAATTTGCTGAAGTCGAAGATCATTCCTTACTTCAAACAAAGGAAAAGCTATCCCTCCAATTAGATGCAGTGTCAGAATGATCAACTGTTTGTTTTTTCCAATGGGAAAATCTGAAAGACCAGGGTCTGCAAAAATAGATTTTGATATCCAGAAAACCAATAACAAATGAGGAAAAATTGCAAATGTTGAAATCTGAAATAAAAACAAAAAATTCGGGGAATACACAGCAGGTCTATCAGCATGTGAAAGCAGAAAGACGGGTTAACATTTCTGTTGTCCCTTCAATAGTTCTGATAAGTTTGAACTTGGGTAATTTTAACTTTGGGTGATCGTATAAAATGGGGTATATCGAATTGGCGATCCATTATTCGCCCCACCCAATCTTTCCTTCCATTTTCAATGAAACGCAACATTGGACGTGAATAATGGGCAGCTAATTCTATATCCCCCGTTTTACACCATCACCCAAAATAAAAATGCTGCGCCCCCTGGCCCCCGTGCCTTTAATCAGATGTTAATGTATATTTCCAACGTTTTCAGTTTTAATTTCAAATCTGCAAAACTTAATGTTTACACCAGTAAGTGGCTGGAGTTAACTACATTGATATACAATACAAAATATTTTGCTGTTTAATGGTTAGTACAGTATTTACAAATTCGTATGTTTTTTATATACAATACAAGTATACTAATAAAAAATACTTTTGCCTCTAAATCTCTTGCAAAGCACTTGTATAACTTTAAAAATGTCAGTTATATTTTTTGTAGTACTTTACATTTACCTCTATCTTATGTAACATCAAATGTATCTCTTTATTTTTAAGTTATAGAATGTTTTCACAATCTATTAGAAATGTATTCAAAATTAATAAGCATATCAACAGCTAAACCATGTCTTAATAGAACTATTTTTATGTAAAAACTGGATCTAATAATTTCATTCTTGTTGGTCTATTTTACATTTGAGTATTGCTATCAAGGGCAAAAAGTTTATTTTTCATCTTGTATATGATCTTTGCCAGTTAAAAATCTCAAGAATATTAGGAGAACAAACAGGTTCTTTTTTGTGAGCAGCAACTCCCCTCCGTTTACAGGACATCATTGACACTTTTCTTCTATAAACATTCTTTGTCCTTTCCTCAGCCCTGAAAAACTCACTGACTGATTTGAAGTATTCCAGTAAAGCTTCATGGCTCCAGGTGGAAGATCTGCTTGTTAAAAAGCCACAATGTCCTCCATGCTTGGTTAACAAAAGGAAGAAATAGGGATTGGTTTCAAATAACTCAAAAGGCAGTGTGGTCTCTGGGTTGCCTCTGCACGGATCATCATTGCTGCAGATACACAGAAGGGGAACTGCGACCTCATCCACATCCCTCAGTGGATCATTCTTTTCCCAATAGGAAGCCCAACTCAAATTATTGATCTTAGACTGGCAAAATAGCACTTCCTCCAACTCCCTGAGAGTGCAGCTCCTGAATAACTTCTCTGTATCTATTATGTCTCCAAGAACAGTGGCGTATCTAGAAATATAGAGCAATATAACTGTGAAATTCATGAAAAGATTCTTGCGTTTTGTGATATTTAAAATGAATGCATTAGATTTTAGCCAAAAGTGAAGTAAAAAGGGATCTGGGATGATAAATCATTGTGAATCAGCAATAAACAAAGCCAACAGAATGCTAAATTATATTATTACACCAGTTTGGTATAAGTTGGATGATGTGCTAAAACTGTATCCTTATCGGATTGCTCCTCCAGTACTGTGGTCAACTTTCGCCACCAGGACATAGGGGCAACATCCAACCCATGGAGGCAGTATAAAGAATCAGGAAGCTGATCTTCAGTGCCAAAAGATTGGGTTACAGGAAAAGACTAGAAAAACAGGCTCTCTAGCTTCAAAAGGCTGAGAAAGGGATGTTACAATAATATACAAATATTAAACAGTCTAAATAAGGTAAATCCAGAACATTACTTCACAGTGAGCGAAGATACTAGAACAAGGCGGCACAGGCTGGCACTGGTGAATTTCTTCACAAATAATGATCAGCATTTGGCAAGGCACTCTGGCGGGGAGGGGAGCATTCAACATTTGGAAGGGTACCAAGTAGAGTGTCTGAAATACACCTTGCCCTGTTTGATCTTTGAGGGTCTTTACCTGGATGCGGTTGCAGTCTGCCTTCAGTTAGTGATAAGACTCTTGTTCGAGTTTTAGCAGGAGTGGCAGGGGAAAATGTGTTAATACTTGCATTTTTATAGCATCTTATCACGACCTAATAGCTCGAAGTGCTTCACATACAATACATTACTATTGAAATGTAGCAACTGTCAGGTAGACAAACACAGCAGCCATTTTATGCCAACAATATTCAGTCATCACATCAATAACCCATTACCGTCTTTTGGTGGTATTGGTTGAGGGGGAAACATTGGCTACGACCCTCGAACTCCCCATTCTTCTTTGAACAGTGCAAGGGATCTTTAATATCAACCAAAACGGAGAGATGGGACTTTTCTTTAACATCTCATCTTGTGGACTTTCTCAGTACTTGTATTGGCATATCAGCCTCGACTGTCAGCTCAAACCCTGATATGGGGCTCAAGGCTTTGTGATCCACAATTGACTGCGCTATCAACTGCTGATAAAAGGGTGTGTCTGGCCTGACCAGTTCAATACCCAAATAATGAATCACTGTTGCTATGCTCTGTCATAGATTTAAATGATTATAAATGTTGTTAGTAACAGCTGAATTTCCTGTGTAAAACAAAAAAAATATCTGTTGGAGGATTTCCCAGATTCTTTTTAGAAATGGTCTTCCACTAAAAAAAACTGCATTCTAGGACATAGGTGCACATTCTGGAACATTCAACTGACTTGGTAAGCTTTTATCTCTCAAGTGAGAGGAAGTTTCTCTGTAGAGTTAGTTTATTTGGAACTGTGCCAGATTATAGAATCTGCCTGTGTATAATTATCTACAGCTGAATATTTATTTGTTAATATGTAGCTGTTGCAAAGGTTGAAGTGTAAAAGATTTGAGGTAATTTTGTGTGCCTAGATTGTTCATACTGTGATAACCTTACTTTAGGTATATTGTTTTCCAGTGAGCTATAGTGAGGGGCTTTGATGCAGTTCTGGTAAATGCAACTAGAATTGGAGTATTTTACAGCCAACAATGAACTTGGATTTTGTGGCTGATGAGGGTCATTTTCACTTTTACCACTTGGCAATAAACTGACAAAGTGGATTGCCCGCCTGTTATAGAACCTGCACAATATTAATTTCAATGGACACAAGAACATAAATAGGAGCATATAGCCCATCGAGCCTGCTTACCCCTCATTCTTCTAAACTCCAGAGAATATAGTCCCATTCTACTCCATTTCTAAGTGTCCTGTTACCACGTCCTTAATAATAGGTTCTAGCATTTTCCCTACAACTGATGTCAGGCTAACTGGCCTATAGTTCCCCGTTTTCTCTCTTCCCTCCTTTCTTGAACAGCAGGTTTACATTTGCTACCTTCCAATCCATGGGGACCATTCAAGAATCTAAGGAATTCTGGAATATCAAAACCAATGCACCCACTATCTCTGCAGCCACCTCTTTTAAAACCCTAGGGTATAGGCCATCAGGTTCAGGGGATTTGTCAGCTTTTAGTCCTATTAATTTCTCCAGTACTTTTTCCTTACTAATAATTACTTTAAGAACATAAGAAATAAGAGCAGGAGTAGGCCATACGGACCCTCGAGCCTGCTCCGCCATTCAATAAGATCATGGCTGATCATCGACCTCAACTCCACTTTCCCACCTGATCTCCATATCCCTTGATTCCCCTAGAGTCCAAAAACCTATCTCTCTCAGCCTTGAATATACTCAAAGACTCAGCATTCACAGCCCTCTGGGGCAGAGAATTCCAAAGGTTCACAACCCTCTGTGAAGAAATTCCTCCTCATCTCAGTCTTAAATGGCCTACCCCTTATCCTGAGACTATGCCCCCTAGTTCTAGACACTCCAGCCAGGTTCCTGAAAATTTCTATTATGTTCTTTGTGTCTTCTACTGTGAAGACAGACACAAAATATTTGTTTAACATCACTGCCATTTTCTTATTCCCCATTATAATTTCTCCTGTTTCTGCCTCTAAGGGACCCACGTTTACTTTCACTAATCTCTTAATTTTTACATACTTGTAAATGCTCTTACAATCTGTTTTTATCTTTCTTTCTAGTTTACTCTCGTATTCTATTTTCTCCCTCTATCAATTTCTTGGTCATCCTTTGCTGATTTTTTAAAAACCCTCCCAATCCTCAGGCATACTACTTTTTTTGGCAACATTGTAACCTTTTAATCTAATACCATCCTTAACTTTTCTTGTTATCCATGGCTGTACCACTTTTCCAGTGAAGTTTTTATTCCTCAAGGGAATGTATATTCTTTGAGAATTATGAATTATTTCTTTATTGCCATTGCTCATCTACCATCATATCTTTTAATCTAATTTTGCAATCTACCTGAGCCAACTTGCCCCTCATGCCTCCGTAATTGTTTTTTTTTTAATTTAAGACCCTAGTTTCGGGCTTAACCACATCACTCTCGAACTTAATATGAAATTCTATCATATTATGATCACTCTTCCCCAGAGGATCCTTTACTATAAGATCACTAATTAACCCTGTCTCATTACACAATGCTAGATCTAAAATAGCCTGGTCCGTAGTTGGATGGAAATTAAAATCAGACAGGTTCTATAATGGGCAGGTGATCTGTTACTCCGGTTTACTGCCCAAGTGATGAAGGTGAAAATTACCCCCTAAATATCAGAACCATGAGGTCACCAGCTTGTAATATGCTTCAACTCTAACATATTCCTTGCTTCTCTCTTTCTTTCACTTCCCAATAGTCCTACTCTCTATGTAGGACTTCCCAAATTCAGCCACGAAGACTGAGTGGTTTATTATTGTATTTCTCAATTGCCATCTGTGTTGGTTCATGACTGCCCAACAGCAAAGATGCAGTTTAAATAGGGCAAGTTGAGTTCTGGCACATTTTTGCCCTTTAGACTGAAACTATGCTACTATATAATGCTCCATCTGGTTACCCAGTTTAGTACTGCCAAATCTTTCCTATATAGGCACATACAATGTGAGCACTATGTAGCCTTGCTGCTTAGAACGGGAAGTGTTCTGATTAGGGGTTGCAGGCCCAATGATTTGAGTTACTGTGCTACCAGCTGCTATTAATTTTGTATTGGGGCAAGTTCAAGCTTCCTGCTGTAAATGCTTTACTTGTCCTATTGTGTATGAGCCTAATGTTAGAAATGGGATACCGAGAAGAGCAAAGCATATGGTCATGGGTGAATAGCTAAAAGTGTTAATGATAGACTTGTCAATTAATGATTTTATGCTGCAATTAGATTCATGTAAAATTGGATTCAAAAAATATGCCTTTATGTACCAATTGCATAATGGGTAATATGGATGCTTATGGAATAGCTTTTTAAAAATATATCTAGCTATAATATATTAAAACTCTTACATCTATACATGTTCTGTTAACTTTTCCATTATAAATTCCTATACCCACATTTATAATGGGAATTGCTTATGTAAACTTCTAACCCTGTAATTACACTCTCTCACCAGTGGGGCTGTGTAACACCCTAATTTTGCATCGCCCAGCTCCTCAGTCTGTACTGCAGAGAAACTCATATATTCCAACCAACTCTACTTCTCTGCTTTCCAAATTACCATAGTTTTGACATTTAACTCTAAATAATAGAAATTCCAAGTATATAAAAATAGGACAGCATGTATGACTTTAAAATGGGTTCAATTATTTCCCTGCCCTCTAATGCCATTTCACCTGAAGACTACACTTGGCCTTGACTCCCTGTGGACAATGCCATGCGAGATTGATAGAGCAACAAGACTAAACAAATAAGATCTGTTACAATAGCAAAATACTGCCGATGCTGGAAATCTGAAATAACAACGGAAAATGCTGGAAACGCTCAGCAGGTCAGGCAGCATCCGTGGAGAGAGAAACAGAGTCAACGTTTTGGGTCGAGGACCCTTCATCAGAACTGGAAAAGGTTAGAGAAGAGATTTTTAAGCAGGGGCAGGGAGGAGGGGAGGAAAGAACAAAGGGAAGGTCTGTGACAGGCTGGAAGGCAGGAGAGATTGACTGACAAAAGGGATGATGGTGCAAGGCATAGAGGTAATGGGACAAGTTAAGAAACAAAAGATGACTCTAGATGAGATGTGAATGGGGATACTACAATCATCAACAGCTACCATGTGAGAAGACAGGGGGGGAAGAAATAAAATCTGTTAGTGTGTGGTCTCCTTAAGTGACATGCATACTCCACTTTGAGTTGGCCTCTAGGAAGCTTGTGCCTACTGCCTGGGGGTGACATCTAATTTTCCATCTCTGCTTGGTGGTTCCTCACAGCAGGGAATCGAACCAATGCAATTGGGATGTTGTCACGCAAACTTTGTCCAAAAAACCCTGACTATTTGTGTATTGCCCGATGAACCAGCCGGCAGAAACGCCACCCAGTGTAGCACTAAACCGCTCAGGTCACGAAAGTTCCCCCCGTCTGATTCCCAGTCTGTGCTGAATTAGCTGATCAGCCCTTGAAGCAATTGGATTGTCCCAAGAGCGGGAAAGCACGTGTTTCTGACCATCCGCTGAGAACAGGATCAAGCTTGGGTTCTTCGAATGATTGTGCAGGTTATCAAAGTGGTTCGCCTGACTTCGGATAAAATGCTGCTTATTTTTAATTTTTAAGAAGGAGCGAACTGCTTCGAAAGCTTGTAAAATTAAATAAATCTGTTGGACTATAACCTGGTGTTGTGCGACTTCTCTTATTTTTAATAAAGCCGAGTTATCGCCTGTTCTCGAGGCACGTGAACCTTCTCAAACAGATGCTGTGGGACGCACAATAACAGCCAAGTTTATAAACATGGAACAATTTGGAGACGAGGCCGCATCAGAATAGGAAAACAGACCGGTAATGTTACAAATTAAAGAATATGTAAATAGTGATAATACTTACCTTCAGATTTCTTCTCCGTGCTGTCACTGGGTATGTTTAGTGTATTGATATTGATAAGGTTTCATGTCTTTTAATTCATCACCTCAAGTTGATTCCAGCACCATTTCTACTCGTGCTGTTGTGATCAAATTGTGCCGATGAATTACTTGTATCACTGCTCGGACTGCAGAGCTCCGAGTGCTTTTTTCCACGTTCTATAAATGTATTTTCACAGTTCAACTGGACAATTACACTTTATTGAAATCTTATGATACTGCTACCCTATTTTTCATGTACAATTAACTGCTAGGTAATTCCTTTGCTTCTATTGTTTAGACACTGTACCTAACTTCAGTCTAGTGCAGGGAGATTATGCTTGAACTGTATAAAACACGAGTTAGGCACAGCTAGAGTACTGCGTGCAGTTCTGGTCACCATATTACAGGAAAGATGTGATTGTACTAGAGAGGGTGCAGAGGAGATTTACCAGGATGTTGCCAGGACTGGAGAATTTTAGCTAGGAGGAAAGATTGGATAGGCTGGGGTTGTTTTCTTTGGAACAGAGGAGGCTGAGGGGAGACTTAATTGAGGTGTATAAAATTATGAGGTGCCTAGATAGAGTGGATAGGAAGGACCTATTTCCCTTAGCAGAGAGGTCAATAACCAGGGGGCATAGATTTAAAATAATTGGTAGAGGATTAGAGGGGAGTTGGAGAACTTTTTTCACCGAGGGTGGTGGGAGTCTGGATCTCACTGCTTGAAAGGGTGGTAGAGGCAGAAACCCTCATCACATTTAAAAAGTAGTCGGATGTGCACTTGAAGTGCAGTAACCGACAAGGCTACGGACCAAGAGCTGGAAAGTGGGATTAGGCTGGATAGCTCTTTTTCCGCCGGCACGGACACGATGGGTCGAATAGCCTCCTTCTGTGCTGTAAATTTCTGTGATTATGGTCTCTCCCTCCCGGCATGCGGTTGGCATTCTGTTGTTTGCGTGTGTAACTTACAAGCTCAATATTGCAGTCAATGTGTATCAATAAAAATCTGCAATGGTAGCAGCTTTCCTCTAAGGTATGAGGGTGGTGACAGTGTCTTTCGGAAGTTAGGACAGGGCTCCCAGGCAGGGTGTCAATATTCCCAGGATGTCCTTCTACCCTCCCCCCTCCCATCAAAACCAGTTTGTAGCGGCGCCTGGGTGTCGGAGTGGGGGCTTTACCTGCTCAGGCTGGTTTTCTGATATAAAAGCATGATCCAGCGGTAGAAGCCGAGCGGGGGCCCACTTTCCAGCCAGTCCTGACACCTGAAGATGGGGGAGATGCAGGCGGCCGCCGTGATGTAGCTGGAGGAGCCGCACTCGCCCAGGTAGGACAGCAGCAGCCCCGAGCCGGCGCTCTCGCTGGCCGCGAACAGCTTGGCCAGCGGGTGCTTGTGCCGGATGTAGCTGACGGCTTCCCGCAGGTCTGAGGGGTCTCCGAAGGGCAGCAGCTTGCGGGTGGTCAGCGGCACTCGGTTCTGGCAGCGCCGGTTGAAGATGACCGGCCGGTAGCCGTGGCGGAGGGCGAGCAGGCAGAGCCCGCAGGCGTTCCTGGTCACTTTGCCCAGGGAGTTGGGAATGACCAGCAAGATCGGGGGCGGCGAGTTGCTGGACGCTCGCCTCCGGCCGGCCGGCTCACCGAGCGCCCAGTCCAGGGCGACCAGCCCCTGGTCCGACATCTGCAGGTGCTCCCGCACAAAGTCCGGCTCCCCGCCCGCCGGCCACAGCCCGTTGCACAGCGTCTGGAAGTGTGGCCACTCTCTCCACCCCCGCCGGCCATCGCAGGCCAGGGAAAAAGTCTTGCACGTTTTCAAAAGGTAGTTGGCGAGCGCTGAAGGTTTGCAGATCAGTTTCGGAGCGCCGCAGTCCGGGTCTCCCTCCCGACAGGAGCAGCGAGCGCTCACACTAGCAGCGAAATACAGTCTGAGCAGCAAAACCAGAGGGGCGATCAGGAGCAGCCAAACAGCAATGCCCCATAATGGCATTTCACACTCACTTACACACTTGCTCTCACTCACTTACACACTTGCTCTCTCACACACTCACTTGCTCTCACTCACACTTGCTCTCACTCACTTACACACTTGCTCACACTCACTCACACATACACAACTGGAGCAGTGATGAGATCCCCACTTTGCTCACGACACACACATTTACATTTCAAGTTCTGCAGGCACCTTTAACTGGGGAGGGTATTTTCCTTCAGCTCTCGACGCGAGCGGTGCCCAAGCCTTCTCATTGGCGGCCGAGGTGTCACACTGGAACATTGCCACCGCTGGTTCAATGATTGGAGTTTGAGTTGTGTGTTTTTTCCCCTCTCTCTCTCTCTCTCGGCTGCAGAAGTTAATTAAAATATCTCGAAATCAGTTTGGTATCTCGCGCGTGTAAACATCCCCCTGCTGTTTGGGTTTGGCAGCTGCCTTGATGTAGGTAAATCTCGGTGAGAACATTCAGTCAAAGTCTTGGCTTTTTGCACCCCCCCCCATGTAGTTTCGATCGGTGGGAATTTTGTTTTTTGAAGATTTATTTCCCAACAATGGTTCACGTTTCACTTTCAGAACCAGCGTCCACGTATAGTAATGTGTTGGGGGGGGGGAAACCTTTGAATTGGGTCCAAAGATCTGACTTTTACACAGCGCCTTATCAAACGCCCTCGGAATGGCCCACATTTGAAGTGCAGTCAACTGTTCCGTAGACAAAGGTGGCAGCCGATTGCACACAGCAAGATCCCATAAATAGCGAATAAGATGAATGTACAGTTATTTTTGATGATGTTGGTTGAGAAATAAATGTTGGCCAGGACACACCCTTGCTCCTCCAGTGGTACTATGGGACGTCTTCCGTCCACCTGAGACATTGGAACAAGCAGAAATGGCCGAGAGGCTGGAATTATACTGGACTTGGTGCAAACTCCAGCCCATGAGAGGTTCTTGCTCTCCAGACTTTAGTGTTGGGTGTGCCATACCGTCCTATATGTATTGAAGTGCACTCAGAAACACTTTGCATCGATATGAAAGTGGCATTCAAACTGCACCCTAAATAAACTTCAACAGCATGGCTGTTAAATTCCATAAATAAATTTGATTGAGATTGTTGGGCAAAGTGCGTGGAATTCTGGCACAGTTTTCCTCCTCAATCTCGTTCTACAGAAAAGGTTGAAATATTGCGTCCAAAAGCTTCTACTTAAAATGCTTTATGGGGTGGTTTTGGCTGTAAATTTGCTATGTGCCACAATCTCGCCTATTCAGGTAGAAAATAAAACATAATGGATTTAAAATAGTAGCTTTTTACCAGTTTTCAGCGAGGTTGTTTAGTGAGAATAAAAACGTGAAACTAGCAGGCCTGCTATTGTGTAATAATCATATAACACTTGACATGCAAAATATTTACCTTCTGACAAATATTCCAAGCAGCGCATTCTAAGTGTGGGTGGTGGGGGGAGGAGAGTGTATATATTGTGATACATAAGGTGTCACAATTGTGTGGGACAGGCTCGATGAGGCTCTTTTCCTGACCCTTATTGTTTGCAAGTATTTAAACATATACTCTAATTGGACTAGATTGTTTAAATATCAGTGTTAACGTGTCCAGGCTTCCAGATATTAAAAGGATGATTGTTATCATAGGAAATATCTTCAATACATAATGGCCCAGAAATTGATCTCGCTCTGTTCCCGCGGGGGTAAGGAGCAGCCACGATCTCTCACTCCGCGTTGGCTTTTTCAGATCCAGCTCGCACGAACTTGATGTTCTAGACATCAGCTGGGCAGTGCTTGCGTATCCCACCGGCGTAGTGAATTCGTGCGAGCTGTGGGATCACGTGACTCAGTTAGAGCCAATGGCAGCACACCATCTTCCATTCATAAGTTTCACATACGTGCTGTGAAAGCTATGAATCTTACACACCCCCAAAATAACAGCTAAACCTCAATTAAATTTAAAAAAAACCATCACATTAATAAAATAAGTATAGTTAAATAAATTAACCATTTTAAATAAATGACATTTTTGTAAAAATTTAAAATCTTTTAAAAAGTTATAAAAATAAACTTACCTGTCTTTAAAGTCTCTAAAAAAGATATACCTGTTAAAAAAAATTCAAAATAATACTTAATTCACTACTTACCTTGTTAAAAGTGGGTCTTACTCCTCCTTTTTTCATTTCTAAAATCTTCCGTCCTTACCTGCGCGTCCAAAGCACTAAGTGCACAGCGTGCGCGCAGCCTGTAGCACGCACGCGGTGCACCGAGGAACCGCCCCCTTTTCCAAAGACCAAGTGCCGGTTTTCAGCGCATGCGCAGTGCATGCAGAAAACCGGCAATTGGAGAGAGAATACGCGAGAGTACGCAGTGCGTACTCTCGCGTAGCGGCATCAATTTTTGGCCCAGTATCTCCAGCTTTGCAGTTGAGGTTTTGGTGGTGCATGTTGATAAAAGTCATGATTACATGTAGTCCAGGAACTTCTGTGCTGTTGTGATCTGGAATGCGCTGCCTGAAAGGGCGGTGGAAGCAGATTCAATAGTAACTTTCAAAAGGGAATTGGATAAATACTTGGAAAAGTAAATTTGCAGGGTTATGGGGAAAGAGCAGGGGACTGGGACTAATTGGATAGCTCTTTCAAACAGCCGGCACAGACATGATGGACCAAATGGCCTCCTTCTTTGCTGTATAATGCTATGATTCTATAGATATGTTTTATAGCACATGCTTTCAAACTACAATCCCTGCACCATACAGGGTGGGGTGGGTGGGGGAGAGAATCTCTGCGCAGAGGGGGCTATGCAAATCCATCTGATTTCTGTCTGTCATCAGATTTGTGTGTCTTTCTGTATCGTTGACTTCCTCATTAGTTCCGTTGCTGTATACGAGTAACATTTTTTTCAGAACTTAAGATGAGGAGTCGCCCAGAGTATGTTAATATTTGCAACAATGTGTTCATATTTGCAGGGTTCCCCAACACTGAACAGGCCAATACTGCAGTTACTGGACTGAGACCAGGCATTATCTACAGTATCTGGCTCCAGATTGAACTCTCAGGACCTGCATGTTTGTGTGCAATTACAGAGCTCTGCTCGCTGTTGGTTATTTAAAAATATTTTGAGAGTGTGAGTGGGAGCTACTAACCTCTCAGACTTTTAAACAACTCTGTGTAAGTTTTTAAATAAGACCTTTGAGCAATTTTGAAACCAAGCTTGATGCTGCACTGAAGTTACATGATACATATTCCATCTTATATGATGCATAATGTGGGGGTACTTTAAGAGAGAAGTGTTAAACAGAGAATTTACGAAGCACTTCGCTTGGGGTGACTCTGATGCATAGATATTGGCCCGGAATTTGCGATCAGCAGCGAAGTTGCCCACAAAGATCTAGCAATCTCTGAGGCGTCAATTTAAGCTCTCCCGACCTTAGTTTGTATCTGGCGCCAAATCAAGTGAATCTCCAGCGTCCTGCAGGCTAAGCAGCCAATCTCATTGAAGAATTCTCACAGACAGCAAACCAGGAAGTAAAATGCACAGATTCTAATTTACTTTTTATAAATTTTACAGAGAGCGAAATAAAGATGAAATAAACATGCACACAAGGTTAAGGTAGAACCTGAAATATCATAAGC
This sequence comes from Squalus acanthias, assembly GCA_030390025.1. Lineage (NCBI taxonomy): Eukaryota > Metazoa > Chordata > Chondrichthyes > Squaliformes > Squalidae > Squalus > Squalus acanthias. Next base: position 13,988,142 of record CM059448.1, read on the forward strand.
AAACTTTAAATATATATATATTATATGTAAAAACCATGTAATTCTTAATCATATTAATGGAAAAATTTGACATTCCACAGATATAAAATTAGTTTTTCAGGGCCAGAATGGTTATTCAGCAGTCAATACACCGGTAAAAACCCAGTTGCACCTCTTTCAACAAGGCTTAACCGTTTGGTGGTGGGGGGAGGGGGTGTGGTTTAACACCGATATTCCAGCGTAATAGGGGAAGTTTTCATCCTTCGGTGTGATTTGAATTGATTACTGGAGCTCCACAGCGCAGCCTGTGGTGGAGCAGGGAATGACTGACCGCAACGGCTGGATTTCCGCGTTTATCTGCGCATGCGCTAAATCCTGAAGTTACGGTCTGTTTCAGAGGGGTAATGACGGAGAACACTGACAATTTCGCTGTCATTGCCACCGCAAAATCCGGGGCAATCTTTTTCTTCTTAAAATAAATTTTGTACTTCTCAATAAATGAGATACAATACAGTGAAATAACAAAGTGATGTCATCACCGTCAAATTAGCGAACTCTAAATCTAAGTGCCAAAAAGGAAGCTGCTACATGAATTACACTCACACACTCAAAGAGGAGCATTATTTAAAAGTATATTTTTTAATGACAATATAAATTGATGGGGCGCAGTGCAGATTAGGTAATTGAAAAAATAATTCACAACCCTGCTCCAATTCATTATGAATGCAATATAGTTTTAGTAGAACTGTTGAACTACGTTAAGTGACAGCCCTCACTATGATGAATCACAACATCTTTAAACAACATTCTTGTTTATACTTCCTTATTAATATAAAATGTGAAAGAAAGGGAGTCTTGCATTCAAGTTGCGCTTTATCGGGTTCCTCAGAATTACCTCAATGGCCCGGAATTTGCGGTTGTAGTTTGTGGTTGAAACTCGGCGCTCGCCGTCATTACTGCGTAAAACTGACAGCAACTCCTGCCGTCCGTCCGCACAAGCACAGTTAAACCCGGAAGTTGCTGTCAGTGATACCCTGCTCCTCCACAGGGTGCGCTGTTGCAGTCTTCGCCGATGGAATCTGCACAGAAGCGGTGATTTCACGTGAAATTCAACTTTTAACGCACCGTTCCCGCTGTCTCGGGCACTGCAAGTAAAAGGACACGTGTTTCTGTTCATAGGAGACTGGGGCTACTTGGAAAAATCATCTTTTTTGCCGTGAACACGAGGTAAAGGAGTTGGGAGAAAGCTGGAACCATGACACACAAATTAATAAACCATCAATTTCCTGTAATTTTGCCCTGAGTAATAATTTTACTTTCACTTTAGTAGCAATATATAACAAGATCTAATAGAATGGAATTCACTGAATTGTTTATTAAGATTTTGTTGCATTGAGTACAAACTCAGTCACTCGGATAACTGATGTGGAAAGAAATAAGACCTCAAATAAAAAGTAATTGACTGAAGTTACGGGATGTGGGGGCACCGAGCAATCATTGCAAGCAATATAAATTATTTAAATTATAAAGTTGTCTCAGATACAAATATTTCATCCTTGTTCTTAGCCATCACCCAAACGCTCTGTTTTATTGATTATATGTAAAGTTCACATGCTGTTATAACATAGGATTGTGTAAAAATATGGATCAAAAGATGAAACATGTTTATATAGTAAAAGTTGTAAAGTAATAACTTACAGCTATTTCACTATGAACCTTTTAATCCTTAACAACGTAGAGAAAAAGTCTTCATTGGCCTGGGATCAGTGTTGGAATAAAGTCTCGATAGGTGGGATTGAAGTATTTTTTCCTCTCTCTAGTGGCGCGGAGAAATATTAACTGAAATGAGTAGCAGCAGCCTCATTACAGTTTTTGGTATGAGCATCAATTAGCTGCACAAATGGTAATACTTCAGCCTTGTTGCCCGGGTAGACCAGCAAGCTCAGGTGCATCTCAGAAACTAAGTTGAATAACCTCAAATGAATGCCGGGGAACTGTGAATTTTATTTGACTGTGTCATACCTGATCTGAGAGTGCTGAATAGTACATTGGGTGTTATCCCTCACCTCAGTAGGTTCACTAATGTCCTTTAGGGAAGGAAATCTGCTGTCCTTACCTGGTCTGGCCTATATATGACTCCAGACGCACAGCAATGTGGTTGACCCTTAACTGCCCTCTGAAATGGCCTGGCAAGCCACTCAGTTGTAACAAACCGCTAGAAGAAACAATGATGAGAATAAAACCGGACGGACCACCCAGCATCGACCTCGGCACCAGCTTTGGACATGACAACGGCACACCCAGCCAACCCTGCAAAGTCCTCCTCACTAACATCTGGGGACTTGTGCCAAAATTGGGAGAGCTGTCCCACAGACTAGTCAAGCAACAGACTTACATAGTCATACTCACAGAATCATACCTTTCAGCCAATGTCCCAGACTCCTCCATCACAATCCCTGGGTATGTCCTGTCCCACGGGCAGGCAGACCCATCAGAGGTGGTGGCACAGTGGTATACAGTCGGGAAAGAGTGGCCCTGGGAGTCCTCAACATTGACTCCGGACCCCATGAAGTCTCATGGCTTCAGGTCAAACATGGGCAAGGAAACCTCCTGCTGATTACTGTACCACCTACCGCCCTCCCTCAGCTGATGAATCAGTACTCCTCCATGTTGAACACCACTTGGAAGAAGCACTGAGGGTAACAAGGGCACAGAATGTACTCTGGGTGGGGGACTTCCACTACTGACAAAGATGGCCGAGTCCTGAAGGACATAGCTGCCAGTCTGGGCCTGCAGCAGGTGGTGAGAGAACCAACATGAGGGAAAAACCTACTTGAACTCGTCCTCACCAATCACCAGTCTACCTGTTACAGATGCATCTGTCCATGACAGTATTGGTAGCAGTGACCACCGCATAGACCTTCTGGAGACGAAATCCTGTCTTCACACTTAGTGCCACACAACACGATGGAGGGTTTCCTATCACCGTGCTAAATGGGATAGATTCAGAACAGATCTGGCAGCTCAAAACTAGGCATCCATGAATCGCTGTGGGCCATCAGCAGAAGCAGAATTGTATTCCACCACAATCTGTAACCTCATGGCCCGGCATATTAACATCAAGCCAGGTGACTAACCCTGGTTCAATGAGAAGTGTAGAAGAGCATGCCAGGAGCAGCACCAGGCATACCTAAAAATGAGGTGACAACCTGGGGAAGCTGCAACACAGGACTACATGAATGCTAAACAGTGGAAGCAGCATGCTATAGACAGGGCTAAGCGATCACACAATCAACAGATCAGATCAAAGCTCTGCAGTCCTGCCACATCCAGTCGTGAATGGTGGTGGACAATTAAACAACTGATGGGGGGAGGAGGAGGCTCCACGAACATCCCCATCCTCAATGATGGCGGAGCCTAGCACACGAGTGCAAAAGACAAGGCTGAAGCGTTTGCAACCACCTTCAGCCAGAAGTGCCGCATGGATGATCCATCTTGGCCTCCTGAGGTCCCCACCATCACAGAAGTCAGTGTTTGGCCAATTTGATTCACTGCACGTGATATCAAGAAACGGCTGAGCGCATCGGATACAGCAAAGGCTATGTGTCCCGACAATATCCCAGCTGTCGTGCTGAAGACTTGTGCTCCAGAACCAGCCGCTCCTCTAGCCAAGCTGTTCCAGTACAGCTACAAAACTGGCATCTACCCGACAATATGGAAAACTGCCCAGGTATGTCCTGGCCACAAAAAGGACAAATCCAATCCGGCCAATTACCGCCCCATCAGTCTATTCTCAATCATCAGCAAAGTGATGGAAGGTGTTGCTGACAGTATTATCAAGAGGCACTTACTCACCAATAACCTGCTCACCGATGCTCAGTTTGGGTTCCGCCAGGACCACTCGGCTCCAGACCTCATTACAGCCTTGGTCCAAACAGGGACAAAAGAGCTGAATTCCATGGTGAGGGGAGAGCAACTGCCCTTGACATCAAGGCAGCATTTGACCAAGTGTGGCATCAAGGAGCCCAAGTAAAAATGAAGTCAATGGGAATTAGGAGATAGACTCTCCACTGGCTGGAGTCATACCTAGCAGAAAGGAAGATGGTTGTGTTTGTTGGAGGTCAATCATCACAGCCCCAGGACATCGCTGCAGGAGTTCCTCAGGGCAGTGTCCTAGGCCCAACCATCTTCAACTGCTTCATCAATGACCTTCCCTCCATCATAAGGTCAGAAGTGTGGATGTTCACTGATGATTGCACAGTGTTCAGTTCCATTCGCAACTCCCCAGATAGTGAAGCAGTCCATGCCCGCATGCAGCATTCAGCGTTGATAAGTGGCAAATAACATTCGCGCCACACAAGTACCAGGCAATGACTATCTCCAACAAGCGAGAGTCTAACCACTGCCCCTTGACATTCAACGGCAGTACCATCGCCGAATCCCCCACCATCAACATCCTGGGGGGGTCAGCATTGACCAGAAACTCAACTGGACCAGCCACATAAATACTGTGGCTACAAGAGCAGATCAGAGGCTTGGTATTCTGTGGTGAGTGTCTCACCTCCTGACTCCCCAAAGCCTTTCCACCATCTACAAGGCACAAGTCAGGAGTGTGATGGAATACTCTCCATTTGCCTGGATGAGTGCAGCTCCAACAACACTCAAGAAGCTGTAGGGGGTGGCGGTGGTCGGGGTCAGCCTTACCCCTGACTCAGTGAGCGGTTCGAATCGCTCCCACGCCCCAGGTTCAAAACTTGGACTTATTTAGGGGTTGTGAATAAAGATGCAGTAGACAACAGGTTCCGATGAAAGAATTTTGGCTTTTATTAAAAGTAAAAGGTAACAAACTTAAAACACACTTCACACTTAAACAGGTTGGGGAACACACGGTTACAGGCGAGGGAGAATGACAATATACAAAAACCCTTATCCCTCCCAAAAATCCCACTATCTAGCTAGGTTTCGGTTTCAGGAGATCAGGGATAATGCTCACCAAACAGGGGTTTTAACAGTGCGAAATCCAGCCAGGTAAGTTGATGGTGGTTCTGGTCATCGAGTGTCTTCCTTTGACATGCTGCTTCTGGACAGAGCTGAGAGGGAGAGTGCGGAGAGGGAGGGAGCTGTTCCAGCGTTGTCGGCGAGTCCAAAAAAAACAAGTCTTGTGACAGGCTGCAATTATAGTCCTTTTCGCGCCCCAAAACTCCTCACTAAAACTGGTTTCGGGATGAAGTGATTGGTTTTCAGGTGAGGCCTGTTCTTCCATTGTCTTGTAAAGTTTTGATGGGCCTTCAACTATGCTAAACCAAATCAAATCCTGGTCAATTGAAAAACCTCGTTACCAGTAACGGCTTTTTACTAAGTCAAATGGCTTGCGTCCTGTCGATCTGTTGTTTTATTGAAGTTTGCATTGTTCTCATGTTTTGTGTTTCTTGCTGGGCCTAGCATTCCTATCTTTATGCGTCTCCTTTAATGGGTTCTGTGTTTTGGGTGGGGCGGCCTTCTCCCAGGGCCTATTGTCCAAATGTTAATGTTTGCTGGGGCTTGAATTCCCAGACAATGCAATCCTCAAAACTGCTATTTACAGAGGTTGATCCCACGTGCTGTGCATGTCCAGACATGTTCCTTTAAAGTTCCAAAGTCCTTATTTTTTTCCCTTAGATTTTTGGGGATCTGCAAATTTTGGAAACTTTACAAAGCTCAACAACCATCCAAGACAAAGCAGCCAACTTGATCAGCACCCCATCCAGCACCTTAAACATTCACTCCATCCACCACCGGCGTACCGTGGTTGTAGTGTGTACCGTCTACAAGATGCACTGCAGCAACTCGCCAAGGCTTCTTCAGCAGCACCTGCCAAACAAGTGACCTCTTCCACCTAGAAGGACGAGGGCTGAGAACACCATCACCTGCAAGTTCCCCTCCAAGTTACACACCATCCTGACTTTCAAATATGTCACCATTCCTTCATCGTCGCTGGGTCAAAATCCTGGAACTCCCTCCCTGACAGCACTGTGGGAGTACCTTCACCACACGGACTGCAGCGGTTCAAGAAGGCGGCTCACCACCACCTTCTCAAGGGCAATTAAGGATGGGCAATAAATGCTGGCCTTGCCAGCGACACCCACATCCCAGGAATGAATAAAAATAATGCGCTTGTAAAATAAACTTTTGAGGGACCATGACAATTTCTTCACAGTTCAAAATTCATAATTAGAAAAAAAACTTTAAGCTGGTTTAATTGTTCTGATCCATTTTACAATATTCAGATTTTTATTTCAAACTGTTCATTTTTTTTTCTCATCCAGACTCCTTTGCAACCAATGGCTCTCCTACTGGGAAGGCAAAGCAATTTGGGCTTGCAAATATAACTCCACTCACATTCTGGGTGTAGCTCAAGGAGTACAACTGAAGCAGAGGGAGTCAAACGTTAGCAATGCTGTCGCTGTGTGTCTGCCAGACAGGACGAAGCCTCAGGTTTGCAACCTTCAGTTTTGGAGTCAAGCCCTCCGCTTCCTGGCTTTAAAAAAAAAAAAAAAAATCCAATCTGTTATACACATTCTTTGTGGTTAAAGCACTTTGCTGTGGAGTTGGCCCAATAAGCCCGTATACAGCCAAGGACCCAAACTGAGAGTATGGGCCCGAGATTTACAGTCAGGATTTCATACATGGAAGGCTTTCCATCTCTGGAGCCACCTGGAGATTTGTCTAGAGGAATTAAAGCGTCTACCCAAAGGAGGGGAGAAAAATGGGGCAAGAAGGACATCTTTCATCACTTGTTTCAGCTGAGAACAAAGCCGCATTAAAAGGGTCTGGATAAAGCTCACTGCTCTTCTCTCCCAGGTACTATCTGGGTCCTAGGGCCTGACATGGGAAAGAAGGGGTTAAAAACATTGTTTGTTCTATAATTTATCAGAGGGTTAATTTATACAACTCTAAATTCAGTCAAACCATTTCAAGGTACGACAGTGGAATTTGGGTCTACACATACCTGATCTAAGCCCTGAATTACCTTTAACTCTGATTACAGACAAGTTATAGCCTAAGCTTAACATTTCTTGATGCGGAGGTGCCGGTGTTGGACTGGGGTGGACAAAAATGAGAAGTCGCACAACACCAGGTTATAGTCCAACAGTTTTATTTGAAATCACAACCTGTGACTCCACCTCATTGTCTCAGTTGTATCTTGCTATGTCTTTGATGTGGTACCTTCCTGGCTGACCTGATTGCCTTTTGTCACACCTCGGCAGATAAACAGTCAGGATGATTTAAATGTAGTCGTCTGCCATTGTAAGTTACACATGCATTGTTCTCTATCTATATATGCTTTGTCGATTCTGTATTTCTTTACTTCACCTGAGGAAGGGGCCACGTAAGCTCCGAAAGCTTGTGATTTCAAATAAAACTGTTGGACTATAACCTGGTGTTGTGCGACTTCTCATTTTTAACATTTCTTGGCAGTGTGTTGACTGCAATAAATCTGTGTAAATGCTGGTTATATTTTTACAATTATTAGTACAAAGATCAAACAAGGTTTGATGGTACGTTACTCTATTAGTTACGAGACTTAATATTTTATGCTAAGGTGTCCCGCTGATGTGCTCTTCAAATCCTGATAACACCTTCTCTGGTCAGGCTGAAGGGCTGCCTATTAATCCTTCCTTCAGCTTCCTCCCTTTAGCTGCAGCCTGCCTATTTCAAGGAACAATAAATCATCTAATAAAGATTACGTTAAACATTCAGCTTTCAAGGTTATGTGAGTCAAATTTGCCTGATTGCTTACAGTATAGCAACAATAACTCTTTGGGCTGCCATAGCTTCATGACCACAACAGAAAAATGCTTGCACAACTTACCTTTATTCAGAGAATGGTGAATTGAGAAAAGTTGTGAGGATATGAGCTGAGGAGTGGCGTGTGCTGGTCTGCTAATGCACTGCAAAATGGAATGATCAGATCTGGGTCTCTCCCCAGGACATGAGTCCTTTTTTTTTGGAATCCTTTTCTTTAAACTGAGAAACCTAGTTGGAAAAGCAAGATCTGTTAGTTGGGGCAAAGTGATTTTGTGCAACGTGACATCCCACAGCAAATCCTACAAATTTTGACACTTCTCCCTTGCAGTGTTATTTGCTCCCTAATTATTCTGAATTTCCATTAAAAAGGTCCAAGGGCAACAAAAATGTCGGTAACCGCGGTAACTGAGGGATGACCAATCACTTGTTGCAACAAGTCACTTGTCCTGCCCATAGTGCAGCACACCATCAAGTTCTAAATAGTGGAATACAAGATGAGGTAAAGCGAGAGGTAGTGTTGGGTAAATGAGTTTTTAAAAAAAAATTATTTGTCAATTCCTACAGATTGTAAGAAAAAGGGAAGACTAATCTGGGTTGGACTGTCTGGAAGGTGCCTGGCAGAGGATTTACAAGGAGGCACAACCAGAATATGAGTCAACCTGCACTACTCTCTCTCTCGCTCTCTCTTTCTTTCTTTCTCTCTCTCTCTTACTATTGGCCCAACAGAGTAGCACTAACAGAGGTCTGGGAGTGGATTGGTGGAAGAATAATGTGTGGCATTACATACCCAAGAGGGAGGAAAAACATACATTTTAACATGTTCTATTTCTCATTCAACTTTGTAATGTCTATTCTCATTCTATTTTATTATTAATGATGGTTTTTCATTCTATTTTATAACTTTTACAAAGACTGGCTTTTGTAAATATAACAAAATATCTTTGTATTTTGTTAGCTAGGAAGGATATTCAATGAGAGTTCAAACATTCCTTTTGCAGTTACTCCCTCATTGTGAGTCAGGCCAGTGTGGGGAAGGAAACATTTTAACCAATATTTATGTTAATTCATATTAATGTTAATATTTGTAACACTTGCATTCACAAATATTCTATCAAAAATAGAAAATAAACTACATTTTTTTGGGATGGTTTTATAAATGCAACTATTATATCTGCTCTAAATTTCCAACTCACAGCAGGGTGCAACTATGCTAAGTATCAACATATAAGCAATCTGTACATGGCTGTGGTGTAAATCCCAACAAGTTTTTCGTTGATTAGATTTTCACTTCATGCAAATTGTGTAATTAAGGTTGAAATTATTATTGTTTGCCAAATTGTAAATCTTATCTTTTTCTGTTCTACCAGAGCGACTAGTCTTAGTACAGAGATGCACAGTCTATAGTACTTGACAGCATTTGATTTCGTTCTGTATTCTGAGGTGTGTAGCTCCTGTAATGTGCTGTGCTGGTATTTCCTGCGACAGAATTCCACTGATTCCATTTATACTATGGTTGTTTACACTGAAATGTTTACTACAGAGTGAATGAGACTCACAGAAAAAAGCCCCCTTGTTAAAAAAAAAACTATTCTGAATAGACCAGAGTTTGAGAAAAACAGAGAGGAGAAAAAGTCAAATATCTTTCACTCAAATCTATTCTATGCATTGAGGAGAGCTACACGATGAACATTTCTGAATGTGTTCCACAAGCTGGGGCTGATGGAATATCAGTTCACTGAAATATCTCATGTTTTGCTATTGACATCTATGAAAATGGCAAATGCTTAGTTTTAATTGCCGGTTGCCAACAATAATGGGCAACACGGTGGCATAGTGGTTAGCACTGGTGCCTCACAGCGCCAGGGACCCGGGTTCGAATCTGACCTCGGGTGACTGTCTGTGTGGAGTTTGCACATTCTCCCCGTGTCTGCGTGGGTTTCCTCCGGGTGCTCCGGTTTCCTCCCACAGTCCAAAAATGTGTGGGTTAGGTTGATTTGGCTATGATAAATTGACCCTTAGTGTTAGGGGGGGATTAAATATGTGGGGTTATGGGGATAGGATGGGATATGTTAGGGTGAATTAAATACGTGGGGTTACGGAGATAAGGTGGGATATGTGTACTGTGGGGATTAAAAGCAGGGACAGGGTACTGGATTTGGATGATCAGCCATGATCGTATTGAATGGTGGAGCAGGCTCAACGGGCCGAATGGCCTACTCCTGCTCCTAGTTTCTATGTTTCTATGTAATAATCACAGGTGGTGTAAGTGGTGGGGGACTGTATATTGCTTGTAGTTGAGATTGTGGCTTGTGGACTTGTGTGTAAACATGAGGTTAAATATTATTTTGTGGGGTACTGTGTAAATCAGTCTGACCTTGTGATTTACACAAAAACACTGGATTTCACAACCTTGACTGTATTCTTATCAAAAGATAAGAGATGGCACCATTTGAAGTGGATAGTTTGTGACCTGGCTCTGGAAAGGGCCATTGTCGTCATCAATTTCTCTTGTTGAAGACACAAGCTCATGGTTAGAAACACAAGGTCGATTCATGGGGGAGGGAAAGGCTTCAATTTCATAAATACAGTGACGTTAAACATTTGAAGCTTCTAATCTAGGTCACCTCTCTTAAAGGAGTGCGAGCTTCATGAAAAAATAACCATTTTTTTTGCTTGTGAAGCGAGAAGAGCCAGAACAAGCCACACATTTCTTTCAACATCATGATGTAACATGGAATTGATAGGGTGGTAACTTTTGGTGCAACTGATGTCTTTGTGCTGCATTCGAAAATAATCGAATAAGGTTTGCTAAGCACTATTGCAAGGAAAAAAATGAAAATGGAAAATGCTGGAAAGGCACAGGAGTTCTGACAGCATCTGACAAGAGAAAAGACAGGTTAATATTTCAGGTGTAGACCCTTCATCAGAACTGGAATCAAAGTTCCACGTACTTGAACAGTGCAGCTATGCAAATGAGCCCTGAGAGGCTTTGATGGGTGAATGATTTGACCTGATGAGATTGAGGAAATTTGCATTTAGTGCAATAACAGTGTAAACGTACCCAAATGCACTAAAATGCAAATTTCCTCAACCTTTTCAGCCCAGTAATGGTGTAACGACAGCATAACTGCTGAAGATAACAAGGAAATTCAGGGCAGAGATCAATATAACATAAAAGGGTTTCAAGTGTGCAGGAAGGACCGACTAAACAAGAAGGAAGATGTGTGGCTCTCTATGTCAAGGAAACCTAGCGGATAAAAGAAGTAAACCTATAAAAGAAAGAAAGACTTGCATTTATATCTTCTTCTTCTTAGGCAGTCCCTCGGAACCGAGGATGACTTGCTTCCACATTAAAAATGAGTTCTCAGGTGACTGATGAGTCCAATGCGGGACCTGCAGTCTCTGTCACAGGTGGGGCAGATGGTGGTTGAAGGGGCGGGTGGGTGGGGTGCTTGGGTTGACGTGCGCTCCTTGCGCTGCTTGCGCTTGGCTTCCGCTTGCTCCTGGCGAAGAGATTCGAGGTGTTCGGCGCCTTCCCGGATGCTTCTCCTCCACTTTGTGCGGTCTTGGGCCAGGGATTCCCAGGTGTCGGTGGGGATGTTACACTTTTTCAAGGAGGCTTTGAGGGTGTCCTTGAAGCATTTCCTCTGCCCATCTGGGGCTCTCCTGCCGTGTCGGAGCTCCGAGTAGAGCGCTTGTTTTGGGAGTCTCGTATCGGGCATGCGGACAATGTGACCTGTCCATCGGAGCTGATCGAGCGTGGTCAAAGCTTTGATGCTGGGGATGTTGGCCTGAGCAAGAACACTGACGTTGATGCGCCTATCCTGCCAATGGATTTGCAGGATCTTGCGGAGGCAGCGTTGGTGGTACCTCTCCAGTGCTTTGAGGTGCCTGCTGTACATGGTCCATGTCTCTGAGGCATACAGCAGGGCGGGTATCACTGCTGCTCTGTAGACCATGAGCTTAGTGCCGGGTTTGAGGTCCTGGTCTTCAAACACACTCTTCCTCAGGCGACCGAAGGCTGCACTGGCACACTGAAGGCGGTGTTGGACTTCATCGTCGACGTCTGCCCTTGTTGACAGTAGGCTTCCAAGGTATGGAAAGTGGTCCGCGTTGTCCAAGGCCTTGTCGTGGATTTTGATAATTGGGGGGCAGTACTGTGTGGTGGGGGCAGGTTGGTAGAGGACCTTCGTCTTACGGATGTTTAGTGTAAGGCCCATGCTCTCGTACGCTTCAGTGAAGGTGTTGACGATGGTTTGGAGTTCGACCTCCGAGTGAGCGCAGACACAAGCGTCATCTGCATACTGTAATTTATGCATTTATATAGCACCTTTCACAACCTCAGGACGTCCCAAAGTGCATTTACAGCCAATGAAGTACTTTTTGAAATGTAGTCACTGTTGTAATGTAGGAAATGCAGCAGTCAATTTGTGCACAGCAAGCTCCCAAATAAAGCAATGTGATAATGACCAGATAATCTGTTTTTAGTGATGTTGATTGAGGGATAAATATTGGCCCCAGGACACCGGAGATAAAGCCCTGTTCTTCTCCAAATAGTGTCATGGGCTCATTTACGTCCACCTGAGAGAGCAAACAGGGCCTCGGTTTAACGTCTCATCCAAAAGACGGCCCCTCCCTCAGCACTGCACTGGAGTGTCAGCCTAGCTTTAATGTGCTCAAGTCTGTGGAGTGGGACTTGAACCCACAACCTTCTGACTCAGAGGCGAGGGTGCTACCCACTGAGCCACAGCTGACCCTAGCAATGTTCCCTGTAAGCTTTGTGGCCGCGCAGTGCTCCAGGGAATCTGCGCAGCCGGCTTATCAATGTAAAAACCACGCATGTGCGGTATTTTGAATGCCAAAAAAATGACAGGCAACATTGGACACGAGTACAATTATTGGTACAAGGTGAGCTTTCCAACAAGAAGGTCTGAAGTAAGCTGTATGTAAACAGAAAGGGGGACTTTAGCCAAAGTAATATAAACTGCAAGTGCCCAAGCGATCCAGAGTCTGAGTTAGTAAATATGTGATTGCTTTCTGACCCATTGCGTTCGGGATACCATGGGAGGTAACGCCCATCTCGACCTGGTAATGACAAGTGGCTCAGATAGCACATCGGGGACGGAAGTACGGCATTCCTGAGCAACAACGACCATAACATGATTACATTTGACATAATCTAGGATAAAACAGTCCTGCAAACCAATACTCAAGGGCAACTTCATGGCAAGGAGGGAAAAGCTTAAACAAATCGACTGTGGAGTGGGGTAGTACTCATGGAAACTTCATGTTGACAAATGGAATACATTTTAGGATATTCTACTCAGTATTCAGGATAAATACATACCAAGGACTAAAGTGCAGAATGACTTTAAATTTATTAATAATACAGTACAAGAAATAAATAAGGAAAGCAAACTCTACAAAGCCTGTTTTTTAAAAAAAAGCTGAAGGAAATCACTGCGAAGAATACAGAGAAATGTAAGACCGTCAGTTGGCAAAGAGGGAATGAGAAATAAGCATAGTTGCACAAGTCAAATGCAACAGTAAAAATTATAATGGCAAAGCAGCTAAGGAATTATAGAAGAACTTGGATAATATTCACAAGTGAGCAGAACTTTGGCTTATGACATTCAAAAGAGATAAGTGCCACATCAGAAGAAAAAACGTGGAGGATTAAATACTGTTGAATCAACTAGAGGTTGAAAGGGACGTGGGTTTGATAGTGGACTCTACACTCACCATGTCCAGTCCAGTCCTTGCAGATCAATATTTAACAAAGTAAACAGAATGCTGAGCTATATTGACAAATCAGTACATAAGTTTCAGACTGGTGCACTGGTCAGGCTAAAGACTGAATGCTGCATTAGATTCTGGCCACATATTCCATGCTCTGGAAGCAGTGCTGAGAAGGGCTACAAAACTAATTGCTGTGACAGGGGAAAAGGTTGGAAAAACTTTGACGGTTCAGCCTTGAAGGGAGCTGAATCATGGCAGACCTTTATAGAGGTATATAAGATACTAAGTGGAACAGAAAAGCTAAATCTTGAGCATTATTTCAAGTTAAATCAAGATCACAGGATAAGGAGACAGTTACAAATTTGGGTCTTCCTTTCGATATTCTCTTGGATATAATATGTACTGTAAGTGGCCTGTGTGTTCCATATTTAGTGGTGTATCCATACTGCCCACTAACTAATTATGTGATCGCGTAACCCAGGGGTGTAACAATAATGCCCCCTTGTGATCTGAACTGGATATTCCGTGTCATTTGCACATGACCTGACATGCACCTCTCCAATCTTTTCAAAGGCAGACCGAAAAAAACACTTGGTGAGAAGGGGCCAGATACAAATCGCTAAGCAGTTTCATTTTTCAAGACAGCAGGTGAACATATAGAGCAACAAGAGCAGGAGAGTTATCCCCTGGGGCCAATATTTATCCCTCAACCAACATAACAAAAACAGATTATCTGGTCATTATCATATTGCTGTTTGTGGGAGCTTGCTGCGTGCAAATTGGCTGCCGCGTTTCCCACATTACAACAGTGACTCCACTTCAAAAGTACTTCATTGGCTGTAAAGCGCTTTGAGACGTCCGGTGGTCGTGAAAGGCACCACAGAAATGCAAGTCTTTCTTTCTTTAACAATTATGATGAGATTCACTTAATTCAATCAGCACAACTTGTTGCCATATAATAATATAAAATAACAAATATGCTATATTTTCTCATCAGTGGGTTGCCTTACACAAAATAATTTCTAACTACCCTCCTGCATTCTAATCTTCTGAGTCTGGCAGAGGCTTATGCTTGCATCCTTTTATTTAAAAACATAATTGCGTGACTGTTGGTGATCTTTTCTCTCTCTTTATTTCCCTGTGTTTACAACTCAAGGGGTAGGCCTATGCCAGACAACCCCTGCTGAGCACCTGGAACCAGAAACCTTCCAAAACAATGAGTGTGAAGCATGTATTGACTCCTGAGAGGGACAAATACATTTCTTACTGTTTTCAGTGTTTGAGGAAAATACTTCAATGCCAACACATTAGCATTATAATCGCCTTTCGTCTCAGTGCCATTTTTAAACTTGTATGAATGACTTTGCTGCTAAAACCTACATTTAGATATAACACTTTTCCAAATCATTTCAAAAGAAAAATAATCCAAATATCCAAAACATGATCAGACAGATTTTTTTAAATAAAAACTGGTAAAAGGCAAGTTCAGGACAGATCTTATGAAGCAGTTCTGGGCACAGTGTGATTAATACCTGAAATTGTCTTCCCAGTAGGGTAGTGGAGGCAAAATCTCCAGAATTATTCAAGAGGGTGATAAACACGGAGTGAGTGATCATGGGGCACTTATCTTTGTGTAATACACTGAAACCTATAGTACATTAATGGTGGGCCTGTTGGCTTGTATCCTTGACTGTTCTCTGGCTGGAGGATTTATCCAGGATGTAAGTACTCTTTATTGCTTAGCATTACTCTTTCCTTTTTTTAACTATTTTGGACACTTCTCTTCTGTTGATCAGCCCACAGCTCTGGCCAAGTTAGGAGACAGGTAACCTATTCCTAGGCTTCTGCCAATGCTGGTTTATTACTGGATGCTAGGAGATGGGCAACAGTGGTCTTCCCCCACCCATGGGAAAACATCGAGCCTACATATAACACTGGCTCCATGGCATCATAGCTGAGTGGAGGAAGTGCGTGGGGAACTTCAGGTGCCAATCTCAAAACTGGGGCTTCGATATTCCCACGCACCCCTCCATGCTTCTGAAACAATTACTTGTGTCATTAACAAAGGTAAATTTCCAGAATGTACCAATGATTGCATCTTTTTGCAAACTTCTATAATTTTATTTAAAATTGCCCCAAAGTACATGAAAAACCACTTTGTCCCTCCAGTCATCATGTGATTATAGAGCCAGTCTTCCAAAGCTAATGTAAACAGATGGCTACTCTTTGCTGTATTGCATTTTCAAAGCTGAACAGATTGTCTTTTTCTTTAATTAAATTTTTTTTTAGTATCCTTATCATTTCTGTTGGCAATCTTTATATTTTTTCATGTTGAGAAATTGCGGCTGACCTAAGCTTTTCCTGTTTGTGGTGTGAATGTTATCACCGTTTATAAACAAAGTCTTCACAGCACTTAAAGACATCAGCCCGGATTTAGCTGTACTAATAGTGGCGAGCCTGTCAGCGCTTGCTGTTATTGCTGGGTAAAACTGACAGCAACTTCTGAAATCCAGAAGTTGCTGTCAGAGATACCCTGCTCCTCCACAGGGTGCGTTGTTGCGGTCCTCACCAATAGACTGAAATCAATGTTATGGCGTGAACTTGGGCTAATTGCCTATTATTCCTGCTCTACAGACAGATGGAAAAGTTAGAGCTTGTAGAATCAGGAGTTTTTTAATAAGTGATATATACTGCTAAACAACCTCTCTGGCCCTGAAAATTTAATTTTAGAAGTATGGAGTCTCATTTCCTCAGAAGAAAATTAATGTTGCAGATTTTTTTTAAAAATTAAAATATATATTTTTTAAGTTTTTCTGTTTTTCTATTAAATGTTTCTCCCTTAATCCCATGTGTATGTCTCAATTTTATTTCACTTCCGGTACAATGATTTAAATATAATTTATATTTCCTGCTTTTTACTTCCTGCTTTGCTGTCTACGTGTCTCAGTGAGGATTCTTCAATCTGATTGGTTCAACAGCTTCCCTGCTGCTTGACCTGCTCGCGGACGCCACAGATCCCCTGTAGAGGGCACCACATTAAAAGACGCCGGATGACTGGAAGTCTCCGCTGACAAGCCCGCTAAAACTCTCTGGGCAATTGCACGTGAGGGGAATGGCGAAAGCCGTTGCTTTGCCGCTTACAGCAAAATCCGGGCCATTATTGTGTGAGCATCAACCAGAGGTGAGATTCGAAATCAGAACTGAGTTGCAAAGTTAATCAAATTGGATTAATTCATTTTCCAGCTCCGATCACGCAATGAGTGCTTTTAGAAGATATTTTAACTTCATTTATACCAGAGAGAATTTCAGTTGCAGCATCTGAGAGGAGATGACGTTTGAGGTGATGAGTCTGTCGAGCTTCTTAGCCCCTTCAGCAGGCTGTTCACACTCCGAATGTGATAACACCTCTTCACATTGAAATGTGTTGCGTTCCTTGTGAAAGAAGTGAAATGCGATAATTAAATGCAGGACAAAAATTGTCTCGGATTTATAATTTAAGCAAAATACAGTATTGGTAATGTAACTAACAGTGGGAGAGACAAGTCATTTCAAATCGTGGGTAAGAAAAATGTACTACAGGATAGAAATTCTTGTTCAATATACAAACCTAGATTATAATCCACATTGCTGCACTTCCACGAATCTTTGTCAAAAATATTGCACAGTTGCTGACGGGAGTAGAGCTAATCTAGGGAAAATCGAAAGTGGTGTGATGCGAAAATGGATCTTTGTTTACTACTGACAGGAACTGTTAACGTCATCTGAAGTCAGTGAAACTGACAAACGCTTCCCAGGGTAGCTTTAAGAATACACTAGCATATCTCCTGTGGCACTGCTCATGAGGAACCACCTTTTGCAAGGGGATTTTTTAAATATATTCGTTCATGGGATGTGGGCGTCGCTAGCAAGGCCAGCATTTATTGCCCACCCCTAGTTGCCCTTGAGAAGGTGGCGGTGAGTCGCCTTCTTGAACCGCTGCAGTCCGTGTGGTGAAGGTACTCCTGGGATATGGGAATTCCTTGAATACAGCTGGGTGCAGTTTCTTGTCAAACTGGCCTCAGACAAGGTTCAATAGTATCATGCTTCATACTCTTGCCGACAAAAACAATGATGACACTTCAGTAGTGATCTCATTTGGTTTCTCAAGCGCTTTGGGATGTCCTGAGGACATAAAAGGCACGACATCAAAGCAAAAAGTAAAGTACGGCAGATACTGGAAATGTGAACAAAAACCTAAATGCCTCCTTTAAAAAGTGCAACATCTCCACCGACACCTGGGAATCCCTGGCCCAAGACCACACAAAGTGGAGGAGAAGCATCCAGGAAGGCGCCGAACACCTCGAGTCCCTTCGCCAGGAGCAAGCGGAAGCCAAGCGCAAACAGCGGAAGGAGCGCACGTCAACCCAAGCACCCCACCCACCCGCCCCTTCAACCACCGTCTGCCCCACCTGTGACCGAGACTGTCATCAGATCTAAAATGTAAGAGGCGGACGGGTATATTAAAGCAATCAGAAAAAGGGGAAGGGAAAATATATATGTCAAAAAATGATACAAACCCAGAGAGCAATCATGAATGATATAAGTTCAGTCAAGTAATGAACAGAAACATTAAGACATTTAGAGAAATAGAGGGTGTGTAAATAGCTAAGGGAAGGGGAAGCCTGTGGAAATGTGAGAAAATGGGAAAGATGGAAAAACTAGGGGTCAAGATTTACATTTATAATGAGGATATAGTTAAGGTGAAGTTACTGAAGTCAATGTTCAGATCAAAAGGTTGCAGCGTGTTAGGAGAAAGATGAAATATTGTTGTGCAGCT
This sequence comes from Squalus acanthias, assembly GCA_030390025.1. NCBI lineage: Eukaryota > Metazoa > Chordata > Chondrichthyes > Squaliformes > Squalidae > Squalus > Squalus acanthias. The sequence continues at coordinate 14,006,464 of CM059448.1, forward strand.
TGTATTAAGCTTCATAGGAACAGTGTATGAGGCCAATGGCAGAGAAGTCAGAGTGGGAATGGGAGGGGGACTTAAAGTGGTGAGCCACAGGTAGCTTGGGGTTGCACTTGGAGGGAGGTGTTCAGTAATGTGGTCACCTAATCTGCATTTGGTTTCCCTAATGTAGAAATGAGCAGCAAATGTAGCATGCTAAGTTGGCGGAAGTACACGTAAATTGCTGTCTCATGTGGAAGGACTGTATGTGGCCCTGGATGGTGGTGTGGGAGGAGGTTGGAAAAAGACAGCTGGAAATAGGGATGCTGCAAGAGTAAAGCAGGGTTTGGGGAGGGAATGATCGCTCCAGAAAGCAGAAAAAGGAAGGAAGGGAAAGATGCATTTGGTGGTGGGGTTACATAGGTGGTGGAAATGCACTGCAGCAACTCGCCAAGGCTTCTTCGGCAGCACCTCCCAAACCCGCGACCTCTACCACCTAGAAGGACAAGGGCAGCAGGCGCATGAGAACATCACCACCTCCAAGTTCCCTTCCAAGTCACACACTATCCTGACTTGGAAATATATCGCCGTTCCTTCATCGTCGCTGGGTCAAAATCCTGGAACTCCCAACCTGACAGCACTGAAGGGAGTACCTTCACTACACAGACTGCAGCGGTTCAAGAAGGCAGCTCACCACCACTTTCTCAAGGTCAATTAGGGATGGGCAATAAATGCTGGCCTTGCCAGCAACGCCCACATCCCATGAATGAATTTTAAAAAAATGGTGGACGATGACTTGCGAATGCAGAGGGTGCTGAGGATGGTAGTGAGAAGAGGGGGGAGGATGCAGGGCAGAAGCATGGCAAATGGGACAGACCCAGTAAAGGGCTTCGTTGACCACAGTAGAGGGGAATTGTCAGCTAAGGAAAAGGAAGACGTTTCCAAAGATCTGGTGAGAAGGTAGAGCTATCAGGGCACCCATGACGGAGATGGAGATGGAGAAAGCAGGAGAACGAGATGGAGTCTTTACAGGCTACGGGGTGAGAAGAAGCGAACTGTAGGTAGTTATGGGAGTCAGTGGGCTTGTAATATCAGTAGAATGCCCATCGCCAGAGAAGAGAGATTCAAAAAGGGAAGGAAGGATTCAGAGATAGACCATGTGAAGGTGAGGAATGGGTGGAAATTGGAATCATAGATCAATTGGCCCCAGAACTTGGATTTGGGTTGGAAGCTCAGTGCGTTCTCCCAATCCAGTTGACAACAAATGGACAACGCAGTGATTTTAAAGGAAATTAATAACAGCAGGATTTAGATCTAAAATTTGCTAATCTCCTCATCTACACTATCCCTCAAGCCACATAGTCATCAACAAATGTGCTATTCAAATGAATGACTAATCTTTTATACTGGCCAAGTGATGGCTAGTAGATTCTGAGGACAACCTGGTCTAAATTATACTAAAATTAATTGAGTGCAATTTCCTGAATAGAAATTAATACATGATTGATAGCCTTAAGGAGAAAGCTGCACCTATTCATAGTCAACTAATAACAACAGGTGTCCTGAGTTATTTATAAACGTTTTTGTATCCGAACTGTAATACTGGCGGCTTGTTTCTTAGATAATCTGCTTGATGTAAACTAAGTAACCAGACCAAGTGTATGTACAATAACTATTTTACAAAGTTAACCTAGACAGGACGTAATTGTGAAAGGGTCTTAAACAGAACATGGTGCCGTGATTGCATATCTGTGCAATAAAAAGATACAAATAAATACTTTACGAAACCAGAAGAGAGTTTCAAAATTACTATAATTCAATAACGGAGTGGAGGGCAATTCAGTGCTGGTGAGCATTTCCGTACCTTTCATATAATTGCATTGAGGAATAAAATTCTATTGGGTTTCTTCTGCAAAAAAAGTGTAAACACAGAATTTGAGGAGGCTGCATCACTGTTTAGAAAAATCTACATCCCTGTCTACAAGGATGGTTTATACATGGTGTTACTGATGTTTGATTATATCATGGTGCCCGTTTGCCTGTCTGCCACAACAATGGCCAAAAAAACAAAAGGCTATTTTACTGTAGCGGCGGTATTGGAGGGTGCCACCTTCTGGAAGCTTTGGGAGGTGATAATTAGACTTTGGCTGCACTATACTGCTTAGATTATTGGATCCCATTAAGCTATAATGAGCTTTAGAAAACAATTGTTATTGTCTGCAGTCTAATTTCATATGCAATTTATTAAAAAAAAACAAGTGAGGAAGCAGTTTCTGCAACGGAAGCCTTGCTGACCTGGGTGGTTGCATAACCTGAAAATAAGTGCCCTGTTGTCTAATGTGAATGACTGTGACAACCACCAGGGTGAGAACAATAAATTGTGGTTGATGCATTTGGAACTGCTGGTTAGAATAAAGAATGTGCCTCTCACAATTTTAATTTCCCATTTCAAATTAATGACCTACCATTGAAAGTAACATGAAAAAGACTCTTGGAAACAGGAATGTGGAGCACAGGCTTTTATCAGCTCCTTTGTGGCTGATACAACATGGAATGAGACATAGGAGAGCGATGCTCTGTGTCATTGATGTGGAACAACCACAATCTCCATTCTTGACAGAAACCTTTGTGCTTTAATGGTCGTCAGATATAGTTTCTTAAAGTGATTCATTTCAATTTCCAAGTTTATCAAAGCCGGGCATGCCTGAACATTTGTTTTCCATTACGCTGATGGAAAACTAATAGAATTAATTACAAATTACAAAAAAATGTTTGAGTTAACAAATGTACCAGATACCCATAAAAAGGAAGGCGGTCCTATTTCAGTCACTCCCCGGAATCTCATTATTTTAAATACTTTCTATTTTTCCATAATGGTAACTGAGTAAATTAGAAAGCACATTTTCCATGCAGGGATGAAAATAGAGTTAGTAAGTCTTTGTCGTTCTCCAAGCCTGGAACATAGGAATATACAGGTCCAGAACAGACTCCACTGTACCGTACTATACCAAACACACAAAAATGAGATGACGCAAGGCTCTATCCTCCTTTCCCCTTAATCCTTCTCTTCTCCTCCTCCCTCTTAGAACCGTCTTTTCTTGGAACTTTATCTCTCCTTTTCTGCTTCTCTCTCTCCTATCTTCTGGTGCTATCTCCTCTGCTTCTTGCTCTCTCTCTCTCGGTTTTATCTCTCTTTTTCTTTGCTTCTCTATTCCCTCTTTCAGATCACAGTAGGAAGATTCCATTATTTTCAAGAATATAAAAGGCTAAAAAAAAAGGTTCTGTCCTCTGACCATCTAAAGCAGCATGGGGCATGGGAAGGAATGTTGTAGCTTCTTTAATACTGTCAGCAACAGAAGAGCGTCCGCGGTCTCTCCCTGGGGAATCAGAATCTGCCAGACAGAGAGCAGACTTTACCAGCACTTCAGGCCCAGGAGCTTTAAACAGCTTGAAGGTGCTTGTCACGTTTTTTTTGGATATTTTGCTTATTTTTTTCCACAGAAAGGATTTGGAAAAAGTTACTTGAAATGTTGTGTTTTAAAGAATGGTATATACACGAAAAAAAAATTTTAAAGATGGGTCTGAGATGATCTGTAGTTAAAATGCTAAGGAGCTCGCTTTGATGTTGTTTCATCATAGACTGTAAATAATCAGCAATTCAACCTCACTCCTGTTGTTTTGGGGAGTTGCGGGTCCTGGGTGCTAAAGAGGGGGTCTGACAGGTTTTCGTTTTCTGGCTGTGAACTGCAAGAGATAAAAACACACAAACATAGAATCATAGAACTTTATGGCACAGAAGGAGGCCATTCGGCCCATTGTGTCTGTGTCAGCCGAAAAAGAGCCGTCCAGCCTAATCCCGCTTTCCAACTCTTGGTCCATAGCCTTACAGGTTATGACACTTCAAGTGCATATCCAAATTCTTTTTAAATGCGATGAGGGTTTCTGCCTCTACCACCCTTTCAGGAAGTGCGTTCCAGGCCCTCACCACCCTCTGGGTGAAAAAATTTCTCCTGAGCTCCCCTCTAATCATTCTACCAATTACTTTAAATCTATGCCCCCTGGTTATTGACCTCTCTGCTAAGGGAAATAGGTCCTTCCTATCCATTCTATCTAGGCCCCTCATAATGTTATACACCTCAATTAAATCTCCCCTCAGCCTCCTCTGTTCCAAAGAAAACAACCCCAGCCTATCCAATCTTTATAACAGGCAGCCAAGCAGAGGGTTTTTGAAACCAAAAGGTGTGATTGAAACAGAATACTGTGATGCAGTCAGTCGGCAAAAAGCTGGAAGAAAGTATGGTTGCAGGAGAGAATGGTGAGAAATGATCTTAAGTCGAGTAAGATAACCGACTAATGTGGGAAAACATGGCATGTTGTTTATTTTGTATCAATACATAAAGATAATTGTACTGTTTGATTTAAGTGAGTCTGATCATAACTGCCATCCTGTATACCCACCTTACTGTGAAATAAAGCAGGATTAAGAGCAGAGGCCATAAGAATCACTAGTAGCAGCAATGGTAAATTCAACAGTTATACAAAAAATACAGTCCCACCTAGTTTACATGGACAACACTCAAATTGTTCTATGTTGTTCTCTACCCAGAGCATTGCAACCAGAGCTAAAAATTCAAATCAATCCGAATTGCGCGATCTGGGATTTGGCGGAGAATTGATTTGATTTTTCCTATTTTGTCAGATTATTAAGACGTTAGGTGTTGATGGAAAGCTGGTGAAGGGCCTTCAATCAGAGCTCGCCACTCTGGCAGGGTCGGTTCAAAGTAAGATGGGCTTAACTGCGAGCCTGTTGGGAAAGAAATGCTCCCGAATGAAGTGTAATTGCAGTGAACTCTTGCAGTGACCTTGAACTATGAGTTTTTAATGCTATCACTGGGCGATGGTGGAAATGCACTGCAATCTGTCCCTTCTTTGTTATTACGTTCTCAGTGGAGCAAGTCATCAAAGATCTGAGAGATTAAGCTATTGTTCCCACTTTGAAAATACCTAACTTTCTTACTGTGTCCACAGAATGTTTGTGTATGTATGTGTGTATATATATTTCTATGTTATAATATTACACAGACCTTCAGATTCATGACCCATGAAAATTGAAGGAAATGTTTACTTCAAACTTGTGGACACACAGTTAAGTCCTTTTATTTGTTACTGATGTCCTACTTGCCTGATTAAGGTATTATCTCAAAGCTTTAGTCCTGTATGTAAAACTATGTTTTGTCCCAGCTGGTTGCAATGGCCCAGATTTTGTGGTCAGCGTTGAAAAAAACCGCGCTAGCCGTTCATTACACTTCCACTTGCCCACAGACTTTCTATGGGCTTTTGCACTGGAACTTGAGGTTATTAGAAATTCAAAACAGCGCAGCGCCCTCTACAGGGGATCTGGGACCTGTGTGGACAGGGCAAGCAACTGTGTATCTCCTTAACCAATCAGATTGAAGAATCCTTACTGCAACACACAGTGTTAACCTGTAAGTGTAAGTTAGAATATTTAATTCAATGGCCCAGAAATTCGCTTCTCCGGCTTGCCGCGGGGGTAAGGATCGCGCGCGCTCTTACCTACCGCGCCTGCCGTTGTGTTTTGGGCCCACGGGAACTTCGGGTCCTGGGCGTCTCCCAACTGCCGGCGCGCAGTGCTTGCGTGTCCCAGCGGCGCAGTTAGTGCGATGCGTCCCCTGGGATCACGTGGGCCATGGAGAGCCAATGGCAGCAGACCATCTTTCATTCATAGATTTGACAGGAGACCTGTCAAATCTGTGAATTGAAATCGGCCCCAAAAGAACAGCTAAACTTAAAATAATTTTTTTAAAAACCCATCACATTTATAAAATAACTATAGTTAAATAAATTAACCACTTTAAAGAGAAATTTAAATTTTTGAAAAAATTAAAATACTTTTAAAAGTGATAAAAATACTTACCTTTCTTTAAAGTATCTAAAAAAGATAAACCTGTTGAAATTTTTTTTAAATTATACTTAATTAACCACTTACCTTGTTGAAATGGGTCTTGCGCCTCCTTTTTAATAGCGTAGTTACTTCAATACTTACCCTCGCGTAGAAACCTGAAAAAAAATCTAAGTTTGCTGCGTGCGCGCAGCCTCTACCGCGCACGCGGTTCACCTAGGAACCGCCCCCTTCACCAGACCGGAAGTTCCGGTTTCCCGCGCATGCGCAGTGCATGCAGGAAACCGGCACTTCGGGACGTCTTACGGGTGAGTACGCACTGTGTACTCACGCGGGAAGGGCTGAATTTTTGGCCCAATGCCAAATCATGTACAGAAAGCGGAATAAAGAGAAGGCAAGAAAGATGGAGAGAGAAAAGAGACCGAAAGAAAAAGTTTAAAAAAAAATGTTAATTTTTTTAAATCTCCAACAATAATTAAAATCTGAAGGAATGCGACTCCATACTTGCAAAAATTAATTTTCAGCGCCAGAGGTTGTTTTGCAGTAATTAAGACACAGCATGCTGTTAAAAATTCACTTACAACTGAATAGACAAACCCTAACTTTTTCTGACGTGTTTAGTGGGTAACTATCACGAAAGAACCGTAATTTCACGCCGTTCCATGTGTTTCACTGCCGAGTCTCATGGTATCGCGCAGCTTCTGGAGGAGCAGGGCAACTCAGACAGCAACTTCCTGATTCCCATGTTTAACTGCACATGTGCGGTCGCCGGAAGTTGCTGTCCGATTTACTCCTTAATAATGGTGAGCACTGAGAGCCTCGCCGTTATTCTTACCCCAAAATCCAGGCCAATGTCTCTTTTATAATTTCTACATTATTAAAATAGAAAAAAATATTTGATACAAAACCTTAGCCCCTCTCTCTTTTTCCTGATTGGGCTTGTTTGACCTTTTCACCATGGTTGTTTTTAGTGCCTTTTCATCCCTTAGTTGCTTTTCTTCCCCTGTCATTAGTCAAAATTTAAAAATAAAAGTGCATTCTTGAAATGTGCTGTAAATTTTGAGACTTTAATAATGTAATAATCAACATAATGAGCAACTCCTTAATTCTCTCAGTGCATGTTGCGCACTGTGTGATGCACATACAGGCCTGAATTTTATTTCCTCACAGGGCGATGTGCAGTGCAGATGTGGCAATGTTCAGTTTACTGATTGTAACTCCAGATAAAGGATGAAACAAAATGCACGAGATAAAGTTAAATAACCATCTCTTCTGACCTTGAATGGAATTGCCACATCTCCTCATTTGCGAGTGCTTGAGTTTGGTTTCCTTTTTCACGCCTAACACTCATTTTTCCTCTCAACAACCCTTAGCTTCTTTATATAAAGTCCCACTCCATCCTAGAACTGACTACTGCTCCCATATCTGGGGAGGCTCTTCTAACACCTCTCGCGTTCCTGGATGGAATACTAGAAAAAGCTTCTCTTCTGATAGACCTTCTCTCACCTCAAGCCTTTGATATCTATCTCTTTTTCTCCCGTGACCTTTCTTGTTTCTCTCTAATTTATCAATATCGCCTCTGAATTTGCAGCTTTTGTTCTTCCTAAGCTGTAAGTAAGCCATCCGACGACATCATCTTCCGACAAAACCCAGGCTTGGCTTCACCTTCACGATTTACTTTGTCTCCATAGTTCAGAGCCACATTAAGAATTCTTGGGGTGCTAGGCACCCTGAACATTTAGGGCCCCTCTGGACCCCCGCACACCCCCCCCCCCCCCCCACGATCCATTAATACACAAACCTTGCCTCATCTCCACCCCTTTTGACTATTTTTAAATGCTAAAATATTTTTGATCCAGTGGTTGTATGCAGTTTTTCTGTGTTATGGTGAGTCTGCATATTTGTACGGGGCCCCTGGGTACAGACCAATAGGTCCATGTGTTTATCTATTAGGTACACAAAGTTCCCTGTTTCGCCTGACCTGGAGGTGCTGGTATGATTGACAGCGGTTGGAATGGCTGATTGGTAAATACCACACTTTTTAAAGCTCTGAAGTCTATTTTTCTGGTTTGTTACTAACTCAACTTAATAAGAAATATTAGATGGTGTCAGAATTGGAAGGAACACTCTGAATCTACCAGAATGTTTTAAAAGGATACAGAAGAAAAGAACATTTGAAGTCATGAAAGCCAGCTTCCTGCTGATCCATGTACTTTTCAGCTAAGCACTCTAACCTGATGAAATACTGTTTTTGCTTGACTGAAAAGTAATTTAAAATACCAAATTAAAATGCTAAGTACTGGAAATGCAGCCTCTGTACAGGTCTTGTGAACCTATTATTTAAAATGTACCTTTCCCAACAAAACTGGAGGTACCAAGTAACTGAGAAAGCTTTAAGAGAATTTGAGACAATCATATGATTCCATTGCAGCTCGTTAAATAGCCAAACCATATCAGAACTCCTGCCCTAATTACCTGTAAAATCAGAGCGCCATAGTCTTTGGTTTGAGATGGATGAAGACAAGACTGGTAGAGGTTGTTCTAAGCATGTTAAAATAATAATAAGATCCTGATGAGGCAATAGAATCAGAAATAGCGAGTATCTGCACTTTAGTTACTATGTGTAACTCGGGCGGCTCGAAAAGAAAGTCTAATTAAAGTCTGAATCATTCCTGGCCTACAGAATGGCCATACGAGGAAGAGACTTTTTACAGGAACTGGAATTGATATTGAAAGCTTGCACTGATGTATCTAAATCTCGTGAAGCATCAGCAAAGGAGCTGAAAGGAACTTAATTACATTTAAGTTAGTAAGGAGACGTGAAGTTCAACAAATTTTGTGAAGTTCCTGTGAATACAAGACAGTGTCTGGTCAGAAAGAAAGAAGCCTGGCCCGCTTGGGTTTGGAAGTTTAATACGTGCAGAGAACTGAACCATTTCTCAGCCAAGTGTCCAAAGTCCAAAAATTGGTACAAAAACTCCTGTGAAGCTAACTAACTCAGACGACGGTTGAATTCTCTCTCATGAAGTTGTTGGATATGTGTTGTGGATTGTACCAACAAATTATATGCAAGCATGTTCATAAACACCACGCCAATCAGACTTCAGCTAAAATGTGGTGCTACTTGAGAATGAATATTGGAGACTGTTTGATGACCCAAATGGCAAGCAGTCAGGGTTTAAAAATCATAAGAGCAACAAGAAGTACAGCTGAGTTTCAGAACGTGCCAAGTGGATGTAGACCTACTCCAGGTGCTAGTCATTCAACATATGCAACTTGTGACAGTAAATCACAAGAACATTATGATGGCGGAGGATTCATCAAAGCTCACAGGACAAGGGGCAGTGGTGGCCAGCGTTCCCTTTAAGCTGCGCGGCTGTGCAGCACTCTGCAGCACCCGCGCAGCTGGTGAGCCGGCTTTTAAATATGGAAAACTGCACATGCGCGGTATTTTGAATGGGCTGCGCAGCCCCTTAAAGGGGCCGCACACCCCAAAATATTAAAGGGAACATTTGTGGTGCCCCAGGATATCTTCAAAGGACAAGGGAAATTAGAAGGCACTGTACACCTTCGAATTGATCTAAAGTTTTCACTTACACGATTTTCACCCAAGAAGCTACCGCTAGCTATAATATAACTTGTCAAGAGCTTGTTGATAGGAACGTTCTTGCACTGGTCAGTGTCCCGACCAACTGGGTCTCTTCAATAGGGCTATGATGAAAAGGAATGATAAAGTTCAGCTGTACATCAATCCAAAGCCATTTAACAGAGCCCTTAAAGATAATCACTACCTACTTTGGATGTTCTGCCGGGACTGGTAAAACTGAAACTATTCACAGTTGTGGAATCCAAGAATGGGTTTTTGCCTGTCAGATGAACAATTGAGCTGCCTGACTACTTTTTCAGCACCATTTGGAAGCTACAGACGGTCGTGCATGCCTTTCAGAATCTCTGTAGCTCCTGAGGAATTTCAGAGAAGACTTCACGAGACACCTGAAAATCTGAAAGCAGTCTCTGCCATGGCAGATGACATTTTAATCGATGGTGCAGATGAACAGGATTATGATCGGAAACTAGAAGTTCCGTTGCAGCGATGCCAACAAAAATTGTTTCAAACTGAACAAGAATAAAATGAAGTTCAAGGAATGCAAAGTGAAATATGTGTGCCATAGAATCTCTGAAGATAGACGAAAACCAGAGTCGATTAAAGTTAAAGCAGTGCTTAATATAACAACTCTGCTAACAAACGAGGTATTCAGAGAATTTTTGGAATGACTGATTATTTTCATAAAGTTGTTCCAAAATCATCAGTGATAAAGGCTCCTGATCATGGCCTACAGAAGAAAAAAAGTTGACTTTACCATGGGCTGTCAACATGAGAAGTGTCTGGATGAGGTCAAGAAGATCATCCCTCAAGCACCAGCTCTAAAATACTTTGGCATCAATAGGATACATTTGTACAGTGCGATGCAGGTGAGAGAACTGGAAGCATGTCTCATACAAGACTGTCAACCTGTGGCTTCTGCCTCAAGAAATAGTCCAATTAGTGGACCTAAAAAGCTCTAAAGAATGATACGTCTTCAAAATACGTACTTGATATGTCTACAAGAGAGGTATCTACCTTATTATATAACCAGAACTGTTAACAACAAGGAAGCTATGGGACAGGCTGGATGGACCAGTCGGTCTTTTCCTGTCTGTATGTCAATTGATGTAAGTTGGTAGCAGAAAAAGAAACCATTAATATGCTGCAACATTATCTGAAGATAGAATAATCAAGATTCTGTCTCTCTGTTCCTATCTTTTCTTCTCACTCGCTGACTGTCCATCTGTGTGTGTCTACCTAATTGTTCCTCAATCTGCCTTTGAATCTGATCCCTGTTTCTTTCTCGCTTCGTTTTTTATGTCTGTATCTGCCTCCATGTCTTTCCGTTTCTGTCTGCCTGAATCTCCATCTCTTTCTCGCTGCTTAGTGCAGAATGATGATCTCAAAAGTACTAAAATCTTTTGCGCAGTTAACAAATCCACAGGATACGATTATTTATCACTGTGGCCTCCTCCGCCATTACTGGCTTCATTTTTCATGCCTCACTTCAGAGAGATTTTGGCAGTTGTTGGGCTGTGACACTAACGTTCCATTCATTCCAGAGGAAGCACAAGGCGGCCCATCTACCGTCGCGGTCTCTATTAATTAGAGCCTGAAACTTTCACCCGCGGGTGCTGACGGTGCAAGTGCCTTTCTTTGTAGCTCTTGCATAATAAAACAATTTGATTTGTTTTTGGCTGGAGAGAATGGTGCTCAACCACGCTGTTTTTAATTGGGGATGGTGTTGCAGATGGGAATGTAGGGTGGGGGAGGTGGAGTGCCATCCATCACGCCAACCCAGGGTAGGCTAATGAAGCAACTAAAAATGCAGTATTAATGAGCCACTGCAGATAGATCCTGGCACAGTTAGTGGTAATGTAATTGCACAGTCTGACAATGGAATGAGCTGTTTAATTGCAGAGGATCTCAGTCTACATCCAAACCTTTATCTGAGCAGCCTGAAGGATCCCTGATGTAGTGCTGTGTTTTCAGAGAGAAAAAAATGTTCTTTCATGGTTCAGTGCCCTTCCAACAGTCACTCCCAGTATCTCCCATCTTAAGCGATTGTCTCTTACTGTGTTTATCTACCAAGTAGGCAGTGCGCACTTTCTTATTGCGGCATTCTAGTTTCCCAACACGAATGAGAAGAAACGTTGAGATTTTCTGTTTAGTGAAGGATTAGAAATCTAGCCATTCTTAGGTTGCATTTACACTATGTTTAGTGTTGGTGCAAGCAATTTGAACTTTGCAACAATGCTTAACGCGCAGCATAAAATTCGGTTTGACACTCCATGGAGTGTAAATCCAGTGCAGTGTCAAAGTGCTCAGGCGGGTCCTATCTGATCTCAGTTTAAATGTTTAGAAGGTGGGGAATTTCCACTCCCAGCTCCCTAAACATTTCAAGCTCTAACTGTTAGGAGGGCTCTGGAGTTTCATACACTAATCTGTGTCCAACACAATTTCAAGACCAGTCGGTTTCCTCATTTATTTGGCAATAATGAATGCTTCCTTGGAGAGAAAACAACAAGGTACATCTGTAGCCTACTGCTGGTCTATCCATGGACCAACATTAACATAATGGCATAGAATAACGTGTGTCTGGTTCAGCCCATGGTTTGAACAGGGGGAGGACAAATGGATGCTTAATTCAAGGGGGGGAAAGTGCTAAATCATACAAAAATTGGGCTGGTGTTGTTCACAGAGACTGGAAACTGAGATAAGATGAACTTTAGCTATCTGATTAATATGTAGAGTGCACTTTGATTAGCAAAAGTTGCTGTCTTTTGCAATGAACATAACTAAAACGCCAACTAAAGCCAAGTATCGTTCATTAATAAAACAGGCATTGTTTTAACCGTGTAAGATTGAAGTATTTCTAAAGAGAAGGCAGCAATCCCTGTATGAAATAAAAAATTGATGCTCCCTGCATGCATCTGGCCTACTTTTGAATCAAAGTGCGATTCCTTTCAGTCCAGTGTGTCAGACACTTCCTTGGAGTACTTTGGTTTCATTTACATTCTAAATGAATAATTCAGGACTTTAACCTTTGAGAATGATTTACGCTGTTGCGTTTTCTGTCTGTTTCTGACTGTTGATATTGTGGATCAATTAGAAAAGTAATCACAATATTCTATGGACAATTTAAAAAAAATATATAATTGAGTTTTTTTTTTACAACTGTGTTACATTTACCCTGATTGAGGGACCTTACCAATGGCAGTAATCCACCGTCTGCTATCAACTCTATTCCAGAGTCAGAAAAGTCATGAATGAGAAAAAGCCATTTGGTCCATCCAATCACATCTCTCTAGTACTCCAGCCAACCCCCACTCCAGAGACTTGAGCACATAACCTAAGCTATAACACCATGTCCTTTGTATTTTAAGAACTGTCAGCACATTGCATAAAAGTTTTGTGTGTCTTATAAAACTATTATGGAGGCAAGAAACACAGGGATGGGCTAATTTGAACAATGTTATGAAGTGTTGCTGTTGGCTTCCATGGAGGTTGAACAATGAGTGACGGGATATGAAGCACACCGTTGCTGAAGTGCGTTGCTAATGATTCATGTGTTTCTCTGAGGTGTGGTGCTGCACTGGTCGCTGGGCCATTATTAATTGTAAAGCTATCCAATCAACTTGTCATTGCTGTATCGTGTATGTGCATTATTATGATGTCAGGGATCATTGTGACACAATTATTGCAAAACTTTGAAAGGCATGGCATGCGCAGAATGCAAGATTTAATTGGAACAATATGTATTGAGCAGTGCAGAGTTTACAGCAGTTTGATGCCGAATTTGGCAACAGGGGGAAGTAATACCAATTTAAAATGGGGGAGCTCTTTGATGAGACATGTAGGAAGAAGTTAATAGGGATTTTAACAGGTGCAGGAGCTGTATATTTACTATACAAAGCTATCCGATCAGGTCTAGTCACTCCGAAGGAAGATGATGAAGACCTACTTATTGACAAGTGCGGGAATAGTACCTTGGACAGTATTGGCGCTGTGGGAGATCACTCTGTTTCAACAAACTCTGTCAAGATGAATCTTCAGGACCTGAAGACAGTTTTGACTATTCTTCATGAAAGTAAAGATCCTGTTATTAGAGGAACTATCCTAACGAGTATTTATCGCATCCCTGGCTTTTCGACCAGCCAGGAGCTATTCCGTTCTGAAGGTGGCATTTCCATCATTGCGGAGTCACTGGATGATCCGCTCAACTATATCAAGGCCAGCGCTGTGACGGTTTTCAATTTCCTCAGTAACGATCCCATAAATCGTGACCTGCTGGTAAAATATATCCCTCAGGTCCTAAAATTGACCACTTCGACATTCCAAGAGTTCGAACAGTTGCCATGTCTGAGGTTCCTCACCAAGATGTCCCACTGTCACCAGAACCATTTCATGCTGAAACATGTAATCCCAGACTTCTTCCACTTGCTGCAAACGGGGTCGTCCAGCATAAAGTTCCAAGTGTTGCAAATCCTCAACAACTTTTCCACAAACCTGGAGATGACATTCGACATACTCAATGTGCAGGTTCAAGCTTCCTTCCTTTTCCTGTTTAATTATTTTCAACGGCAGGATGTTCTGAATGATCTCCTCTTATTTATAAGCAATCTGAATGAGATCAGGAGGAGTCTCCCCTACAGGTCGAAAAAGCACGAATACTGCGAGGACTCCATTTTTGTCCTGTTGTTTGGTCCCAGCTCCCAGTTTTCGAGCAGGCTCATCTATTTAATGGCTTTCCCAGATGACAGAATTAAGCTGCAGGCTGCTCGGATAGTCTCAAACTTAGGGTGAGGTGAAGTGTATGTGGGAGAATTGACTTTTTTTTAATAAAAAAAGAAAATAAAGGAACATAAAATAACAGTGTGATTTGTCTTTTTAAATGCAGGAGCCCATTTTGAGAGCCATGCTGCAAAGTAAACAGCTGAGTTTTAACCCCTTGATGGCTGGGGAGTGAGGAGAGGAGGGAGAAGGATGGTGAGGGAGTGAGGAGAGGAGGGCCGGGGGAAAGGGAGGAGGAGGAGGAGGAGAGGAGGGCGAGGGAGAAGGATGGTGAGGGAGTGAGGAGAGGAGGGCCGGGGAAAGGGAGGAGGAGGAGGAGGAGAGGAGGGCGAGGGAGAAGGATGGTGAGGGAGTGAGGAGAGGAGGTCCGGGGGAAGGGAGGAGGAGGAGGAGGAGGAGGGCCGAGGGGGAGGGAGAAGGATGGTGAGGGAGTGAGGAGAGGAGGGCCGGGGGAAGGGAGGAGGAGGAGGAGGAGGAGAGGAGGGCCGAGGGGGAGGGAGAAGGATGGTGAGGGAGTGAGGAGAGGAGGGCCGGGGGAAGGGAGGAGGAGGAGGAGAGGAGGGCCGGGGGGGAAGGGAGAAGGATGGTGAGGGAGTGAGGAGAGGAGGGCCGGGGGGAGGAGGGAGAAGGATGGTGAGGGAGTGAGGAGAGGAGGGCCGGGGGGAGGAGGGAGAAGGATGGTGAGGGAGTGAGGAGAGGAGGGCCGGGGGGAGGAGGGAGAAGGATGGTGAGGGAGTGAGGAGAGGAGGGCCGGGGGGGAGGGAGAAGGATGGTGAGGGAGTGAGGAGAGGAGGGCCGGGGGAAGAGAGGAGGAGGAGGAGAGGAGGGCCGGGGGGGAGGGAGGATGGTGGCGGAGCGGGAGGGGGTAGGGCCGGGGGTGGGGAGGGTGGATGGTCGGGGGAAGATGGGGGGGCGGGGGGAAGGATGGTGGAGAGGAAGGTGGAATAACCTCACAGGAGAGGAGAGTGATAAATAATTGTGAAGAAAACAAATGGATAAAATCACACCCCAAAAAATATTGGAGGAAATTCTGCTTTCTCCTCCCCTAAAGGCAGGAATCTTTCCAATCTCTTGTGGTGTGAGGCTCCTCGGCTCTTTTTCTCTGTTTGACTTTTGAAATACAAGGTAAATGCCTCTGATGGTCTGAGGCAGGATCCTGTACGTGTCCCAGTTCAACCACTGAGACCATCGTCAACAGCATTGAGAAACTGGGAGAAATAATTCAATTGCAATTTCTTAAAAATGTCTCCCTTGCCCTGCCACACATCAACTTACCACGACCTTTGCCCGCTACCTACGCAGAGGTGAATCATTTCTCCTTGCCATCTTCCCAGCTGAATTGAAAAATCCCAGTGTTGGGAGTGATGGAGACAGATTGTGATCACAGAGCAGAGTTCTGCTTGGTGCTGCACCTTGACATGGTAGAAGGTGAGCCCAGGCCCAGACTTTCCACACAATGAAGAATTGAGCTCAGCCGGAGAGGCTGTGGCGAGGAGCTGAGCAGGGAGCCAGGAGCTTCCTTGTAGGGAAGGAGACAAGGCACACACTGAGTCGCTGGTTGCAGGAGAGGCATTGGCAAAGGTCTTGGGAACAAGTCTTTGGCCAGCAGGGAGAACCAAAGAAGCAGGAAAGGCCACAATATCTTCAAAACATGCTCTCAGCTGTGGCTCAGTTGGTAGCACCCTCGCCTCCGAGTCAGAAGGTTGTGGGTTCAAGTCTCACTCCAGAGACTTGAGCACAAAAAAATCTAGGCTGACACTCCAGTGCAGTGCTGAGGGAGTGCTGCACTGTCGGCGGTGCCGTCTTTTGGATGCGACATTAAACCGAGGCCCCGTCTGCCCTCTCAGGTGGACGTAAAAGATCCTATGGCACTATTTTGAAGAAGGGCAGGGGAGTTATCCTTGTTGTCCTGGCCAATATTTATCCCTCAACCAACACCACTAAATAGATTTTCTGGTCATTATCACATTGCTGTTTGTGGGAGCTTGCTGTGCTCCAATTGGCTGTTGCGTTTCCTTCATTACAGCAGTGACTACACTTCAAAAAGTACTTCATTGGCTGTAAAATGCTTTGAGATGTCCAGTGGTCATGAAATGCGCTCTATAAATGTAAGTCTTTCTTTTGAACAGGTAAAGAAATTAAAGTGCTGGGTTTCATTGGTTGAGAACTGACTTAAAGAGTCACCATCAGTAGAATTTGACTGAATCGCCAGAGATCTGGGTTGGCCTCAGTCAGGCCTCTCCTTGAGCCTATTGCATACCTGTCAAACGTTCCATGCAGTCAGTGACAGCTGTGCTTTTGTCTTGTGTTAAGATCAAAACGATGGTTTCCATAAGCAAACCAAATCACCAATGATTTTAAAAACCATGTTCTTGGATAGTAAAGAAAGAACTTGCATTTTTATAGCGCCTTCCATGACCTCAGGACGTCCCAAAGCGCTTTACAGCCAATGAAGTACTTTGTTTGAAGTATAGTCACTGTTGTAATGTAAGAAACGCGGCAGCCAATTTGCGCACAGCAAGCTCCCACAATCAGCAATGAGATAACTGACCAGATAATCTGTTTTAGGTGTCGGTCGAGAGATAAGTTTTGGCCAGGACACAGAGAGGACTCCCCTGCTCCTCTTCGAATAGTGCCGTGGAATCTTTTACGTCCCCCCGAGAGGGCAGATGGGACCTCGGTTTAACGTCTCATCCGAAAGACGGCACCTCCGACAGTGCGGCACTCCCTCAGTAAAGCAATAGCCGTGGGACAAGGAACATCTGATCGATTTATTGACCAAGAAGATATGCTTAAAATTTAGGAAAGCTTGGGTATAAGCAACAAAGATTCAGTTGGCTAGGATGGCAAAGGATACTGACTGACTGAAATCTGAGGATTGCCTGATGTTTCTAAACATACGATTCATCCTTCCCTCTGAAAAATGCAGTATTAATGACAATTTGAAAGCACAAACAGGAGACTGTATATTAAATAAAGACACTGGCGCAGACAGCCAGCTTCTGATAATTTATCATGCTGCACTCGTACCTGCGGATTCATGCACCATTTTACATTTATTATGAAATGTGATGAATAGATTGACAAAATTGAACTTTCTCCATGAAAGCTGGTGATATAACATGAACAATAACAATCCAACTGGGCGCAACAGGAGATGATTATTTGAATGATATTGTACATTTTCCACTTGTTCTTCTATTTTTGGTTCAAGCTGCACACCATTGTGAGATTTCACTATCACATAAATGAGTTCAGCCACTGGATGGCACCATCCAGCCAGCCTCCAGACTTGTTCTTCAGTGAAACAAGGAGAAAATGCTGAAAATACACAGCAGGCCAGCCAGCGTCTGTAAAGAGGTTATGATGTGTGTGCCCTTCTGAATTGTCAAATATACTAAATGTTGATAAGGGGAGAGAGATTGCGTACAATGACCGATGTTTTAATGCTGCTGGTCAAAGACAGTACCTGAGAAGTTTTTTTCTGTGGCATTGCCCCTTCTCGATGCCATGATGTTCTGCTCTAGAGATCCAGTGAGTCACGAGAAGACGACATTCGGGAGCCTGGTGTAATGTTACTAGGGGAAAATAATTGTTGTTACTCTTGTGTTCTAACAATGCATTGAAGATAAAGAACTAACACATTCAGCAACTTGGCCTCTGCTTACAACCCCCATCTTGCGGACTGGCTGACTTTTGCCAGTCCGTTGTTTAATTGAAACACTAACTTCGGGGAGCATCTCTACATGCTCAAAGTCAAAGTGATGTAACAAAACAATGGAAGACTGAGATATTGAAAAGAATGTGCTTCCTATTTCATATCCTTTGAGATTTTAGATCTAATTTACATGTGGCAACATATTCATTATTATAGCAAATGCATTTTTAATGTAAACTGATTTTCTCAAATAAAAACAGAAGATGCTGGACGCATTCAGCTGAAGGGATCATTACTAGTCCTAGCCCCTTTAGGGCTACCCCAGATCAGGCGTATTCCCCAGACGTTCACTTTCAACTAAAGTTTGAGGTAGCCGAATCCTAAAGACGCTTAATTGGGTCTAAAGGTCTGGACCATCTCTCCCTAAAGGAAAGGAACAACCTGAAGATGTTACCGTCCTCCAGATAGCACTTTTAATAAGTTTAACTAGACTGTAACCTTCCGAATATTATGAGGGTTCGGAAAACTCCCCCAGGATTCTGCAACTCCTCACCAAAGAGTGTACAGAAATTGAGTTCGCGAGTTTGATACAAAAGTATTATGTGAGATAATTCTAAAAATATATATATTTATTAAAGAACCGACATGTAATTTACAGTTGGTGATTCAATTGCAACATTAACAGTTCCAAAAACAGAAAGTTAAATTCTATCATCAGAGAACCTACTCTCAAATCTTAACTTCGCTACCGTTTTGCAGTTCTTAGTTTTCTACAGGATATCCACCAAAATCAAATACAGTACCTTTTTGATCCCCGAAGTACAAAGAGTTGTGGACTTACAGAGCCACCTCTGAAGCCTGAGAATCGCTTTGCCCCTTTACAGCGAATCTATTATCCCATTTGAGAGCTCAATATTTATACCCTTTTCCAGTGGTTTTTTCTTTAAGGTTTTCTGCTGATATAAGCTAATTATCTCATTTTTCTGCTGACTTCTGCAATTCTTACAGTCAGATCAACTGGTAGCATTAAGAATCGTGTCTCTACCCTAGGTGTCCGAAGCTTACCATAAAAACAGTATGACAGCAGGTGTTTCTATTTGATGTCATTTTTACTAAGGCCTTCTGTTTGTGCTCTTGCAATTAGAACACCTTAACTAGGGTGATCTATGCAATTCTTAGTCACCTCAGCTGGTTGTAACACAGAATCACGTCTCCTGTGTAGGTGTCTTAAGCTTAACACAAAAACGGTGTGACGGCAGGTGTTTCTTTTACTTGATGTCATTTTTACAAAGGCATATGTTTCTTAATTTTATGTGCCTGTTTACGAAGTGTAACTTAGAACACCTTAACCAGGATGCACCATTGTCTTCTTTCCAAAGATTCAGACCGTCAGGAGCCTCCAACCTTCTGTTTCAATAAGGTTACTGATTCAGTGTCAACAACTATCTTATCTCTATAGCCAGAAAGCTGTAACAGCTTTAGATTGTTGAGGCTTCCAGATTTCCAAGCCCAGTTTGTCATGTTTTAATAAGGCCAGAATTCTTTCATAGAATGGTGTATTTTTCTGAATAGGTTATCTGGCTTATTCCTTCACACAGCAGGCCAGGAAGCATCTGTGGAGAAGGGGGAAAGTTAATGTTTCAAGTATAACTCTTCATCAGAACTTAATTTCCCAAAGTGTTTTCTGTCTGAACAAATCCACCTAATACTTGTGAAGATTACTTTTACAGTAATTGGATGCATGGCCCAGATCTCCCCTAGACAGAGCAATGGAATCTTTGACATGAAATCAGTTTCAGCTAATCACACTTTCAACCTCTTCCACCGACGAAGCTTGAGAGTGTTTCATGAAATAAAGACTTTCATTTATGTAGCACCTTTTCATGTGCTTGGGATATTCCAGAACGCTTCACAATAAATGAATTACTTTTGAAGTGTAGTCACTGTTGTTTTTCTAGGCAAATTCATCAGCCAATTTGCGCAAAGCTAGGCCCCACAAACAGCAATGAGATAGATGACGGACCAGTTAATCTGTGGTGGTGGTGTTGGCTGGTTTGGGGATTTCTTGATTTTTACCTGATGCTCTCTCCTCCCTTGGGGCCAGTCCATGTCAGCTGTGTAACAGGGCCTTCTCCAACTAGATTGTACCATTTCTAATGGAGGGTTGCAATGTTTCAGCTACTGATTGACTTGCTGCGCATTTCCAGCATTTCAGCTGGTTTTTTTCTCTACTATTGGGGGGTTTAATTTACTTGAGGGCGGTATTCGGGGTTAAATTCATTTCACAGCCCCAACAACAGGGATGTTTGGCTGCTCATTGTACAGGGAATTCACTGGCATCCTAAGTAATGATTAAAAAAAGAAACGAATGGTACATTTTGGGAAAAACTTATTTCTTTTATTTTGTTCTGGGTTTTTCTTTTAAATGTCATTAGTGGAGAGGGAAGTGTCCAGCAGAGGTGAGGCAATTCCTCACAAAAAGGAGGGACAAATGGAAGGCAGGCACTTGTGTTCTCAAACATTCCTCAGAAGCCACTCAAGAGTTTCTTCGGCAGCACCTCCTAAACCTGCGACCTCTACCACCTAGAAAGGACAAGGGCAGCAGGCGCATGGGAACGCCACCACCTCCAAGTTCCCCTCCAAGTCACACACCATCCTGACTTGGAATTATATTGCCGATCCTTCATCGTCGCTGGGTCAAGAAGGCGGCTCAGCACCATCTTCTCAAGGGCAATTAGGGATGGGCAATAAATGCTGGTCTTGCCAGCGATGCCCCCATTCCCAGGAACTAATTTTTTTAAAAGTGCCAGTAGCAGAGCCTTGGGAGTTGGCTGCCCAAACGTATTCTCATTCCTAGAATGGTTGAGGGAAGAAAGCAATAAAAGTCACTGGGGTGGAGGGGGGGAGGAAAGACCCTTTCATATTTTAGGCCCAGGCTTTGCCTATGTCACCCAACCTGTGTTCTAAAATGCACCATTGGATTAAACTGAAGCATTTGCAACAGCTCCCCTGGTGGCTTGGCAGGTAAATGCACTGCCAGGTGTAATCCTTAGCCATACAGACCAGAAAGACTCCAGTTTTAATCCAGGGTCTCTGCTTTGTTAGTTGATCTCAGGCTTTGTGGTGATGGGGCTCCTCCTAGGCTTGAGAGGGGAAAACTTCCCACGCCTAACTGCAACTTAATGGCTGCTCGAAAGTGCACGAGCGGGCATCAGCTGGCTGTGGTGCCCCTCCCCCCCGCTCACCTTTATAGTTGAACAGGTCGCGACTCTCAAAGCTCAGGTTCACGCATGAAGACTGCCTGCTTCAGTGAGGTGTCAAATGGCTGCCGCTCCTGTGGAACTATACAGCAGCACAGGTCAGTGCTAATGTTCCCTGTAATTGTTTTTTTTTGGACCGCGCGGCCCCTTTAACGGGCTGCACGGCCCATTCAAAATACTGCGCACGCGCGGTTATTTCAGTTTAAAAGCCGGCTCACCGGCTGTGCGGGACCCCTGGAGTGGTGCGCGTCCACACAGCTTCAAGGGAACATTGATCAGTGCCTCCAGTAAAAAGGGAGGGATGGGGGAAGGAACATAGGAAGGACGTGGAAGCATTGGAAAGAGTGCAAAGGAGATTTACCAGGATGCTGCCTGGTTTGGGGGGGAGGTCTTATGAGGAAAGATTGAGGGAGTTGGGGCTTTTCTCTTTAGAGCGGAGGAGGATGAGAGGCGACTTAATAGAGGTTTATAAGATGATGAGGGGGATAGATAGAGTGGATGTTCAGAGACTATTTCCTCGGGTAGAGGCAGCTGTTACAAGGGGGCATAACTATAAGGTGCATGGGGGGAGATATAGAAGGGATGTCCGAGGTAGATTCTTTACTCAGAGAGTGGTTGGGGTGTGGAATGGACTGCCTGCTGTGATAGTGGAGTCGGACACTTTAGGAACTTTCAAGCGGTTATTGGATAAGCACATGGAGCACACCAGAGTGATAGGGAGTGTGATAGCTTGATCTTGGTCTCGGACAATGCTCGGCACAACATCGAGGGCCGAAGGGCCTGTACTGTGCTGTACTGTTCTATGTACTATGTATGAGTAGGCCATTCAGCCCTCGAGCCTGTTCCGCCATCCAGTTAGATCACGGCTGATCTGTACCTTAACTCTATTTACGCTCCTTCTTTCCGTAACCCTTAATACCCTTGCCTCTCAAAAATCTATCAATCTCCGTTTTGAAATTTTCAATCGACCTAGCCTCATTGCCGCAGCTTTATTACTACATTCCAAGGTTCTTGTGACATAACTGCATTTAGTCAGCAACATATGGCCACGTAGCAGTTTGTAAAATCGTTTGACCTCCCGTGTTCCCTGTTTTCGTGCACGCCAGAATGTTTTCTTAGGTCACTTTCGCAAACATTACCTGTTCCTTTCGCACATCTGTTATGACTGATAAGGTGAGAACTTTGAACATTTGCTGTCAGATTAAAGAGAAGCTTTGGGTTTCAAATAAACACCGTGCACCATAGTTCTGATCTCTGCTGCAACTATTGGATATGATTTTTTAAAAGTGTTATTTATCAACAAAGTCTGTGCTCATCAAAGCAAGGAATGTTATTGCTCGAGAAGGAAACACTTTTCCATTCTGGAGGCTCACTGTCAATATCTCGTACGTTGTGTAGTAAATCTTCGACTACTCTGCTTTAAATATGCACCTTCCCTCCTACTGTGTATCATTATCCCAAACAATTTTCCACTTCTTGCATCACCTGTCCTTTTAGATTACTCGTATCTCAGACCGATGTGTGCTGAATTGTAGGGAGTTTTAAGAACATAAGAAATAGGAGCTGGAGTAGGCCATTTGGCCCCTCGAGCCTGCTCCGCCACTTAATGAGATCATGGCTGATCTGATCTTGGGCTGAGCTCCATTTCCCTGCCCGCTCCCCATAACCCTTCACTCCCTTATTGTTCAAAAATCTGTTTATCTCCACCTTAAATATATTCAATGACTCAGCCTCCACGGCTCTCTGGGGCAGAGAATTCCAAAGATTCACGACCCTCTGAGAGAAGAAATTCCTCCTCATCTCAGTTTTAAAAGGGCGCCCCCTTATTCTGAAACTATGCCCCCTCGTTCTAGATTCCCCCACGAGGGGAAACATCTTCTCTGCATCTACCTTGTCGAGCCCCCTCGGTATCTTATATGTTTCAATAATATCACTTCTCATTCTTCTAAACTCCAATGGGTATAGGCCCAACCTGCTCAACCTTTCTTCATAAGTCAACCCCTTCATCTCAGGAATCAACCTCATGAACCTTCTCTGAACTCCCTCCTTAAATAAGGAGACCAAAACTGTACGCAGTACTCCAGGTGTGGTCTCACCAATACCCTGTACAGTTGTAGCAGGACTTCCCTACTTTTATACTCCAACCCCCTTGCAATAAAGGCCAACATTCCATTTGCCTTCCTGATTACTTGCTGTACCTGCATGCTAACTTTTTGTGTTTCATGCACAAGGACCCCCAGGTCCCTCTGTACCTCAGCATTTTGTAATCTCTCTCCATTTAAATAATTTGCTTTTTAATTTTTCCTACTAAAGTGGATAACCTCACACTTTCCCACATTATACTCCATCTGCCAAATGTTTGCCCACTCGCTTAGCCTGTCTATATCCCTTTGCAGATTCTTTGAGTCCTCTTCACAACTTGCTTTCCCACCTATCTTTGTATCATCAGCAAATTTGGCTACATTACACTCGGTCCCTTCATTCAAGCCATTAATATAGATTGTAAATAGTTGAGGCCCCAGCACTGATCCCTGTGGCACCCCACTAGTTACCGTTTGCCAACCGAAAAATTACCCATTTACTCCGACTCTCTGTTTTCTGTTAGTTAGCCAATCCTCTATCCATGCTAATGTATTACCCCCAATCCCGTGAGCTCTTATCTTGTGCAGTATTATGTGGCACCTTATCGAATACCTTCTGGAAATCCAAATACACCACATCCACTGGTTCACCTTTGTCCACCCTGCTCGTTACATCCTCAAAGAACTCCAGCAAATTTGTCGAACATGATTTCCCTTTCATAAAACCATGCTGACTCTGCTTGACTGTATTTTGATTTTCTAAATGTCCTGCTACTGCTTCCTTAATAATGGACTCCAGCATTTTCCCAATGACAGATGTTAGGCTAACTGGTCTATAGTTTCCTGCTTTCTGTCTCCCTCCCTTCTTAAATAGGGCATTACATTTTGTGCTGTGGGCCTGTGCCCACTTGGAGCTAATAAGATATGCAAATAGCTGGGACTTTGAAACAAAACCTGAATATGTTGGTAACACACAGCATCTGAGGAGAGACTGGGTAGGCCAATGTATGTAGCAGAACCTGCTTCAGATGAACAAGTATTTTAATAGAATCAGACAAAAGGGGAGGGGCACAGAAAAAAAAAACAACGTGAGGAAATATTGTTGGAATGATCATTAGATGGTGTAAAAGGTCGTCTGAGTCGGGCAAAGGGAAGAGGTATTAAAGAAATGAGAGAAGTAAGGAACATGGGGCGAGCTAAGAGAGTGACGTTCTCCTTCAAGCTAAAGGGAAGTCCTTTGGAAGAAACTGAAAAGACAGAAATGTAGATCAGGGCTGGAATTAAAATAGAAAATCCTGTCAAAATGTAGGCCACTAGGAACTAGGCTGAGACAGCCCAAACTCAGTTCACATGGCCCTTTAAGGCCAGCAGAGGTAGGAGACTCTCATTCCATCAGTCTTGGCTGGGTTCAGATTCAGGACCCAGTGGGGAAAAGAGACAGTCCTAACTCACTCTACTACCCAGTTCCCTGGATATGATATCTTGTGGGGAAACTTGCAAATGCAAAAGTGAAAAGTATTAGTGAGAGAGCCAAGCACTTCAGCCTTGATTTTAATCTGGAGCAGGAATCGTGGGGGCTGAATCAGGCGGCGATTCCGTTCGACCCCCCAGGAGTGTGAGGCCTGGGCAATTATAATTCCCAGGTCTCATCCCGATGTCCCCTCACCACCCGAATCTAATGGGGATGATGCGGAGGGACTGGTGGGTGGTTGCGGGAAAGTCCCGAGCTCCAGGTCGCTGCCGGGGATGCAAGAAATGGCCGCTGGCAAGAATAAGTAAGAGGGCGTGGTCCAGGACAATTGTGGCTGGAGGTGGTGGGGAAGCCTGGGGCAGAGGAGGCCCAAGGTTTCCTTTACTCCTGCTCCTCCTGGTCCACAAGGAACCTTACAGAAATGTTTAAAAATTAGAACTTACCTGAGCCTCCTCTGGCCCGATCCTGCCATCTTTTGCTGGTAGCTCCGATACTTTGTCCAATCCACGCATTTTACGGTCAAAATTGCATCAGGGTTCAATATTTGCCATTGGACCCCCACATTGCAATATTTACGAGGGCCCTGCGGGCGGCCTCCATCCTCCCAAAAACCCAGGAGTTAAAATCGAGCCAGAACGAGGCGGATATCACACAGCCACATTTCTAACCACCCCAGCCCCGCCCCCACCCTATCCCCGCCCCACCATTCGCGACTGGTGAGCGGAGTTAACTTCGCACCTTTCAGAATGGCTCTGATACACATTCATTCCCATTTTGTTGAAAATACTTCATGCGTCTCCATCCAGTGTTTCCTAAATGGTCACTCCCTCCCTCTCCTACTAATCTCTTTTTCCTCCAGTCCAATGTAATGATCTCACTTCTTCTCCTCCACCAACAAATTCCAGGACAAAGTTTCTCTCTTCGGCCCAGAATGATCACCGAGGGTTCAGTGGCAAAACTCAATGTTTTGAATCTCAGACCACAAGCAATACAAGTTCCAACCAGCGAGTGTGGTGCAATCCACCAACAGAGTCATCGTCCATCTACTCGGTAAACTCTTGGTATTTGTCTCACAAAGCCACT
This sequence comes from Squalus acanthias, assembly GCA_030390025.1. NCBI lineage: Eukaryota > Metazoa > Chordata > Chondrichthyes > Squaliformes > Squalidae > Squalus > Squalus acanthias. Next base: position 14,032,290 of record CM059448.1, read on the forward strand.
ACTTTAAAAAAAAACTACTCTAAAGAAAATCTTATATAGCATTAAAGATCTTGCATGCACTTCCTGTCCATGAACCTTACTTCCTGTTGTTTTTTTTTTCTGTTAACATTTACCATTGTAACTTGTCATGTCAACATTTCCTATTCAGTTTTACCATGTCAGCTGTCATGATGTAACTGCAGGCTACTGCCAATGGTGGTGCTGTGGAGTGAAGTTCTGAAGTCTCTCCTAACTCCGCTGCCATCTTGTACACAAAATAAAACATATTTAACAACTGATCATGGGCAATACCATTTACTACCTTTTATAGATTTGTAACCCCCATTTTGTAATCATTGTCCCCTCTGTTCCCCATATATCACGGACCATTCCCCTCGCCTAAAAGATGGGGATCTGCTCCCGAGCTTCAACTGTGTAACTGGAGTGCCAAGGATAAAATATCCAATAAACTCCATTCCATCACTTTGGGGAAAGATATCTTCTCTGCTTGGGAGCATAGACCTGTGTCCTACCCATCAGTTGCCTAGGCCTTAAGCTCTGGAATTTCGGCCCTAAACCTCTCCGCGCCTCTCTCTCTCTCCTATAAGCTGCTCCTTAAAACCTACCTCTTTCATCTGTTCTAATATCTCCAATAATTATGTGGCACGGTGCCAAATTTTGTTTGATAATCGCTCCTGTGAATCACCTTGGGATGTTTTACAACGTTAAAGGCGCTATATAAATGCAAGTTGTTGCTGCTGCTGCACCATTGGGTCGCTTTGTAAAACAATATTAATGTAACAATCTGGTCAGAACCCAAAGTTTGAACAAAGCAATGAAAATGCATTAGAATATATGTTCAAAGAATTCACAAAGCTAGTATTACAACATACCAATTGCTTTTGTATTATCCAGTTGCTGCACTCAGTATGCGTAGGATGTGTGTCCTTTTGTTTGTAGGTAATCTGATACTCTCATGTAATAGTCAACCAGACGAAATCGAAGTTCTCGCCCTAGGGCTCAAGTTCTGCCCCACCACCAAAATGGACCCCATCGGTCTCGCGGCAGACACAGAGGAATTCATCAGGAGAATGAGGATCCGGGAATACTACCACAAATCCCAAGATGTCAGCAACAAACCCAATGAGACAATCAATGATCCAGAACAGCAGACAGAGTGCAGTGCAGCAACCGAAGAAGAAAGAGTCAAATTGGACCCCTCCGGAGGGTCGCTGCCCTAAGCTTGACATGTATGCTCAAGCTGTCAGGAAATGCATCAACGCCAGATTCATCAGCCGCACTCACAAGACAGTCCAGAATGTCACCCGAGCACAACGCAACGCCATCCACGCTCTCAAGACCAACCGCAACATCGTCATCAAACCAGCGGACAAAGGAGGAGCCATCGTCATACAGAACAGAATGGACTATTGCAAAGAAGCATACCGACAACTGGACAACCAGGAACACTACAGACAGTTACCCGCAGATCCGACCAAAGAACACACCCGCCAGCTCAATAGACTGATCAAGACCTTTGATCCAGACCTTCAAAACATCCTACGCGCTCTCATCCCACGTACTTCTACTGCCTCCCAAAGATACACAAAGCCAACACACCCGGACGTCCTATCGTATCAGGCAACAGAACCCTGTGTGAGAACCTCTCTGGGTATGTCGAGGGCATCCTGAAACCCATCGTACAGGGAACCCCCAGCTTCTGTCGTGACACTACAGACTTCTTGCAGAAACTCAGCACCCATGGACCAGTTGAACCAGGAACACTCCTCACCACGATGGACGTATCGGCACTCTACACCAATATCCCCCACGATGACGGCATCGCTGCGACAGCCTCAGTACTCAACACCAACAACAGCCAATCTCCAGCCGCCATCCTACAACTCATCCGCTTCATCCTTGACCACAATGTCTTCACCTTCGACAACCAGTTTTTTACCCAAACACACGGAACAGCCATGGGGACCAAATTCGCACCCCAATACGCCAACATCTTCATGCACAAGTTCGAGCAAGACTTCTTCGCTGCACAGGACCTCCAACCAACGCTGTACACCAGATACATCGACGACATCTTCTTCCTTTGGACCCACGGCGAAGGATCACTGAAAGGACTACACGATAACATCAACAGGTTCCATCCCACCATCAAACTCACCATGGACTACTCCTCAGAATCGGTTTCATTCTTGGACACACGAATCTCCATCAAAGACGGACACCTCAGCACTTCACTCTACCGCAAGCCCACGGACAACCTCACGATGCTCCACTTCTCCAGCTTCCACCCTAACCACGTTAAAGAAGCCATCCCCTATGGACAAGCCCTGCGAATACACAGGATCTGCTCAGACGAGGAGGAACGCGATGGACACCTACGGACACTGAAAGACGCCCTCGTAAGAACGGGATATGACGCTCGACTCATCGATCGACAGTTCCGACGGGCCACAGCGAAAAACCGCATAGACCTCCTCAGAAGGCGAACACGGGACACAACCAACAGAGTACCCTACGTCATCCAGTACTTCCCCGGAGCAGAGAAACTACGCCATGTTCTTCGCAGCCTTCAACATATCATCGATGATGACGAACACCTTGCTAAGGCCATCCCCACGCCTCCACTACTCGCCTTCAAGCAGCCACCTAACCTCAAAAGTACCATCGTTCGCAGCAAATTACCCAGCTGTCAGGAGAACAGCGACCACGACACCACACAACCCACGGCAACCTCTGCAAGACATGCCAGATCATCAACACAGATACCATCATCACACGTGAGGACACTACCCACCAGGTACATGGTACATACTCGTGACTCGGCCAACGTTGTCTACCTGATACGTTGCAGGAAAGGATGCCCCGGAGCATGGTACATCGGTGAGACCATGCAGACACTGAGACAATGTATGAACGGACACCGCGCAACAATCGCCAGGCAAGATTGTTACCTCCCAGTCGGGGAACACTTCGGCAGTCAAGGACATTCAGCCTCGGATCTGCGGGTTAGCGTTCTCCAAGGCGGCCTTCGAGACACACGACAACGCAAAATCATCGAGCAGAAACTGATAGCCAAGTTCCGCACCCATGAGGATGGCCTCAATAGGGATCTCGGGTTCATGTCACGCTACAGAACGTGACTCGACATCGTTGTCTGTCTTTCCAGTTTTAAAAAAAACACAAAAAAAACCAAAAAATAAGTTAAAAGCTCAACTGCAGACGGCAGCATTTGACACGTTGGACCCCCTGTGACCCACCTCATTGTCTTAGCTGTACTCTGATGTGTCTTTGATGTAATGCCTCCCTAAAAGATTGTATCTCTGCAGACAAATTGCTCTCTGTGTTTATATACTGTGTAATAGATTCCCTCATTGTACCTTTACCTGACGAAGGGGCAACAGCTCCGAAAGCTCGTAATTTTAAATAAAACTGTTGGACTATAACCTGGTGTTGTGCGACTTCTCATTTTTGTCCACCCCAGTCCAACACCGGCATCTCCGCATCATGTAATAGTGACACAGAGACTCAGTTCCTGGGTGAAGCTTTAACAAGTAGTTCTGCAATGGCACTGACTCGAATGGCACTGGCTCCCATATCAGGTTACAGTAGTGTGTTCGCTCTTTCATGCTGTGATACATTTCACCCTTCTGACACTCTATGACCAGCGCTGGCTTCACACAGCTGTCAGGAAAATGATGGCTTTCTATTTTGTTTTAAATATCTCCCACTGATTTTTTTTCCTTCATCACATTGAATCCACAAATCTAGATTTTAATTTACTTGCGTGCACACTAGTGATATCACCTGTGCTCAAAATGCAAACCTAGCCAAATCTCAAACACATGGCCACAACCTTCCGACAACAGGAGTCTCCGTTGCAATAGCTTAACAAGTTTTACATTACAGAGAGGACAAGATGAATAGATACCCTTTCTATGTTTTATAGCAGGAGTCTCCACATTTTTAGTCTTCGAGGGCTTCTTGGGTTCGTACCATGGAGCCTTGTGGTCCACGTATAAAGTTTAAATCCATGTTTACATCAATTTACCGATATAGCAAGTTACTGATACTAACAGGTTCTGATTGAGCCAAACCTCCAGACTTACACAATTCAAACAGCAAAGCAACAACAAGTAGGACTGAGTTGCTTGGTCTTGGGTGGTGGCAGGTGGTCCATGGACCATAGTTTGGAGCATCTCTGCTATAGATACAGGGATGCAGGGTAAGATCTGAGCTATCTGGCCAGAAGTAACATTTGACATTAATATGGCTGATATTCTGTTAGAAATGGATAATGAAGTCTCCCTGTCGAATCGACAGATGAGTCTCAGTCACTGGGCTGATGGGAGAAGGGCCCAATCCTGTATGGACATATACAACCGCACATATCGCAAGAAATGGATGCGGTAGTTGGCAAATGCAGTGTGTAACTGGGCCGTTTGGACCAGAAGGTGATGAATTTAATCGATGGTCTGTGCGGATTTCGCCAATAACAGCCAGCAGCTGCTGAGTTGCCACAATTGGCCTCAGTGGATTAGCCATGATGTGGAGATGCCGGTGTTGGACTGGGGTGGACAAATGTGAGAAGTCGCACAACACCAGGTTATAGTCCAACAGTTTTATTTGAAATCACAAGCTTTCGGAGCGCTGCTCCTTCGTCAGGTGAAGTGAAGAGATACATATAGGCACAGCATATATAGTCATCCAGACTCGAGTCGTCGTTGGCTTGTTCTCTCTACACAGATGCGGCCGGACCTGCTGTGATTTCCAGCAAAAAAAGTTTTTTGTTTTCCATACAGACCCCAGCATCTGCCACATTGTCTTTGATGTAATGTTTTGCTGACTGACCTGTTTGGACACCATCCACACCTTTGATTGCCGTGATTATCTCTCTGCCGAGGTGTGATAAAGGGCAGTTGGAAAGATTAACTGTAATCATCTGGCTGTGTTCTCTGACTATATATGCTGTGCCTATATGCATCTCTTCACTTCACCTGACGAAGGAGCAGCGCTCCGAAAGCTTGTGATTTCAAATAAAACTGTTGGACTATAACCTGGTGTTGTGCGATTTCTCACATCAGTGGATTAGGGAAGAGAAAAAAAACAGGTTCCACTCCTGCGGTCTGTGCGATGACTCCTGCGGGAAAGTTCAGCTGTGATGCTCTCCAGGAGGAATAGTGACTTGGATGAGGTAGTTGGGGGTGGCCACTGACCATGGCATGAAGGTATGAACAGCTGGCGGCCTGAACACTGATCCTTGCTCGACGTATACCTCTAGAAATTATAAAAACAAAACAACGCCCTCAGGCTTCCATTTTATTTTCAACTGATCAATGTCAGGGGGACAGCCAACCCCCATCACCCATAGTCCAGTGGATAAATGCACTGGCTGGTGTGCTATTTGAGCCACACAGATCAGGCTCAATCTCCGGTCAATGCTGGGCTAGATGGTCTCACCTAGAGTGCCAGTAGGTACTACAATTGGCCTTAATGACCCCACATGGGAGAATTTCTACTCCTGATCACTAGAATGTGCATGTGCTGACATTATGTTGGCTGTACTGCCCCATATGGTTGAATACCCTGCCAACATTCACTGTCCTGATTCAATCATGAAGAATGGGCACGTTATGGGAGGACTGCTGACCCTCGCAGGACGTCAGTATCTTTAGAAGTGGAGAGGGAGAAATATGGCCAAAAAAAAACTAGACCGCAGTCGGCCCTGTGTCCGACTGAACACTTGCCAAAACAACCATCAAGATGGGGAAAAAATTCAAAGCCTTCTCCACCCAAGCATCCCATCCAAACCCGTGTCAATGCTCAAGCTTAAAATAGTGATAAAAAATACAAGAAAAGGCAATCGGCAGTTGACTCCTTTAAAAGGGAGTTGGATCAATATTAGTGAAGAATGGGGCTTGAGGGTCGGAGAATATTAACATTAATGCTTGCTTTCTTTTTCAAGGGAGGTAGGGGAAGGAACTTTGTGGGTTAACGTTCAAGATTTCAATTTTTTCTTTTACAAAATCAAATATTCCTTGCTTGAAAAAAAAGTTTTCTGATCAACTGTTTTGGTAGCCAGACTTGATGTACTAATCCACACAATCCAATAAAAAAATGTTTGGTATCCCTTTTCGTTAGGAAGAAACAATCCCCAAACTGTAAAGTTCAAGAAGCCCCATTGAAAAATCACAAGCCTTCACACAACCTACCACAGCTGCCACATGAACCACATTATGACTCACTGGTTTCAAACAGAACAGTACAGCCATAGATCGATATCGATACACCACGCCAACTCCTGCCTTCAGACAAACCACCACTGCTGCCATGTGAGCATGCTGTCTGCCAAAGCAGGCTAATCATATGAACGTGGACGCCACCCAGTCTCATGATATAAACACTGTGCCCAGTTCATTTTTGTTCTGCAGGATATCACACAATGAGCTGCATCATATTTATCCACAGTAAATACACCTAGCTTTAGCACTAGCTTCTGTAGCTTTTGAATCCTTTTATGTTCATGTATGTTCTGTTCATTCTATGGTATAAATGCAATGCACATTGCAGACCCCACTTTCCCAGCATGTGGACCCAGCATCATCATAAAATCACAAACCCCCCCCCTGCCCTTCCTCTATCTGTGGATCTTACCAACTAAGGTGACTGGTGAACTTTATTCCATGAAGTTTTAACTGCAACTTAGTCCGCGTAGCATTTAATAACCCGTTTAATTGTTATGTTGTGGTTATGTTTTACCTTTGTTCTGGAAATTGACAACTAACAGGGGGATTGTGGGCTAGAACTCGTAATGCAAACACAGTGCTCAATATAATCAGCGAATCCTCACCTTTTAACCAGAGAAATTAGACATTTTTAATTCACAAATAAATAACAGATCTCGTGATCTCTGCGGCGAGAACTTTAGCTTCCTCGGCGTGAAATTGATTGTAGCACTGTCAAAAAGGGAACTCCAGTGAACAACAGCAGTGGTGTTAGCAAGCTGTCTAAGCAGCCAATCACATTGAAGAATTCTCACAGACAGCAAACCAGGAAACAAAAAGCACTGATTATTTGCACTTGTTATAAATGTTACAGAGAGCAAAATAAAAATTGGGACATACACATGGGGTTAATGTAGAAGCTGAAATAGCAAACTTTTTTTTAAAGTAGTTTTTTTAAATCTAGTAATTTTTTTTTATCATAATAGAGAAATTTGACATTGCATAAGTATAAAATTCATTTTTCAGGGCCAGAATGGTTGTTTAGCAGGCTGTTAAATCCCCAGTTACACCTATTCCAACAAGGCTTAACATTTAATGGGATAGCAAAATACTGCGGATGCTGGAAATCCGAAATAACAACAGAAAACGCTGGAAAAACTCAGCAGGCCAGGCAGCATCCGTGGAGAGAGAAACAGAGTTAACGTTTCAGGTCGAGGACCTTTCGTCAGAACTGGAAAAAAGCACTGACCTTCCCTTTTGTTCTTTCATCCCCTCCCCCTTTTCCCAGCCCTAAACTTGCTTTAAAATCTATTCCATTTCCTGCTTTTTTCCAGTTCTGACGAAAGGTCTTCGACCTGAAACGTTAACTCTGTTTCTCTCTCCACGGACGCTGCCTGGCCTGCTGAGTTTTTCCAGCGTTTTCTGTTGTTATTTAACATTTAATGGAGTGTTTAACAGCAATATTAGCACAGAAAAGTTTTCGTCAGTTCCACTGATTGCCGGCTATGTTGGGGATGGGGGGGTGAATGACTGACCGCAACTTCAGGAATTTCACGTTTATCTGCTAAACCCTGAAGTTACGGTCAGTTTCAGAGGGGTAATGACGGCGAACGCTGACAGTTCGCCGTCATTACCACCGCAAAATCCGGGACATATTTCAGGTCGATATCCTTTCACCGATGACTCCACAGATGTTGCCTGCCCTGCTGAGTTTTTCCATCATATTCTGTTATTTCATAAATTTCAGATTTTCAGCAGCAGATTGCTTTGGTTTTTTAAAAAAAAATCAGTTACATTTCGACTGGATTGTGCTGGTGTTCTTTCTACTCGTAATTGCCAATTAGGTTGCCCCAGTGTCATCAATCAAAATAAAATGAATCAAACAAAAGTGTCTACTTTTTTTAAAAAAAAGGAAGAAATGCATTTCTATAGCGCCTTTCACGACCACCGGACGTCCCAAAGCACTTTACAGCCAATGAAGTACTTTTTGAAGTGTAGTGACTGTTGTAATGTACAAACAATAACACCCGATAAAACGAAGGCAACTTAGGCATTCTTGCTAAAGTTTTATTCGAGTTGAAAGTGGGGGTGGGGAGAGAGTGATGGCTACATTTCGATTCAGCTCATGCGCGGTGTGCGTGCATGTTTGATGCTGTTGGGGCGCCGTCGCAGCTGGGACTGGGCTGTGTTTGTTACATTGCCAGAGTGTCAGTTTCCATCCGTGTCTGTGCGTTCCATCGCGGCGCGGCTCCCACCCGCATTTAAAGTTTAATTCAATCGCCCTTTAATCAGAGACCAGGAGGAGGAGGGAGGGACAGACGGCGCCGCTCACCCAGCCGAGGCTCCTGTGATGAGCCGGACGGGTTCGCGGCGATGGCCGGGCTCCTCCGGCCGCGGCTCCTGGCGGTCCCCGGGACCCTGCTGCCCGGCTGTCCTCAGCCCGTTCCGCGCCGCGTCCCAGCGGTACTGAGCAGGCGGCCTCGGGCGACCCTGGCGCCGCTCTTGCACTGAGAATCGGCTGCGAAGGGGTTGGTTATGGTTCGGGACTGGTGCGGGAGCTTCATGGAGCCCGGTCCCGGGCCGCTGCTGTTGCCGCTGCTGCTGCTGTTGTGTTTGCCTCTCACGGAGGTGAGGACGCGATGGGTTCCATGTGATAACGGCAAGGTGAGTGGACAAACCCCGGCCGGAACAGCTGCAGCTTTGATACTTTTCTCTAAATTTAATAAAAGCTCCAAAAAAAAACTTGTTTCAATGCAGTTCCATTTTTAATCACTGAAAAGTTACTTCCTTAAAAAGTTGAAGAGCCTTATTTCATACTGACTAGGTAATGGAATTTATTAGATGGAAATCCAGGATTTTCGCCAGTGTTTGGGGATCATATTCCATTCCTTTGGAAACAATGGCCTTGGCCCTTCAGCAATATTGAGAGGTCAATCTAACTGGGTAACATTCTCCTAGGAATGAGCTGCACTAGTGACAAATACAGTGTCTTGTTCCCGGGCTACAATGGCTTATCTGTTGGGTATTGTCAATGAAAAGTCTCTATTCTCTCGACTGTTCCTGTTGATTGGTTAAATAGCATTGCTCGGGACTGAATTGCTGACAACAGTTGCTTGCATATAATCATTTCACATTTATGATGCCTCCTTTTTGTTTTAGTTTAAGCTTCAAGTGGATTTGCCACCAGTGGAAAAGTTTATCTGTCGCGGACCCACTTGGGCACTTCCAGAAATGGTAATGCATGAAGATTTTATTCATGGTTCTCAACGAATATACATTCCCTTGAGGAATAAAAACCCCACTGGAAAACTGGTACAGCCAGGGCTAACTAGAGAAGTTAAAGATAGTATTACATTAAAAGAAGAGGCTTTCAATGTTGCCAAAAAGAGTAGTAAGCCTGAGGATTGGGAGTGTTTTGAAAATCAGCAAAGGCGGACCAAGAAATTGATAAAGAAAGGGAAAAAAATAGAACATAAGAGTAAACTAGGAAGAAATATAAAAACAGATCTTAAGAGCTTTTACAAGTATGTAAATAGGAAGAGATTAGCGAAAGTAAATGTGGGTCTCTTAGAGGCAGAGACAAGAGAAATTATAATAGGAAATGGCAGAGACGTTAACAAATATGTTGTGTCTGTTTTCACAGTGGAAGGCACAAAAAACATGCTGGAAATTGTGGGGAACCAAGGGTTTAATGAGAGTGAGGAACTTAAAGTAATTAATCACAGAATCACCACAGTGCAGATAGAGGCCATTTCGGCCCATCGAGCCTGCACCGACACATATCCCACCCTATCCCCGTAACCCCACGTATCTAATCCCCCTAACACTAAGGGTCAATTTATCATAGCCAAATCAACCTAACCCGCACATCTTTGGACTATATTAGTAAAGAAATATTAGTAAAGAAAAATTACTGGAGAAATTAATGGGACTAAAAGCTGACAAATCCCCTGGACCTGATGACCTACACCCATGGGTTTTAAAAGAGATGGCTGCAGCGATAGTGCATGCATTGGTTTTGATCTTAAAGAATTTCCTAGATTCTAGAACGGTCCCCGTGGATTGGAAAGTAGCACATGTAACCCTGCTGTTCAAGAAAGGAGGGAGAGAGAAAAACAGGGAACTATAGGCCAGTTAGCCTGACATCAGTAGTAGAAAAATGCTAGAATCTATTATTAAGGACGTGGTAACAGGCACTTGGAAAATCACAATATAATTAGGCAGAGTCAGCACGGTTTTGTGAAAGGGAAATTGTGTTTGACAAATCTATTAGCATTTTTTAGGGTGTAACTAGCAGGGTAGATAAGGGGGGACCAGTGGATGTAGTATATTTAAAAAGGCAATCAATACGATGCCACACAAAAGGTTGTTGCACAAGATTAGGGCTCATGGGATTGAAGGTAATATATTGGCATGGATTGGTTAACAGACAGAAAAGAGAGTAGGAATAAACGGGCCATTTTTGGGATGGTAGGGTGTAACTAGTGGAGTGCCGCAAGGATCAGTGCTCGGGCTTCTGCTATTTATAATCTATATCAATGACTTACACTTGGTCCCCTCGTCTAACGTATCCAAGTTTGCTGACGATACAAAGCTAGGTGGGAAAGTAAGCTGTGAGGAGGATACAGAGGCTGCAAAGAGATTACCTACAGTAACAAACTTATTTGTTTTTCTTGCTGATACCAAATGAATGCCCCATACCATAGAACAAGACAATACTTTAACCTACTGATGTTGGGACTAGACCTGTCTAAACCCAATAATTACCCCCTGAAAGATAAATTTTAAACTAGGGCTAAACCCAACTTCCTTGATGCCACAGATGCATCCACTTTCCTTGTGTGATGTAGGAAGCACTTTGTCCTCTCTCTCTACCAATAAGCATACTTTCAGTCACCTGGGACATTTGTCAGAGGGCAAAAAAAACCTAGCCCACCAGTAAAACAGTTTGGAAATTTTTATTGTTGTATGGGCTATGGTATATATGATGCTTTTGTTTCACCCTTTGATCTGTGTTTTCTACATCTATCAGGTAATTCCAAGTGTGGCCAAAGTATATCCTGAACAGGTATGATTACATACTACTGACATATTGGGCTGAATCTTAACTCCCCAAAACGGGTGGGTTGGGGTCTTTTCAGAGTTTAAAATGCAAAAACTCTGAAACAGGAACCCAACGTGCCTTGAACCCGCCCACTTCCAGTTTTAACGGAGGCGGGACGAGGGGCTGGCGACCAATCCGCTTGCGGGAAGCGGTTGGTCATTTAAATATTATAATGAGGCTGCCTGCTTTCATTTTAACTCATTCTATTTTTAACTAATTTCGGCCGGGTTTCCCAGGCCTCGGGGAAACCTGGCAGCTGAAAGGAGGCGAGAAGGGCTGAATCCATAAAGTAAGTGCCTTATACAGCACTGCTTGTGGACCAGGAGGAGCAGGACTGTTTCCTCAAGGCCCAAATAGCTACCCAACTGAAACTAGACCTTGATGCTTCTGGGCTACGGAGAGGAAAACAATTGGAATTGGACACCACCCCTGATCATTATCTAGTGACCCCTTCCCATTGGAGAGTGCATGTGGAAAGGACATCGGGTGAAGAGGTGATTGGGTTTGGCTGTGATGTCCCTCGAGGTCAAATCGCTTCCCTGCCTTGCACATGAAGGATGGCCATCTGTGCTGTGTACCAGAGAGTGGCTGGCACCTGTGGAACCACACTGCATTTGTACAAGGACAATTCTTTATTCCCCATGAGCAAAATTTAACCAGGATGTAACTTAACTTCGATTGAGGTGTTTTCTATGTACCAGTGCAAATAAAAGAATCCTGTTTAACCAGTAATGCTAATTCTCAAAATACAAAGAATTTGCTTTAAGCACAAGTTCAATTTGCCAAGAAGAATCTTCACCATTGTCAGTAGCTCACTTACCCTATTAAATTGGAGGAGTGAGAGATGTTGTATAGGAAGCTACTTTGCCCTTAAGTAAACCTCCTGCTCTTATTGGACTTGCTTTTTCACTGATACTAATTGTATAGTTTAATGCACACCCCAACAACACACTGTGTTGTGTGTCACTTTGGGGAATTTTTAAATATAATCTTTTTTATAAAATGCACAATACAGTACTATGTTGTTTAAAGTGTCGGTCCTCATGTAATCTAATCTGGTGTGGTTTGTTTCAAATTATTCTTGCCCCTGGAGTGGTGGTACAGCATTCCTGATTGTCTCAATCTGTTGAATGTGACTCATACCAAATGTGCAGTCAATGAGCAGAACCAGTTCTCCGATTTGTTGCCCATCATGTGTTCACATTCACTTATGGTATGGAATCTAATAAAATGTATTTCCAGGACAGGTTTAAAAACTTGGTCTGATCAGTTTTGTTCTCCTACTGCATCAAGCTAGCACAATTGTTTTAACATTTTATAGCACCATCAATCTGTGCTGGTTCTGCCAAAGTTTAGATAGCACAAAGTTCACTTTCACTGGGATGCACCCCCCCCAAGGATTTTCAGGCCTATATTTGTGGTAAATTGATGTTGTGCATATCAGTGGTGGAGATGTTTGTGCTGGGAAACGCTTTAGGCAGCCAGTGTTGGCATCAAGTATTCCTAGGTTATATGATGCCTGATTAGATGCAGAATAAAGTCCCTTCTGTTCTGCTTTAACCGTAAACTTAAGTAACCATATCCTATTGTAGCAGTGTGACATTTTCCACAATAAGGATGTCAGCCTTGACTCAGTGGTAGCACTGAGTCAGAAGGTCCATGGGTTCAAGCCCCACTCCAGAGACTTTAGTACATAATCTAGGCCAACACACCAGTGCAGCAGTGAAGGAGTGCTGCAGTGTCGAAGGTGCTTCAGATAAGAATTTAAACTGATGACTTCCCTGCTCTCTCAAGTGGACATAAAAGATCTTGAAGAATAGCAGAGGTTCTCCTGGTGTCCTGGCAAACATTTAACCCTCAACCAACATCAATAAAACAGATTATCTGGTCATTGTCTCATTGCTGTTTTTGGGTCCTGGTTGCTGCATTTCCTACATTACATTTTTGAAGTGTAGTCACTGTTGTAAAGCACTTCCTGAGGTCATGAAGGATGCTATAGAAATGCAAATTCTTATCATTACAAGTGATGAGAGCAAGATAATTCACTATTTGAACATCAGTAATAACAATTAATCATTCCCATAGAAACACAGTGAACAAAAGCAAAATACTGCGGATGCTGGAAATCTGAAATAAAAACACAAGATGCTGGAAATACTCAGCAGGTCAGGCAGCATCTGTGGAGAGAGAAGCAGAGTTGACATTTCAGGTTGATGACCTCGAATCATAAACCTTTCGTCAGAACTGGAAAATGTTAGAGCTGCAACAGGTTTTAAGCAAATACAGAGGCAGGGAAAGGGTGTTTGGGGGGGGGGGGTGCGGGGGGAGGAAAGAACAAAAGGGAAGGTCTGTGATAGGTGGAAGGCAGGAGAGATTAAATGACAAATGGGATGATGGTGCAAGGTGAAAGAGGGTGGTAATGGGACAAGTTTTTAAAAATTCATTCACGGGTTGTGGGTGTCGCTAGCAAGGCCAGCATTTATTGCCCATCCCTAATTGTCCGCAAGAAGGCCTTCTTGAATACAATTGAGTGGCTTGCTAGGCCAGTTCAGAGGTCTAAGAGTCAACCACATTGCCGTGGGTCTGAGGACGGCAGGTTTCCTTCCCTAAAGGACGTTACTGAACCAGATGGGTTTTGACAACAATCTGGTAGTTTCATGGTCACCATGACTGATAGTAGCTTTTTCTAAAATTCCAGATTTATTTCATTATTTTGAATTTAAATTCCCCAGCTGCCATGGTGGGATTTGAACTCATTTGTCTGGATCATTATTTTAGGCCTGTCTGGATTACTAGTCCAGTAACATAACCACTTTGCTACCATACCCCTAAGTAAAGAAACAAAAGATGGGACTAGAGGAGGTGTAAATGGCAACAGCAGAATCATTACCAGCACCTGCTGTCTGGAAAAAAATAGGAGCAGTGGTTATGATCTGGAATTGTTGAACTCCATGTTGAGTCCGGAAGGCTGTAAAGTGCCTAATCGAAAGATGAGGTGCTGTTTCTTGAGCTTCCATTATGCTTCATTGGAACAGTAGGAGGCCGAGGACAGAGTGGGAGTGGGACAGAAAATTAAAATAGCAAACGACCGGAAGCTCGGCGTTATGCTTGCGGACTGAACGGAGGTGTTCAGCAAAGCGATCACCCAATCTGCGTTTGGTCAATGTAGAGGAGACCGCATCGTGAGCAGCAAATACAGTATCCTAAATTGCGAGAAGTACGAGTAATGGAGATAGCTGTAACCATGGGTGGACCCGCAATATGAAGGGTGGAATTTAAGTTGGAACCCGCATGGAATAAGTTGGAGCCGGAGACAGTTGCTGAGGAAAGGGTTTTAGTCGATACCTGATCAAACCCGAGAAGGGAAACAGAAAGCAATGAAGGTGAACAAGGTAAAAGAGACAAACGGTATTCCTGTCAGAGAGAAGAGCAGAACTTCTTTAAGGATGGGCATTCCTGGAACTCGCAATGAAAACATTCCGATGAAAGTCTTTCTGAGCAAGGTTGACAACGTATGTCAGTTTTGGGCAGTGTTTTTTTTTTGTGGCCAACAGGTACAGAATGGAGATTTCCCCAAGTGCACTGCACAAAAGACCGTTCCAGCCAACCGCGAGGAAACCTCTATCCCAAGCATCTCAGCTAGTTTTGAATCCAGCTTGCAGGCGTGAAAGGCCAATGTGCAAACTTACCCAAACAATCAATTATCTGGCTATAAACAGGCCTTGATCGACCACTCAGTAATGTATCGGTTAACTTAGAAACTGGCTGGTTTTTCCAGTTCAAAAATAAGCTTTGCCTCTGAGACAGATTCTGTTATTTTGAAAAGGGTGTTAAAGAAGCAGACACGACCACTTTTGACCACTTCTTTCTTCACAGGAGGCCGCTTGTGTGTGCATGGGTGAGCGGATTGAATACAACGAGCGAATTCCAAACAGGTACTAAGATTTGACACTGCATGATAAAGAACACAACCTTTTCAACTTCTTTTATCTCTCCTGTTTAAACTTTCAAAAAAATCAGATTGTTGAGAGTGTGCTGCAGAATAGTCCAAGCCATGCGCCAAATCTAGGGTAAAATCTGCATCATTGTCAAGTGATGCAGAGTACAGTGTAAGTACAGAATCGGTTACATGCTGACTCGCTGGAACATCAGCTTTAAAAAAAAAATTTGCATTTCTCTTGTACCCAGTATAACATTGGTCAGTAACCTCTCAAAGTCCCTCACATACAATGAATTATTTTGAAGTACAGGTAAACATGGTAGTCAATTCTCATGCAGCAAGATCCCACAGATATCGGTGCGATGTGCAGCTCGTTATTCTGTTGGCACGGGTCCTGGGGGCCGAGCCTTAACACCGTCCCGACCCTCACCGGAGTCGCACATGCACACCCGATGTTGCGGCCGCGGATGCGCCGAGCTGGAGCCTGTGGCCTGCAGCACGTGTCCTGCCTGTTGCCAGCTGTTTTCTATCAGCTTGCTGCTTGCCTGGAGACGGTCAAGAGCTCAGAGGGGAGGAGGGAGGGAGATTAAGAACTGAAGCGGGTGGGGGAAGCACGTAGAGAACAGTGGGTGGAGAGAACATGGAGCCAGATGGAAAGATGGATCACGTTCTCCTCCCTCTGTTAGACCTGGATCACGTTCTTTCCGCGCCCCCACCTCCTTTACAACTGCACCAGGTTCTTTCTCTGCTTTACCCAACCCCCCCAACCTGAATCATGCTCTTGACCTGAATCACGCTCTTGAAGTCAACTTGGACTTAGCATTGGTGAACAGTTCAGCTGTGTGCACTTTTTTTATTCATTGGAATGTGGGCATCCCTGGCCATCCCTAATTGGCCGAGAAGGTGGTGGTGAGCTGCCTTATACAACTGAGTGACTTGCTAGGCCATTTCAGAGGGCAGTTAAGAGTCAACCACATTGTTGTGTGTCTGGAGTCACAGAAAGGCCAGACCGGGTAAGGACAGCAGATTTCCCTCCCTAAAGGAAAGTGAATCAGATGGGTTTTACGACAATCTGGTAGTTTCATGGTCACCGTTACTGAGGCTAGCTTTTTATTCCAGATTTATTTAATTAACTGAATTTAAATTCCCCAGCTGCCGTGGTGGGATTTGAACTCATGTCGCTGGATTATTAGTCCAGTAACGTAACCACTATGCTACCGTACCCCTATTGCTGATTCCTGCTGTCGCTCTGCTGATTCAAAAACAAAATACTGTAGATGCTGGAAATCTGATATAAAATGCTGAAAACGCTCAGCAAATCAGGCAGCATTTACAGAAAGAGAAACAGAGTTAACGTTTCACGTTCTGATGGGGTTACGGGGATAGGGTGTTGGTGCAGGCTCGATGGGCCGAAATGGCCTCTATCTGTACTGTGGGGATTCTGTGATAGGCCATCGACCTGAAACATTAACTCTGCTTCTCGTTCCACAGATGCTGCCTGACCTGCTGAGCAGTCCCGCATTTTATGTTATATTGTTCAACTGATGATTGACAGGGCAGGCCGTACGTGGTTGTGAGAGAGCTATCTTGCTTTTCTAAGTGACCCTCCACATTAACGGGTAGATGCCGCTGTCATGGCTGCACTGGAACAGCTTGGCTCGGGGAGTGGCAAGCGCTGATGACTGGGTCTTCTGCACCTTACTCTGGGATATTTGCTGTGTCCAGTGCATTGGGCCACTTCCCTGTTGCATGTGGAGGGACCAGTTGAAATAATCTTTCTCTATTTAAAAAAAAAATGGGGAGGGATAAGCTCACCAACTACAAGCCAGTCAGTCCAGTGTCGGGGTGGTGGGGAAACTTTGAGGCAATAATCCGGGACAAAATGAACAGGCATTTGGAAAAATATGGGTTAATAAATGAAAGTCAGCATGGATGTGTGAAAGCAAAATTGGGTTTGCCTAACTTGCTCGAGTTCTTCGATGAGGTAACGGAGAGGGTGGATCAGGGCAGTTCAACATTTTCTTCATTGTTTATTATAAAATATAGTTATATATGCATATGTTTAATATATATAATATATGTGTAGTATATTAATGAAGTAAACAATGAGTAGAAAATATATAAATCTGTATATAGCAGAGCAACTAGTTTTGCTAAATTTGGCGTTGTATGGTTAGCTCAGTGTTCTTTTCTCTTCTTAGGCAGTCTCTCGGAACTGAGGATGACTTGCTTCCACATTAAAAATGAGTTCTCAGGTGACTGATGAGTCCAATGCGGGACCTACAGTCTCTGTCACAGGTGGGGCAGACGGTGGTTGAAGGGGCGGGTGGGTGGGGTGCTTGGGTTGACGTCCGCTGTTTGCGCTTGGTTTCCGCTTGCTCCCGGCGAAGAGACTCGAGGCGTTCGGTGCCTTCCCGGATGCTTCTCCTCCACTTTGTGCGGTCTTGGGCCAGGGATTCCAAGGTGTCGGTGGGGATGGTGCACTTTTTCAAGGAGGCTTTGAGGGTGTCCTTGAAGCGTTTCCTCTGCCCACCTGGGGCTCTCTTGCCATGTCGGAGCTCCGAGTTACACTGTTTTTAGATGCCGGGTGAGCATTTATCTTTTTTTACGAATGAGTTGTTGAGGATGATCTGGAGTGCTATCACTGGAGTCACACCATCAGTGTATGTCCAGCACATCCCTTGTAGAGGGTGCTGCGCTGTTTCGGATTCCTGATAGCTGGAAGTTGCCACGCAAAAGCCCACGAAAAGTCTGTGAGTAGCTGTAAGCGTAATGAGTGGCAAACGCCGTTCGTTCGCTGCTGACTGCAAAATCCGGACCAGTATGTTGGTTAGGTCACGTGGGACAATTCTCCTGTGATCTCACCTATAAGTGAGGTGGAGAGTGATACCTATCGCCACCTCACCGCCCCCCCTACCATATGCCAATGACAGCTGTGGTGCAGGGCCTGGGTTTGCGGTGAAGTTTTTCCTCCCCGGTTACCACCGTTTCCCGGGGCCACCACGTGAGGGTGACAGTCGGCTTTGTGAAGTGGCAGAAAGACTCGAGTGTTCCCCCAAATGATGGAGAGGGCCTTGCAGCGTCCTCATCTTCCTCTATTCAACCCCAGAAACTTACCTGGTGAGGGCCTTGGTCTCGGCCAGAGTTTTCTCGGTCGCTCCTGATGGACTCCCTTTTGAGAGCGGGAATCTCACTGGGAACCCGTCGTGCTTATGCAATCAGCCCCAACTCCAGAAAATGGATTAGGGCCAAGGCAGATTTGAAGGGCAAACGGGGAAAAAAAAAAATTAACTCCTGTTTAAGTAATTTAGTAAAAATCTTCTTAGAGTTGATGGTAGCACATAACCAGAAAAAATTTAGCTCCCAAGTGGAGCAATGTTTAGTTGAGATTCAGTGGCTTATATCTGTCCATGTACTCTGCAATGGCAGGGAATGGGACCAAAGGATGTTCCAAAAAGGCCACAGGGCCAACATATTGCTTTTCATAATTATCTATTTTGACAATTTTAAAAATTTAATGATGACAAGGCAACACCTCGAAGTCTCTCAATAAGGCAACGTGAATCTTTCAAGTATTAATTTATTTTGGCAATAGGACATATTAACAGTGTGGTTAACAGAACAGTTGAGATGTTATTTGTGTTATTAAAGGCCCTTTGCTAAACAGTCAGTAAATTAACTTTATTACCTCTTCTGCTGGGTTTGGACCTTCTGCAGAAGGCAAGGTCGTGCAGTAGATACAGTGGATTTTTCGGTTTGTTGATGCAGCTTCTCGCACTTCGAGTGCAGTCCTGATACTTTTGATGAACTGTATCAATTGGCAAGGTGTTAGCAGACCAGGAGGGAGGGAACCCAGGTCACAGCCTGTTGCCAACACACCTGGTCGTTGCTCACTGAACCCTTTTTCTTTGTTTCTTTTTGACCTGGATAGTGGCAGGCATCGACCCAACTTGGCGATGTACGGAGAATACTTGTATGTCCCTCCCCAGCGCTGGGTCCACAACCTGCAGGTATTGTATTATTCACTGACATGGTTAAGTTTGCTTTCTTCCAAAGGGAATTTTAGCCACGCTATTGTATTTTTATAGGTGTCCAAGTACACAAATGGGAGGGTGGGCAATACTGCTGTGGCATAAGCAGTTATAGTATCGTCTAGAAGGTGAGTAATGGAAAAGCATGGACCGCCAGACTACAGTCTCACAGGCACCAGGGTAGGATATAAAAAAGATGAGGCCGCCATGTGAGGTGATGAGTAGCTGCAGGAGTGATGCTGTAGATAATTCTCTAGCTTTGCAAGTGGAGAGTCTGAGCAAAGGAGCTAATTATGCCGCAATGTTGGCTGGCCAGCTTTTATTTATAGCACGTGGAAAATGCGTTCTAGAAAAGCAAAATAACTTGAATGTTAGTATTTTCATTTTTCTTTAGTCACGCGAGGCTTTTTTTTTTTTACTTTGCACTGTGTTCCACCTAAACAGAGTCAGACCAAAAACAGTGATCATGTGACCATGCATCAGTGAGCGATGCTTTTAAGTAATCTCATAGGCCAGCAATATTAACCATCTATTAGTGTTGATTAATAACAGCAAATGGGACTGCTAGCAAACACATGGATGACCTGATTGTTCCATGTTTAATTGGCAGGGCTCGGGACTAATGGCAATAAATGTAATTTGCCAATTCCTAGTTGTTAGATGCCAGAAAACTGACTTGCTTTCACTCAGGCCTAAGGTCCTACTCCAGCTCTCATCCCTCCAGCAGCACGGTTTCCTCCTAAACAGCCACAGGAGACCTTTTCATCCATAATTTTGCCTTTTTGGCTAAATGATACTCAAATTCTAAGAGTTCATTTGCTTTCATATTAGTTGACTTGTTCTCTGTTTCCCCTGTGTAGCGTGGTGGGATAGCTTTCCTTTACCATCCGTGTGTGCATCCCAGATTGAAGGAAGAGCTCTCCCTGCTGGCAAGAGCTTGCATGTACAAGCACATCATCACTCCACACCTCAATCTCAGTCAAGAACGGGTAAGCATCTACCTAGTACTACAAGAGGTGTTGAGGCTTTAAGATGGATTTGCTCCTATTTTTACCAGTGATCCAATGTTGAAAAGTTTTTAATAAATTAATGTTATGATTTCCACTAAAAGTCAAACTATTGATTCATAGGATGAAGTTACATAGAACCTAGGTTTGACCAGAACTGGACTGTGCACTCCATTTAGCAAGGGACACAACTAGACATAGTTTGCATACATTAGGAGAGATTGTGAGTAAAATGTACCCAAAACCAATTGATAGCTAAACATTGTAGGTTTTGAAATGTCAAAAGCGTCCATCTGTTTCAGTGTGAACCATTAGGGTAGCGTTGTCACATTTACTAGGATCTGAATTAAGAGTTTGAAAGTGACCCAACACTTGCCAGCCCGACTGACAGGAACCCCGACACGTCAACGGTCTGGCCCAGACTGACTGCAGGTCCCATCGGAGAAACTAATTAGCAGAGCATTGAAGTACACTGGAGCAAGATGACACGGGTTTGATTCCACTTCCCAGTCTCCACAGTTCCTGATCAGAGTTGTCTGGAGCAGGCAGAGGAAAAACTGGACGGAGGAACCCAGCAGGTTGTCCTGGCCCCTTTTAACAAGGTACAGGAGCTTGCAAGGGTACTAGGTATTCAGCAAAAACATATGGCGGAAACAAGTGCATCAGTAGTTTTTCATGAAGGAAGACATTGCTCCTTTAATAGAACTAATCATTCTGTCTTGAACACACTCCTTTTAACCAGGTTTATTTAGTTCTACGGTTCTACTTTTACAGCCTCTGGCCCTGGTTGCATGGGGTAAAAGTCTGGAAATGTCAAAGATTAACCTAGCAGAAGCTGTTAATTGGCTGAGGACAAGTGTAAACCGGGCACATGACTCGGAGATGAAAGATGACGGTGTTTACAATTACCTGCTGATCTGGAAGGCACAGTTGGCATCAGATAACAACGACCGAGTCGTCTGTCCGGGAAACCGAGTGAAGGTAAACTGACCGGCTAAAAGAGCAAAATTAAAAGTCCTAACTGAAGGAGATACCTGCATATGGGGTCACTCTGTTAGGTTACTTGCTGTCTGAGCAACAGAGCCTTTTTTTTTTAAGCTGACACACTATAGAGTTGCTGATGCAGATTTATTATAGCAGCTCACTAATTACTCTTGGTTGCTAGGACACACCTGGCCTACATGAGTAGACTCTGGACTCGCTCCAGGTTAGGATTCAAAATTCATAATAGAAAAGAGTAAAAGCCCAAGGCCTAATATGTTGGCTCATCACAAATGCACAGTTTCTTATTTGCACAGTTTGATTGTTTTTGCACATGACTTAGTTTGCTAAAAATTATTATGGAGGAGGGTTTTAATTTAATAGTAATCAGGATTCATAGGTAATCTTACTTAAATAAATTACATTAACAATTCATAATAAGGCCTTAGGAGCCCATTGTGGGAACTTTGGTACTAAGCTATACCGAACAGAAAGTCCCCAGGTATGTGCTGTATTAGCCAAGGCAATGGGTAAGGGTGCTACAATTGGTCTCAAGCATCCTTGGGCACATTAAGAGGGGGAAATCAGCCAGAATTCACCCAGCTATTCTGACATTACTGCAAAACATGCACATCAGGTAGGACTCAAATTATTATACTGCACCCCCATCTATAAGAGAGTAATTTTTAGTAGTTATATTGACCTCAACACTCTTGAAATGGCTGTAAAACACTTTGGGACTTCCACAGGTCATGAAGGGGAACTGTATAAAATGCAAGTTTGTTCTCTCTTTCACAAGTGAAGGAGTTAAGCACAGATAATAATGCTGGTTTCGGACTTACAAATTAAAAAAAAAATTATTCAGCAATTTAAAAATGTTCATAAAATTGTCATATTTTCTTTGGCAGAAAGTGCAACGCCATTTTAAGAAAAGTGACCTTCGGTTAGAAACAACAAAATGGAATAAAGTTGGAGAAAACATGCCGAGCAGTGGGCATGTGATTTTAAGGAGGAGAAGAAATACAGAGACCAGAGAAGCTGCTCAAACCAGCAAACAGGTGGTAGAAGTGGCTTCTTCCAGGATATCTGTGCAGAGAAAGAAGCAAGATAATGATTCTGCAAGTGCTATGCCATTGTCTAGTGGACAACCAGAGGTAGTAAGGAGACAGCCCCCGGCTACCACTGTGGCAGCAGTAATTGCTGGAGGGTCCGAGCAAGCCACCGAGAGCAAGACTAATGCAAGCCAGAGACACAAAGAAGGGAAACTATGAAATTGGAGGCGAACACAATAGAAACAAAAATGAATCGGAGTCCAAATTATGGAAAGAAGTCACAATATCTACCTTAAAGGAGCCACCTGTAAGCGAGGCCCATCAACGCTCTTTTCTGGACAGAAGTGCTGCCAAGCGGTTGAAAACAGGTAGTTTGGCTGTTGAACAGCAAAATTCTCATCAGCACCACCAAACGCACAACACTTCAGATTCTTCACTGGATTCACAAGTGAAAGCTCATCGGACTAATAGTGAAGATGATCCTCCACATGAACAAATTAAGAGTGGTGGAAGGATTATTGGCAAAGCTAACAACCAAATGGCCGAGACCCCTGCCATTAAGGAACAGCAGCTAGCTAAAATCATTGCTACTACCAACTATGTTCTAGACCGTCAAGGTCTCAGTGGGGAGGCAGGTCAAATGCTCAAGAATGGGAGCATAGTAAGTGGGAAAAATGTAAAACCTCTGCAGCCACGGCAGAATTCAGCAATCTCTTCCAAAAATGACATTGGAGCGAGCAAAACGAGGCTACTGATGAAAGCCACACTGGAGGGATGGGTAGTGACAGAACAGTACAAAAAGTGGATGCAGCTTCCTCAAAGACAAATGAGACCGTGAGCCAGAATGCTCAGGATAATCGTAACGACAGCGTAACCGTGGATTCTGGGAACGTTAAGTGCAAATGTGAAGCTGGGGCATCCCCAAATGTACAGACTGCTCCTGAGGGTGCAGATTCAAATAACCTAAAGGCAGGGGCCCTTAAGAAAACCCCACCACCACCTTGAAGACAGGATACTGTATGTGCCCACTCCACGAACAGAGGAAGCAGCCTGGGCAGCAGCTGCACTCACGTTTCTCTTTGTGTTCCTTACACTGGCAGTGTTGTATACAAGGCTGTACAGAAAATTCATAAAGAGCGACAGTTTATACTGGGCACCGGTTCCAGGCATTGATGGACAAGAAAGTGTAGCAGGTGAAACTTTAAAAAAAAGTTACCTAGCCACAAATTTAGCAAAGAAAGACTTGCATTTATATCACGCCTTTCACACCACCACACATCCCAAAGCGCTTTACAGCCGATGAAGTATAGTCACGGTTATAATGTGGGACACACGGCAACCAATTTGCACACAGCAAGCTCCCACAAACAGCAATGTGCTAACGACCAGATAATCTGTTTTTTGGTGACGTTGATTGAGGGATAAATATTGTCCAGGACACCAGGGATAACTCCCCTGCTCTTCTTTGAAATAGTGCCATAGGATCTTTTACATCCACCTGAGAGAGCAGACGGGGCCCTCGGTTTAACATTTCATCCGAAAGATGGCACCTCCGACAGTGCAGCACTCCACTGGAGTGTCAGCCATGATTTTTGTGCTCAAGTCCCTGAAGTGGGACTCGAACCCACAACCTTCTGACTCACAGGCAAGGGTGCTACCCACTGAACCACAGCTGACGCATTTGAATGTGAAACATTTGTTGGAGGGGAAAAAAATAATTTAAGAGGCAATGTCTTGAGATAAAAATCACTGCAGCCCCTGCCATGGTGGCATTGCTCACTGTGAGCTGCTTCAGCAGCAAGTAGCAGCATTGGCATCTTCCAGTAGGAGTGAATTAGCCAATGCGATCATGCTGGGCATTCACTCAGAAGTGGCAGCTGGCCAAAAGTGTAGCAGGTGCAACTTTTATTTTTTAAATGTTACCTATCCACAAATTTAGAATGGGAAACATTTGGCGGAGAGGAATTTGATGCAGGTAGGAGGGAGCAGGAAGCCCGCGGAAACGGTTTGATGATTTTAGATGGAGTTAGAGAAATTTACCCTCACTAAAATGCTTTTTTAAAAAAAAAAAGATAGTATTTGCAGATTTTACATTTGAGGAAACTACCAATTTTTCCCAGCACTCGAATAGGTCAAGGCACCATCCTGAGGTAGACTGGGTAGGAATGTCCGAGGTTCACGACTTTCATTGTGTTGAGTCAGAAACAGGTCAAAATTGTAAAGGGAGCAGCCCAGTCATTCCCGCTGGTGTGACCCTCTCATCTTCACTTCAAGGTGCGTAGATTTGAGCGTATCTGGCGCACAAATGGCATAGCCATCTGTCACCAGCTCTGGCTGGACTACATCAAGCTTTACCAAGCCTCACTCTCCTCTGCCCAAAACCATCCACTACTCTAGGATCATCCTGTAAAGCAAAGATAACCGAGAGAGATCATCTATTCAGCTTCCCCCTTTCTCCTTGCCCAAACAACCATATCCCGCCCCCTCCCCTCACCCCAGCATCCTCTCCCAGCTCAACTCGTCTACAAGACCCAACCTCCTGCTCCCTTAATCCTATTTCCACAAACCTGATCAACCAACTTTCCTTCCTGGTCCCATGCTAGCTGACGTTGTAAATGGTTTGTTGTGCTCAGGCATGGTCTGCCTACCTTTTAAAACTGTTGTCGTCATCAACCCTTGACCCCATCTGTCCTTGCAAATTACCACCCCCATCAACCTTTGTTTCTTCTCCAAAGTCCTTGAACCTGTTGTCACCTCCCAGACTTGTGCTCCTCTCTCCCACAACCCTGTTTGAATCTCTCCAATTAGGTTTAGGTGTTTCACACAGCACTAACCAAAAAGTTACAAATGACTCTTGGATTGGGTTAAGTTTGTGTCGCCAATACTAGTTTGACATCTCATCCTGGATAAGCTGTAATTTCCTCTATTGAAAAATTAGACGATTGAAGCCATCGTCATCATCCCCTGACCCAAACTCTTATACCCTCACATCCGACTCAGTTCCTCACTTTGACCACTGTCTCGGACTAAACCAGACGGTTTGCAACCTTGGCATCCTATTCAACCCTGAACTGAATCCCTAATATTGCCACCTTTAACTCAGCATCTGTTTCTTCTTTACACCTCTATGAAATATCTTAGACACTGGATCAATACAATTTGTTGCTGAGGATTTGTTTGCCGAGAGATATTTATGCATGAGGAAGTCCACTATAACAGATTGTCTCAATAATAAAACTCAAGGAAAGGGTTATAGTCGTAGAGAGAGTGGTACCGGACCAGATAAAAGTGGGCAGGATTAGACTCGGGACTAATCACAGGTTGGTGAAATAGGTAGGCTAGCACTGGATCTTAAGAGCTAGACATTGAGGATTGAAGGTGGAAACTATTGCAGGATTGGCAAACAAAGGAGACACATACTGAGGGAAACGAAGAAAATAGGAATATTGCCTGTATTAAGTGAAAATGTAAGAGGAAAGATTGAGAAGTAATTCATTAAATTACAATAATGAACAGACAACACTGTCTCTTAATGCAGAAGGAAACCAGGTCATAGAGGAAAAGTTATGTAGAAAACCCAAGAGGATAGCTGAAAAAAAAGGTACAGGGAGATTGTAATCAGAGGGGACTTTTTCTCAAGAAGCATAGCCATGTTTGTCATAAGGACAGTACCTATAGGAACGGTTTACATAGAACTAGAGCAGTACATAGAGAAAAGGTTAAAAAGAGACCCCCAATCATGGTAGTCCACATTGGGATAACCATACTAAGAAATAACAAGACCTTAAAAGTCATGTAAACAAGGACTGCCTCAAAACTCAAAGATAGGGAATGCAGATGTTTGGTAAGGGGGGGGAGTTTACAAACAAAATTAAGGATGTAAATAAGTGTGGCAGACTGATGCAAGAGTCATGATGCAATTTTCATAAGTAACTTAGAATGTTTTCAGAACAAAAAGGACTGCTACAGGAGAGACCAAGTGCAACTGAACAAACCAGGAACAGTGTGAGACTTGTCAAGCACCGATTGAAAACCATTTAAATTAGATAGGCAGGGTGAGCACAGGGAAGAAACTGAATCCTAGAAAAATGCTGATCAAAGACTGGAAGGTAGGCACATGGTTATGAACACTAACTCGGAGATGTACAGGAACCAGTTACCAGAAAAGGCAGACACCTATGGGCCTACAAAAAGGAATCAAATCTAAACTATCAATGCATTTAGATGAATGCTAGAAGCATTAGCAATAAGATGCCTGAACTGGAGGCTCTTGTAGCAGTAGGAACCCACTTAACACAGTCCTAGTTTTTCAAAGTCTCATAACCGTAACCTCTCATAACTTGGTATCATCTTAGTTAATCTATGGTGCACCTTTTCCATGGCTCCAATATCCTTTCTACAGTGAGGTGCCCAAAATGGTACAGTACTTTTTGTATTTAATGCCTCTATATATAAAAAGCCCAGGACTTTTTGACTTTTGACTTTTAGAACCACTTGTAGTTCTGTTGTTAAAGATCTGTGTGTACACCTAAATTTATCCGTTCATCCACTCCATTGAGAATTTTATCATTTAGGCTATATTTCCATTCTCTATTCCTTTACCCCCAAAAAGTACTACTTCACATTTACTTACAATAAACTGCATTTGCCATATCTCTGTCCACTCCCTTAACCTGCCTGTGGCCTCCTTCCTAATTCTTAATAAAATATTAGTGTAATTCCCAACACCAATCTGAGGTACATCACTGATTACATCTTGCCAATTGAGAAATATCCATTCACTACCAAGTGTCTGCTTTCTACACATCAGCCAACATGCTATGTATCCATTATCTTTGCAACAATTCTTGTTCTGTACTTTTGCAAACATTTTTTTTTAATATAAAGTCCCAATAAGCCACCTCAACTTTTGCAATCAGCAATTTCCTTGAAAAATTCACTGAAATTAGTCAATGATGACTTGCCCTTTACAAATCTATTTTAGTCAGTACTCCCACCCCAGGACTCATTGCATCATAAGGTGTACAACTTTAAATGTTTTATAAACAAAATTAAATTATTTGGTCTCTTACAGATATCATAAAGAGAAGACTCAAGTTTGGGAAGAGGAGGAAAAAAAAGCCGCCATCCAGAAAGAAATCCATTTCACCCTATGATGTTGTTCCAAGTGACAACAGTGATTGACGCTACCAAAGATGTTGATTAGGTCTACAGTTCCATTAGAGGAGTGCTCCGACCCAGCTCTTAAAAGTAGCTGCTTACTGCAGTTGAGAGGTGGAACTATATCTGCAAAAAACAGCGATGCTGGAGGGAAAAATAAAGTGCAAAAGATGGCAGAGAAATTATATCACAAGCAGTTTGAAATTATATATTTTACTAAAGACTTGTGTGACACAAGTTACTTTGTTCAAGATGTAAATCAAGCATTGCATCAAGGTTCATTCTGGAAGACTACAGTTGTTTGAGAAATGATCTTCACTAACGTTCCGTTTCATAACTCACTGGTACAATTTCATTCCAATCCTACAAAGCACAACTTTACACAATAGCTACCTGTAGAGTTTAAATATATCCATGTTAAATATTTTCATAAAGTGATAAGACATCAAAGGATTATATGGTGTATGTAGCAAACTTCAAATCATATCCTCTTCTGAACCTGCAATGTCCAAGATTTCCCATCATTCGCAACAGTAACTCACAGCAGATTTGGGTCCCTTTGTTTGGAACAAGGTTAAAACTTTCACACTTTAGTTTTTAAAACATTAAAAATGAACTGCTGAGTTGTGTCATCAGGTTCAGCATCAAATAGATCACCTTAATTTATTTGACCTTAAAACTGCTCAATGTAGCTGGAAGTAGGTTGGACTTACATGAGATAGAAGAGATAGAGGGATATGGGGGCAGGGTGGGAAGAGGCTCATGTATAGTATAAACACTGGCATAGACCAGTTTCTGTGCTGTAGATTCTATCTAATTCGGTGGGCTGTGGCGACTTGCTGTACACAGTCAGGTTTTTGCAGAATCAATTCCTGCTTGTTCCAATGCATGACAACCTTAAGAAGTTTATTTTAATTTTAAGTAACTTTACAAATATTGTTAGCCAGGGAGCAGCAATCTTTGTTTCTTACTAGAAAAGGCACAAACTAGAATTCTTGTGTGCGCCAGTTTTGGCTTTCAAAGACTAATGACATAGCCAACTGCACCACCCATTCTTGTCCACACTCTTAAATGAAAGGGAAGCTTTCAGAAGCTACAAAATTAAACACCCAGCCCTTCGAATTCATGATACAATTTTAAACGGAAATGAAATCATTTTTGCCTGAAGCCATTGACTCAGTTACTCCCAGTGAGTGGCATTAAGTTATGGGTTATCATGAAGTCATAATTTACATAGGAGTTTGATTTCACCTCAGAATTGGCTGCTGCGTCCGAGTGTAATGGAGAAACCAGATCAAAAAACAGCGATCTTTTAAAAAAAAATGACGTGGCAATCAGAAATTCATATTTGGACTGCCCAGATTTTTGTTGTACCTGTTTTCACCTCCTGCTAAACAATTTCTGCTGTACTTAGAAACAAACACAAGGTCTCATTTTCCTGATGGGAGGAAATCTCCAGAAAGCAGGTTTTTCCAAACCAAACTCTATCTGTAACTTGTTGGGGTGGGTACATAAAAACTAAACTGCTTACCAAGCACAAAGGAGGAAGTGCTGCCACCTCATTGATGAGGGAAACTCTGGCTGCAAAAATAGACTTCTAGTAGATTGAATAATTATTTTTGTATTGCGTGTAAAAGGCTAAATTGAAAGCTGCAGAGGAGTGGGCAGTAATTTTATGGGATTTTACTGCAGGGGCATAGAAAAATATTCACACCAATAGGTGTGCAATATTCATTTTATATTTAATACAAAATGAGTATAGCATTGTAGTGTATTACTGACTTTTGTATTGAGACAAACCCAATTGGAAATGGTATTCACGGAGTAAATTTAAATGCAGTGATTTGTCAGTATAACTCAGGGTGGTGTTACACAAATGTTGATGTGTGTCAGACATGATCCAGTTTCAGCCGTACCCTTGTGTCTCATCTGCCAGGTTTAAATGATGCAAATAAGCTTAAAACAAATCCTGCAGCATTCAGTTACCTTAAACGCACATTTCTTAGAAGTGTGAGAGACATTTATTTTCTATGAAGGTAGATGAATAGGGAAAGTGATTCATTACTCAAAACGGGCATTTCACGATTACTGGGAATTTTTATGCAGAACAGTGGCACACTATAGCAATAAGTAAAAATTCACAATATTTGTCGTGGGAGGTCATGCCGCATCAAATCACTTTCCCTATAGGAGTGTCATGGACAAAATATTTTCAAATAAATGTTAATGATTATATTTCTGTATGGTACATGCATGATTTGATTATTTTCCAGAAAATAAAATTTTAGAATTTACTTCAAATTATTTTCTTTCCAGATGTCTGTTCTTAATTTTCCAGAGTTTTACTGCCCGAATCTTGGAAAGATGCCCATAGATTGGCTTCTTTGTACTACTTGCTCATTTTGTATTTGGTGTGCACTCAGGTTTTAGGAGTTCTTTACTCCCAAAGTGCAAGTAGTTAAAGGAAAGTAGTGGTTTGAATTTTCTTTTGGAGTGGGTAGAAGAGTCGGTAGATAGACAGACTGACTGAAATGCAGTTATATCTGACAAGATCTCTCTCATTGGAATATGGAACGAGAAAAGGCAACCAGAATTAGCGAGTGAGGTAGTGGGCCAGAGACATTCCACCTCTGGGATCTGGTCTGAACTAGTCACAACTACGAATGCAATGATGCAGCAGCATCTTTTAATACTGTTATGGTTGCAATCTTCAACACAAAATGGTCATCTGGTCATGAGCTCAGAAAACAAGGCTCTACAATTTTGAAGTAGAGAATTCTGTTCTGATGAGAGCAGCGACTTAAAAGGCACATTGATCTAGGAACCAGAACCACTTGATGAAATGACTATATTTTCCGCAATGCTGCACAACTTAAATGCAGGTGTACTCAGCCAGACACTGCAGTACGGCTGCCACTGTAAGGCTTTAAAGTTAGAGACAGATGTACATGTGGAATTTGCTGGAAACCAGGCTTCTGCAGTCAAATCACAGTGTCGAGCCTGGTCTCGGTGGTGGCACTTTTGCCCGAGTCTGAAGGCCGTCGGTTCAAGTGCCACTCCAGCACCCGAGCACACGATTTAGGCTGATGCTTCAGTGCAGTAACTGAGGGACTGCTGCACTGTCGGAGTTACCGTTTTTCGATGAGGTGTTAAACCAAGGCCCCCAGCAACTTCCTCAGATGGTGTAAAAGATCCTGTGGCATTATTCGACGATGAGCAGGGGATTCTCCTGGCCAATAATTATACATCAAACAACATCACTGAAACAGATTATCTGGTTATTCTCTCATTGCTGCTTGTGGGATCTTGTGCACACATTGGCTGCCGTATTTGCCCACAACAATTACACTTCAAAAGTACTAAATTGGCTATGAAGCGTTTTGCGAAATCATGAAAGGCATTAATATCACTGCAAGTTTTTTTCTTTCTTCTAGGACAACCTGCAGTGACATTGTATGGGGTTTAACCTGAAGTGATTGGGGCAGATTTTGCTGTCAAAATAACAGTGAGGCTAATGGCGCTCGCTGTTATTTGGTTAAATGGTACAGCAACTTCAGGCGAGGAGCAGCTGCGCGGTTAAATGTGAATATCCAAAAGTTGCTGTCCGAGTTGTGCTGCTCCGCTGTTAGCTTTGTGAAACTTTTCCTTTACTTTTCAGCAGAGCTGATGCCCTGCTACAGCAAAATCTGGCCCATTGTATTACAAGGAAATGGTATACGCCATGTATATTATGTAATAATGAATATTTAAAACTAACCTCGGATCCAAATTATTTGACTTTTTAAATAAGTACTTGCTTTTAGTGTTAATAAAGCAGATGCAGTTCATCCCACTGAAATGAGTGAAACTGAGAATCTTGGTGCCTGTAGAAGAATGAATTTCAATGGGAGAAAATGGATTTTCCTCCTCCTTGACTTTTCCTGTTGTATTAAGTGTCAGATTTTACAATGTAGTTGCATTTTCTAAATAATCATGTATTCAATTTAACTGAAGCGTGCATCATTTTACTGCTTTGTTAAGTTGTGAAGCACAGTATAATGAAAACAGTCTTCCTTACTTGTTGACACAAAGCATACTATATTCTAAAATTCATACATGCAGGATTGAAACTGCTATGCTATGTTTATTTAAAAGTGGGCTTGAAAATTGATAGGCACTTTGAACTTTTTTTCAAATATTCTGCTATTCACAACAATATTAAATCATAGGATCAAATGCTTAAATATCTTGCTTAAAACATCAGAATTTATGTTTAGAATTTTTCCTTGAACATTCAAATATCAGCTCAATGTCAAACACTAAAGTAACAACCAACTAGCCATGGTGTAGTTAAATGCTCATTAGTATTAAAACCCTTCACAACACACAGGACCACAGATTCAATACAAGTGGATAATCAAATCCTCAAATACCTCTTTACAATCTAGAAACTTTAATTCTCAAGACATTTCATCATTCTAATAGAAAACTGATCTGTTCTCAATACCAACCTTCAATATTTTTTCTCAACATAATTACTCAGATGAATGTAAGCTGCATACAGTAATTAGTATACATTGTTTAGTATTTCTCCATATTCTACTTAAATCCACTTGTTTGAACATTTTTAACTTAACAAATTAAGAATTGAATATACAGCAAGCATTGTGCACAACTGAATGTATTTATTTCAATACAAATGTACAATAGATGAGTTTACAAGGAAGCCCACCACCACATTTCCACTACCAGCTACAATAGAGTGCATTTCTAAATGGAATTAGTTACAATTAGCATTCATTGCACAACAGAAACAATAAGCAGGTCAGTGACTGTCCTTGTTAAATATAACTTTTAGCACTCAATTGTCCAAAAGTGCATGCTTAATACCAATTGTTTGAGTTATCAGACATTTGGATATTTATTTAAAAAAAAAAACATTTTGTACCACACATTAGGGCTTAGTAATGGAATATATAAAATAACAGAGAGTGTTACAAGGCTGGACCCCAGAGGGGTCCCTTCAGAAGGCATTCTAAAACTGTGAAATGCAGTTTATAAACAACATCTGAACCCAGAGGATGAGATTGTAACTGAACTCACTTCAAGGTATTGGTTTCTTTTATAATATATACAACTTATTTTTGTAAATGAAAAATTAATATTTTAAACTGCTATTGGTAGAGTTCCAGTGCCTCAGAGACATGTGCTGCAATGTTACAAGTAGGAATTAATCTCCTTGATGATGTTCCTGCTGTGTCACTAGAGAGTAACTTTTAGGAGATTATAGAGTAATTCTACGTGTCGGTATATATTATAAGTGTTTTATACCATTACCAAGGTGTAATACTGATTATACAATAGCCTTACTTGTAATACTTGGATGGATGGTAGACATCAATACAGCACACACTCCCTTCAGGAGTATTCTGATGTCACAATCAATGGCCTCCTTTGAATACCCTTTATGACAAATCGGCTATTACTGCATTGAGAAACTGTGTTAATTTTGCTAGGAATTC
Source organism: Squalus acanthias (assembly GCA_030390025.1). NCBI lineage: Eukaryota > Metazoa > Chordata > Chondrichthyes > Squaliformes > Squalidae > Squalus > Squalus acanthias. The sequence goes on from CM059448.1 coordinate 14,065,287, forward strand.
CGATTTATTTATTTATTTTAAACAAGTTTTATTTGAGTGTATATAGTTTATTTAATACATTCTTCATTCCCAGAATAGATATAAAATTTTATCTACTGCTTTTCTCTCTTCATGCCCCCGGCCCCCGCCCCCCCCCCCTCCCAAAGAGTCAGCAGTTATGGAATGGTAGGAGGGAATTCCAAGGCAGTAATAACAGTGGAGGTGCTCAGCTAATGCAGAGCGTAAACCTTGTATGGTACGTACAAGTTAACAGCTACTACCTGAACCCACAAATCATGTTACTGCTTTTTAGCTCCCTTGGTTTATAGATTTTCTTAGTGAAAGGTGTACGTTCCTGGTGACTTACCAGTATTCAGAGCTGCCTCAAATCCTTATAAAGTGATGTCAGTGAGTATATAAAATCACTGCTTTCCTCAGTGAGATAAGGGGTTGTTATGTTGCATGTGATTCTAGCCTTATCTAAAGGGGTGTACAGTTATTCATGTGAACAAGAGACCAATTTCACGCATCCCTGCTGCCAGAGTGCGGCAATATTAAAGAAGCCAAAGGAAACGAGTGCATGACACGAGTGAATTGCAGTTGGAGTAGAAAATATATTTAACATCTTGCAAGTTTCTTTGACTTCATTAGTTAACTCAATTATTTTTTTTAAAGACTGCAAATGAATCTGCAGCTTCGGCCCCAGTGTGACTTATCTGTACTGCATCACTGTGTTAGTCTGGTCGCCAAACCCGGCAGGTGGCATAGCTGCATACAACATTGGGAATTTACTGCTTGCTTAGTGCCCCTGTTTAACACGGGACAAGGAATAAATGAATCCATGCTGTCCAGAAGGCACCTTATTTAATCCTATCTTTAAGGTTGTGACAGTGAAGATTTCCGCGCCTCAGTTCTGAAATGTATCTGTGACTGGGGGAGGGATAATTTTTCCATCAATGGATGCACCACCTAGTGTGTGACCCTTACAAATTGCATATGAAATTAGTTTGTTCCGCTAGTGTTAACTGTCCATTTGATAATTGCTTTGAACCCAAGCATATTTTAAAAACCATAAAATGGGTTAAGGCATTCTAAATAGTAATGTTCTGGAAGAAAATCTATAGCTTATATGAAACTTTCATTTCAAAATGCAGCATTTCATGACTTCTGTTGTAAACAAAACTTGATACTTACAGAATCAAACAAAAACGGACTGGAGTGAAGGCAACGCTGTACAATAGATCAACTGTCCACAGGATATTAGCGTTACAAACTAAAGAGAGTCTGAATTAGGCAATAACGAGACGTAACCATGAATGTCCGCACAAGGCCATAACGTTTGATCTTTCCCCTTGCTGTCTGCAAATTTCCCAGCAGCAGCTTTCACATAAAGCAACAAAAGGCTGTTGCACCAAGTTGAACCGTGCCATTTATTGTGTCATTTAATACCTTCCCATGCCATTCTGAGCCAGCCTTTATAAATGCCCTAGGCCACAGTCTAAATATTACTGTATCGTGTTAAGTTAACAAGACATTTGAGACAGTACAGAAAAACAAAGTTTAATTCCCTCTGACTGCACTGCATGCCCTGTCTGTATTGTGCCCTGCAACAGCTTTTTCCTAATTCTGTATTTTCCTCATTGAACCAGCATTATTGTAGTGTTCCTTTGTGATCCACTGAATCCATGCAAGAACAGACACAGTCATCAACACATTTTACAATGTCAGTATATCTTTCAGTACTAAGGCTTCCAAAAGCTCAGGCTTTGATGAGCACTTTATCAAATGAAGAACAAGTAAAAGGATTCACAATGCTTCCATGTTCATTCAACAAATGACTTTGCCTTTTACACTTAACATAAGCTGAATTCAGCTACTGAATCTGTCTAGTGTCGTCAATGTAGTGGTTTTGGTTACTCCAGTTACATAATTAAATTGTAAGATTACAGAGTGATTAAAAAGTCCTTGTGTTTAACATTATTAAACTACGCACATTTACTCGTTTTGTTTTTATATACAAAACAGCACCCCAATACTGTATGCCTGGGACTTCAATTAAGGCTAGAAAAAAATAAAAGCTGTGCAAGTGTGCATACCTCATATTACAGAAGAATCTCATCTATCCAAGTTTCTTCCAAGTTATGGACTGCAAAGTCCTTCCCTAATAACCATTCCCTTTGAATCAAAACAGTTTTCCGACATTCGAAAAAAGTTGCGATTCGAGCAACCCAATTTGATTTCCATCTCTCTATTACCTTGTGGAGCAATTTTCATCAACATTTTTTCTTCAAAATCTGATTTGTGTTTGGCTTGGCTCATAAAATAAACATTGCCACTTAACTACTTTGCACTCAGGATTTTCTTATTGATAATCAATTTTCCCAGTACCACAAAGCCCCGTGGCTGTGGCTCACAACTGCATGGCAAGCAATTAGTTAACATAAGGATGTTGAAAAGATTAGGTTACATCAATTCACAAACCTGCATTGCCCGTGCCATTCAGAAATCAAAATCCTCTGCAGTTACTATACAGTGTTCCTTTCACTGTACAGAATCGAATGTCAAGTCAATGCAAGACAAATGCTGGAGATGGTGCTTTTTCCTTGTAAAAATAGTTTTTTGGAATCATAAACATATGGCCATTTAATTTTCATAAATAAAAGAAAATGAAACAATGGATCTTCATTCTTATTCCAAGAGTGAGAACGAGTATCATAAAAATCTGATTTTAGTCTTGTGTAGTAATGGTCAATCTTCTCAACTCACTCCAATTACATATACCTTCAGCAGTCATGAAGAATGCTGGAAACTGAAAGTGCCCCCACTGTCTGTGCCCAAGGGTAACATGGGAGCCATGTGTCTAAGGGACTATTACTGCACCCATCAGTTACTGTAATATGGCCCAAGAAAATATTGGTTTCTGGATTCAGTACTTGATGCACACTGGGTGTTAAGAGGATAGTGTTCAAACTTTTAAACTATGAAGGACGTCCAGTACAACTGATTGCTATGGTCAAGTAGCATTTGGAGCCATTGCACAGTAATTAATTCAGTAAACTATCAATGAACTTACACTCCTACACAGATTCATGACCCTTGGACTGGTCAATGTGGAAAAATAGTGCCACTAATAAAGCAAAGCGTGAAGACTACATTACTATGGGGTACAACTGTTCAACAAGATTCAACTGTTATAAGGCATACAATGCACAAAGATGCAATGGTACTGATGGTTGCCAGTTACAGTCACAGGTTCACAGTATTCTATACAAAAAAGGCACCCCACTACTAGTACTTTTTCTAATGGTTTTTAGAACATCCATTATTCTTCAGCCTCAGGTGATGGCAAAATGGATCGTCAGTGAGTAACCCATTGATAGTCCATATTAAACTTGGTGGTTTCATACAAGAACTATCAGCAATTTTCAAGGTGTGACTTTACTGTTGAAATGATTTGCTTGCAGCTCTTTTTCATATAACAGTTACTGGATGCATGAAGCCTTTGTTGCACTGAAATTTTACATCATAGGATCCACCAATAATGTAGCACTTAGTACGTTTGCAAAACAACTTATTTGTAGAAGAGTCAAGAATTCCAGTGTAACATAACCCGATGGTCGAGAAAGTAAATATTCACATCTTGCCAAAATGTCAGAAGTCGAAGGTCATTGGCCATCACCACATTGCGACTTTTTGCTTTGGCCGTGTCATTATATAGTGGTAGTAATTCTGGTTAACTATTACTGGTGAGTTCTACCACAAAATTGGAAGTTTAAACTTTCCAGAAGCTTTCAATCTATTGTGAAAGCTGAAACAATCTATTGCAGAAAAAAAATCCACAGTACTTGAATGAGAATATGTACAGGGATTTCAGTTTGCTTTTGAAGAAAGATGCATCTCTTTAGTCTCCCAAACGTACTCCAAAAAAGGAATGTGAATGAAGTGCTTTACCGTCATTGCTTTTTCTCCCGGGTTGTTATGGTAACCAGTTGCTTGGCTGCCTTGGCAATGTCATAGGCACACTGGATGACTTGCTGCGTGAGCAACTGAATGTCAACAGGTGCGCCTGGCTCTGGTGGAATTGTTTTCCTGCACTCACATTGCAGTCGGAAGGCACTCGCGTTTAGCAATCTCAAAGAGCACCGAACTGTGTCCAGGGCAGGTTTCTGATCATTTAAAAAAAACATACAAGTTAGAAAATTCTAAATTGCAACACCAGCAGTACCTTCAGAGCTACAAGTTTACGAACCTAAATTTTCCACATTGAGCCAGAACAAATGACTTGCCTTTTACACTTAACATAAGCTGAATTCAGCTGCTGAATTTACCTAGTGCTGAAAAGTATTGGTTACTCCAGTTACATAATTAATTTGTAAGATTGCAGAGTGATAAAAACTCCTTGCATTTAACATTACTAAACTGCATACACTTACTAGTTTTGTTTATAGTAAACAAATAGGAGTACTCCTGCTCCTCTCAGCTCTACATTCAGGTAAGTTGCGTACCTTCTTGGTTGGCAGGCGATCCCTAGGCTTGGGGTCCTCGAGTGCAGCCAGCGATGGTGCTGGCTGCCTCAGGGCAAACTGATCTTGGAGAGGGAACCTCAAACAGGCATTAGGCCATTTGCAAAGCCTTAGACCAACGCCTGCTTCAGGCGTGAGTAAAGGACGCCTCTTGTTTATCCTTAGCCAATATGGCGGGCAGCGCACTTATGAATGTGCGCACGCTTCCTGCCTGCCATATTGTGGCCTTGGTAGTCCGAGTAGCACCTGAAAAAAGGGCACTGCACGGACCAATTTCTAGGCCCAAGTGTCTTCAAGTGAAGTGGGGTTAAACTGTGGGGGTTAATTTTAAAGTCATATTTTGTCCTCACTTTTATACATTACCAAAATAAATTCCTTGGTCAACATTTATAATGGAAACTGATGTAAACTTGTTATGCTTCAGTGCGTCCATTGGCGGGAGGGTGTAATTACAGCAGGACAAGTTTGCAATAGGCAGTTTCCATTTTAAATGTGGACATAGGAATTTATAATGGAAAAGGTTGACAGGCAATGCACGCAGACTTAATTTAAAAAAAAAATATTATGGATATAAATGAATCCCTTAATGTTAAGTTTAATGTCAGCTTGGCTGAGTTGGTAGTGCTCCTACCCGAGTTATATGGTTGTGGGTTCAAGCGCCTCTCCCAGACTGGAGCACACAATTTAGGCCGACAGAGAGTTCTGCATTGTTTGGCTCTAAATGGGGGCCATGTTTACCTGTGCAGGTGGATGCAATAGATCCCCATGGCTCTATTTGAAGAGCAGTTCAGGCCAACATTCCTCCTTTAACCAATGCTGCCAAAAAACAGATTAACTGACTATTCATCTGATTTGTTGTTTGTGGAACCTTGCTGTGTACAAATTGGCCACCTCATTTGCCTACATAATACAGTGACTACAGGTCAAAAAAATAGTATTTAATTCTCTATGAAGCTCTTTGGGGTGTTCTGAGGATTTAAAAAGTTCTTTCTTTTTTGTGAGTTTTGTAAGGGACCGCGCCTCTCAACCACCTTGTGCATGTGTGCAACTGAGATCAACAAAACACTGCAGCAGCTCACCTATACTGAGGAAGTCCATTACACGATTAAAACGCAAGCAGGTTAAATTTGAGAGAATTCAAAACCGTAACATATCATGTCAAATATTTCTGCTAAAGGCTGGAGGGTGAAGAGAACACAATATTCTCTGCAGTAATTAATATTACTCCATCAGAACTCTAGACAGGCATACCAATGCACTTGTGTTCTCCCCAAAAATCTGACTTTTGGATTAGATTTCCTAACTCCCTGCTCCATTCCTCCAAGGTCGGGTGGGGTGGGGGAAGTTAAAAATTTTAAATTCTAAAACCTGATCCAATCCGCATCCTTCCGCTTTTAACGGAGGCTAGTCCTGGGAGGGGGGGGGGCGACCAAACCCCCCTCAGCGGGTGAGTCGGTCAGTAAAATCTTAAGGAGGCTGCGTGCCTCCATTTTAACTGCAGTTTAATTTTTAATCCATGGAGGCTGGGTTTCCCAGGGCTCGGGAATCTCGGCAGGTCAAAGGAGGCGAGAAGGGCTGGATCTAGGAGGCAAGTGCATTTACAACACTGCTTGTGGGCCAGGAGGAGCAGGAGTGTTTCCTCCAGGCCCAACAAGCAAACCTCTTTACAGACACCACGTTTGGACTCCGCGATGTCCAACTGCCCCGCCCCGACTCCTCCCCCGCCATCTCCGATGATCTTGCACTGAAGACTTACCTTCGGAAAGAGAGAAGCCATTTCAGTGACTGCAGAGTGAATCTTTTCAGAACATGGCACAAAACTGTTAATGAAATAGATAGCAGATTAGGATTAATTCACTGGCCTACACTCCGAATAGTTGGACAGTAACATACCATTTATCTTAAATTAATTTACGTTTCTACAAGTGCACAGGTACAGTAGGCTCAAAGTGCTTAGCAATAGGAGGACAAAATAATATACAATGAGCAGGAGGACAAAAGGGAAAATTTGGAGAGGGCTGGGGTTGAGGGAAACCAAAGTCACAGTTGGAGAGAAAGGTTTTGTGATGACTTTTAAAACCAGGCAAAAAGGCAGCAAGACAGAGGGAATGGGACAGGTAGTTCCAGCAGCCTTGCGCTTGGTGGCTAAACAAGCATTAACCAATGGCAGAATGAAGGGAGTGGGTGTCAAGAAGAAAATCTGTCGGGAAAGTAAGGCAGAAGGAGTGTAACTAAGGTAGGATGGGACAAGGCCAGGCCATGGAGGGATGATGAGAATTCTGAAGTCAACCCCCTGGAGTATGGGAAGCCAGTTTGGAGAGGATGGGTGGCTGATGGGGAAGTGGGATTTTTGCAGGCAAGTACACAGGCTGCAATGTTTTGATGGGGTTGAAACTCATTGAAGATTGAGGCTGGGAGTCCAGCTATGGGAGGATTAGAGGAAGTCAAACATCAAGGTGATGAAGGATGGAGTAAGGGTAGAGGTTGGCAATGTTGAAGTGGAAGAAAACTGTCGGAAGAGCGGATGTGGGAGAAGGAAGCTTGGGATTGATTAGTATATTGAAGTGCCATGTTTCCTGACCCAGCCTGAAGTATAGCCAGGGAGGTTGTTGGGATCAAGGCCAGAGACGTGAAGGCGTTGAAGGCAGCCAAAAAGGACATTGAACTAGAATAAATTTTGGCTCATCAGGTCTTGATGGTGGATACAGAGTTGAAGAGTGTAGCAACAGGCTTTGAATCATGGAAGAGGTAGAGTGGTGGAGCTGGATATCACCAGTACACGTGGAAGTTAACCCCTTGGTTCCTGATGATTTTACCACAGGTTAGGATATAGACTTCGAACAAGGGGGGGGACCAAGGATGGACCGGAGGCCCATCAGAGGTTACCATACAAGCCGAGAAACCATTAGAGGGAAAGATGTGCCTGCTTTGTGTTGGTATGAGCACAACCAGATGAGACCAGTGCCATTGAGGCAGTTGCAGAGAGATACTGGAAGAGAACAGAAGAATTAAGGTAACAGGGAGCTCTAGAAGGGTTCAAGAGAGACAGAAAGCCACAGATGTTTGAGTTTGACCAATGTTGTCTCAGTGCTGCAAGTGGTGCAGAAGCCAGACTGCAGGGTCTTGACTAAGGAGTAGTTAGACATCATTAGTTGCAGTCTGATGGCTGATTTACTACTGTATAGTTACGGTTAGCAGGGAAAGAGCTGTTTTAAGCTACTGAAACTCTATTAAACATGCCATAAATAGAAAAATATTTAACAACTAAATAAAGCATTGTGTCCTAGAGGTTGTTGGATTATTTTATCTGTCTGGTCGTCAGTACAGCCAAACAACAGCTTTTTCAATATAATCTTTAATTATTTGTAACTCATACGGGTCAGCCGTGGCTCAGTTGGTAGCACCCTCGTCTCGCAGTCAGAAAGTTGTGGGTTCAAGTCCCACTCCAGAGACGAGCACAAAAATCTAGACTGACACTCCAGTGCAGTGCTGAAGGAGTGCTGCACTGTCGGAGGTGCCGTCTTTCAGATGAGACGTTAAACAGTGGCCCCATCTGCTCTCAGGTGGACGTAAAAAGATCCCATGGCACTATTTCAAAGAGCAGCAGGGGAGTTCTCCCTGGTATCCTGGCTAATACTTATCCCTCAATCAACATCACAAAAACCAGATTATCTGGTCATTATCACATTGCTGTTTGTGGGAGCTTGCTGAGCGCAAATTGGCTGCCCCGTTTCCTGCATTGCAAGTGACTACACTTCAAAAAGTACTGTAAAGTGCTTGGAGAGGTCCTGAGGTTGTGAAAGGCGCTATATAAATGCAAGTCTCTTTTTCTTTCTTTTTAACCTACAGTTTACACCAGTTGATGCTAGGTTTAGTGATTTTCAAACTAACCTTTCATGCTTACACTCCTGTGCTGCTCGCAGAAGCTCCTGGATGTTTTTGGTGACCTGTTCTGTTTTAAGGATTACATCCTCGGTACTGGGAAGGCTTGGATCTAGCTCTCCCTCGTGCTCATCATACTCTAGATGGAGATCATCATCCCTTCCCATCTTCCCATCAGCGATACTATTAAGGAAAAACAAGAGTGGACATAAACACAATATAGTAGAATAGCGACCAAAATAGTGCCTACAGTGAGTTTTCAGCACATCACCACGTGCATATAGAAATCAGATGCCTGAGAGTGTGTTACAAGGCTGTAACCAGATTGAGGGTTCAGATCACACCATAAATGGCAATGAGTCACCTGAACCTCAAAAGGCCTAGGCTGTAGCATTTAATAGGTGGTGGTTGCAAGCTGTTGGGTGAGCGAGTACATACACGAGCAAGTGTCAATGACCAGAGACTTCTGGATACCTCAGTTTAAATTTTAGAAAGCTGCAAAGGTGTGAAGAAGTTCATCTTGCACTGCCAAATTTATACTCGCCTTCATCAGTCAGGAACTGGTCGATGCTAGAATTTCCAGAAAATAATCAATTACTTTGCATTCTTATAATTGTGTCTACCAAGAAGTCTTGTAGTTCAACATGAAAGCAGCACAGTCACTGTGCAATGCAATTTGAGACACTTCAGGTTTGCACACAGGAGTGCTCGATTAGTTTGGTGGCCTCTACAAATATTAATATCAAGAATATTCAATAATATAAAGACTGTCAAAAGTCTGTAGCTCGAGTGTGCTGGAGCATAATTGGGCACAGTCGGAGTTGCATTTCTAGAGTACCTAACTTATGATTGTACCCCCGTGTCAATTAGGCAGAATAGATCATTTGAACAATCTGCAGAGCATTTTTGTAACAATCTTATAAAAATTAGGGCTCCCCAATAAGTAGATAAATCAATCAAGTGATGTGGCAAATGAACCACACAGATCAGGTACAAACACTGGCCTGTGTGCTGCTGCTGATCACAGCAGCCAAGACAGCATTGGGAGCACGACAATTTTCCTTGGTGTCCCTGTGCTTTGAGGAAGTGAGGGAGAGAATAATCTAATCTAAATAAAAATCAGCTATCAAGTGACTCCTGCTTGAAAGGGTGCTCTAGACTATGATGCGCTTTCCACAGTCAACCTCGCAGAGTTCACTGTCTAGACTTACATATGAAAGAAGGCTAGTGTGGAGAGGTATCCTCTGGCAATAATGGAATAATACTTTTGCATGAGTCACTATCTTCAGGAAAGGAATGGAGAAAATTGGAGAGGGTAAACACTAAAAACGGAGGTGGTGTACGAGTTGCATGTAAAAATCTAATGTTAAAACTTCTAGATATACAAGGGCTTTGATAACCTGACAGAAACCAACTGTGTTATTGCTTCTTCCACAATGGATACTATAATACAGTAGAGGACTGCAACACTGGTGTCCCTCTCTATTGCTTCAGTGATGTTCTGTTATGCAGAATTAAAGTAAACACCTAGAGGCATATAGGAACAATTGTTAAAACATAAATGACTAGCATATCTCCATTATCAACACAACAATTGTCATGGCATGATCTCAATTCCGAGATCAAATACCAGTATTTGCAGAGACAGCATTATGTGGGAGAAACAGAAAAACAAACCATCAAAATCCAAAAATAACTCTAGAATGTACATAATGCAGAAATTCTGCCATGTTGAGGACTACTAAACACAACCAACAGAGCATCACAATCTCCAATCAAGTTTTTCTCACCCCAGTGGCAGCTCATTAGTCTGGGTATTGTCATAATCACTGTCTGTTCCACTGCCACGTTTGTCTAGTTTGGACACCTATAAATGAAAACAAAATGTGAGCACAGCAATATGATGTGCAGATACCTAGGCAGAATTGTTAAAGCAATTGTTCATTAGTAATTATTACAAGAACATTGCAGGCAGCTAAATGGGAGAAGTTTCCTCAATTCCCCATGAGAAACATGAAAGCAACTTTGAGAATAACTATGTCAAATCAAATTCACTGTTCAGTGACTGAAATTCAGCATCCAAGTTTTATAATTCTGAATTTTGATCATGAAGTGGTTAAGGAGCAAATAATTTAGTTTGCTCAAGATAAAAGCAGATCAGATAATTTTAAGCTTTCCAGGTACTCAAAAGGAGGAAGGACAGGGTGGTTTTGATAGTGGTGGTCTCCAATTCTTCCCCATAAACACCTTCAGTGTTTTTAATAAATAAGCAGAACTTGCATTTTAAGAAAGGCTCCCCCGCCCCTCCATTCAGAATGTTCTGCTGTACCACTCGCACCTTAAATCAGAATTGACATCGCCATTGGGCCCATAAACATTCTAATTCTGTATCAGCCATTACTTGAAGTACAGAAATTGTAGAACTTGATGTGGTACAAACTTAAAGGTACATCATCTATTCCATTACTCTGAGTAGGGAACCTCCTCCTCCTTCGACTGCATTCCCACTAAATGCCTGATCTCACAACTTCCTTTCTGGGTCCCTATTTTAGCCAATATTATCAATAGTTACCTCTCCTCAAGCATTGTTCTTCTGCCTTTCAATACAGTCATCACCCCCTCAACAAAAATCCCACCCTCGATCCTCTAGCCTCACTAATTACTGACCCATCTCCAACCTCCCTTTGCTCATACCTTAATTTGAAACTAGATTGATGAAGAGCAAAAGTCAAGTCACAGAACTGTAATAACTCATTACAACTTTGGCATTCTTAGATAGTGTTTCCATTGTAAATAGCCACAATCAAATAGCTAGAATGAACACAAAAAAGGCAAACCCATTTTTCACCATGTCACCTGGCTCAATAGATTTGAACCCTTTCACCAGGCATTGCTCAGACTCAGTACGCATTAAAAATACTTGATTATTCTATATTAAATGAACTCCACATTTTAATATAGGATAAAGAGCAGGACCAATCACGCTTTCTTTTTCTATACTTTTCGTTGGAAAAACATTTTCAAATGCCCAATTGGAGAATTCATTAAACTATCAACATTCTCAAAGTTAATTTCATCATTTAATGAAATTATAACCAGGCACTGTGCAAAAACAAAAAAGGTAAAAACACAAAGTTTCTTTGAATTGAATATCAAGTTCACATTCAATAGCAAAATTTGTAAATCTTATGGAAATCATTACAAAGAATTACTGGGAAAAACTATAATCTGCAGATTAGGAGTTCAATATTAAAAATCAAAATCTCAGAGGTTCAAAGAGATTGCTATACCAAGTCAAAGGAATATAATTCCAAGAGAAGTCTCCAGATTCCCATTGCAACACCAGTTCACATCAATGGGACCACTACATAAATGAATGGGCACACATCACAGAGCACTGGATCTAGCCCAGAACACAAGCCGCTAGGTGCACTGACTTGGACAGGGGTTTTGTAGATTCTCTCACCTCCTGCCAATGATATACTTTTCTTAATTTCAAAAGGGAGAGATCATTTTCAATATAGTCTTTTTTTTTTAATAAGGGATTAAAAGTGCCATTTGTGAAGTACAAATCTGCCAGCTGTAGCACTAGCATTTCATAGAATCCTTTACACAACGGTGTGGACCTGTCCAAGTATAGAAAGTTTACAAATTTTGCTATGGAAACCTGGACTAGATATGACTTCAGAACATTCATTTCTTAACTGCATTTTTGAATGGTTGTTTTCATTTGTAACAGTTCTAACCCAGTAGGAATACCCTAGAAATATACATTAAATTCACAGGTTAGCAAAATGACTTAAAGATGGTTCTGAAACACAAGACTTGTTGAACCTTTTGAATGTTCTGAATCACAATTTTTTTTATAACTAGATCCTTTTTGGCATACACATTGAAGAACAATTAAGATATTTTCAACTTCTGCACATCCCCTTGCCCCTGCACCCAAAGAGTCAGCAGTTATGGGGTTAACAGAAAAGGAAAAGTAATAAAAAGTGCATGCATTTTTCAGAAGAGATTAAGCTTTTTTTTATACCTACGCTATAGCAGATGGTTCCAATATATCACAGTTTTCCTGTTTCAAAGGCATCTTTTTGATGCTGCATAACTGGTGGTGTGCAGATTGAACATTTTCCTTTTTTCTCATTATTAAAATCACTAGGACTGGGGTTTTGCAGATTCTCTCACCACCTGCCAATTATATCCTTTCTTCATTTCAAAAGGGAGAGATCATTTTCAATATAGTCTTTTTATAAGGGATTAAAAGTGCCATTTGTGAAGTACAAATCTGCCAGCTGCATCACTAGCATTTCATAGAATCCTTTACACAACGGTGTGGACCTGTCCAAGTATTAAAATCTAAACGTAAAATCAAGTCCTTTGTCTTCACCACTGCAATTTCATAATGAAAAGCCAGACTGGTCTCAAATAACACTTTCAAGTCTTAATGTGTGGTGACTGTACATTTGCATATCTAAGATGGAAAAGTCCATATATGGATTGGGTGGGAAGGGGGATGGGAGGAAGAAACAAAATCCCAAATTCTCAAGCTAACCCAGCTTCGTGATAATTTGAAAATGGACAAATACTGCATGGCTACAAGCAAATCAGTAATTATTACACAGAAATTAAAAAACTGAAAACTACAAAACTTCTCCAAATCTTAAAGATTTGCTGAAATTTGACTTTGTATATCATCAATGGAAGACACAATAAGAGAGATGCCGTCTCCCTAATATGGGTCCAAAAATTAGGAAAATGGACAACACAAGTTTAAAAGTGCACATAACACACATATGGCACTCAGCTTATCCTAAAGGGGAGATTGTGAATTAGAATGGTTTGTCAAATATTTCTGTTAGATGGCTTCCAAGAGGACTAATCATGAACACTGTATTAATAACTTAATTTTGCCTATAGCTATTCAAAAGTAACTTTCATTTTTTTAATTCAATTTTTTCAGCTTCCTGCAAGAATAGCAAACTTGTCCCCTTAACTGTTGAGCTCAATACATTTTACATTTATTTTATGTAAATTGTAAGACTTCATTAAATCAATAACTGGAGGTTTGCAAATGTATTAATTGATTATACTAACTTGCACTCCTTTGGAATACAGTTGGCTAAGATTGCAATGGATTCAAGTACAAAACTTGAAAAAAAGCAAGAATGTGAACCGGACCCCACCCAGATTCCCTTTGTTGTCCTCATCTATAACCTGAACACTACGAGAAAGGCGAGAGGACAAGGCACTTTTACCATCAAACGGTAACCAAATCCTGATTCAAGACAACCTTGCAAGCAAGGTGTTAACTATGATTATCCTGAACGGTGAGATCTCAGAATCATCTGCCATTATGCGTGATACCTTCTTCATGCAGTTTTCTAATTATAAAAAGATTCCCCTTTTACTTTAAATGGAAAATATCAGAGACTTTGATTGCAATATTCTCATTCAAAAAAAAAGTAATCTTGATTGAACACTAAGAATTTAACCCTTTGAGGACTACAGTAGCATTTGTCTATTAAAATTAAAGATGAAAGTTTACAAAAATGTAAAGTCTTCCCCGCATCACAGATTCTGGTGTATTTGGTTTTTATAATATTCAGTTCCAATTTACAATAAATCCCACTAATGGAAACTTAAACAGGTTCTGACTACTTCAGCAAGCACCAAGTTCTCAGAGGGTTAACAACTTTGAGGATTACGAGAACAGTTCTGCACTTTCCTTTGAGAAATTCTACTGGAATTTTGACTCAGTTTTTGTAAATCTAAAATGGGATACAAGTAGTTGAGGGAAAGACAACTACCTGTACTAACTGCTATTAAATCAGTTAAAAAATTGACAGTCAAAATTTATAGGCAACAAAAAAAAAAATGAAAGCCACTCACAGGAAAAAGCATTTTTGAAGAATAGAAAGACGCCCCTAGTTTCTGTGGGCAAGAGTAACGGAGTTCGTGAATATTTTCCCTCAATTGTTTGACCCACTGCTGATTTTGCTCTGCAAAGTTACCATTGATCTCCTACCCCCCCAAAGACTTTTTATAAATTAGACTATAAAAAAAACAGATGTTCAACTTTTATAATGCTTCAGTTAATAGTTTCCATACCTGCTATTAAAACAAAACACAATTTATTAGCTGCTTTTATTTAAATTTACAAAACCTGTGTCTCAATAAGACTGAAAGATGGAGGAAGAAAAGCAGTACTCAAAGGGTTAATATATGGAGAAACAGGAGTAGTCAGGGGAAACCAAGAAAGAAGTGGAATTCTTGAATGGCAATGGCCTTGCTTGATAAATGTATAATCACTGAAGGCCATTATACTATTCAAGAGGGTAAAGATGTTAAGGCTGTCGAAAGGGAAGCAGTAGCTAGATGGGCAGTGTTGATGGTAACAGCTCAGCAACAGGGGCTCATCTTTTGGAATGCCTCACAAACACACTGCATACCCATTTTCAATTCACCCTATTCTTTTCCCATCATGTTTCATTATGCAGCTTTTTCCCCAGTACAGCTGTAAACAATCCTCATTTTCCTTCAGATGACATCACTCTATATCAGATGCTTCTTGTTTTTTAAAGAGGAGGAATGGTATAGAAAAAAATTACTTTAGAGAACACAACAAAATATCTTACTTAAAAAATTAACTTTCATACTTATCTAGGAGATTTACTCAAAAAATGGCTGTAGCAATTTGTTATAATCCATTTTTTTTTCAAGTTATGTAATCATTATTAATGTAGCATCTCGAGTCTGTTCCGCCATTCTATTAGATCATGGCGGATCTGTACCTCAATTCCATTTACCTGCCTTTGCTCCCTATCTTTTGATACCCTTACCCAACAAAAATCTATCGATCAGTCTTGAAAATGTCAGTTGACCCCGCATCCACAGCCTTTTTCAGGGGTGGGAGGGAAAGAGTTCCAAATTTCCCCTACCCTTCTCAAAGGCTTAGCTTTATTTTAAAGATTATGCCCCCTTGTCCTGTATTCCTCTGCCAAACTAAATAGTTTGTCTGCCTAAAATAGAATCGAGGCTATTCGACACTGAGCAGCAATTTTGAAGATATTGGGAAAAAAAAACTTTATTGGTTTCTCCATCAGAGACCAGTCCAGTTAATAGGCAAATAAATGAACTGGCGAAATTGGCATGAAATGGCAGGAACATCTTTCGGAAAGGGGACCATATACATTTAATTATTTTTTTCAACGTTTGGCCCTGCATACCATATTAGCAGAGGGGTTAGGACAGCATTTTCGGGGCCAGCTTCAGTGATGTACAGCAAGTATAAAGCTCTGGGGTCCTTTGTCAAGTGACCAAGTTTGTATTTTTTTTTTTTACTGTACCATCTACAGTACCAAGTTGATCTAATGCAAGATTGCCACTGTAATACTACATACTGTGTTCAGGCCAACTTGACAATGTAATATGATTCTGTGACAAATTATTGACTATATAAATTCTATTATAACACACTGGAGGTTTGCAAATGGTGGATTTCCATAGGTCCTTTGGTGAGGAAGCTAACACTACATGACGAGTCAAATTGCTCCTTCCGTACCAACATTTCTATGGTAAATTAACAATTACAACTGTGGTATGAGAACAGACCATGGTTATATTCATGAGCCTGTCTACATTGCACTGAAGCTTATTTGCAATGTACAGTTTCACTTTTGATTATTTGGTTCATTCTTAAATTTAAGAAAAATAATTGTTTGAAAGTTGTTTTGACATATTCAACTAGGCATTCCAAAAAAAGAACCTCCCATCTTTGAAGGGAAAAGAGAAGCAAAGATTATAGAAGGAACAAAATCCATGCAAAAAGGCACGGACACAAGAGCCTAGAACACTTGCTGGAATCCTTTCTGCCCCTTCTTACTTGAGCCCAACTGAGATGGTACTTAACCACGGATCTGCCGCAGTCCTGTGAACAGGAGTGCAGCGGAGAGAAGGGAAAGGGTACAGAGGTCACGGAGACACCCCTGCGAATCTGTAACATGGAAGGGACAGTGTAAACAATGGCATGCACATAGACATTAATGAACTTTCAAAAATAAACCATGCATGTAAACTTGTTATAGACAAATATTGGTTAAACAGTCTCATGCTGACGAAGTCAAATAAAAGCAGAGTCATCTTATGTCAGATCTACTGGTAGATTGTGAATTGTTAATGCAACGTGCATATTGAATTAATGAAACAAAATAGCACAAATGAAGCAACATTCACATAAAACCGTGTAATGAACCAATGTGATTTCCCTTATTTAACTATTTTCAAAAATAATGTTCGCAAAACAATTATACTTTAGATCAATTCATTTAATTAAGTTCTCATGATTCATTTAATTAAGCTTGATCATTTTTCTAGATGCTCTACAGAGTCATTAGCAACTATCAGATAAAAATGCTTTTTCAAAAATTGTTTGAACTATTGAAAGTGTTGGCACATATCCATAACCTGTATGTGCAAATTTCACATCTGAAATACATGGTTTCGAACAAACTTTTTTTTTAATTAAAGACAGTGCAATTATACATATATATACACATTAAAAATATTTGTGCACCCACAGTATCCAGTTCTCTTAGTGCAAATTCTATTCCCTCATCTCACTGACTGGATCAGTCCTAGCAGTGACTGTCTCTCATATCTACTCATTATCTCCATGATGGACTCAACTAGATTTCATTCCAGTCACTAGATGGAGTAGAACCATAATGTAGATGCCCAAATATGTTAAGATAATTAGTGACACCTGATGGGAATTGGGCTTTGTTCATTTCCCAAATTTAGAACATTTATTGGGGGAAGGGAGGGCCAATTCAAGGATTTCAGACAGAACCTTTCATAATAATTACACTCGTCTCCAACATTTGGGTCAACCCAGTACTAGAGACTGTCGAATTGCAAGATCTTAAAAAGTAACTGAACTTATTTAACTGAAAAAGAATAGTTTCATTAAGCCATTTAATCTCAGTCGTTTAGCCAACTCTGCACAATTAAATCCACAGTTAAGTTGATTTGGGGCAGTGGCTTTTAACACTAAAACAGAAGTGATACAAAAATCAAACTGTACCTGAGGTCATTGCATAAATCCAAAGTTACATGGAATATATTTTCACTTTAGAGTTTTAGGATCAAGATCACTAAAATGAGGACAGATTAGATACTGTAAATTGAGCACAAAAGCTATGACTGGGAACAGAGCTACTTGTAGCAACTATATGCGTTTTGTGATTGCTCAATGCCACAAACCTCTGCACATCTCTGTCCTTGAGTAACTGATGGAATTTATAATTCCTGCATCTGTATTAGCTGTGGCCATTATCATACAAATGGGAGTTTTACACAAAACTGAATCCGGAGTACAAATTGCCTAATAGGCTATCTGAATACAGCAGCATCTCACTAGTTAGTAAATTTCAATCAAAACTCTGCACTGCAGTTAGGGTTAGAAGAAAAAACATCAATTACTAAAAAATATTTTTCTCCATCAAAATTTGGAGCCTGGAAAACGAGACACAGTGGGGGGTTACTGCACAACTGTTTTACAGGACATTGTTCCTAAACTAAACAGATATCAGAGCTTCGTTAATACTGATTAAGCAGTATAACAAGCTAGAAAAGGTCAATGCACTTTAAGTTTGAAATGAAATCCATATTGCAAAGCAGTAACTCACATTGCAATCCAAAGGCTGAAGTCTTGTGGCAATGTCATCGGCGGTTTGTCCAAAAGATTTCTGCCCAGATCTGGTTTCGTACATGGAAACGGCTTGCCGATCACGTCTACTTGCACTTGCATGGGGGGCAAGGTCCTGGCGGTCACTGGTAGCTGGTGACGGATGCAGACTAGGAGTTTGTTGTTTCATTTGTGCATTCTCTGTCTGCAGTTTGTTAATCTGAAATGTAATGAAAAAGAGACTCACAACATCTTAAAATAGTAGTTTAATATCTATTAAGGAGGACCCATCTTCATTTTGTTATTGCACAATTTAAACACTATTAAAAATTACTGACAGCAATACATAATATAGGAGGGCATAGAGGACTAGGATTCAGTACTCAAGATGTGACTAAATTCTGTTACTGAATAATTGTTTTACATTTCGTACCCATATTCCCATTGTTAGCAATCAGTGATTACTAAATATTAATGTGGTTTTGTACAAATACATATTTATCTCAACCATTTTTATTTGTCCAGTCCAACAAGCCAAAATAGGCTAGGGTGCCTGAAACCATCTGAAGAAAGTGAGGGCAGCATTAGGTAAAGCAAAAGTGCCAGTGCAGAGTGCTACAGTATGGCAGTATACAAGTTTGCATCCTCAATTTCCCACATGGCAAATTCCCATCAGGTCATTGCAGGCAAGAATAAAATAAAATTGGCCCCCACTGCCGACTTTGTAACAGCAGATTCCAAAATGATCTTGACAGAAGATGTAGAGCAGGTTGACTGTCCAGGAAATCATTGTTTAAAAACACAGGAGGCCGCCATTTGGCTCCTAACTCTTAAATAGCTATAAACTTAGTCCCAGTCCCCTGCCCTTTTCCCACGCCATTTTACATTTTTCTTTTCAAATATTTATCCTTTTCCCTTTTAAAAGCTATTATGCATTCGGTTTCTAGCACCGTTTCTGGTACAAAATAATTAACTAAAAAATAGAACGCCCAAAAGAGAGGGCTGTGCAGTAAAACAGACAGGAACGGATTAAATTATTAGAACTGAAATCTGAGTACTGACTTGCTAATATATGGAGTCTATTTATAATGGCTAACCATAGGAATATTCACACCTGGGTTAGATGTTCATGGTGTCTGTTTATTTGCATGTTACACATTTTCTGCTGATGCTCGAAACTTTAAAAAAAAATGCAAGACAGTAAACAAGTCGACAGTGACTTAAATTAAGATGCTGTACAAAAATGAGTTGGACAACCTAATAAACAATTTGTTGCTGAAACCAGGGCAAATTCAATTCCAAGTTACTAGCACAAACAGCATTAGTGTTCCTGTGCAAATATTCTTTGACGTTAAGTTGACTTACTAGATAAGACTAATACTTGAATGTGGCGTAGCCCCCCACCAAATTTTAATTTTACATCAAAGCTTAGAGGTTGCGCAGCCAAATTCTCCAAAGTAAACATCAACTCTGAGGAATGATTTGAAAGTCCATGGGCCACAGTCACCCATTTCTTTGACAGAAGGTTTTAAGTTTCATTATTTATTATAACATTGTTACTATTTAACAAAAATACTAATCAAATGCAAGTTATTCTGTAGTGCTGACAGACACTATGCAAATACTCCACCAAATACTGTGACTAACACTTAAAATGACCAATGATGTCCTTGGATGACATGTTACCATGTTTGTAAACCCAGTGGTGTGCAAAGTCATGAGGTGCACTCCATTACACTGTCATATTGCTGACTGCAATGACAACTAAAAATTTTTTTAAATGCAGATACATGATACAATACCTGGTGGCCAAAATGCTGGCACGAGGTAATACATTTTTGCATCAAACTGCTACACAAACTCAGTTTGCTTAAAAAAAACTCTCCACAATGTCGTCAAAATACTCCTTTTAGGGCAATGTCAGTAAAAGCTGCGGTATGGCATTGCGCTACATCATCTCAAACATCCAGCCCAGCAGGCAGCTCAGTGGTCAGCAGTGTTGTGTTGCTTCCAGTCTGATAGCTGGGAACAACTAACCTCTCAATCAAAAATACAGGCAACTGCCTTTTTTCGAATAGTAGACTTGTGCCAGTAAGAAGATTTAGTGTATGAGACCAGAATGCTGTTGTAGAAAACAGTGTGCTTAAGGATATAAGAAATAGGAGCAGGAGTAGGCCATTCGGCCCCTTGAGCCTGCTCTGCCATTCAATAAGATCATCTCCACTTTCCTGCACTATCCCCATATCCCTTAATATTCAAAAATCTATCGATCCGTCTTGAATATACTCAACGACTGAGCCTCCACAGCCCTCTGGGGGTAGAGAATTTCAAAGATTCACGACCCTCTAAGTGAAGAAATTCCTCATCTCAGTCCTAAATGGCCAACCCCTTATTCTGAGACTGTGACCTCTGATTCTAGACTCCCCAGCTGATATAGATTATGAATAGCTGAGGCCCAAACACTGATCCTTGCGGTACCCCACCAGTTACAGCCTGCCATGCCGAAAATGACACATTTATCCCTACTCTGTTTTCTGTCCGTTAACCAATCCTCAATCCATGCTAATATATTACCCCCAATCCCATGAGCCCTAATTTTGTTTAATAACCTCTTGTGTGGCACCTTAGCAAATGCCTTCTGAAAATCCAAATACATCACATCCACTGGTTCCCCTTATCTATTCTGCTAGTTACAACCTCATAACGGATTCGTCAAACATGATTTCCCTTTCATAAATCTGTGTTGACTCTGCCCAATCCTATTATTATTTTCTAAGTGCCCTGTTACCACGTCCTTAATAATAGATTCTAGCATTTTCCCTACTACTGATGTCAGGCTAACTGGTCTGTAGTTTCCTGTTTTCTCTCCCCCTCCTTTCTTAAATAGTGGGGTTACATTTGCTACCTTCCAATCTGTGGGAACCATTCTAGAATCTATGAAATTTTGGAAAATGACAACCAATGCATCCACTATCTCTATAG
This sequence comes from Squalus acanthias, assembly GCA_030390025.1. NCBI lineage: Eukaryota > Metazoa > Chordata > Chondrichthyes > Squaliformes > Squalidae > Squalus > Squalus acanthias. The sequence continues at coordinate 14,086,341 of CM059448.1, forward strand.
CCACCTCTTTTAAAACCCTAGGATGCAGGCCATCAGGTCCAGGGGATTTATCGGCTTTCAGTCCCATTAATTTCTCCAGGACTATTTTTTTACGAATTATAATTTCTTTCAGTTCCTCATTCTCGCTGGAGCCTTGGTTCTCCACTATTTCCGGGAAGTTTTTTACATCTTCTTCCGTGAAGACAGACACAAAGTATTTGTTTAATTTCTCTGCCATTTCCTTATTCCCCATTATAATTTCTCCTGTCTCAGCCTGTAAGGGACCCACGTTTACTTTCGCTAATCTTTTCCTTTTTACATACCTATAGAAGCTTTTACAGTCTGTTTTTATGTCTCTCGCTAGTTTACTCTCATTCTATTTTCCCTTTCTTTATCAATTTCTTGGTTCTCCTTTGCTGAATTCTAAAATTCTCAATCCTCAGGCTTACTACTCTTTTTGACAACATTATAAGTCTCTTCCTTTGATCTAATACTATTTTTAACTTCTCGTTAGCCACGGTTGGACCACTTTTATTGTGGGGTTTGTGTGTCTTAAAGGAATGTATATTTGTTCTAAATTATGTATGAATTCTTTAAATGCTAGCCATTGCTTGTCTACCGTCATACCTAAAGTGCACTTCAGTCTGCTATGACTAAGTATACCCTCTTGTACATGCACAGTTGCACTTGTATTTTACAGTAAACAGGAGCACGTAGTATGTGTTAGAAAGATAACATTGCTGGCATGAAGGTGGGGGGGGGGGGGGGGGGGGGGGGGGAGGGGAGGAGGGGATTATTTTAACAGTTCAATCATATCAGCCTGATGACTTTACCAAAAGTTATTAAAAGCACGGCTGACTAATCTACAATATGTACACAAAATAGATTCCCTTAAATGTTGAGGACATGCCTTTAAAATAGTGGTGCATTGCACTTTTATATAAAAAGTGAATTTGTCTCATCTTCCACAACAATGGACCATGGCATTACAAAATGAAAACTTCCACAAAGTTCATCGCTAAGACCATCTTTCTCCAACTAGAGAAAATGGAAAAAAGTCCAGAGTCCTTCGCAGTTGACAAAGCCAGTGCTGCCCTGTAGATCAACAGAAGACACACACTTCTGTGGGACAAGTTTCCAGAATTTTTCTACCTGCTACAACTCAGTTACAGGCATCAGTTGGATTTGAGTTCAGCCTAGAAGCCCAGCTACAAACTGACTAAGACATGCTGCATATGGGTTGGAAAGTTGGCAGCAACACAAAACAAACCAAGAACTACAAAAGTACAAAGCCAATATTCCAGTGACTAATAGGCTGCAATAATTCTGCTTTTTGCCTTTGATGGCAAAGTTTTGAAGCCAAAGTTTTTTTTGCCATTAACATTGCCTGTGGTGAAGCTCTAATCTTAAGGTGATTGAGGGTGCATAGATCAATTTTGGAAAGGTCCTTGTTCATAGAAAGGATTTAATTAAGAAAAGCAGCGAAGGTTTCCGACTGATACTCTAGCATAATCCAGGAAAGCAAGCTGTCAAGTCATTAATTTTCATGTTTCATAATGAAAGGCAATAATTAGATGAACGCTTTCTTTAATTTGATTTTGTAAACTGGTCTGACAGCACCAGACTCTAATTGTTTATAATTTAAAATGTCCATAACTTAATGTGAGGAGGGCTGCCACAGCTGGAGAGGGCTCAATTTTACTGGCCAAGTAATATCTGCTTCAGTTTCACATCAAGCACTTCCTGTCAACATCAAACAGTGTGAAAGTTATAGAACCAAAATGGAGTGAATGATGTCAACAGGAAGATATCCAAAGGGCTAGCAGCATGCACTGGCTTTAAATTTAACAGGCTCGCATGCAAGTAGCTGATATGTCCAGATGGCAACAAAACCAATGCACCTGGTATTAATGGGGCATGGTAAAGGACCAGGAGAGAGAAAAGAGAGAGATAGAGAGAGAGAGAGAGAGAGCACGCAAGCAAGAGAGTCAAGCGAGTGGGACAAGAGGGGCGAGCTCATAGGAGTGAGAATAATCTGCAGGCGCCAGCAGTAGATGAAGCTCAAGCAGCTTATGCTCAAAGGCTGGCAGTTTTTCCTTTTGATCAACTCTGAAGTGGCTAGTGGTTTCAGGTCCAGCACAGAGTGCACCAAGTCAACTTTACCATAATCACTCACCAGGCTCAGGGTGTGGATTTGAGAGCCAGCAGCATTCCAGGTGCCCATGTATTGCCCAAGTTGGGCTTCAGAAACTGAATGTATCTGGGGTGGAGGGATATGGGGATAGTGGGCTACATGATCCAGGCAGAGAGAGCACAAGATACAGCTGCTCCAGCCTCAAGTCTGGTGGGGGGGGGGGGGGGGGGGGGAAGAGAGAAAGAGAACCAGCATCTTAGTTTCTTGAAATTTATCTCATTTGCATGAACATGATACCAAACTGGGTGGGACAGTGTAATTGGAGGAAGCAGCTCAGAGTAAGCTGGACAAAATAAAGGAGGGCAGATCAAATTTAACAGACAGGTGTTGCACATAGGATGGAAAAATAACACAAACACATACATACTTTATGAATGATGTTGAAATAGCTAAAGATGAAGTGGAAAGAGATCTATGCGTTTTAGGAGACTTGATACTAAATATGTCTAACCAATGGAGAGCAGCAATCAACAAAACCAACAGAATGTTGAACTGCATTGGCAAATCACTTAAATGCAAGTCAGAGGAAGTCATGATCAAACTACTCTGTGTCAGACCACACCTTGAATACTATGTCCAGTTCTGGTTGCCAAGAAACAAGGGAAACATTCAATATCTTGGAGAAGAAAGATCCACTAAAGGTGTTGCAGTCTACAATCCCTTTCTCAGGATGGAAGCACTGGTGAGACTACTGATATCCAGGGTTAAAGGCTACTTGTGCAGAATTATTAAAGAAAAAGTGCACTTTCAAAATTAATTTGAAATACCATTTTTGTGGAAGTGAGACTTTGATGAAAAGATGCCATCAAACTATTGTACATAACCTGAAGAATTATACAAAATATTAATTTATCCATCAGTTCTTGATGCTGATCAACCGGCCATGCAGCTGAATTTTCTGTTTTCAATTAGTTTTCTTTTGAACTTTATTGTAAATGATCTGATGGCACTATTGCAAAAATATTTTGCCTTTCAATACATCCAAAAACAGAAAATGTAGAATCAAACCCTAGGCCCTTGGGAGTGCAAATTAAAAAATAACCAACTTTAAAATAGTTTTAAATCTTCTGTGCTATTTACTCTCAAAACATCAGCAAAATTTAACCACTGACTTTGCTACGAGAATCCTCATTCACATTCACTCACCTGCATTTGAAGTCTGCGCAGTTCCTCACTAAGGTTGTTATTTACTTTCATTAGCTGCTGAACCTTGGCCTCAGATGCAGCCAAAGCTTTTTTCACCTCCAAATACTCCTGCAGTGTTATGGGGCCGTCTGATAAGTCGGATGAATCCATGCTCTAAATATTAACAAATGTTTTTTTTTAAAAATTGAACAGCCACAATACTCAAGCAACTTAGGGCTTTCATCATTAAAATAAGGCTGTAAAAGCACCAAATTCATCGCTGAAGCAGGCCATATACAGCACATTGACAGAACCGGAAAGAACGTGTTGTTGGTCGCTTGCCTCTTGTGCTGCTCCCCTGCCTTTCCTTTTCCTCTTCTGTCCCCCTCCTAGTTCATGGAGGCATGCTTCCTCCCCATTTCCACCCATCCACTTCATGGAGGCACCTCTCTCCACTTGATCAGCTATACAACAGTGCTTCCAACTCATTCTGTGGTGCTAGTTTTTTGGTGAATCCAAAGCCAGCTGCTATGGGTGCAAATTCCTGACCCAACAATACTATTTTCCGGGGGGGAGGGGGAGGGAGAAGAACTTCCCCTGATTTAATGGCAGACATGTGGTCCAGATTTAACAACTTACAATCCAGATGTGGGCTGTGGCCCACCATTTGAGCAGCCCAACAGTAGAGACGGAGGAGTAAATGGAGTGGGGGCTAGCAGTGATCTTATTTTCACAGGCAATGCAGTACAGGTAGTCTCAATGAACAAATTTTATTCAGTTGCTATGATGTGTGGTGGCAGATTGTTGGACAGGCTTTTCTACAGTTTCACTTTTATGAATTTATTTAGCTGTAATTGCAGTGACAGAGCTACTTTTCTATATTAAGCTCCATCTTCCCTCAGTGCCCCTCAAAAAGCATATTTCAATAATGCATCATAGTTTAAATTTCTAGCACTCGGAAGCAGTTGCTCTTTTGAGGTTTTTCTCTTGTAAAAAAAAATATGTTCACAAAGGGTCAACGTTACTACGCAGACGGGGCCTCGGTTTAACATCTCATCCGAAAGACAGCACCTCAGACAGTGCAGCACTCCCTCAGCACTGCTCTCAGGTGGACGTAAAAGATCCCATGGCACTATTTTGAAGAGGAGCAGGGGAGTTATCCCCGGTGTCCTGGCCAATATTTATCCCTCAATCAACATCACTAAAACAGATTATCTGGTCATTATCACATTGCTATTTGTGGGAGCTTGCTGTGTGCAAATTGGCTGCTGCGTTTCCCACATCACAACAGTGACTACACTTCAAAAGTACTTCATTGGCTATGAAGTGCTTTGAGACGTCCGGTGGTCGTGAAAGGCGCTATACAAATGCAAGTCTTTCTTTTTTTCTTTCACTGGAGTGTCAGCCTAGATTTTTGTGCTCAAGTCTCTGGAGGTGGACTTAAACCCACAACCTTCTGACTCAGAGCGAGAGTGCTACCCACTGAGCTACAGCTGACACGGGTCTATGGCATATGGAATTTATCCCACACATTCAAGCCTGTCACTTGAAAGCTTCCCCCCCTATATGCTGGCTGTTGAACATGTATCAAAATACTCAACTGAATGACTGGGTAACATAGCACATCAAAACTCTTTCTGGGAAATGGGCTACATCAGCACAGATAGGAGATGAGCTCTCTCTTTTAAGTGATTAATCATCATAAAGAGAATTTGGGAACAATCCCGATTCAGCTCCAAGTGATTTAAAAGCTGCCATTAATGCTTCATCAAGAAAAAAAAACCTTCACAGGGAAGGCACAAATATGTGCATCAGTTACAGCTAAAATACAAGGACAGCACCTAGGTGCTCTGACAAGAGGCTATTGTCTGAGGCAAGTGTTATTTAGCACCTAGCAACTAGAATATGCAATGCACCAAAACATTTAAATGGCGTACGTTCAAAGCTCTTGTAGCCATGCTCAATATAGGAGCAATGAAAGGAGATACTGTTTTGCATCTGTTTCTTAATCTCTAACTTAGACCTTGGCTGCACACCAGACTACAAAAATGACACTTTAAAAAAAAACACAAGTGTGGTCAAGACCTAAACTAGTCTTCTGTGACTGGCAAGCGTAATGGTATTTCCTGTCGTTCCACAAGATTTTTGACTCACAGCAGAATTATGTTGCAATGTGCATGTACTCTTTATTGGACCAATTTAAAAACTTGAAGTTTCCATCAACAGAAGATTTAAACTTGATCTACTGTATGTACGCCACAGCACAATAAAAATAAATGTCCAACATCAGACTGTAGCAGTGCTGAAAGCAACAACCCTTGTGGTGTTATTATGATACCTGCCGGTGAAATTACCTTGGATCTATAGATCAATGTTTTGGTGGGGAGGGTCAAAGAGCGCTAGAATTAGGAATAGAAATGGGTAGAATAAATGGGACTCACCTAGACACGCAGCACAATCCAGATTAATGATTATTCTAAGTTTTTACATGAAAATTAATTCAAAGCATCGGTTAATCTGGAAAACTGACCCAAATTTGGAAACTTCTGCTTTGTTCAAGACTAGTCAACTGGAGACAAAAATGTACACTGCCAGTACTCAGATAGCCATTAACTTGCTTACTTGCCTTCCCCCACAACACAAAGTACAGCAATTACACAGGGGAACCTGCCAAGGCACCTCAACTGCCAATACTGAATTTAACATAGAAGAGAATGTTTGATGGAAAACAAAATCTCTAAAGATTTGCATTAGATATGCCGTGATAGAAATGGCATTCTATACTAGGGGTGAAGGAATCCATTGCGGTTTTCTTTAGATACTCAGGATCAAAAGGTTTGAGGCAATGTGCAGTTGAAAGCAGGTTGGTACAAATCACCGTTCATACCAATTTTGTTTTATAAACAAGATATAAACTTAGTTCCAGCAGGTCTGATGTACAATTCCTCTATTACTTCAAATTTAGGATGTGTACCAACTACATTTGAGAAAAAAAAAACTGTCCTACTTTCTGCAACTTGAAAATGTAATGAATAAATTGTGCAAAGATATGTACTAAATCGAACAGATAATCCTTCAGGTCACGCATCAAAAGAATATAACTGAAGACTGAAAATTAAGAGATGCATGACCCAAACCTTTATTTTTAATATATATCGACACAAAATCATTTAAGTTACAGTTTGCCAACATTTAGCTTTAACAAAAAAAAGTCAATCTGTGCCAACACTTTACAGTATAGGAAACTTATCAAACCCAGTTAGGTAGCAAAGAAATATTTATTGAGTCCACATGAAACTTCTTGGTCACAAAAGAAAATATTTAAAATTAAGGACAAGGAAAAGATGAGGCTACAAAAATCAATTGATTATGAATGAACCGATCACTGATTGACATCGGCCTCAGAACCCATAAATATGTCCCAAGTGGGACGCAACAGTCATTCATTTTACTATTCGATCACCTCCCTTGGTTTTTCCCCCGACCATCCAATTCCAAGCATGTGTGTTACAAGATGGCATAGTGATGTAGAACATACGAGTTTCAATGAGCTAATTTGTATGGAAGGACATAGGTTTGCACAGATTCCCCATAATGTGATCTTGTCGCAGCTGTGTCATCAAAAGGCAAAGAGTGAGTAAACAGTGGAAGGCAAGTCACCGCAATAACCAGCTGCGTTAGCAAAGACATGCAAGCAGGTTTCCAGCTCACCCTTCTGAGAAATGGCAAGCGTGGAAAGACATTGGGAATAGAAGTGAATTTTAAAAATATATGTTGCTGCCGCTGTTCGCAAGCCAGAAACAAACTAGATGTAGCAAAAGCAATTTTTAAAACTCGAGTCCTCCATTAATTTATCCGATTTAAAATCATGCAAGCTGCCAACTGGAGATCTCACTTCTCACCTTGGCTCGGTTGTTTCTGGACGAGGATGCGTTTCGGTGCAACTCAGCGTCTGTGTCCTCATCAGAAGCTACACTATCGTAATCGTGCTGATCATCGCCAAAATCACTGTCGGGACGATCATTTTGGTTCCGTAGAAGATATTCAATATTTTCTGAATGAAAAGAAGGGAGCTTAGTTTGCCATTACAGCTTTATTTATTTTGCTTGTGTTTAAGGGGTTAAGTTAATAATCACACACAGATGCATACAAGAAAAGTTGGCATTGTACTACTGGAGGTGCTAGGCAGACACTTCCCACAGGCAGAGTGGGAAAATCTGTCAGTCTGCCCACTCCAGTCATGTACCTCCGAGCAATCCAATACACACAGCTCCAGCAACACGTCAGCAACTCTCACATCTGGGGAATGGTTTTTGTGAATCTAAAATATACACAGGATGCAAGGAGCTGATAGCGGCTAGCAGTCTTCTGAAAGAATTCGGGGAAATAACAGAGCAAGAAAACGCAAGTCTGGTGAGAGCTTATGGTTGTTCCAAAACAAAATCCTAGATATGCTAGTGAGTGTATGTAAAGTATTTTTTCCATAAAAGAAACCCATTCCCCAATAAAGGGAGCAGACTACAAAATGATGGTGAATCATTTTATTTGTAAAATAATTTTGAACAGAAATTGTGTAAAAGTTAGAAAGAGAGAGAATGCTAGAAAAGAAGAAAGCTACATAAAAATCTCCAGCAGGTAAGTACTATTAAATCTTGATACCTTTGGTCAAAATCAGTGTCAGTGTGCATTGGTAGTGCATGAAAACCAATAAAATCGGCAGCAGCAGATTACACAGGTAATTGAAACAGCTCTATGGTTCACACAATTAGTTGTAACGTTTTAAATTGGGAAAAAAACATGAATGTTACTGCTTTACTTTCAAACTTTTTGAATCTCAATAATTTTCTCAATTCAAAATAGGTGGTGGCGAGTTTTTAGGGGTGGCATGGAGGAAGAACTACTTTCAATACAAAGTACTTTCCCTCAACACTCAAGACATCTTAAAAGTGAATTTATCCAGTCTCTTCAAAATTTGTTCGAGATGTTTTAAGGCCATATTTATTGCCCATTCCTAGTTGCCCCAAGGTGGTGGTCGTGGTGGGCCGCCTTCTTGAACTGCTGCAGTCCTTGCAGCGATGGTGCTCCCACAATGCTGTTAGTAGAGAATTCCAGGATTTTGTTCCAGCAAGTGAAGGAACAGTGATACATGTCCAAATCAGAATGGCGTGCAACTAGAGAGGAACAAATTCCCATGACATTGCTGCCCTTGTTTTTCAGTGGTAGAGGTTGTGGCTTGGAGACAGGGTTATGAGGTGCTGCTGAAGTAAGATGGAGACATGCCACAGTGGATCCTGTGGATAGCACATATTCAGCCACAATGAGTCAGTGGTGGAGGGTTGAATAATGAGTCGAATGGCAGGGGTGTCAGTCAAGCATACTACGCTGTCCTGGGAGTTATTGGACCTTTGAGTGTTGTTGCTGCACCTATCTAGGCAAGTGGATTCTATCACACTCCTGACTATTGACCTGCGGAGAGGCTGTTGAGGGCTCAGGAGGTGAGCCACTCAGCATATCTAACCTCTGTCTTGCTATGGTGCTGATATGCTGGTCCAGTTAAGCTTCTGGTGAATGGTGACCGCTAAGATGTTGGGGTACACAGCAGTGGTGGTGTCACTGAAGGTCAGGTGGTGGTGGTGGTGGAGTTTTTACTTGAGAACAACACACACTTCAGGTATATTGTCAGCCAGGGTGGCGGTGTAGGTATTACAAATGGCTTCAGTATTCTTGGGCTTTGGGAGAGTAGGTCAGAGGGATAGGGAGGGGGAAGAGAAGATAAGTCTGGAAATCAGTTACTGTTCCCACTTTTGATCATTAGCTAGAGTGGGCCGGCTAATTGCACATGCAAAGATACCTAGAAAGGTCAAGATCTAGAAACAACACTTTTCCTCTCTTTGATCTCTCTCTCTCTACACCCTTGAATAGCCTGACTGACTGCATGAGGCAGCACCTTCATAAATAAGAGAAAGGAGGGATAGAATAGGGCAGACTGTTCCAGGCACCACTTTCCCCACCTGTGAAATACCATGAGAAGATACAACCTACAGACATCAACAAGGATCAGTCTGGAACAGAATGGAATGTGCAGCCACATCTATGTTTGTAGGTTTCTCAGGATCTGTGATTTTTGTTACTGGTTGAGAGGTTCTCTGACCGCTGTTTGCTAAGCAATGGAGAATATCAGCCAGTAAACAAATTCAAACAAAACATATTATATAAACAAAATATCTTCTAGATCACTGATGTGCGAGCTTGTGGAATCAAAATTGCTTCAACATGTAGTATTTCAAACTTTTCAAAACGGTCTCTTTTTTTTGCATGAAAATATGAATATCTCCCACTGATTACAATATTTTTTGCCTAGTACTCAAAGGCTCTCATATTTGTATTTCATTGTACACCACTGAACTCTGAATCTCAGATGAATCACTGTGGAAAGGTATTATGTTGGGAAGGGAGGGAACAGAGTCATCCTCAGGGTATTTATGCATGCCTCCGGGCATCTCGTTTAAAGTGGGATTTTCAGTAGTCAAACAGCATCATCTGCCCACTGTATCTGCCCTTTGAGTGGCAGACCAAAAATGTGAGGGGTGGTAGGGAATTAAATACCCTTAAAAAAAAAAATTGAGTTTTAAGTTTAATATGCAAAATCAATGACATTTAGACTCCCTAGTGTCTAATTTGCCTAAATATTTCTGAACTGTGCCATATTTATATCTAAAGCTTACATTAGTTCTATTAGGCTGGGTGTGCGAGGAGAATGCCACTATGTGACCACTAGGGGGCTCAAGGGCTGCTCATCCACTCATTTGGCAACGCTTCTCCACATCACCCTGAATGATAGTCTGGAGATTGGAACTGAGCCACGTCAGAGAGTGTGAATCAGTGTCTCACTGCACTACGATGCATTAGAGCATCTGAAATGATTTTAAACCGATTATGCTGTAAAAACAAATAATTTGAGTGAACATTTCAAGATACTGCAATTGCAGCAGAAATACCGAACCACGTCATTATTCCCAAACCCCTCATTAAATACACTGGGTCACAGAAGATATTTTAAGCTGGTTAACACGGGCATCTTCACAAAAATGGAGGGGACAGAATAGAAAGGCTAAGTGCCACCATTAACAAGCTTAACGTCCCTATTTTTGTGTTACATTGTGTAATTACTGAGAGTGTAAAATCTCAGCTAATTAGTGATCAAGTCATTATACAGATATATAAACTTTTGAAAGCTTTAAAAAAAAAGTTATATACATTGCTTTGAAAGTTTTTAAAAAGTTACTTACCTATTGGACTACCTAGTGTCTTTCCATGCTGCCTTCTCTTTGCATCACTAAGAATGTCAATAATCAGGGTTGCAAACTCCCGGGCATTAAACCTGGCAAGTTTTTGCCGTCCCTGAAAAGAAGAATATTGTAAATTGAGAATTTATCAATGGTTAACTGTGAGGTTTTGCAAGACTTGTAACAAGAGGTCTTCTTTGTTAAAAGTCCTTCGGCTCGAACTGAAGACAGAGGCTTTCTTCTCTGCGAATGTTTTTCTCTTGTCCCTCGTCTGGCCGCAGTCTGCTGACCCACTTTCAAATAGTTTTTAAACCACACAGCCAAAGTAACCAATGATCACTGGGATCACTTGAACCCAGCTGGGGAAATATGCAAGGCGTGCCAGCAGCTGAGCCAATCAAAAGCCACTGAACTTTGAGATTTCAAAGCAAGAAAAAAAAATAATAAAAATTCGATAGAGACCACAGGGCCAGAACACGCCAAGGAATAAACTGTTCATTGTTAAAAATAGATCAGATTTTCCCTCATTTACAGTGCACAAGCATAAACATAGGAATGTGGGCTGAAAAGGGAATGCAGAGCCACTGTAATCCTCCACAGGTTTAGCTGACCTGCTGCTATTTATTATGTCAATGCAATTCAGATCAGAACAGTAACGGGACTGTATTTTCCCTTGTATCAAATTCTTTTTTAAAAATGTGACCTCAGTTTTAAAACATCTTTGCAGACCCTAGATGAAAACCATTCCACACATTCTAATGTAGCGGCACTTCATTTTGCACAGATGAGCTGCACAGAAACATGCGAGAAATAATACCCAGCATCTGGTAGGAACAAGTTTTTTTTTAAATGCGCACACACAAAAAAAGTTACATCAATAGGCAAGTGGGAGAATATTGTTACCTTAATCAGTTTAAGCTGACAGAGCTGCCTGTGATGTGGAATTAGGCAAGGCTGGTCATATAGGTGCAGAGGCCCTGAGAAACTTTCAAACCAACTCCAACGGAGTACATTCAAAATGTGCATGACTGACAAATATAATAGCTAACCGATGCAATAGGGACAATATTCTCATGCTACATTTTTACTGCAGCTACCAGGTTCAGACACATATACAAAGTACGATGTTAAGCTGACAGATCCAGGTTCTACTGCCAGTTTAACTTGCATTGATTTCAACAATGAGCAGCTCTATGTGCGCTTGAACACGTGCAGAGCTCTGCACCTTGGCCAGCTAAAGTTTACTGTTGAGAACGTGGGCAGTAGTAATCACTTTCTCCCACCATTAAAACATTGAAAAGCAAGTGTATAAAGTGCCCAGGACCACCTGGAAATTTCTAAAATGTAGCTTTGAGTTATACTCATTCAGTGCAAAATCAAAATCGGAACTATCTTTTTATTGTGGGAATCACAACAGTCATTCTTGTGCACGCAGGAGTCAGTGGCCACCTAAATCCCAAGCTACACGACCACTTTCAGGTGAACACCTGGAACCACTCGGTTTCAACAACTAGCAGCATTTATATGGCATCTTTAACATGGAGCAACCTCCCAAGGTACTACACAGAGGCATAATCAGAAAAAAAATGGACACCAAGCACAAGGTGAAAATAGTAGGAGGGGTGACCAAAAGGTTGGTCAAGGAGGTGGGTTCTAAGGAGGGTGTTAAAGGAGGAGAGGGTGGTAGAGAGGAAGAGGGGTTTAAGGAAGGGAATTCAAGAGTGTGGGGCCTATCCAGTTGAAGGCATGGCCACCAATGGTGGAGTTCACAAAGATAGTTTGGGGGGGGGGGGGGGGGGGGGGGCGGTCGGGGCACGGTGGCTGAGGCAATGAAGGGATTTAAACATGAGGATGCAAATTTTATATGGTGGTGTAGGGGACTGGGAGCCAAAGTACGTCAGTGAGAACAGGGTTGATGGGTAATCGGCATTTGGTGTGGGATATGATACAGGCAGCAGAGTTGAGAATGAACTGAAGTTTACAGAGGGTGGAGGATGGGAGGCTGCCAGGAGAGCTTTGGAATTGTCACGTCAGGAGGTGACAAAGGCATGGTTGAGGGTTGCAGCAGCAGATAGGCTGACATAGATGCAGAGGCTTGTGACATTAGAGGTAGGAAAGGAAATCTGCCATCCTTACCCGGTCTGGCCTATATGCGACTCCAGAACCACAGCAATGTGGTTGCCTCTTAACTGCCCTCTGAAATAGCCTAGCAAGTTAATCAGTTGTATAAGGCGGCTCACCACCACCTTCGAGGGCAATTAGGGATGGGCAATAAAGGCTTGCCTCGTCAGTGACGCCCACATCCCTTGATTGAATAAAAAAAGGTAGAAATGGTGGTCTTTATGACGGACAGGATTTGGGTCACAAGTGCAGTATGAGGTCAAATAGGATGCTAAGATTGCAAGCAGTCTGGGTCAGCCTGAGACAATGGCCAGGGACAGGGTTGGAATTGGTAGCAAAGGTACAGGATTTGTGATAGGAGGCTAAAGATGCTGGCTTCAGTCTTCCTAAAACTTAAATTGGGGAAATTGCGGTTCATCCATGACTGGATGTCTGACAAGCCATCTGACAACACAGACACAATGGAGGGGCTGAGTCAGGTAGTGGAGAGGTAAAGCTGGGTGCCGTCTGCATACTTAGGTAATGGCGATGGGGGTAGAAGAGCAGCCATTGCTGGAGATGCTCTGGCTATGAACCAAACGAGGATAGTGCTCCAGAGATAGACAACGCAGGAGAAGCATTGGAGGAGGATGGTGTGGTTGACCATATCAAAGATTACTGAGATGATGCACCAGTGTCATCATCACAGAGAATGCAATTTGTGACTTTGGTTAGTGTTGATTCAGTGCTGCGGCAGGGCCGGAAACTGATTGGAGAGATTCAAACATGGGTATGGATTTGGGAGATGGCAGCACATTCAAAGATTTGAGAGGAAAGGATAGTGTGCAAGGACAGAAGGGTTGAGGGCGTTTTTTTTTTTTGAGGGGGGGAGGACAGCAGTTTTGAAAGGAAGGGGGAACAGTACTCGAAGAGGGGGAGCCATTTACAATGCCCGCTAGCATGGAGCCGGGGAAGGGAAGTTGTTGGCCAGCAGTTTCATAGGAATGTGGTCAAGGAGAGGAGGTGGGTCTCAGGGACAAGAGGAGCTTGGAGAAAAAACGGGTTCAAGGCGAGAGCAGGGAGACGCCCAAGGGTATGCTTGGCTTGCTGGGCAAGGAGAAGGGGCGGTGGAAGCCACGGATGCAGCTGTAACGGATGGTCTCAATTTTAGTGACAAAAGTCATCCAAGAGCTCCTCGCACTTGCTGGACGTGAGAGTAGGCAGAGCAGGCAAGAGGGTTTAAAGAGACGGTTGATAATGCAGAAAAGAAGCGGAGGCTATCTTTGTTCTCCAGGACAATCCGGGAGTAGTGGGAAGTTTTGGCAGAAGTGAGGCCCGATAGCACTTGATGTGGTCCAGCCAAATCTGCTGATAGATGGTTAAATCAGTTGAGTGTTAAATGCACTAAAGTCTGCTTCCCTTGGATTTGATGGAGCAAAGGTGAACAGCTGACAGAACTTTAGAAGGGGAAGATCCTGACTGACCGACCTCATTGTCTTTGAGTAAGTGAAACCCCAAGTGGACAATAATTTGTATTTATATAGTGCCCTTAATGTAGAAATATGCCCCAAGGCACTTCACAGAGGTGTAATCTTACAAAAATCAATGGAAAACCATATAGCTCATATTTCCAAGAAGCTTTCAATAAGGTTTCTCATAAAAGAGGCTGCCATTGAAACTAACAGCAGTGGGAATTCAAGGCAAGACATGGATGTGGATAAGGAATTGGCTGAACAAAAGAAATTAGTGAGTAATTCCCAAGGGAATGTGCATATTGAGTAGAGTGTGCCAGGGATTGGTGCTGGAGCTCCTGCTGCTCTTAAACTATATTAAATGACTTGGATTCAGAAACCCAATGCAAACTGATTACATTGACAGATGATACTAAACTGAGGAATTGGGGTGGGGGGGGGGGGAAGAGATGAGAAAGGCTATCAAGTCACAGCTGCCAAAAAGAGTTAGATAAAATCTTATGAATAGATAGCCATGAAATTAAACACAGAAGTGCAAGGTACTATACATTAGAAGAAAAAACAGTGTCAAAGTATATTATGAATGATGCAAGAATAGCCAACGATGAATAGAAGGGAATTTGGAGGTGCTGATGGATTCAGGTCTTGATAACATCAAATTGTTGTGGAGCAACAATAGAGTGAACAGATTATGTTGCTAGATCAGAACAGTGCAAGTCAGGAACTGCACTGTACCATGGTCAGACTGCACATTGATTACTATGTTTAGTTTTGGTCACCAAGACACAAGAAAAACATTCCAAGCCATGGAAGGTGCTGCAGAATCAGGGGTTAACCTCTTGGTGTCTAAGGACTCAGTTAAGAGGAAAGCTGGACACTATGTTTGAAAGGAGATTACTGAGAGAGGATCTTATAAAAATATAAGAGATAGGATACGCTAAATGTGATGAAAAGAAAATTTAGGACAAATCTCAGGAAGAACTTCAAGCAAAGAGTGATCAACGTTGGAGCAGTCTTTTGGGTCGGGTTGGGAAGGCAAAAAACTTTAGATTCAATCAAGATACAGTTCGAGGATGTGATGGGGAAAGGCAAAGTTTAAAAAAAATTCTGGATGGATGAGCCAAAATGAGTTTAATGGACTCCCTCAATTGCATTTATCTTGTAATCTTGCATAACTGGACACAAAAACACTGCATCCTTCCTTTGAAATATTGAATTACCCAGTTAGCTTACAACATGCAGTTAGCACCTTACAGCATCTGTAAACAGACATTCACCAACCTGGAATACAGAACATTCTAAAACTACAATTAAGCAAACAGATGGACGTTAAAAGGACTCTTGATGCTGGCTCTCCTGTATCTAATTTGTCCGACAGACCTCACTAATTCAAGTAGATGGGCTGAGGTTGCTAATTACAGAAAGCTGAACATTTGAAATTTCAGGCTGTCCAAGAATATTTGTATCTTTGCTACTAATTAAAAACTACCTTCAGCAATAAGACATTGTAAAACCCTGATTGCTTTTAAAAATTCAACATAAACAGTGCTTGCAGCTGCTTTTATTTTTAGAGCAGCTCCTAGTTTATTATTTTTAGAGCAGTATTTGATTATTAAAATTTACTACTTTGGGGAAAATCATCTTTGTAGTCATAAGATTCTAGAAAAAGATACGTGTATTTTGAAAGCTGTATAGGTCATTCAATACTCCAAGGATTGAAGAAAAAATGAAATATTAAACCTAAATATATTGAAAGCATAAACTGTAAAGCTGAAAGCAGAACATTAAAGATTCATAAAAAGAACTTGTTTTTCTAAAGCACTGTGATTTACGACTTTCAATTTGAAAATAGTTATAAACAGAATATACAAAAGCCATAGCATTTGTTGTATGTCACTTCAATCTTTATCCCTATAATACATTGCACCTTCAAACGTTCCAGAAATCATTTACTGGGAGTCATCTGTAAATGTTTAAACTTCACTAACATTTTACTTGGAGCAAAGGGAAATTTTGGGTGCAACGTAGCCAACTACCCAAATGATGAACAGAAATAAATGATATAGTTTGCTGTCAGTAATATACTGAAGTACAAAAACAGGGCAGCTACAGCATATCCTCCTCTGACCACTTCTACACCAACCCCTCATTCCAACAGTTAGCTCTCCACTCGGTTATTATTTACCTCCTCAAAAGCTGCCACTACCATTCTCAGGGCCACTACTACCTCTCCCACTCAAAGACAATCAGTGCCAATAACTTGAAGTTGCTTGCTGCAGAGACATTGGCTGGTATTTTCCCTACCTGGGCGGGTTTGGTGCGGATGGCCGCCACAACGGATCACGAGCCTGTTGCTGGTTCCATCCCGCTCCACAAAACAACTTAACGTTAATAGGGCCTATTAAGCCCGCCCTGCGCGTTACCCAGCCCAATTAAATGGTGCGGGTCTGGTGACATCATCAATGACGCGTTTTCAGCCGGGATATTTAAAAGAGCCATGGCCACATTGCATTTGAAGGTTCATCCAGGATAGGGCAGTCAGTGCACTGCACAACTCCACTGCTGCCCAGACCGGCAAAGATGACTGCACACAGGCAGAGGCCTGCACCCAGATTCTTCGATGACTCCCTCCATATGCTTGTGGAGGGAATCAGAGCACGCAGGGAGGTCCTCTTCCCTGCTGATGGCTGGAAGAGACCTCCTGAGTAGACCAAGACAGCATGGCTCCAAATTGCAGAGAGGTCAACAGCACGGATGTCGTCAGGAGGACCTGGGTGCAGTGTCGCAAGTGTTTCAATTATCTTGTTCAATCAGGAAAGGTCCTGCACATCCTTACTCTCACCAACATACCTTGCACCTCCACCCATCCCTCTCTCTTTCTCTATCTACATTATCATATCCCCATCTTACTAGCCACCCCTCACACTCACCCTCATCCTAGCGCAATCATAACTAACAATACATAAAGTCACTTAGATTGCCATCCCGCTCCATCATAGTCACCCTCTACAGATGTTAGCCATCCATTCCTTACACTCATTCCATCACTCCAACTCAACCTTCCTTCCCCCCTCGCAGGAAAAGAGCCCACAATAAGAGGGAGGGAGAGAACTGGCAGTTGAACCCCATCAACAGCTATCCTCAACAGCAGAGGAGGCTGCATTAGAGCTGTCGGGAGTCGCAGAGCACCTGGAGGTGGGAGACGGAGAAAGGGAGACATCTCAGCAACCTGGTGACAGAATGACATATCAAACAACTACATGGCATTCATCAGTCACTCATATGGGGACTGATGTCAGCAGCCATTGAATGATCATGTGCATAATGGTATCTGTACCCACTCTACATATGACGTATCTACTCTCCCACAGGTCCATCAAGAGCACCGCCCTCCTCATTGTCCAGGAGCAAGAGGAAGACGACTCCTCAGAGGAGCCTCCAGCCTCTGAGGGCGCACCGTCACCAGACAGAAGCGCACCCAGCACCAGCGCAGAGATGCACACTGTGGTGGGTCCCTCGCGAGATAGAGTAGTGTAGTCACCGGGTCTGTCACAAGTCAGCAACAGCAGATGGTGAAGACAGAGACAGCAGTGGAGACTCCTCGTCGGAGGGCGCAGGACTCTCCCAGCTCTACTCAGCTGCATGCAGACGCTGAGCCTTGGGGGCCATCCTGGAGCTGCAGGAACAAGTGCAGGAGGCTCTGACAGGTTTTGCGAGTGCGATGTCTGCAAATGTTCAGAAAATGGAGGAGTCCATCTCTAACATGAGCAACACCGTGTCACAGGTGATGGCGACTGTAGGCTCCTCCATGAATAGGATGGCCACCTACATGGAGCAGCTAATGCGCCACTCACAGGAGCACATGGTCTCTATGGAGCATAGATGGCTATCTATGGAGAATAGATGGCAGAGGCTCATAGGCCTCCTCTCTACGAGGGTTGTCAGAGGTAGACGTGGGTCATCATGGCCCCACTGATGTGCAGCAAGGTGCTCTCCAGCTCCTTGCTAGCAGGGAAGTGCAGGTGGCCCATGAGAGGGATGATGGAGAGAGGGGACATGGAAGTGGGCACTCCTCTCAAAGCACTCACACTTCTCCCTCATTGCTACCCCCTCAGTCAGAGCCCCAGATGCCTCCCTGAACAGAGACGGCAGAGTCTGCCCCTGCACAGTCGCAGGAGGAGCAGACTTTGGCGGGGCCATCACAGGCTCCAAAACCCAGAGGACAACTGCCAAAGGTGTCTAAGCAGTCGCAACAGGGAAGTGAACAGGCTGCTTCTACCTCTGCTGGAGCAACAAGGGTAGCACCACGTAGAAGCACACGGAAGAGAAAGATGCCACACAAGTAGATTCACAAGGGTAGCCACTTGGGTGTTTTATTCAATGTTAATGTGGAGTTTCAGTTAATGTCATGTGAACCATAAATGTATTTATTTTCAAAACTTTTCAGTCTTGGAAAAATTTGTGCACACCTTTGGAAGTGGCTTAGTTAGTTGGAGTGAAGGGTCAGACATAACGTCACCCCCAGCAATGGTGGTGACTGTGAAAGGAATGGATTAGTCATTGCAGGGATGCTTTATGGTGTGGCTGCGGGGTGTTGCCAACCTGGCGATGCATGTGGCAGCCATATGGGTTTACTGCATAAAGTTAAGTAAATCTGGCCATGATGGTGCAGCAGGCGGTGAAGGCGGCAAATGGTATGTTGGCCTTCATAGTGAAAGGGTTTGAGTATAGGAATAGGGATGTCCTGCTGCAGTTGTACAGGGCCTTGGTGAGACCACACCTTGAGTACTGTGTGCAGTTTTGGTTGCCTTATCTGAGGAAGGATGTTCTTGCCATGGAAGGAGTTCAGCGAAGATTCACAAGGCTGATACCTGGGATGGCAGGAATGACATATGAGGAGAGATTGGGTCGATTGGGCTTATACTCGCTGGAGTATAGAAGAATGAGAGGGGATCTCATCGAAACATATAAAATTCTGACAGGTCTGGACAAACTAGATGCAGGAAGAATGTTCCCGATGGTCGGAGAGTCCAGAACCAGGGGTCATAATCTAAGGATAAGGGGTAAGCCATTTAGGACAGAAATGAGGAAGAATTTCTTCACCCAGAGAGTGGTGAACCTGTGGAATTCTCTACCACAGAAGGTAGTTGAGGCCAAGTCATTAAATATATTCAAGCATGAGTTAGATATATTTCTTAAAGCTAAAGGTATCAAGGGATATGGGGAGAAGGCAGGTACAGGGTACTGAGTTTGGATGATCAGCCATGATCTCATCGAATGGCGGAGCAGGCTCGAGGTGCCGAATGGCCTACTCCTGCTCCTATCTTCTATGTTTCTATGAGGCCATCCCTGGCCTCCCGGGCAGCAATGTGCTCGAGTGCTGGTGCCATCTGCACCGCAGGTTCCTCCAGCTCTTGTTCCTGCTCCTCCAAAGAGACTGTGCGCTCAGTGCATTGCTCCTCGTGCAGTGCTAATCCTCGCTGCTGCGCTATGTTGTGCAGGGCGCAGCAGACCACGATGATTCTGGAGACCCTGGCTGGTGCGTACTGAAAGGCTCCTCCAGATCTGTTGAGGCATCTGAAGCGCATTTTGAGCGTGCCTATTGTTTGCTCTATGACACATCTGGTGGAGACCTGACTTTCATTATATCACTCCTTGGCCTCAGTACCTGGCCTTCTCAAGAGTGTCATGAGCCACGTCTTCAGTGGATAGCCCTAGTCTCCAAGCAGCCAGTCGGAAAGTCTGTTTGGAGGTACAAAGAGCTGAGGAAGGCTGGACTGGCGAAGGACGAACGAGTCATGGCAGCTGCCAGGGAATTTTGCGCACACATGCATGATGATCTTCCTATGGTTGCAGATGAGCTGCACATTGAGGGAGCGGAAGCCCTTGTGGTTGACAAAGACTTCTGGGTTATGATGGAGTGCCCTGATGGCCATGTGTGCAGTCGATGACGCCCTGCACCTGTGGGAAGCCAGCCAGAGTGGCAAAGCCGAGTTCCTGCTCAGTAACACTGGCTTCATCAGTGGCAAAGTTGATATAATTGGCTGACTTGTCAAAGAGGGCATCGGTGACCTGTGTGATGCATCTGTGGGCAGCTGACTGCGAGATGCCGCAAATGTCTGCTGCAGATCTCTGGAAGCAGCCGGAGGTGAAGAAGTTGAGGGCGCTAGTGACTTTGATAGCCACTGGAAAGGCGTGTCCACCTGCTCCTCTGGGCTGCAGGTCTTGCTCCAGCAATGTGCAAATGTCTGCGATGACCTGGCACGATAGCCTGAGCCTCCTTTGGCACTGCTGCTCAGTTATGTTGAGGAAGCTCATCCTCTGCCTATATACCGTGTTGGGGATATCGCCTCCGCGCAGTGCAGCCCTGCGCTGATGCCCTCTGTCCTGTGGAGCATCAGGGCGTTGAGAAGGTTGGTGGTGGTGTTGGTGCTACTGGCGTGCCTGGTGCTGCTGATGTTGGGGGCTCATCGTGGTCAGATTTGGAGGACCAAGGTGAGACAGCATAAATGGCATCCATGCTCATGGAATAGATGGCAGATCAAGTAGAGTTGACAGAAGCAATCGGTCAATGGTGAGAGGTGCTCTTCCAATGAGGTACACTGGATGGAGATTTTGATGGAAAGACTTGCAGCCTGCAGAAAACTCAATCTGTGCTGGGAATGCAGTGAGCAACAGCTTCTGCCTGAGGAAAGTGATCAGCTGTCAGGTGGGAGCTTTTATACTGCATTCAACTAATCAGCTGGATCAATGGCCACTGAACTCCCGCCTCAGGTTGACAGACGTGAGTCCCATGGGCATGCAGGGAAATTTGAAATGTAGGGGAAAAAGGCCCTTAACGGTCTGAAAACAAGCGTTTGATTTCAATTAGGTCGCCTGCCTCTGCCGGTCTGGTCGCTGCCACACCGGCAAACGCGCCCAAGAGAAAGGCGCGTGGGGGCAGGATGACGGAGGGTTCCTGGCCCGTTCCGACTTTTTTCAAATTTCCCAACCGACCCACCTCCATTCCCGCCCGCACGGACCCCAGAAAATTCCGGCCATTATACTCCTAGTAGCTGGATGAGATAACAGTTTGGATAGGAAAACAAAAATATCTATTAAAATCTTCCCTAACTTCCTACCTACACTCTTACCTCTCCTCCTTTCACTCATGATGTACTGCTCAATAGGCAGCAGAGGCCCTCCCAGTAACTATTTATTCTTCATCAGTGAGCATCAGTAGTCCAGTTGATCAGGGAAGTCTGTGCTGAACTGGATTGTAGTCTTCAGTGTGCAACGAAGAGGGGAAAAACTGCCTCTCAGCCCAGCCTTCAGCCTCTCTAACTTGGTTCATTGAGGCCAGCTGTAGTCCCTCTACTACATCTCCAGCTGAGATCATATAACTTAGTAAAGACTGGGCATCAAACCTGGGATCATCTTGATCTGAATGGCTCCATATCACATGGTGTATTTACCCACAAAGCTATCTTAAATTTCAAAGATAAACAGGTCTGTTATTATGCTGTTCTCTGCGGGATCTTTCTGTACTAAAAGTGGCTGCTGCGTTTGCTTACGTAAGTGACTGAAAATCTAAAATAATCCATCGTGTGTGAATTACCTGGAGATATTACACTATAGAAGTGGATGCCTTTCTTTATCTTCCTTGCTAGCACATGCACCGAATGACAAAATTATGGAGTGGTCATTACAGTGGAGTCACTTCAAGGGAGATTTTAAAATCAAGGTGATGACATCCATGGTGGATAATAGATTTTACACCCTATCCCCCAAAACAATAATTTTAGGAAATAAACTCTAGTATTAGAGTAAAGTTTTCTCCCTCACCCTCCCTCCCTCCCCAACTTCCCTCATTTCCCTCCCCTCCCACAAACACAGAATGTGTTAAACAGGATGGTCATTAGAAATTTGGAGCAGCAAAACAGAACAATCAGACTCCACTTTGCAGCAGAATATTTTTAAGGCAGAGGTAGATAGATTCTTGGTAAGCAAGGGGGTGAAAAGTTATCAGGGGTAGGCGGGAATGTGGAGTAATCGGATCAGCCATGATCTTATTGAATGGCGGAGCAGGCTCGAGGGGCCGAGTGGCCGACTCCTGCTCCTAATTCGTATGTTCATAAGATGGCACAATACTAAGGGAGCTATTTTGAGGTTTTAACTACTCAACCTCTAGCTTCTATTGGAATTTATGTGCACTGAAGTGGAATGCAAAAATGCCCTTGCACACTTGTTGGATATTCGTTCTCTTGAGGATTAGGCCGCTCATATTTTATTGTTTTAAGCGTTCCTGAGCCAGGCCTTTGTTTTTTTTTGAAGACTAATCAAGTTCAAACATCAGCATATTTTTGACTTGGCAACTGAAGTGACAAGACCCCATGGTTTGAATTTTTGTGGGAAAGACATGTAGTCGATTCTAAGAATTGTATGAAACTTTTGTATTTTGCTGCAGTATATCTGAAGAAACACAAAGGTCAAACACACATTCATTTCTCATGGTCTACTTCCTGTTAAGAATTCAGCAGCAATATACTTACACTGAAATATTGCCAGATACCAAATGAAGGCGATATAAACTTGCAAAATAAATTTATATTTAAAAAAAGTGCCAAATCTGGAGAGCAGCTAAAAATTACACCTTCCCAGCACACAAACTTTTCATAGTCAAGTAGATAAATGAAATGGGAAAAACAAAATTAAGACTGTGAGCTATGTACTGTAATGGACAGCTTTGGCTATCCTACTGAAACTGCTTTGACATTCAACAGAAACATTAGGAACAATTTTTTTTGGTTGTAAGCAACTGTAAAAGGCCATAAACAACTGCAACTTGATAAAGGCTGTGGCCGTTGATTGCTAATTTGTCATATGGGTCTGCACAGTTCCCGTGTTGTGAGGAAACTTTTAGTACCACCATCTCACTTCCTCCTAGAAAGACGAATAAGGGCAAAGGGGCTCAAACAAGTTTGGCGACATCAAGATAAAACATAGTCTGAAGCAACCTTGTTAGGGTGAGCTAGTGGCCCAGCTTGCTGTAACATGCAGCTTTGCACCCGTGAGTCTGAACACAGGAACATCCCAGTCTCGACTGGACTGTCAGGAGGAGGGCCCAAGCAAAGATAATCAGAATCACAAGAGCTCACTCTCACGCACCTTCCTAATGATCAGTTTCACTAACAGTATGCTGCGGGAAGAGCAAAACAAAAAAACTTCAAAGAAACACAGCCCCGTCAAGTATTTGAGAACAGTGAACAGGCGAACGTTTCTCTTTTCTCCTTTACCCAACATTCATTCTTTCCTGTTATGTACACAATATTATACACATCTATACCTTTACACATAAGAACATAAGAAATAGGAGCAGGAGTCGGCCATTCGCCCCCTCAAGCCTGCTCCACCTTTCAATAAGATCATGGCTGATTTTCTACCTCAACTCCACTTTCCTGCACTATCCCCCATATCCCCGAAGTCCCTTAATATCCAATAATCTATCAATCTTGGTCTTGAATATACTCAACGACTGAGCCTCCAAGCCCTCTGGGGTAGACAATTCCAAAGATTCACCACCCTGAGGGAAGAAATGTCTCCTCATCTCAGTCCTAAATGGCCAACCCCTTATTCTGAGACTGTGACCCCTGGTTCTAGACTCCCCAGCCAGGGGAAACATCCTCCCTGCATCTACCCTGTCAAGCCCTGTAAGAATTTTGTATGTTTCAATGAGATCACCTCTCATTCTTCTAAACTGCAGAGAATATAGGCCTAGTCTACTCAATCTCTCCTCACAGGAATCAGTCTGGTGAACCTTCGTTGCACTCCCTCTATGGCAAGTATATCCTTCCTTAGGTAAGGAGACCAAAACTGTACACAATACTCCAGGTGTGGTCTCACCAGGGCCCTATATAATTGCAGTAAGACGTCTTTACTCTTATACTCAAATCCTCTTGTAATAAAGGCCAACATACCATTTTGTTTCCTAATTGCTTGCTGTTCCTGCATGTTAACTTTCAGTGATTCGTGTACAAGGACACTCAGGTCCCTCTGAACACCAACATTTCCCAATCTCTCACCATTTAAAAAATATTGTTTTTCTATTTTCCTACCAAAGTGGGTAACTTCACATTTCTCCACATTATATTCCAGTTGCCATGATCTTGCCCACTCACCTAGCCTGTCTATATCCACTTGAAGCCTCTTTGCATCCTCCTCACTACTTACATTCTCACCTAGCTTTGTATCATCAGCAAACTTGGATATATTACATTTGGTCCCCTCATCCAAATCATTGATATAGATTGTGAATAGCTGAGGCCCAAGCACTGATCCTTGCGGTACCCAACTAGTTACAGTCTGCCAACCCGAAAATGACCAGTTTATTCCTACTCTCTGTTTTTTGTCCTTTAACCAATTCTCAATCCATGCTAGTATATTACCCCCAATCCCAGGAGCCCTAATTTTGTTTAATAACCTCGTGTGGCACCTTATCGAATGCCTTCTGAAAATCCAAATACACCACATCCACTGGTTCCCCCTTATCTATGCTGCTAGTTACAACCTCAAAGCAGATTCGTCAAACATGATTTGTCTTTCATAAATCCGTGCTGGCTGCCAAATCCCATTATTATTTTCTAAATGCCCTGTTACCACATC
The DNA here is from genome assembly GCA_030390025.1 of Squalus acanthias. Taxonomy (NCBI): domain Eukaryota; kingdom Metazoa; phylum Chordata; class Chondrichthyes; order Squaliformes; family Squalidae; genus Squalus; species Squalus acanthias. The sequence continues at coordinate 14,111,138 of CM059448.1, forward strand.
CTTAATAGATTCTAGCATTTTTCCTACTACTGAGGTCAGGCTAACTGGTCTGTAGTTTCCAGTTTTCTCTCTCCCTCCTTTCTTAAATTGTGGGGTTACATTTGGTATCTTCCAATCCATGGGAACCGTTCTAGAAGCTATGGAATTTTGGAAGATGATAACCAATACATCCACTATCTCTATAGCCACCTCTTAAAACCCTAGGATGTAGGCCATCAGGTCCAGGGGATTTATCGGCTTTCATTCCCATTAATTTCTCCAGTACTTTTTTTTTTACTAATACTAATTTCTTTCAGTTCCTCATTCTCGCTAGACCCTTGGTTCTCCACTATTTCCGTGAGGTTTTTTGCGTCTTCTTCCGTGAAGACAGACACAAAGTATGTGTTTTATTTCTCTGCCAATTCCTTATGCATTATTTTAGACATGGTAAACACAAGCAAAAACATATATTTAAAGGACACTCTTGTATTCCAACATACCTGGTTCCTAGTTGCTGAATATTCTGGATTGACTGGAAGAAAGGGCACAGCACTGCGCTCGGTTACTAACGTGCTATGGTTCTGGGTGGCCAGCCACACTGCAAGTACAGCAAGATAATAGTATTAATGAGCATGAAATTGTTCGTTGAGTAACAACACTTTACAAGCTTCTGCGAACAGTGTGGATTTTTTTTTTTTTAAAAACAAAAACTTGCCAGCGAAGAAGTTAACCAACCAATTCATGCTTCTACTGTCATACACCAAGTTATTCTGAACAATATGGCCCGACTGTGGGGATCATTTCTATTTTAACATCTTAAAAGTTCAAACCTAAAACTTTGTGATTTCCCCCTCCCTTAAAGGGGGTTACCATGGAACAAGAGCCGTTTTTTGGTCTAATAGGGTCCAAATTAAAAGCACCAAAACTATTTAACTACAGCTAGTAATACTAGATTTGTCCCAGAATTTGAGGAGCTCAGTATGGGATTGTGCAAGTTATGACTGCTTTAAATCAATAGGTTAATAAATGCAATTATCTAAAAAAGACTAGAAAAAGACTCTCAGGGATAAATTTACACTTATGATTATGTTACTAGGCCTGCTAGTAGAACATTCAAGTGATTCAGTGAAGGGGAGAAAAGATGTGTTGATATCCTGATCAGGGACCCTGTGGTCAAAACATTAATGTCCTCCAGCATTTTTAGCATCCTCTAGTGGCTAAAAATGTGCAATGCAGCGAGTCAATTTACTCCACATTTATTATAATTGGGACTCGGAATATTCTCTGTAGATAGTGGACCATGAGATTGCCAGCCTGGTAATTTGTCTTTCCCTGCAGTAATTGGAGATTTATAGCAGGTGCTTACAGCAGCCCAAGCTGAATCTCCCACTTTGCAGACCAGCTATTGAAAGGTAGCAGTAACTTTAATTTTCTGTGAATCTGTTCATAATGTAAGGTAGCCTTACCAGAAATGCCAACATGTCTTTCAATTTATCTTTTTGCAAAAAGTCAACCCCAGAGCAGTAATCTAAAACATTGTAATATCCCCTCCCTTAAAGACCCTGTGTCTGAATGCAAAACCTTGTTTATAGAACTGTAAAAATCCAATAAGTGCCACAGGTGAAAAGTACAGTGAACAACCTGAAAATGAGAAATGTAAAGACATCGCATGGATATGATTTGATGTTCTTTCAGATGTACTCTTCTCACATTTTAAGTTGATACAGTGCCACTAGAATAGAAACTTTGATTTTGATTAGAATCGTAGAATCTTATAAAACCGGTGGTGTACATTTGGCCCATCATGCCTGTGCCAGCTCTCTGAAAGAGTTATCTGTCTAGACCCATTCCCTAACCTTTAGAAATGTTTCCTTTCCAAATATTTGTCCACTTCCCTTTTCATGCTCGGGAAGCTGCTTCTACTACTGTACCTGGCAGTGTCCTACCAATGTATACAAATGTTTCTCCTAATCTCTCCCTTCATTCTTTTGGTGATGACTTTAAATTTATACACTCTAGTTACTACCTCAGATTACAGCTACACATTGTAATTGTATTAAGATTTTGAAAATACTTGCACAATAACCTCATAGAATAGGTGAATTCACACTTAAATATAATATGGCTTTTTTATACTATGTGAATGTACACCTATATGTACGATAACTACATTGAATATGGACAACATACTTTGAGAACCTAAAACTTGAATTTGACAGATTTATTAAGAATCCTGGTCTTTTCTACATCATTTCAGTAGACTGTTCATTCAACCTGCCTAGATTGTCTGAATTTTGAATCAAAAGCATCAAAAGTTATATAGTTGAAAGCTTTAATATATTTTGTATATAGCAAACATTTACCCCCCCCAATCGGTTGAGTGCTGTCACTGGATTTATTTAACACATTGGTACCGACACCATATAGGAGAAATGATATGTAAGCTAATATACTTTAATACTTTTGTGCAACATAGCCCTATCGCTTTAAATTTTCTCACCAACAGTAATTCATCCTGATGTTACGTAGCTCAAAATACTCTTCTAGACACAGCCTAAATTTGGGGGGGAAAAAACTAATTGCACTGTTCAGTTTCTCAAGTGTAAATATGAATGCCACAAAATATTTCACAGGCCCATGATTACACTATATTGAAATCCTAGTGAGAACATGGAGTTCCAAGAACTGGAAGTGCACATCAAATAATGCAGATGTTTTAATAATTGTGTCAGAGTCTTCATTCAGCTGCATCATCTGACTAGGTCGGAAACATTCAAGATTAACTGGTGTTTTGTGACAAAGGTGATGTAACTAAAATGGCAAGTGTATAGGTCAAGTCTGCCCTGCCGCTCATTTCCTTAATTCCTTCATTAAGCAAAGCTCCAGATAACATTGTACATCCTATTGATCTTAGCCACAATACTGAATAATTATGGGCCCTTTAGTTCATAATTTGAACATGTATGGAACCATAAAATGATTTAAAATCTATACAGAAAGGCATGTCATTTCATTAATCTTACTGTTATTTTTAAAACTTTTCTTTAAAGCTCCAAAATCTGAAGCATAATTCTCATCTGCATGCTTTTTCAATTCTAGTTTTTTTTTTAAAATATATATATTCCTTAGTGGAAAGAGATTAAAAGTGTTACAAATTAAGCTATTATTTGTTTGCAATTTATTAGACATTTATACGTATAAAGTAATCATATTTATTAATCCCACTTCATCTTAACAAATTGTTGGTTTTACGACCAATAAGCATTTCACCATCATCTCCGCAAAAAGTTCAAAATAATTAAATAAATTTTGTTTGAACAGTGAGTAACGAGAACGTGGGGGGAATGGTCTAATTTAGGGCAGACGTAGTATGACACAGTATGACGCAGTCAGATCATACACAGTGACATTGAGAGAAAAAGAGCCAAAAGCACTTCTTTTAATATTAGTTACATTTTCTCACCTCAGCAGGCTCAGTCATCTCTCCCAAACCAACCTCCTTTGGATGACATCACTCAATATTTAAGATGAAAAATATTCACAAAGGTGGAGACAGACACTTTGTTTTTTTTTAAATTAAACAACCATTTGATTCTTTAAAATATGAGCAATAATGGTAACAGGACTGGTTACGGATCCTATTTCACATTACCCAGTAAACTCCAGGGTATTCGGTCTCAGAGGTTGCTTTCTGCTACATTACCAAACAGATGTTTTTTTTCCATTAAAATCAGTTAAAGACAAAAAAAATCAAAACCTTTATCTACAGTAGCTTTTTCTTACAACCTGTAGACAATAGATTATCCATATACACACACATTACTGGAAAGTCATCTTTATTCAGTTGTAAATCTGAAAGTTCAAAAAGGTGCTGTGGAGTAAATTAAGCTTAAGAAGTGAATGCATTAAAGCATTTACAGAAGTGCCTTCTGAACATTCAATAGCTCACAATGGAGAACATGGGACAGGTAATGGCTGTACTTAATATTAATCTACCATCGTACAAATACTGTATAATGTACCAACCTAATCACACTCTAAAATAACAGCATAAAAATGTATATTTTAAATACGCTTGGATGTTCAATCACAGGATGATTCAGTGTGCAATTACACATTTTCATCCTGCCAGAATCAATTCTAGAATGAATGAAAGACTCCTGCTTTTTTAAAGGGGGAAAAAACTTTTAAAAGTTCCAGGACAGCAATGCAACAATCAAAGCTTGCATACTTCCTTATTAAATTCATTCATTTATGTACCATAAGGTAAGGGACACTAGTGCTGGAAAATAGGAAAAAATCTTGCACTTTTGATGCCGATCAGCATCACCCACTCCAAAAGCCAGCAATCATACAGGTTCTATTGTTCTCTGCTCTAACGTGCCTTAAAACCAACTTCTCAAGACCACTCCCTTTTCTGCATCATTGTGAGGGTTTCTATTTCCCCACACCAACCATTCTAATGGCCTGAGTGAGGCTGCCAATTTAGTGCCAAAATGTGGGTGAATTTGCACCATGAACCTAAACCCACTAGGACTGTGGGCTGGGAATACGCAAAGGGACTTATAGCCAGAATAGACTTTTATTCCATCAGTCTGGGCTGGATTTGAACCCAGATTGGCAAGTATACTAAATACAGTATCACTAAGTTCCCCAAAAATTAATTTTAAAATGTATTTTAATTTGAACACATGCATGTGGCTTCACGTTCATCATTCATTCACTTCATGGTAAACTGACATGCTCTGGGATTACACTAAATACCCCACCACTCATACCACCTGCATTCTCCATAGTGCACCTTAATTAGCGGTATCTTATAATATGGAATTATGCGGCATTCAGATGTTAGATATTGACAATTAGACTGTTTTTTTTTTAGGTGGGGGAAGCTAAAGAAGAGTTTGGTTGTTAATCTACATTTGGATTAAAATATATAGCATGGCTGTAATATAACCCTTCAGTTCAGATGACTGGGAGAAAACATTTGCACTTTGCTCTTATGGTTTACAATAGCATACAAACCCAGTAACAGTCTTGTCATTTTCTTTTTAGTTTAAATCCACTCACCAAAAAAATTGTGTTACTGACAATAACGTGGCAGAGTGAGTTCAAACACTATTCATTCATCTCTGGACTCGGATTTGAATCCAGTCTTGGCAGTAAGGAGACTGAAGTATCTCCTTTCCCCACAGCTATTAAAAGGTCCCATGTGTTACAAGTTTAGTCAGCCTCGATCCAATTACCAATACACATGCATCCACATCACTAAACCACTTTCAGAGAAGATATTCTGAAAAAAATGAAACAGCTCTTAAAGTTCTTTTCTCATTTAGACTTGCAGGCACTTGACAAATGCAGCTGTCGGATTTAAAGCTACATTTGATAAATATAACAAGACACCGTCCTTAATCCTGTCGACATAGTATTTGCCCATTTGCTGTGCTTATTTGTACAGCATGCATGAAAGGGGGACATGCACACCATTCAGAATCCATGCTATTCAAACACCGACCATTACTTACAACATTGCTTTTTTCCCTCAGAGCTAAAATCAATCTGCAATGGGTCAATCCAAGTATTTCAGGCAATTTCTGATCGGGTGCCTCAAACTGCGATAAATGCATATCCAGTATACTCAAATTCCTGAAATAAGTCTAGTTCGACAAAGTTCTAGACTTTCTTTTGGTAGTGGTATACCTGTCCTGATTAATATATAGGCCTAATTACAACAAAGGTTTTGTAGCCTACCTCAACTATTGTACATGATTGCATGAAGAGGAGACTAGTAGAAAATAAGCTGAAGGCCAAGAGCATTTAGGAAAAAAAAGACCCCAGGTTTGATACCCAGTCTGTGCTGAGTTAGCCGAGGTGTACAACTAACATTCACTTCTCTGGGCTAGGGAGAAGGGAAAAAAAGCCAGTATACTCATTTCTAATTGCTATCCAGTGACACCTGCTGGAAAGAGTGCACATCAGGGAAAGGTAGGCTTGGGCCCAGCTGAGGTGCCTGCTATGGCGAGTAGCCTGCCAACACTCGTTGTCTAGGCTCAGATGTGCAAATTGGTCATTTGGACAAAGTACCAAAGGATGGCTGACTGTCTGTAAAAATTTGTACGATTGCAAGGGACAGCATTTTGAAGCAGGGAAGGGGAGAAAATCTGGAAAGAAAATTCAACACCTCAAATTTTCATCTCACATTTACACGTTCAGTGAACAATGGTGAAAGACCAGGCACTCAGGATATAGTCGTCAGCAATCATGCTTATGAGACCGCCAATTCCAAACTAAAATAAGTCATGTTCTGAGCACGCCACAGACCATATAATTAGCACTCTGGAAAAGGATGTTTAACAACCAACCTTCACGGAAAATTAAACAGTCCTTGGACTCAGAGTACAATGCATCTTCATAGCTGTGAAAATAGTTCAACTAGCCAAAACAAGGTCACACAAAGTTAAGACAAATAGCCATGATAAAAACTATTAAAAATGATTCTTACCTTAGTTGATGTCTAGTTTTTATAATGTATTGCAGTTAGGGTAGCAAGTTAAATCCACTTTAAAACCAAAATGTACCTTGTTTGTGCCTCCTGCTCTAAAGCATTAAGCTGGAACAAGCTTTGATATTAAATCTCTCCTCTTGTCTTGGTAGCTAGCAACTATGTTTAGGAAACATGTCAAAAGAACCAATAGGCTGATGAATAACAGAAATGTATTGAAACTGATCCATTTACGGCAGAATTAAACTGCCTGAACTCCCGAGCAGCACATATTCCATTCTTGCACAGCTGCCCCCGCAGTACACACACAGTTAAATACCCACATGTTTCTTATCCTCATCAGATAATGGGAGTGCACTACAACCAAAAGCTTTTCCAAAAATGGATAGGTTTTTCAGTTGTCGAAAGTCTGTTGGCTGCAACAACATGCACTCCCCACAGTAAGCACATTCCTATCACATTTCCTTACTAAAACTGTATAATTGAATTTTGCTGATTATCATGCAGCTGGTTCCAGGATTACACTACATTATACGCTTTCTTCACAAGAGTATTAATTTAAGACAAAAAGTGATTTTAAGCAATTAGTGATCTGTTCTGACAAAACTAAGTTTAAAAAATGCTTAGTAGATTGCGAACTTTTCAGTAACTCACAACCCCAAATAACTTGGTAATACTGCTCAAAAATGATATCCAATGGTGTATTTAGTATATTAAGACATCCATGAGATGAGCTCGGATGGCTCAGTTGGTGAATGCACTGGTTAGTGTGGACCAGAATAGCACAGATCTAGAAGATCAAGTTCAATAGCTGGTCTATGCTGACTGGAGGCAAGTAAGCTGCAACTGGCCTCAGCACCCGTGAGCTAGCGAATGGAGAAAAAGACCGTCAGGACTTCTGCTCCCGATAATCATCCAAGAACACCTGCTGGAAACTATGTGAATACAGACATACAGATGCTCAATGAAGACAGAATCAGGCTGGGCTGGGCTATATCCTTCTTGGATGAATAGCTTGAAACATTCAACAAGAGTAGTTCTGGAGGGCATTAGTGGGGGAGGGGAGGAAAGGGAGGAGGAGAGTGAAGAGAAAGGTAGGGAGAGGGAGAAATGTCTTCCATGATGAAGAAGCCACTACCTGCTACACATTCTAAATATTAGATGACTGTACAAGTTATACATTTAGACATACCGACTTCATAAGTTCTGCATAGCAGCAAGTACTGGTTACTATCAAATCTGAACTAAAATAAATTATTAAAGGGGTAAAATCAATTTATGGAATATGCCAGACGGTATAGAACTGAAAACATCTCAATTTTCACTTGTAGTTTGAAACATAAGTAGGTATCTCTGCACTCTTACAGAAACTATAATATGACCTTGAATTGCTATCTTGCATCTCTTTGTCAACACAAACTTCAAAGCTGTTCCCATGGGCTCTCAAGATCATTAACTGCACATCACACAGCCAAAAGCTTAATTCAGAAGGAGGAGCAGATTTTACTGCTAGACTGAAAACTGTAATACTGATACTTCTATGAAATATTTTTGTTCCAACAGGTCTGATTAAAGACATGGAGAAAATTAGCATTTGCAAACTGTTAAACACAAGATTCTTGCATCTTCATTTTACAGATAACTTAAAACATTCAGCTCAAGTTACTCGTCCCTTTAATAACATCCAAATTTTACTTCTGCAGCAGTAAGGTGATGAACCCCAATACTCCAGTTTGGCTCACATCGGCTGCACCAGCTCCTGCACAGCCTGTCCTCACCAAATCCTGCTGCCAGTTGGCTGCCACCTTGCTGCCTACTCTGGGTTTAACAACGGCAAGACATAAAAATTGCACACATCAGTAAAGAAAACATGTGACTGCCATACAGAGGCATGGGGAGACAATTCGGTGACAAATTAGGGCCAGTGGAGTGCCTCACTGTCAACTAGGTAGAGACTAAACAATCTGATTGTGCAGGGCTATGGGAATAATTGGATCGCTCTTTCAAAGAGCCGGCACAGGTACGATGGGACAAATGGCCTCCTTCTGTGCTGTATGATTCTATAACGGAGTACTGCAAAGCATTAAGAAAATGGAACGCTCAAAGGGACGCCATTTAAAATAGTAATTTAATTCCCGACTTCAGTACATTAACTCTACTGCACTCTGGCTAGTAAAAATATTTTAGTTTTAAACAGTACATATTTCTGTGTGAATGGATAGAAAATGTGACCAATGCAAATATTTCCTGTTGTACAACACAAAAATAAAAACACTTTCACCACAATGCACATTTCCATTCTTAATGACTATTCAGTGCCCCCTGTTAGAAGATCGTGTGAAGATATCCTGGGCGGACAGAGTTGGCGGTGATGCTGTCGGAGAACCATACCCCAGTAACGAGGCTATGCTTTCAAAAGAGGCAGTGGGGAAGAAAATTGACAAGAAAACTACTCACACATTTTTCCAAGTATCAGAACCATGCCTCAATTCAAGAGCTACTTTCTGATCTTCTCACCCACATCATTCTGTACACCGTGAAGGTAGACAAAAATGTATCTGTATCTATAAGATTAAATTGGGATAAGAAGAAAATTTTGCTATTGTATGAAGAAACCTGTTCTAGATCGCTGGACTTGCCCATGGTTTCTGTAGTTTCTTTCCTTCACACTCCACATGGAGTGCTCAATAACGCGAGTGATGGGAATAATGCAGAATGGAACACTTTTGACAACCGGCATGGTGCAACAGTATTTTAAACTCAAGTCAGAAGACCATCAACTACATAATAATAGTTCTACTTTCCATATTAGCCATCCTTATGGCCTTAAGTAAATTTGCTAATTCAATACCTAGTGTTAAATTATGGGTAGTTTGAGACTGTTGAGTTGCTCCTAGTAGGAAATGAGGTGAAAATACCCAACCTTATTGCACATATGATCATTACAGCAAGCAGATCACACACTCCCACTCCACATACCACTGCTAAATATTAAAAAAGGTCCATAGTTTCACATTTACAGCAAAAATGCATGAACTTTCCACATACCTGCATCATTCTCACGTCGATCAACTTCATCGTAAACATCCATTGCAAGTTCTTCAAAAAGGCGGTTATTCAGCTGTGCAGAAAGAAAATGGAATGTATAGTAATTTATAAACTTCAAGCGTCTTTTGCAAAGAATTGTCCAAACTGAAACCATGTAGTTTTGTACTTCATTGATGCATTTCAAAGGAAGGCTTGCACGGGCCTGTATTATCTTTATGCTATACAAGCCATGCACCAACACACCCATAATCAACTGAGGGAAGACTAACAACTTATGTTAAAGCATTAGGTGTATACCATTTCTGTTCGAGAAAATTAAAAACCACAGCATCTTTTTCTGTGTGCACAGGCCACATTTTAAGTTTTCACTTAAAAACTGCTAATTTTAATTACTGTATTTAACTTTGCCACAAAGGTCTTTAAAGATATTAGACAATATTTTCTAGTTCATAATTCAAGGGCAACTGAAAATACTTAATGGTGGGATTGTCCAACTCCAGTTTGGCTCGGTAAAGCAGACATAGCTGATCTGCTGGTGGGGGAATTAAAAACAGATAGCGCTGCCGACTCCTGCGGCAGGAGTGCAGTGGGTTGTCATGCACCTCCCACTGTGAGAACTATGTTATTTTTATTCCTTCCCCCTTCCAAGACTTAGTTCTTTCTGCCAGTAGGTTTCTCAAAGGGAGTGCTTTTTTTTGTACTCCCTCAGCTGAGAGCCAGAGAGATTGTTGCTGACCTGCTGTGTGTTTGCAGCTTTATCCTGTTTTAGATTTCCAGCTTTTGTCACATTTTGCTTTTTGCTGCTGTTGGAGCCATGCTAAACAGCCCTTACAAAGGCTCACACAGAGCCCGAGTATGCCAGCACTTTGCCTGCCCAACAGCCTGCTTCTCCTAATAGGGGCCTGCCTATGCCCCAGTTCTGCTGCCTCTAACCCACCTGCCTGAGTTTCCATGCTGCTGCCTCTCCTCGCTCCCTCCCCCTGTGGTTGCAGATATAAAGAGTAAAAACAGAAGAGTAAGAGGAACAATAAAAAGGGAAAGTGAATAGTAAGAAAAAGCACACACACAAAAGTTGGAAATGGTGTAATCCAAAGACACTGGGAGCTGAACAAAGACCACTGGCATCCAGTTTTCACAGAACAATGAAGAGAATCGTAGAATGAGATTTACAAAAACACCAGTAAAACCACAAAATCTCCTGTAATAAAAAGGGAGGTTGACTTATTCAGTCACTGTAAACCTGAGGACATAATTGTGATTTTTTTGGACTCAAACGGGTATTGATCATATGTGGTCCATTTACTTGTTATGGCACATGGATCTGGCCTGCTGCTCCAAAAGGTTGGACATCACTTATTTACACAGAACCGTGTTTCTGGTACATCTTATAATTTTACAAGGCAAAACCTATGTGACAGGTTTTTGAATAAATTTACAAAGAACTTAATATTGCCAATAGGTGGCCTTGTGTACCATCATGCTGTGCCATGGAGGGTAGGGCACAGATCTGTGTCCACTTTTCACTCATATGCCAAGCTACCCACTGCAACCGCTTCAACAGAGGATGCACCAAACAGAAAGCAGCAAGAAAGAAAAGACAAGCAAAGCCCATGTAGAACCACAGAAGTCTACAGCACAGAAGGCAGCCATTCAGCCTATAGTATTTGCGCTGGCTCTTTGATAGATGAATCCTAGTCTGAATGGCCTGGTATTTCCTCATTTCTCCACATCTTCCTCTACTTCAAATAACTATTTAATTTTTCATTAAAAAATACAATGATCATTATCTGGCCATCAAGTCTATACTTCTATTATTTCAACTCACTCAGCCTATGATCCAATCTAAAAATCAAGCCGTCAGGAGAGTTAAGAAAAACTTGCATTTATAAAGCGCCTTTCATGACCAGACGTCTCAAAAGCACTTTACAGGCAATGAAGTACTTTTTGAAGGGTAGTCACTGTTGTAATGTAGGAAACGCGGCAACCAATTTGCGCACAGCAAGCCCCCACAAACAGCAATGTGATAATGACCAGATAATCTGTTTTTGTTATGTTGATTGAGGGATAAATATTGGCCAGGACACCGGGGATAACTCCCCTGCTCTTCTTCAAAATAGTGCCGCGGGATCTTTAACATCCACCCGAGAGGGCAGACGGGGCCTCGGTTTAACGTCTCATCTGAAAGACAGGCACCTCCGACAGTGCAGCACTCCCTCAATACTGCACTGGAGTGTCAGCCTAGATTTTTGTGCTCAAGTCTCTGGAGTGGGATATGAACCCACAACCTTCCGACTCAGAGGCAAGAGTGCCACCCAAAGCTGACACTACCATACCTGGTAAATCACTTCAAACATTTATCACCCCATGCGTAAAAGCATTTTTCAAATAAGTTATAAATGTATTTTTCACCAATTTAAGTTAATTTGATATTCAGAGCTGTATGAGATCTTAAGTTTTGTCTTCCAAATGTTAATGCTTTTCAAAAACTTGATGATTACAAATACAGACCACATATAAAATATATTACAGTTCTCTTACATAAAACTAAACTAATGCTCTCTATTACCAGGTTGGCTTTTTTGTTTTAGGAAGAGTACACAAGAAGTACTTGTATATCATTGATTGGCTCCATTGAATGCTTTTCAAAAGGCTTAAGCACACATTCATAAGACATTATAGCCTAACTAAAGCCAAATGTGAGGTGTTCACAGCAAACACAAGCAGTCACCAGAAAAGGCAGAAAGGCACTCCCTTCCAAATGGCTCTACCCAGTGCACTACCTAGAGTGGTGCTGAAATCACATATCTATGTGATCTTCTCTGGTGGTGCTAAGGATGCTACACCATTTGCCTCTACACCTCAAGGTGTGGTTCTAGGGTTCCTGGCCACTCTCCAGCGGCCCCTAGCAGAAAAATGCAAAAGTGCATGCGTGAATGTTGAGAGGATAGGATCAGTCTGTGATTGGGGCCCACCACCCCCCTTCCAAACTCACATGAATAGAGGCCACTTCGGAAAGGTACCAGAAGGCACCTGCTGTGAACCATAGGAGAAGAGAAGAGGATGGGACAAAAAAGGGAGGGAGAAGAAAAAGGCAGCAAATTTTTAGATCAGTCATAAAATCAGTAGGAGATCGTACTGCATCTCCACAATATTGACAAAACTCAGATTCCAGATCATTTTGGTAGAAAATGTGGCCTTACAATATCAAACGTGTGGGAGTCTGTGGCCACTGATGGTGGCTCCTAAACTCTGCGGCAATAATCACGTGAAAGGTTAAGTTTTTGCTGTGGAAATACTTAGATTCAGATGAATACAAAAGAGTCAAATTTATCACCTTTAAGGTTTTCTGCCAGGACAACTATTTCAGCTACAGTTACCAGAAGGCGGCAAAAGGCACACAGTGCAAAAATCAATGCGGAAGAAACACCACAAAAAAAGCTTCAAGTGCAATAGAGGCACGCAATATTTATTTAATTTTCATAAGAGGCTGAAAAGATAACGTAGGCTTGAAGGCTCGCAGCACCTTCATACAATACCTTGAGATATATGTCCAAATAAAGGGTACTGTGTCAAGCTGAACTAGATTATTTTACAAACATTTTTTGCAAAGATTTTGCGGTTTTAACACGCTAAAATCCACTGCAATTTTTTCCAAATATATATTAATATTTTGTACCATTATTTAATTATTGAATATTAATCCTGGTGAACAAAGTAAATTACTGCAGCTAATTAAAACAAACACTGGAGAGTTTATATTGTAACCATGTAAAATGCTGGAAATACAACAGTTGTGACAAAGGAGTCTCTAGCTGAAATGTTAACCTGTCTTTTCAGATGCTGACTGACATGTTGTGTATTTCCAGCATTTTCTGTTTTTATTTGATTTTTATATTTGTTATCCATAAAAGGTAATTCCAGTATATACAGGCAACTTAATCTGCGTAATATTTATACAAGGAAAGTCCAGTAGTCGGGGAGAAAAAATGTTATTCATAACAATACGGAAGTAATTGTTTATTCATAACTTACTGCTTGAAGTTTCTTTTTGGCAGCCTTAGCCAGTTCTGACAAGTCCAAGCTACTGAAGAGAAACATGAAAGAAACCATAACTCAGGCACCAGGTCAACGAAAACATGCATCTATAACAGAAGTATTCTCACTTTTACAGGGAGCTTGGTAAAAACACCTCCAAAGAACTAATGTTTCCATAAATCTGTTCATCACAGATGTTCACAAATTTAGAATACAAGCAAAGTGACTGAAAACATTTGAAAGTACAGCAATGTCCTAAAACAACATAAAACTGAGTTTTGTGGTGGGCTAGCTTTAAATAGTCATTGCAAAGCACATAACTTAAAACAGAGATGTATTAAGGTTACCCCATGGCTGTAGAACTGAAATACTGCAAAATCGTACTACTCAAGCAATTTTACTCAATGACAGCCGACAACCAAGTACCATGAGAACAGCAGCCATCGTCAATAATATCCTGCTAATTATAAAATACTGTTCTGATGCCCAGTTGAACGAATCACTTACTGGAATGAGGAATAGTTTGTAATTATGAATATATATATATATAGATATAGATATAGATATATATATATATATTTTTTTTTTTTTTTAAGTGCTATGAATTTTCTGTGCATTTAATTAGGGGTGTAAAGATTCAATTCCCTTTTGTCTAAATACCGTGCTATGGTAAAAGGAATATATATTCAAGTTTTATTCCTTTCATTGTGTACCTACTTATGCATTTACTTTCATTTCCTCAAGTGTTTATTACTTTAATCAGCTGGGCTGCTCAGAGTATTTTTTGTACTAATTTTAGTAAATTATGCAACGCAAGGACTCACAATAAAGCGATGTCCAAGTTGTCATGCATTGCTCATTTTTCCAGAGAAGGGCGAAAGAAAAAGGGAGGGGAAGCGATATGATTTTGCACGTCAGCTAAGTTGTCCTGCTACCCAATTTAGCATAATTCTCAACTGGAAAATATGCCATCGTAATCTTGATTATCCAAACAATGAGCACAGTGTTCCAACCAGGGGGGAAAAAGCGTGCAACAAAATTAAATTGGGTGAAATTATAATTAAAGGAATTACTTCATCACTGGTCTGAGTTAAGTTCCCACTGAAGTATCCAGGTGGCATCCTTGGTGCGTTATAAAATTACAGGGCAGGGAATGCTTGAAATGTGGGCTGCAGGTACACAAGTGTAACAAAAATTCTTATAAAACAAGCTGACTAGTTTATTTTTTTTTTTAAATAAAAAGCAATAATAGCTGAAATGAGCACTTTTTTCAGTTTCCACTCCATTTTAGTTCTGAATTATGTTTACTTGAATAGAAAATCCTTTCTTGTTGAGCTGAGTAGGGGTGTGGGTGGCTGGCAGAGAAGACAGAGGATAATTGTACATTTGTTAAGGGTATAACTGAGCAGATGAGAAGAGAATCTGGGGGTTGGAGACTGCAAGGAAGTGAAGGATTATGGAATGCCCCAATCAGATTTCAAAATGAGTCGAGCGTTCGACAAAACTAGAAGGGGCATCTAATAGGGAGTTATTTTAGTATTGTATTAAACAATGTTGTAAAGTAATTCCAAGATCCATTGCCTTTCAAAACTCTCAACTGTAAAATACCAACTTTTAAAAATATATACATTTAGTCTTCAAGATCAGTTTATAAGAAAAATTCTGATCTATTTTTGGAAAGTTAAATTAGAAAAAGAGTGCAGCTATACAAACTAATTTGCTGTAGAAACAAATTAAAGAGAGGCTGATGTGCATTTAGAAACAATTATTTATCAAAATAAATGTGCGTTAATTACATAACATTTAACAACAATGAGATTGATTTAAGATTTTTAAGTGCAATATTTTCCATTAAAAAAAAAAAAAAATAGTAAATGTTGTCAACCGTGCCCTGTGATTACCTGAAAATAATTCCGATTACAAATCAAAAAAAAGGAGCGAATCCCTGAAAATCAGCTTTTTTTTTTAGGAAAACTGTGCATTTATATTGCACACTGCTTCAGGAAATGGCATTGCAACAACTCTGGTTTCTGGGTGCTGTAAAAAAAAAATACCACTTATATTGCACCGTGGTTTGTATAGCAATGGTTCAGCACTGGAGTCTGTATCTGCAATACTGGCCGGGAGCTATACCTGCCCCAATGTCTGAGGAAGGTCTGTAGAGACCAGCAAAAACAGAATCACTTCACTGAGCTCAGAGTCGCTCAGCCAGCCTCCAAAAGCAAGTCCACATACTGTTTCTGTTGCTAGTGGGATTGGCACCTGGCGGTGGCCAAACAGTAGCAATGAGCCGTGTCCACTGATGACAGAGCTGCCCTTTAAAGTGATTATATTGCTGTTGTTTACATAGTGACTCATTTAGTTTTAACATACTGACTTGCACCTTCAAACAGCACACTCTAATTTCAGTTCAAATGCTAACGCTCAACATAAAAAGGAGATAGTCTTCCAACGAGCTTTGGCCAGTTTACAATCTATCCCAACAGTATAATGCCAAGTAATTCATCACTGCTACCTGATGCCTCAGCTACAAATCTCACCTCCCCCAAAATAGATTGCAACACATAATCACATTCAAATACTGGTGGTGCATTTCTCTCCTCACCACACACTTCTACACACTCTCCACCACCACCCCTCCCCCCAACCATCACACACAATATCTTAACATTTCTAAATTCAGTTCTCGTTTACTTTTAGTATAATGCCCCGTAATAGAGCTTACTTTGTAATTTCATCAACCCTAATCCTCCACTTGTTTGTGAATTGATTTCAAAGAATTTTCACCAAATGTTACTTCTGCCAAAGCCAGGTACAGGTACTGAATTACAATCCATGGCAAGTGAATATAAAGATTCTTTTCACTCCAAATGTTATTGTGGATATTGTACTCGTACAACTTGAAGATAGCTGCAAACAAAACTTTTTCAAAATCTAAAGACATTTAAAGGTTGCTTAAAAGCTGGTAAAAGATGTGCGTCATTAGGGTGGTTACCTAGTGTTGACTACCACCTCCATAGCATAAATCACACCCCACTGAGTAGAAGGGATTTTTTTTTTTTTAATTAAAAAGGGCACAGATGGAGCTTTAAAGCTTCTACACTTTTTGAATTTTGCATTTTAGTGCTTACTTAAAAAAGTTCAATTACTGCCCGTTTCCAAATCAAGTGATGGTATTTACACTCAAAATGTAACCAGTTTATACTTCATGTTTAAATGTACATTGGAGTGCTGCATTTACATCAGTGCTTCTGTCACCTCCAACAGCAATTCTTTAAATACAAGGGAGGTGGTTTTGCTGACAGCAACAACACAGAGCATCATTTCAAGAGATGGCGTCTCCCCTTGCCACTGGTAGAAACACTGTTGAATAGCAACATATATCCAGGAAAGCAATGACGGCTGTTTAAGTGAGCAGTTTTTGCATTGGTAGCCTGTACAGACCTTCAGCATGCAGGGGAGGTCAAAAGACAAAAGTTGTAATCTTGACATTTAGACAACCACTGCTCCCCTTCAGTTGCACAATCTGTATTAGCTGCTATTGCAGTGGATTTTACCAGGCCCATGTTTCACAGCCTGTAGACAAGAGTTCAAGTCCTACCACAGTCCGACTCTCCGATTCACCAGGTACATACAAGATCGTTGACATCACTTCAGTGTCGTTCCTCCAAGTAGGAAAACTGTGTTAACTCTCAGCAGAGCGTGGATAATCATTGGTGCCAAAACTTGGGAGAACTCAACATTCTGCCAAATTTTCCAGCTAAAAAAACCAGACTACAGCCAGAGCCAATGGAGGCATCAAAAAGGACAGAACGTGAATGCAATTTATTAATTTTTAAGGGGGTGGGATTCCAGAGAATTAACTGGAGGGCTTGAATAAAATGTTATCGCAGCTTTGCTGAAGAAAATCACTTAGAAAAAGGCAACTGCGTTTAAGAAACCATTTTTCAACTGAACCAACACCTTTCTTTAACTGCTCTCTTCACAAGAAATGTCAGATATTAGTGTATTAATCTCACTTTCTCCTATTATTAGGATGAACAATGAATGCGACAATATCCGTAAGATTTTATAAAACAAATCATTTTGTGTGAGGTAATGCGAAACTGAACATGAAGGACCTGTCAAAGTTAGAAGACAGCAAGACGTATAGAGGTACTTCAGATAACTAGATAATCTATTTAGAAGAGCACATCAATTCAAACATGAGCATGCCAACTACTGTCCATATGGCTCCAGTGGGCCCCTCTATGTTCTACTTTGTCAAGCAACAAATCACAGGCAAGAAATACAGAGAAGCACAGTTCTAAGCTGAGATAATATTGGCACACTTTGTGAACAAATGGAAGAGCTAAATGAAAAAATACCTCTGGGTCATGCATTTTTGCCGTGTTCTATTTTCCAAGGAATGCAAAGGAGGAAAAACAGGAAAATTTGTTAGAATAAGCAACCTATGATAACCCAAGATGGCACCAGACTTTGAATATTTGTGAATCTCCTGTTACTTTCAGGTCTCAACACATCTCCTTAATGAGGCATTGACAGATTGAACCATTTTATATCTTAATCAATGCAATAGCGTTGTTGCATTAATGCTGAAAACAATAAGGATGCAATTTGTCAACTTCAACAAAAAATTACTGTGACTAGTTGCATCCATGTTTTAGGCTACAAAAAAAACACAAATATACCTAGAACACATTAACCATTACAACTATACCATACACCAACAACATACACTAGATTCACTCCATTGTATTCACCCAGACTCTCAAGCCCACTTACATGGGACTCAAGTTCATAAGCAACTCAAGTATACTTCAGCAGTTCAGGCTATTAGAATTTTCAAAGCCATTTAAATGAAGAGCTTTTAACAGTCAGAGAAATTTATGATTCACAGGAAACTGTGGCCATTATTACAAATAATTGGAGAATGACAGGGTTAAAAATAGACTGGATTTTTACTCTTTATCCAGCAGTAACTCCAGGTGTTAAATCAAATCAGAATCAAGTCAGTATAAACACAAGAAAGGGAATCAATCTAAACTTACGTATGGCATACCTACTCTTTCCCCAAACCCAAAGATAAATACAAAGTGTTGTTTGATTAGTTATTTTTCATAAATAAATTAATTGTAGTGTAAATTGGACTTCTTAAAAAGGGGCACCACCTTCAAGAAAAATCTTTTCACACATTGAGCCAGATTTTGCTGTAGCAGGGCATCGAACAACATAGAAACATAGAAACATAGAAACATAGAATCTAGGAGCAGGAGTAGGCCATTCGGCCCGTCGAGCCTGCTCCGCCATTCAATACGATCATGGCTGATCATCCAAATCCAGTACCCTGTCCCTGCTTTAATCCCCACAGTACACATATCCCACCCTACCCCCGTAACCCCACATATTTAATCCCCCCTAACACTAAGGGTCAATTTATCATAGCCAAATCAACCTAACCCACACATTTTTGGACTGTGGGAGGAAACCGGAGCACCCGGAGAAAACCCACGCAGACACGGGGAGAATGTGCAAACTCCACACAGACAGTCACCCGAGGTCAGATTCTGCCATTAGTTAGATTTGCCCTTGCATGTTTAGGCTTCTAAATGTTTTGCAAGTTGCTGAAAGTGCGAGTGAACAGGGCAAGCAACTGGGTATCTCCTTAACCAATCAGATTGAAGGATTATGAAATTAAACAGAGCAAAGACTGAGAAGGAAGTGTAAATTAGAGTGGGTGAATTCAATGTCAAATCAGGTACAGAATGAGAAAGAGGGGAAAAGAAAGATTGGATTGAGAGAGAGAGAGAGAGAGAGAGAGAGAAAAGAGACAGAAAGGGAAAGTTAAAAAAAGTTTAATTTTAAAGTTTACATTTTTTAAATCTTCAACAATTAATATCTGAAGGAATGAGACTCCACACTTGTAATAAGTTTCAGTGCAAGAGAGGTTGATTGGCAGTAATTAACACATCATTAAAAGGGTACTTAGACTTGAAATGGCAAGACTTAACTTTCTGTGGCCAGTTTAGTTCGTATCTACCACACAAATACAGCAACTTCATGCCGTTCAATGCATTTCACTGGTGAGGCAGATAGTGAGATGCCGTTTTCACGAAGCCAACGCAGAGCAGCACAACTCAGACGGCAACGTTTGGATATTTGAGTTTAACTGCGCATCTGCTCCTCGTCTGAAATTGCTGTGCCATTTGCGCATAAATAACGGCAAGCCCCATTAGCCTCACCGTTATTTTGAGTGCAAAATTTGGCCCATTATTGTGTGCTCATTAAACACACAATGAAATGAATCATGTCAAGATATAGAATTGCACAAAGGACAAATTATGCTTCTGGCTCATCTCCCTATCCCCAAAAAAATAAGCGTGCCAAACATTTTTTCCAGCAAGATACTGCTACATAAGAAATCTAAGGAATTCAAAAATCACTTGCTCTTTACAAATAATCTCAACCACAGGCTACTCTTATGACCTTGGGGAAATTTCAGCTGCCCAGCCAACTCAAAGACCCATTCCAGACCACATGTGGGACACATATACTATTAAAGTAAGATACAGCTTTACTTCTGTTAAAATATGGTGTATTTTAAAGAATGCAGCACAGCTCTTTAGATATCAAGTCTTATTTTCAGAGAACAAAAGTAAACTTAATCAGGACTGGATTTTAATCATCTGAAATTACTGTGTGGGATACTAGTTTAGAAATACTTAATGCACGTGTCTAAAATTCCACTCCACTATTTTAGTGGAAGTATTACCCAATTTAAAAAGCAAGGATCAACACGTCTGCTAACAACTTGCATTTATACAGCATCTTTAATGTACAAAATGTTCTAAAACACATTACAGATAAACAACAAGTGGCACAGATGCCAAACCATGGCAAGGAAGTTAGGAGAGGTGACCAAAAGGCCATGTTGAAAAGAAGGGCTTTGAGGAAGCTTTAAGAGGACAGGAGAGAGTTGGAGAGATGGGTTTAGGGGAGGGTTTCAGAGAGTGGGGCTAACACAGCTGAAGGCTCTGCCACCAGTTGAGAAAAGGGACGCTGGGAGGCGCAAGGCACAGGAGGAAGAACAAAGGGTGCAAATCACAGTGCTCCATGGCATAATTTCAAGGCACAGGCTTTTTTGATACAATACTGAAAAGGAATTGTGCACATCACTCGATATTACCTTGCTTAGTAAATACAATTATACAGAGTAGTTTCAAAGCGTGCTAAAAGCATCCAATGTCTGTTTGTAGGTCAGCTATGTTTTGCCAAATCCTGTGAATGAGGCATTTATGATTAGGCATTGGCTGAGAATTTCCACTTCTGTGCTTGCCAGCCTGTGATTTTCTGCCCAGCAAAGCGAGTGGACAGAAATTCACAGGCTGCGGATGCATGAGTGGAAAAATCCAAGGCCACCTTTCTCCCAAGCTATCAAATGGGATTTACAGCCATAAGCATCCTATTTTTCCAGTGACTTATTGTGGCAATAGATTATTATGGTTTTGATTTTATGTAAAGTTTAATCTTTTAGAATTATTAACCATTAAAGGTGCAAACAAAAATATAAACTCAAAGGGTCAATAAAGCATTTTACTGGTTTCACCAGATTTTTAAACGGCTTCAGGAAATGGAGAATCTAGTCAGGAATGTGGTGCACTGGTCTTTCACAAAAGTTACTGTTATTGCTAATTTAATGTGGGTGCTCTGAAGTGTATAGTTTTAAATAATTGAAGTGGATCAAAAAGTAGACAGCACGGTGTGAAGGCAGTTCTAAAATCTATTTGTTATATTATACCTTGTTACTGCAAAATTAAGTGATTCATTAGAATTTTCATAAAGCAGTGGAAATCATAATAAATGAATGGCTAAAAGTGGGTAATCAACCTGAGCATTCCAGTAGCTCATTCCATGTCTGTACCGCATGTGGCCACAAGATGGCAGAACAGTTAAGATTTTCCCTCAAGTCGGCTCAGCCTCCAAAACAGAAAATGCTAGAAATGTTTGTGTTTTGGATTTCCAGCATCTGCAGTTGTTTTGCTTTAGAATCTGCTCCAAACTGCCCACTTTTTCCAAACATGTCCGATCAACACTTCAAATAACAGATAACCGCGGGGGAAGTTTCATTTTAGTCAATGTCCTAAATGAAAGATCACGCTTCATTAGGCCCCGATTTTAACTCCAGGTGGATTCCCCGCTCAGGCCGGAGTTAAAATTACAGTCGGGTCTCAATGATGTCATTGGGCTGCAACATGCAGACCCTGTTGGCTTTGGGCGCGTGATCTTGCTGCCTGCTCAGAAGAGCAGGTTAAAATTGCAGATGTTGCGATCATGGCGACTTTCAGACAGTTAAAAGAGCCAGGGCAATTTTAACTGCCCACCCACCAGGTTTCTGCTGAGCGAGTAAGGTTAAAATTGCCCCCATTGAATTTTACAGCTCATAAGGAGGCCATTAAATCCATCACGCTCGTGTCGAGTCTCTGAAAGAGCAATCCACGTAGACCCTTTCCCTTGCCCTTTTAAATAGAATCATAGAATTTTGTTTTAGTAAGAGTACTTTTTAAAAACAGATCTTGAATCTCAATCTTGAATTTGGTTCCTTTGCCCATGAAGACAGGATGGTTAATACTTTGATCAGACACTCAATAGGATGTATTGAGAGAAAGCAAGCACGCTGGGGGAAAAAAAACAAAAGTACTTTTGGCAGAGGAGGGAGGTGAAGGTGGGTGAGGTGATGGGGAGGAGGATGAGGAGTGAGGGAGCAAAAGGGGTGGGAGGGAGGGGGAGAAAGAAAGGTAGGATGGGGGGGGGGGGGGGGGGGGGGACGGACAACGAGGGGTGGCAAGAGGCACTGTCCAAAGGCCAAGTTTGATGGTCAATGGGCATAATACCAGTAGAATGCTGCAACCACTCACTATTTCTAATGGATATACTAGTCGATCTCCCATGGCATTTCACACAGGGAGTCAAGACCAAAGGCACCATTAGGGAGACAAGAGGAGGAGGGGTTGAGAGGAGGGGAGAGAAAAGATCAAAAGGGAGGGAATGGACATGGAGTTGTGTGTTTCAGATGGAAGATGAGGGAATAGAGGAGAGATCATAGTTCCGGCCACCAAAATGTGACTCAGCAGTGAGGATGGGTCTTATTTCTGCTTCAGCAGAGAGTGGTTGTCGTCTGCCAACCACTGGAAGGGAGGTTGGGATCCAGATGGCACTTTGTATCTCCGCTGGGAAGAGGAATATTCCATTTGTCTCCCAGCGGTATGTGGGAGAGGCAGCGGGGATTTCTATAGTTACCTTTTCAGCCTGCTTCACTCGCACGCCAGCATCTGTGTGAACTGCTTCGGTGTCAGTTTCCGTCTTTATTTCCTGTTCATTTATGGGCCCTTATTCTTCAGTTCTTGGCTTCTAAGTACAGTGACTTATTCGGGACTCATATTACCTCCCTTTTGCTGAACCTTAAAACTTGTTCTCTTCAGTTCCGCGACTTCGGTTCCCCGTTCAGTTATGGGGTTAGCAGCGCCATCCTTTCCATTGAAACAGTTGGCTGCTACTTTCCCAGACGACTGGCTTCTTGAACTCCTTTCCAATTCAAATGTGCTTTTTTTATCCATGTGTTATTCAACTGTTTTCCCCATGAAACTTTAACATGTTGGCTTGAAATGAGAGTTTCTACATTTTTCCTTTGGGTGGTTGTGTCACATAACTTTATGCTCACAGCACCCTCCACAGGTGCAATACCTTAGGACTGTTGAGACCAATCACCATTTTTGATATATTATAGCTATATTTACATATACACAGATACATTACACATGGAATAACGCTCAAACCTCATTCCATAATTTAGCACTTTTTAGATGAATCTAATTTTATTACATTTAATCAATATTATAAATATTTAACCACTAACGTAACATGGAGAGAGAGAGAGAGAGAGAGAGAGAGAGATATTTCCTCCTCTCCTGTTTTCTTCAGAGGCTTTATGTGCTATTAAAATTCGACTTTTCAAAGTTAAATTAGATGAGGTTAAGTCAATGTCTGTTTGTGAGACAGAGATTTTAACACCTATGAGACAGAAAGAGAAAGGCAGAATTTAGCACCGGCCTTTCCTAACAGTCAGGTGGAGATAATTAGTTGGCTTCAAAGTTCTCACTCACACAGCCTCTCGAGTGTTTTTTTTAAAACTCACTCAATATAAATTGTACCTCATTAATTTGAATGTCTTTTTAAAAGGAGACTTATTCTTAATATAACCTTATATTTTAAACATTTTTTTCCCCCGGTTACTCCAGAGAACCTTACAGAACACCAGCTTGACAGGGAAAGCAGAACGAGTCGGTCGGTCAGTCATGTGGAGGCAAACAAATGAAAGGAAATGAATGCTGTTCTAGCTTTCCCCAAAGGATACAATCCACCACCTTAAATATTCACTCCCTCCACCACCGGCGTGCCGTGGCTGCAGTGTGTACCATCTACAAGATGCACTGCAGCAACTCGCCAAGGCTTCTTCGGCAGCACCTCCCAAACCCACAACCTCTACCACCTAGATGGACAAGGGCAGCAGGCGCATGGAACACCACCACCTCCCAGCTCCCCTCCCAAGTCTCACACCATCCTGACTTGGAAATATATCGTCATTCCTTCATTGTCGATGGACCGAAAATCTGGAACTCACTCCCTAAAAGCACTGTGGGAGTACCTTCACCACACGGACTGCAGCAGTTCAAGGCGGCAGCTCACCACCATCTTCCCAAGGACAATTAGGCAATAAATGCTGGCCTTGCCAGCGACGCCCACATCCCGTGTATGAATAAAAATAAAAAAACAATTGAAGAGAATGTTCTAAATGGTTCAAACGCAAGAAAGTAATAAAGTGCTGTGAATATAAAAGTTGATGCTGCAGCAGGCAGGTTTACTAGATTACAGATATCATGAGCGGCATTGCAAAAATTCAGGCACTGCATAACCTGAACTGCAGTAATTGAGGACAGGAGAGTCATTCAGAGGTTACATTGCTCCAAATTTAATCACTAGAATTTCTATATGGAACACCACTTACAAGCTGTTGGGATGTGTTTTGAAAAGATCCAAGTGCCAGAAGCATAATAATCCAAAGCATATCCCTTTGGACTCTGGCCATCGCAACTGCAGGTGGACAAAATTTAATGAAGTCTTTTGTATGTCTATAAATAAACTGCCATGCTGCAGCAGAGACAGTGACTCAGGTTGAGGAAGAGAATCTGTATTCAGTATTTTAGACTCGCATTTAAACAAGGCCCTACTTTTAATTAATCTTGCTCTCGTCTTTTCGGCCTTTCCATAACAGACTTCAATCCCCGCCTGACCAGCAGATGATCTGCTCCCAGGCTCTTGGCAATCCGGCTTTTGAGCCAGCTACTGGGCACAGACAACGGTTCAGAGTAATTCTCTGCCTGATTTCTTCCCCCCCTGGGAAAGTCTGCTACTGTTCCCAATCCAAATAACATGGCTGGCATTGAATTGCCTTTAAAAAAAGCTGAAAGCAAGAAGTAGCCAGTCTAAGCCACCAAGCTCTCATCACATAAAATATATCAAAATAAAACGCATTTTAGGAGTTCAGATACACAAATCACTAAAAGTAGCAACGCAGGTTCATAAGGTCATAAAAAAAGTAAACAAGGTACTGTGGTTCATTTCTAGTGCGATAGAATTGAAAAGCAGAGTTTAATGTTGTATAGTACCTTGGTTAGACCACACTTTGGAGTACTTGTCTCCATATTATTAAAAGGATATAGAGGCACTGAAGGTGGTGCAAAAAAGATTTACTAGAATGATACCAGAACTGAGAGATTATACCCATTAGGAAAGATTGAACAGGCTGGGGCCCTTTTCTCTAGAAAACAGAATTCTGAGGGGTGACCTGATAGAAGTCTTTATGGTGAAAGGGTTCGATAGGGAAGATGTTTCCACTTGCGGGGGAGACCAGAACTAGGGGCCATAAATATAAGATAGTCACTAATATATCCAGTAGGGAATTCAGGAGAAACTTTACCCAGAGAGTGGTTAGAATGTGGAACTCACTACCACAAGGAGCAGTTGAGGCAAATAGCATAGATGCATTTAAGGGGAAGCTAGATTAAAAACATGAGGGAGAAAAGAATAGAGGGATATGTTGATGGGGTTAGAAGGCGAGTGTGGAGCATACACGACATGTGTTGGGCCGAATGGCTCGTTTCTGTGCGGTGAATTCTATGCAAGATCATGTAAGAGTTCAAACAATATTGGGAACTGAAGTTGTCCAACACATCTTCAGTCCCACTTTACAGGGGATACCATTATGCAGTTACAGAAAAGACATCTCCTTCCAGTGTTCCAGCAAATATGCATAATTTGAATGTGCTGAAAAAACACAAGAACATTTGAAAAGGTGGTTCTGAACCATCTGAACACTTGTGTGAAGTGAATAAACTGCCTTAAATTGTAAAGAGGCCACTGGAAAATGAGAGAGGTTATTGCACAGTTATGTAATGAAAAAATTGCATAGCTAAGTGTTTACAGGGGTGAAGGAGCAGCAAAGCAATACGAATGAGGATTGGGAAGATTTTAGAATTCAGCAAAGGAGGTCCAAGAAATTGATAAAGAAAGGGAAAATAGAATATGAAAGTAAACTAGCAAGAGACATAAAAACAGACTGTAAAAGCTTCTATAGGTATGCAAAAAGGAAAAGATTAGCGAAAGTAAATGTGGGTCCCTTACAGGCTGAGACAGGAGAAATTACAATGGGGAATAAGGAAATGGCAGCAAAATTAAACAAATACTTTGTGTCTGTCTTCATGGAAGAAGATGCAAAAGACCTCCCGGAAATAGTGGAGAACCAAGGGTCTAGCGAGAATGAGGAACTGAAAGAAATTAGTATAAGTAAAAAAAATAGTACTGGAGAAATTAATGGGACTGAAAGCCAATAAATCCCCTGGACCTGAGGGCCTACATCCTAGAGTTTGAAAGGAGGTGGCATAGAGATAGTGGATGCATTGGTTGTCATCTTCCAAAATTCCAGATTCTAGAACGGTTCCCATGGATTGGAAGGTAGCAAATGTAACCCCACTATTTAAGAAAGCAGGGAGAGAGAAAACGGGGAATTACAGACCAGTTAGCCCAAAATCAGTAGTAGGGAAAATGCTAGAATCTATTATTAAGGACGTGGTAACAGGGCACTGAGAAAATAATAGGATTTGGCAGTCAACACGGATTTATGAAAGGCAAATCATGTTTGACGAATCGGTTTTGAGGTTGTAACTAGCAGCATAGATAAGGGGGAACCAGTGGATGTGGTGTATTTGGATTTTCAGAAGGCATTCGATAAGGTGCCACACAAGAGGTTATTAAACAAAATTAGGGCTCATGGGATTGGGGGTAATATATTAGCATGGATTGAGGATTGGTTAACGGACAGAAAACCGAGAGTAGGAATAAACTGGTCATTTTTGGGTTGGCAGGCTGTAACTAGTGGGGTACCGCAAGGATCAGTGCTTGGGCCTCAGCTATTCACAATCTATATCGATGATTTGGATGAGGGGACCAAATGTAATATATCCAGGTTTGCTGATGATACAAAGCTAGGTAGGAATGTAAGCTGTGAGGAGGATGCAAGGAGGCTTCATTGAGATAGACAGGTTAAGTAAGTGGGCAAGAACGTGGCAAATGGAATATATTGTGGAGAAATGTGAAGTTATCCACTTTGGTAGGAAAAATAGAAAAGCAGAGTATTTTTTAAATGGTGAGAGAGTGGGAAATGTTGGTTTTCAGAGGGACCTGGGTGTCCTTGTACACGGATCACTGAAAGTTAACATGCAGATACAGCAAGCAATTAGGCTCGAGGGGCCAAATGGCCTACTCCTATTTCTTATGTTCTTATGAAGACAAATGGTATGTTGGCCTTTATTACAAGAGGATTTGCATATAAGAGTGAAGATGTCATACTGCAATTATATAGGGCACTGGTGAGACCAGGAAGTAATCAGGAAGGCAAATGGAATGTTGGCCTTTATTGCAAGGGGGTTGGAGTATAAAAGCAGAGGAGTCCTGCTACAACTGTACAGGATATTGGTGAGACCACACCTGGAGTACTGCGTACAGTTTTGGTCTCCTTATTTAAGGAGGGATATACTTGCATTGGAGGCAGTTCAGAGAAGGCTCACGAGGTTGATTCCTGAGATGAAGGGGTTGACCAGGTTGGGTCTATACTCATTGGAGTTTAGAAGAATGAGAGGTGATCTTATTGAAACATAAGATACTGAGGGGGCTCGACAAGGTAGATGCAGAGAAGATGTTTCCCCTCATGGGGGAATCTAGAACTAGGGGGCATAGTTTCAGAATAAGGGGTCGCCCGTTTAAAACTGAGATGAGGAGGAATTTCTTTTCTCAGAGGGTCATAAATCTGTGCAATTCTCTGCCCCAGAGCGCTGTGGAGGCTAGGTCATTGAATATATTTAAGGTAGAGATACAGATTTTTGAACAATAAGGGAGTGATGGGTTATGGGGAGCAGGCAGGGAAATGGAGCTCAGCCCAAGATCAGATCAGCCATAATCTCATTAAATGGCAGAGCAGGCTCGAGGGGCCAAATGACCTACTCCAGCTCCTATTTCTTATGTTATGTAGGCAAATGGTATGTTGGCCTTTATTACAAGAGGATTTGAGTATAAGAGTAAAGATGTCTTACTGCAATTATATAGGGCCCTGGTGAGACCACACCTGGAGTATTGTGTACAGCTCTGGTCTCCTTACCTAAGGAAGGATATACTTGTCATAGAGGGAGTGCAACGAAGGTTCACCAGACTGATTCCTGGGATGGGGGGGGGGGATTGGCCTATGGAGGAGAGATTGAGTAAACTGGGCCTATATTCTCTAGAGTTTAGAAGAATGAGAGGTGGTCTCATTGAAACATACAAAATTCTTACCGGCTCGACAGGGTAAATGTTTTCCCCTGGCTGGGGAGTCTAGAGCCAGGGGTCACAGTCTCAGAATAAAGGGGTTGGCTATTTAGGATCAAGATGAGGAGAAATTTCTTCACTCAGACGGTGGTGAATCTTTGGAATTCTCTACCCAAGAGGGCTGTAGAGGCTCAGTTGTTGAGTATACTCAAGACCGAGATCGATAGATTTTTGTATATTAAGGGAATCAAGGGATATGGGGATAGTGCAGGAAAGTGGAGTTGAGGTATATCATCAGCCATGATCTGATTGAATGGTGGAGCAGGCTCGAAAGGCCTACTCCTGCTTTTATTTCTCATGTTCGTAATGGAAGCCCATCAGTGTAGTACACAGAATGTGAATGCGGAGAATAGGGAAGTCAGAATGGCAGTGAATGGGGAGCCATTTGGTATTATGGAAAGCGATAGTTCATTACTAATGCCCATGATCCAGAATGAATGTTAAGTAGAGATGAGAAGTTGCACCTGGAATAAATGTCTGCTTATATTTTGGCTGCCACTGATGAGGTACATTTCCTTAAAGCCTGAAGCACAGTTGAAAAAATGAAGTTCAACTGGGTACTTTCACTATTGTATATAATGCAATGTAATCATGGAAATAGTGCCTTTTATTTACACATCAAAAATATAGTCTATATACAAGCTTGAGGATCTATATTATAAATCAGTTTGAGCTTATAAATGTACCCAATATCTACTACACAATGAGAATTTTAAAACATGTTATTGCTATAATTTATTGTAATGACAAGCAATGTTCCTGTTTAGCTGCACAGCTGTCTGAAGCTCCCACACAGGCCGCTTGCTGGTTTTCTCAAATGGAAAAAACGCACATGCGCGGAAGTTTGAATGGGCCGCGCAACCCCAAAAAATTAGAGGGAGCATTGCTGACAAGCCTAATAAGATAAGGAATGGAATAGAGAACACTAGTAAAGTGAATTTTAAAAACAGTCAAAGCTACCAATGGGTTAACTTACAAAACAACATTGGAGATTTTTTTCTGTGTATTGGACATCCATTTCTTTATATTTCAGCATGGTAAGAAACAAGTTTCAATGCTGATTAGCAACTAGAATTTGTAAAATGCAGAAAGCAAAAGAATAAAACTTCTACTACCGCTATTAAACCTCAGAATACATGACCCGATTACTGAAAAAAGATTTCAGCACGTCAAAATGCAATCAAGAGGACTAATTCTCTGAAACTTCTCAGCCCTCATTAGAAAGTGGTTAATATTGTATTGATCAGCAACCATGTGGTTTTGCAGACTCTAAATAAACCAGTCCAGACAATCCAACTTTTGAATCTGTTGCAATTCTGCACAGAGACTACTGCGTAAGACTCTACTTTAATTTGAGAACCCCACTTTTAGGGTTAGAATGAATGTAGAGTGGAGATAAAATTTGGAACAGGTTATTGTCATGTTAAGTTCTGAAAGAGGAAGATCACTGTAACCAAAGTACAATTAGAGAAATGGAAAAAGAACCACCTTGCAAACAGAATAGGATTCTCAGCACTGTGAAAATGATCAAATCTGCATCAGTTCAACTGAAGGATACATATACTGGTTAATCCCTCAGCTTTGATATGAAGCAAGATGGAGTCTCACCTGTCAGCCATTTGGGGGATGACATAATGCCCATTTTTGTGATCTGTGGAAAAAGGAGAATAAAAACATCAGCGTGGTGCTAATAAACCACAAAGGGGCATGGCCTACGTCAGAAGAGAGATTGCTCGGCTCTTAACTTGAGTAAACAATCCTTAGAGGAATATTCCAGGCTTCAGATTCAGTGGAAAGCAAACAGCATTTCCCAGTGCCATTAAAGTAGTCTGCCCAATACATATATACCATTCGATATCAAAATAGGACTAAAAAAAAATTGCAGCTACAGTACATTTTTCTTTCTTCTTTTTTAAGATGTTCTACTGTAGTTACCTGAAGATATTGCAAAATGTTGCAATTTTTAATACACTGTATTCACCCTTGTTGCAATGTATTGTACAAAATTTAGGCAAATAAAGGTTGTTGTGCACCAGACCAGCCTTGATTTTTGTTGCTATTATTGCTTCCTGCTTTATAGAAATTCCTGTTTTATAGCAGTTTTTGAGGAATGTCCTGACCAATATTATTTATTTATTTATTTAAACATTGGCCACATTTACTGCAGTAAGCAGAAGCCAAATTTAAAAAATCTGTTCTAATATGGATGTGGCCAACGCGGGCAAAGCTGCATCTACTGTTCATCTTTAGTTGCCACGAGAAGGTGCTGGTGGGCTTTCTCCTTGAACCGCTGCAGTCTTTGTGCTAATGGTGCTCCCACAATGCTGTTAGGTAGAGAATTCCAGGATATTGACCCATCGCCAATGAAGGAACAGCAGTACAAGTCTAAACCAGGATGGCAACTTGAAGGGGAACATAGAAGCAATGACACGCCCATGATCTTGCTGCTGTTGTCTTTCCTGGTGGAGGTTGTGGAGCTGAAAGGTGCTGTTGAGGTAACCGTGGCAGGTTGCTGTAGTGCCTCTTGTAGATAGTACATACTCCAGCCACAGTCTACCAATGGTGGTGGTGGGGGAAATCTCAAGTCTAGTAGCAGGTGTATCAATCAAGTGGACTGATCTGTCCGGGATGGTGTCGACCTTCTTGAGTGTTGATGCAGCTACAAAATCCAGGTGACCGACAAGTCTTCCATCAAACTCTCAATGAGCCTTGTAGATGGTGAAGAGGCTTTGAAGGGCCAGGACATGAGCTATTCATCACAGAGTATCCTGCTGTTGTGTCCTGAAGTAACACTCATTTCCCATTATAAACCAGGTATTAGATATATTTTGTCACCTCTCCAAGTAAAGCCAATCAATTTAGTGCTGACTTATAAACAGTTTGGTCTTGTGGCTCAATTCCCATGAGGAACCACACTGAGACTGCCAAAATCATCTGCCAAATTTAGTACTTTCTACAACCAGCAGTGACTAATTTCAAGAGTCTGGAATAAATTAAATGCAGTTCCAAGAGACTAAAATATAGTGGGCTAATCCACTGCATCACCCTGTCCTCTCCACTTCTCCTGATGTTTTAATGTTACATATTATCCTATTATTTTAGGATTGAGAAGCACTACTGGAAAGTAACTGATGCTAAGCCCTGATATAGATAACAGTCTACAGTACCACAACAATGAACAGAACTAGTAATTGTGGAAAAAATAAGCCTCTTGCATGAGGCAATCTCATCTTTATTGGCCCGAAAATTAGACCTAATACGGGAGATTACGCACTGTGTACTCTCGCGTATTAGGTCCCGAATTGCCGGTTTCCTGCATGCACTGCGCATGCGCGGGAAACCGGCACTTCGTGTATGGCGAAGGGGGCGGTTCCTAAGTGAACCACGTGCGCGCTACAGGTTGTGCGCACGCAGTGCACTTAGTTTTTTTTTTCAGGTTTGAACGCGCAGGTAAGTGTTGGATATTTTACACATGAAGAAAGCAGGCGCAAGACCCCCTTTTAACAAGGTAAGTAGTTAATTAAATGTTATTTTAAATTTTTTTCAACAGGTTTATCTTTTTTAAAGACTTTAAAGAAAGGTAAGTTTATTTTTATAACTTTTAAAAAGAATTTAAATTTTTTCAAAAATTTAATTTTTTGTTTAAAGTGGTTAATTTATTTAACTATAGTTATTTTATTAATGTGATGGCTTTTTAAAAAAAAATTAATTGAGGTTTAGCTGTTCTTTTGGGGGCTTGTTGTATTCATAGCTTTGACAGGTCTTCCTGTCAAAACTATGAATGAAAGATGGTGTGCTGCCATTGGCTCTAACTGGCCCACGTGATCCCAGAGGTCGCACGAACTAACTGCGCCTCTGGGACACGCACACACTGCGCGCCGGCACCAGGGAGAGGCCCTCGAACTGAAGTTCGTGTGGGCCCGAACCATAAAGGCAGGCGCGGAGTGCGATATCGCGGGGGCTCCTTACCCCCGCGGCAACCATCGATGTTTAATTTCTGGGCCAATACCTACATCTCACCCATTTGTCATGTCTGCATAGCTCGGTGTCAATAATGAAGATAGAGATCCAATGTTACAACGAGCAGATGATGAAAATGTCTTTGGCACAATTCAGTAAACATGAACATTTGAATGTCAAAATATGAACTTAATGGATAACAAGAGTTTTATAAGTATTCCACAACATGAATGCTAAGGAACATGCATCACAGGTTGTAACAAAATTCTAGGGTTTGGGGAACTTTTGACCCTCACTGATTACGAGGTCATGAAACCCTTTGGTCGTGTTGCAGCATTGCAATATGGCTCTGGCTAGCTCCAAATCTCCTGCATAGGGAAATACTGAGTTTGGACAAGAGAAGTGAAGAGTTATGGTGATTTAGTTCTTTCAAGGCCAGCATTGCTGTTGGTTGGCAGGTGGGTGGCAAGAGAAATAATTTGAATTTGAATTACTTTCATTAGGGCTCCAAGTTTAATTTTTTTCCTCCAATAAACTGCAAAATATTTCTGATACAAAGCAGCTTCGCCTCCTCACCCCTTACGTCAAAATAAATGCCTATTTGAGTCTTAAAGCAGGGTAAAGAAAAACACAATTGACATTTACAGCAGGTTGCTGGCATCAGAAAAGAACAGCACCATGTTGGGTCCTGGATGCTAATCCTGAAGCAGTCAACTGCACGAAGTTCCATAACGAGCTGGCAGCATAACACCAGGGATGCCGTTTCAGCTAAACATTGAGGTGGTCTGAAACTTGGAACAATGCTTTATCTTGAGAATGTACATGGACTATCATGTGTACTTGAGAACCATCTATAGAGGTTATACAGGATATGCTGCTGGAGTATGAAAAATACTATCGAAATTGAATGATGACAGCTTCACAAGTAGGCCACCAAGTGGAGGACATTTGCACAATAGTTTTCATAATGGCCCAGATATTCCGATCGCAGGCCTCCCGCGGGCGGAGGGCTGCGATCTGGAAAAATCTGCGCCAAGACCGGAGGGCTCCCGGGAGGCGCAGAGTTCCGCTGCTGGGCCTCTCCAAACTGCCGGTGCGCAGGGCCCACGTATCCCAGAGGCGCAGGCGGTTCGCAGCGTCCCTGGGATCACATGGGCCATGGGGAGCCAATCAGAGAAGGGAATCTCCCTTCATACATTTGACAGGAAGACCTGTCAAATATATGAATAGAGATCACCCCCAAAACATAGTAAAACTTTAAATAAATTTTTAAAAAACACATCACATTTTTAAAATGACTTTAAATTACAATAAATTAAGTATTTTAAACAAAAATTTTATTTTTTGTAAAAAATTAAAGTTTTTAACGGGGCTAAAAATAAACTTACCTTTCTTTAAAGTATTTTTAAATGATAAATCAGTGGAATTTTTTTTTTAGTTTTTTCAACTCTTATCCTGGTAAAAGCAGGCCTTACACCTGCTTTTACCAGGCGCAAGAATTGTAAGTGTTTTCTGCGGGCGGAGGGTCTCCAAAAAGCAGAACTCTCGCCCGCAGAGGCCCTTCTCCCGGGCAGCCGGAGGATCTGTCAAGAGCTTTCTTGACAGATCAGAAATGCCGGTTTCCAGTGCATGCCTGAAACCGGCATTTCCAATGTCCCTACGGGTGAGTACACAGCACGTACACACCCATAGGGATCAGAATTTCTGCACCATTCAATTATCCCCTCCAATAGTTCTATTTACAATTACACATTTTTTTGAAAAAGCTTCAGCTGAAAGTTTGTGCTTACAAATTATATTCATTAGTAATTTTTAGGTTGGGGAAGAGGGGAATTTGGCAAATTAACCCCTATATACTTAATAGCAGTGGCACTTTTTGTATTCCACTTGTATTTATCCAGTGGCTATATTCATAGTATAAACTTCATACGACTTTGCAGAAATTACTTACCTGGCCTCCGTCCACAAAGGTAAAATGCCAATCTATCTGTAAGTTCATACTGACACTCCACCAGCCTGTCAGCGAGCTCATGGTGATTTGCTTGCCTACCAACGTTAAAGAATAAAGATCACAATTCAGCCACAGGGTGGTGAGAACAAGAATTCAGCCCATTTTGTGGTCACTTAGCTCTAGATTCAGTACCTTAGATACACACATGTCTACAATTTTAAACATTAAAAAAATATATAAATACACTTGCATTTAGGTTATTAGGTGAATAGTCACACAGCACTAATCAAACTATCCTTTGTATAAGATTTTACAAAATACCATGAATGCTGCAAATGCAGTCAGAATCTGAAAGAGGAAGATGGGTTAACTTCAGCTGTAACATGCATTGTTAACCTATCTTCTTTTCCAGATGCGGTTATGCATTTCATGTTTTTGCTCCTTTATACAGTTGTGGGCAGATAGGCAAACTAGGTTCCAGCCTTAACGTGAAAGATATCTTGTGACATATGGTCTTTTCAAGGTACTTTTACACGGTTTCAGGACTGTGGCCTCTGTGCAGTGCTCTCCTGATTTTACACCAACAGGGTAAAGTGCCCTGGCCCTGCTTTTAGTTGGAGACCCATATAGAGCAAATCACTACATTTACATATCTAAAACTGACTCGAATCCAGATGGTAGAACTGTACAACCACATTTTCATGGTATAAACAAAGCTAAGCTCCAGGAGTTCAGAACCCCTACAGCATAAACGTGTCTTTA
The DNA here is from genome assembly GCA_030390025.1 of Squalus acanthias. Classification (NCBI taxonomy): domain Eukaryota; kingdom Metazoa; phylum Chordata; class Chondrichthyes; order Squaliformes; family Squalidae; genus Squalus; species Squalus acanthias. The sequence continues at coordinate 14,146,348 of CM059448.1, forward strand.
AAAATTATTTACATGAGATCCCTTTAGACGGAACACTCGACTCTGGAAAACTTTTACAAAGAATACACTAAGTGGATTCTCACTTGCTGCCACTTTTTTCCCCCACATATGTTGGAGATCTGCTGCATTGAACATTGGCATTTGCACTGAAAATGGTGATGTTATATTAAGTGTGAATGAATAACTGGATGCCCAAGGCATTGCTTTCGCTTTTAAAACCAGTAACATTTTCAGGTCGCACAAAACTACTACTTCAGATGATCTTGAATTGCTGGCATATATAATCTATAGAGATTATACAGGATAGGCTGCAGGAGTACGAAAAATACCATTGAAATTAAATGATGACAGCTTAACAAATAGGCCACCAAGTGGAGGACATTTGCACAATAGTTTTCATATTCAATTATCCCCTCCAATAGTTCTATTTACAATTACACATTTTTTTGAAAAAGCTTCAGCATGCATTCTCCTGAGCAAGTGCCGAGGGCCAAAACTTTGGGGATTTAAACTATCAACATTTCGTAAGAGCAACCTGCATCAATCTTTCATAATAAAGCTTTCATTTTACTGAACTATTCCCACAGCAAAAGCATTAAACAGAGCATAAGTATCAAAATATACACAACAGTACATGTCCTTAACAGAGATTTGGATTTTTATGAAACAATCCAGGTGTAAAACCTAGCACTGTTATTGCTTCCCCACACATTTTAACTCAGCTGCCATAACAGTGACTCTAATTCCGCCCAATAAAATGTGCAATGCTTTGCAACAGTAATATAAATGAAACAAGTGTGTATAAAATGACCGAGGGTCTTTTTCCCCCCCCCCCCACTGACCTGGCATAATCTATGGGAGTTCTGCCATTAACATCAGGAGCTCCAGGATCTGCGCCATAGACAACCAGAAGTTCAGCCTGGTGTATTTGTCCTGCTTTAGCAGCCACATGCAAGGGAGTGGTACCTTTTTCCTGAAGAATAGAAAATTTTAAATATTGAATAAAACGAACCAGTTGCAAGTACTCTAGTGCACTAGCTTATTTATAGAACTGCTCCATTTATAATGCAGCAGCAATTCACAAGCATGCATGGGTAAAGCATGGCAGTTCAAACAGCTACCACTCCACCCTCCCATGAGTGTCAATTAATTTGAACATTCTCAATGTAGCACCAAGAGGGCGAGTGTCCAGAATAAAATGGACTATAATTTGAAACAAATTAGTGCTAAATTATCAATGTCAACCAGATGTACCAGCTGATGCGTAGGTGGAAATGTCACATCTGATGCAAGGAGTGCTTTACTGAGAAATAACAACAGAAAACGCTGGAAAAACTCAGCAGGCCAGGCAACATCCGTGGAGAGAGAAAGAGAGTTAACGTTTCAGGTCGAAACCCTTCGTCGGAACTGAGAGAGCAAGAAATAAACAGATAAAAATGCAAGGGGGAGGCTGGGGGGGAGGAATAAAAGAACAAAAGGGATGGTCTTTAGTGAGTAGAGACATTGAGAGATGCTCAAGGCAAGACAAGATGGTAATGGGACAGGTTGAGAAACAAAAGGTAAGGTGTGAAATGCTGGCAGAATCAGAGACAGCTGCCGTGGGGGAGAGAGAGAAAAAAAGGAAAAAGGCACGGACCAAAAGAGTGGATAAAATGTATACATATGTGGTAGGGGCCGGGGTTATGATCTGAAATTGTTGAACTCGATATCGAGTCCGGAAGGCTGTAAAGTGCCTAAACGGAAGATGAGGTGCTGTTCCTGAAAGCTTACGCTGCGCTTCCGTGGAACAATGCAAGAGGCCGAGGACGGTGAGGTCTGAGTGAGCGTGGAGGGGTGAATTAAAATGACAAGCGACCGGAAGCTCGGGGTCACCCTTCCGGACTGAACGGAGGTGTTCCGCAATCTGCGTTTGGTCTCCCCAATGTAGAGGAGACCACATCGTGAGCAGCGAATACAGTATACTAGATTGCAAGAAGTACAAGTAAATCGCTGTTTCACCTGGAAGGGGTGTTTGGGGCCCTGGAGAGTGGGAAGGGGGGATGTATAAGGGCAGGTGTTGCATCTCCTGCGCTTGCACGGGAAGGTGCCGGGTGAAGGGGAAGGGGTGCTGGGGGTGATAGAGGAGTGGACTAGGGTGTCTCGGAGGGAGCGGTCCCTACGGAATGCTGAAAGGGGAGGTGAGGGGAAGATACGTTTGGTGGTGGGATCACGTTGGAGGTGGCGGAAATGGCGGAGGATGATCCGTTGAATGTGGAGGCTGGTGGGGTGAAAGGTGAGGACAAGGGGAACTCTATCGTGGTTCCGGGAGGGAGGGGCCGGGGTGAGGGCAGAAGTGCGGGAGATGGAACGGACACGGTCGAGGGCCGTGTTGACCACGGTAGAGGGGAATCCTCGGTTGAGGAAAAGGAAGACATGTCGGAAGCACTGGTATGGAAGGTGGCATCGTCGGAGCAGATGCGGCGGAGACGGAGAAACTGGGAGAAGGGAATAGAGTCCTTACATCGTCAGTGCTTTACTGAGATTTGAATTAAGCATATTGTTGGGGCTGAGTAGGAGCAGCTTTCTGTCACAAGGAGTGACAGTCACCTTGATAATCACAAAAGTTCACCAAAATATATCTACACAAACAAAAAGGGAGCTTCCCTAATAGTTCAGCGGTAAATGATGTGATACAGTCATACAGACCAAGAAAGTTGCAGAGTTGATCTTGGGTACTGTAGCCAGATCAGTAGTCGGGCCACTGCAACTGGCTTCAGTGCCCCCATTTAGGAAGTCGGGTGAAACAGTGGGATAATGCACTGCCTGAAAGGGTAGCAGAAGCAGATTGAATACTAAATTTCAAAAGGGAATTGTATAAATACTTGAAGGGGAAAAATGTGCAGGGCAAGGGAAAAGGCAGGGGAGTAGGATTAATTGGATAGCTCTTTCAAAGAGCTGGCACAGGAATGATGGGCCAAATGGCCACCTTCTGGGCTGTATGATTCTATGGCTATGTTTCATCTCTACCCAGAATCCTGATCTAGAGTTCCATTTGTGGACATCTGCGAAGGACAGGCTCAATCTTGGCTATGATGCCCTCTGATGGTAAAATAGCCCACCAATCTTTGTCTAAAAAAGACAGCAATAACCTGTGGAATTGCGTGCATGCATTTTTTGTAGAGAAGAAGAAAAAAAATAGTAATAGTAAAAGAATGAGAGGGAGTATATTATACACTGAATAACCAATACCTCAGTTTATGTGTTACGATTACAAACACTTTTAAGATGTTTCAGTGCTGTAAAGCATTTATAAATGACATCTAAATTCAGATGTTGTAACACAAAGGAAAGCAGACCAAATATGCAAAAAGATAAGAAAATGCTCCATTTTGAATGCATTATACAGAATTGTTTACTTTGAATGTATTCCAAGGTATTAAAATATTTTGTAGTTTATAACATTATTTTAATCCCTCAATTTTCAGAATATATTTCACACTGTCACACTATTAGTGGCACTTTGAGATATGGTAGGAGGTCCAGAAAATGCAGTCAAATGAAGTGTTTGTACACCAAATCCCATGATAGAGAACAGATGGCTGGGAGAGTACAATGCTTTAAAAGGATTTGGTCGATATCAAACCAAGAGAGCTGAGCTGAACTGATTTATGATCCAAGACTCAAGTACATGTGGCAGGCTTGAACATATACCTATTTTTAAATCCATTATATAATGGTACTCGTGAGCTTTCAAATTTTTTGTTTAGATTACTTTCAGTAACAAAATCATTTTTTCTGCCATCAGATCATGTAGTTTTTGTACACTAACATTAAACTTAAAGACTGTACTGCTCAACTAGAATTAAAATACTGTGTACTGATGACTTTTATTGAAAAATAAGTTAAGTGAACTGGCATAGAGTGGCAGAGTGCATAATCTGCATGAACTATTATGTTTTAAAATTTTAAGATATCTGCTGTAATCAACTTTCAATTTGGCAAATTAGGATTGAGCTTGCTGATATGAAAGAATGTCTCAACGTTGCTGTTCCCCCTCCCCTAAACTCAAGATACTGGAGAGGTGAAATGAAAAACTGCAAATGCTAGAAACAAAACTAGAAAATGTAAAGCGGGTTAAAGTCAGCATCTGAAAGAGAAAAGTTAACATTTTGGATGGGTCCCTTCATCAGAATGGTTCTCTTTCTCTGGTGCCAACTGGCCATTTCTTAATTAGTAGAGATTATGAAATGCTCTGAATTATGGAAAACATATTCCAGAATGAACTTTACCGGGTGAAAGAAATTGGCCTGTGCTCCCAGGGACAGTAGCCTGAGACATGTTTCCAGATTCCCTGTCCGCACACTGGAGTGCAGTTGCTGATGTAAGACAAAAGAATACAAATGTTAGCCAAAATTATGGTAATACAATTCAATGACAACATTTTACACACAATTTAGAGGAGTCAGAGGGTAAATACAATGTGTTCTTCAATGTATTATATTAGGACATACATTTGTAATTTTATTTATATATCCAATTACACCAACTGCTGGAACGGACCTGCAAATTTGCTTAAATTAGGAAGGAACAATGGGACTAGGCAACGGTGAACTGGCCTAGTCCCCACTGACCCTTTCAGATTTAAATACACAAGACTTTTGTTCAATTCTCGCCCAGATGGAAATTTTCATGCATTCACTCAATGGCTGCCAGGATCCTACATGAAGTTAATTTCAGCAGTTTCAACTCAATTTCCAGTGGGCACAGGTCACAAGCACAAGGCTACCCACAATTTGGTACTTGTTGGCACACAATTGATCACTGGATCAGAAGCCACAAGGGTGGTCTTTGTGGAAAATATTACACTGCTGCAGCAGGCGATGCTTTGGAGGTTGGGAATAAGGCCATTGCGGCAGAGAAGAGGGAGCCTTGCTTTCTATCTGACCCAGGGTGTGACCTGGGGCATTCTCAATGACAGAACTGTGTGCCACAAGAAATAATAGATCCCATTCCCCAGCACTGATATTACTCAGACTAAGTGCAAAAACTATCCAATAAAAAAGAAACTGAGAAAGTCAACAACTTTTTTTTTTTTTTTTTTTTTTAAGTGCAATGCGGTAGTAGTGCAGAATGGCAAATGTGGGTTTGTGTTAATGATTTTCCCCATGAACAGATCTTGATCTTAATTAAGGGAAGCTGCACAGCACATGCTAAATGCTTTCTCACATAGAGAAGGAAACAAATACACTATTTTCAGAATTCTCTGACAATACCACCATTTACAACCCTATTTTAGTCAAGTCAGGAAGTATTTATAACTCTGAACTTTCTGTATATTCCATTTGGATAACTACTTCCACTTCCAAATTTGAAGACAAAATTTTAATAAGAATGACTAGATCTGGTAGCTCCCTTTTATTTTATATCTGGGAGCACAGTTTCTCCACCCTTCAGAGAATTGCCTCCTTATTGTCATGAATGACACCATGCAGCAGCATATGTATGTATATTCTATGTTCCCTACATGCATACACGCACATTTTGCCAATATTTCACCATCTGCTGTCTGTATCCGCAATTTCCTGATAACCAGATTAAACGACTTTAGTATTTAAAATTCAGATGCTGTATTCCCTCCAATTTACCAAGAAAATGCGCAATTCCTTTATATTTTACTAATGAGAATCAGTACGTCTTACTCACGAGTTTAGAGGTTATCCTCACGAGTTTAGAGGTTATCCTCACGAGTGAAATGTAAATAAAAATACCTTTCATATATCCTGCCTCTACACATATGCCCTAGTTACAGGGCTAACTGGGCAACTATTTAAAGACTGGTAAAAACCTTTTCCAGCAAATGAAGGTATTTTCCTGCGCCTCACAAATTGGTCTCAAGATATTCTAATTACAGAGTAATGACATTTTAATGAGCTCTGCAGCATTCAGCAAGGTCTACTGCCATTAGCCTGTGCAGAATGACAATGCAATTTTCATAGAATGCCCCAGGGCATGATGTACCCTGCAATACTTATGCTTGCAATCCTGATGCTATGAAAAGTCTTCTTCCAAAGACCTGAAGGTGAAATTGAAGTAAATAAGGAGATAAAGATGGATGTCAGAAGACTATCAACACGGTGGCATCCAGGGACCCGGGTTCGAATCTGACCTCGGGTGACTGTCTGTGTGGAGTTTGCACATTCTCCCCGTGTCTGCGTGGGTTTCCTCCGGGTGCTCCGGTTTCCTCCCACAGTCCAAAAATGTGCGGGTTAGGTTGATTTGGCTATGATAAATTGACCCTTAGTGTTAGGGGGGGGGATTAAATATGTGGGGTTATGGGGATAGGATGGGATATGTTAGGGGGAATTAAATACGTGGGGTTACGGGGGTAGGGTGGGATATGTGTACTGTGGGGATTAAAGCAGGGACAGGGTACTGGACTTGGATGATCAGCCATGATCGTATTGAATGGTGGAGCAGGCTCGACCGGCCGAATGGCCTACTCCTGCTCCTAGATTCTATGTTTCTATGTTTAACCTTTATTTGGGTTTCTGCGAGTTCTGCTAGTGACTACAAAATGTTGTTCCAATAGCTGTATGGAATCAAGAGCATGTGCAGCATGGTAACGTGCTTCATCTGCCACTGGGTCTTTTAAAAAAAAACACACAAAAGATACTATAACTAGAATCAAAGGATTCTCTTTATCCCTTTTTAACTTCGAATTTGTCACTTTGTCTCCTGAAAGTACAATTCTATGGTGCCAGTAGCCCTCCAAAACCTCACCCAAGGGATCATTCTTCATATGCAAGGCGCGACAGGCAGGCTATTTGATCAGGGATGAGACAATCATAGATGGGACACAGAACAGCAATCAGGAGCAAGAACCTGGCTGATTTTTTTTTAAATAAATGTTTTAAAAACCCTTCCCTGGTTGAGACCAACTGCAGTGCCTAACGGCAGCTGACTTCGTATTTACTTAAAAAGTGTAAGCTGTCAGAAATGCTCATCAAAACGAACTATTTTTTGATTGGTTTTGAGAAGCTGAAGCAGTGTGAAATCATCCGATGGCAAATGGGCACGGATTTAACTGCACTTAAATTGCATTGAGGCGAAGCAGAAGCCATTTTGCGGGGTTGCAAAACATGCAGTATAACTACGTGACTAGTCAGGTCATTTCAAACCAGAGTTAAAATGGCCTCAAAAAAAGTGCAGCTGGTATGGTGACGTTTTAAAAAGGAAACAGAACAAACTTACTGCCATTGTATGCTGGTTAAGTGGCAAACACTAGATACTGGATACAACTAAAAGCCATTTTACATTTTGAGGAAACATTGCAGAAGGCCAGAATTTTACCTTTTAAGCCTCCTCACACAAAGGCTAGATTACTACATAAAGATCATTACAGCCTGTTACACAAACTCCAGGTGACTTTTTCTTTGCATTTATGGAGTCTGAGATAATCAAGTTGTGTTTTGGATAAAACCAGCAGGCACTTGAATAATAAAATTGGAAGTGGTTAAATGAGATTTTGTGCAGGTAGGACTCATGACGACTAGCTATAGAGAACAAAGATGATTGTTACCATGTTATACATAGGTCACTCCTGAAAGCTTGTGCCAACACATTTGCAAAGAATTTGTTTTAATGAGAATCATTCACCCAACAGATTATTTTAAGTGATGTGGTATCTTAACTGACAATAGCTAATTGCCAATCTCCTCTGATATCAAATTTAGTACAAGTTCTAAAGATAATATTAATTTTGTCATCATCATGGTATTAGAGCCGCAAATAAGTCCTTGTTCAAGATAACTCACCTTACTCAGATCCTTTGTTGTAACACCATCGTCATCACGACAAGGCAGTTTGTGGACAAATGCCAACATCTGATACTTAGCTCGTATGAATTCTGCCTTGGTGGGACTGCAGTTTAAAAAAAACCCATAAAAAGGCACATTTTAACAATGCAATAACTACAGTCTCAGTAAGTCTATCAGCAATTCCACATAATCAGTTACAATATCAGACCCATCAGTACCACATTAATGACTGTACACCCTGGCAGGAATTTAATGTGGATTAAATTTAGAACTCACAATTACTCTATTTTAAGGGCAATGGGAACAGATTGTCAGTAATTAATCTTATTTATGTTAGTTATAATTCCAAAATAATATGAAATTCCTATGAATGAGATCTATGTAACAATGAGATCAGAGTCTCGACAAGATGAAGCTTGTGTGATATTTGAACACATCCTGGAATCTTCATTTAAAAATATTAAATTGTTGAATGGACTAATCTGATCAATAGCTTTTTGGAACCAATCAAATCAGCTGCCAGACACTGTTACCTATATGGCAAAAAAGAAAAAATTCCAGATTTCACAAAGAAAGACTTTTTTCTTCATATTCTCAGTATGTGGAGAACTGTGGGAAAGTCACATTTATTACCTGCCCCTAGTTTTCCTGGTTTACAACTCAGAGGTCATCCAGAGACAACTGTGCAAGTGTGGGACTTGAGTCACAAACAGACCAGATCAGATAGGGGTGGCAGGTTCCCTTCCCCGAAGAGCATGAGTGAACTAGTTGGGTCTTTACGATTAGCCGGCAGATTTCATGGTCACTTTTTCCTGGTGCCAGTTTACAAATGATCAGATTTGTTCAATTCAATTGCATAACTTGTCACAGTGGGATTTGAACTCGCAATCTCTGGGATGCTGATCCAGTATCAACCACTACCTCACCATGTCCATTACTTGTATGGTCTGTGTACATGTAATTCCAATGCTGCAGCCATATAATTTCTTTTTTTTTATAAGGTGAACAGTACTCACTGTACTTTATCCTGAGGGTTTGGTTTGCGCCGTCCACTTTGCACTTGGGCTGGATCAAGCAGTGAGTGTTCCCAGATCGAGTTGGCTCCATTACTTGCTAGGGTCTGTACCATCTAAAACATGGTGAAATGAAGATAGCCATCATTTAGATATCATTTCTAAAGATAAAGGTGATAACTTTGTGGTCAGATTATCCAGTTGGGCTGAAGTACTTTAGTCTGATGATGTACAATATTAATAGCATTAGAAACTTTCGAAGTGATCAAGTATGGGCGTGTCAACAGATCAACATGCTGAACTAGAGTGATGGAACAAGAACTTGCACCCACAAATTTCCTCACCACACAGCAATTTCTTCAGATTAGCGAGTCCTAGATTGTCAAGTCACCCTGTATTTGTTCCCAGCAGGAGACTGGCTGAACACCACCCAAGAGGGGAATGACACATGGCTCGGGAAATGAATGAGAGAGAGAGAGAGAGAGAGAGAGAGAGAGAGAGAGAGAGAGAAAAAAAGATATGATTTCAGGGTAGAATGTTGATTTCATTAGCAGACGCGGAGGTTACTGAAGCATGGCTACTGCTGTCAGGAATTGTCAGTTCTCAGCCCGGTCTATAGATGGAGCACCACACACTGCAACACCATGCTAGTTTTTGGGCAGGTGGGAAAAGTAAGAATCTCATATCACTGCTATCCAATCATGAGTCAAAATCCTTACCAGCCCCAGCAAAAAATCTGTTCAAATCATTTATATCCCAATCTCCCTCCTGAAAAAAACATCCAGTGGGGAAGAGAACAGGAAACCAAACAAGATAGTGGATTGATACAAGAAATTAGACTGGCTGTTTGAAAACTACAAAATGCAATAGGCCACTTGATTAAGCAATTATGATTAAACAAAAATGTCTTATTCAACAAGTTAGGTACAACCTAAGTTCATATTACATCTAAAACTGACTAGATCACTCCTTTTCAGCAAAGAAAAAACAGGCATTAACCAGGATCTTATCAAGGATAAAATACATTGAAATAGATGGGGAAACCCGAAAAGTGGATTATCCACTTTATATTGCAGAACTGTGTCTACTTGCTGGGGTTTCCCATGCTCTAGAATCCATTCCATTTACACTTACATTGTGTGGTGGATTTCAGAGCACTTGAATCCAAGTACAGTTGATTCAAAGTTGGAATTGCAACCTTCATTTTCCAACCACAGAACTTCCATGATGTTGGGAGGATTGGTAACTCTCCAGGAATTGAAGAGGCACATTGCTACCCTGTACAGGACGACTGAGCACTTAGCTCATCAGAGGTCTGTGAAAAAAAATGAGCCAGCTGCATCATCTACTGCCAGCAGCTCATTTGTATTTGCCCTACCCAGCATTGATGCTGCTTTATTTATATTACAGAATAGCATTACAACACATCTTACAAGGGATCCCGTGTACTTTTTTTGTTGCCCTTCGCACAATTTCTACCCTCCCTTGCTGAAGGTATTACCTCCCTGCCGCGTTACAGTTTCAGAAAGCAATGGTCACACTTTGGTACCTCACCCAAATGGCCAATATTCATACGAGACTCAGCAGCAGGTGTTGGCAGGCTACTCTACTGCTGGGGGGTTTCACCGCCAGCAAATGACAACATTGTAGAGGAATCCCTTGTTGGTTAAGCAAGTTTACCCAACGAGTAACGGAGCCGCAGAGACGGGAAAATCCCAGATCATAGAATGATAAAGCACAGAAGGCCATTCGGCCCATCATGCCTATAGAAGCGCTGAATTAGATCTCAGCTAGAACAGCATTGGCTTTAGTGCCGCAGGTGAGGGAAGGGAAATAGAGGGGGGGGGAGGGGAGGCACGATTCCCACTCCTGATCACTATTCAGCAACCCTCCAATGGAAATATGCAGCCTTGGACATCAGGTGAAGTTGGGATGGTGCATCACTTGCCCCTAGTCCCAGGCAAATAGCCTGGCACTTGCTGTTAAAGTTCAAATGTGAGTATCAGTTGCTTGGGGAAGGGACTAGAGGGCAACTGGTGCCCCTCAGCCCACCCCCGCAAGAGGTTGATGTCTTCTGGATGAGGGAGGGATGCAGGGGAAGGAGAGAATTTTTTTAATTAATCTAGAGAGCCTCATTCAGCCAATGTGCTTCACTTCAAACAGGTACTGTTTTAGACTCTTATGCTGTAGTTTCTTTATTAATTTAATCTCTATTCATTGTTCAGAAAACGAACATTCAAAGAATGCAAAGACAAAAAAGTATGTCAATCCTGTATTAGCTTATTTATATATTTACACAGTTTAAGGTGGTGGATGCTAGATACAGACCAGTTATTTGTTTTAACCCTTTTGGAAGGGTTGTAATTTAGTGTGCAGCCAATATGCAAGGGCAGCTTAGAAGGACATCAATACAGTAATCCTCAATCAGAGTGGTTTGATTTTTAAAATGGGTTCTGGAAACCCCATTTATCAGAAATTCCAGCCTACAGCAAAAAAGTCACTGGAAGCATTTCCTCCTCTAATTCATTTCCACTATTAATTATTTCATAAATCCTTTGCAACATACCCTCAAAAAACAATTGTGAATCTTTCCCCGGTTCCCATAAAATGCAAATCGAATGTCTAATCAGTAAGAGCACACAGTAAATGGAACAAGACCATTTAATATCTAGACAATATTTCAATAAATCTCTCGTACTTCCTTACAATACTTTCTGCTTCTCATCCATTCTTATTCTTGCTCTTTGATGATCACTCAGTTTTTAGAAGCCTTTGAGATTCTGATGTCACAGCTTTCGCATTATAAATTTGTCTGGAACATTTGAGTACAATAAGCAGGTTCAACTTGAATAGATTTTCAGGCTTGCACATACGCCAACAACCAACTCCAATTCGCAACCACACAGACTCCATGGTTGAAGGTGTACTATCTGACTAACTGTCAATCATGAAGCCCTGAAGCCATCCTGTTTGGCTCATCCATCCCTCTATATCCAACTCCATTGACCTCCCATGCTGCCCACTCAGAGGTGCACAAGTATTACATTATAATCAAGTATGAGCCAAGATTTCTAAGACCACTTTCTTCCATCAACAACTACTTGTATTTATATAGCGCCTTTAATGTAGTAAAACGTCCCGAAGTGCTTCATAGAAACATAGAAACATAGAATCTAGGAGCAGGAGTAGGCCATTCGGCCCGTCGAGCCTGCTCCACCATTCAATACGATCATGGCTGATCATCCAAATCCAGTACCCTGTCCCTGCTTTATTCCCCACAGTACACATATCCCACCCTACCCCCGTAACCCCACGTATTTAATTCCCCCTAACATATCCCATCCTATCCCCATAACCCCACATATTTAATCCCCCCCTAACACTAAGGGTCAATTTATCATAGCCAAATCAACCTAACCCGCACATTTTTGGACTGTGGGAGGAAACCGGAGCACCCGGAGGAAACCCACGCAGACACGGGGAGAATGTGCAAACTCCACACAGACAGTCACCTGAGGTCAGATTCGAACCCGGGTCCCTGGCGCGGTGAGGCACCAGTGCTAACCACTATGCCACCGTGTTGCCACATGAGCGTTATCAGACAAAATTTGACTGAGTCGCACAAGGAGATATATGGGCAGATGACAAGTAGGTTTTAAGGAACGTCTTAAAGGAGGAAAGAGAGGTAGAGAGGCGGAGAGGTTTAGGCAGGGAATTCCAGAGCTTCGAACTTTGGCAGCTGAAGGCACGGCCGCCAATGGTGGAGCGATTAAAATCGGGGATTTGCAAGAGGCCAGAATTGGAGGAGCGTAGATATCTCGGAAGATTGCAGGGCTGGAGGAGATTACAGAAATTAACTGCTTCCATCCCTTCCTCCTCCAGTCTGATGCAAAAATGCTCATCCATACCTTCATCACCTTGAAGATGGATTTCTCAAAAGCTTTCCTCCACAATCTCCCATCTCCCCTTCAAAAAACTTCAGCTAATTCAAAACACTGCTGCCCGAGGCCTCACCTGTATAAAATCCAGTGACCTGCTCCTGGCCCCTCTCTGCTGGGCTCTTCCCCCTTCAGCAAATGGACTTCAAAATCCTCGTCTTCGTTTTCAAACCCATCCACAGCCCCACTCCAACCCGTTTGGTAAATTCCCCCAGCCGCATGTCGCAGCCCATACCCTCTGTTCCTGGGACACTAGATTACTGCTTGTTCTCTTCCCCACTTCAAAAAAAAACACCATGGAAGACAAACCTTTCAGCCATTGTGCTTCTGCCTTCTGGATTTCAGTCAAAAAGCTTTTCATCTTGCTACTTCCCCAACTTCCTTCAAGCCTCCTAAAAGACATTAACTATTTCACCTTGCATTTGGTCTCCTCCCCTATCCATCCCCAGCTCCTACCTCGTCAATGCTCAGAGTTTACTCTTGTATATAAATCGATTCTCCTTTTTTTTTTAAAAAACTTGTGAAATGCTAAATAAATGCAAGGTGTAATTTTCTAATCTCATTTTGACTGACTTTTGAATGCATTACCACAATTTTCTCTAAAACAATTTTAACAAGTAGTTTTTTTGAGAGGCTGGATGACCCCTCATTTTTTTGGTGCCGAGAAATCCATGCAGGGCTCAAAAGAGTTAATCTTTTGCTGCAATGTACCATTGAATGGCTTGCACAGCAATCCAATTTCTACAAGGCTTTGGAAATATATTCATGAGGACAAGGGCCACATTGCCATCGATTAGCAGTTGGATAGATCTTAAATCATACTTATGATTAAAAAAAAATTTTATAAATAGTTTTTTTTTTAATGCAGATTAGATTCAATATATCAGCTAGCAAGTAAGCCAGCTCAGTTGATTAGAGTGGTGCTAACAAAAGGTGTACCAAAAAGCCTGGCTTTTGCATTTCAAAAATGCCCTTAGATATAAAGCAGGCTCACTCCATTAAAAAGATGATCTGACAAATTATTTCTCTTTCCCTACCACCCTTGATTCTAATTTAAAGTAATTTATTCTTCCTCACTGCCCTTTTTAGCGGTTACTAGCTTCACCTCAAAATGGAATACTTCAGAACCAAAAACCATACATCCAAGTTATTTTTAAAACTCGTGTTCACAACTGAACTGGAGTAGCTCGAGTGTTTGCAGGCAACAAAAGTACAATATCATCTTAGATCAACCTCCAAATTACAACAGCTCACCTTCACAAGATGTACCTGATTTTCAGCTAGACATTTTGTTATGCGTTCAAAGCTGATGTCTATATATTTCAATTAGGTACATTTTAAAGACTGGGCTCCTCTAACTCAGATTTGTCTTTCAGAAGTGAGTAAATAAAACTATTCAAATTACATGAACTGCAAGTAACTGACCCAAGGTTTAACTGAAACAAAGTTTGAGAGAGATTTTTTTTTAGTTGGGCAGAAACATCTAGGGTTAACTTCCCCTGCAGATATCCTATGTTGATTTTATTTTCTGGTAAACCTATAGTCTTGGTCTTGACGTTATGGGAGGTGGCTTGGTTCTTAGAGCAATTTTATATTGCTGCAAATAGCACCAAAGGAGAAGCAGTACTGAGCTAGTGATCTGTAACCTCCGAGCACGCTCTCCTGGTTTCCATTTACCACTTATTAATGATCACTACTAAACTATTGAAGGGCCAATAGGAAGAAAGTCTTCATATTCTACACCTCTGATGTACACACTCTAAACCCTGGAAAAGTGGAGTCCTGGATATTGTCAGACAAGTGACGTATACTTTATTTTGATAGTAATTCCATCTCTGCTGGTACAGGTGGAGGTGGAGAAAAAGGAAAAAGATGAAGCTGATGAAGGAGGAGAAGGGGAACAACAACAACTTGTATTTATATAGCGCCTTTAACATAGTAAAACGTCCCAAGGCGCTTCACAGGAGCATTATAAGACAAAAAATTTGACACCAAGCCACATAAGGAGAAATTAGGGCAGGTGACCAAAAGCTTGGTCAAAGAGTTTTTAAGGAGCGTCTTAAAAGGAGGAAAGAGAGGTAGAGAGGCGGAGAGGTTTAGGGAGGGAATTCCAGAGCTTAGGGCCTAGGCAACAGAAAGCACAGCCACCAATGGTTGAGTGATTACAACCAAGGATGCTCAAGAGAGCAGAATTAGAGGAGCGCAGATATCTCAGGGGGGTTGCGGGGCTGGAGGAGATTACAGAGATAGGGAGAGCAAACCATTAATGTAAAGACACCTTTAATGAACCCAAACAACAGAATTAAACTGCACAGTCAAAATAGGATGATCACTGAAACATCTCAGCGAATGTTAATTTGGCTTCCTTCTTCTCAGTTGGGTTCAATTCTTTTTCCACCCTAACCCTTCCAGTTTTTTTTTTATTAACACTCCTGGGCTTTAATAAGCTTTAAGACAGGGAGGGAGATAGCAAACTTTTACCAAATTAAATCTAAATATTTTGAGGAGGTGTTTTTTTTAAGTAGGTGCGGTTGCAGGAATTTGTACCTTCCTCCAGCTTCAGAGAAACTTGACAAGTAACCAGTTTTTGGAAGAATAACCCGGAGTTTATTTCATTACTATTTACCTCATGGTTTTGTTGTGCTTTAAAGTTAGCATCTGTATACTGTGGAACTTAACATTTTCCAGCTCTCATTGCCGAGTCACTTCTTTTCCTGGCTGGAGGGAGTCTTGTGTGTGGATAACCAAGTACGCAAGCATTCCCAAGTTCGTGCTTAAATAGAAATTTGACTTTTTCCTTGGTATTTATACTGTTAAACATTTTATCTGGAATAAAATTACTATTTGAACTGCATCTAACAAAATAAAACACCTGAGCCCTGAATGTGTAATAGCTGTAATTTTCTGCAGTTCCAACTGTTCTTTATATACAACAGAAAAGCCATAAAAATGCATTCTTCAACAAGGGACGTGTGATCTTTAATTGATGAAATGAACCAGGAAGCAAATGCAAGATAGAGCCAGAAGGGCTTTTATGATCTTGAACACTCAGAATTCCAACGGTTGTCCCCTTTCTTCTCATTAAACTTCTTCCGTGCCATGCTTCATTGCCCAATCAAGAAAATGGAGCATGGCCATCCACTTTACACTTCTGCCATTCTGTTCGACAGCTGGCTCCTAGCAAATTCACAAATTCCTATGGGGACAGTACCCGACCATTGCTTGGTGGGTGCCGTTCTAACTTCACTGCTGGGATCAAAGACTCATTGGTAAAGGGAAATCACCAGCATTAACTGGTGTCCTACCACTCGGTAGCATATCAAAGTGATATATACACCATAAGATTTAGTTCTTTTTATAAATCCACGGATATTTGAAGGGCAGGAGTTAACCTTTTTAAACTTTCAATTACATAATCATGAGCTCACGTGATGCTTTAATCCCAACAGAAGTTCAAAGCAGGTTAGCTCAAGAAAGTACACTCTTTGAAACTATCTTTACTGTATAACCCCAGAAGTGAGAGTAGCTGTGACAACTCACGCATTCACACATTACTCACATGTAACAGAGTTGGAGACCATGAGCTGTGCCGGAGATGTTTCACCATCGAAATGTGTCGACCAAGACTTCGATGAACACTGCAACATTCATCGCAAACTAGGACTCCACGGTTAATCGACGCCCAACCAGGATCTGTGCAGATTACAAAATGTTATTAGTGGATATGTACTATTTCAATTAAGGAATGGCAGTTTTTGATGACAATGTAAAAGTTTAATCCTTGCTGAGCTGGTGAAGCTGAAATAGGTTTACAGGAAGGGCAGCTTACAGCCTACACAGACAGCAGTCATGAAAAAGCCCAACATATCCCACCCTTCCACTTATAGCAGGAGCACGTCATCAAAAACACGAGGTGCTCAAGAATGAAGAGGAATAGGGAGAGGCAAAACAGAGACAACTAGAGTTCTACAAAGACAAAATTGTTTTAAGTTTTGTCCATGAGCAACACCATGTCAGATTATAAAATCTATTGTGCATTTCATGGTATACTACTCTTAAAGTAGCGTATCCTCTGACTTACCGTTAGCAATGCCACTGGAGATTTGTTAAACCTTTTTAAAAAAAGGTACACATTTTAAAAAATACATTCCTTCAGGATTTCCTGCTATTCAAGAGGCAGGGTTTTCAGATCACCCCCTCCCCCCAGTGAGCCATTAGGTGCAGCAACATGGGCTATTAGTCACAAATACAAAGAAACTGGTCACAGAGCTGGGGGAAAGTTTTACCTTCGTGGCTGAACAGCGGGCATTTTTTTTTACATCTGGAATCTTAAGAAATCGGAGCAGCAGCAGGCCATACACACTCCATCGAGTCTGCTCCGCCATTCAATAAGATCATGGCTGAACTTAAGGCGCTGTGACACCATAAGGAAATGAGTCTATGTAGATCCTTAGTCTTGGGGGCAGTAAAGGCCATCATAGTATAAGTCAGTACTGTATTGTGCCTATTACAGTAAAGCAGACTTCAACTTGGGTGGAGTCAGCCTCTGGAAAGATCACCACCTGGTACAGAAAATAGTGACTCAGCTGACTAATTTAAAAGGGAATTTGATCAATTTCCAATCCAGCAGATTGAACAGATTTGGTTTGGGGTTGGAAAGTAGAACCTGGCGCGAGGCCATGCTGTCAAAGCCAAGTGACCTTTTCTTACGACCAAGGCCACTGGTTTCCCATTGTGACAGCAAACTGATCGAATTGTGGAACAAACTCCCCAGATTAATAAAAATCCCATGTAATAAAAAGAAAAGGTGACTTTTTCCCCCAGTCTGCTCTGATGGAATTCCAACTGCAGAAAAGAAGCCCAGTTCAATTTGATGGCTGGACAAACTGCTAATCACAGACGCAGAAATCAAGGCAGAGAACAGAAAGGTAGCACGACAAGTACAAACTGTGCATTCCTAAAATTTAATCACAGCTGCAAAAAAACGGAATATCTGTGGAACAGATGGTGCCGGGAAAAAGTGATAGAATTGCTTTAGGTCTCAAGTGTAAATCAGAAGGAAAAAGATGATTGCAGTGCAACTGTGGGATACAATTCTATAACTTTGCCTGAATTTCAATAAGGTCCTTAAAGGGGCTCTCACCGCTGCAATTTAAGTTTAAAAAAAAGCAGAGTAGTGCACTGAAGTTTTCAAATCAGCCACATTATGCAGGGAAGCACCAAACTTTCTAAGTAAATGCGGTATATGCATAGAAACACTTAAAAACCTTGAAGATTAAGATAAAATTAGCATGGTCACAGATCACAGCAGGAGTCTATGATTGTGGTAAAACAAATAATGCAGAACCTAGTTAAGGGCAAACTTAATCTACTGCAGATCCAAACGTGCTAGGAATAAAATGGGCCCCGCTAAACTCATGGGGGAAAACGTTCAAATCTGATCATTCAGCCACAATAGAACTACCAATTAGATCCCCCATCTACTTTCCCTATGTATTACTTTCATTATTATTTCAGGTCTATCATTTCATTGCTGCAGGATAATTTTGTAAGAATTTTTTTTAGTCCATCATGTATTCAGAAACATACTTTACCATAGATCATCATCTGGCACTTCTCGTCTGAATTTATGCCCCTCTCAAGAGGCTGACTCGAGATATATAGATATAGAGATATAGATATATATAATTTCAGTGAGAACTATAAACCTCAGACAAGTTACTACATTCCTGAAGTGAACTGCAATTTCAATTATTTGCCACATGAGGGCTGCACACACATTACACAAATTGGGTCAGGGTCACACCGCTGGACATTTATCAGTCGCTCCAATATCTACAGTTGTTGTTCATACCCTGAACGAAACATCCTCCGATTTCTAACTAAGCAACCCAGTGATTTATAGCATTCGTGCAATTTTCCAAACCAAACGATAGTCCTATCTGTAGCCGTTTGTACTGAGGGCATCAGTATAAGACACATCTTTACCAAATTAATTCTCGGGCCTGGGGCAGCAACTAGATCTTCTGACTTGAAAATTTACAGCAGAAACAGCTCTTAGAATCCAGCAATTTCAAAGACGGTCTTCCTAAGCAAGTTTGCGTAGTGAAGTAAAATATTTGGGATTAGCACACATTAGAACAACAACAAGTATTTATCTAGCGCCTTTAACGTAGAACATCCCAAGGCGCTTCACAGGAGTATTACAAAGACAAGACAAAAAATCCATTAACATAGAACTGAAATGAAACTAGCCCTTCCCACAACAAAAAAGCCATTTAACAACTATTTTGCATAGAAAGGGATTCAAATTTTGGATGTCAGATTTGGGCCGCCTCATCCATCCTTTAACCTGAAGCCCTGCCTATCTCGTCTGGTGGTTCCGGTGGACCAAGATCACCTGGACTGTTCAAAGAAATGCAGGAGTTCTCAGCACATCCTAGCCAACAATCATCCCTCAACTAACACTACCAAAAACAAATTAACTAGTCATTTGTCATTGTTGTTTGTCGGATCTTGCCGAGTGCATAATGGCTGCCATATGTGCCTGTGCTTCAGGGTCATTCACTGTACATAAAAGTGCTTTGAGGTGGTTGAAAGACGTAAAGGTGCTATTATAAATGCAACTTAAAAAGAACACACTTTTCTTTTTGCTCCCTCCCCTTTAATACAAGAACTGCAAACGCAGCTCTTTTCCTTTGGAAACTACAACGGAAACCAACCAAGGCTACGCAGACAATGACAGGACGGTAATGTAGTAGTTTTGCATTTCGAGCGCCAAGACCCATACTAAGGCAGTAGGCAAAAAAACCTAGTTTATATGCCAATACTATCATGACAGCAATTCCACAACAATATCTTTCCACTTCATATTCAAATGATTAAGGCACCTTTGGACAAAAATACTTAAGACAATATTCCAGATAGCCAGAAGCAAATTACCTTCAAATTATCAGGGCCAGCAGTTTTCTGTCCATACTGGTCCTGGGCCAAGTGAACAAACATTATTCTTGCTGCAGTTAAGGTCAGAAATCTAATTTTACTCAGGTATTGGTAAAAGGTACTCTACTGGAGCAGTAATCATTCAGTGTCAATTTAGATTTAGCTGTAGAATTAAAGCTCATTTCTCCCAGTTGTTAAAGAAGAAATAAAGAACCCGAATTCATATAGTGCCTTTTGCAACCACAGGACGTCCAAAAGCGCTTTACAGCCAATGAAGTACTTTTCAAGTGTAGTCACGGTTGTAATGTAGTGAAACACTGCAGCCAATTTGCATACAGCAAGGTCCCACAAGCAGAAATAAAATACATTCACCCGTAATTTGCGGTCAGCGGCGAAGCAAAGGCATTTGCCGCTGAGCCCAAAGTAAGCTTCCCACAAAGATCTCGAGATCTCTGTGGCGAGAATTTCAGCTTTTCCGACGTTCAGTTGAGATCAGTACAAGTTAATGGGGAATCACTAACGCGAGCTGCTGCGACATCAACAAGCTGTCTAAGCAGCCAATCACAATGTAGAATTCTCAGACTGGGAAGCAGGAAGTGAATAAGCTCCTTTTAATCTAAGTTTTTAAAAATGTTAGAGCGCAAAACAAAGATTGGGGCTCTCACATGGGGAAAAGGTAAACCCGAAATAAAGATAAAAAAACTTTTTAAAAAATGTTTCTCTTTAAAGTTTCTTAAAAATTTTAATTTTTATTAAAATGGATAAATTTGAAACTCCACAAAATTAAAGTTACTTTTTCAGGGCCATAATGTTTGTTTAGCAGTCAATACGCTGTTAAAATTCCAGTTACACCTAATCCAACATGGCTTAACATTTAGTCTGACGAAGGGTCACCGACCTGAAACCTCTTTTCTCTCTCCACAGACGCTGCCTAACCTGCTGAGTATTTCTAGCTTTTTCTGTTTTTATTTAACATTTAATGGGGTATTTAACAGCGATATTACAGTGGAAAAGCTGAGGTCGTCAGTTTCACTGATTTTTCCTGATTACACCGAGTGCCGATTACCGGGGGGGGGGGGGGGGTCCACAGTGCAGCCAGTGTCGGAGCAATGAATCACTGATCGCAACTTCAGGATTTCCGCGTTAGGATGCGCATGCGCTAAATCCTGAAGTTGTGGTTAGTTTCAAAGGGGTAATAAAAGCGAACGCTGTTCGTTCGCTGTTATTACTCACCAGATAATCTAGGTTTGTCAGTAATGTAGGTTGAGGCATAAATATTGGCTAGGACACCGGTTAAACTCTAGGTACAAGCTAAAGAAGCACATTTAAAAACAAAATTGGCCCTAGTTACACCCATCAAAAAAAAAGTAAAATTTTGTACTGATCAAATTCAAGAATATGCCATTTGGATACTCATCACGGATCCTACTCCGCTTCCACTAGTCAGAGTCAGAAGGGAGAAAGGAAAGAGAAGGGAGGGGACTAGCAAGAACGCAAACTCTGCATTGCTGAAATTGACCTCTGCTGCAGAAACTTAAATTCTTTTTCCCAATCCATACAAAAACAAAGCAACAGGCACAGGAAAGCAGATCATCATACCTCGTGAGCAGTTACTGATCTCGGCTCTACTGTTAAGCATAAGAGGTGCCAAGTATTAAGGCACCCACACAAAAAACAAATAAAAGTGAGTACCATTACTCTCATACACCTCCCAAAACTGCTTTCAGAGTGGCATTACTTGCTGGAGCTACCAAAGCTTTCAGCTCAGGTGAGGCACAAGATAACCAAAGGGAAAAAAGCAGGGGAGGAGAGTTCAGCTCTTTAACAGAGGGCACACATATTCTTATGCTTGGAATAAATCAGTATCTTACTACTGCCACTCAGTACAGAAATAGATCACGGGGCAAGTGAAAGTGACCAATTAGCTGTTCAAGGACAAAGATTGGCCAGTTTATTCATAAATAGGAGAAAGAGCCTGCATTTCTATAACAACTTTCAAATCGTCAGGACCTCCCAAAGCACGTTACAATGGGTTACTTCTGAAGTTCAGTCACTTAAATAACCAAATGCTGCAGCCAATATGCACAGAGAAAGATCCCACAAACAGCAAATGAATGAATGACCAGATAATCTGTTTTTGGTGGTGTTGGTTGAGGTAAGAATGTTCACCAGGGCGCACACTATTCTCTTTTGAATAGTGCCATGGGATCTTTTATGTCCATCTTAGCATGTAGATTTAGTGTCGCACCTGAAAGACAGCATCTCTGAAAATGCAGCACTGCCTCACTGCTGCACTTGTGCTCCTGCCTACAGTGGGGCTTGAACCCATAATTTTCTGCATCAGAGACAGGAGTGCTACTGACTGAACCAAGCTGACACCTGCTCGTGAAGCAGTTCAACTTAATGACACCACTTGGAACACACGTAGATACCCGAGCAACAATTCTTCTGGTCACTAGTTTCAAGGATTAATGCTTTTTTCCTGACAATGAAGATTCCAGCACAGGCACTGTGTGCATAGCTAACTTAAGCAATTAAAAAAAGTTTGCTGTTTAAAGTAAAACAGCTGAGAATACATTTAGGTATTGTACTTAGAGATACAGGGTCCCATATTTTCCCCAATAAAGTTTCTT
This sequence comes from Squalus acanthias, assembly GCA_030390025.1. Lineage (NCBI taxonomy): Eukaryota > Metazoa > Chordata > Chondrichthyes > Squaliformes > Squalidae > Squalus > Squalus acanthias. The sequence goes on from CM059448.1 coordinate 14,168,670, forward strand.
TTTCCTTTCAGATTCTACGCTTAATTTTGTGTTCCTCAAAAATCTGGGGAATGTCGCAGCTTCTACTACTATTTGCACCCAGGTCAGGTAAAAGTATGGGCTAAAGGGCTGGGAATGTTATGTCTATTTTCCCCAACAAGGTGCCTAAGCCCCAACCTCAGACAAGTGGCCCCTATTGTACCATTGAGACATTTGCTTTCCCACACTATCAATTAATGCTCCACATGGGCAATTTTGCATGCAGATTCAAACCCAGAAGGAAATGTATTTCACATCGAATCTTTAACAGCTGCCAAAGAAACTTTCATCCCATCTGTCTGGATGAAATTTGAACCCAGGTCCCAGATGTGAGGAGTGCTGCCACATTACTGGCATTGCACTGCATTGAAGAGAGTTAATTTGATTGATAGCCTTCATTATGATTCCGCTCTTCTCATTGATGTACTCATTATCCAAAATAGTCTTTAATGGAGAGGTTAAGCATTTTAGAGGCAGGCTCACAAACAGTGATTCTTCTAGGTTTTCACCTCCAGTATTTGCTATTACTGAAAACAGTTTACTCCTCTTAATTCAAAGTCACTTATTTCAAATTACTTCAATTCAATTTTTTTTGGCATTAAATTCCCATCTTGCTGTGTTTCCAATCGCTTAATTTTAATAAGCGGATAATTCAAATTTTTAGTGCAAAAACCTGAATTATCGGAGTAGTCTGTAGGTGCATCTATTTGAGCAAGCTAAAAACAGGCACCCATGCAATGTCATACTGTATCAAGTGGAACTCCCTACTACCCAACAGCACCGTGGGACCACCTTCACCACATGGACTGCAGCAGTTCAAGACCCACCAACACCCTCTCTAGGAGTGGGCAATAAACGCCATTCATCCTTTCCTGATTGGTTAATTAAAGATTGGTTTCTCATGTTGGCCTTTTTCAGATGCATTTTTAGAAATTAAACTGACAAAGCTCAGGCCTATCGGGCTTCTATCCCATCAAATTGAGACAAGCTATACAAGTTTTAATACCAGAAACATCCGGAGAGAGATAAGCATACAGATGTCCTTCAGTCAGAAACACGTTGTTGCAAATAGTTACAATTTAAAATCTACACAATTTCAAGTCATTATCTCGGAGAGAGAAGTTGATAGTGGTAAAGCCCATTCAGCCCCACTACTGCTCAGGGAAACCGGCCTTCGTGACACAGCGATGAGCCCCATGTCCTTGTGTCTAGTCTTCAGAGTGAAGACACCCACCTCACAAAACAAAGACCCATAATGTCTTTGCAAAATGTTAGCTCCTACATATCTTTCATTCAGGAGAGAAGCTATTTGTATTGAATCTCAAAACCCTTCTAAAACTCTTTGCCTTCCTTCCCCTTTAAACACTTCTCAAAATCCATTAGAAACTTCTTTACCTAGAGAGTGGTTAGAATGTGGAACATGCTACCACATGGAGCAGTGGAGGCACATAGCATAGATGTATTTAAGGGGAAGTTAGATAAGTACATGAAGGAGAAAGGAATAGAAGATATGCCGATAGGGAGGATGCTCGTGTAGAGCATAAACCAGTTGGGCCGAATGGCTTGTTTCTGTGCTGTAATTTCTATGCAATTTTATGTAAGCTCAGCATCCCTTTTCCTATGCCTATCTGTGGAGCACTGAGGATTTTTTTTAATGTTAAAAATGCTATATAAATGCAAGCTGTTGTGACTCAAAAAGCAATGTGTTACAGCCTATTTGACTGAAATAACTTTCATTTTTATTCCCCCAAAACAGACCACTGTACGAAGGGGACATAGCATATGAATTATCTCTCACTTGAAGCACTGAATAGAATTCAAATAATTTTGTTGAGCAAGAGTTATAGGTCAGCCCACACTTTGTATTTAAACTATGTGAAAAGTATTTGTATATAGATACCATTGCTCCTCCCTTGTGTACAATCCAATTGTTTTAGTGGCTACGATTGCTAAAAGATGCCATGATACATTTAGATTCATACTGACAGCAGACTCAACATCATAAACACAGGGTTACTTCTGTACGTTCAGTGATAATCACTAACCAGAGATTTCTATTATATGCTGAGCATTTTGAGAAAGCTTAACATAAAACCCTTCAGTTATGGAGTATGGGCCCGGATCTTAGTGCTTCCGACATGATATGCACAGCGTTTGCGGTCGGAAGCCTTCAGAACGGCCTTGCAAGTTCCAGGTTTCCGCATGCGCTGCGCACGTGCAAAAACCCAGAACTTGCGATCTATCAAGTTCGCTTGGACAGATCCACCGCATCCGCTACAAAATCACTTTCGCTGGTGCAGAGTGGGGCTATTTGCCCAACTACTGCCCAGCAAATGCCCACAAAACCCCTACGCCTGGTAAAAGCAGGCATAAGGCCTTCTTTTACCAGTGTAAGGGTTAAAATAAATGTTAAAATAATTTTGATTTTTTTTAAATGATTTAAAAATACACATACATTTAAAATTAGTTTAGGTAAATTTTGGCCAGTTTTAAAATGTTTAAAATTTATTTTTCAAAAAAATTACATTTTTATTTTAAATGCTTAATTAAAGGGTCTTTTAATTAATTTTGAACATGTGATCATTAATTTATTTAAGCTGTGAAATTTTATTTATTAGGTGATTTCTATTATGCTTACGGGGATTCCATACATAAATGGAATCCCATAAGCATCATAGGAATCCCCCTTTTTGATTGGTTGGCCTGGCCCACGTGATCTCAGGGATGCTTGCGAACTGCATGCGCCCCTGGGATCCGTGGGCCTTTACGCAGGCATACGCCTGCAATCCCAGGACCGGAAGAGTCCGAAGCTCCGGAGACACCAGGTGAGTTTGTATTTTTTCCGGTTCAGAAGCGTGCGCCTCCAACCGCATTTACCAAGCCACTGAATTTGGTGATTCATATGCCATGCCCTATTGCACTTTATATGGTCTATCTATATTCTTTGCTTATACCAACCAATTGTTAACTATGTTTAGAATGTAAAATCAGCACTCGTCATCAAGATGTTGTGTAGGCTTTTGAATTCCAGGCAGATAAAACAATTTTTAGTTATACCATCAGGAACCTTGAAAAAGTTATGTTCTGTAGGTTATCTAGTTTAATGGATTCTATTTACATGTTATTCCATTTAAAAATGCTGCATAAACAGATTTGTCATTGAATAGATAATGCAGAGGACATTTTAAAACCGAACGAGAAGTTTAATACCCTTTTAACTATGATCATTTCAACCCACACACAGTCTTTATAAGTTTGGTAATTTCACTGATTTCATGCCTTTTGAATGTAATTACAAATCCATTCTGTGAAAGTTTTTTTTTTAAGTTTGACTTTTAAATGTCATCCCCAATCATCCAGATCCACCATGCAACCAATTCACATCATCGTCATTCCTCTAATAGCGTTGAGAACTTTGCCAAGTACAGACAGCATTATCTCATGCAAGTGCCGTGCAAATTGCTCTATTCAGTAACAAACTGTGGTCAAGGCGAGAATTACATCATTCCTGCAATCAGGAGGGGGAAAGAAACAGCACTGATTTCAAATGCTATGGTGCATGTTGCCACATGCCTGTCACCAAATTAATTTAAAATAGCAAACCAGATCACACTCTCAAACCATCCATTAAATTGCACTGTCATACCTCCAGTTTAGCGAATCATTAAAACTTGTGTGAGGGTGGAACTTGCACAACTTTTTCAAAATTAACAAACCGCAACTAAATGTGATCATAATTGCCCAAAGTGTTGCCTTTGGCAAGATTAAAGCAAATGTAGGCAGCAAGTTTGGCACATTTATTCGAAATAAATCTAGTAGAAAAATGAACTACAACTTTTCTGACAGTTTATCTATTTCAGAATACTCCTGAGAAATAACAAATAATCCTGTAGGTGGAAGTTCTAATATATCAAAGTTACAATTCAATAAGAATTGCTAACAAAATGAAAAATCTCTAATTACAACAAAAAGCAGTCCTTCCAGAGAAACATCATAATCTATGGCTTTGAGCACTTTCCTCCCCTCCCAATCAACTGTTCCCCTCTGCTGAAGGCAGGAACTATTGCTGGGGTATGGTTCCAAGGCACCAACATCCCTCAGGTACCTTACCTAAGTAAGCATTCTTCAATGACAAGTCTAGACAGATTAGCAGTTAAGTCAACCGTAGCCGAGCCCAATCCTGTCCACACACTTGCCATCAGGAAGTCGCTGGATAGCAATCTGGAGTAGAAAATATGCCTGTTTTTTCTTCTTCCTGGCACAGGAATATCAAAACCAATTGTAGTGCCACCACTAGCTGACAAGACAACTGAACATAACCCAGGGATCTAACCTGACACCTTACTCATCTGTGTGACTCAGTAGCACAAAATACAGTTCATTTACCTGCTGTGTTATCGGGGCGCCCTCTCGGCCCCTTTCATGCTATTTCAAAGGCATCCAACAGGTCAGTGAAAAGGACACGGTTGAACAAATGACAATGTGCCAAAAGTGAAAACAATTAGTGCATTGAATACAAATCTAGTCGCCAGATGCACCTCGGATCAGAAATTGTGTTATATCGAACTTATATACTGTACACTGCAAATACAAATAGTTTAGCAGTTTGTATCAGATTGCTCACCATAATCTAGCAACAGTGCAATGTATTCTGTGGCCATGACCTATACGTCAATTATTGAGGGAAGAGTGGGTCAGTAATCTGGTGCATGGTTCTTTTTTTAAATCAGGAGGATCCCATGGGAGCAGGCCTTCCAGTTCCAAAAGTCCTCAATTTATTTCTGGGAGTGGAATCAAAAAGAAAGTGGTTTCATTGTCATTACATGCTAAATTATACCCAAATCCAGGATATCACCTTAGAACCTGCAACAGACAAAAGGGAAGAGTGTCGACTGAATTTAAGAATACTATGTCTCCTCTATATTACAGAGGTCATGATGCGGAGATGCCGGTGTTGGACTGGGGTGGACAAAAATGAGAAGCCGCACAACACCAGGTTATAGTCCAACAGTTTTATTTGAAATCACAAGCTTTCGGAGCTATCGATCGCCCCTTCCTCAGGTGAAGTAAAGAGACACCTTTTTACTTCACCTGAGGAAGGGGCGATCGATAGCTCCGAAAGCTTGTGATTTCAAATAAAACTGTTGGACTATAACCTGGTGTTGTGCGACTTCTCATTTCTATATTACAGAAGCAGTTTTGTGCTATATTTATAATTAATGGATGAGGTAGATTCCACAGCGCCGGCAGATTTTAGGTTGCTAAATCTTCCCTACAGGTTTGGGAAGGTCCAAACAGACCAGCGAGCTAGAAAGCACATTTGGACCAGACAACTGGACTGAAAAAGGTGGCAGCCGCTCCCTCCTGTGGCTTTGTTTATATTTGATGCTACGGTTTTCTGCTGCTTCTGGAGGCCCAGCCAAAACCACCTCTCCAGGTGCATCTCAGTCTCCTTTACTTTACAGTTCTGCCACTGAAGTTGTGGTTGTCATTGGCAGCAGCTGCACTGTAAAGCAAACGTGGCTCTTCGCAAAGTCATGTTGGACAAATGGAATGTTAATATACTATTCTTTCCTTAACATCTGTCTTCACCTCCAGTATTCCCACCTCTATGTGCACTCTCTGCCTCCATAATTCACAAGATCCCCAGTCAAAAATATACAAGCGTGAAATTTCACAGATTGCTTGATACAGCAAAGCCAAATATGCCAAGACTGTCACTGTAGAGCACCAATCTTGGAGTTCATTCTGGTTAAGATTTTTTTTAATCTAAGTCATTTCTATTATAAAATCTAAAAAGAGTTTCTATTAAAAATAAACAATTTAATGCTTCTCTGGACATTTTAACATGTTTAAATCCAACACTGAGGGAGCCAATACTGGTCAGGAAAGCAAATTATAGCAAGGGTCTTCTATTAGCCACCTGGATAGCTGCATGTAGAACACTATTTGAAAAACCTCGCCCCACACTCCCAGGGACACACATTGGCTCCAATTACACAGTGGGCCTTCCAAACAATACCAAAACCCATTAGACGCCTGCTACAATTACTTCCCGTTTTCAACGATTGTGAGGAGCTGAAAGGGCAATGTTTCTTTCAATCATTAGAAAATTCACCGACAGCCTGAAGCCAGGGAGTGAAGTTCTACAAATATCTGTGCACAGAGCTCCAGCCTGGCTCCCATTCAATACTAAACCAAACAGGAAATATTAATAAGTGCTGCCCAGTTGCACCATTGTTGAAGATGCACCCCCGCACTGCAGCAGCTGGTACAATGAGTGGGGTATTATATAGTTCCATATGAGTAAGTCAGGCTGGGCACTTAATTTGAACTAGAAATATTGTCAAGTGGTCTTTATATTAAAAGATGAGGCTTACTGCTTAAAAGCATTAACATGTGACATGCTATAAGCAGCACAACAAAAGTATTTGCCCATAAATCCCAAGAACAAAAATAAACTGAATCAATGTTGAATCCACTCTGCTTGTATTAAGAGTTTTTGTTTATTGTTTCATTCAAATTTAAATACCGATGGAACTGTGAGCTTACCAGCACTACATAGAAGGGGAGGTAGAATGGTCTCCAAGTGTATAAATTCAGAGAAAATAGTTGTTGTAGTCTCAGTTGGCACAGGTCAGCTTTACATCCTATGATCCTAAAAGCCTTCCTTTTGTAAAATGTGAGCAGAAAGCTGACATCTTAAGTTGCACTGCCTCCTATTTTATTACCAGCATTATGGCTTCAAACAGCTTTTTATGCCATGCTGCGTTTCACAAGGAAGGAGCAGCACCTCATTAACCTCACCAACATATCATTTGGATGAGAAACAGTTGTGGAAAAGCTGCAATTGAACTTTGTTTACTAATTAAAATTACTCACCATGAAAGGTTGCGTGTGAAATGGATGGAAGTGGAATTTATTGCGCAAAAACGATTTATGGCATCACAAACACGAGCTGGTGGTTAGTTCAAATAACTTGCCTATAATCAAAGCAGTTGCAGAAAGAGGCCATTCGTCCTGGCACACCCACGTCATTGCTGGCTCTTCAACTGGAGCTATCCACTCTCTAGTTTCCTTACAGCCAGTTATATTCTTCCTTTTCAACTATTTACCCAAATCCTTTTTTTAAAAAGGGAGGTTAGCTCAGACTCAAGACACCCGTGGTAAAGCATTCCACATCCTAAGAACCGTCTAAAAGATTTTTAACTGCTCCCTTCATTCTTTTAGCAACATCTGGATTTATATCCCCTCTTTAATGATTTCACCAACTAGTAGAAATAATATTATTTACTGTCTCAAAACCTTTCATAATTTTGAAAACATCCATTAGGTTCCCGTTAACCTTCTCTGTTCCAGTGAAAAAAGCCCCAATGTACGTACCTGTACCCCTAGATCACTGTTCCTCCACACTTAAGAATGTTACCATTTAGGATAAACTTCCATTCACTTTTTTTTTAAATGACCTATGTCATTTATCTTTATTGGATTCCATCTACCTGCCCACTCCTGCCGATGTCTTCCCAAGTTTACATTGCCCCCAATTTGGTATCAGCAAATTTTGATATTCCATGCGTCTACACCCAAAATATTTTAAAAATAAAAATGGAAAACAAAGATTGCAGTACAGATCTCTATCCCATAACCATATCCCATCAATCCAAAAAACATCCATTTACTTCTACTCTCCACTTTCTATCCTTTAGCCATTTCTACCCATGCAGTTATATTCCTTTTAATACTATGCACCTTCATTTTCCAAACAAGTTTTTTTATGTGGCATTTTAATCAAAAGTCTTCTAATAATCCACATGCACAATATCCACTGCGTTCCCTCAATCTGTGCATTGTGATTTCCTCAAAAAATTCAATTACATTAGTCAAGCACAATCTGCCTTTTACAAATCCATGCTGAATGTGTCTGATTAACCCATGCCTTAAGTGTTTTCTAATTTCATCAATTTAGCAGCTATCTCTCTTTCAGGTTTTCAAATGGAGTTTAACAACCTCAGTTGCAACATTGTCTACTGCGGACTTACTGCAACTTTTCAATTTCTTTCACATTGATTGTAAAACACCAAGTACATTAATGCCAGTCATTGCGCATTAGCATTCAGAGAGTTCCATTTGTCTTGCACCCTTATTAACACAGTATGCACTTTCAAAAATGCATTCCATTGACAGTGAAGACTGTAAATACAAAAAATGTCTGCAGTGTAATTTTCAAAATAAATGGTCTTCATAGCATTGAAGCTTGCTAAACTACTTAACATTCATTTGCTAAAACACAAAGCTATGTTCCATGAAAGGGACCTTTGTTCATAAAGAGAAAATGAATATATTGTGAACTGTGGTTGGAAAAAGCTATTCGTGCTGCAACTGCCAATGAAATACATCTAAACCCTCTCATTTGTAGTCCCTCTGATTGTTGTTGTATCTGCCTCTATGGCTAAACTGGTTCTTCTGGTTACTAAATATCCACTGGTTTGAACCAAACCATTTTTAACCTCAAAGCTAGTGAATTTTCAATTTTAGCTAAGTGGAACTGTTCACATGGATTAAGCAGCTGCCTTTTAACAGTTATCCTTACAATTTCAAGTCACTCTTACTAAGATCCCACAATGGTCTACTCCGTGGGTATATAGTCAGGTGTAGTAGTAAGCTATATAGACGAGAAGTTCCCTGGTTTGATTCCCAGTCTAACTTGAGTTAGTAAATCACAGATTGGACAACGAGAATTTTTTTTTAAATCACCAATGTTCCTACTTCTGACTGCTATTCTCAGCATGTCTGCGGGCGTTGCAAGAGGACACCATCAGGCTTGGCTGTGACATTCAACTAGGCTCATGTGAAGAACAGGCACATGAAAGAGACACGAAGACTGTTGATATTTGGGAAACTTCCGTGCTTTCTATAAAAAATTGGTAATAGATGGCCTGTTGTTAGAATCAAGGTGTACAGTCAGTTAACTGGCCTAAAGGTGACTTGTCTTTTAATGTATGCAGCCAGGAAAGTTAGAATGTAACAGCAAGTTAATGGTAAACAATTGTCCAAGTATATATTTTATACAAACATGTCAAATTATCAGTATCCCTATAAAGCAGTTGCTTTGTCTATTAATGCTGATCACACATTTAGGCAGCACAAGACAGCAGATGGGAAGTAAGGGCAAGTGGTGAGCAAGTCCACAAGATGGGACATGAGCAGGGCCACTGTAAAACAGTCAAAGAAGTCAAATTCTGCTTTATTACATGGGATTCTGGGATTATCACCAGTGTTCTGGTGATTGCATTCTGCCAGTTTAAGGCTAATGATTTATAGTGACTGAATAAGTCAAAATACTTACTGCATGGAATTACAGAAATTTCAACCAGTGCTTTGGGATCGTATTCTACAATTCTGTCCATTTTTGTGTGAAAAATATAGATCAGTGGTCATGGAGCCATTTGTTAGAATGCAGAGGAAGAAACAAGCCATCAGCCTTGGCTCAGTGGTAGCACTCTTGCCTGTCAGAAGGTTGTGGGCTCTACCACAGGCACAATGGGCCGAATGGCCTCCTTCTGTGCTGTATCATTCGAAGTCCCACACCAGAGACTTGAGCACACAATCTAAGCTGTCACTCCAGGGCAGTACTGAGGGAGTGCTGCACTGCCGGAGGTGCCATGTTTCGGATGAGCTGTTAAACTGAGACCCCTTCTGTCCTCTCAAGGTGAATGTAAAATATCCCATGGCACTATTTCGAAGAAGAGCAGGGGAGTTCACCCCAGTGTCCGGCCAATATTTATCCCTCAACTAACATCACTAAAAACAAATGATCTGGTCATTATCACATTGCGGTTTGTGAGACCTTAGTGTGCGCAAATTAGCTGCTGCATTTTCTACATTACAACTGGTGACTACACGTCAAAAGTCCTGAGGTTGTGAAAGGCACTATATAAATATGCAAGTGTTTTCTTTAATATATTACAGTCAAGTCTGACTAGGATCAATGGTTGTTTTCTAGTTTGTGAAAGTGATTTTTCTAATAAAATTGTTAAAAATACAGAGTTGCATTAATAGGCACTGGGCAGAATTTTGCCGTGGGCTTAGTTGATACCTTTATTAAGGCAGATTAAGATGACCAGACTAGCATTCAGAGTTTCAGCACCACATAGGTTCCTTTATCAGGTAACAGCAAAACAACCTTGCCAATCCAATTTTTTAATATAATTACAGTTAACTGGAGCAAAACACGTCAGTTATGAATGAGCAAGTCAGTGCCAGGCTTCAGTGGTATGGTACCTGTCCCTGTATCAGAGGTCATTAATGGCTCAATGTAGTTAGCTTGATCTGTTTGCCAACATTAAAAAGATTATTCCTCAAAATACATTGCACCTTAATAGATATTATTTACTTAAAAAAACTGCAGGTGGTTGGAAGCCTACCTGGCTGACATTTTAGAGGAGTGGACAGAGAACAGACTGCAAACAAAATTAGGCTGTTAAGAGCAACAAGCACTGATATGTACATAAATTAGCATTTCCTCTTCCGTGGACAAGACTAAGCAGTTGTCTATAGGTGAGCTGGAAAAAAAAAATCAAGCAGTCACAAATAAATTTTTAACGGAAACCATAACTACATCTGGCATGTGTTTCGGAAGTTGGAACCGAAGGTAATGCTCTGCAATAATTATAAATTTTACAGTTTTGCTTCAATAACCTGAAGATAGGTATGGACAGTACTGCTAAGGCGCTTCAATTACTTTTCAACATGCATGAAGCAGGCGGTATTGCTCATCTTTATCCACATAGGGAAAAACTATGCCCACCTGTAATTAGAAGATATGTACTGTAAAGCTATCTGGGCATGCTTCTAAAAGTAATATCTCAGGGACAAAGCTCAGTGCCTGTGTGGAAACGCAGACAGATTATTAATTCCAGAGGTTAACCTCTTCCACCATAAAGTTGTTCACTTCAGGAAAAAAAACAGGTTTTATAATGAAGGTAAAAATACCTTCAGCATATAGAAGGTCCTACACTGAAATTTAACCAACGAGTTAACAAGCCTTTTTGGTGGTGATATACATTCCCATATCAATGTAAATCTGGAGACCCCTCAAAACTAGACAACAACTTGCACTTAGAGTACCTTTAATGTAGTAAAACACCCCAAAAGCACTTCACAGGAGCGTTAGGAGGCAAAATTTGACACTGAGCAACAGAAGGAGATAGTAGGAAAGGTGACCAAAAGCTTGGTCAAAGAGATAGATTTTAAAGAGTGTCTCAAAAGGAGGAGAGAGAGGTAGAGGCAGAGAGGTTTAGGGATGGAAATCCAGAGCACGGCCGCCAATAGTAGGGTGAAGGAAATCGGGGATGCACAAGAGGCCAGAACTGGAGGAACGCAGAGTTCTGAGGGTTGTAGGGCTGGAGGAGGTTACAGAGATAGGATGAGGTCATGGAGGGATTTGAACACAAGGAAGGGGATTTTAAATTTGAGGTGTTGCTCGACCGGGAGCCAATGTAGGTCAGCGAGCACAGGGGTGACAGGTGAACGGGACTTGGTGCGAGTTACAGAGGGTGGAAGGTGGGAGGCTGGGCTTGTGAGCATTGGAATAGTCGCGTTTGGAAGTAACAAAGACATGAGGGGTTTCAGCAGCAAAATGGACTGAGGCTGGAGGGGGTGGAAAAGAGACAGGCGATGCCAAGGAGGTGGAAGTAGGCAGTCTTGGTGATGGAGCAGATATGGGGTCAGAAGCTCAGCTCAGGCTCAAATAGGATGCCAAAGTTGTGAACAGTCTGATTCAGCCTCAAACAGTGACCAGGGAAGGGGATGGAATCGGTGACTGGGGAACGGAGATTGCGACGGGCGCCAAAGAAAATTGCTTCAGTCTTCCCAATATTGAATTGGAGGAAATTTCTGCTTGCCGGACAAGCAGCGTGATAAATCATAGGCAGTGGAGGGGTTGAGAGGGGTGGTGGTGAGGTGGAGCTGGGTGTCGTCAGCATACATGTGGAATCTGATGTGTTTTTGGAGGATGTCGCTGAGGGGCAGCATGTCGATGAAAAATAGAGGAGGGGGCCAAGGATAGATCCTTGGGGAACTCCAGAGGTATCTGTGCGGGAACAGGAAGAGAAACCATTGCAGGAGATTCTCTGGCTACAACGGGATAGATAAGAATGGAATCAGGTGAGGGCAGTCCCACTCAATTCCTGTAATGTGCCCCAGTGAAACTGCTGAAATCAAACAAAATAATTTTATTCATTAATTTTCATAAATTTCAACTAAAATTTGTAAATTCTCTACAAGATAATCAAACCATTGCCGCAGCCCCTCTTTCTTGCAAGATAGTTGTAGTACTGTACGGTAGCAGAGAATAATCAAGTTAGTCCTTATTAATAGCCTACTAACAGCACTGAGTCACAGGCTAGATTATGCTTTTTGCAGCATTTCAATGAAGAGGAAGCCAAGCTCATTTCCTCAGGCACAAATATAATGGTTACACAATCAAAGCAGATTCAAAACGAGTTTTCTTCTATCTTCGCATTGAAATGGCATTCCTTTAAAAGACCATTGTAAAGTCAGTGACACATTGGCTTAATGACAGGACAGGCAATAGGTTACAGAAAATCTATTTTTTTTTTACATTAGATTGCAAAAGCATCCATTAGGTTTCACAAGCACACTATATAAAATTCCAAACGACACATTACATGTGTGAAGTCACTTTATTTCCTTTAAATGCAAGAAACACTCTTGCTAGGTCATGGGTTTCCACAAATTCAATAAGCATGCCTCAACTGGAAAGCGGACCTGAACGGAAATATCCTTCAACTATTTCCTTTCAGCCAGCATCAAAGCTTCACTAAATGATTAGACATATAATACTTACTTTTTAAAATAATATTACACAATGAGAGAGAGTGTGCATGTGTCTGTATAAAACATGAGTGGAGCTCGGCCAAAAAGCTGTCTGAACACATGTTGTAGAGTCTACCATGCAAATCCAGTTGACAGATCCAAAAGGGTAACTTAAATGCAATAAAAATTGCCCATAGGATAACAGATGGCCAAGCAGCACGAAACAAGGCAGTAACTGAACCAAGGGCCTCCAAGGAGGTCACAAACCACAATATCAGAATCGTGGGATGCAATTACTGCTTTGTATTCACAAGCCACTTCAAAATATACACACGCCCTCTTAGTATTTATCGCCGACATAAGGTGGCTCAGATTGATACCATCAAGCTGCTATAAGGACGAAAGTTCTTCCAAATGACAAGTGGAGAAGCGACCACAAACCACAGACTTCAAAGTAAAAAACACGACTGACTCGCGTGGAGGAAATACCAGATTACTTTGCAGAATACAGCATGCGGTACGTAACTATATCTCGGGTAGTAAACATAACTGATGAGATTGCTTCTCAGAATGGATTTATAGAAACTAATAACTAGAACCTTTACAGAAATAAGCAGATATTCAATCATCTAAGTATCAAAAAGTAGGGAAAGAGATGTTTAATTAAAAAAGTGACAATTTGAAATAATGATTTCCAGTTTTTTCCAACTGCAATTTATGATAAAACCTTAAACGTGAAAAAGCAACCCACGGCTAAGTGCATATCTTTAAAATACTTGGCAAGATTTCAATGTGGCCTCATCATGCTCAGGATTATTCAAGTAACTTAAACATATCAAGCAACAATAAATTTTCAATAGTCAGTTGACTTGTCCAATACAATTCTAGTGGCTAGCACCTGGTTGAAGGCAATTTGGCTTTATAGTTATATTTTGCTACAGTCAACAGCATTTTGATCAATGTCGATCAAATTTCTACATGACCTGCGCTGTGCTCCTTTCTCCACTAACAACGAGCTATAAATTGACCACATGAATATTAATCCAGGGGCAATTTGTGGTGTCAGTCAATACAGTGGCCCTAAAAAAAGAGTCTGCTGCCCATTCCCAGACTGCACTGTATACCACAAATAAAACTTGGGGGCCATTCACAATCATAGAATCTTACGGCAGAGAAGGAGGCCATTCGGCCCATCGTTTCTGTGCCGGCTCTTTTGAAAGAGCTATCCAATTAGTCCCACACCCTGCTCTTTCCCCACAACCCTGCATTTTTTTTTCCTTTTCAAGCATATATCCAATTCCCTTTTGAAAGTTACTATTAAATCTGCATCTACCACCTTTTCAGGGAGTGTATTCCAGATCATAACTCTATGCATAAAAAAAATTCTCATCTCCCCCTCTGGTTCTTTTGCCAATTATCTTAAATGTGTCTCCTCAGGTTACCGACCCACCCGCCAGTGGAAATTAAATAAATCTCTTATCAAACCCATCATAATTTTGAAGACCTCAATTAAATCTCCGCTTAATTTTCTCTGCTTCAAGGAGACTAACTCCATCTTCTCTAGTCTCTCCACATAACTGAAGTCCTTCATCCCTGGTATTGTTCTGGTAAATCGCCTCTGCACCCTTTCCAAGGCTCTCGTCATCTCTTGCATCTTCTCAAAAGCACCAAGTGATGAGCAGAATGTTCTCCAGTGAATTTCAAGAATTAAAAAAATTGACAATTTAGTCTGATCATTTTAATATACATCATTACATCACCTTCTTACTTGCTAACAACCCACATCTGTGTCCACACAATCTTTCACAGGCCAGCAATCTTCAGATCCTGTCAATGGGTAAAATGGATGCGACCTGGGTTTTTTTTTTAAATGGTATACCCATCGGGTATGATAGCATAGTGGTTACGTTACTGGAGTAGTAATCCAGAGGCCTGGACGAATGATTCAGAGTTCAAATCCCAGCTGGCAGCTGGGGAATTTAAATTCAGTTAATTAAATAAATCTGGAATAAAAAGCTAGTATCAGTAATGGTGACCATGAAACTACCAGATTGTCGTAAAAACCCATCTGGTTCATTAATGTCCTTGAGGGAAGGAAATACCTGGTTTGGCCTAAATGTGACTCCAGACCCACAGCAATGTGGTTGACTCTTAACTGCCCTCGGAAATGGCCTAGCAAGCCACTCAATTGTACCAAACCGCTACAAAGAAGTATACTTACTATGGGAGCACCTTCACCTCACGGACTACAGAGGTTCAAGAAGGCGATTCACCACCACCTTCTCAAGGGCAATTAGGGATGGGCAATAATAGCTGGCCTTACCAGTGACGCCCACATCCCAGGAACGAATAAATAAAGAAAATGAATTTCTCCCTCTGAATATAAACAAGATAACTGAGACACATCATATTCATTGTAACTTTATACTGAGACAGCAGCATAATCCAGACACAGCATTAGATTTAATAGATTGTTTTAATTTATACTGCTGGGAATATAGTAGATTTGTTTGTGACATATCCAGGAATTCAGGGCCCAAGTCTTATTACCAATTAGTCTACATACACCTGCATCGACACTGGCTTGAAACCTACCCGGGCTGGGTGCATTTAGTTCACAGGCACCTGCATTGACACCAGCTCAATACCTACCCAGGGGTGGGTCAATTTTATGTTAATACCAGCTTGGAAGGTGGGGGATACATGGTGGCCAAAACAAGTGCTGAACTTTGGTTAATATAGGGACAACACTGACCTCGGTTTCCTTCATTATAAATAAGCGCATTTGGACAGCAGGTTTATCTGAATCAAACAACCTTGGGCACAGATTTTTGGCCCCTTTAAAAATGTTTAAATGTATTTTTCAAAAAATTAATTTTTTGTTTTAAATGTTTAATTAAATTGTATTTATTAATTTTAAATACAGGAAACTCTTATTAACCGGCACCCAAATATCCAGAAATCTCTCTAACCGGCAAAATTCTTGAGTAGGTAATCGGGGTTTTCCTTCATCTCTCGTTTAAAATTAACTTTTTTAAAAACCCGAGGCGTTTGCCTTGTATCGGAGCGTGTAGATTGGGAGGGGAATGTGCAGCCCGGGTAGGCAGCGGACACGACAGATGGTCAGCTGGCGGTCCCCGGGGAGACGGAGCTCCGAATGCAGGCGCATGTCAGTGTGTACGGGGCTCTCGTACGTTGGGAGATATAACTCTCCATTATCCGGACTTTTTGATTAACCGGCACCACGCCGGTGCCGGTTAATAAAGAGTTTCCTGTATGTGGTGATTTATTTTTATTTAGGTTGTGTGAAAGTGTGTTTTTTAGGGGATTCCTATTATGCTTTATGGGGATTCCGTACTTAAATGGAATCCCCACAAGCATAATGAGAATCTCCCTTTGTGATTGGTTGGGCCGGCCCACATGATCCCAGGGACGCTTGCGAACTGCCTGCGCCCCTGGGATACGTGGGCATTTACGCAGGCCTACGCCTGCAGTCCCAGGACTGCAAGAGTCCAAAGATACGGAGGCACCAGGTAGGTACATACTTTTCCTGCGGATCGGAGGCACTCGCCCGCGGAAAGCCTCTGACCTCAATTTCAGCTCCGACCTGTTCTGAATGCTTGTGTGTACACTACTGTGGCAATTACTATAATATTTATTTGCAATCTAATTGAAGGTCTCATAGCACTTGTTTGTACTAAAAACATAGATCTAATTTGGCTCAAAATCCTATGAATCCCATGTCAAATACAAGCAGAGCATGTAACTGATTTGATAACTAGAATTTTCTGCACTAGCAAAGCATTAAAGAAACAAACATTCCTACAGCATGCGTTGGGTAATTATTGGTAACCACATTCCCACTGGGAAAATACACAGACATTAGTTCATCCCATGATGAGCCACATCACTCATTAAATATTCTGATTTATGCCAAGTAAGGTTGCCAATTCTGATTGAACAGTATTTCGGAAGATTTCATCACGACCTCCCACCTCCAGCTACCCCGTCCCCACCATTGATTGCTCTACACATGAATCCTCGTGGCAATCAGCAATAACGACAGCTAGGATACGCGCAGTCCTCTGTGCTGCAGAAACCGATCTCTTAGTCAAGTAGTTTTACTGTTTAAAGCATGAGGGCTGCATTTCTCCCAGGTTGCCCTCAGTGTTCCAGAGGTTAATCTTTAATTCCGGGAGACTCCAGGACAATCCGGGAGGGTTGGCGAGTCTAAGACTTGCTGCCGTAACTAGAGCTCAAGAATTAAACACTCAGGTGAAGTGAGCAGAGCTGTCCTGTTTATAGCAGTTATTCAGCTGTTACAATATGAAGATTTTAAAATGAGATGGTGTGGGGCATCAGACAATTGACAGATTGTTGTGGGGGGGGATGTTAACAAACAAGGCTAGTTAGAAAAGGGTAAAATGGAAAACAGGTATAAAATCTATGCAAGAACTACACCATTAGAAGGTCTGAAGCCAATGTGAATGGATGCCCAATTTGAACAATTTTTAATGAAATTGGAGGCTAAATGGTCATACCACTCCAAACTTTTGACACTTCAAAGAATGGGAGGTACAACTTTATCCTGGAATTAACTTTAGAAAGGTAAATTCAAGTCTACTTATAACTTTAACTCAATATACAATACTCCAATATCGGGTTTACACTCAATTTATTGCATTTCATACTTAGTTAATTGGTGCATGATTAAACTATAGGACAGCAGTGTAGCAGGGGGTGCACAACAGTGCTGCAAGGGGCAGATTGCCATTGATCTCATGGGGCCTTCACTCCCTTGAGCACTGGCTGCCCTCTGGTACCGCATTCAACTGAAAATATTGGCCATGACAGCATGCATTGGCAGGCTGTTTAACCGTGGAAGGTGTCACAGCAGAGCCCAATTTTGCAGTCACCCACTGTTCACACATCTACTTCTGAGGAGGTCGGTGGATAGTGATCAGGAGGAGCAAATGCCTGGCATGATAATTTTTCCTCTCTAACCCAGTGCTGTAGAGCACATCATCTCTGCTGCTTTGCCAGCTGATATCAACTAACAGCACAAGCTGAAGACCAAGCTTGGGAACTTCTCATTCTGTATGAGTAGCCAAATAGTCAGAGACACAGTCCAGCTGGATAGGGTCAGCCTGCTGACTGCCATGAACATATAGCTGAAGTTTACTCGACTCACATCATCTAAAATAATGACCCAAGAAGATAATTACACTGCCAGTATCCTTAAAATTAACATTTTTATAGGCAAAGAATGATGCACTTGGGCAACAGAATACTTTTCCACGATTGTCATCTGGTGCTAGCAGTCAGCATTCCCAGGAGACAAATAGCATGCAAGAGTAAAGTTTCCTCTCCTCATGGAGGACAATGTGCTAACCCAATGCATTGCCCAGTCCCTCAGTAATTTCCAGCACTTTGATATTTGTGTTTTGTGTCATAAACAAAGTGGATTTTTCTGATTACTGAAAGAGTATCGACAGCCTTTTACAATCAGAGTACAGTGTCAAAGTTTGTCAGGAATTTCTTAGATTCGACTCCCCAGCCCACACCTCCACACAACAGCTGTGGATTGGCTATTCTGTCTATGGGTCATGTAGTGTGCCAAAAAATAGAACCAGCACCACGCACGCCACCCTCTTTTCTGTTAACTGCTGTGTCTCTTCTCAGATTATGTTAGCTTCTGGGAGATGTGTTACCTATCTTATTCCTGGCCTGGTACACTTTCTTTTGCATTCAGCTGCCACTTTAGTGCTTGAGTTATTGGCAGAGAATGTTACATGCTGTGCAAATAACCTAGTCAGTCAATGGGGCATTTTGCTCTAGAAATTGACTTCCTGGCAGTCACTTTATTGTTTCTCCATCCTATTTGCCAATTTTGTCTGTTCAGCCTTCAGTTTAGCTTTAGCACACCGAAAACATTTAAGTCAAGGAGAGGGAGGAACATACACTTTTCCGAAAAATCTAATTTATGAAATACCCTATAAATGAGTAAATGCATCAACCGTCATGGTGAAGGAGCCACATAGCTCAGTCACCAAGACAAATGATGCTGTTCCACAGCACAACTAGCCTCGGTCCTAGTAAAACTGGATTACTCCCTGATGATTCTCAGTATCCAAAACAGTTGCATAAAAAAAAAAATCCTTGAAATAACTTCAGGAAAACAACTCCATTAGTTATGCACAAGCTTGTCGTATTGTGACTTTAGCAGTGGTTATTTTTTTTCAGCAGAGTAAAGGCTCTGGCCTACATTATAGGGCCTTGTATTATATCAACATGCTCAGTTACTGGGCAGCCTGGTGGCAGGTGTCAAACAAGTTACTGTACATATCTTGCCCTTTTGGAAAAGGGCACCAGAATCAGAATACAAAATGTAGGCAAACATTGCTTTCTTTAACCAGCAGCTGCACAAGCTAGTATTACTATATGATCACAAAGCCACTTTTGTAAATAATTGACAGATGCACAACTAGTTCTCAGGATTACCGTATAGTGCGCCATTGTGTTTTACCCCGTGCCATTTAATAAATGTCTGCCCACATAGCAGCTGCTTGAGCACAGGCACGATATCAGTGCAGAATTCTAAGATGCCAGCACCCTTCACTGTCTAATGTGAAGCAGGGTTTCAATTAAGTTTTTGCATCCACTCAGTTACCAACTTGCAAAACTGTCAATTGCCTTAGTCCCACTTTGATGTGCTTGTCAGAACAGTTGGAATGCAAGGGCTGTGCTCAACTGGAAAACATTTGCCATTCCTCACCTGTAGTGCAGCCGAGTGTCCATTGACATTTAGCCGCAGGAGGATAATTTAGGTCAGAATTTCAGCTTCAACTGATCTACACTTGTATCTGGCAGACATAACTACTGCTGATTATTGGTGTTTTTAAGAAGGACCTTGAATTTGTTTCCAAAACCTAGCCTGTGCACTGGTTAAGTAATCTTTCGAGGCAGGAGAACATATTACCCTTATACAACCCTCTGAAATCAACAAGCTGGGGGGGGGGGGGGGGGGGGGGGGGGGGGAAGAGAGAAAGAGAAAAAGGAACTTCATACCTTCGCAAGCACATACCACAAATTTATTAACCAATTAAAATTCTAATCAAGTTAAGCTTCCAAAATGACAGTTAATACAGTAAATACCAACATGTAACAGAGCCAGAGAGATCAAAAAGTCCCAGCTTCAATTGTTAGTGTGTAGTGTGTCCTGAGCTAGTCGATATTGGATGGGTTTACAGTTGATAGTAAGTTACAGTAGCTGTTAAAAAAAGTTTTAAATAAGCTTTGTTGGTATTTAACTCTTCTTCCCTTCTCCTCCCACCCCCCCCCCCCCCCCCCCCCCCCCATCCATTTCTTGTCTTCTGTTCCGTTGCACAGCAAGTCAATCCCTGGCCAAAAATACAGGGAAGCAGGCTATTCCAGGTCTTTTATAAATGGAAGGGTTCTTCTTGATGGCACATTGAGATTATTTGGGTATTCATGGCACAGACTAATCGTCAGGGAAGAAAATGGTACTTAAGAACACAAATTTCACAAGGTTTGGTTTTAGAAACCACTGACTGCATCCTGAACCAAGCAACTTCAGGGCTGGGTAATTGCATCCACCTTCACCATTGAAATGGTCAGGAAAATGCTGGAGCACCTGCACATTCAAGAAGTACCAAAACTAGATGCAATGCACCCAAGGCAAATGAAATGGATTTAGAAGCAAGATGCAATGTGGTTTGATGAATCTGTAAATTAGGCATGGAGGTGCACCTGGAAAACTTGAAAATACAGATTATTCCATTCCGTGATGTATAATCCGTTCAACTAGATCCCTATTAACTTAATATTCACTGACTGTAGGAAAATATTACAAGGTCATTATAAAGGAGACAATTCAGGATCATCTACTTCAAAAAGTGTCAAATAATTAAATCAAACTGTGAATGTTGGATTGGATTGGACATGATTTATTACTTTTCGAATAAAGTCCAATTGTTAGGTTAGCTCAGTTAGTGGAACTCTCACCAATGACCCAAAAAATTGTAGATTTAAACCTCCCTCCAAGATTTGAGCGCACAATCTAACCGGGCATTCTGGTGCAGTACTGAAGAAGTGTCTAATCATCAGAGGTGTTATCCTTTGTATGGTATGTTAGACCAAGCACCTGTTCTGGTAGATGTTAAAGATCCTATGGCACTATTCAAAAAACAGCAGCATGTTCTCCCAATTTCTTGGCCATCAAACTGCCCTCAACCAACAGAACAGTGTACTCCAGAAACTGGTCAATGCAAAATGGGGAGCTGACCCCCAACAGTTCAGGCAACTAGTTTTGCCTTGTGTTATTAAATTGTGGAGTACTGTGCCCCAGTATGGTCACACTTGAGCCATGAACACAAAATTGATACTGAACTCAATCAATTCTGCAGGATCATCATGGGGATTTTGCAACAGACTTCCACACTACCTCACAGGGATTACACCATCAGTGAGACAGCAGGCTTTCGGTAAAAACGAGACACAAAAACAGGCATATGATCTTAGGCACCCACTACATCGACACAATCCACCACCCAAGAGGCTGAGTATTGTAGACCTGACAGGCACAAGTATCAAATTACCAACGCTGCAACAGAGTTGACTTGATACTGAACTTCTATCACCAGGCCTGTTATCTTGGAGCCACCTGGACACCAAAAGGGCTCCATCAAGGTCATTAGACGGTCATTAGACAACTGACAAGTTCAAGTTTGATTCGAGAGTAGGTGGACAGCTATTAATAGAAGTTTCTCATGAGCAGCACAACTGATCAGAAAATGAGAGCGCAGTGCCACCATCCTCCTGATACCAGATAGACACATGCTATACTCTGCTGGATGGTGAATTCACCAGCTGGAGATGTGGAGATTCAGCTTCAGCAGCTTACTTCACTGCAACCCAATCTTAGTAGGCACAAAGCCCAAAAAAATGGTGTATATCTTCGGCATAAATGGAAGGACCTACACATGGCAGCTTGCATCATACCTTGATGTTTAGATGTCCAAGTCCAATACTATATACTAGACTTACTCATCATATACTGCTTAATGCAAGTCCTCATGTAAATTGCTGTGCACAGAGACATGCAGCCATAAGGCTGACTTACCCCTTCAGGGTACTTAGTGACATACTGCTTCTTCCTCGCAACTACTTCCCTTAGCCACAAAACCACCACACATCTTGGTGCTGGATCTCTCAGGTCGGCCCGAGAAGGCCTTCTGTAAAATTTCACATCAAACTAATAAAAACACAAACAAAACACATTATGCACAAGAAATCTCGGAGTAGACTCATCGTAGCATTATATTCACTTCATTCATCTTAGTCAGATTAATGGTGCAATATATATAATGCGAGGAACTAGTTACCGAATACTGTGCTGACTGATTAGTCAACATCCAGAGAGCAAGGTGCAATGTTTACCTAATAAACTGTTTATGTACACTCAGTGCATTGGCTGTAACATGCAACATTTTCTGCAATAGTATCTTTTGGTTGCACTTGCAATTTACTTTAGGATTTTAGTTAAAAACAAAAAATGCAAAATCCTAAATTGGAAATGTGAGTGAAAACTAACAAAGTAGAGTATGCAACATCTCTAAAATGCAAGTCTAAAAAAGTGATGTCAATGCATATTATGCTTATTCAATTTTTATAGAAGATATGGAAGCAGTTGAACAGCTTCACAGAATGCCAACAATTGTTCAGTCATTGATTAACAAAGGAGCTCAGGGAATTTAATATTTTTTCCTTAGGAAATTATTTTTTTGTGCATCGAGAGAAGGGAACAATCCATTTGGTTGTGTCAAGTTGTTCTGCATTTTCGCAGGTCATCCTGCACCATGCACCGTTGAAAAGGGATGTTTAGCAGACAGTTTGCTCTTAAGCACCTGCAATGTCATGATGCCAATAGGAATGTGATCACTTCAGGTTTTCCCTTCTCTCTGTGGGGAACCATTAGAGTTTTATTTCTCCCTCTGGCACAACAAAATATTGAAACTTGCTGTTTGGGGAAACTATGAAAGCAGACTCACATCCTTCCAAACTATGCATTAGGCCACAGGACCACCACCATGCTAGCAATTTTTTTTTAAAGCATAAAAATGATAGGATAGATGCAGATCGGACTTTTTTTTAAAAACAGAACAAAGGCAGTTAAGACAGCCACCAGCTAAAACACTAATATTCATTCTTAAGAGTCAGACCCTCACCCTCTTCCCCAGAAGAGTGAATAATGATTCTATTGAAGCATTCACAAAGAGGAAATGGACAGACTTCCCATTTGGTAGGAAAAAGCAGGATACAACCATAGCACAATTGCAGAAAGGAATATGTGCAAGTCCAGCAAGATGATTTAAAGTTGCAGGGTGAGCTGGATGATATGAATGCCCTTCTGCTAGTTCCTACATTCTTACATTGAGAATTCCTGTTAAGTAGAATAGAAATAAGGAATTCTGGTAGACTGTGCAATTGTGCCAGGACAACTACTAGGCAAGCTTCATTGTGATCCAATCTTCTTGATATTATGCTACCTGAAAGCTGGCTAAGATTAATCTTAAAACAGGGTACGGATTATATTGCTTTAATTTAGTTCCAATGGTTATGACGGAAATAATTTGAATGAGGCTTTGATACGATTTTGAACCAACATAAATGGAGTACAGTAAACACGGAATCTGAAACCCAGACATTCCGATTTAAAAACACAAGAAATAGGAGCAGGAGTAGGCCATACGGCCCCTCGAGCCTGCTCCGCCATTCAATAAGATCATGGCTGATCTTCGACCTCAACTCCACTTTCCCACCTGATCCCCATATCCCTCGATTCCCCTAGCTAACTGGGTGCGCCACTAGAGCTGCGCTTGGTCAGAAACAAAGACAGCTCTGAAAATTGAAAACGGAGATCAAAAAATAAAAATCAGCACTTTAATGGCATTTGAAACTGGTTATTAAGAATAATCTTGGATTCTTGTATAGCAGCTTGCTACATTTATTTTTAAAGTCACAATAGTTTATGGCGATAGGACCCTCCGCTAAGACCCGATAATGCTGTGAATATTGTTCTTAAATGAAGAAATGGCCATCTAAATGAAATTAATCAGTGCTCTAAAGTGGCACACTAATAAACCCACTGCCCAATGCAAAACAGAGCTATGCAGAGCCGAAGGTTCCAGCTTCATTGGTAATTAGCTGATCCCAGCCAGGATGGCAGATGGGGTGCTACAAATGGTTTTAATGCTCTTGGGCTGACTAGATAAAAGTCAGGATTCTCACTCCATCATTATCCAGTCATGCTGAAAAGCACAGATGTGTGCACATCTACGGAGGACTAATCCGCTTCAGCTGTGATACCCCTCATGGAAAAGCTAGCCAGCCAGGTCCAAATCTGAAAACTGGTCACTGGGATGAGGGACTAGAGACCAGTGGAACATTAGCACAGCAAAGGTCAATACCTTCAGGAGAGGAGGTACACTATAAATTACTGTCCAAAGCAGAAGGGCAATTAGGAAAGGGAGGGGAAGGATGACCTGGAAAGGGCGAGCAGGAATCGGCAACTGTCTGCAGCACGGCAGTGCAGCCGGGATCAGCACTCCTGCACCTCTCGGCTCCACATTCAAAACTTACCTTTTTGGTGACCGCACGTAGATCATGCCCCGAAAATTAGACCTAATACGGGAGATTACGCACGGTGTACTCTCGCGTATTAGGTCCCGAAGTGCCGGTTTCCTGCATGCGCGGGAAACCGGCACTTCGGGTATTGCGAAGGGGGCGGTTCCTAAGTGAACCGCATGCGCGCTACAGGTTGTGCACACGCAGCACACTTAGTTTTTTTTTCAGGTTTGAACGCGCAGGTAAGTGTTGAAGATTTTACACATGAAGAAAGCAGGCGTAAGACCCCCTTTTAACAAGGTAAGTAGTTAATTAAGTATTATTTTAAAAAATTTTCAACAGGTTTATCTTTTTTTAGAGACTTTAAAGAAAGGCAAGTTTATTTTTATAACTTTTAAAAAGAATTTAAATTTTTGTTTAAAGTGGTTAATTTATTTAACTATAGTTATTTTATTAATGTGATGGCTTTTTCTTTTAAATTTAATTGAGGTTTAGCTGTTCTTTTGGGGGCTTGTTGTATTCATAGTTTTGACAGCTCTTCCTGTCAAAACTATGAATGAAAGATGGGGTGCTGCCATTGGCTCTAACTGGCCCACGTGATCCCAGAGGTCGCATCGAATTAACTGCGCCTCTGGGACACGCACAGACTGCGCGCCGGCACCAGGGAGAGGCCCAGGAACTGAAGTTCGTGTGGGCCAAAACCATAAAGGCAGGCGCGGAGTGAGATATCGCGGGGGATCCTTACCCCCGCGGCAACCATCGAGGTCCAATTTCTGGGCCCATGTTTTCCTTAACGCAGCCAGCCCGCCGCTGCCTGTGTTCAAGGCAGCCCAATTTTGCAACAAGGTTGCCTCAAATGGGCGTTAGAACCCCAATTTGCATTTGAAATCAGCCAAACCCATTTCAGGCATGGGCCCTTTTTCAATATCCTTTATCAATATGGCGGGTGGTGCACTTCCGATGCTTATTGAGCGTACACGTCCTGCCCACCATATTGGATGCTTAGGCGCCTGTTCTGTGCCTGAAAAACGGCACGCCACCATCAAATTGCTACACCATTGTTTTATAAATATTGCATTTGTATTTTGCAAAATTGTTTCTTCATAACCCACTGAATTGAATTTAAGTCATGCGATATACTACTAACGTAAAGAGAGTCAAAAGTGAGTAGCTATTCAGTTTTGTGTTAATTTTCATTTCACTATTTTCTTAAACTGGATTTTAGGTTAGCTTAGCCAAACTTCAAGTGAAATTGTTAGCCAGTCTGTCCCGCCACCCCCACCACAGATATAGCTTTAATGCAATTATTTCTCAGGCTAAGTACATTTTTAAAAAAGTGATTAAAATACAAATGTGACCTGATGCATTTCAGACTATTGTAGAAAGGAAAAATATTTTGCATTTACCCAAGTGCTTTTCACATCCTCAGGAAGTCCTAAAACACTTCACAGCCAACAAATGACTTTTTCTTTTGAAGTACAGTTCCTGTTGTGTAGGAAAACACGACAGCCAATTTGTGCACAGCAAGGTCTCACAAACAGTGAGTAAATGATTAACCAGTAACCAGTTTATTTGATGGTGTTAGTTGTGGGAGTAACTAAGGAGATGTACCCACCCCCCCGTCCCCCCAAAACAAAGTTTGAACCAGACATGTAATGTACTTTACCAAAACTGGGAGCATCAAAGCTGTAAATTAGCAGATAATTATTATATTATATTAATGTCACTAATTAAAACCATCTGGACAAACACATAAGCAGAACCTGCCAGTAGTTTACACCACTGCATGGCAACCAGATACTAATGGTGGTTAAAAGGATACTAAACCTTTAACATTAACAAAAAAAAATCCTATGGAAGTTGAAGGTGTTTAGCAGTCCCGTGTAGATCCCTCCCTGACTAAGTTACAATCAGCCATACCTGTAAAAATTGCGCTATTCTGAAAATAAGCTAGAAAACCAATGTAAATTTCTCAAGGTCACTGAGTATTTTAGAATTTGCATTTTCCCTACTATAGATGCTATATGTGGTTTGTAAGTCTTGGCTATGCCATTAAGTTCTTTTATAGCGACATCTGTCAAAAGTAAAAAAAAATGTTTTAATAAAACTGCATGCAGCAGCTCTAGGGAAAACTACAAAAACTAATCAAAATAAATTTTGGAAATGTCAAAATTCATGACTGTTCAGAGAATTAGAAATGAAAGACGCTATTCTGATACCAATTATTTGTGCGTCAACATCACATTACAACCATCAGCCTTAGAACAACCACTAACCCAAGTCATTTAGCATAGCAGAGCAAGCATAATTTGGGTTCTGCTAAGGTGTAGGCTAGTCAGTGCAAATATGATTTTCAACATGTCCAAAAATTGCATGCACCATTTCCGCTCTAGTCTGTCTGTTCTTCTGCAGTTGCAGCATTCCATTAGTGACAGGACAGACCGCAACCTATTCTTAGGCCTCTACCATGGCTGTCCCATTTACTGCTGCTAGAACCTGCACAAATTGGCAAGTTATACACCAAACATGGCAATGATACACTTGCTCATGGCATCATCTTGCTGAACTGTTAGAGCTTTAAAGGAAAATTCATTAGAAAGTATAACATACCTTGATCCTCAGGCAAGCAAATGGTACTTGGGTATGGAAGACCAGAAACACAAGGAAGAATTGGAGGGTATTAACACATTGGTTTTACTTTCAGTTGGCAACTTGCTTTATTTTCAGCTATTAAGCAAACCTGGAAAGTAATCCATACCAGGTTAGTTGGAAATGTTTCCAGCCACTGAGTCTACCAGCATGCTGAACAGTTTCACTAGAATCTTATAAAGCAGCTATTACTGGACTCAAGAATCCCTCCCCATGGGAAACATCACTATAAATATTTTGTTACTAGGGTATAATTTCCTACCTGGGACAGTCTGCAAAACAGGATATTGATCGGAAGGCACTCGCATTGGGAACCAACAGACAAAGTTCAACAGAAAATGCTACTAATGGATGTTCAAGGGAAAACCCTGGAAATGGATAGGAATTGGACTAAGTGTGGGAAGACTTGTATTAGAAGACTTCTGTTTGGTGGTGGGGAGTTCTGAGTGAAGTGCCCATGGGATTGGTGTTAGGACCCCCAGTTTCTAAGTTACATTAAGATGGCTTCAGAAGCTCAATGCAAACTGGTCAAATTCACCCACTATACCAAAGTAGGAGGGAGGGTAGTTGGATCTGAGGTGGCAGCTGAGGAACTACAAAATAAGTTGGGAGCAAAATATCTAAGTGGGCAGAAGAAGTTTGATATGGACAAGTGTGAAGTACAGCACATAAGAACAGTAGGTCACATAAGTAATCACTGAATGATGTTGAAACAGCAAAAGGGTGAAATTGAACGGGACCGAGGTTTGAGTAGACTAATTGCTCAATATATGTCTAATCACTGCAAAGCACCAATCATTAAAGCAATTAGAATGCAAAACAGCTAACATAGAAAAATACAAGGTATAAGAAGTCATATTTGAACTGTACAATGCTCTGGTCAGACCACCCCTTGAATATTGTCTCCAGTTCTGCTCAACAAAACACTAGGAAGACATTCAAACTCTGGAGATGTTGCAGGGAAGGCTACATCTCGAGTCAGTACTATGAAGAGTGGAACTTGAGTTTTCAATCTGAGGAGACCTTATAGAGCAGTGTTGTCCAATACATTAGCCACTAGCCACATGTGGCAAATTGGAAATCCTGATGTGGCGAATTGCATATTCATATGGTATATGCATGTGCACTTTAACCTTTTTGTACAAGTGTTTTTTGATCGTGCTGACTGCTCCTTAGGTTACTGAATAGTGGTAGATGTTTGTTAAGTAAATATGCACGTCAAGTACATTTACCTGTATTGTGACTGTATGGCAGGCGTTTTCTGCTAAAATTAGTGCATGTGGCCAAAATTGCATCACCGTAACCACACCTGTGAATAGTTAGCAGTTTCTATTGGTCAACACAGAGTTATAGAAGAAAACTACTTCAAATTAAATAAGACAGGATGAGCACAGGTATCAACTAGCAAAAGACAAATTTATGTCAAAGTTCTTCAAACAAAGTACGATCACTTTGTGGAATGGATTTCTGGGTAGAGTAGTGGAGACAAAAAAATCTAGAATCATTTAAGAAACAGTTGAATGCTGTGATGGGAGAGGGGAAGAGAAGACTAAAATCTTTCTGGATTAATGAGCTGCAATGGGCCAAAGGGCCTTTTTCAATCTCATCTATCTTGTGATCTTGAACCCCCAAAGCACTTAAGCTTAACAGCATCATCTGCAGGACCAGTAGGACAAAGACATAAATTATTTGTTTAATCAAAGCATACAGACATAACTTCATGCTCAAAAACAGTAAATTGGAGTGCAAACACACTGCAAGATTAAAAATCACACCAAGTTATTACACAGTACTTGCAATTCCAATTTTGGCAAGAACAGTGATGAGTAATGCCTCGGAAAAAATTACAAGTAGAAGCAATTGCGGATGTCAGTTCACATTGCACTTTCTACCCCAGAGTCATACAATTAAAGGTCAAGATGACCCAAACTGCAACCAATGTTCAGTGTTTATATGGAAAGTCAGTTTGTCCATAATGTTACAAAATTTTTTAATTTTTTTTTAATTACCTACCTTATGCATACACTAGCCACACATGAATCTCATTTTCAGAGCCCTGGGCAATTCAGTGGGCATTTTTAATTTCTGAAATTGAACAGAAGTAAATAGCTCCACTGCTCATCTAATTGGTTGCTACGATTGTGCTGCAAATTCACAACAAATCTAATTTGCAGCCGCAGGGCAATACATTGTCAAGCTTTTCTGTATGGGGTAAGACCCAACAAATACTGACGTACTCTTTGAGGACCCCTTGTCGTAATTTTCAAAAGAACACCAGCTACCAAAGAAATATATTAGCAGTAAGTTACAAATATTGAGAAATACAAAAATTTGACTAGATGTGCAGAAATCTGATACCCCTGAGGAGTGGACCCCTCACTACTGACTCACTGCAGTCTTGGGCCCACAGTTTGAAAACCTGTGAACAGTACGCTAATGGAGAAACTAAAACAATGCTCCTAGATTAGGGACAGTACATAGATTTAAAAGTATATTCATTCCACAAACTCCCTGAAAACTGGGGAATTACTTTTCTATTGGTTACTACTCTGAAAACGTTGCATCAGTCTAGTTCTTGCCCATTTCTTACACTATCCTGCTTATTGCTCCCATTCTCTCTCCCAGCCCCTGTCTCCTAGTGAGGCACCCATGAACACACAAGCTAACTGGACACCAACATCCAGTATATGGCACACATCTTTTTCACCCAACATCCTGCACAATGTATTCTTCCAGCATGCCAACTATTCCAAAACCTTCAACATTGCATTCATTTTATATGCTATATAAGATACTACAATGGGCGTGCAATCTGGATTCAATTTTCATCAGGAAATAAACAGAGGCTGTGCAATTTGGATGACTTCTTTTGAAAAAGGGGGACCTAGATCATCTTTAGGTACTGCGGTAAGGACAATATTCTTTACACTGCAGCAAACATCAGTGTTTTACTCCTAGTTCGGGAAGGACAGCAATACACTGAATAGTTACCACACTGGTAATCAATCCCCTGAAGACTCAGGTCATTAATCAAAGACTGATTCAGGTAACAAACCAAGGCATTGTTTACTAAAAGCAAGATCGCAATGGTTCGCTATGCATAATCTCCAACAATTTTTATTAACTCACCATCATAACAGCAGATAAGTGGCCGAAGCCACAATATGGGTTCAATTTTTCTTTCAATTAAAAATGAACTATCTAGGGTTTAAGCAAGTATCTGATGAGCCCCATGAAAGTGGTGTCTATGAACTGTGTAAATAATTGTGGGTTATCATTTAGCTTGACTGTACTTTTTTATTAAGTCGCTTGTTTGTTTAGAATTAGTGATGTCCAAAATATTAAAAATTATTTTCTTTGCATTTAACTGAGTTTGTGTGAAATCCAATTTTCCCCACTAATTTTGCCCTTTAAAAAAAAACCTTAAAAAGTGGGTTTTTAAATTGGCAGTAAAAACTGACTATAATGATCCTCGCTCCTACTTTAGGCTTGACAACTGCAAAGTCCAACAAACTTTGTTGGTAAAATGCCAAGTCCTGTCAAGTTATCCTATATAGCAGTCTTCACAGGTTTCAGGCTGTTATGACACCTAGATTACCACATGACTTCACAGTAAAGGATTACTGTTAGCAAAAATAGAACTATGAAAGCTGGTTTGCTAGCAACATAATTCAAAAGGCTTTTAAAACAAGAACCAACTAGTTAATGCCAATTGAGCTTGCACCAGCAAGAGCAAGTATTATTAATGATTTGCTTGCCAATAAATTGCCTGCAAAGTTCTAACAGTATGGTTATGATCTGGAAGACTTGTGTAGGTCACATGTAAATCATTTTCCTTGTGCAGGATTTTTGGAAAGAAACTGCAGGACCAAAAGGAGCCATTTTCAACAGCTTGGTACAAAAGCAAAATACTGGGGATGCTGGAAGTTTTTATTTCAAAGTCATTTGCATCCAGATGTAGGTGCTATAAAGTGGGAAGTACATGTCACTTCTTCGTGAACCTGTGTACACAGTATTCCTTGCAATGTCATCACTACACATTGTTACCAGTACATTGGGGCAGAATGTGCGGTCGGTATGACGCCACACTGAGTTTGGGATTTAGCACATGTGCTAAATCCCAAACTTGCGATCTGTCAAGTTCAGACTTGACAGATCATCTGCTCTGACTGTATTAGCCTCATTGCTGGCGCAGAGTTGGGCTAATTGCTCACCAACTGCCCAGCAATTATGCATGCAAATTTTATGGCTGGTGCAAACAGGCGCAGGAGCCTGTTTGCACAGTGTAAGGGGGTCACCCATCAATGATAAAAAAATCTTCATCTGATGCTTTTTTGTTTAAATTACTATAAATATGTTTGCACTTTATACTGAGCCTGCCTGAGGGATTAGCAAACCCCCAAAAGTTCAGTTGAATATTATCCAAATGTAGATCTCTACCTGAATAAAGTAGTTAAGCAGTCTGCAGTGTAATGTGATTGCTTCTGGTTTATTGATAATTTTCCCCCAAATTCATTTCTAATTCTAAGAATGTAAATCCAGACTGGGGTGAGTGAGAGACTGGGGGTGAATGAGACCTTCTGTTTCCTGATTGGAGCACCTCCCCACATGATCCTAGGTACCCTTACGCACATGGTGCGCCCCTGGGATCTGTGGGCCATTATGAAGCGCTCAACTCCGCAGCGTCTTACAGCAACTTCTCGAAGGAGGGTTCCCAGCAGGTAAGTGCGCATTCCGTTCGGAGGTCAGCGACATTATTCGTAGTTACGCCGCCGACCGCAATTTCAGGGCCATTATTTTTATTTTTTTTTATTTTTTTTGAGGGGCAGGGGAAGCAGGGAGAAAAAGCTACGGGTGATAAAACACACAAGCCAATATGCAATATTCTTAATTCTTAACCTCATATTGCTCCCACCTGCGAAATCTGTAAACACTAGTATTTATCATATTATTAAATGCTCCCTCCAGACACCGTCCAAGTTTGGAATGCCAAAAACTAAACAGCTGGCTCGTACTCTCAGTTCAAGTGGACTGAGTATGAAAATTTCAAATGCTCACCATTACACTTTATACTCAAATCATAACACTATAGCAGAGACACATTGATAATAGCTGCAATATTGGTTACAACAATCTAAGGACTGCTGAGATAGACCAGAAAGCAATTTATTAATAGTAGGAAAACTTCAAGATATAATATTAGTGAACAGTTAGAAAAGGTATGGGCTAATCAGGGACAATGTGAAATTGTAAAGGGCAGTCATGCTTGACTAATTTGATCAAATTCTTTGTCAAAATTACTAAGCATATAGACAAAAGGAATGCAATGTATGAAATATATTTGGACATCCAAAAAGCATTTAATTAAATGCCACACAAGAGGCATGTTGCAAAGATTAAGTTGTATGGTAGCGAGTGTAAAATGGCTGATGGATAGAAAGCAGAGAGTAGGAATAAATGGATATATCTCACATTGTAAAGATGCAGCTAGAGACATCTCAGGAATGTGTGTTAGAACTCATTCTCCATAATTTGGAGATGGGATTAGAAGGAATATCAACATTTGCTGACAATACCAAATTAGAAGGCATGGTAAACTCGAAGAAAGTGGGCAACTGCAAGAGAAAACTGGTTACAGGAGTAGGCAGATATGGGACAAATGTAGATAAGTGAAGTAGTATGTTTTGAGTACAGAAAATGGAAATATATTCTAACTGGCAAGATTGTCGATACAGTGGAGCAGAGTTTTAGGAGTGCCGATACATATATCTTTAAAAACGAAATGCAAGTGCAAGAAGCCTTAAAAAAATAGGGGGGGGGGTGACGGTGAACAAATAGGATTCTGTTTTAATATACAAGGACACTGAATATAGTCATGAGACTTGGAAAAACTAGAGATTTGTTCACTATAACAGATTGTTACGGGCAAATGTAAGTTTTCAAAATTTTAAACGCAATTTAAGACAATAGTGGAGGATGGTTGCACCAGAGCTACTGGGAGACGAGGAGGTGTGGGCTGGTGCTTGGGCTGGGGACCCCCTATTGGAACATGGTCGGCAGGGTGGTCCACACTCCTGTGATCTACCTGCCTTTCTTCCACCACATTTCCAGGCCACGAGAGCCTTCTTTTTGCCAGATTTTCCATGCGTTCCCCCCCCGCCCCCCTCTCCTATTCTGCTGTAACCATTTACACCTCATCTGGACCCATCTTTTGTTACTTTACTTGTCCCATTACCACCCGCTTTTGCCTTGCACCAGCATCCCTTTTGTAATTTAATCACTACTGCCCTCCACCCTATCACAGACATTTCTCTTTGTAGTTCGTCCCCCATCTTCCCCTTTTCCCTGACTGTTAAGCTCGGTTTCTCATATTAAAGGGTAAAGGATACATCAGGAAAACACAATCAGAGTAGATCACTCCATTGTGGAGCTAGCACTGATACAGGTCTAAAGACACTTTGCAAAGGAGTAAATAAGAACTGCTAAATAGAATGGGGGTGGGGGTGGAGGGGGAGAAAAGGGGATAACCTCATCACTACAAATAAACATGTCATAACAAAATTGACAGGGTTTTGGAAGTCAGTTAAAAAGTTCAAATGTGATTGGAATAGAATTTACACAGAATATTGTACGTTTGATAGAATTAATGATTCTGGATAAACATTTGGCATTCTATCTAGTCGCAGCCACTTATTCACCATTATTCCAGATCTAGACACATCCATCCAAATGGCTTCTAAATTTAGCCCAACTCAGCTATATCTGGCAAAAACCATCAAGTAGTGGCCCATTTAAAAATGACAGGAATGAAACGAGTTATGGAAATGTCACTACATGTTTATTGTAAGTAAGTTTAGCAAACTAGTGTTTTGGAATAAAACAGGGCTTGAATAAAGCAGCCAATTAAACACCCTTTCACTTGCACCCATCATGTTATTCCAGATGACACTAACAAAATTAGAAATGTTGTCTAAGTAAGTATGTCTATAGTTTTGAGCAAGTAACCCAAATTAAAATGAAGGCTGTTCTTTTCCCAAGTTTAAGAGAAGAAGGGAAGATTCTGGTTAAGATACAAAGCTTTCTTTGATCTGAATGTGATTGACAGGTGTACTTAAAATACAGATGAAGATTACAGTGTCAGCATCTCAACAAACACTAAGGGTTCATTTACACATCAGCATGAAGCAGTTTCGCTTCACGCAGATGCTGCGTTATAGTGCAAATGCAGCTGAATCCAGAGTCAGGGAGATAACAGACAACGAAATGAAGCAAAGCGAGAATTCCTGGAGGAGGGAATCGCACACCATTTCACTTCCAAGTTAGTTCTGGCCTTAATAATGTACCCTTATTCTACTAGAAGATACACTTCAGCATTGCATAGCAAAAGACCACAGGTACTGTAAAAGAGCCAGCAGCAATTTACAACAATTAGTACTCTAACAAATCAAAAAAGTGTCCTTAAAGCAGTTTATTTCTTAATCTAAGTATGCCAGAAGGAAGAACTCCGTAACACAAGCTAGCATTACATATGAAACTGTAAAACACTGCTGGCGTGGAGTTTATTGGGCTGTTTGTGCCATTGAAACTGCTGAGGATTTGTTTCTTAGACTAAAGAAGCTGAGTGTGTTGAGAGCTTTCCTGTGGTGTGTAAATACTGCTGTGTGAGTATAATATTAACTGGTTATTAAGATTCTGCAGATATGAAATAAGAGCAAATAAATACGGTTGTGATTTGAGCACGCAACAGTCTGGCCCTGACTCTGAAATTTCCAGATTATCCGAGTAGATTGAACTACAGTATAGAATTTACCACTGTGGATTAATTGTTAGACCCAGGCCGCATTAGTCTCGGTAAGGGCAAGTTAAAATACCAAGTACATTCACAAGGGACAAAGCAGCTCATAGGAATCACTACACAATTATTGAAAAAGACTATTTTAAAAACCCAAATTGTAACACCACAGGACGTGCTTAGGTACCCTTACACAGCACAAAACCAGAGCACTCAGTGTGTGGAACTTACTTCCTCTGCCCAGCCTAGTTACCAGTATGAATCTACTGACCCTGGAGGCACAGGGTCAGGCTCGCACAATGTGAAAGCAAAGACTTTTTGGGGGGGGGAAGATTTGACAGGAAGTAAAGCAGGCTCTCATCCAATATTACCACCATTTCGTATCAAATTGCTAATATAGCAGCAGTC
Organism: Squalus acanthias; assembly: GCA_030390025.1. Lineage (NCBI taxonomy): Eukaryota > Metazoa > Chordata > Chondrichthyes > Squaliformes > Squalidae > Squalus > Squalus acanthias. The sequence goes on from CM059448.1 coordinate 14,204,020, forward strand.
GTGTCATTTCTTGCTCACTCATTGCAATGGACTGCCAATACAGAAGCCTAGACCTCAATGTTTGTTTTGTGGCATTAGCCTTTTAAACATTTTTTTTTAAATTCTAAATGCAAGCATTCATCTTGCATTTCTATTCCATGTGCCTTTTAAGTTTGAAGGTTGCTTTGAGAAATTTGTACCCTATAGCAGCTAGCAGCCACAAAACCAGAGAATAGAACAGCTTCAATTCGTATGAACACAGAACAAACTGTCAAGTTTCTAGTTTCTTACTTCAATGCCATTGTTTAAAAAGGTGTATTGGCCATACACTGGGTAAACAGAGTAAATACTGTCCCCAACACTGTCTAGTAAAGGAGCTGCACCAGAGTTGGCTTTCAATTTACAGTGCAAGAATTTGTTTAATCAACTGAAAAATCAATTTTCCGGCTGAAGCCCCACTTTCTGGGATCCAATCCATCCTGATAAACCTGTCCAACCTGATTGGTCCCTAAAGGGACAGACCAATCAGATGCCAGACCTGCAGCTGGCTCTCAGCACAGCAACAGCTTAACCAGCTTCCCTTCCCTGGCCTCAAGCTCCTCTGGTTTTCCCACCACAGCCTCATGCTGCCACTTTCCCACACACATTCGCACAAAAAAGATCTGCCTGCTTTTTTAAGGGTATTTCTTCCAACTTATTCCTGCGCAAATTTAATTTTATTTGAGCAGCACTCCAAACACAAGTCAAAATAGGGCTGGAAAAAGTCAGTGGGACTCAGGACAGGTTCAGGAGGGGAAATGGTTAGGAGGATAGAAAGGGAGATGACAAAAACACAGCAGATGGAAGAACATTGGAGAGAAGATAAATATAAAACACAAAACCACATGAGCAGGAAAGAGCCAAAGGTGGTGAGTTAAGTACCTATGCCACCAACACACAAATCCACATCTTGGTCACCTACGGTCTGTCTTATCTCCAACGTTCTGCTCACCAGCCTCCTCAGCTCCATCCTACACAAACTCCAATTTATCCAGAACTTCACAGCCCACATCCTGTGTTTTACTATTTCCTGCTCACCCATCATCCCGGTTCACATGGACTTCTATTGGTTCTCCATCCTCTAGTTCATGGGTTTCAAAACCCGTGTCCTCATTTACAAATTCCTCATTCGCCTCACCTTATCCAACCTCTGCAATCTCTTCCAGTCCACATCCCAATTTGCACCTTCCACTTTTGGCCTATAATACTTGGCTGGCTTCCCCTCTTCCTTTATTTCACCACAGATGGCAAAACCTTCAGTCATCACTTCCCAGCACACTAGGATTCTGTTCCTAAACACATCTGTTGTATGCATCTCGATCTTCAAAAAGCCTCAAAAAACAGTCCTCTTCAACCACACCTTCAGTTTCTCCCACAGCCTCCTTGGTATTAGATTTCTTTCCACCCTCCCCACCCAACCCTTAAGAAGCATCTTAGGCTATTTTGCTACATCAAAGATGCTACAGTATATAAAATCAAGTTTCTGTTTGAGAGCCGAACTCCTCCCAACTCTAAAAACACTACTGGCTAAAAAGTAGGAAACAAAGATCATCAGACCCAGATGGTATGCATCCCAGAACACGAACTACATCAGGAATGAGAAGTTATAGTTATGAAGGCACTAAAAGTTGATAAGAGTTGTTACTGGAACAGAGAATGGTAAGGGGGCTCCAATACAGGTTTTCAAAATTATGAAAGCTTTTGCGAGGGTGAATAGTGAAAGATTGTTTTCACTGGTTGGTGAATTCAGTAATAAGGGAACAATAGATCAATGAAGGGGTAAATTAGAAGAATTTTTACTGAAGGAGAATAGATAATTTATTAATATTCTGATTAGAGCATACAATGGCAAGGCAAATCTAGTTACACTATAAAAGGAGAAAAATATGGATTACCACCAAAATTTCAGTTCTAGATGCCCGAAGAGCTCCTAAAATCTCAACTGCAAATCCGCATTTATTGTATATCGTTACATCCAGAATCTTAAATCCAGGTAACTGTAGCCAAGACCTCAAACTTCCAGTACAGAATTAGAAGTTGTTTTAAACTACCCAACAGCCTGGAAAAACTATAGGTTACCAAACAATACAATAGTGTTTAAATAGTTAAACATCTAATTGATTCAGAACATTTCCACTTTTGATACTGTACCATCAAGTACTGTCTCACTTGGAAATTTGAGTTTCAGGTAAAGATATTGGTTGCTAGGATTCAGAAATTATATTCCAAAATTTATAAGAAAAGCATCTCCGTCCATGAATCAATAATAGTTGAACTGGTATGGACTGCCAGAGTAGCATAGAGCATTCTGCGGCTGAAGCCTGAAAGCGGATCATGGATTTTACTTTTGTGCCTTCAAGACATGAACAAATATATTTCAGAAACATATTCTTCCAACCCATACAGTAATTAGGCAACGGATTAATCAGGTTAGTCTGAATAAATTATAAATTTTCACACTCCTTCAGTTGGTGAATATCCATGGTACAAAAATACCCAGGTTCAAACTTGTAAATGAATGGTTTAGAAATCAAGAAGGGGGATAAAAAATCACTTCATGCGTGAACAGGACGCGGGTGATTTTTTCCCCTTTCTCACAGATACGACAAAATAATTAATTTGGGAGAATAGAGCAACAAAAAAATAATCCATGTATACCATAACATTTTGCACACACTCTCAGACTGTCACTGGAATTGGAAAATCGAAAGCAGCGCAAGACAGCTCCACGGTGAAATGGGAAGGCTTTTATTAAATAAAAGTTTTTAGTACCAGTCAACTCCTGGTGCCCAGTTACAGAGCAGCATAAACAGAAACTTATTAGAAAGGTGCCTTCCCATTCTATTGGCTAGGGAATTGTGCAGAGGATAGGGGACCTAACGAGAATTCTTTTTAAAAATACAATTATGTTAAAATTCGCAAGTTCATTTATCCTACAGTGGCAATGCCAAAAAGTGTAGGTGCTTAAAACTAATTCAGTTTACTTTGGTGGTGCAATTATTCCAAATGCAATGCAAAGTGCATGTTTCTGTTACACGGGGTCGAGAACATAGGAACAGGAGTAGGCCATTCAGCCCCTTCAGCATGCTCCACCATTCAATGAGATCATGGTGCCAACGCTCAGGAGAAGAGCATTTAAAATGCCAGAGATCATTTTGGTGCAGAGCAAAATTGAACCCTAATAAAATTGCAGACAATATACAAACTTTTGCACTTTCCTGAGAGATACAGGATTTTAAAATGATGCCAAATCAATTATATATAGATATAAAATGGGAAAAAAATGAAAGTGCAGTAAAAACAGAAAATGCTCCACAGGGCAGGCAGCATCTGTGGAGAGAGAAACAGAGTTAACACTTCAGGTCGATGACCTTTCGTCAAACTGCAGTGATCTTTTATTCGCAGCAAGAAAACACCAAGAGCAAAGAAAACCAACAAGTCTGAAGAGGCAAGTATATAGTTGAGATTAAATTCTCCATTTGCGTCAAGTTAAAAAAAAAAAATAACTTCCCCCTGCTCCTGATCTTCAGCAATCCCTAGATAGCACTCAAGGAAAGTTAAGGGGAGAACATTGCATAGAATGGAAGTTGATGATCATGGGTGTATGTGGGGTAAATGCGAAGGGTCAGAAGTAAAGATAGAAGCATCATGTTTTCTCCTACTTGCTCCAAAGGCTATCCATTAACAGCATGTAATTTTCAGAGGAGCCACAATTAGGGTGGATCCAAAAGCAAATCCACATAATTTTAAACTAAACTAAATAAACTATTACGACCAAGACACATACATGAAGAACAAGCTATACTTTTTTTTTTTTACATTGAGCTCCTACATTGATTAAAACAGAAGTTGATCTGGCAACAGGGATAATGAACTGCTATAATATAATTTTATAAAACCTGCGCAAGCCTAGAGAGAGTGAGTTTTCATAAGCTCTTCAGCTCTGGAAGAATAACATCAGACCCCAGTCTTCATTGACACCCACGTATATGCATTTCAAAATTTCAAAGCAGTGATTAATAGACATGAGATCCGGAGCTGCACCCTGGCCAATTTTTCCCTTCCCTAGCCCAGGGACACTGACTCTATTGACCCTCCACTGTTTCATTTGAGTTCAGCTAACACAAACCAGAGTATCAAAACTGGGCTCTTCCTGATTTGTACGATTCAGCGTTACACCGAGCTGTATATTCATTACCCCTTACTGACCAACTGAAGGGCCAGATTATATTTTTAGAGCAAGGTTCAACAGTTTTCAGAAAAGTTAAGTAGAAAAACTTTAAAAAGGTTTAGCCAAAAGTTAACATTACAAAATAAATTAATATTGTTGAAAACAAACTGGAGCGTTTGGTTCATTTTCAAACACCCATCAGCTGGGAAAATGTTCTCAAAGCATTCCAAACAGTCTATGTTGTTGACATGTTTTGTCAAATTTTGCAACCCTTCTTTAAATACAGATCTTCATTATGTCCTGGGAAAAAGTGTCTTTTAAAGCTCCCAAAAGCCAAGTAAATGCTCCACATTATGTGATTATCTAATGTCAGCCAAGGCACCATTGAGACGCTACACTTTAGCGCCTCTGACTAAAGACGGAATATAGAAAAAGTGTTCCACCTCATGATTGTTATCAAGATCGATATAGAAAGATGATTGTCAAAAGAACCCAAGGCGACATGAGGAAAAACTTTACGCAACAAGTGGTTAGGATTTGGAATGCACTGCCTGATAGATTTAATAGTAGCCTTCAGAAGGGAATTGGATAAATACTTGAAGGAGAAAAAATTGCAGGGATATGGGGAAAGAGCGGGGGGAGTGGGACTAACTGGGTTGCTCTTTGAAAGAGCTGGCGCAAACTCGATGGGCCAAATGGCCTCCTTCTGTGCTGTACTCTTCGATGATTCTATAAAAAAGGTCATTCAACACATATTAACTTATCCATCAAGACCCTATAATCCACTCCACCATGACACCCAATTATATTTCCTAAATTATTTCAGAGTTCCCCCACTGCCCTATCCAGAAGTTCAGTCCATATGTTAATTATCTTTGTGTGAAGAACTTCTTGGCAAAAGTCGTACATTTGCCTTCTGCTGGTACGAACCTGTGTCCAGTGTTCTGCTTTAGTCTGAAGTCGTTTACAGATCTACCTTTTTCTGAAGAATTATCTTATATACCTCTACAATGTCATATCGCAGTCACCTCCTTTTGAGGCTGAAAAGCCCAAGTTTTTCCATTCTTTCATCATAACTTGGTCCTTTGCTGGCCTTCTCTGAATTGTTTCCAACCCCTGAATCTCTGATTCCCACTGGAAAGTGTGCATGAATGTTAAGTGATGACAGGATTGGATGAGCTTGCAATGCTTTCAGAGTCAATGACATGCTCCATATAGGCTCATACGAAAAATGAATAAAATAGCAAAGGGATGGTTAGAACAAAAATTTACATATAATGTAGAATTCTGTGCCACAAACCATTGCTGAAGCACAGTCCATCAATTCTCTTAAAAGGGAATTTGAGAGTTGCTTGAAAAAGGGGAATATTAAATGTACGGGAGCAAACAGGAGAGTGAGATTCGACCAAGTGGTTTATGTAACAAGAGCATCAGGACAGACTTAATGGGCCAAATAGCCTATGCAATAATATTCTATGATTTTAGTATGCTTTACAGAATGGTAGCCTGCATTTCATTACACTCTTGACAAAGGTTTAAGCAAACAATTAAATCAATCGATCAATTTCTCAGGCACTTGAGAATTTGGACTTTATTTATTTTCCTGAAGGTTGGGTTTACATTTCATACCGTGACTGCAACCAATAGACAACCATTTGCTATTGCCCATCTGCAAATGTTTCACTGGATCATGAGATCAATCCTAAATTATAACCAAAAGCACAATATTTACAAAATCGGTTGTTCTGAAAGCAAACAATATACATTCATACTTTACATTGATCTCTGGAAACAAACTTCAATATCTACAGGTCGCACAAATAGTGTAATCTGCTTACATTTTCCTCCTCAGCATCGACTGCAAACATCGCAGTCCATTGCTATTTGCATTGCAACTCAATATCTATTTGTGTGAGTCTCTCTCTCTCTAAACACATATACATATGGTCTGGGGTTTCTCTGATTTTCTCCTTCCTCTCGGAGAAGACAATGGTTTGAATTTCTACAGAAACTGTTGCCAGACATTTTGGTAAATTGGCCAAACTATGTCAACTTCATTTGTTTGGCCTCTGACACTACCAATATTCCATTTGTGTGTTTTTGAAAAGATTCTCACTGCCATGCCAATTATCTGGCACTTTGTTCAGCTGGTGGCACTAACAATGCAGTTAGTTTGCATCCATGAAGACAACTTTCTCCCCCCACTTTAAACTGAATCACGTAAAAATGCTCACCCACCACCCAAAAGGCAGATGAATCAGCACCCATACTTGTATAAACACTCGATAATTAAAAACATGCAAAATGGAACATTTTCCAGCAGCATAGGACATTGCATTGTTCCATACTACCTGCACTAAAAATGCACATCATCTTTTAATTTGGAGAAGAAAAAGACAGCCTCAAGATGTACATTAATTTACTGTTTGGGGATAAGAGAGATCTTGATATAACCTGTCATTTTAAAAAATGCACTTACAAAACATTTCACAATATTGTTCTCGACTGCCTGAACCTCATAAATGTAGACAGTGACTCTAAATATAGTTAAAAGATTCACCATTTCTGCATACAACATTCTAAACAGTAGAAGCTTCAATAATTGTAGTTTATTTGTTAGCAATTTTGAGTGAACACCAAGAGCACCACCTCCGACTCTTCCAAACCCACCATTTTACAACTGTACTAAGCTCCAGCTGCACAGTCCCACCACCTGCAGTCTGACCCAAGTGCCCTGGCAGCACCTTGGGCAAGAACGTGTGCAATATGCTTACCACAACATGGATCCCTCTGCTTGACCCTGGATGAACATAGTGGCTGGCAGGAATTCCATTCAAGAGTGCATTTTATTTTTAAATAAAATATTTGAGTTTTCAACACCAAAAAATGCAGAGAGGATGTCAAGCATAGGAATGATCTCAAGAAATAAAGGTCTAGATTTTCGTCACAGAATTAAAAAAAAGGAATAATCACAGCATCCAGAGAATAGCTTGACAAGTCAAAGTACAGTGGTGTGTCGAAAAATTACCTCAAAACAGGCGAGAATGCAAAATCAAGCTACAAGAACGCCAACAATGCATTTTACTGGCAAGTACTCTACTGTTATGCATAAACTTCCAATTTTGAATTATAATTAAGGGTAAGTAAACAAAAGATTCAATTGGCATCATCCCCATATTACTGCAAACTCTTACTTTATAAAAAAAAAACAAGCATATATTTAGCTGCAACAAAACGGATATCTACTAAATCAGATCTGATATCTCCGAAATCAGCTGGCACATGACCAACCCGCACTTGTGCCTCAGCTGTTATGTAACCCAGTGAACATCGCAAAATAAAACATTTCAAATAAACTGAGGTTAAAGTTTTTTTTTTAGAGTATGCATATTGAGCACTCCACCTCAAATTTCAGAACAATCACAAATCTTTTGCTAGCAAAATGCAGTGATTCGACCTTTTGAATCTATAAATCCGATACCAATAAAAAAAGTTTTATAAATCAATTAAAAGGCTCGCAGTGGGGTGGATCCGTCAGAATCGAAGTCGTTGCACAGAGGGACAAGAACGATAAGGAATCACGGGTTTCTTGTGGTTATTGTTGTTGGTTAAGCCAACAGATTAGTGCAGCGACTTTATCACCGCTCAGTCTTTGGGACAATGGCCAGTGCTACTACAGTCACGAACTTGACGTTTCCAACAAGACTTTACAACCGGCCACTGACACAAAAAAGACACCAGCCGAAAAGGTGGAGGTGGCAAAACAATTTTCTCCGCATTCAACCACGAATCGGTTCATTTTCCAGAGTGAGTGACTCGCCGAAACACCACACCGCCGCCGACCGGCGGACTTGACAGGCCCGTCTGCCACCGGCTCTCGCGTACAAAGCTCAGCCGGCAGAAGCAAAGGAGGGGGGGGGAAGAAGAGGAGGAGGAGGAAGGCGGCCCTGCTCCCGGCTCCGACCACCACCCTCTTTGCCCCCCATTCACTGAGTCACGTACCTGAGGCGCTGCAGTCGGCGCAGACTTCGTTGGGCCGCAGCTTTCGGGACATTGTTTTTTTTCTCTCTCACCCACACACACTCGGTGTTTATTTATCTCCGGCGCTGACCCGCGCCGAGCCTCTAATCTCCCAGGGCCGGTCTTGTTTAATGCGGGCGCATCCGGTGCGAGACAAGTTGCTGGAAAACCGCAGATTGCTCCCGACCGCCCCCATTCCCAGAGCCGCCCGGAAATGACAACCGCCACCAGCCGCGCGCGCAGCCCAACCTGCTGCTGGGATTTCCCACGCGCGTCAGCTGACTGACAGCCCCGGCCCGCCAATGGAGGGCTCGCCTGAGCGCCAATTACGTCACCGCTCACCAATCGGCTCTCCCCGCCTTTCCCAAGTTTGGTGGACTCCGATTGTGGCTCCGCCCACCTTGAGGCGGGTGAGGGAGGGAGGGGGTGAGCGCAAGGCAGTCTGGGAGTTGTAGTTCTCCGTGGACAGCTGGTGCAAAAGGTGATGTCATTGAGCAGGCTGGAGCACCTTGAGGGACACGTCAATATTTCTAAATATTAGAATTATTTTCCTGGAGTTGGCTGAGAAGCTATAGCTCATTTTAAAATGCAAATTTTCATCAATAATCCTAACCTCAGCGGATGAACTACAGCTCCCAGGAGGTTTTACGACCGCACATCTCCAATATTGTAGGCAATGGGGTTGACCACAAAATAAAATGCAGTATTATTGTGTTTTTCGCTGATTGGATATCGATACTGAAAGCGCAAAAAAAATGCTGTCTTTAATTTGGTTACATTGTATGTTTCTCCTTATATTATTATTACTCTACGCTCTATACGTATTTCCAATATGTAATTTTCCCCCACAGAGACATGGTAATTCCTCACCCTTCGATTTTTCTCCCCACTTCCTCTTTCCAGTACAGTGAAAGCAAGAATTACAGCGCTTCCTATCGTCTGATATTCAGTAGCCGAGCAATATAGGGATTGGTGCCTGTTGCCAGGGGTTTTTGACTGTCTGCTGCAAAGGTAGTTTGTATAATATTCGGAAGAGAAGAATGATATCAGAATGATTTCTACGAGAAGGGTGGCAGAAAAATATCCGTTGCATTATTTGGTTTGGCATAATAAATACAAGGAACTGGAAAAGGAACTTAGCACCAAGCAGGTGGGTGATGTGTGTGTGTGTGTTTTGGGTGGTGCAGTGCAAGTGCAATTGTCTAAATACTGTCAGATGCAGTAGCATTCGGCAAGTCGCTGTGAAATTATGTATCGGGAAATTAAATTCGATCATTTAGAAGAAGGATTGGAGATTATATACTCTTTCCACATTAACATTCTCTTGAATCCGAATTGTGACAATGCCTGGTTTCGTGCATTAGCTTGATGGGATTGTACTAGTGAGCTGATTCCTTCGTTGGGTTAGGTATTGTCTCAATATATTGCTTCCAATGAGGAAAAATCGCGGTCGCGATCGCGACGCTTGTATTATATATTTACTTATTATCTGAATTGTCTTAGGTCGCTTAGAAACGAAATGTGCGGTTATTATACTCCACTTGTTATCTTGTATGGAAATGAGGCATCCACAGTAATACGAGGACCATGTATGTTGTGTAGTATAAAGAAAATGATGCCAAATGCTTTAAAATATTCCCGTAAACTGTGCTACACGTTTAACTCTCCATAATCGAAATCCTGAAATGGTTTCAAATTTCGGAAATTGTCCAAAGGGAGGAACTTGTTATAGTGTGGCAGATAAAAGAAGAAACATTTTGTCAAATTAAGTGTTCTGCGGAAGTAAAACAACAAAAGCTTGCAACTAAGTGCAACTAAATTTAAAAAAATAAACCACAAGCTAAACGAGTCTGGTTTATACAACAGAACCCTATTTAAAATAAATATCTTTTGCAAAGATCGGGTAGTTCAAATTATTTCTTAACTATGCAGAGCCAGAAACTATTTCCGTAGTGCTGTACCCGTTTCCTATCGTATTGATAAATAGCGTTTAATTTTCAGTCGCGCTGTCTGGTTTAGCTTTCTGGCTAGAATCAAGCAACGTTTGAGGAGCTGCAAGAAATCTTTGGGATGTGGTTGTCCTTTTGGTATAGTTTATGTGGTGTACAATGGCCCCGATAGACACTTGATACAAGAACCATAAAAAAGAGGGGGACCGGCGTCTCTGGAGCGGCTGCAGTTCCAGCGCTGCACGGTTTAAAGAGCTCGATGCACAGTTAATTGCGCAGGCGCCACTCCGCTCCATCCACTACTGTACTATCGAGCTGGAACCTCGCTTTCCACCCAGCATGGTCTCTCTGTCAATGAAAAGCTTATTTCGAAACAGCGTACATTGGATGCGATAATGTCACAGACGTGTAAAAAAAAAAACCAACAGGGAAAATAATTGTATTCATTAAAGTGTGTCAATATCATTTACCATCATTTCAATTGATAATTAGAAAAGGTCAATTACTACCGCATTGAATAGCATTTGACAGATGCTATCAAGCCGAAGCGTGCAGGAATACAAATCAGATCTCCAGAACAAAAATTGTCCATTCCTACCGGCTAACATAGCTCAGGCTAGAAGATGTCCCAGGAAAGATTTTGTAGACCGTGGGATTATTTCGCAGCTTGTTTTGAATTGATTGAATACAATGAGTTGATAAAATGCAGGTAATTTTCACAGAATAAATACATCTGTATGCATCTATTCTTGGATTTGTGGAATCAGTTCATATTTTCGAGAGAACTGTGTGGAACTACATCAGAAACTAGAGACGGCAAAGATCAGGGGACACACGAGCTATCTCCCCCCTCCCCCCTCCCCCCCCCCCCCCCCCCAGAAGATATTCGCATTCTCATTTATCAAGCTGGTTTGGACATAAACTTGCAATGTAGCAATTGTTGAAAATAAGGCTCAAAGGCACCCCAGTTATGGTCTGTATCTCTGCCACTTTGACGACAGTTCAGATTGCAGTAAGGCCGAGTCTGAATAAAGGTATTGAATTTTGATAGCACAAAATACAGTCTTCTTGATCAGGGAACCTGCTTAGCTGTTCGAATGTTAAACACGCCCGAATATCAACGCCACTCCAACTAAAATTTGCTTTTGACCTAACTTTGACGCCACATTTTACCCTTAGGTACGGTAATAATTTGGTGCTACTAGTACCGCTATAAATGGCCCCGAGATTTCCACACAAAAAAATGCACTTTCTCCCATTTGAAAGGAAAAAGCAAAATCGTCCCAGCCCTCAATTAGCGGAACCTCTTGGAGGGCTTCGGTACATGTGATGTACAGTGTTCTCCTAAATGCATTCTCTGTACCCATTTTGTTGCAATTTGCACCGATGCACAAGCAACTGTCGTTGCAATGTGTAAGTTTGAGCTGAGCAACGTTGCATACATTATCTAGAGACCGCACCATTTTAACACGGTGACAGTTTATTGGGCTGGGCGTCTTCTTAGGGGCTCCCGCCACAATCCCGACAACTGACAGATGCAAATATCAATAAAGAATAAGCACAACTCTGGGCCGGAAATGCAGCAAACGGAGCAAAATACATTTAGAGCATCTCTTTGTAAATCGTAGAAAAGGAGCTCGCACGAACCGTGAATGAATGGGGCTTCACCTAGAACCCGGAAACAGAGAAATACTACAAAGGTTCTGTGTATTCCGAGAATACAGAACATATTACAATCAGTTATTGGGAACTAGTTTGGGCGGATGACATGCTAGGAATTCGATGCACTTAGCTTTCAGTTAATCTAGTGACTGCAGAGTTTCAGATGGTGGGGGAATCGGCTATTCATCACGGCTGGGGATGACAGGGTTGGACTGTGGGTCATCACAAAAATCATTCTACAGGCCATGTACAATAGAAAACGTATTGTAAAATTCATTCGAGCTGTACAACGTTATGCTTCATGTATAATTTTAAAATACGTTCCAAATTAGCCCGAATTTAAAAGGACTAAGCCACGGTATAAAGTTTGCCGTCCTCTTCAGCCCTTTGAATGGCCATAAAGACAGCCAGTCAGAGCATCCAGTAACCTATGGTCCAAATCGCTCCCAGGTGTCTGACCGTTAGCTTTAGCGGTAGCAAAGAAGAACGTATCACACATACTGGATAATGGAGGGTGGTATTATTCAATAGCATACAATACATGGAGCTGATACTGGTGGGGTGGGGTGGGGTGGGATTTTTTTCTGCCAGTGCAGGTGTCTTTGCAGACAACGAGACAATAGACTTCCGCCAGTTTAATGCACATCAGCAAGCGATAGCGAACTTTATATCCCTGTATATTCTATTACCAAATATTTACAATCAAAGGGAATTAGGGGGTTGGTTGTTTCAAGTTACGGTACATTTGAGAATTACTTCAAAATGTAATAACATCTTAAGAATGTTAAGTACTGAGTTGTTTCAAGGTATAACACGTTTATTTTGCTACCATCTTCTGTTAATTTCATACATTTGAATTCAGCTAAGAGAATCTCTGCAGGGTTTTTTTTTTAGAAAATGTTTTTTGTGCTTTTGTAGATTATGGTTGGGGTGGGCGGAAGTCTATTGAAATTGTGTTACTTTTAACAAATTAATTTTACAGAATAGTGCTCCCACCTCTAATCAGTCGAGATTGCTGCTGATCTATTCTGATATAAAACATTTGCACTTCAACATCAAACATCATTGGTTTTAATTTGTTTCTTTTTAGCACCAGCATCCTAACAGTGTATTTCTGTTGCAATAGAGCACGTTGTGATTTTTACCTAATTGCATCGTTACTCATAGGAATTGATGATGCACTGAGTAGCTTTATCATCATAGATATATACCCAATATATTTTATTGGGATAGTTAATTCCCATTTTCACTGAAGACAATTCTATGCTCCCTTTAACCATATACTCAGCTTAAAGCATGTATGCTTCAGAAACAGAACCGCCCTTGCCCAGTAAGTTTCTGCCAATAAGGGTATAAAGGTATTTTGTTTTGTATTCTATACACACAATGCATTAATGCGGCAGGGAATTCAATTGTTTCTGATTTTCACCTTCACAAATGGTAATTGCTCATCTTCAGATATCCATGGTTCATCTAGTATTGAAGCCCAGACAATGTAAATGAGAGGATTCTTACCTTTACCCTAAATTCGTTAAATGCTAATGCAGTGATTCTGATATATATTATTGAATTCATGTTAAAATATTAATAGCACACCATTGGGGTTTTCTTACACCTAACACGAATGTTTGCAAATGAACAGCTATTTTAGTATTAAAGATGGCCGCAGATGAACAAGCTTGTTGCCAATGCTACAATGTTTATGGAGCGCTTTACTTTAATTATTTTTGATTAAGGTGACACCTTTGCACTCTACAGAGACATCATACCATAAAGATTGTAACAGATTTCGATTTCCATTATCTTCTTGCTTTTTTACATCTCTGGCTTCTTTTTGTAATGCTGATGGTTTAATCTGCTTGAAGCAGTTGCCATACAGCATTTCCTTTCTACTTGCCATCGCAGACTGTGGATTGCTCATACTGAAAGAACAGAGATCAAATGTTTTCAAGTCGGTGATTGAATGAGCAGAATTGGGCTTTGATTCTAGACTAAATTGGAATTGCTGATTTAAATTGCTGAAATGTAGAATTTGATGTAAACAGCAGAAGTTCTTTCATCCAAAGTAAGCTATTTGTTGTCCATTCTGAGTCTTTTGTTACACTTAGCTAATAAACTTGCAAACCTGGAAATAGGTGATAGAATTGGTAGGTGTGCAGATAGAAATGTGTTTTCTGTTGTATTGTGTGTTGTATTCTGTTGTATTGGCTCCTGGTTAAGCAGCACCTCGATTTCAAAATTCTCATCCTTGTTTTCAAATCCCTCCATGGCCTCGCCCCTCCCTATCTCTGTAATCTCCTTCAGCCCCACAATCCTGCACCCGCCCCCCACCCTCACCCCCACCCAGATATCTGCGCTCCTCTAATTTTGCCCTCTTGAGGATCCCTGATTATAATCGCTCAACCATTGGTGGCCGTGCCTTCTGTTGCCTAGGCCCTAAGCTCTGGAATTCCCTGCCTAAACCTCTCCGCCTCGCTACCTCTCTTTCCTCCTTTAAGACGCTCCTTAAAATCTACCTCTTTGACAAAGCTTTTGGTCACCTGCCCTAATTTATCCTTATGTGGCTCAATGTCAAATATTTTGTCTTATAATACCCCTGTGAAGCGCCTTGGGATGTTTTACTACGTTAAGGCGCTATATAAATATAAGTTGTTGTTGTATTGTGTGTTGTATTCTGTTGTATTGGCACCCGGTTAAGCAGCACCTCGATTTCAAAATTTTCATCCTTGTTTTCTAATCCCTCCATGGCATCACCCCTCCCTATCTCTGTAATCTCCTTCAGCCCCACAACCCTGCACCCACCGCCCCCCCCCCCCCCCCCGAGATATCTGCACTCCTCTAATTCTGCCCTCTTGAGCATCCCTGATTATAATCGCTCAACCTTTGGTGGCCGTGCCTTCTGTTGCCTAGGCCCTAAGCTCTGGAATTCACTGCCTAAACCTCTCCGCCTCGCTACCGCTCTTTCCTCCTTTAAGATGCTCCTTAAAACCTACCTCTTTGACTAAGCTTTAGGTCACCTGCTCTAATTTCTCCTTATGTGGCTCGGTGTCAAATATTTTGTCTTATAATACCCCTGTGCAGCGCAGTGGGACGTTTTACTATGTTAAGCTGCTATATAAATACAAGTTGTTGTTGTTGTATTGTGTGTTAATTCAGTCGAGTTCCACAAATGTGTGCATAAATATATTTATTGGATGTGTGTGTTTGTAATATTGTTAACAATATTTATATTCAGAAATATAATGCAAGTCTGGCTGGTAATCTGACTTCAAAGAATGAAGTGGATGAAAATAGAAACTTTCAACAGTTGTTCTAATCATTCCAAATTCTAGGATTTAGCTGGATGAAATATCTCAGTAACATGAGGCTTACATTATGTACATTACATTTTGATTCCAATCCACAAGGTGGTACAAGACGATGAAACCTAACCAGCAACAATAACTTTGATTTTCAAATAGAAGAGACTGCTACACGTCTTCTTCTTATTAAAAAGGATAATTAACCATTATGGATTGAGCTCATATTTATGTTGGAATATTATACTTGACAGCATTTACAGAATTAATTTGTGGTTCAAATTAATTGTAAATACATTAGTTTTAGCCAAAAGAAACACTTCATTTGTGGGTAACATTTACTTATCTGAAGAGAGTGTGCAGTATAGAGCGCAAGACAACATTTAATGCAGTAACCAGATTATTGCAAATCGGGCAATCATAAATTCCTGGGTCACACAACTCTGTCAACTGTAAATACAGGTTCTGGTTCAGCTGAGACAATGGCCCCTAACAGGAACTGTTCTGAATCTGTTGAGAGAGAAAATGGTTCTATAAAAACTCAAAATTTTAACACCTTCCCCATAAGATGACAATTAGTGTTTTTGTTTACCGAAAATTATTGCGAGATAATTTATAAAATATGAACATTACAATGTCTCTTAATGGAAATTATTTAAATCTAAGCATTCCCTTGGACAGTTCTGTCTTTCATACATAGTACCACAGTCCCTCTCTCATTCTTTTTCACAGTAACTTCTATTCAGACATTTTCCACTCTGAGTACAACCTAATTCCTTCATTGCTGCAGTCCTGCTAGAATGCGAGACATAGCATTTAAAAAAAAATACAGACACTGATCTCCACTGTTGGCTCAGTGTGTAAGTACATCTTATGGTGGACTACAGAGCCTTTCAGATGAGCAAGGCCCCATTTCAATGCCTGCATTTTGCTGTGTTAGCTGATCTTAGTTGACATGATGCGGAGATGCCGGCGTTGGACTGGGGTGGACAAAAACGAGAAGTCACACAACACCAGGTTATAGTCCAACAGATTTATTTAAAATTACAAGCTTTCGGAGCTATCCTGCCCCTTCTTCAGGTAGAGTTACTGTGAGAGAATCTACCAGAATTCACAGAATATAAACACAGAGAAAATGAAAATGCAGAGATTCAATCTTTCCCTACATCAAAGACACACTAAGAGCACAGCCAAGACAATGAGATGTGTCCCAGGGGGGTCCAACGTGTCAAAACACCTGCTGGCTGCATATCCTCTCCATTTGGATTTGTTTCTTGTGTTTGTTTCTTGTGTTTGTTTTTTTTAAAAAAGCTGGAAAGACAGGCAACGATGTCAAGTCACGTTCTGTAGCGTGACATGAACCCGATATCCCGATTGAGGCCGTCCTCATGAGTGCGGAACTTGGCGATCAGTTTCTGCTCGATGATTTTGCGTTGTCGTGTATCCCGAAGGCCGCCTTAGTTGAAGCAGCAATACAGTCAACATGATTGGCCTCTGAACCTCTGAGCTGGAGAGGCGAGAACAGGAAAGGTTCCTGCTTCTGATTGTGATCTAATGGTCCCTGTTGTATGTGGGAATTGGATATATACTTGAAAAGGCAAATTTTACAGGGCTATAGGCAAAGTTCCCTCTAATTTTTTTGGGCCGTGCGGCCCCTTTAACGGGCTGCGCGTCCCATTCAAAATTCCACGCATGCGTGGTTTTTTTTCCATTTAAAAGGCGGTGAGCCAGCTGCGTGGGAGCTCCAGAGCGCTGCGCGGCCACACAGCTTAAAGGGAATATTGCTATAGGGAAAGAGCAGGGCAGTGGGACTAATTGGGTAGCTCTTTCAAAGAGTCAGCACAGACATGATGGTCCGAATGGCCTCCTTCTGTGCTGTATGCTTCTATGATTGAGGAAGAAACTCAATGGGTTTGGGCTTGGCTACAATGCCTCCCACAGTTGAACTATCTGCCAACATTCAATGTTTAGTCTCATGCATGAAGAATGGCCGTGTAGATGAGATACTGGAGGTCTGCCATCGACCATGAAACTCTATGCTGTATGAATCATTACTTTCAGAAGAGGAGAGGAGAAAATTGGGAGAGCAAATCTTTTTTACTAACAACAACTTGCAAAATGAATTGGCAACATTTGATTATAATAGTTTATTAGCTTTCAAAAATAAATAAATTATATATTCATTAAACATTTTTCTGACAAATGTTTTAATACCATGTGGAAAGTCATTTTTAAAATCCTTTGTTTGTACAATGCCCAAATCCAAGGTCAGGCATATATAAATCTTTTTAGACAAAACATGTCTTAAAACCTACAGCGCATCATTAGCACAATGTTCAATAACGTTGACATCACACATCATTCATTCACCACAAAATGATTCGAACAACTAAATACAATGGAACAGTCAGTGCTAAATATAACATTTTATCTGCCATTATTCATGATAAAGGCTCACACAGGGAGTGAAAACCTGTTGTTGGGTGGGTTGAAGGAGCGAGGGAATGCAATCCTGTTTGGGGGAGGAGGAAGATATAGAGGGGTGGGATGCCCCTGGCCGTTCCACCAGACTCCTGCTATTACTCCAGTGGAAGTCTGAGCGAATGGATTGAAAAAAGGTTGGGACCTATAGTCTCAACTTAGTTGGAAATTCATTGTTGGGCTTTTAAGGGGTGGAGTCTCTGCCCAACCCTTACAAGGCCAGCGACATCTGAGGGAGCGAAGCCGAGGGGAAGGACTCCCTCCGCAAGGAACTCAGTATGAGACTGGAGGCCAGTGCACCCAGTGAGATGAGGAGTACTGTCTATCAGTAGGGCATAAGTGGACCCCACCAGGAGCATCCAGGCGAGGGAAGCCATCCAGACTCCAGAAGATGGGGAAAATTTTCATAAATGTTTGTATTGACCCATTTACACAGGGCACCAAAAGGGGGGTGGAATAGGGTCTTGGGAGTGGCCTGGGCACCCCCATTCCCCAGATGGCAGCTTGGGCGCTGGAGTGTCTTACAGCATGGGGAAGGCAGGTCCCTGAGATGTGGCCACAGTAGGGCACGCCTCTGCCAGCCCCCTGTAAGTGAGGTGTCCTTCCAGTAACCCATCAAATCCCGGCAGGTTCAGTGCTGGAGGGTACTCAGGTGTAATCCCAAAGAGGCTGCTGAGGTCACGTCCCTTGCTATTTCACTGCCCAACTCTTTTGGAGAGATGTAGAGAGCAACTCTGTTGCTGGAAGAGGTGGCAGAAAGAGAGAGAAGCTGTTATTTGGGAGTCTGTGGAGGGGGAGGAGATAGAAAGAGGCCTCTTGCTGAGGGCGGCAGAGGGAAAACCCTGCTAAGGGCAGGGGAGGAAGAGAGAATGAGACTAGAATCCTGTTCAGGGGATGGGATAGAGAGTGGGTAGAGAAATCTTGTTCTGAGGGAGAGATAAAGAGAGGCAGAGAGACCTGCTGAGCGGTGTGAGATATTGAGCGAAGGGGGAGAGGATCTCACTTCTTATTGTTATCCAGTGACCCTGCTGGAAAATGGCATGTTTGGATATTGTGTGAGGCTAGTATCAGGCTGGTATGGGCAGCAGAGATGCAGGCAGAGGCTTGATGGCTTTTGGCTTATACATCAATGACAGCTGTGGTCTCAGAATGGGTTCTGCTTTAAGACACTCGGCAACAGGTGAGAGCTGCTACAACCCTGCATTACCAAACAGTTACATTATTCCGACCACTGCCACCAGCAATAATTACAGCGTCTCTGCCAACACCAGAACGTTGCTGCCACTACCACTATCAATGCTGCGGACTCCAGTTCCAGACATATACACTTCTGACCCTGGCTTCTTGCTGCCTTTAACTCCTGTTCTCCCAATTGTAGACCTGCTTCTGTCCCATTCTCTGTCTGCAGGCCTGCACCTGCTCTGCTCTCCATCCATAGGCTCACCTCTCCTTGTCTCTTCCAGTTGGGAACACACATCTGATCTGCTCTGCTCTCCTGGCCAGGGGCCCACCTCTACGTGAAAGGAAAGAAGCAGGGGAAAAATTTGGAATGGCAAAAATAAATTCACACAATGTAATTGTAGAAAGTTAAGAAATGGAGCGACATATTTTAATGATATCAACTCCTCATAGTTAGAGTATAAGGGGTAGAAATTAGGTCGCGCCCCATTTGGGGCGCAAATATCGTCTGGACACAAATATTAGCGCCTGGCGCTAATTATCGGCACTGACTGGAAACTTCACTTTTACCGCCCCGGGAGGTGAGTGGAGCGCTAAAGCAGGCGCTGCACACCTGTCTTAAGGCGCAAAGGCCAAGGAGAGAGGCGCTAACTCAGAGCGCTGGCGAAGCTCATGTAATGTCAGTCAGCAATGGAACACACACACAATGGCACGGGCCAGTTCTTAAAGGGGATGGTTAATCTTGCTTTCCATCCACATCCTGTTCATTGCAGCCTTGAATCTCGGCCTGGAGAGACTTGCACATCAAATGTGCTGGAAAGAACAATGGAGAGTACCAGGCAAAGAGCTCAGAGTGCAGCTCCCACAGTCTCTGCTAAATCGATACAAGGAATGGCAAATCAAAATGAACCTGCAAAGTGCTGCTCAGTACCCAAAACTCCTTCACACAACGTTGAATCTCTCCAGAAGTCTCTCCCTCTCTCTCTCAGAATGCGTAGTTCAAAAATGCCACCAACAATAAAAGACAGGAAGAGGCCCCCTTTAAATAGCGCCCCCCCCAGCCCCACAGCGATTGATAGCGTTCCAGTCTTCTGGTCGTTGGAAGCGCCAGGCGGTAAGGCAGGGGGCGCCACTCAATTTCCGCTCCGGGGCGCCACAAGGGCGTTGCACCATGGAATGACGTCACAATCTGCACGCGCAGGTGGTCGCAGCGGTAAGTTTTAGCGCCGCCGCACAATCTCAAGTTAAGTTCTCGAGCGGCGCAAACATCGCTGCGCCCGGGCGTTAGCGGCTTTGCGCCCCATTAGCGCCCTCTTAAGGCGCTAACGGGAGGCGCAACTAACTGAATTTTTACCCCTAAGATTACACTATTGTCATAATTTGACACCAAAAATACCACCATACATAGGTTTATTTATTTGTGCATCACCGCAGTGCGTGCTGGTCACACATTTATTTAGTTCCCTGTGGTTGGTGTGCAACATCAAACCCGGCACCAAGCTCATGGTCTACAGAGCAGTAGTGATACCCACCCTGCTGTATGCCTCAGAGACATGGACCATGTATAGCAGGCACCTCAAAGCACTGGAGAGGTACCGCCAATGCTGCCTCCGCAAGATCCTGCAAATCCATTGGCAGGATAGGCGCATCAACATCAGTGTTCTCGCTCAGGCCAACATCTCCAGCATCAAAGCTTTGACCACGCTCGATCAGCTCCGATGGACGGGTCACATCGTCCGCATGCCCGATACGAGACTCCCAAAACAAGCGCTCTACTCGGAGCTCCGACACGGCAAGCGAGCCCCAGGTGGGCAGAGGAAACGCTTCAAGGACACCCTCAAAGCCTCCTTGAAAAAGTGCAACATCCCCACCGACACCTGGGAATCCCTGGCCCAAGACCGCACAAAATGAACACCTCGAGTGTCTTCGCCGGGAGCAAGCGGAAGCCAAGCGCAAACAGCGGAAGAAGCGCACGTCAACCCAAGCACCCCACCCACCCGCCCCTTCAACCACCGTCTGCCCCACCTGTGACAGAGACTGTAGGTCCCGCATTGGACTCATCAGTCACCTGAGAACTCATTTTTAATGTGGAAGCAAGTCATCCTCGGTTCCGAGGGACTGCTTAAGAAGGAGAAGAATTATCTGCTCAATTTCCTTTATCCTTGAGCAATGCCACTGAAGGTTCAATTATACTATTTATAACACCTGTGTATATTTTCTAAGGATAATAGATGGGAATGATTACAATGAAAATAATCTCATCTCAGGCCTCAGATTATAATAAATTGGTCAATCTTTGCTTGAGGTATGGATTTGTGACACCATCTGAAAATTTAACAAGGTTATTTTCTTGCAATAAATCTTATCCACTCATCATTCTCCATAGTTATTAGAATCTCATGCAAAACCAGAAAGCCATAAATCATTTCAAAGGGGGGGAAAAAATCTAGCATCATTATAAAAATCTGTTCCTGTACTAAAATCCCAAAAGATTGCTGCACTTGCTCTACTCAAACTCCTGCATCTGACCAAGCTGAAAGATAGCCAACAGCTTTTATCTCCTCGTAGTTGATAGAAAATGGGAAATAACTAACAGAGGCATAACGAAAATATGTTTCTTTGCAGGATGTTAAATAATATGATAAAATGAGAAAAGTGTCTTGACAGAAATTCATCACCCATCCTTAAGGTGCCTATGATATATTAGAATAAATAAATAAATCATGTTCGTGACTGAAGTGCAGTTAGCTGATACAGGGGCTCACATGAGTTAGCCACTAAATTTCCCTCAATAAATACTGAAAGGACATTCAGTCTTATTGATAGGTAACGATTTGCCGATTGCATTAGATGGATGTCTTAAATTGCAACTGCTAATCTCGTTTATAACACTTACATGGAGAAATGTCAGAGAAAGTTAAAAAAATATGTATTTTGGTATGACGTCACATTGGTAAGGTAATACTGCAAAATTATTTCTTTTCTCCTGACGGTGCTTTCTCTTGGTGGAGTTTGATTCCACAGGGACCAGCAGCCTTGCAATACCTTACCCACGTGCAAACTCAGGCTGTGAGTAAAGCCAGGCTATTTACCCCTGGGGGACATTGGAGCCTAACTTAATCCTGTCTTCACCTGATCAACAGACACACTTTCGGGCTGGAGTCACTGGACACCAATCAGGAGTGGCAGCCCTGATCTTCACCCCAGTAGTGCTGGGGACAATCGCAGCATTCCCTACTCCTGCCCTCCGCTAATCTTAGGCATTTAACATAGAGCTTTCTTACTTTGTCTGGCCCAGTACCACACATGGTGGTACTTTCAGCCACAAAGCCATCAGGGGAGTCAATGTTTAAAATAAATCACAACCACAAGAGCTCTGCAGGGAATCTTTGTGGAAAAAAAACAAGCACGGTAAATAACGTTGCATAGACAGATGTGTTTGGAAATCAGCTTACTCCCTTGGATCTGCCCCAGCTGAGTGCTCGACACATGCTGAATTCAGCTGGAACACTCTGGCCCTGTGCCCATTCCAATAGGGAGAGGATTCACAACAGTGTGGAAGTAATATTAGATCAAATAACTCACCCACAATCAAGTTATTGAGGTCTCACTTGTGAGTGAAATAAAACATAACAGCCACGAAAGGAAAGGTGGTGCTCAAAGGGTTAATCATCGTACTTGCATCTATATAATTAACATAATTAAAAGTACTGCGATTATGTTGTTTTGGGGAGAAAAAAACAAAATTACTTGCATTTCAAGTAAGTTTTATAAAGTGGTACATAACTAGTATTACTGTGAAAATGCGTAACTTTGAGTATCAGTAAGGCAATATTTTGGCCTCGAGTCTATCTTGTGGTATATTACATCAGTAAATTGCTGTATGGGAAAATTGCTGTTGTAATAAGGCTGCTGTGGGACCGTAATAAACATCAACAACCGCACTTCAGGTACCAGCCTACTTGGAAGCAGTGCTAATGGAGATCTACTAATTATTTTGATACTTCAGAATTAAGATATTAAAGCGCACCTTGTCACTGATTAGATTAAAGATTGTTTTAATGTTTATTTAAACTGAAGTATATAGAACACTAGTGGCGATTGTGTTTAGATTTACCATAAACAAATGTTAAACAGTATTACAGTCATAATTTCAATATAGTCATTGCAATTGTTTTAATGCAAAATTCTAGAAAAGATGATAGAACAATATCTTACGAGTTCCCCTATGGTAAGGGCAACCAGGTAGGTGAAATAAAAATGCGACTTTGCCAGCATCACCCACTTCTTGAGAACAAATTTAAAAAAAAACACAACGTTGCCAGCAGATGTGAGTTCTTTAATTTTAGGACAATATTTTGAAAGAAAGAAAGACTTGCATTTATATAGCGCCTTTCACAACCACCGGACGTCTCAAAGCGCTTTACAGCCAATGAAGTACTTTTGGAGTGTAGTCACTGTTGTAATGTGGGAAACGCGGCAGCCAATTTGCGCTCAGCAAGCTCCCACAAACAGTAATGTGATAATGAGCAGATAATCTGTTTTTGATATGTTGATTTGAGGGATAAATATTGGCCAGGACACCGGGGATAACTCCCCTGCTCTTCTTCAAAATAGTGCCTTGGGATTTTTTACGTCCACCCGAGGGAGTAGACGGGGCCTCGGTTTAACGTCTCATCCGAAAGACGACACCTCCAACAGTGCAGCACTCCCTCAGCACTGCACTGGAGTGTCAGCCTAGATTTATGTGCTCAAGTCCCTGGAGTGGGACTTGAACCCACAACCTTCTGACTCAGAAGCAAGTGTGCTACCCACTGAGCCACAGCTGACACTTTGAATGTTCATGATTGATTCAAGAAGTTAATAAAAGAGTGATTTTCATAAGCGCTCCTTTTTATAAAATTTCTTGCATGAATTGAATGCATTTAAAAAAAGCTGCCTTAAACGCTTTGGCTCACAATCACAAATGTTGGCAACAATGAGTTCATTACCCAGTGTGGAGCTGAACCATGTAAACCAGAAGGACTCCGGTTTGATTCCTGGTCTGTGTTGAGTTAGCTGATCTCAGTCACATGGATCCATTATGAGGCTCGAGTGGAGCATAAATGCCAGTATGGACTAGTTGGGCCGAATGGCCTGTTTCTGTGCCATATATCATATGTAATTATTCATGTGTGAGCCTAGACAGTGAGTGTTAGTAGGTTATTTAAACACGAGGGTCAAAATCTGAATTTGATTCTATACTCATCCAACATCTACACACACTTCTAGTAAGGTTCACTGGATGACAATTAGGAGTAGAAACCCTAGCTGATTTTGACCAATCCATAACCCATGGACAGTGAGACATGCAGTACCCATATCAAGCCTTGGCTGAGATCAACTAACTCAGTACAGACTTGGGATCGCTACTCACTTGAAAAACCCTTTAGGGAAGGGAAACATTAGCCAGAATTCCCATTCCTGATTGCTGTGCACCAACTCCTGTTGGAGAATTGTATCTGTTGGGGTAGATACTCTGATTTTGTGTGCCTGTTGCAGGGGTGCTGGGAATCGGGCAAGTAAGGTTATAGGACTGCAGCTCACCTGATTCCAAACTTGCAATCTTTCCTGGTGGGACTTACATGTGAACTTTTGCACAAAGCGTGCGAGAGGCTAAATAAAGGGGCAAACCTCATGTCATTTTCTTTAAATAGCTGTCATGGATGAATTCCTGCCCTTTCCACCAGGAATGTGCTGACAGTGTCATGAGTTCATATAAAATTCATATTGGAAACAAGGCACATTCTGGCCTTTGAGCATTCTTAAAGAAGTATTATACTATATTTGCTGTTGCATTAGTTGATTTACTACTGCTTTTTGGAGTCATTTTCTTCCATTTTAATCATTGTATTCTTTATTTTGTATTCTTTATTTTGCATTTTTTAACATTTTATTTTTGATATTCCCCTTTTGTCATAAGCCTGTTACTGCCAAATGTATCTCCAAGGATGGGAAATTTTATTTGGTATTCCTTTGGTACTCAGAGATTTGGATGAGGAAGAGGAATAGCAAAGGAAGGATGAGAAGCTGCAGCCTTATCTGTGCCGGCTTCTGCCATGCACCAGCTGTTGGGCATCTTCAGGGATCTGCGTGGGAACAGGTAGTTGCCCAGCACTGAGGAGGGTGAACACCTGAATTAAGGTTCGCATGCTGAGTACCTCCTGTATATTGGAGCCCACAGTATCAAAAGCCCCAGTTGATTCAGGAGAGAAACTTGAGCTTGACCATTAGATCTCTGACCCTGTCTATGGAGTTGCCATGCGCTCCATGGTGACCTGCAGTTCATGAAAGTCATCATACACCACACCACCGATGTCACTAGTAGACTTTGCCACCTTGCAGGATGTTTTGGGCATTATCCAATGACCATATTAAACGTTGGTGTTCAGACAACAGCCTCGCTGTACATGCACAACCATTACAGTGCCAAATCCTGGCCTCAGCCACCAAAAAAGAGCTTAAGCTTTCCCTCTAGCTAGATGGTTCCTGTTCCTCTGGTGTCCCTGCCATTTGCTCCTCCTGTCGAACGCGTCACCCAATAATCTCTTCGCAACCTGACATGATAAATCCTCCAGGGTGAATGTAAATGTGCTGTTGCCTGCACCTGGTAGAGAGAATGATGCAAAAAGACTTGCATTAATATATCGTGCCTTTCACAACCCCAGGACATCCCAGAGCGCTGTTGTAATATAGGAAATGGAGCAGCCAATTTGCACACAGCAAGCTCCCACAAACAGCAATGTGATAAATGACCTTTTTTTTTAGTGATGTTGATTGAAGGATAAATATTGGTCAGGACATCGGGGAGAATTCCCCTGCTCTTCTTCGAAATAAACCATGGGGTCTTTTACATCCACCTGAGAGAGCAGACTTGTTTTACCGTCTCATCCGAAAAACAGCATTAGATGATGATGGATTGCATCCACGCATTTTAAAAGAATCTAGGGAAGAGATAGCAGAGGCATTGCTACACATATTTAATAATTCGTTAGAAAAAGGTGTGGTGCCAGAGGACTGGCGGTTAGCTAACGTAATACCTATATTTAAGAAGGGGGATAGAACATGTCCAGGGAATTATAGACCAGTCAGCTTAACATCGGTGGTAGGAAAAATAATGGAATCCCTACTAAAGGAGAAAATAGAAGAACATCTAGAAATGAAAAGTATAATAATGAATAGTCAGCATGGATTTCAAAAGGAAAATCTTGCTTGACCAACCTCATTGAATTTTTTGAAGAGCTAACAGAGATAGTAGACAATGGTAATGCAGTAGATGTAATTTATCTAGATTTTCAAAAGGCCTTCGATAAGGTACCCCATAATAGACTAATGAATAAGGTCAGAGAATGCGGAGTCGGGGGACAAGTAGCAGAATGGATTGCTAGCTGGCTTCAAGACAGAAAGCAGAGAGTGGGAGTAAAGGGTAGCTATTCACAGTGGCAGAAGGTGGGTTGTGGTGTTCCACAAGGATCATTGCTGGGACCACTGCTGTTCACAATTTACATTAATGATTTAGACTTTGGAATCAAAAACACAATTTCTAAATTTGCGGATGATACAAAATTGGGGGGATAGTCAATACTGAGGAGGACTGCAGCAAATTACAGGAGGACATTAATAAACTTGCAGAATGGGCAAATAATTGGCAAATGAAGTTCAACACAGATAAATGTGAGGTATTACATTTTGGTAGGAAAAATAGGGAGGTCACATCAATTGGACGGTGCAAGTCTAGGTGGGGTAGAGGAACAAAGGGATCTCTGAGTACAAATACACAGATCACTAAAAGTTGCGCCACAAGTTAGCAAGGCCATAAAACAGCAAACCAAACACTTGAGTTTATTTCTAGAGGGATAGAATTGAAAATTAGGGAAGTTATGCTAAACCTGTATCGAACCTTGGTTAGACCACACTTAGAGTACTGCGTACAGTTCTGGTCGCCATATTCTACTGGAGGCACTGGAGAGAGGGCAGAGAAGAATTACAAGGATGATACCAAAAATGCGAGGGTAAACATATCAGGAAAGGATGAACAGGCTGGGTCTCTTTTCTCTTGAAAAAAGAAGGCTGAGGGGTGACCTAATAGAGGTCTTTAAAATTATGAAAGGTTTTGATAGAGTGGATACAGAGAGAATGTTTCCACTTGTGGGGAAGAGCATAACTAGAGGCCATCAATATAAGATAGTCACCAAAAAATCCAATGGGGAATTCAGAAGAAACTTCTTTACCCAAAGAGTGGTGAGAATGTGGAACTCGCTACCACAGGGAGTGGTTGAAGTGAACAGTATCGATGCATTTAAGGGGAGGCTAGACAAGCATATGAGGGAGAAGGGAATAGAGGGTTATGCTGATAGAGTTAGATGAGGAAAGACGGGAGGAGGCTCGAGTGGAGCATAAACGCCGGCATGGACTGGTTGCGCGGAATGGCCTGTTTCTGGGCCGTGTATCCTATGTATGTAATCCAACAGTGCAGCACTCCCACAATACTGCACTTGAGTGTCAGCCTGGATTATGTGCTCAAGTCCCTGGAGTGGGGTTTGAACCCACGACCTTCTAATTCAGAAGCGAGAGTGCTACCCACCGAGCCACGGCTCATACATGCAGGCTGTTGTCAGGTGCTAGTTTGTTTGCTGGCACCAGGGCTGACACTTCATTTTCAGAAAGAGAAAAGGAACATGGTGGCAGAAAGGAATCTGTTCCAACCTGCTAATATACTGAATATACTGTGCGACATGTAGCTGATGAGCAATCTATGTCTCTGTGTGAGTGAATGACAAGGGGGCAGAAAGAAGAAGAAAAGGATGCTAATAGCCATGAGTTTTGCAATAGCTTCCAACACTTCTATGGCCTTTCTGCCAATGATTTGTAGAGTCAAATGGTAAAACTTGCTCCTGTCTATTATGTGCAGCCTTTTCACATTAGCAGATACAAAACATGCAGGCATTATCATTTGGAAGAGCAGAGACAGTTACCCCAGCCTATATGGCTCCTTCTGAGTGCGTGAAAATGTAGCATGCTAGTAGCTGCTGGTGGCAATGTGCTTTGTGGCCACAACCACCAAGATTTATGTGACATTCTTCTTCTTAGGCAGTCCCTCGGAACCGAGGATGACTTGCTTCCACATTAAAAATGAGTTCTCAGGTGACTGATGAGTCCAATGCGGGACCTACAGTCTCTGTCACAGTTGGGGCAGACGGTGGGTGGGGTGCTTGCGCTTGGTTTGCGCTTGCTCCCGGCGAAGAGACTCGAGGTGTTCGGCGCCTTCCCGGATGCTTCTCCTCCACTTTGTGCGGTCTTGGGCCAGGGATTCCCAGGTGTCGGTGGGGATGTTACACTTTTTCAAGGAGGCTTTGAGGGTGTCCTTGAAGCGTTTCCTCTGCCCACCTGGGGCTCTCTTGCCATGCCGGAGCTCCGAGTAGAGCGCTTGTTTCGGGAGTCTCGTATCGGGCATGCGGACAATGTGACCCGTCCATCGGAGCTAATCGAGCGTGGTCAAAGCTTCGATGCTGGGGATGTTGGCCTGAGCGAGAACACGGACGTTGGTGCGCCTATGCTGCCAATGGATTTGCAGGATCTTGCGGAGGCAGCGTTGGTGGTACCTCTCCAGTGCTTTGAGGTGCCTGCTGTACATGGTCCATGTCTCTGAGGCATACAGCAGGGCGGGTATCACTACTGCTCTGTAGACCACGAGCTTAGTGCCGGGTTTGAGGTTCTGGTCTTCAAACACTCTTCCTCAGGCGACCGAAGGCTGCACTGGCACACTGAAGGCAGTGTTGGACTTCGTCATCTTCCCTTGTTGACAGTAGGCTCCCGACATGTGACATTAGAAGCATGTCAGTGTCACCAAAAAAGACTCAAGCATCCTCAAATGGGGCAGTCTTTGTTACTTTTCTTCTCCTCCCCATTCTTCGAACACATCAGAAGTGCAAGTAATTTGCTTATCCATACAGATATGAAAAACTACAAGTGGGCATGGTCATATTTTTTCCTCGCCTACTATTCTACTTACCGCTACAAATGACCTTCATATAACATCTATATATTATTAATAATCTTGTGTAAGACACGCAGGTCTGTCCATAAACCTTACTTCCTGTTGTCACCATTTTTGGTTGTGCTTTTCTATCAACATCTACAATCGCTATGTAAACATCTCTCTTTCAATTTTACTATGTCTAATGTCACAATGTAGGTTCAGGGTCTGGTCACGAGGTCTCTCTCCAACATTGTCGCCATCTTGTACATAAAAACCTTATATTCATCAACTGACTGTGGGCAACACCACAGGCAGTTTAACAGTATATATAAAACATACTACATTCAAGAATTTGAGTAACAAATACATAACTTACCAATACAGTTACCCATAACATCTAACCAAACATTCAGCAAACTTTCATCTTCAAAAGCCTCCCATTTTTAAGCAGCCTTGGCCTTGCCTTCTGCTCTGTTTTAGGGGAGCTATTTTACTACACTAAATTAAATTGCATTTATATCTGCGAAATAAGAGAAAACAGGTTGTTAATGGGTCTTTTTTGTTATAGTGAACACATTTGACAAGTCTAGCTGATCTGCCATGGCAATGCTCACAGGGAGTGAAGACCGTGGCTAATTCTCTGCTACAATTATGATCTCCGTGCAAGCATTATTTTCCACTACAAGCCTTCTGGGTTTCTCCATCTGTGCAACTTATAACCTTTCCTTGCAGACATGACTTCTCTGCTGCCATACAATGTAAGGGGGTATTCCACGGTCTTCACTCCCTGTGAGCATTGCCATGGCAGATCAGCTAGACTTGTCAAATGTGTTCACTATAACAAAAAAGACCCATTAACAACCTGTTTTCTCTTATTTCGCAGATATAAATGCAATTTAATACAGGTTGAGCGTCCAAAATCCGGAGTTCCGGAATCCGGAACGATTGGTGGCAGGGTCGTCCGGAATCCGTAAAATGTTCCGGAATCCGGACACCCTGAGGGAGGCTTACCAAAAGCCGGAAATATCGCAACCTGGGCCCAGGCATTTCCGGACTCGGAACGTGTTTCTGATGTCCGAAGTCCGGAAATATCGCAACCTGGGCTTGGGCGTTTCCGGACTTCGGACATCAGAAACACGTTCCGAGTCCGGAAAAACACGAAAACTGGCTCGGCCTCGGTCCCAAGGTTGCTGGATTCGGGACGCTCAACCTGTATAGGTAATACACAGCGGTCTTATAAAACACTCACACAGTTTGGATTTCTTAAACCACAAGAGCAAAACTTGAGCATAGACATCCAAACTCATAATGTACAATACAGCCTTGAACACACACCCAAAGATTGCTTTTTGAATTATATATACAAGTTAGGTTTTTTTTTAAAAAAACCTTTTGAAGCTTTCCAGTTGGAGTTTGTATTTTACATTCCTGTCAAACCATGGCTATTATAGATGGTGAGCTGTTCTGTGGAGCTCTGTATTACGTGAGGAATGATTTACAATGCAATGGCACTAAACCAAGGTTAAAAGGGGGTCAGCTAACAAAAAGAGATTTTACCCAGGAAGAGTTCCGCACACTGTTTCACAAAGGCTCTCTACTCCTGTGTGTGCCACCTTATCCCAAAAAGTAAAAAGATGGGTCGCGTAGAGATAGGATATGGGACATTTTTTTTTAGAAACAAATATAAGAAAAAATAAATTACATTTATGAATGCCTGTGTCAGTGAAACTCTGGTGGAAATAAAATCCCTTGTGTGCTGCCTAATTGTGAATAGACTATCAACAGTGGCAAATGGAGTACCGGCCCACCTTATAATTCTAAGAAACATCTCCTCAAAAATGGTGCAGTGGGGGCAAAATTTGGAATGAAATTCTCTTTCTTTTGCACTTTTCCGCTCCTTCGCTCCAGGGTGAAAACTCCATTCACGGCAGTAATAGTCAAATATGATTCACACTGGCAGCAGAAAGTAATGAAAGAGGAGCTTACATATTTTGATGAATGGATCTGTAAAGATAATAGTCCAGAGGGGTGATTTTACAGGTCCTTAAAAATGGGGAGCTTCCAAGAATTTTTGATCAGTGCCTGCAGAGAGAGCGAGCCATTCATAAGTCAAAATGTCATTTGTTTTCTACAGTTCATTGTGCATACAGTGCTGCATTTGGAAGCCCTAGAGAAAGTGTTCTCTGTTAATGAGACCAGCATAAATTGTACATGTTCATAGAATCATAGAATAGTACAGCACAGGAGGACGACATTTGGCCCATCGAGTCTGTGCCGATCTTACGAAGAGCAATCCAGTTAGTCCCACTCCCCTACTCTTTCCCCATATCCCTGCAATTTTTTCTCTTTCAAGTGTTTACCCAATGTTATAGCAGATAATGTGTCATGTAAGACTGTTGAGAGGCGTATTACAATTTCTCTATTAAGAACCACTCAATAAGTTCCCCTGATAGCTTATTACACTAAACCGTACAAAACAGAGGTCCTATGTTTGAACCTCAGGCTGTGCCGAGTTAGCTGATTTCAACTGGGATAGTAGTTGGTATGCTACATTTAGCCTCAGTACTGGATAGCGAGTGTGTGTACGTATAGGGCTTGGCTGCGATATCTCTCATGATAGGATGGCATACCAACATGCAGTGTCTAGGATCACACAGGAAGATTGGCCACATGGAAGAGATTCTGGAGGACACCGAGTGCTTGCGGAACAGTTTCAAAAACATTTTTTTTATTCGTTTATGGGATGTGGGCATCGCTGGCAAGGCCAGCATTTATTGCCGATCCCTAATTGTCCTCGAGAAGGTGGTGGTGAGCCGCCTTCTTGAACTGCTGCAGTCTGTGTGGTGATGGTTCTCCCACAGTGCTGTTAGGTAGGGAGTTCCAGGATTTTGACCCAGCGACGATGAAGGATCAGCGATATACTTCTAAGTCAGGATGGTGTGAGACTTGGAGGGGAACTTGGAGGTGGTGGTGTTCCCATGCTCCTGCTGCCCTTGTCCTTCTAGGTGGTAGAGGTCACGGGTTTGGGAGGTGTTGCCGAAGAAGCCTTGGTGAGTTGCTGCAGTGCATCTTGTAGATGGTACACACTGCAGACACGGTATGCCGGTGGTGGAGGGAGTGAATGTTTAAAGTGGTGGATGAGGTGCCAATCAAGCGGGCTGCTTTGTCCTGGATGGTGTCGAGCTTCTTGAGTGCTGTTGGAGCTGCACTCATCCAGGCAAGTGGAGAGTATTCCATCACACTCCTTACTTGTGCCTTGTAGATGGTGGAAAGGCTTTGGGGAGTCAGGAGGTGAGACATTCGCCACAGAATACCTAGCCTCTGACCTGCTCTTGTTGCTACAGTATTTATGTGGCTGGTCCAGTTAAGTTTCTGGTTAATGGTGACCCCCAGGATGTTGATAGTGGGGGATTCGGCGATGGTAATGCCATTGAATGTCAAGGGGAGGTGGTTAGACTCTCGCTTGTTGGAGATAGTCATTGCCTGGCACTTCTGTGGCGCGAATGTTACCTGCCACTTATCAGCCCAAGCCTGAACATCATCCAGGTCTTGTTGCATGCGGGGATGGACTGCTTCATTATCTGTAGAGTTGCGAATGGCGCTGAACACTGTGCAGTCATCAGCGAACATCCCCATTTCTGACCTTATGATGGAGGGAAGGTCATTGATGAAGCAGCTGAAGATGGTTGGGCCTAGGACACTGCCCTGAGGAACTCCTGCAGCGATGTCCTGGGGCTGTGATGATTGACCTTCAACCACCACAACCATCTTCCTTTGTGTTAGGTATGACTCCAGCCAGTGGAGCATTTTCCCCCTGATTCCCATTGACTTCAGTTTTACTAAGGCTCCTTGATGCCAGACTCGGTCAAATGCTGCCTTGATGTCAAGGGCAGTCACTCTCACCTCACCTCTGGAATTCAGCTCCTTTGTCCCTGTTTGGACCAAGACTGTAATGAGGTCGGGAGCCGAGTGGTCTTGGCGGAACCCAAACTGGGCATCAGTGAGCAGGTTATTGGTGAGTAAGTGCCGCTTGATAGCACTGTCGATGACACCTTCCATCACTTTGCTGATGATTGAGAGTGGACTGATGGGGCGGTAATTGGCCGGGTTGGATTTGTCCTGCTTTTTGTGGACAGGACATACCTGGGCAGTTTTCCACATTGTCGGATAGATGCCAGTGTTGTAGCTGTACTGGAACAGCTTGGCTAGAGGCACAGCTAGTTCTGGAGCACAAGTCTTCACCACGATAGCCGGGATGTTGTCGGGGCCCATAGCCTTTGCTGTATCCAGTGCGCTCAGCCGTTTCTTGATATCACGTGGAGTGAATCGAATTGGCTGAAGACTGGCTTCTGTGATGGTGAGGACCTCGGGAGTAGGCCGATATGGATCATCCACTCGGCACTTCTGGCTGAAGTTGGTTGCAAACGCTTCAGCCTTGTCTTTTGCACTAACGTGCTGGGCTCAACCATCATTGAGGATGGGGATATTCTTGGAGCCTTCTCCTCCCGCTAGTTGTTTAATGGTCCACCACCATTCACGACTGGATGTGGCAGGACTGCAGAGCTTTGATCTGATCCGTTGATTGTGGGATCGCTTAGCCCTGCCTATAGCATGCTGCTTCCGTCAAGGAAGGGGGCAATACCTTCGGAAGCAGGTTGGTGAATGATCCTGGCCACTGTATCTAGTAACTGGTAGTTATATCTGAGTGTATGCCTGCGATTGCTCATAGTATCAATGCCTGGTGTTGTTTTGGAGTTCCTTCAGTCAGATGGCTTGCTGTGTGTTCCTCTACCATGCTGCCTGAAATATGAAGGGACAGAAGGGTTGTTGCTGAAATGCCAGACTATTCTTAGAAGCAGGCCGGAAGCAGGGACCATGTTTTGGAGAAGTTCTTCTGCTTTAACCTCAGTGAGTACATGATGTTTTCAGATTAGACTATTTTGTACAGTGCTTCAACTACCTACATAGAGTGATGGAGGAGCTTCCTACTTGCCATCACTTCAACGGACTGCCTGCCAGTTGCTCGTAACCATGGGGCAATTGCTGAGAAGGCCCAGGAGGCAATACATAAGGCCTGAATCGATTTTGTGCTGGATATTTTTATTTATTTTTTTAAATAGATTTCTTTTGCCAGGCAGACTGGATTTCTGAGCTTGTTCAGAGGATGTACACAATACCCTGCTGTAGGCTCTCTAGCATTCTGCTGGGACCGTGGGATGACATCCCCCATTAAATCATCGCTGGCTGGGAAGCATCTCTGCTTTGTTTTTAATGATCTGGCGCTCACGTGCCATTGTGCACAATAGCAGTCTCTCTGTGCGACTAGGATAATAGTTAGCCAGAGAATTCATTTGAAACATAACAAAATATTACATTTCCTACAACATAACAATTTGCGACTGAGCTATTACAGTCTTGGTGGGTAGCAAATTAAATGCATTCCCAAGACAATATGGCAGGACAGCCCACTTCATGAGGCCAAGCTATGAGGCGATAGAATGTAAATATGTGCCTGGCAATTCCCACAGTGCACTGTGAAAAATAGTGTCCATTTAGAAGACGATACTGGCAGTTATAGCTGGTAAATGGTAGTTATATCTGGGTGTATGTCTGTGATTGCCCATAACATCAATGCTTACTGTTGTTTTTGGAGTCTCTTCGGTCAGATGGCATGCTGTGTGTTCCTCTATCACAGTGGCTGAAATATGGAGGGGAGAAGGGTTGTTGCTGAATATCTTGATTCTTCCATCAGAAGGAAGTGCTGATTGGAAGGTCGTAAGGAAAATCAGAGGCTGATTTACCTCCAGACAATTCTGTTCCACCTCCCAGCATCTGGCCCAAGAGCAAGAAAATTGAAGCAGAATGTTCCATTCTCATGAACTATCAACCTACATTTTAGTACATATACAAAATAGATTAAGGCCTAGATATTCGATCTCTGCGTCCATTTTACAGGCGTAAAACAGGCACATAATGGTCTAATATGGCGGGTGGCATACGCATGCTTATTCTGGGTCAGAAGTGTGCCACACACCATATTGGTTATGGGGCCCTGTAGTCATCCAGGGCGCCTGTCTGAAACTGGCATTAGGCCCATCGCATATACAAATCAGAGGCCGAACGCCTGTTTTAGGCCCCTTTGTGAAATTCATTTGCAACTCACTGCACCGTGCACCGTGCATGCTGCGGTCAGTTTTCTCAGGCGCACAACAGCCAAACCAGCGGTCCTTAAAGGGATGCGCTGCACCGGGATTGCTCCCCAATATGGGCGCAATCCAGTTTCTTGGTCTAAATCTCTAATTTGCAGAAATTAAATTACCCAGATTTTGTCAATATTTACAGCTAGGAATATTAGTTTACTCATTTCTGTCTTGTATCCACATGATATACTTTAGTTCAAACCAAAATCATGTGAACGTGTTTAATTGCTCCAGCTACCAGGAAGAAAAAGTGTGGGAACTTAGAGTCGTGGGGGGCGATTTTCTGCCGTCGGAGGAGGGGGGTAAATCAGATTCAACGAGGGCGGGTTCGGAACCCGCATCCAACCCGCCTCCGCGGGATTTTGCAGGTCGGGAAACGGTCCCGCCTCCAGCTGGCCATAGCGATACTTGTGAACATTAAATGCTCGTTAAGGGCCTCTCTAAGCCTATTTTGAGAGGCCCTTGTGATTTTCTGAGCATTTCGGCGTGCTCCACGCACCTCCTGAGCCACGCCAGGTAAACCTGGCGGGTTGACTCGTGGGTGGCCTCCTCACAGCTGCAGGTCTAACAAGACATCGCTTATTGCAGCAAGGATTACTTGCAGGTGCCAGACCTTGGCTTTAAAAGGTCTCTGAGCACTTTTAGAAGGCCTTCCGAAGTCGGAGGTGCTGCAGCTTGAATCAATCAACTGTGGGGCCTCCTTGGAAGACCCTCTTCCCCAAAGGAGGCAAATGGAAGCAGGATGGGAACCACTCATTTTCTTTCTGCATGGACCTCAGATGAGGATGAGGAGGAGGAGGAGGATCTGGAGGAGGAGGAGGTCAGAGCGCCGGTGTATCGACCAGCGGCT